>OX424575.1:7291602-8761602 GCA_949152435.1 Gastracanthus pulcherrimus
CTGTACGCGCAAAGTGTAATTTGGCAACCGTGCACAAAATCGAGCTTTGCGCCCGCTGTTTGATAAAATAGAGTACGCAACTAGTGCGCGCAGGAGATCCCGAACTCGTGCTTTTATCATCCTCGCATCGATCGGATGTCTAACTGCACTCGCATGCGGATTACCTACTGCACGAGTATTAAGCGTTGCGTAACGTACTATTTCCTAACGGAGTGCGCAAAATTAAATGTTGCATGCCAGAATGATTTTGCGCACTCATTTAGGTTCAGTGAAGAATCTTGCGAACTCAGTTAAGAAAAATAGTACACGTAACTCGTGCGCGTAGGTGCTTCTCGCACTTGTGTTTTTGTCAACCTCGCTTGGATCGGGCGACAAACTCTTCTCGTGCGGAAATCACCTATTTTGCGCACTATTAGTTGCGTTATACACTATTACTTATAAAATTTTAATAAATCACTTTTTTGCTTCACCTAACTTCAATTTCTTATAATAACAGCGCTTGAAAACTTATTGTAACACCAACAAATTTATTCATAATGATATTTATTTATTTAGTAATACTTGAACTAAATCATTAATTAATTAGTAATATTCACGAAATAGATTTTATAAAACAAAAAATTATACAAGTTACAACATTTTATGTATATTCACAAATAGGAATTAATAACTTAATGTTGTTTCTAGATCTACTCTATAAGTTCGTTTCTATAAATAATATTTAAATTGGTACTATTGTATGAAAATTTTTAAAAATTTTAGCTTTTTAACTTTCGCATACATTATGCTGGGTATCATATTGCTTAAGTTACATTCACAAAGTGCTTTATCAATTTATTAACTGACGGAGCTTATAGATATTGTTATGAAGTCCCTTTTGTTAGACTTACGATGGCACTTAGTTACCTCAACTAATTTTTTATAACCAAGTTTTACTTGGATAGTGAACACAAAGCATTTTTCTTTATGCTCCCTTTTAGATTTTAGTAGACTGCGTGGCAGGTAGATATTTACATTAGACCCAAGTACGCTGCTCCTTAATCTCTAATCAGATGCTAATTAAACGGCAAATTTACACTTTTCCAACCAATTTCACCTCATCGCAACGACCTACCATTAACATTTTTTCGCGTTTCAGAAACTATTTGAAACTTAATTCGGAACATATATGAGGAAACGGGGGTACGAGGGTGGAGAAGGCAAGAAAGCTGGCTCGGGTAGTAATTTTCGCGGGGCGAGCTCTGTGGGGCTCTTATACCCAGCAGCCGCCCGCCCCGGCGTTGGAACGAGTAATTGCGATAATAAGGGTGCTTTCGCCCAGAAATTTAAGTGTCCCTGGTTAGTACACCATTACACACACACACACACACACACACACATACATACGCGCACGCGCACACATGCTCATACCAACTTACAAGAATATATTTAACTATGTGTGCCCTACACAAAGACTCTCAAGCTCATGCACTAATACTCACACTCACACACACATATGTGCACTTACACACTTACATATACACACATGCATACATATACAAAATCGTACACACTTGTACCAACCTACACGAATATATTTAAGTACGTAAGTAGGTCTTTTACGCTGACACACTTATATTCACATAATCACGCAAACAAACACACATACACACACACACACACACACACACACACACACACACACACACAAACGCACACACTTATATTCACTTAAACACACACGCACTTATATTCACACAAATATACAAACTTATATTCACACAAACGTACACGCACTTATATAAACACAAACAAAAAGACACACATACGCGCACTTATATTCACACAAACGTACACGCACTTATATAAACACAAACAAAAAGACACACAAACGCATTTATATTCACACAAACACACACGCACTCATATTCGCACATACACACGCACGTAAATTCACACAAACACACATATTTATATTCACTCAAAGGCACACATACTAATATACACACAAACCCACACGTATTTATATACGCACAAACTAACACACTTATATATCCACAAGGCACACACACACATTTATATTCACATAAACGCACACACACGCATATACACACTCGTGCATACACACGTATACACATACACACAAATGTACACCCTTGTACCAACTTACACTAATATATTTAAACATGTGCGACTTACACAAACACCTGTACACACATACACATATATGCACATACACACTTACATATACATACATGCATACATATACAAAAACGTACATACTTATATCAACCTACACGAATATATTTAAGTACGTAAGTAGGTAAATACTCATACACATATACACACGCATACACGTCAACGATCTAGAATTACGCGAGCTAGTCGCTGCGCGTACACCCAGCCGCACAGATTCTTCATTGGAGAACGAGGTGCATACATATACATACACATCCGTACGGAGGAGCCGCGGGAAACTAACGCAACCCGCTGCTTACAATCACGCGCGCTTGGGCCGAATGCTATATCCGAGCGAGTTTAAGCGTCCCTTAATTTGCTTGCGATCAAACGGCCGTGTTACAGGGGGGCGAACGAGCCGAGGCGGGAACTACCGCACTCCTCCAGCCCAGGCTTGTGCTTGGCACTGCACCGAGGCGAGCCAAAAGTTGCTTTATAGATTTAGCCGTGTTCGATGCGATTAGCGGTCGGGCACTTTGGGCTTATACGGGTTAAGTGGATGCCGCGGATACATCTAGCCTGGATGCCTAATTTATTCCGTGTTTGGAGGTGGTGCTTCCTTTCTTTTTTGGCTTCTTTTGCTTTTTGTTGCGGGCCGCTTAGCGCTGAGTGGAATAACAGTGGCTCTGCCGTGTGGAGGTGGTGGGAACGAGGAGATAGTTTATGGAGGTTTGAAAGAAGTGGATAATGTTTTTTGGTTAAAAATTTGTGGGGTTGCGGTGATTTTGTTATCTTGGAATTGGGAAAATGTAGTGTTATAAATGTGTTTTTAAGGCTAGGGTACAGCTGATTTTGTTATGGGGGGCAAAGCTCTTAATTGTCGACTGATTTAGTTTTCTTGTGATATTGAAGTAATATTAATATTAATTATTATTATTAATATTAAAGTTAAAAATTAATAGTTAGATGATTGATCGATTAGTTTAATACAGGGCTAATTTTAAGCAAAATTTAAGATTTCGAAGATCAAAATACTCTTGGCATTGGAAAAGTAACCAAAATTTGTAATTATTTGGAAACAATATTTCAATTACAAAAAATGTAATTTCAACATTTAAAAACATTAAGAACTATATCCTTTCCTTAGCAAAGAATACATACATTTATGATTTCAACGTTCGATGTATGCAATTTTATCTTACTATCCCCTGATTGTGGTTTTTACTATGTTAATATAAGTCTTTTTGCATACTGGTAGGCATTTGTGATGCACTGAATAGTCAATTGAACGTGTGTTACTGTTATTATTCAAGAAAATTGCAAAAATTAAAGCTTCCATAAACTGAATACCTGTGCACTAGAGAACAGAAAGTACTAAATTTTTTGATTACAGAGTAGCGGAACGTATACTTCAACGCAATGTATCATTCTCTCTAAATTCTAGAGTAACATGCGATTTGAGGTCATATATGTGAATAATGAATATTTCCTAACTGCTCTGATTACTTTTTTACGTGTTTTTTGCATAATTTGGTTCCATATTATAAAGTAACGTTTGATATAAATGCAATGTGAGTTATTTAAATAATTATAGAACCATATATTCTTATAATTTTAAATTTTCAACAAAATACTGGAAAGTACTTCATTTATAAAGAGATTCAAGAATTGATAAATCGACCATTTTAAGAAAATCAATTCACCAACTGAAAAATTTAACGACATTTTAACTATTAATAAACCATAAATATGCATAAAAGTACTATGCATAAAATTAACAAATCAATCGGCAAAGTTCTAACCGTATTTTTTAATTCTATAAATTTTCATAAAAAATATTTAAAACCACAATTACATTGTTAAAATAATTGTCCTCGGAGAAATTGAAGAATTTTAAAATCCTCGATCGTACCATCCACTGTAACATTAAATGACACCTCCGCCCTCCATAAACCATGAACACAGTTCTTATAATAAAATTCATCAATCTATCGACAGAGCGATAAACGTATTTTTCAATTTTAACCCAGCAAAATATTTAAAACGAGAATCGCATCATTAAAATAATTCGCAGTCGAGAAATTCCAGATTCTTAAGATCCCCGATCATAATGGAATCACCTCACCAACCTCGAGCTTTAACGACGCTCTCCCGCCATAAATACAGTTTTCCCGGGGTATAAAACCCATCATTCCATCGGCAAAGCCATAACACTGCGACTAACATAATAATCAAACGCATACACATAATACTCCGTACCTTACAAAAGTAAAATCCAAAGTTCGCGGAACTTAAAATCTTTAGTGTCAATCAGCGTGAAAGCGAGCGCTCCCGCACCGGTGTACAGTTCATTTGCGTTCGCTTTGCCGCGTGCTCGCGACTCGAAAATTGCAGTCATTACGAACTTTACTGGCCGTGCGCGCGCTCGCGCTCGACAATCGGTACACATTAATATGTCTCTACGGCTCTCGTCTTATCCACTTGCGCGAGTTACAAATGACGCCGGGGGCACCGCTCACGCGAAGATCAAAATTTATTGAACCCGGCGGGGTGGAAACGAGGAGGATCTCGTGCGTTTCGAGCGTTTGAGAATCTACGCGAGTGCCTTGCAGGGAAATTCATCACGTTCTCTCGGAAGAAATATATGGCTTTTTAAGGCGTTTTGTGCACGTGCAAAATTTAGCTCTGCAGTTCAATGATTTTCTGATACTGGATATTTAAGAAAAGTTTTCGGAATGATAGTGGAATTATCATGTCTACGAACATTTACGACGTATCGAGTAGAAATACGAGTAGCTTAAATAAAGTAATATAGATTTTATATTTTGTAGATCATTTTTAATGATACTTATTAAATCAATCGATTTATGCGAAATATCATAAATTTTGAAATGAGCATATCCGAATAATGGTGTTAGTTCAGTATGGATCTCAACAACCGATACTGTTATAACATATATATATATATATATATATATTTAAAAACAGTAATTCTAAGTTTCATGTGTAGTTAAGAGTGCTTGTTGCTTATATTTTTGTGAATACTACTATTGTACTACTTGTTGTTTATGTAGTTTCAATTATATTACTTATTTAAATATTCTATGTTTTCATTTTAGTTAAGTATTGTTAATTATGGCTCCTATATTAAGAACGTTGTAACAATCGAGCAAATGTACGCTGTTACCATTTTGGTATCAACAACATCAAGAGAATTTTACGATCCACCTTTCATATAATTTATTTCTAAAACATATTCAAGTTTTAAAGCCTGATGACCAGCACACAATATACTTAAAGCAACGTCATATTATATTATATTTTTAAAATATGTCTATACTTCGTCTAAAATTGTGCTGCATTTGATGATGTTCTTTATTGAGCTTGGTCGGGTCATTTAGGAATACTATCAAGTTTAGTATTCAATAAAAAAATGTTTAATAACGATGAAAACATCGGTGGCAAAGTCCATTTCATTTTTCACTCAGCGGTAATTGTTTTACGGACTGCTCCAATTACTTCTGGCCAAATTTTATAAATAATTCTGAAAAAAAAGCACGAAACAAACGACTGTTCAATTCACCTCGGCGTCCTCGTAGTAAATAAAGCGATAAAAGTTATATTTATGCATTGTTATTATCATTCGATAAAAACTCGTATATGTATGCGCGACGGCGAATGTGAAGCTCGTGCACTGAGCGAGCCAGAGAGGAGAGAGAAAAATATACCGGCGCGAGTTAAATTAGCATGACAAATTCTTGAATTTAAACTGCAGTGTAACAGCGTAACAGCGCGACGATAAAAGCACTCTATAATGCACTTGACAACGCCGTTTACCCACTATAATTTATTTGCACACAATGCAAAGACATATACGTGTATACGCGAGCGCGGAGGCACTATCGATTTACAAGTTGATGTGGCTGTTGGACGATTAGGAAGCGCGGTGAGCCTATTCTTTTTTTTTTATGGTACTGAATTGAAATTCATTAAATAAGTACTGCACTCGTGTTACTTTATAAAATGAAGGTTCAGTGACCTCTTTTACAATATATCAAAAAGCACAAGGAAGTTGTATTTATCTCCTGCCTAAAAATAGAATAAAAGATCTTATATTTTATTGCTATACGTGTACACCTACATAGAATGTTATGGCAAAATTTACTATTTATGTTTGTACATTTTCTATAAAAATTACCGTACCTAGGTAGAAATCGGAGCATTATAAAATATTTTCTTAGACTAGGAACAAATCATTTTTATAAATATCGGTAAATTATCAAGTTACTAATCTTAAAAGCATTTTATGAAATACAGAATAGTCACTTTTTAACTAGGCTATTTTGGGTAAAAATTGCCATATCGTACATGGTAAAATATGTTGATAGGTGTTGTCTGTTAAAACGTGATAACAGTTGTTTGTCAGTCATTTTTAACGGACAATTGTCTGTAAATAAAGAGTATATATAGATATAATTTCGTGTAAGTTATCCAGATATTAGTCAGACGTTTTCACTGACAAAAATGTTAACAGTTTACACGCGTATTTTTTACCGTGTGGCGATAGGAAAAACAAATAATTTCACTATGATTATAGAAAATCGTAAATCTTGCTATATATTATAATTTCTCTCCATTCACTCCACTTTTAGAACATTTTGTATGCAATACTTTATTAAAAAGATTAAAAGCATTATTAACTTATTTTTATATAAATTCATACCGCTCATATAAAACTGTTGAAATTGTTTATATAATTATAATTACAAATTCCTACCGCTCAAATGAAATTGTATAATTATATATCCATTGAAATAAGCAGCAACTTGATAAGAAAACGTATATTTCAAAAATTCCCTGTCTAATTAACCGGTCCTCGCATCACCCACACCTAAAAAACAAAACCGCATATTTCAAACGCACATCCACCAAAAATCTCCTCCGCAATTCTCCGCCAAAACCGAAAGTCAAACATAAAATAAAAAGTATCTTTCATCAAAATCCAGACTGTATGGCGACGTCGCGTCGGCATCTATTTAAAGTAAGCGTGCACACGCAAAGTCCCTATTTACACTTCGATCAGCGTAATCGCCTTTAAGCACCCTCCTCGTCGTCGGGGGGCTTGCGGCAAGAGGAAAAAAGCCCGTCATCTCGTCATCTTAAATTTAGTCGAGACGTCGGGGGGCTTTTCCGACAGGGAAGAGAGAAGGGGCTTTCGTATATATATTTTCCCCTCTCCGTGACACTCGACTTTGGCACCGCCGAGGAGAACAACCGCAAGTTTACACTCGGGGAATTTTCGAGGCTGCTAATACGCTGGAGTCGATTTGCATGGTATTTATATGCGAAAAGTTGCTTAATTTTATTTGATGAGGAGATACTGGTGAGGGGGAAGATGAGAAGGTTATTATTGGCTGGGTGGAAATGAGTTGGATTGAGATAATATTTAATAAGAATGATAAGAGCGAATGGATGTCTGTTATTTGGTTTGAAGAACGTTAAGTATATGTGTGAAAATCATATTTTTAAACGACTGATTCGTTATTACGGCTGTAAATTTGGAGTATGCAATGCCTAGCTTTATTACATTTTTTTGATTTACATAATGCCCTGGTACTTTACTAAACAGGGGGTATTTTACTTTACTATTAGATCCAGTTTTCGACAATTACCTATGTGAATATCCTCTCGGTTTAACTGTCATATGACCGTATTTAACCGATATAAAGTTTTATAATTCATTAAACCGATATAAAAATATATATATATTTATATTTTCATATATCAAAAATTTCTTGGTTTTATATACGTTTTTCATTTTATTGAAAATTAATTGCCTTGAAAAGGAAATGAAAAAAAAATATTTGTACGAAACGTTGGCAGTTTAATGACTATTTTAATAATGAATAGGTATATCGTTATTAATTATTCTACCAATTTTCTGTTGTATAAATTTATAAAATCATTGAAGAACAAATTAAATTATCTTAAAGATAAAACAAAAAATGGTCTTTTCATAAATCGTTGATATACAATAAGTATTTTAATAATTGTAATATAATTGTAATGTTATGTTCTATTTTAGCCCAGACTGATCGAAATCAACGAGTACATTGCAGATGATGTCACTGATATAATGCCTTATTACCCAGTCATGTCATGATGTGCTAAGTTATGCACGTTTACGACGTGTATTATCTAGTTACATATATTATGAATCTTAAATAATATTTGTTTTATTAGTATTATTAAAGTGCTTTTTTGAAGGAAAAGAAATACCTACTTAGAGTCGAACCAAAAGGTTTTAAAATTTCTTATACTAAATATAACAATTATTTAATAAAGTGATAATAGAGTGACTATTAATTGCTATTTATATATTCAATGCGGTATTCATTCAGACTGTAACGTCATTCAATAGAAGCCCAAACATATCAATGTTTTAACAAAAATATGTAGTAAACTGGAGCATGTTACATGAATTTAATTTTGAACACAAACTTGATTTATCCATGGAATTTCAAACTAGCGTATAATTTATAACTTTTTTGATTAAGTGTGCACATTCAGTTAACATCTTATAGTCAAAATGTAAGAAGGAAAACTTTTAAGATGAAATAATTCTTTATAAGTTAAAGTTACATTTGTGGTTTTAAGTAGACTTGACTTATAACTTTGTACTTTTATTTTGACCTGGAAATTTTCTTTTTTTAAAATGTCGTACAAATATATTATTTAATTTCGGCATTAGCTACAAGTTCTATTAATATTTATAGATTTGGTTTTCATTAAAAACAATAGATTTGTTACACAATCCTCGGTATCCACGAAAAATAAACAGTATTCTCTTTTTGTACGCTTATTTATTAAGCGAATTTTACATGTTTCTATTATTGATTGTGGAGTTTTGCAAATAACATTTAAGGCAATTAAAATCACTTTGTGTAAAGATACCCTCCTTTCCTAAACTAGTAATTTACTTCATTCTATCCGATATCTTTCAACCCCATTCATCATGTTTCCAATAAAAATTCAATCAATTCCCATCGACCCACGAATCCCCAAACACCTCGGCACAACTTCCGCCAAGAAAACCCTTCTCCCAAGACGTCATCCCCGACAGCAAGGTACATAGTTACACACTTTGTGTCAAAGTTCAATAAACCCCTTACGTACATCCTCACCCTCACTCACACGCGTATATGCAAATATAATCCTACCTGTTTCGTAGACGAGCCGCGCCGCCTCCACCGACAACAGTAGGAGCAGCAGCAGAAGCTTCCTCTCACTCTCTCTCTCTCTCTTCTCTCCTCAACAACGCGAGGTTCACGTGTTACACGCGCCGCCGCCAAAACCAACCAATACAAAACCACGCACTTTACACTGATCAACCAGTTAAATATATTATATATTCACTCTATCCACAAAAAAACCAACAGAAAAACTGTATGTATATCTCTTATCGATCACTAAATACTACTCGAACTCTCGGTATCCTCGAGAATCCATCAAAATATTCACTGTATTTTGTCTCCGATGCAGGCTACAGGACTAGCTCAAAAAACCACCCAATCCGGGGATTCCCCGCCTGCCAGAGACAATATCACTAAATATTTACAATTCTGTAAATCACACTCCTGTGAGAACCAGCGCGCAGTTCCTTTCCGCCTTCTTCCCTAGCAGACGATTGTTACTTCCCACCAAGCTGGCGAGTGAAATTCGTTCCTCAACGCGTAGCAGAAGACTCCACGGAAAAACCCGAGAGACTTTTCTCTATCTCTCCCGGTGCGAAGAGGCTCTCTCGTCTCTCGCTTCGCGCACTTGGTTCTATCGATTCCGCGGTATATCTGCAGCAGGCTGCCCGCCGGAGCCCGTTGGCTGGCTTTTTCCACACCAGGAGGTCCAGCAGACGACACGCCTAACCTCTCCGGTACGTATCTTCTGCTACGATCTCCCTCTCTCTATCTTATCTCAGCGTGTATCATCGGAATAACAATCTCGAGAGAGAGAGAGAGAGAGAGAGAGAGGCAAAAACAAAAACACGCGGGTAGCGTGATGCACGCGCATGCACTTCGCGCTCGCGGTTCACAAGAACAGCAGCGAGGATCATACACGAATGTAAATACGAGTGGACACGGACTCGCTCGGCGATGCGACGTCTCGGAGCTCCGAGCGAACACTGAGAGCACCAGCCGGGGATGGATATTCAGCTTCAGCCTCAGCCTCGGCTCGGCTCTCTCGCACACGCGACGAGGGGTTGAGCGCTCCGCGTGCGCATCCGCCTTCGCGCATACAGGTTATGCGCGTGTGCGTCTCATATATACGTGTGATACACGCGCGCGCGCACGAGGGTATACAGCTATACGGCTACGGCTACATAGACGACTCGCTCGCTCGGCTGTCCGGGTCGGACTGAGGAGCTGCGCCGCTGAACCGCCGAGGCGAACGAACCGGCGCCGCTGCTGCCATGCTGTGTGGGTGCGCCTGTGTGTATGTATGTTTGTGTCTCCGTCTCTACTCTCTCTGTTGTCGAGGAGTGGTGGTGGTACTCGGTGAGGTATAGGTTATCTTCGTCTGGCGCGAGCGCGCACGTCGGATGCGAATGGACCGGAGAAACGAAGGGAGAAGAGAGAGAGAGATGGAGATGGGAGGAGGGAAGAGAAGTGTGACGGAGCTGGAGACGATGTATGTATGTATATATATATTGCGAGGGAGAGATGAGAGAAGAGAGCGCGTGTGAATGCCCCAGGTAAGGTGGTGCGTGTGAATTAAGGGATGCGATGAATGAGAGTAAGAGAGCGAGAGAGAGCGTAAAGCATCGAAAAGAGACAGAGCATAAACACTGAAAAGATAGAGAATAAGAATGTGGAAGTGGATGAAAGAGAAAGAAAAGAGAGAGCGAGAGAGAAAAAGAGAGAGCGTAAAGCATCGAAAAGAGACAGAGCATAAACACAGAAAAGATAGAGAATAAAAATGTGGAAGTGGATGAAAGAGAAAGAAAAGAGAGAGTGAGAGAGAGATAATGTAAGAGCAAGAATGAGAGATGTAGATCGTGAGGGTGTGAGAAAGAAGAAAGAGAGAGACAGAGAGAAAGTATAAGAGCTAGAATGAGAGATGTAAATCGTTAGGGTGCGAGAAAGAAGAAAGAGAGAGAGAAAGTAAAAGAGTAAGAATGAAAGATGTAGATCGTGAGAGTGTAAGAAGGAGAAGGTGTAAGAGAGAAAGAAAGGAGAAGAGGACGGAGAATAAACTACACTTTATATATGGAGAGAGGGAATCAGAGGGTAAGGTAGGAAAGAGTAAAAGTAGGTGTGGGGTGCGCCGCGCCGCGCGCCGGTAGTTGGCGAGATCGCCTCGCGCTCGAGGTACCCGAAAACCCCACCCCACGGGATGAGAGCGCCAGCAGCCAGCCTCGGTGCTGGCTATGCTGCTGCAGCTTCGTTCTTTGAGTGGTGGCGCCGCTGCAGCGACCGCTCAACTCGAATGCGTAAAAATCCGAGAAAAGGGTTTTTCTTAAGGTGATGTTGAACCCCCGGTTACCGTCAAATATGGGGAACTACTTATATTTCATTCAATTTTTAATTTTGAAAAAACATCTCTCTGGAAAGTTGGTGTTTTTGATTGAAACAATAACGTTTCATAAAGATATTTGCTAAAAATTAAGAATTAATTGAGAAAAGTGGTTCCTCGTATTTGTCGGTGATAGGTGGCTTTAGCATCACCTTAATGAAAATTGTAGATTGATAGGGTAAAAGTTGTAGCAAGCCTCAGATAATTACGAGTTTCCAGCGCTTTTTATTTATACAGTCAATTTTCGATATTTTGTAGCTTGATAGATCCATATTTATGTAACTAAATTGCAGTGTATTATTCTGTAACTAATTTCGCCACATATTACTTTGCATAACTTCTTACGTTTTATTTTCCCCTTAGTTATCTCCAAAGCACATATAAGGAGTTTTCGCTCTATAGCAGCAAAATAATATTGTTCAGCAGAATAATATTTATTGTGAATATTAGTAAAAAGTGCCGGAAAGTTGAAATACCCTATAAATAATATCTGAAAAGTTTTACTGTGAATTTCGATTTAATTTTTATTAGAAAGTTTGTTTAATATCAAAGTTATTGTTCGTTATTAAAATTATATTAAAAATTGTTCGCATATAAAAATATAAAATTTAAAGCTAAATAAAAAACATTTGAATAATGCATGACCATGCGTTATTCAAATTATAAGCTTCGGGTAAAATGAGTTGAATCCTGCTGATGTGTAAGTGAAATTGAAGGGCTGTATGCAATACGGGAACTAGCACTATTTTAATGATTTTTATTTTAAACTTGTAAAAGAATTAAAAAGTATTTTTCTATTCCATCAGCCTCACTTATATAAGGATACTGATGGATTAATATGTGGCATGAAGTATCTTATCCTTATATTTGATTTCAAATGGTTGTAAATTTAAGATCGAACAAAATACATTTATAGTGATTATAGCTTAATTAATATAACAGTAAAACAACATAATTTTAACGTAAATGGGTTTAGTTCAATATAGGTACACATCAAGCGAAAATTTACTGTATACAAATTACCTATAATAAATTCAAATACATAGCCTTCCATTATCGTTAATGAATTGACTTTTGAACATTTGTATGCGAATTAATAATTAATACCAGTATAATTAAATATTGAATTTGATTCTAATAATTTTTCTAGAAATAAATAACCTGAGGTGATTACTTGCATTATTATTCTATAATTTAATGTATTACACAAAGACTATTAAAATACATCATAATAATATACTTATTATAAAAATCACTTTCTTGGCTTGAAGTCATTCAAGGAACTGCAAGAAAACCTTCATTGCTTAATATTTTTTCTTTCTTATTTGCATATTGCTGAATGGATATTACAGCAAATTTCATACCGAGCAATTATTCGGACCTTGGATATGCAACCCTTGTCACGATGTTCCACGTGTATTATAGAATCGAAACTATTCAGCATAAGCTATACACTGCGCGCGCGTGGACTATCCCGTATAATCGCCTACGTCCAGTGGAATTATACCTCGGCGCTCAATGGGTATTATAGCGATATTTGTTTGGCGCACGGTACTTTAAACAAAGCCACTGTGTTTGCGAGAAGATACCGCCCCGTGCGCTCTTTCACGCTGTAAATCCTTATTATACTGTCGCGAGTAACAAAACGGAGAAAAAAATGTTTGATGTCGTATATCATCGTTACACTCCTTGTTCCATTCGTAATTCGTAAAATTTAGTCAAACAAATTGTTCGAATTGCGTTTTAAGTTCTAATGCAAATATGGTTTGCATTAGCTTTGACGAGATGTAAATGGATTTAAGGATGAAATCAATGTAATAATTTTGGCGATTTCGATGATTGACTATTGAATAGTTCGTTAAAATTCTCATCAATACCACTGCCTGCATTATATATTTGTTTAATACATTACGTTAATTATTTATTTAATAATTATGATAATTATTTAAATAACTACTTCTATATAATATTATATTAATAAATATTAATCCGTATACTTGTTCACTATAGCTTGTATTTTTAATTAAAAAATTTTACAACTGTGATATTCGTAATATAACTGCTTTAAGCCTTTACGTTCTCGTGGTACATAAAATATAAAAATAATGTTGCATCTCTTAGTCTAAATTATCTTTCTTTTAATCATCAAATATCATAGTCTAAATAGTATAAAAGTTGTTTAAATTATTTCAAATATAGGTCAAAATAAAAAATTCATAGCTTGAAGACAAGTTTTTAGTTTCTATAGAAATTGTAAAAAATTTAATAAAACAGCCCTTTATTATTAAAAAAACTACCCCATTACAACTTTAAATCTTTAATAAAATCAGTTATTGTTTTTATGAATAAAAGCAAAGGGGTCTTCCAGATTATTGAATTTAATTTCGATATACATTTTTGAGATTTATATACTCGTAGTACTAACTTCAGACTTAAAATCAACAACACTGAAAACTCATAAAAATACCCTTAAGCCATTATGTACAACGGCTACCCGATATAACTCAGGGCACAAACGGCTGCTTCAATCTCACATGTACAGCCTCAAAAAGTAAGTTCTCTCATTTCAAAATATATAACAAAACCCCCGCAGTACATCAGCAAACCTACACAAAGTACCAAGAGAAAAAACTCCCAAGACACATCCCATTTGCTCCACGCCCTTTCTCCCTCTCTCCCATTCAACCCTTTATCCGCTCAAAAAAGAAAGGAAAAAATCATACCTCTCATCCCTCCTGCAAACGCATGTGTGCACCCTCCTCTCTTACCTCTCGTGTGCGCCACACGCAACCGACTCCCACCAACTGCCAGCGTCGACGACGACGACGACGCTTTAGAGAACCGTGCAAACACACTCGAGAGGATCTCCTCTCCCGCAGCGTTTTCTCCCTCCCGACGACGACTTCCCAATTTCGACGTTCGTGCGATATTAACGAAACGCTCTCCGCGCACTGCTCGGATGTAAAATAGCGGTGGCCGTGGTGTAGCAGGTTGTGCTCCCCCTCCCTCCTTCTTTTTTTTCGGGTGTTTGCTCGGGCTTTTGTGCGTATAGACCAGTCGCGATTCGGATCTTTTTTTGCGAGTGTAGGGGAGGGGGGGCGCGCGTCCGTGTCGGAGTTTTTTGATAAGCGTCTTGTTCGGAGATACGACTCGACTGCGAGCACGCGAGCGCTCATTCATCGGGGATGTGTGTACGGGGAGATTTGCATTTTGATAGCTGAGAGTATGAGCTTGGGTTGGTTTTTTTTGGGAGGGGGAGGCGGCTTTGACGAGAGATTTTAATTTTTCAAATGGGGTGCGGGGTCGATTTTTTTGGAGGGGGTGGGAGTATTTTTGAACGGGAGTTTTTAGTCCGAGGAATTTGATGTATTGGTTTGAGCTAGACTTTGGAAGTAAGGTTTGGTTGGATATAATTCTTAATAAATGCAAGTTCTGGAATTCTGAAGAAATATTAATGAATTAATATTTTTTTCTTCCGTTTCGTGTATTTGAAAACATATAAACAAACCATGTAAAATGTTTTTCTTCCTTAAAGAGCAAGCTTCGTGATAGTGAAAAAATGTATTACTAAAAACATGCTAGAAACATGTTTTAAGACTTAGAAAATCAAAATACACTAATTTTAGAAAATGTTTGTATGGATGTATATGCATGGACGTGGATCAGTATTACTCTGCATATACACGGTGAAACTTAATGTTTTAAGACTCATTCTTTTTTGTTTTTCTTATAGGAAGGCGGCACAATAACAAATGTTTTCCCTCTTCGATTCGGTTTCTTTTTGGGAGTTTTTAATACCTTCGAAATAATCCAGTCCAGTCCATAATCATTGATCCAGTGAAAAGGCATTTCAAAGAGCATAAAATTACCTAACTTTTCCGACCTGAAAGTTTGGATAAGGTTATTCCCTTCTTTTGTTATACATGAAAACGTCATTTTGTGTCTAAACGGTTATATCTCGGAAACATATCACGGAAAATTATTGAAAAAAATGGAGAAGATTATGAATAAGGAGAAGAATGTTCAGTAAATTTTTTTATTCTTGATCTTTATCTTTTGTCGGTTCTTTTCTCTCTCTTAAATAATGTTTAGAATACATAAAAACGTGACTACACGGAGGGAAATGGTAAATCTAGTAAGAATTACTATTTCATACGGAAATGGCGGAACTTAATTACACAATAGCAATAATTACTTTTACTTTAGTAGTAAATGCTACATTAATAGCAGTTATTGCTATTTATCTATTAATATGTACTAGCGAATGTAGCATAATCTGCTAAATAAGTATAGTAAATATAGTGTAATATATAGTGTTGTTTTAGCTATTTTTCGATTGTTGAGTTTTAGTTTTTATGTTTTTTTTTATATTAAAAATATTATTATCAATTTAGTGTAATTTTCAGAAAATAATATTGATATTTCACCACAGAATTAAATAGAATAAATAATTTCATATTGGATCAATTTATGAAGTTTGAGGAAGCTAAGTGTCAATGAGTTGACAGCGGTTTATAATATGTAACTAGACAAGATTATGGCGCGCTCCGCGCACCGAGGTTATCTTTACGAACATTCATTTTTTTGTAAATCAAAATATCGAAATTAGAAATTGAAAATTTGATATTTCTTCCTGAATTCGATACATCGCGACGGATTTTAATATAAGAGATCTTCTTTAAAAAATCTTCCGTTAGAAGCTAAAGTTTTAATAGCTTATTTTTACATTAAATTAGGTACCTAAATAATTATTATGGTTAAAAGTTTATATATTAATGAAAAGTTAATGTCTTTTAAAAAGGATATTATCGAGGACATTATAGTAACCGAAAGTTAATGTTATTGTTGGTGGTCGATAGGAACTAAGAAGATTTTTGATTGAATATATGGGATGTGCGTTTTTATTTTTTGTTTTGTTTTGAATTAATGATTTTATACAGAAAGCAAACAGATTTTCGAATCATGTGTTATCGGACGGATTTCATGCCTGTGCCAACATTTGAAACATTTTGAAACTAAAAGTCACTTTGAAAAGTATCAATTCTTTCGGTATTAAATTGTCAATGTATCGAAAATATTGGTATTCCAATTGGAATTCAATTCAAATGTATGAATGCTTTCAGATAAGCCGGCGTGTTGTATGCAAAATTACGAAAGTTCAATCATTATTTTACATATTTGAAAATTTACATATACACAATATTACATTACAAAATAGTAATTCTTATAAATAACATTTCTTATTCATATTGTTCAATAAAATGCATGGCATAATCGCTCACCTCCAATTTTCCTACTTCTTCCGCCTTACCCAATTTGCCCATGCACGTAACACGCACTCGTTCGGCACAAAACTCTTTCCTCCACAAAGTTACTTCTTCCGCCAAAAACTTTTTCCTTACCTATTCCTGCTTCTCCGGCCCGCCACATATTCTTTTCTTCCCAAACTCGAAAATCTGCCCTAGCGGAATATGAAGTCGACTGCGCCGATATTTCGAGTAATACGCCTTTGCCCTTTAAAAGCTACTCAACTCGTACCTGTATACATTTGTATGCCAGAGCGTGCATGGGTCAATCCACGAAACTTTTAACTTTGCATGGAAAATAAAATTTAAAAACGTTATTGCGATCCCAGTATTATGCTTTTGCACATATTCTTATATAGCATTTGCAAATAGAATTCTGTAAGTGTAAGTTATTTTCTTAACGAAATCTCTCTTCAATAATTGTTTGTTATTATTATTTAAGTTTTTATTATTTATACTTATATAATAATCATGTTATTATTGATCAATTATTTTATTTAACATCCCCTGCAAAGCCTTTCTTGCATGCACGCACGCACACGCCCACGCACATAGATACGCAACCACATATTCACACACATCCACACATGCACCTATGTTGGAGGGTGCAAAATTTTCCGAATTTCGAATTTTCTTCTTGTAACCCTTCCATATGTTGTAATATCTTAAAAGTATTTTTATAATAGCTTAAAAATGAGATATATTTCCGTTGGTCAGCTGAAGTTAACATTACGGGGGACGTTTAGCCGCAAATCTACTTTCTTTATTTTACCAAATACCTTTAATTTTTTTATTTTATTAGATGATGTATGTAAAATGTATTAAAAAGTGACGTTGTGGAACTAAAAATATCGCTAAATGCTTGAGAAAATCCAAAAATTGCTTAAAAATGAGTTAAAAATGAACCATTTTGAAAATGTAATTGGCGATGAAAATGCTGATTTTGGTGAAAAGTCCTCAGGTATATATGTTCGGAGGTACAATATGAAGAAAAATACCTACGGATTTTTTTTAACCTTAAAATAAAAAACTGCACTTATTAGACCAATCAGGACCATGAAAAATCAATTTCTTAGTGCTTTTTTTTAATAATTGTAGGTTTTTAAAAATAATATTTTGTTATCATTTCACGTAGATAAGTTTAAATTTATTATAAGATATGTCAATCGAAAGGAAATTACATCAACTTTATGATACATACATATTTTTGACAAATTCAACGTATAAAATAACAACAAATATTTTTTTCGTTGTTTATACATTTTTAAAAATTAATATTTTTGCTAAAAAATGAGTTTAATATTATCCATTCAGGTCCAAAATCTAATCAATACTAAGTTCAAATATATGTAATATGCCTGTAAAATTTCAGCGTGTGATATGCTTCCCTTGAAGAGTTATGGTGGATACAAATTTTGGTTTCATACATGCATACACACACACACATTCACATACATACACACATACATCCATACAGATAGACATTTTTCAAAAACCTATTGTAAACCTATTTTTATGAGTCAGGAACCTCGAAACCATCGAGATTCATAGAATCTCTGAAACAAAATTTTATCATTGTTACAAAGCTTTCTCTTTGAGAAAGCAAAAGGAGATTTGCGGGAAAAAAGTGGATTTGCGGGAACAAAGTGGATTTGCGGGAACAAAGTGGATTTACGGGAAAAAAGTAGATTTGCGGGAATCATATGCTACTTTTGTTTATATAGCCATTACGGTTGAGTCGGGAATATAATTTCTTTTACAAGTTATTGCAGTACCTAAACGAATATCTATACCACTGTAACCTGAAAATCACAACATTGATATGATTTTTCGGCGCTGGTGGTATAAAATACGGTTCGAAACTAGTGCGTAAGTAGATTATTTACCTCATATGACTTTTCACTTTCGCTTCGTTCGAGCGAAAAACATCACATGAGGCAAATAATCTACTTCCGCACCCGTGTCGAAATGTACTACTTTGTTCTAAAAACAAGTTTAAAAAAAATTGTACGACACCTATTAGACAAATTTTATTTTAAAAAATTCAAGAAATTTGTTCAATTATAAATAAACCTATGCTAAAGTATAGCACCAAAGAAGCATCTTAAAAAGGTTTGCATATCAAGTTACATTTATTTCAATTGACAATAGTAAATTTTGCAACACTATAATTGTTGATTAAATTTTATTTATGAATATAATACACGTAAATGCAAACTACTTTTACAGGTAGTACAAATAAAATGTTTTCGTAATTGTGTTCGTGTTTATGAATAACGGATTTATTAATTTATGCATGCCTATATTCGGTAAATAACTCATTAAAATCACGATTATTATTGCGAAGGACTAAATTATAAATATATAGAAAAATCATAATGCCAGTACTTCTATGCGGATGTGGAACGTGGGCGTTAACCAAACGGGAAACAAATATAGATTTAGAGTATTTGAGTATAGAGTCCTTAGAAATATATTTGGTAGCAAAATAGATGAGATTACTAGAAAATGGAGAATTTTACATAACCAAGAAATACACGAGTTATACGGGAAGCCAAACATTACCAGAGTGATTAAATCTCGAAGACTAGGGTGGGCTGGGCATGTAGCTAGGATGGGTAACAAAAGAGCAGCACTTAGAGTCAGGCCCAAGTCAGCTACCTGATCCGACCCTGACTTGGGGTGTAATGGCGCGCGAGTAAGGGCCAAATTTGGCTGATACGATTATCAGGCGATAATCAGGTGCTAGTCCGGCTGAGCTGTCAACAATAAAAATGTAAGGTAATGAAAAAAATTTATATCGTGCTGTTAGACTGTAAGTTAATTAACATTATTAGGATTTACTTGTTTGAACTTTATATCGAAATGACACAGAAGTTGATAAAGACTTTATAATTATCATCAATAGTTACTTGTCTATTTCTTAAAATTTAGGTTAGAAAAGCCATGAACAATATTTAAATTCATGTCAAGTCTAAGCTTAACCTTGATTGGTTCTTTATGTCTTACACATTGTAGCGAAGAAATAATACAAACAATATAAGTATGAGTATCCAATATAAAGTTTTTGTTATAAACCAAACATTTTCAAGTAATATTTACATGAGAAATAGGATAAAAATAACATATTATTTCCTCTTATACTTTATTTCCCGGAAATTTACTTTATTCCCGCATTTCCGTATGTTTTTATAAAATTTATAAATAGAATATTTTTGCAGAGGCTCCTTCGTATCTTACTGACTATTTTCAAAAATTCTAGCTAGACCAAATAAGGAACTAAATATTGGTGACTAAGTTATAATATTCTTGTAGTATAAATAAAATATATTATTTTTCAACTTTATATACTTATTCTCATACAAAATAATTTAATTCAAATCAATCAAATCAATAATTCATTCAAATCATAGTCTTTAACTAATCTAAAGTTTTATAACATGTTTACTACGATATGTAAGATACAAAAGTACATAATCAATCAAGCTTATTTTAGATTCGACGTGAACTTCAATATTTTTAATAGCTTTCTAACCTCAATTTTAAGGAATTACCTTTTAATGATAATTTTAAAGTCTTTGTCTACTTCTCTGTCATTTCGCTATAAATGTAGAACGATTACATCTTAATACTGTTAATTATAACTTACAGATTAACAGCACGTTATAAGTTTTCTTCTTTACCTTATATTTTTATTGACAGCTCAGCCGGACCAGCGCCTGATTATCGCTTGATAATCGACTCAGCCAAGCATGGTCCTTACTTGCACGCCATTGAACCCCAAATCGGGGCCGGACCAGGGAGCCTGACTTGGCCCAAGAAATCTGGTCATGCAGATTGACAATCATTTCTACTCGGGCGGTACCTCTGACTTTTTTCGAAAGAAAACTTGTTAAGTGCTTGATACCTTGGTGGCAGGCTACTATTCTTGGTGTAGATTTCCATGATGTCTTCGTCGTGGTTTCCGTCACACCATTGTACCAAGTGAATGCGAAAACAGTACCTGGTTAGGGACGGAGGGTAATGTAGAGCTATACCGTAGAAGCGACAATCAACTACTCTGAAACGCGGTAGTCCGAAGCTTCTCGAGGAAAAACAATGGAAAGACCGGGGATAGAGTGGGGCTAGGATCAAACACTCTCACGCAGGGGGTGGTAAGAGTGTCCCATAAAAAGGCGTACAGCTTGTATGGATTGGAAAAAAAAAAAAAAGTAAATAAATATCCGATGAGTCTTGAAAATTCTTATTGTTACCAAAGCTATAATTTTCTGAGAGTTGTTCTTCTGACTAACGTCGACGCAAAGAACTACTTGAATTACTCCAATATGAAATTATTGATTTTAATAAATTAATGTAAACTACTATTGCTCTTGTAATGATCTAAGTTATATGTTAGGCTCAATCGCCGAAAATGGCCATTGACCGAAATAAATGACCAGCCCTAGTTCTAGATGATGCACTTTAGTTTTGGTTGTTTTCGAGTAGCTGTGGCAAACTAGTTGTGTCAAAAGTGCCAGACTAGGATTAACAGCAGTAGTATCCGGACAATCGACAATTAACATCATGTATTTCCTAACGATCTTTAACGCTTGTCGGTCTCCGTAGCTATGTCTCCTCAGTATGCGATCTATCGCTGTGGTGAGTTTATATGGATTTATTATTATTTGTTCAATAATTCTGAGAGTGGATTTTATTGATTTTAAATTTTATATTCTGTTTTTTAAGGCAACCATTAAATCGTTATTATATGTTGTTACGACGGTCTCCATGAGACTCTAAATTTATTACTTTTATTAGGTATGTAAGAAACCCTTTTTGTGATTTTGTATCTGCGGGTAATATTATTTATAATTATTATTTTTATATTGTTTTTTTGTAGCCTTTGAAGAGGGGAGAAACAAAAACTCCAGAAACGTCGGCTTTTTGACAAAGTTAATAAATAGGTATAGTTCGTGGAGATCAATAAAGTCTACTTATTCAATTTAAAATTCCATTATTCATTTTCAAGATAACAATGATAGCTAATCAAACTATTATTATACTAAAAAATAGCTAATTTTGAGCTTCATCAAAAACACTTTCACCGCGTTAATTGTACTACATTTTGGCTACAACAAAAATAACAGCTTATGTTCATAAATTGCATTATCGATCTTTGCATATCGTAAAATAGAAAAATCGTTATGAACCTAAAACGAATCAGTGGATCTTTCGAATTCCTTTTCATTTGGAATCTTCATTAAATAACGGAAAAATGAGTTTTGTTTAATTTCAAATGACAGAGTATATATCCAGATATCCCTGCTTAAAGATTCCCGTTGGTTAATCGGGCATTTCCCAATACATATTTCCAATTAAAATCTACAACTCTATATAAAAGTTCAATTGCAAGAAGATAAATTTTTCTAAAAAATGTAGTTATTATATAAAACATTTTTCTGGTAGAAAATAAGTCAATTCAGCTGATTAACGTTTTAGTTTATAAGTTAAATTTATTACCTAATAATAAGGTAATCTCTGACTTATTTCTAGCTTATTTCTTGTTAAGAACCAGTTAAGATAATTAAAATGTCATGGTAACCAAAACCAACCTATAGGTTAGGGCTTTTCTAGATACTTAAATTAACGTAATGTAAATATATATTTTATAACATTTACAAAAATTTGTTTGTATTAGCTAGAAATTAGCTAGAAATAAGCTAAAAAGCATACCATCGTAAGCCGATTTTTAGCTAATTCGATAATTGGAAATAAGCTAATTTGCAAAATATTAGCTAATTTCTGGCTAAAAATCAGCTTAGATTACTACCTGCGATTTCGCCATGTTTTTGACTTTAAAGTAAAATAAATTTCCAATCCATTAAACATAGATTGTAAAACGCACTAATCCTTAATAATTAGTCTAAAACAAAATAAACTGCTACTATTTCTAAAAAAAATTATCGCATTAATATAAAGGTTTCAAAAAATTAATCGGTTTTAATGGGAAATTTGTATTGTGAAACACCTCATTACCAATGGGATAGTCCTTTAGGCCCGCTTAATAGGTACAGAAAAACGCGAAAATCGTGTTTGTGTTACAAAAACAAATTTTTCTACTACATATAATTCTAGTTTGCTCATTTTTCACTAAAAAACCTGCTAATTTCAACGAATTTTCATGACAGTATATTTCAATAAATTGACACGTTCGACGTTGCATTTTGAAGAGTAAGCCGAGTACTAAATATAGAAAAATTAAGGGACAATAGGATGTCTTGGGTTTTATATTTTTTATTTAATAACGGAAAACTGAGTTTTGTTTAATTAAAAATGACAGAGTCTATATCCAGATATCCCTGCTTAAAGATTCCCGTTGGTTAATCGGGCATTTCTCAATACATATTTCCAATTAAAATCTATAACTCTATATAAAAGTTCAATTGCAAGAAGATAAATTTTTCTTAAATTAAATATGCCAACCGATTATTTATTTACTATTTTTTATTTAGTTGGCCCTTTAATTCTATTTAAACGCACATATTTCCGGGGCCAATTTTATTTTAAGTATTTTAAATAATTATAATTTAAAAACGAAGAAAATAAGCCATAACAAAATTAATTATGATAATTTCAGAGGCCTGCAGCTTCCTGTATTCATGTCACATATATCTACATGAACTGATTAAAATATTAATTAGTACGATAATACTTTTCCAAAAATTGCTATTGTCATTTTCCGGTTGATTAGAATGCTATATAAATTGATAGGCTGCAGATTTATACATTCAGTTAGTATCCAAGCGTTTTTATAAAGTAGAATAATGAAGCATCTTATTTTTTTGTAAGTAGTAGCTATATCTTATCTTATTCTCCTGAAACAAAAGTTTAAGAGTAGACAATATTTATTTTATTTCTTGTGTTATTCCACAAATAGTTATTCAATAATAATTAATTGAAACGCATAATATTGTACAATATGTAATTTTAGTGCATCTCTAATCGCTTTTACGATTTTCGCAATTGTGCAATTTTCGAGCGGAACTAGACAACATCGTGGACGATATATTGGTGCAACGTTAAACATTTTTTTTAATACTTTATTTTCTTCGAATCACGTTAAGCCAACAATTGACGCACAAGCTCAGCATGATTCCTTACAATATTTGAGTACGTATCGTTACTGAAATTTATATTAGTGATGTTTTATTCTCTAATTGCTACTTATGTTATTCAGATGACACTATTATAAGCAATTTGCACACGTAATTCAATTCTTGTCGTGAAACTTTAGCGTTCACGTGTTATGCATACCCATACGATCATACAAGTCCAAGGAAAGAGGAATTAGTGCGAAAACCCTTAAATAATCAATTATCTAAGGTTCTTAAGCATATTGAAGGTTGCATAAATTCAAATTTTAAATATATCTCCATTACCACGTAATATATATTAAATATGGTAAATCAGTTTAAGAAAAAATATATATTTTTAGGACTTTTAAATCAACCTATAGCTGAGCATGAATCTAATGCTCTATCTGTGGAAAAACTGTTGTACCAAGATTGTATGGCAAATGGTCAGAACTAACACGATAGTCAAGTATACTATTTCTTAATTTCTTGATATAAAAAGGAATCTGATAATGATATTTTTATTAATGTTGCAGAAGATAATCCAATGCCATTGGGGTCTCAAAGTATAGTAGAGTTCGCATTTAAGAATGTAATTAATGATTCGTCATCTAAATCGTGGAAAAGGATAGATCAAGAATTAGCGGAAATGGGTTTTGGCCATACCTTTTTCGAGATCAGCATCACTGATCATCCTGATGATCGTAACAAAAAAATTGTTTTGGTAAAAAATTATTTATCATATATATTTCTGTTTCAAAATTCTTCTGATTTATTTAAAGCCTAAATTTTGTTAAAAAAATAATTCAATAATTGATATACTTTCTTTAATTTCGATTTTCCTTTTAGTTGGAACCTCTTTCATCTATAAAAGTATTGGATTCATGGGAGACATTGTTAAAAGTAATGGACTATTTAAAGCTAAATTCTGATCAAAGGCAAGAATTCGGTGACGCCATGTACTTTTTTAAAGCTCTAAATAAGGTACAAACTACTTTATTTTATAGAAACATAGATGAAGGCATTTAAAAACATTATCTATATTTTTTAGACATCAATCGAATCTGACATCCAGAAAATACCTATACTTGATTGGTATAACCAGCATTCAATTAAGGAAGATGGGCATGTAACTGAATTAAATGAGGTTCATTTTTAATATATTAATACACATTTTGTATCTAATTTGAAAGATTTTCAAAACTCTTTATCATCCTTAGGCTTTCTGGTTCCAAATATTTCAATCAATATTTAATAGATATACAAAGACTGACATAGATATTTCAAATGTACTTGTAAAAAATAAGTCCTATTTCTATGCTATCGAAAATCTGTTAAAGTCATACTCAGATAAAACGAAAGGTATATATATTGCAAGCTTAATATGATAAAAAAATGGTTAAAAGATCTAAACATGTATATAATTCTTCTAGTTTCTTACATCGCTATGAAATGGATTCTCAAAAATATAAAATACATTAGTCGGGAGGCATGGAGTGAACTTTATGGCCAAGATAAGTACGTGATAACTAAAATAAATTATTATAAAAATTACTGAAATTCAGTGTATATTGATTACTATAATTTTTCGTTTTATTTTTCTGTAGGTCCTTATACTGTATGCATCAAATTAAACTTTATGGAGCATCTTATGAAATATTGCGTTCTTTCAGAGAGGAACCTCATTCGGTAACCCACCGTCTTCATACTTAAAATTATAAAATAATTTAGAAGTTACATCAAATATATTTTATTTGTTCTGCTATAATTCCAGGAACCATTAACTAAAATAGCAGGAGACATTATAAGCTACATAGTTAGAGATATTAGCGTTAATATTAAAGTTTCTGAAGATTTGCAGCAGTATGAGAAGGGGATTCTGCAATCACAATTGAAAGACATCACTGCACTATTACTTAAAAAAGAACTGGATGGATCTTTAATCGATAGATTTTATGGAAATGTAAGTACTTTATTACAGATAAAATGTATTTAAAAATCTATACATTTAGTACTTGAAATTATTTTTATTTTACAGTTGTATGTAACTCACAACTATTATTCTGATATTACCAATTATTGCAAAAAAGTTAGCAAGGCCTTAAGCGACTTCAGATTAAATCATGGGTATATTCACGTTATATTAATAACTAAAAATAATTTGTTTCACTAAAGTATTAGCCCATTTTCTTATGTTTTAGATTATCTGCGAATTTACCGTTTAGTATAGTTGAATTGGAGGAGCCTCAAAATCGGTTTAGTATGTTGTATTTTATATTTTTATTACTTTACTAAGCTGATATATCTAGTTTTAATATAATACCATTATTCCTTTTCTAGTATAAAAATGATTTATAGGACATAGACAGTTGACACTTTTTGAATGTATGATTTTCAAAAATCAAATATTCGAAACCAAACATACATATAATGTTATAGTACCCTGGTAGAAATTTATCCCATCCACTATACAGATCTATGTAGAATAATCTCGCGCTATGTAGATCTATGTAGGTAAACTAGATAGTTACTATAAAGGCATGTAACGGTCGTCCCTTCTAGTTTCCCATATTATTTTTCATCATACGTGCTGGAAAAATGACATATTCCGTGACGGTTTTGCGTACGGTAATAGTAAATTTCGACACGGCTGCGGAAGTCTCGCTTCGCTCGAGCAAAAAGCGTCACATGAGGTAAATAATCTACTTACGCACTAGTTTCGAACCGTATATTATACCACGAGCGCTGAAAAATCATATCAAAGTTGTGATTTTGAAGTTAGAGTGGTATAAATGGTCAACAAAACACAGTGCAGGCGTTAGGCTCATAACACATTCGACGGCGTTATAGGAAATAACACCCGTACTGTCTTTTGACCATTTAGCGTACACAAACCTCCCGCGCAGTAGGGGAGACCAGGGCATGACCGACACCCTAACTTTATCACGATTTTTAAACATGAATTTTTATGATTTCGGCAGAATAAAAAAAATAAATATGTAAAAAAACTACTTAAAAAACGAATGCCACTTAGTTAAATTAAAATATGTAATTTTATATATTTAAAAACTTAAAAAACTTGCAAGCGTAAAAAATGACGGTTTGCCCCAGACCCGGGCTAAGTCCGTCACACTACCGGGGTACAAACGTCATACCCAAATACATGTAAAATGAAACTAGAAATATTGCCAATTTTAACACTTATGTTTTAAAATAAATTTTATAATAGGAGATCAAATAAATAATAAAAAATGAATGGAAAATTTATTTTATTGAAAAATTTCAATCTGCTATTCATAATATATCTTTCCTGAAACTACATAAAAATTAAAATGACATTTTTATAATAAACTTAAGATCACATTTTTATAATACAGTTAAGGTCACATTATTTTATAATAGAATTAATGTTACATTTTCTTATAATAGTTTTTTATAACACATTTTTATAACATTTTAT
The DNA here is from genome assembly GCA_949152435.1 of Gastracanthus pulcherrimus. Classification (NCBI taxonomy): domain Eukaryota; kingdom Metazoa; phylum Arthropoda; class Insecta; order Hymenoptera; family Pteromalidae; genus Gastracanthus; species Gastracanthus pulcherrimus. Next base: position 7,319,208 of record OX424575.1, read on the forward strand.
AACATTTTATAACATTTTATAACACATTTTTTCATAATAGTTAAGATCACATTCTTTATAAATAAGTTTATAACTAATTTTTTTTTAAATCTACGTGAGGTCAAATTTGTACTTTAATATTATGCATATCACATTACGTTTCTTTTAAATGTTAAATTATGAAAGTATTAAATTACATTTCTTTTAAAACTTATTATATGATAAATGAAATTGAATGAATACTTTTCATTTGATAGCTTTGAAAAAAAATCTATAATAAATTCAAATTTCCAACGATTGGTTCAACGTACATCGCTTGATAAGAACCATCGCTCTGTTTTAGCATTAGTTGTCCGTTTATAATACCAGCATCATATACTTCAGAAGTAAATAATTTTAGGTTAAGAAAATCAGCTGTTTCATTTTGATTTATTCTGCCGTACCGTTTCATGCGACGTTCGTTCCCCAGTTGTCAATGACGGTCACACCCCGAGTCAACACCTGTTTTATATTTAATATAATTTATAAAATATTCATCGTAGAGGATTGATTAAAAAAGAAATTGAAAGTTCGCATTTTTTTTAAATGCGTCCAATTACATATATTTTATGTAATTTGTTTCAGTCTAACCTTCGATAGAAATTCGTTAGCTCTACACAGTTTTGAGCTCCGAAATTCAACTAATTTTTATTAATTCAATTTTGACATTTTTAACAAAAAATGGCTAAAGGGAAAAAATATACACTTATTTAATTATTATAAAATTTACCGAGTCGAAACATTCATTTATTAAAGTTGAAAGAGGGATGACGGTTTTTTCGCTGAGACACTCATACCCCGGTCTCCCCTATATGTCATATTCTCAGCACTTATGATAAAAAATAGTGTGTGAAACTGGTGTGGTGTACTCACTACACTCGTACGCCAACACGCCCGCATACGCTATTGGCCACTATACCGCCCTCGTTATCAATGTACTATTCCCCGATAAAACTAGATAAGCAAAATTATGACGATATCAACCACTTAAAGGTTATGTTGTAAAAAACAGAAGCATAATCTATTATGCTTATTATGTATTATTTTGATTTAAAGGTATTTAAGGTAAAAGTACCAGTAGCTGGACGCTTAGTAGCGTGAAGTAAAGTAAGCGATTATTTAAAGCGTGACAATCATATTTTAATGATTATTTTTGGATTCTATTGAATGATTAGACTTCACTTAACAAATATATAGTAAAATAAATATTTTTAATATTGATTTATTAAAGAAATAACTGAATCTTTGAAAAGTTGCTATGTACCAGTACCTGGACACGGAAAACAGGACTGTCCTAGTGTCCCAATTTGCATGTCCTAGTACCTGGCCATCAAATTCCAACTGAATAAAAAATGATTTTAACTCGCTTAAACATTAAAATATAAGATTTGAAATAAATGATTGTCAAGACAGTTAATTTTATAAATTTTTAAAGTAAAAATAATAGAATTATAATTAAGTAGGGAATAAGGTTATAGATACATTCAAAAGACCTCTGATTTAAGATTTTTCTTGTTTTATTTTTTTCTTTTGTAACATTAATTTTTTAATCTCAACATTAATTTTTTTCGCTTCTTCGGCTGCACCTTTCTTTACTTTCTTTTCGTTTTCTTTTTGAATTTTAGCATTTTCTCTCTGTCTTTTTCTTTCTTCTTTTTCCATCAGCTTTTCTTCTTTCTCTTTTTGAATTTTCAGGTGATGAGCTTGCCAATCTTCTGAGGTAAGTACAGTAGTGATTTTTATAGCATTTTATTTCTTCTTAATAGGGATTTCTTGAGGCCAAGCGAATGCTTTTTTGAAAGGAACTGGAACATTTAATAGCTTACGGCCATCCCTCCTTTAATTGCAGCCAATGCCTTCGCCACAGATTCTTGCGTGTACTCCTTCTACCCATTGTAGCATTTCTGAAAAAAGAAAAAGAAACTAAACATGTAGATTTTAATTTCATGAACATACATTTTTAGGTTAAGAGGTTAGGATTTGAAAAAAATTACTTTTTTCGCTATTGATTTACATAACAATATCATAGAAATGTATATTAAATATATTTAATTAAAATACTTACGAGTTTTGGTTCAAAATGCTCCAAAAAATCAAGAAAGTCGTTAAACAAAAAATGTCCAGCTACACGTACAACTTTTCGGAGCTGGGAAAATCACTTTTGTCCCAGTACCTGGACGGTCGGTCAGGTACTGGTCACACAGTCATATCGTGTACCAGTAGCTAGACACATTAATTGAAACGTATAAATATTTATTTTGCAATATATTTGCAATTCAGACGTATTTTTAATGTACCTATAAACATAAAAAAAATTTGTTCGGGCCACGAAACATTAAATAACGCCAGTTATAATCTTAACAATTGTGTCGTGTCTCTTAACCCTATTTTAAGAAAATAGACGACATCGATCAACGAGATTAAACGCGGCGGTTATAATAGTTTTTAAAGTTTCAATTACAGAGATAAATGCAAACAAAAAATTGTATAAGATGTATCTATAATTGAAATATTTAAATAAATTTTAATTATATACAAACTTTATTTTTAGAGCTTAATAATAATTAAAACGTATATGAATGGCCAGGTACTCGTACATGTCCAGTTACTGGTACTTTTACCTTACATGTTATTGTTCATCTACTGACAATTTAAGTAAATATAAATAACCTCTAAAGTGTAAGGTTATCAAGTTTTAGATGCATAAAGGTTTTTTTATTTAAGAACTCAATAACAATCTGTTAAACAATCAAAATAAGAAAATAATCTGAATATTCAAATAACTATGTGAAGTATTAGTGTATATATTTATTTTGTTTATTTAAAATTATTTTTCTTACATTTGATTATGTTCCATCGTAAATCCAGGCTTGGTTTCAAAACCTGTATGATTTATGTAAGGAAAACTATTTTCACACACGTTTATTATCAACTGATTAATATTCTATTTTTAAAGGGAAATAACGTATTTGAGTTCAGTTTCAAGAAACAACTAAATCAATCAATAACATTATTTTGGGAAAACTGTTATCGTATGCAAGGAAGATTATTTATAAATTTTCATTTATTAGGTTAGATGTGCTTTCTGACTACTTTTATATGTGAATCGTACGAATAGAACTGTAGATCTTATTATTATAATTAAAAACTTGTATGTTAAACTTTTTTAACATTAACTTTTACATTAAAAGTTCTGTATAATAAATAATATAACCTCACAGATTTTATATGTACATATTATTATTGAGAAAACTATGTAAACCTGTGTGGATTTATCGAGTTTTGTATAGTCTAGTACTATCTAGTTTCCCTATAAAGGCCGTTATAGCGAATGTGATTTCTATCAGGGTATTTATATATACTATAATACAGTCGGACCTCGCGCTCTGTTTTATAAAGTATTTGGGACCGACAAGATATCAAAATCATAATTTAAAATTTTTTTTTGATACATTCAGTTGTAATATTACTAAATTTCAAGACAAGACGATTTTGCGTAGTTATTGTTTTTTTACTTAAAATAGAAAATACTCAACTGTAAAGAACACTACCTACGGGTTTGAAGGTTAAAATTCCTAGCGAGCTAGTCTATAAAACCTAGTTACTGAGCTAGTCTATGAAAAAGATTATTTAGATCACGATAAAATATAACTTTAAAAAAATTCACCTTCCCAACTCAATAAAAAGTGTCCAAAAGTGCCCACAAAATATTAGTTTTAGGTATTTTCTATTGTAATCTCTTATTACACTCTCCGTAGTCACACCTTTAGACTCTCATTTTTTTTATGTTAAAAAAATTGTTTTGCATTCTTAAAAATGTGTACAACATAACTGAAAGATTTTTTTTCAATTGTTAGCTTTTGAAATATTAAAAATTTAATAAGTTGTTAATTTTTTTAATGAAACAATTAAATATTTTATGAAATTTTTGCTTTACGATTTTTGCTTTCTCAAAGAAAAAGCACTGTTTTGATAAAAAAAATTGTTGTTATTTTTTAACGTAAAAACATACCGATGAGAGATACTTTTTGAGTAAGCTTGGTGCCAAATCAGTTGACAGTGTTTTTACTATATTGAGACTAAAGTCGAATGATAAAAAAAATTCCATTCACATTCTATACTGCTTCATGAATACTCAGTAATTTTATTGTACCTAAAAATTACTAGTCTTAGAGATGACATTTAAAGCTGTTAGGGATACCTTACACTTCGTATGACCACGAAGGGGATTAATAGTACCTATATCATAATATTATATTTTTATATTTAAAAATTTTTTTCCTTGGGCTAACTGCAAAGGTAGTTTTTTTTTAATTCGTGATTTTTGGGATCTAAATGCGATAAAATGGAGGCAATATTGATATTTTGAAGGGGTTAAACGATGGTTGAAAAATAAAAAATTTTGATTTATACAGATTTGCCGTTAAAGAACTTATGTTTTTTTTGGGACATCCAAGTATAGACAGGTATCAATATCCATTATCAATGTTATTGATAATAACATATTACAAATGTATAGAAATATTTAGACGCCCAGTTTGATACAAATAAATTATTTGGACCGATTTCATATTTGATTAAAGTTTAATTTAGATCAAGACTCGAGAGACCTCACTGGCTCAAGGAACTCCATATTACGCTAAATACATGGGCTAAATAAGTTACCTCGTTCGAGATTTAAATCTATAAATCTATAAATCTGTACTAATTCTTTTTTAAATTCACATAATGCCAGTCACTTTGTATGTACAATAGGAGAGATAACAATTATTTGACGTTTCGTCACTCACACTTATATTTATGTCTCAAATAGTACGAAATGACTTTTAAAACTTTATATGTTTTTCTTTATTTTCAGTCCTTAGGGCATATCTTAGTAGTAGTATCGATCTTGTGTCACCAATCTTACATAAGTAAATCAGCCATATTTATTTTAAATTGTAGCACGCATTTTATGCCGTACTTCATTGTACAACATTTATCATTTTATTACATTTTCAGAGAATTTCATTATGGTCGCTATGGAACTATGATAGCTCGTTTACTATACGATTTAATACTTAGTAAAAGGTTTCAGACTGTCGAAAGACGGTACAATGACATTGACTTGTTATTCACGAATGTCAATTTTCCGCCAGAAAAGAAACGCTGCTTTGATTATTCAACATTAGAAGTGAGTACAAATCAAGTACAAAATTAAGCCTATGTGATTTAAATGCTACTAGAAGTATGCCTGCTACGCATACCTCGTGTTTACATTTTCGCATGTCAATCTTCTCTTACTGACATACTCAAACTTCAAATCTCGAAATAATTGTATGTACTTGCTCAATTTTGCAACAATAGAACTTTGTGATACCATTAATGGAATTTTGATGTTTACTTTTTTTTCATGTTTTCAGAATCATGAAAACTCAAAAGGTTTCAAAGAACTGAGGGTTGAGATGATTTCGAGATAACTTCTAATAGTTGACTCGAGATATTGATTTAACGGGGTAACACACCTAGAATCACCTTAACATTTATTGCAGTTATTTTACAGGTGTATCAGGTATAACCTAACTTAGAAATTATTAAAAAGTCACGTTCTCTTTTCATGAAAATAGCTTAAAATAGTTTTAATAGAGAAATTAAAATATTCTCTATATATCTTCAATATATACTACCGAAACGAATTATTTTTGATTTGTTAAAATACGTACTTTTTAAAAGATATTATTATTATCTCTCAAGAAAGAGTGAAAGGCAATATTTCTTACGATTTTAAGTAAATTATAAATCAAAGCATTAGTTAGTCCGATGTACCAGTAACTGCCCATGACTTTTATAGCCCCTGCTAAAAAAGAGTCATATACAATTATATATAATTATGTATAAGTAGTTATATATAGTTATATATAACTTTTGTCTCTATATAATAATGCATAATTATACATTATATATAACTATACAATAAATATAATAAATAATAATCCATTATACTACACCATTACATTTCTATTTAATGAATCATAGTGAGTGTATGTGCGTAAGATTAAGAAGATGTTAACCCCCCTGGTACCGACAAATACCAGGCACCACTTTTTTCAATTAATTTTTAATTTTTCGGTAACGGTTGGGTTTAACATCACTTTAAGTGTTATTTTCATATGTCTTCATATGTATGTATGTCTGTGTGTGCTTATGCATATGAGTATGACTTTTAATGTGTGTGTTTTCGTATAATATATGTGCACAATTATACATGAAGTGTGTGCAACTGTTTCGAGGTGTAACCGTGTATTTCGATGTTTGATTGTGGTTGTGTCGGCTGTCTGCATGAGTTTTGATATTTTTATGTTTTAATGTGCACGTATGTGACGTGTGGTTGAGTATGTGCATGTTTTTCGATGAATAAAAGAGTATGTAGATGAGTATAAATAAAGATATATATGAGTGTGTATTTTCTAATGTGCGGGTGTGTATCTGAATATGTGTACGTGTTAAAATGCTTGTTATGGAAAAACTATTAGATACAATTATATATATAGTCATAATATATGTTAGCAGTCAAATCGATTTAAATTAGCTATATCTAAGTTCTTGCTACAGAATAGCAGTTAGCCCACATATTGACCAATAATCCATAACACGATTATTTCTTACTATCAGAAACATAGAATCGAGATCTATATCGAATTTTCTATTTAAGTAAACAGCTATCATGAACGCGAAACTTGTGAAAATGTTCGAGCTGCAGGAGTCTGCCATCACCGCACGAATAGAAGTTACGAAAAATCAACTATCGGTGCGCATAGTGCGACTGGAGGAAGATCAAGCTGCCGTGCTCGCAATTAGGAAGAGCAAGAAAATCGTAAAAAAGCAACAACGGAAGCTTAAAATCAACAGGAAGAAATTGGCTGTGATGAATCGTAGTCGTGACGACAAAGGCCGTTTTCTGCCTAAGAAACAGACATCTCCTTCACATGAACCAATATTTAGTGCACCCGAGCCAGTATTGAGTGCACCAGCAATTAGTGTACCAGCACCAACATTTAGTGCTCCCGAACCAACATTTAGTGCACCTGAACCAACATTCAGTGCACCCGAGCCAACAATGTTCACTCCATTGTTGCTTTCGATTCAATTTCTGTGTTATCTGCAACACTTGAGCCAGCATTCAGTGCACCTAAGAGAATATTTTCTGCACAGGAGACAACATGCGTTTATCAGCCATTCACGTATTCACCGAATGTAGCAAGCACACCAGTAGAGGTTAAAACAGAGTCCATGATTTTTGACTTTGGCACTCCGAATTTCGAGGAATCTTCTGATTTCGAGTACTTGCATACTGCACAGATCGCATTATATAAGCCTTTTTAATTGAAGAGTGTATGAGATGCTCTAAATATGACAAATGAAAATTATTAATCGTCGATATACTTAAAGGGAGTGAAAAAATATAAAAACTGTTTTGATTGAAGCGTGCATGAAACACTCTAAATGTAATATATTAGAGGAGAAACCAAAAATATATCACTCATCTATAAAGGTGCTATTAGAGATATTCTTAACATTATGGTTTTTATATTAAAAAATTAAGTAAAAGTTAATGAAAAAACCAAGACTTGAAGACAAGACCAATATGAGACAAGACTCCTGAAGCTCAAGACAAGACCTTATGTGTCGAGACTTTTTGTAGACCAAGACGATAGTTTAAAAAATATCGTCTTGTTTTGGTCTCGTGCAGCCCTACAGGTACACGTGCATAAACATCATGAAAGTGGTCTAATAAGCGGTTATTTACATTCCATGAGACTTTATTTGATTAACATTAAACAAGACAGTGTTTCAGACAAAGTTTATAGAAATATGTATAGTCATTTTTAGAGTTATAGATGGAAAAGCGGTTAAGTTGCGGTGGAATCCTCCATCCTTCTGTACCTATATGGCGTTTTCCGCCGTAACTGATATACTTCGAACATAAAAATGGCGGATGAATGAAGATTGTCAATTTTTATGAATTTACAAAGATTAATTATTGGTATGATTTTCAGTTTTTATGCTAATTAGCAAATTTTCAGATCGAAATCATGTAAAATGTACATTAGTAACTCGTTCATCACCTTCGCCATCAAATTTACAATGTCTTTTATAACCTTTCATTCATTTAGTTCATATTGGAGGTTGAAGCAGTTTTTATACAAAAAACCCTCAATATTTAAAACATTTTCACTATACCTTTTCAATTATAGCTGACTATTATATACCTACAGCTAATAAACTCCTTCAAACCTGTTTTTTCGCACATGTAGATACCTTAGAGTTATAAATGCCAAACATATCACTCAGGTTGGAATCACCGATGTAGGTATGTAGAAGTTTGGACGTTACACGGGGTTTGGACGAGGAAGCGAAGAAAGACACGACGACGATTTGGCAGCTCCCCGGCGCTCGCGAGAATCTTTCATGCTTGAGAAAACGATCAGGAGACCGAAGGCGCGGTAATTCGATTTATCGACTTCCTTCTTTTCTATTTTTTTTCTCGTCCAACTGTACCCGCGACACCGGAGACCTTTTCTGCGAGAGTGGGATTTAATTTTCTTCTCGAGCTGGGCTCATGGTTTTCTTTTTCGGGAAGGCGGCTTTGATGGATTCTGCGTTATAGTTTATTTTTGCGGAGGGTTGAGGGTAACGGGAGGCTTTGTTCGAGTGTTTACAGATGGTCATTTTTATTTTATCGCTTTTATAGCTAAGTGCGCTTTATAGTTATAGCTAAATACGATTATTTAGATGTGAAATGTAAGTTATTGGTCTTTATAAACGATACGAATTATTGATGTTAACAATATGAGTTCGACGGTCTCTAAGAAGAAAGACGTATCTCAGCATTACGTTTAAGGTGGAACTCCACTGATTTTTAAAAAATCTCTCCCTTTCGTCCAATAATATTAAAAATTCGGTAACTTATTTTATCACGATTAATGAAGGTTGTAATAAAATTTTGAGAATTTTTGACTAAAATTTTTTTACTTGTTATTGGCGAAAATACATATTTTTGTAATAAACACAAGGGTTTTTAGAATAGTTCCTTGCGCATACGAATTTAACGAATTCTATTTAAAAAAATTCTAGGATATTTTTCAACTTAAAATGAACAAAAGTTATTTTTTTTAAATTGTTTAAACTCAATTAATGGCCTAAAATAAATAAAACGTTTTTTGAACTTAAAAAAACTTAAAAAATTGCATGTCTCAACACTTACAATGGATGAATCAAACATTTATCGTCGATTAACAATTTTCGATAATCATATTTAAAGCGTCTCATTAACATATACATTTTTTTTGGTGTATTTGTATGACATATTTTAATTATCTTTCAGAAAAGATTTTTTATTAATCTTAGTAAATGTATTAAGGCGTTATTTACAAATTACATGCTTTGAAAATAAAGATTTTTCTTTGATAGAAAAAGTCTTAGAAATACACGAAAGAAATTTGTATGTTAATGCTTTGAGATTTTAACACATAAAAGGTATTTTATTAAAAGTGTATAAGACGCTTTAAATATGATTAATATTCCCAGTATTAAGAATACTCTGGAAGCTCCCCTCCTCCCCAACAAAAAAATTACTTATAAATCATTAAAATAAAATTATAATTATAATTAAATTAAATTATAAATTTAAAATAAACTCATTAATTTTCTTAGATTATTCGAAACTTTCCAATTTTTCGATTTATTTAAAATTTTTGGAACAACAGATACTGTTTTTTATTTATTATTATTTAGATAGGAAGTTTTCATGTTTAATAAAATAATCTTTACGTGAATGTGAAAGAATTACCAAGATAAAACGCAGACTTTTCGAATAAGAAAATACAATCGATTTTTTAATCTTCATTTTCAGTTTCAAATTGGTTCCTTATAACATAATTTATGAAAAAAATTGTGTACGTAATTTATAAGGCTGTTCTTTCACTCGCACCGAAATTAGCGAGAAAAAACGTATAAATAGGGCTACAAAAATTATTCCTTACTTTTATGCTGTTTTTAACCTTATTAAGGATCAGACCTATTTTAGGCATGTTGGATACTTTGCTTTATATCTTAACCAGACGATTCACGCAATAATTGAAAATAGTTCCACGAACGTTCCAAACTTCACCTATATAAGATTTTTTATTTTAAATAATAAGAAAAGTTTCAATTACAAGTACAGATAACTTATTTTAATATATACAAAAATATAATGCATTTGCACATTAAGAAAGACTGAATGACTAAATCTCAATATAATTATTAACAATATTAATATGTACAAATATTGTGAACATTGCGATGATAAATTAGACATTGTTCGTTAACACCCCAATGAAACACTATATAACTCTTTTAGAAAACTCAGCCATTGCAACTGCATCTGCATCAGTCTCCATGATTGAACCCACAAAATGTTCGTACTTCCTCTTGAACTTACGCGCCCTCGCTGCCGTTTCAGTTGAATCATCTTCTCGCACTTGCTTCGGCGCATTTAAAAGCCATCCTCCAAACGTAGCAGGTGCAAGTACTCGAAATCGGAAGATTCCTCGAAATTCGAAGTGCCAAAGTCAAACATCATGGGCTCCGTTTTAAGCACAACTGGTGTGCTTGCTGCATTCGATGAATACGTGAGAGAGTGATAAACGCATGTTGTCTCCTGTGCAGCGAATATTCTCTCAGTTACACTGAATGCTGGTTCGAGTGCTGTAGATGTCGCCATACTCTTCCTTTGAGCTGCCCGCGTCATGACAACCGGGACTTTGTCTTCAAGTCGAAATAGGAAGCAGCGTACAATTCGAACGACTTCTTCACGGAAGGAGATGTCGGTTTTTTAGGCAGAAAACGGCCTTTGTTGTAACGACTATGCTTCACCACAGCCAATTTCTTCCTGTTGATTTTAAGCTTCCGTTGTTGCTTTTTTACGATTTTCATATTCTTTCTGATCGCGAGCACGGCATCTTGCTCTTCCTCCAGTCGCACTACGCTCACCGATAGTTTCCTTTTCGAAGCTTCTATTTGTGCGATTTTGGCAGACTCCTGCAGCTCGAACATTTTCACAAGATTCGCATCCATGATAACTATTTACTTGAATAGAAAATTCGATAAGGATCTCGATTCTATGTTTCTGATAGTAAGTGATAATCGTTGTATGGATTGATCAATCTGTGGACTAAATGCTATTCTGTAGTAAGAACTTAGATATAACTGATTTAAATCGATTCGACTGCTAGCTTATATAAGCTAAACCCATTGCGCAAAACCAATTACACCAAAGGGTTACATAGTCTGTCGGCAGAGCTATTTATTGCAACATCATTTGCCTAATTTCGATCGATTAAAGGTTGTAAATATTAAATAAAAGATGTTGTTTTTTAGGTTAAAAATGATCCATACTTTCTTTTAAAAGCTTTTTATTTATTTTTATAAATATAATAATGTTTTGTAAATTTGTATTATCATATTATAAAATAAAGCTACAATTATTCATTATTTTTCATCAACCGCTGTTTCTCATTATTTAAGTTTTCAATCTTCAAAATATTGTTGGCGCATACCAAAATAATCAATCTTGATGAAACTCTTAGGATACGTTCTTTGAAGCATTCTCAGTATTAGTTAGTTGAAATATTTTGTAAATATCCATGACAAAGCTCATGTTAAATGATTCAATTAACAAATTTGCACTATTTTTAGCAATTTTTAAACAACAAATATATATTATTTTTAAAAAACACATAGTTCAGCAAAAATTGGTAGTTTCAGCTAACTTGTTTTTACTTTACTGTCAAGAACACTATCAAATTTTTTGGTTTATAAATGTCATTGTGGTGTTTGCCAACAACTTTTACCGTACAGCCAAATTTTACTTAAAATAAACCTATTATTCTCTATAATTTCAACATTATTACATATAATTTTTTTAAAATGTGTGTATGAATTGATAATATCATCAACCTTTGTATGAAACTTCTTTTATCAAATTATTTCGGTTTAAACCTTTTCATAAATTTTTCCGTTAAGTTAAGGCGCGGGACCCTGCACGTATATATATACGGTCGGCACCAGAAAAATGACACAGTACAGATGCTCCGGAGTCACAGTGCCGGGAGGTTCTACTCTACTTTTAATTATGTTCTAATTAATTATGTGTATACGTGTGTATTATACATAAATATGTTAAATAAACATTTTCCATTCTTGCAAATTTCATATTTTGAAAACTGCATAAGTAATTGCACGAATTCACTCATTTTTAACGCTCCCAAAGCTCAAAGACCCAAAGTAGGCCAGTAACTTCGGAACCACCCATATATACATACAAACTGAGCTTCAACGAGAGCGTGACGCGCGAGCGTCGATCCGCGCTCGCGCTCTCTCCTTAATACGGTCGCAGTGCGAAATTGGCCGGTCCCCAATTTCGCCCCGGCTGCGAAAAGGCCAGCCAGCAGGAGCGGCAGCCGAAGGGGGCGCGAAAAAACCTTTCGCTCTCCGTTCTCTTCCTGTGTGTTTTCTCCGTTCCTTCCTTTCTTTTCTTTCTTTTTGCGCTCTCCTAGGCATTCTCTTTTCTTTTTTTTTTTGGCGCGAGGGACAAAGGGGATTATTTCGTCTAGAGAGCGAGGCGAGGCGAGCGACAAAGGGCCGATGCGTGCGTGCGCCATCGGTATAGTGCGGAGCCCGAGGGCAGAAGAGAGAGAGAGAATGAGAGAGAGAGAGAGAGAGAGAGAGAGAGAGAGCGGGGATGAAAAGGGTGCAAAAGTTTCGAATCCTTCGAAGAGTGTAATGGACTGGAGTAGGGGAGAGTGGAATTGGTTTGTTTATTTTTATGGTAGTTGTTTTTTATTTTAAGGGAGGGTGGCGTATTGACGAGTCTTGGTGATTTCAGAGTTCACGTGTTTTTTATGGGTGATGTCTGTTGGTGATTTGACGGATTGGATCTTTTGTTGATTTATGTCCGAGTTTTTCTTTAATATTTTTTTCTTAAATACATTTGTTTTTTATAGTTATAGAGTTATCGTTTCCGACATTAATTATACATAAAGCGTTATCGTATTAAATTACGTACGTAATTATATATTATATATACATACTTTAGGACACATTGAAAGATTTTGGTACTTGTGGTAAAAATTAAAGTGTAAAGAAAAGAAATAATAGTTTTCTGAGCGGTAGCAATATAATAATAATTTGTTACACTAATGGAATGAACACTGCAGGAAACGTAAGCTAGTGTATAACTTTTGTTTGATATGAAAAATGTTATCATGTTGAAAAAATTGATGGAATAAGAATTAACAATAAAAATGAGAAAACATTAAGTGCTTACGAACAAATGAAACCAGAACGAAGTACATAAGTGTTACCTTTTTAAATAATAAAATATTATTTATTTTCTTTCATGTTATTAATTTTTTTTGTAACTAATTCAAAGCATTATTATTTACGAAGAATTTTCTTGAATTAAGAAAATTTAAGATGTATGAATGTTTACCTCCGTGTCTTATACCATATATTTTCTCTGTAATAATTCGGTATTAATCAAAGTATTGTAATTTAGAAAAAGATATAAAACTTTGATTATTTTTAAGTTTAAGTTGATTGTAACATCTACTTGTTTTTGACAATTTTAAAATACATGAATTTGTTTATTTTTTGTCTTTCTATTGTCTAAAAAATACTCTGCTTAAATTATGTATAATCTAAATAATTTTTACAAGGCAAAATATTATATTTTTTTTATTGTAGATGGAAACTCACACAATCTTTTGTAACAATATTAATTTATCATAATTTCAAAAGAGTTACTATTAAAAAATCAAAGTCTACGAAGAACAATCTCACAGCAGCGTAAACAGAGAACGAGATACAAAAGCAGCAGATAAAGCAGCAGAGAGTGTCGCACTGGCATCCGCCGCCTGACCCCCTTCGTACACCTCCTGTCATCGTTTGAATTTCGGCTTCGCGCGCGCGCGCCTCAAATACGCCCGCGGGCGCGAATCGCCGCGTGAAGCGCGACAACGGGACTATGTATACGCACAATGAACGCCGAAATTATTTGTCAGCTACGGTGCGAGCTCTTTTGCACGCAGCTGGGCGCGCTTAGTAATTGAAAAATGGATGGAGCGGGTTGATTTATTTTTTACGGACGTTCGATGCTTTTATTTATATGGCAATTAAAATTAAACATGTATTAGGATGATGTAAAAGTGACGACATTCAAAGCATGCAATGTTAAAAATATATTTTTGTAACACAAGCACGATTTTCGCGTTTTTCTGTACCTATTAAGCGGGCCTAAAGGACCATTTTTCAGACCGGCGGGCGCTAATACGCATAAGGGGGCGCAAAAGTTACTTTTGCGCCCGATAAAATTTTTCGGAAAATTGCATATATATAGAGCCCCGCTTAATATGCCAGAAAAACGCAAAAATCAATACATGCGTTACAAAAAATATGGTGTGCACCAAAGGCAAAGTGGGCTTTTTGACCTCGTGTAGTTGCAATACTCGTCCTCGGCTCGTGCTAGCTCGCTTTCGACTCGACCTGCAATCTCCACACTCGGTCTAAAAAAGCCCACTTTGCGCCCTAGGTACACAATATACTATTTCAAACCTTTTTTTCTATATACTTTTTGGATAACATTGGTTGAAATTTGTATAACCATAGATTACTTATATTTTAAAGGGCGTTGGAAAACGTTTTTCTTAAGTTTGCTTAGTCCTTTACTCATTATATTATTTTTCTACGTTCCTTTGAGGTACACCTAAAATTAGTGGAAGAATTTTATAAGTTTTGTCTAAAATGAATTTTTGAAAAATGATGTTTCTTTCACAAAAATAACTTTAAAGTAATTGTTACACATATATGAGCGTGAAGGAAATTAACAGTATGACTTTTACGATCTTTTCTTTTGCATTTACCCGAACTAGAAACACCAATATACTCATGTGTGCCGCCGTTTGACCAGTCACCGAGCGGCCCGCTACATTAAATATGCATATATACCTGTTCATAAATCTATCTTTATATACATGAATGCGATTCACTATATATATATATATATATATATATATATATATATATATATATATATATATATATATATATATATATATATATATATATATATATATATATATATATATATATGTACACGTACCAAATCTTTAGCATGCACCCATGTCTGTAAACAAAGAAGTGTGGTGCCACGAAGATTACCAAAATCTAACAGTTTCATGCAAATTACCGATGAGAATATTAAATGTTTATTGCAGTCAGTGTCCGATGATAAACGGGCCTACGAACATGAATAAGAATTTAGCTTTAGATTCTCTGTGACATACAGCTATGATGATACTCAATCGTTGTACAAAAGCTATAGCTGTATACAGGCGAAGTGAATGATGAAACTACATTCAAGAGGTTTGTGAAGAAATTCCATGTATTACATTGGCGATGCAGGAAACATATTATAAGAATCCTCTACCGATAAGAGATATGATGATTTTAAATGTTGCTGAATTCAAGATAGCATGCACATGTCATATTCGTGGTAAGTTTTTCACCGTAACAGAGCATCATCGAGATCACTATCATTGCATTAAAGTTTAAGTATTTCTTATAATCTATTAGTATAATCTATTAGTTAACCATGTTATAATAAGTGTTATATTTAATGATCTTGTACAATCTCAATGGTTACAGTGTATATCAGTTTGTCAAGAAGATTACACCATGCTTCTGGCGCGTCTGTATCTTCTCCCGCAAAAAACGCTGCTAACTGCTTTAGAATACTGCTTTCTCAAAGATGTTGAATCCACAATCATTTATTGAATATTTACATTGACAAAATTAATTTTAGGAATGTTCGACAATGTTATAGGTAATGTTATAGACTACGGTACGAAGCGAGATTAAAGTTATTTCGGATAAACCTACAAGATTTCAATGAAAAAACAAACGCGTTTAAAATTTATAGTGACCACAAAATGTGATCATATAAAATGAATATACAAAATTTTAAATTCACAAAAATAATTTAAAGTAATTATTAGATAAATAAATTGTAAGGAAATTACTCCTTCTTTATGAATAAGTGCACATTTTATTACTTATCTTATGTATACATTTATAATAAATTATTTCTTCAATCTTTCAAAAGTTTCGAAATTCACAATTACATTTCTTAACCGTAACGGCACTCCAATTAAAAGGAAATTACGCGAGCTTTATGGATATATGCATATTTTTGACATTTGAAATGTATAAAATGAGAAAAATATTTTTTTCTAATTTTTACTAATTAAAAAATTTTAAAAATGAATTCTTTAACGCAAACAAACTTTAAAGATACTGTAAGATATATCGATCGAATGAAAATTACGGTACATTTATGCATCTTTTTGATATATCTAACGCATAAACCATACAAAATTTTTTTTTAGATTTTTAAAAATTTTGCTAAATATAATATTTTTTTAAAAAAGCAGTAAGTTTCGACCAATTAGCTTTACAATCTATGTTGGGTTATATCTCATATACCTGTAAAATTTCAGCCTGAAATACAGTGGCCTTCGATTGTGATTTTCAGACATTGCAAGTCTCTAGGATTTTGTGATTATAAATAATACTTTGTTTATACAATAATGATTTAATAAGAGAATCGCTTTAATTGCCACGAGGCCCCCAATTTTTGCCGGAATTACTAGTGTAAAGTATTGAAACCGGCAACTTTTGTTAACTAATTTATGTATGAAAAATGTTATGTCATGAATGGGATGAAAAAGTTTCTTATAATTTAAGTTGTCCGGAACCCGAATATCATTTCTCCTTTGTTGTGCATTGCTTACTTTTTGCACATTGTTAATGTAAATTTAGACTAAAATCGCGAAGAATCCCGCTATGTTATACTAGGCTGAATCTATATTCTACAAATGTTTCGCGCTCCTGTGTATAACTGCATATATAATTCTTTATACATATTATGCGTTTCTCATCCAGTTTATCTTTTTTATTTTATAGTAATCTTAGAATTTTTTATATCTAATGCCGTATTAACTTTTCAAAAATAATCTGTATTTTCACTTTGCATTTAGATTTAGTTTCATTGTGGCTTTATCCTATGTTTTTCACCTGAATTACTTACGACGCTTCGCTTGCTGCGCAGGCGCGTGCGTTCCAGTGAATCATCAGTGAGCGCGGGTATATATTTGCCTTCAAATTATTATTATCAGATATGTTAACAATTCCATTAATTACATATATTATTTATTTAAGTTATGAAATAAATATTTATTTTTAAAAGAGGCAAAAAATATATATATAAATTCCATCTGTCTCGAATCTTACTTTTCTTAGTTCTCTCTCATGCAATATCAGACCCATTGCATATTATATAAAGATATGTATTGTTGTGCAAAAAATGAATGTAGCAGAGGTAAGCGCGCGAGCCTCGAGTCTAGCGATTTTTAATGTAGGGTTTTAAAAAACAAAATTGGACTGTCGAAAAAATGCTATTTTCCATTTTTTTATTTATATTTTTGCTTCAATATCAATAATTGAAGGGTCGGATGCAATAAGGGTACTAGCACTTTTTTTGATTATTCTTATTTCAAATAATCATGCTCAGATAAAGCAACAAAGAATATAGTGTTTTCAAATTAACTTTATTCTTCAACACTAAGTATATTTTTTATTTCTTTATCCGAGCATTATTATTTGAGATAAAAATCATCGAAAAAAGTGCTAGTCACCTTATTGCATCCGGCCCTTCAATTATGGTATTTCATATAATTACTCTTACTTGCAAGTAGATAATCTATGCGTGCGAGCGTGCGTGTGTGCGCGTGTGTGTTAGAATCTATCTTTCCGACCGATAACCGAAGTTACCTGCCGTCGACAATGTGTTGGTACCTATTCCACCAAATTTAAGGAGAAGGGTGAGGGCCCCATCCTTCGCCCTGACCTGTAAAGTACAACCAACCACAGCTCGTAGATACCTCTCCATCAACCTTCAACTGCTTATTCACACTCCATAAGTGACTCTCCTAATTCCAAGGGAGTACTGCGCTCCTTCAAGAACTGTTTCATCAGTCTTACATTGTGAAGTGCACAACAAGCCATGTATGCTCCATTGTGATGAGGACAAATTGTCACTAGCTTTATTTTATCCAAAGGAGGAAACAGAAAACAGGTCCTAAACAGCAGAAGTATATACACGTTATTTTCCACCAGGGGCGACAATTTCTAAGTCTAGACTCTTTAGAAACTGAATGTTTTACCGTGTTAGTGATTAGGATGCTCGCTGTCGACTGATTACTGTTTGACATCTTGGATTGCTTATATACCCTCTTCCATAGACGACTCCCATCACGGTTGTTTCAAATGTAATCTGATTGTAATGATTTCTCCTCGAAAAAAATTTACCAAATACTTGTAAGTGATCTATACTCTTAGTGGCGATCGGAAGGTGAATGACTTGAGATGGAACTTCGATGATCTTATATCCTGGAGGAACTGCAGGAAAGAACTCGTGTATGGTGTGTATTGTACTACCGTTTATATAGGCGTGGAGGTGATGTTACACTCAACTCGTAGAGCGTTGACCTTGAGAATAGACACAGGTAGATCAGAACTGTGAGTGATATTGGGTGGGAGAAGATGTTGAGTAAAGCCTAGTAATTGCCCGATGGAATCTTGAGGTCCAAAATCAAGCGTATGACTGAACTTTATTACACTACGAAGAGTATTGTTATTAGGTTTCAAACTGATGAATATACCCTGTAAAGCAATAGTTTTTCCAAGATATTTCTTTATGTCCTCAATCTCATAACTACCTGTAGGTAGAACAATTATTTCATCACCAACGTAAAAATTGTTGTTCCCAGTATTGATTTTAGGTACCGAAAGGTTAAATGTTCAACTAATCCAAAAACGTAGTTATTGTACGGTGAAAGTTCAATAGGTGGAAAATATTGAGCTTCGAGAACAGATGATGTACCGAAAAGACTCGGTGTTAATGAATTCTCCATGACTGTGCAACTCATAATGATTAGACTGTTGCTCATGCAGGTTCTTATATAGTCAGCTGATGATCTAGCTTATTGCTCAAGAACTTTAGACATAGATGACCACAATTAAATTAATCAAAGTCTTGATATCTCTCAGGATTATATTTAATCTCATCAACCTCTAAATATATCATCAAGTCTATGGGTGATTGAAGATTATCGAAAATCTTAATGACAAAACGTTCGCAAACTAATAATAATGTCACAATTAATCAATGAAGGAGCACCAATGACATGTATAGAAATCAATAGTTTGGCCCTTGAAGGCGGAGTTTCAGCCGTGGGAGTAAGCAGATATGAAATTCTATGAGTACAACAGAAAGGCTTTTGATTTCTAGACATGTCATTGGTGCACCTTTAATGGTTAATTGACACTATATTATCAATTTGCTATATTTTATATATCGCTTTGTCATTAAGATTTTCGATTCGTCTTTGTTTTATCTATAACATAATATGTATCAAATGAGTTAGCTCAGATGCACCCTGTATACATACACTTCTATATACCGTGTAATACTGATTGACAAGAATTGAATTTTCTCGTCAATCATTGTCTCTTATGGAGTGTGCGTACTAGTGTATATAGATAATGTGACTAGCATTTACCGTAATTATACGAGACGTTTTGAAATGAAAGCTAATCTAAAAACTAATCATTTTAGATTTATAATGTAAAAACCTTTCTGAAAACGTCTCTTCACGATGCCAATTAGTGATTAATTTATTATTATGTCTAATTAACATTATTTCAAGAAAATTAATACAATTTCCACTTTCAATTTCATATGTAAATTGTAATCTAGGTTGGTATGAGTTAAAGGTTTTGACCATATTTTGAACTCTATTTGCTGGTTATATATGGTTATATATAGCTATATATAACATTTTTTCCCCGGGTCAGTAGAGAAATCAACCTGCTTTATAAACGACAAAGGGTTTAAGTGTATATATATATATATATATATATATTTATATATATATATATATATATATATATATATATATATATTAGGGTGGAGCGAAAATTTTGCTTAATCGAAAAAATTGCGTAACCCCCCCAGAAAGTTAGTATGAGGTGTCAATATGAACACCCTAAAATTTCATTA
Organism: Gastracanthus pulcherrimus; assembly: GCA_949152435.1. Lineage (NCBI taxonomy): Eukaryota > Metazoa > Arthropoda > Insecta > Hymenoptera > Pteromalidae > Gastracanthus > Gastracanthus pulcherrimus. Next base: position 7,339,426 of record OX424575.1, read on the forward strand.
AGATTGGTTAAGGTTTCACGGTTGCACCGAGCCGTTAAAGTTAATTATGTGTAATATCCAGCTGAAGCGGGCGGGAAAAGATCGTTACCTGCTAACCCAGCATCCTGCAAAGCGTACTAAAATTACAAATGCTCTGCGATGACAAAGGAATGTCTCTGGAGTATAGCAAGTTCGATCAAAAGCTTTCTTTGAGGTTAGAAAAATCGAAAATGTCCTGATTACGGACTTTTTAGGAGTTTATCGGCTTTCACTCATTCCAGCATTGTGCCATACCGATCAGAAAATTTGACTGCACTCTGTGATGAACGTAGAATGAGCTTAGCATATAGCGGACGTGATTCAAAGCTTGCTTTGAGGTTAGAAAAATCGAAAATGTCCTGATTACGGACATTTTAGGAGTTTATCGGCTTTTACTCACTCCAGCATTGTGCCATACCGACCAGAAAAATTGACTGTACTCTACGATGAACGTAAAATGTGCTTAGCATATAGCGGACGTGATTTAAAGCTTGCTTTGAGGCTAGAAAAATCGAAAATGTCCTGATTACGGACTTTTTAGGAGTTCATTGGCTTTCACTTATTCCAGAATTGTGCCATACCGACCAGAAAAATTGACTGCACTCTGTGATGAACGTAGAATGAGCTTAGCATATAGCGGACGTGATTCAAAGCTTGCTTTGAGGTTAGAAAAATCGAAAATGTCCTGATTACGGACATTTTAGGAGTTTATCGGCTTTTACTCACTCCAGCATTGTGCCATACCGACCAGAAAAATTGACTGCACTCTACGATGAACGTCAAATGTGCTTAGCATATAGCGGACGTGATTTAAAGCTTGCTTTGAGGTTAAGAAATCGAAAATTTTCTAATAACAGACTTTTTAGGAGTGTAGCGGGTATCTGGTTACTATTATTTTAACATAATACCATATCAGCAATAATTATTTCGTCTTGGCATTGATAAAGGATTGTCACTGTCCTGTGGCTAACGTAATCCTAAGTTTGGTTTGAGGTTATGAAAGTCGAGTCACAAAGATAGACCTTTTTAATGGATGCCAAATGATTAATAAGCATGCTTTGCGATTATAGTTATATTTTCCCGGCGTAATGTAAATGCTACCCAAAACTTGTTAAAAGATTTAAAAAATCGAAAATATTTTGATTATTATCAAGTTTTTAACTGTTTATTGACTCTCACTCGCTAAAGCATATTAAGTATTTCAAAGTACAGTTTGAATTAATTTATTTCCGAAAAAAAAATATTCTTAATGCTGCAATACGCACATATTTTTAACTAAAATTTTTAAAATATTTGGAAATAATAAATTTTAATTTTAAATATATTTTAAGGTCATTTTCAACAAGGTACAACAAAATACGCGCAAATTCCTCTATTTATATCATTGCAAATTTTCTACTTATCAATCCGTTACAATCATTCTATTCCGTTGCCATGGTAACCATAATAATGTTATTAAAGCAAATATTATCTCTTATGGTTTATTAGCAACTACTGAATATTAAGTGAATAAACGTTTAAATAATATAGAAAAGTGTATCCGCGTTAGGTATAAATACTTTTTATTCAGACATGACTAAATAAATTTATATTTTATTGTATAAAAAGCATTGTTTTATGAAGAACAATATTACGTAAGTACAATAATGATTTATTTGTATTTATAAAAATATCAAGGAATTTGATATCTTGCTAATAAAATCAGAAAATTATGATTATATATTATTTATAAAACAAAGATAGCAAAAGCAATTAATATTTGGTAATAATTTCTACTATACGAGATATTTAATTGTGTAAATAAAATATATATGTTGGTTAATCATCATGAACTCTCATTCTATATTTATTATTGTTCAGATTAATTTGTATGATTAGACTAAAAATAAAATAATATTTTTGCAACAAAATAATACTTTTTGTATAAAAATATACTTTTAGTATAAAATAATATTTTTGCAATAAAATAACGTACGATGAATCTCTACAGAGAATTCTGCAGATAAATCTGCAGTGATCTCTGCAGGAAATTGAGACTGAAGAGCTGGCTGCAGATTCTTTTCATAAGGAAATACTTTTGTAATAAAATAATACTTTTGCAATATAAAATCTGAAAAGTAAGAAAACATTTTTATCATACTAAAAAATAAAAAAAAAATTTAATTTCAAATTTTGTTTATTTTATATTTTTTATGTAAAATAACATAACATTTTATTAATTTCATAAGTTTTTTAGTTATCGCGCAGTTTTTGTATATCTGCTTTAAAAAAATCATTCTTTTTGCAAAAAAGGTCACAACTTTGTAAAAAATAAACGTACAATATCCATGTGATTCGCATTTTTCAAAAAAGCTTTATAGTTTTCAATCTCATTTAGTGTAATATTTTTGTGATGTGGTAATTTTCATCAAACTGGCATTGAATTATAAATAGACGAAAACAATTGAAATATTTTTTTATTTTTATATACAAAACTAAATTTTACAGTTTGTTTATATCGGAAAAGCTAATTTTATATGGTTTGGTGCTTTGAAATTCCCATTGGGTTTTTCGAGTTTATTTCATTTTTCATTTCATACATCTAATTTTAACCGATTATATATCAGATGGTAAAATATCTGTGAGCCATATTGAACGTCAAAAAAGTATAAATCATTTCTTGCATGACGTTCCTACTCTTTGACAGAGTTTCAGGTTGATCAAAACATTTTATGTGTTTTGTTTTTATTAAATACTTCAATAGGATTTGAAACAAAACATTTTACTACTACTTACTACACGGAGAGGAAAGAGTGCTAACGATTAATATCAGAGATAGGTAATGAATACCCTAAAGGTTAGGTAATTTCGGGACTATAAAAAATACATGCACTCAGTACCATCGAAAATAGTATTAAATACAAATTTTATTTTTAAAAAGTATAGAAATTAAGTAATTACTTTACTTTTAGGTTATGATATGGCTATACAGACATTGTGAAATATCTTAGTTATTAAGTATATGTAAAAAGACCTTCACTCATACTTCTTTTATGTCGAATAATAGACGAATGAAGAATATTTGAAGGTTATGTGTCGAAACAGCATTTTTTCAATAAGATAGTATTCATTACCGAACTTGAGGGGTAATGAATAGCAGTTTTTTTTTCTCTCCGTGTACTAGTACTTACAAAAAGAGACCACGGAGTGCAGAAAGCGGATTTGGCTGAAACTTTGGTAATTGATTTTAAGTACCAGATATGAAATGTTTTACCCTTACTTTTGTTACATGGGCCTTTATTATCGAGAAATGATCAAGTTTATCTAAAACGTCAAATAAACAGGGTATTACATTTTGATTATAAAATTTAGAACAATTCATGCTACCTTACTTTTATTAAAAGAAATAAAGAGTAGACAGAAAACCCTTCAATTTGACCAGCTACAAATTTGAAATATATTGTTTTAGTTAAAAGTCACAGGTAGTTCAAAATAAGCAAAAAGAATGCCTGAGAATTCTTATCATTTCTGAATACGCGGCAGCATGTGTCTGTTGCTTTCGCGGCAATTCGGCGGCATCTTCTCTCTGTCGTTCTCTCTCTCTCTCTCTCTCTCTCTCTCTCTCTCTCTCTCTCTCTCTCTCTCTCTCTCTCTCTCTCGCTCGTTTCTTCTGTGAATAATTACCAAAGTATAAGTAAATATTAATATATTTACAATGGTTCTGGTGGAAAGAAGGGTGAGAGAGATTTTCCTCGAGGCCGACAAACGCCCCATCGCAATCTTGACCATTTCTCGGCAATAAAGGCCCATGGGACATAAGTACGGGTGGTCCATTTCATTTTTAATTACCAGAAATAAATTCTTAAAGTTTCAGACAAATCAATTTCCCGCCCTCCGTGGCCTCCCCTTGTTAGTATCGCGTTTTGTTACAAACTTTGTTAGATTAATCGGATCATAGAATAAGTTCAACTGAATTCAGTAAATTATTTTACCTTTAATAGCAATGAATGTAAAATAGTATGTAGAACTTAATATTGAATAGTAAATTTTAGTCGTTTGTGAATTCCTTGATATTTTTATAACAGCATTTTTAAATGCATATGTAAAGAATGTTAAACATTACTTTATTTTTTTAGAATGAGTAATTTAGAAGATTCTATCTCTGAACTCGATGAATGCCCCATAATTCTTGCAAAAAAACTATCGGACAGTAAACTTCCAACTATCATAGAGATATTACAGCATATTGAATACTTGAGACAAGAAGCACTTTCTTCAACTAAATTTAATTGTCCTCAAAAATCACTAGTAAAAGAGACATCAATTTTTGTAAATTTGATTTGGAAAAGAACAAATATACCTATCATATCAAATGCACGAATTGAATGTTTGATTCATAAATACTACGATAATTTTAAGAGTCTTAAGAAACGTGAAAAATCACATGCAAATTCAAGAAATCTCAAAGATGATATTGCAAAATTTAAACTTACTATAAGTGTGCTTTTTGATTTAGCGCGTTGTAAATGTGATGATTCTTGTATTTGTTCTTGTCCTAAGGAGAATCATGTGCCAGACAATAGACGTAATTTTATAACTGATCAACGATCAAATAGACTGCAATTAATCTCTGATATTGGAATTGATAATTTTTCTAAAGTAGATCTGGAACTTCAGACACCTCAAAAGAGAGGTCGCAAAAAACTTGTTCATGGTGGCAAAAGTACAATAACTGGAATCATTCAGGCTCATGAAAGTACTCTATCCGAAAACAATGAACAAATAGAATCTGAATGTACTGATGTTTGCATAGAAAATAATTTGTCAGCTGCTGTAAGACAAACAAGTTCTCAATCCAGAGTCAAACTTCCGAATGTTGCGCACGTAATTAATAGGCATAGATTATCTGATCGTGCAGCTGCTGAGATAGTATCTGCATCTCTATATGACTTCAGAGAACATTTTCAAATTAATATTCCTGATAATAATCTTGTTATAGATCGAAGTAAGATTAGAAGAGAAAGGAAAAAATGCATAAAGAATGTTGAAAATGATGTATTCGATGACACTAATGTTTGGGGGTTGTATTTCGATGGCAAGAGAGATAAAACATTAGTGAATAATGAAGATAGTAAATCTAAAACTTATCACCGAAGAATTGTAACACAGGAACATATTACTTTAATAAAGGAAGCAGGTTCTCAGTATATTGGTCACGTTTCACCTACTTCCAGTCAAGCAAATGCAATCTGTGAAGTCATTTGCTGTAAATTAAGTAAAATAGATGCTCCTACAGATAAATTATTTGCTTTGGGATGCGATGGAACAGTCGTCAATACAGGATGCAACAACGGTATTATAACTCTGCTCGAAAACCGTCTACAGAAGCCTCTTCATTGGTTCATTTGCTTACTTCATCTTAACGAGCTACCTCTAAGACACGTAATAGAGAAACATTACGGCGTTGCAAAAGGTCCCGAGACGTTCTGTGGAGAATTAAATCAGTCCCTTCGAACATGCGAGAAAATGGCAATAATAAATTTTGAAAAGATTGAAGGAGAAATACCAATAATAAATGAAGATGAATTAAGCTCTGACCAAAAATATTTGTATCAAATTGCTCAAGCAGTAGCGAAAGGTTCGTGTCCAAAAAAATTAGCCAGCCTTAAACCTGGTAACATGTCTCTTTCACGATGGTTAACAACAGCTTCCAGATTTTTAAGATTATGGGTGTCTCAAAAAATGCCAAACGCAAAGTTAAAAACAGTGGTAACATATATTATGAAGGTGTATGTTTCAAGTTGGTTTCGCATTAAAAAATACAAATATTGTGTTGACGGTCCAAAACATTTAGTACACATGCTTCAGAAATCACGATACTTGCCACCTCCGTTAAAAACTTTTTTGAAAACACTATACAAAATAATGCTTATTTTGCTCACCCAGAAAACATTTTATTGGCAATGATGGCTGACGTTCGTCAGTCAATTAGAAAAGAAGCTTATGACAGAGTTATAGAAATTCGAAAGAAGAGTTCCGATAGGAACTTTCAGGAATCTGTGAGAAAGTTTGAGAAACCAAAAATCAATGTTAATGCAAGTAGCTATGAGTTTTTGATAAATTGGGATAGTAATATAACAGAACCACCACTAACAAAACAACTGACAGCAGATCAACTATTTATTTATGTACAAAATCACCTACCGACAGATGACATTTTTAAGTTTCCTTGCCACACTCAAGCTGTGGAAAGGGGTGTAAAAGAAGTTTCAGAAATGTCCATGCAGGTGTGTGATGAAGAAATTAGAGATGGGTTCATAAAATCAACTTTAAAACGGAGAAAAATCATGCCAAAATTTGATACCAAAGCTCAGTTTCAAATATAAAATTCAATGTGTTATATTTAATTGTAAAATAGTTATGTTATTGAAAATATTAGTAATAAGATAAACAATTTGTAAATAATATACTAGTCAATTAGTCATGTGCATTGTGCAAGTATTTATGAATATAGAATCTTCTATATCAAAGTTTCTTTCTACTTTTTTGAAAAAATACAAAACCGCTAATTATGTTGGAAATGACGCTAATAGTAAATCGTACTGACTAAAATTTATGTATTTATTTAAGGGTCTTCGATCGTTTTTACATCGCTCAACAACTCCTATTTTTTGTATTAAAAAGTATAACAAATAAATATGAATTCGTAATAAAGCGCAAAAGCCTTCAGATTACGCGCTGTAGAAACGCGACGGCTTAACGCTCGTGGTTGCAAGTGCAAATACATTCCACAATTTTACAAGAGCAAATAATTAGTGGTACCTTAGTGTACCTGAACCGAGCGCCGGAGTAAGTGTGAGAGAGAGAGAGAGAGAGAGACGTCGGGAGGGTGGGAGGAAGGTTGACAGGGAGAGAGAGAGCTCTAAACCCATATAACCGTAACCTATATAAATCCTAAACCAATCACCTCATTAACCGTATATGCATAAACCCAAAAATTGTAAACTCTTAAATTCTAAAGCCATGAACCTAGATCAATACATTCATAAACCCTTAATCCATGAACCGCAAAAATTAAAAACCCATAAATCCGAAAACCATAATCGAATAATCCATAAACCCTAAATCGATAATCCCGTAATCTATAAATCCTAAACCCATAGACCGTAAACCCATTCACCCTAAACACATAAACCCTGACCTCGTAAATCCTAAGCCCATAAACCCTAAACACATAAACCCTAAGCCCATAAACCGTTAAAACATGAACCATTTATCCATAAACCATCAACCCTACACACATGAACCCTAAACCCTAAGTTCATAAATACATAAACCCTAAACCCATAAACCTGACTCTAAACCCACAAACCATAAATCTATAAACCCATGATCTCATAAAAACCCTCAACTCACAAACCCATGAACCCATTAAATAAGCACTTCAATCCTAAACCCATAATATTATAAACCCTAAACTCATAAATCCTAAACCCATAATCCTAAGCCCATAAAATGTTAAAATCTTATTCCACAAAACGTAAACCCATTAACTCTTAAACTCTTACCCCTAAAACTCCAACTCCATAACACCTAAACATTTGAACCCTAGACCAATTAACTCATGAACCAATAAACCATAAACCAATAAACTTTTAACCTATAAACCGCAAAACCAGAAACTCTGAACTCATAATCCGTAATCTCATAAAGTCACAAACCGTAAACCTATAAACGGTAAACCTATTTATTACCCATAAATCCATAAACCCTAAACACAAAAACCCTAAACCGTAAGCCCATAAACTATGATCCCATAAAGTCTAAACCCATAATTAGGAAACCCTAAAACCGTTAACCCATAAATCCTAAACAAATAAACCTTAAACCCACAAACCGTAAGCCCGGAAACCCATAAAACATAAACCTATGATCCCGTAAAAACTCTAAAAATCACAAACCCATACACCAGTAAATCCTAAACGCATAAACCTAAAGCCCATAAAATTGTATCCTATATAGCATAAATTAACCGTAAACCCACAACCTTATAAACCTATGAACTTATTAATGGGAAACCTATAACTCTGATGAGCCAATAAATCGTTAGACCCATGAACCCTTAAACTCTTATCCCATAAAACGTAAGCCAATGAACCGTTTAACTGTTAACCATTAAATTCCTATCCCATAAAACCTAAACATTCTAACCCCAGACGAATAAACTAATAGACTCATAAACCGTAAATTAATGAGGCGTAAACCAATAAACCGTAACCCCATAAATAATCCTAAACCCTAAAGCCATTGACCCTGAACCCATTAACTGTAACTTATTTACTGTTTATTATTTATTTATTTAGGTTTATGAGTAGGAATTTTCTTCGAGTATTTGCGAGTTTAGGTATTATTGGTTTAGGGTTTGTGGATTTACAATTTAGTGATTCAACTTTTACAGGTATACGGGTTCATAACAGGTTTATGTATTTAAGATTATTGGATTTCTTGGTTTAGGATTTACGGGGTTTAAGTTTATAGGCATAGAGATTATAGATTTAGGTATAGGGGTTTACGGCTTGTGGATTCAGAATTTATAAATTTTTGGGTGTAGGGTTTATTGGTTAAGGGTTCACGATTTATAGATTTAGGTTTTATAGGCTTATAGATTTATGTTTTTAGGTATATGGTTTATTTTCTGAATCAGGCTTCGTGAGTCTCTTCAAAATTTTATCTGAAACACGCCCAATCAAAATTTTTTTTAGTTTTGTGAACAATTATTATCTTTAGGTGATTTTGAACCTGTGGGTTACAGCCTACAAGATCTTGGATGCTACTCACTGCATAAATTCATCAACCTTGTAGCCCTTTATGACCAAGCTGAGCTCTCAATAAAACAAGAGTTCTTATAGGTAATTTGTTTCAGTAAACCTAAGAAGTGAATCCTCGTAAGGGAGGGATTCTACTAAGAAGCCGAGTTGCGTGGTCTGCTAAAAAGAACATTATGTCTGCTACTGTCCTGCCTTTCTGCAAAAGAGTAAAGCTGAGAGACCAGAGGTGGCGGATCAGTTAAGGCTGTGCTTGAAATTTCTCTGTCCAATCCAAATAACCTCTGCTTGTCCATTGTCCGTAGACTCCAAAAAAGTTTTATGACTGACATAGCATGATGCTAGAATAAGCAATAATAATTTCACTGCTAAAAAGTTGATGATACGAAAAATATTTAATTTTTTTGACCTCCAGACAAGCTTTGAATCACATCTACTATGTCAAGCAAATCGCTTTCAAGCAAGCTTTAAATCACGTCCGCTATATGCTAAGTACATTTGACGTTCATCGTAGAGTGCAGTCAATTTTTCTGGTCGGTATGGCACAATGCTGGAGTGAGTAAAAGCCGATAAACTCCTAAAATGTCCGTAATCAGGACATTTTCGATTTTTCTAACCTCAAAGCAAGCTTTGAATCACGTCCGCTATATGCTAAGCTCATTCTACGTTCATCACAGAGTGCAGTCAATTTTTCTGGTCGGTATGGCACAATTCTGGAATAAGTGAAAGCCAATGAACTCCTAAAAAGTCCGTAATCAGGACATTTTCGATTTTTCTAGCCTCAAAGCAAGCTTTAAATCACGTCCGCTATATGCTAAGCACATTTTACGTTCATCGTAGAGTACAGTCAATTTTTCTGGTCGGTATGGCACAATGCTGGAGTGAGTAAAAGCCGATAAACTCCTAAAATGTCCGTAATCAGGACATTTTCGATTTTTCTAACCTCAAAGCAAGCTTTGAATCACGTCCGCTATATGCTAAGCTCATTCTACGTTCATCACAGAGTGCAGTCAAATTTTCTGATCGGTATGGCACAATGCTGGAATGAGTGAAAGCCGATAAACTCCTAAAAAGTCCGTAATCAGGACATTTTCGATTTTTCTAACCTCAAAGAAAGCTTTTGATCGAACTTGCTATACTCCAGAGACATTCCTTTGTCATCGCAGAGCATTTGTAATTTTAGTACGCTTTGCAGGATGCTGGGTTAGCAGGTAACGATCTTTTCCCGCCCGCTTCAGCTGGATATTACACATAATTAACTTTAACGGCTCGGTGCAACCGTGAAACCTTAACCAATCTTAATGAAATTTTAGGGTGTTCATATTGGCACCTCATACTAACTTTCTGGGGGGGTTACGCAATTTTTTCGATTAAGCAAAATTTTCGCTCCACCCTAATATATATATATATATAAAGCTTGCAGAGAACAACAAGATTATATATAACTGAAATACTTCGCGGGAGTTTATACTATGTACAATGTTGGAGTATATATATATATATATATATATATATATATATATATATATATATATATATATATACTCCAACATTGTACATAGTATAAACTCCCGCGAAGTATTTCAGTTATATATAATCTTGTTGTTCTCTGCAAGCTTTGGCCATTTATCAAGTCGTGGTTCGCATTGATTTCAGATTATCAATCAAGGACATATTTTTTACTTCGGTTATGTTTCATTTATAGTTACTTCATTTGAAATATGGATTTTCGGATAACACACATTGCGTTTTAGTTCGATACTATACGATATTTGATTTTGGTTTTAGTACAACTTCCGAAGTTACTGTTTCCGGTCGTAAATAATACATTGCAATTATCTTAAAATGAATGTAACGAATTAATTATTTCAATGCTGGAAGTGGTTCGTCGATCATAATCTAATTTTTTATCATCGTTACTATAGGTACTATTGATCTATTAACCAGAGGCAAACAACTGTTTGTGTTTCGCGAAACATCGTTTGTTACTGTGATTGCCTGTATACTTCATTATCTTATAGCAATGTTTGAAAATGATGATTCTACGGTTACACTGCACTGTTAATTATTTTACGATTGTTTGCACGGTTTATCGACATTTCGTTTACCTCGTTTGTACCACCTATATTGCTTTACACAACACTTAATTTCTAATCCTTTTGAATTACAATGCGAAAATTATAAAAGTATTTAATTGTTGTATACAACTGTATCATTTATTGCTAGTTTTAAATACATGATTGTTTATATTGATCGAGTTTTTATTAACTCTACCCCCTATCGGTTTTTCCTTTATTTTCAAATATTTAAGCTGCCTATTTATTATTATTTTAATAATCACATTTTTAAACAACTAAAAAATTATTACAACAACTAAAAATATCTTTAATTTGATTTTTATACACGAAGTATCTCAAATGAATACAAAAGCTCATCATACACTTCGAAAACATAAGAAAAACTGAGAATCTAATATTATACAATTCAAGTTGAAAATTTAAAGACCATATAAAAAAGTACGTTACTTGCTTAGTTTTATAGATGCATAGAATTTTGAATCATTAAAGTCTTATCCAGGGTTTGCAACATTATTAGAATATTAAAGAGAGGCCCGAGTAAAATTTCAGCTCACTGATAATTAAATGACTGGGAGGAGAACCAAATTTTTTTAAATTTACGACAATTTGAGAAAAAGTAGTTTTTAAATTCTTAATTTCCGATCCAAAAAACATCGATACAAATCTATACGATTAACTATTCGGACTGTTGTGAGGAACCTGTAAAAAAAATTTAAGCCGAAAATATTCTAATCTACATGCTACTTCTTTGAAATATTTTCGTGTTCTGGCAATTTGCTCACATTTGTCGTACAATTTTTTAATGTAGCTGCTTAAGAAAACTAATATTTGGGGTTCAGAAAACTACTGAAATATAAGACTGCGCGTATAGGGTAGTTGATATGGCTGATAATAGAAGGGAAAGAATCATGTTCGAACATGAACGGGTGATGTACGGTGTAGGAAACTATATCAATCAACATGTAAAATAATTTTTTTATATAATTTGTAATTCATTTTCTTACGTTGCATATAAGTTAAGCTGTCTTTTATTCTTTTTTATTTCGCATATCTATGAAAGAGACTGTTATTTTCATGATAAAATACATTTCAAAGAATACTTCTAACTGTAAATAACAGTGTGTACAGTATATTGTGGTTTGAGTATGACTAATTTCATTTTAAATATAATTTTCTTCGTTTTGCAAATAATCAATTATGTAAATAAATTTGTTAAAGAAACTCCAGAATTGCGGCCATTTTACAGCAAAATCAGCTGTAGATGTGAGCAGTTATATTAAAAAATTATACGATAAATGTGAACTGATTGCCAGAATACGAAAATAATTCAAACCATTTCAGATTCCTGACAACATTCCGAACAATCAATCGTATGGATGTGCTGTGTCAATGTTTTTTGGATGGGAAATTAAGAATCAAAATGCAAAAAAAAAGAGATTAAAAATATCGGAAAGAAATTTTTTTACATTTATTCAAGTACGCTATTACATTCGCCGTGAGAAAATATGTAAATAAACATTTACCCCCCCCCCCCCACTCATTTAACTATCAGTGAATCGAAATTATACCGGAGCCGCTCTTTAATGAATAAAAAGTTTCTACATAAAAAAAGAAAAGATATTAGTGGGGAAAAAGAATATAATATAATATTTTAATATAGATTAAAAGTATTTTTGAGAGTCATGTGGACTTTTCGAGTTAGTATTTTATCATATGCTAGAATTTCGACAAAATGATCATTGTGCATAACAAATTCAGGAATGTGAATTGAAGGGTACTTTTTAGGATACTTCAAGTAAAAAGTTTTTTTCAGTTTTGATATTTAATCCTTTTAATGAACTTTATAATAATTTAAAGTTATGTAAATAATTATATTTTACATCGTTCGTTGCTTTAAAAATATGTTAGAATTCAATGTTACTAAAAAATCTTGCATTATCCTATATTATTTTAAATATATAATAACATAAATTCCATGCAAGTCCTAATTTATTAAAATTAAATGTACAGATGTTAGAAGCCTTACAATGGAGCTTTGCATTAACAGCAACGAAAGTGAAGTAGAAGCTAAAAGTATTTCATTTGATTAATCTTCTCTTTGTGAAATCAAACCATGTTGTTTGATGTTTATTCACTCGCCATAAAATTTAATTTCCATATATTATTTTTCAATGAGTTCTTATAATTTCACTACAAATATTTTTTCTATCCTCAAATGGGTTGAGCAGTAGTTACATTTCACCTAAATGCATACAAAAGTTCACCATGCCTAAAAACTATCACGCTGATCAACTAGTTCTTATATTATGCCTATTCTTCAGCATACAAGAAAATGGAATTATCTGTGAACCACCATATTTAATTGCAGTAAAAATAATTGAAAATCCGAACTCGACACTTGGATACCGTCTCGCTTTAACTATTAATATTAAATAACATTTCAGTGATAATAGCTAGTAAATTTTAAAGAGTTCTATTGTGTAGAGATTTGTTTTTTCTATTTTTTCATACTAAAAAAGTTTTGCTGAAATAATTGATTGAAATGTAATAGGTTAATAATAAGATTTTCAAAGCATCAAAGAAATTCGCTAAATCCTGCATTAGAGCAATTCCTAAACAAAATACTCAACTGCCTCGATCGACATCCTCCACAAACAGATTACGCCTCATTAACATCCGAAAAAGCAACAAAAGCCCAGACCGGAGTTTCTACTCGCGTAAATATCATCGGCGACCGCAGCAGCGCGGCTTCGATCCCGTTGAACAAACGCCGCAAAGCGAACAAATGCGCTCGCGCGCAGGATGCACTGCGAGGGGTTTGATAAAGCGCGGCCGCTTCCTCGTGACTCTGTGGTCCTTCTCTTGTTTTGTGTCCTCTCTTTGTGCTCAGGCGACCTTTTGCTTTTCGAACGCGTGCTCCGAACTTATATCTCGTTAATCGAGGGGACAAGCCGGTGCTGAATTCGGAGAATGGGGATTAATATGATCAATGAATATTTAGATTTATAGGGGAGATTTGAAGTATTCAAGTATTGAGTATCTTAAGTATTTTGGGAGTAAAAACGTTATTTTATGATGAAATTTAGTTTGTATGATTTAGTTAGATTAAATTATTAAAAACAGTTATAGGTAATTAAATGTAAAATATAAGCATAGAATTTCGATAATTTCAAAATGGTCATCTGTGATTGAGACACCTTATAAGTTTTATCAACATAAACAGCTTATTTAATGCAATCATCAAATGTAAACTTTCACTGCCCAATACTATACTATGGTTCCTGTCCAATCCAAAACCAATGTACATAGTTATTTACAGTATCTTTAGATGTCTGTAAAACTGGGTTTTTCAGTGTTTCTAGTAATGGGTTATTATATATGACAAAAACTAAAATAGATTAATAATAGCAACATAAATATCTTAGATTTGAGTTTGTTGGTGAAATAAAGGCCTAATTCGATTTTGAGAGCACGTTAAAACTTTTTCAATATCTTGTACCAGTAAAAAAATGATGATCTTGCAATCGTTAAAATTTATTTAATAATAATATCTACATAGTATTTATATTACTGCTAATCTAATAAACGATTAAAAAGTTTCTAATATTTTTTAAAAATAATTATTTTCAATGCTATGCACTTATTCCACCAATACCCTCAGTTGTAGTTGATGTTAAAAAAATGTAAATTGCTTAGGTTACCGAAAAAATGTATTTAAGCATTAAATAAGCCGTTTCTCTTATAGAAAAAGGACTTAATTCGTATTAATACGTTGCCAGAAAAATTCGTTTAAAATTATTCACATGTAATTCAAGTGGTTATACATACCTACATTAATAAACTCTTAATAACTATTAAAATTTATTGAAATATGTATAACGGCTTATAACATATTTTGTAATTTTGGAAAGCTTGTTTGTTGAAACGATGTAGAACCACTTAAGCCGTTTTCCTTTTAATGAACGGTTCAAATATGTATTTTTATATTTTAAAGTTAAGACCTTGCTTGCCCATTTAATATTGGTAGAGTTTTGTAATAGATGCTACAAATTAATATATAAATAAGCAGTTATTTTTTAGCATTTATGCAGATTTCCCGAGATATTATTTCTATATTTTAATAAAACTCCCTAGCTAGACCACACGTTTTGAAATAATTGATCAAAGATAGCTCGATATAAAAATACTCCTCAATCACACTGTAAGACACGACATTACATCTCTCACATCTATGCACGTACCCTAGAACAAATCAATAACACAGTAATTTAAATGCGCAAACAGATACATCTCTCTCTCTCTTTCCTCCGCCGCCCGTCCAAAAGTCGCACAGTCAAATTTGCCAGAGAGCAAACTCCGGCGAACAATAAAATTTATTCATTCAGTCTCTTTCTCTACACCGTCCTCCTCTTCGATCCCTCTCCTCCATCTCTATACCTCTTCCCGGCTGCTCGCGCAAGTGCACTTCCGCAGCTCTTACCCTCTCCTCTCTCTCTCTCTCTCTCTCTCTGTTTTCCGCAGCGGCATTTCGAATGCACCGCGACATCGAATCGGGACGGGAATAGAAATCAAACGACTCGGGAGGGCCTCCTTTCCGTGAATCCAAGTGCGGTTAGGTCGTTTTCCGGGCTCTGGCTCCTGCAGACTCCGGTTCTCCGGGCTCTATCGAGGATGTTAGCGAGAGAGAGGGAGATGCAACGAAGGAGCGAGAGGAAAAAAAAGGCAAACGCGCGCGCGAGCGCTGTTTGAGCGTGAAAGAGGGTGAGTACGTGTAAAAATAAAGAATTAAACGAGAGGAGGGGAGGGGGATGCCAGCGCGCCGCGTCGTAAAGTGCGAGGATAAACATTGCCGTGAAGGTTTAAGAGGGGATTAAAAGGAATTACGCTGAAAGTACTGAGTAGCCCTTTTTTTTGAGAGTTTTGTTTATTAGTTTTTGTTTACGAGGGTGTCGGGCATTTGTGCAGAGAAGTGCGAGTCAAGAGAATTTCGTTGAGGGTTGGATCTTCGATGACTGTTCGTTTGAATTGTTGAGTGTTTAGTAATGAAACGTTAGCTAGGCGGTTGTATTCGTTTTAACTTTTAGTTGAAAAGGTATAATATTTGAATAAGTACTTCAGACGTACAATTATTATTTTAAATATTACATTCATGAAAAATTGAATGTTTAATGGGAAATGAGTAATTATTTATAATTGAATGTATTATAATATAAAATGTATTTAAGAATTTACAGTATTTCTGGTTTATATTTGGTCATTGCTGATTCACTTCTGGTCTCCATCGATTCAGTTATGGTTCACTTCAGTGAAAAAGCGTATAAAATAATGAAGAAGAGTGAAAAAAGAGACAGTGAAATCGGTCGACTATGATAATAATAGTTAGAATTAAATTAAAATAGACAATAACTTCCGGCATACTTTGGTTCTGATTTTCAAGTAATTTCTGTTCACTTGTGGTCTACTTCTGAAGTAGCATAAAAGCTAAGAACGTATGTATATAATAAGAAATAATTTATAATTCAAACTAACGATATTAATTCAATTATATGAAATGAATTTAAAAATAGTCATGAATTCTGATTTCCGGTTACTTTTGATTCAATTTCGGTCGACATAGTTAAAAATTCGAAATAGACGAAAAGCATGAAATAAAGATTTCGAAAGTCATTTCACAGAAAACCCAATATCAGAAAAAATGTAATTTCATTTGATTCAGTCTTGGACCACATCTAGGTTGTGTATTAAAAATGCATGAGACGTAATAAAAAAGAAAAAACGTTAAGTAACACAAATGATTTACTAGAATCGACGCATATAGTAGTAATCTAATTTACTTCATACAATAAGAGGTTATATTTCTCAAAACCTTTCCAAAAAACGTTGCCCAACCCCAGAACTATCAGACAAAAACAATCTTCCAAAATTCCTAATGCAGCTCTAACCTATCAATAACGCCACATATATTTCAATAGCTCACTTATCAGAAAAAATATCGCACCTGTATCACCACCAAGCCACCCCACCCCCTCCCTCTTGAATCCAAGACAGAGCGCTCTAATAACGCAAGCACTCCTCTCTCTCTCTCCTCTCATGTGTGCTCACTCACGAAGAGAGAGAGAGCGAGTCAAAGCTGCACGTAGACTATACCTCTCGCGGATTCGGAATACTCGGCACGTACAGCACAGCAGCAGCTCGCTCGTTCTCTTTGCCCCCCTCCCTCCCGCACGCCAATCCGAGCGCTGCGGCGTAAACGCGCTCGCTCTTCTGCACCTGCGACCTCCCCCCCCCCCCCCCCACACCGGTACCAGCCAGCCGGGTCTCCTTTCTTTTTTCTCTCTCTGCTGCGTCGGGGCGCTTTTTTCTCCTTCGTCTTGGCGCGCGAGCTGTATCGCCGATGCGTTATTTATCCGTGTTTGTCGATTTTGAGAGAGAGAGAGGGGTGGTGTGGTGAGCGGGGGACGAATGCCCGGAGCTCGTTTGGGGTAATCGGGTTTTTGAGGAATTGGAGGGAGAGGGTGGGTGGTTGGTGGGGAAGTGAGTCGAGCTTTTGATAGCAGGATTGGAGGTAGGGTGTGGGTGGTATCGCGGACGCACCGATTAATGTGGAATTTGTATACTCGACGTAAGTGTACTAGGTATTAGTGAGTATTTCTTTACAGAATGTTTGTTATCGCTTTAAGTTTTAAGAATATGTATGTTTATGCAAGAAGAAACCTATTTCTTTATATATTTGTGTAACCAAAGAAGTCGACTGTAGTTATACACGCCATGTGTATGGTTGTATTACTGCGGGTCCTAACCTGCGAATTTTATACACAGTAATCGTCGAGAAGTAATGCATGTCGAGTTACAGCAATACAAACTAGCGGCCGTGAATGTTTCTAAAGCAATTATTTAAAAAATTCACGCTCTGAAACCTTTCTTTTTTATGAGTCGATGTAGAAATGGTTAGATTTGATGTAGAAAAAGAATCGTACTCGTATCATTATTTATTCGTACGCGTGATATTTTCCACGCTAAATTTAACCTAACCGAAAACTTCGCAGTATTACCCACAGTTACCCTATTATTTGTATTTCTATGTTGAAAATAACTGATTGCCATTCAGTATTTTAGGGAATTCGGTGTAAGATATAGCACACCAGGTTGTAGGAGAGTTGTGAAAACATTTCTCTGGTAACCCGGAAATATCCCGTCAAAGTTGCGAAAACCAGTTATCAACATTGCACGAACATTGCAATCCCGTTGTAGTAAAAACGTTGTAGAAACATTGTAATGACGTATATCTGTATAGATATTATGTTGTACTTCTAGAACATCAATTCAGAAACGTACTTAGAACATTTCTAAAACTTGGCAAAGTGTCATTCTTTTACGTTGCAGGAATAATGATCCTATATATAAGAACTTACAGTAGGAGCAAAAATTTATTCTAAAGTAATTTAAGAGTCCGAAAGTTAATTCCCTGAATTACTGACCGAACCATACATTATTTACTTTATAAACAAAATTATGTATATTTAACTAAAACCAAAACTCGCTAGCCCTTCATTGAGTAGTAATACACCTCTCTACAAAGTTTTAGACGTTAAAAACAACGGTACCCTACAAAATTATTGGAATGAAATTTCGTTAACATTTCATTCCAATAATTTTTAGGTTACCGTTGATTTTAACGTCTGAAACTTTGTAGAGAGGTGTATTACTACTCAATGAAGGGCTAGCGAGTTGGGGTTTTAGCTAAATATACGTAATTTTATAATTATAAATAATTATTCACTACTCGGTCGGTAAAAATCAAGGTGGGAAATTTGAATTCTCAATTGACTTTCGGACCCCCTTAAAACATTAAAAAAGTTATATTGAATCAATACATTAGACATCCGAATGATATTTCTTAATAGAAGGTTTAGACATTCGCTTTTCGAGATTTCGATTATCAAGTTTTAATAAGCTCATATATACGTTGCTATAGCAGCATTCTAGCAATGATCTTACAATGTGAACAATTGCACTTTAGCAAGTTCAGGACTTATCAAAGATGATGTAGAAATGTTCGAAGCACGTCTCCCAGGTGACGTTGTATGAACGTGATATAATACCATAGACACGTTACAGTTACTGCGAATCTAATTTGCTACGACTTCCCATTATTGTTGCAACGTTGCTAGTTTCTTGCTTTTACAATTTTAAAACCGTCGTTCCTTAGTTTCTAGAAGCACTGTTACAGCAACATTCCTACAACAAATGATGTTATATTTGCAATTGCATTATGAACATAAAATTCATTTCCTTTTGAAATATCGTAATTCAACACATCAAAAAGTATTCTAATGAATTCCAAAACAAAATTATACGTATATAGCAGTACCGTAATCTTTATTTTTCATCTCCAAACGTTTATATCACAAGCAATACATCTCAACCAATCACGAGATCATGTAACATCAAACTCTGACCGAGCCACTCCATCCCCCGACAAATCAGTCCGCAAAAGCCCTAAAACCACGCGAAAATGAAACTTTAAAACCCCGCAGCACATAAAGACAGATGAGTAAAGCGCGGTCCTACACGCAGGAAATAATATTATTTATCAATCTTCCGGGAGGCCAAGCCGAGGGGTTCACCCCAAAGCAGCGGTCTGCAGGAAAAAGCTACACTATACGGCTCCCAAACCATCCATACACCCAGCGTACACATATATACCCAACGAGGTTCGGAGGTAGAGCGGATACATGTATAATGCATCCCTCGGGAAGGATCTGTAACCGATCTCCTACCTACACACACACATACACAATTCGCCTCCTTTCTCCGACGGATATGTAGATGCAAGGCAAGGATTGCCGCAAGAGAGTGTGTACCCGCAGCACCGCCGAAATAAAGTAGGCGAATAGACGGTCCGGAGAGGGTATAGGTATAAACACAGGTGGGAAACGATGAGCGGTAATAATTTGCGGGGAGGAAGGGCTGGAGTATTTCGGGCGCCATGTAATGGTCGACGATTTATCCGGGAGGGGATGTGCTTTGGTAGGGGCGGGCTTGCAAGGGATCGACGGCGAGGGTTGTAAATCGGGCTTTTTGGAAAATTTCGAATGGGGAGAGGGGGAGTGGAGAGAGAGATGCGGGTTCTTTAGTGTAATGGGAGGAATGTTTGAAGCTACTGTAGGATTTTAGAGTTTGGGGGATTTGCGGTAGGTGAGTGTCAGGATTTTTAGACGGAGAAGCGTTGACGTGTGGTTTGAAAAGCTTAAAAGGATTATTGTGACAAGTCGTTGATTTATAAATGGATTATCTTTTGAGCAGTGGCTTGAATTATACAAAAAAATGGGAAAAGAAGTTTCAAAAAGCCTAATTATATGAGTTAATTTAATAGCGGGCATTAAAGGTGCCTAATTCTTCTCATGAAAATGGATGTCCATCTATTACTTGCTCAGTATAATATATTATGTGATAATTTCTGTTTGAAAATAATAGAGTAATTAATTATACGAGCATAAAATTTGGAATATTGGTATGCATTGTTTTCTAATTATCTTCGTCACGTTAATTGATTTATTAATGATAAAGTTGCGTATATATCAATTGTTAGGTGAACGTTTTTTATAAAGTAATATTTATATGTTACTATATATAAATACTATACTAATAAATGATGAAAAGAATTAAGTGAGTGTAATAAGTACGATATTAACTTTAAGATAAAAATATATCAGAGATATTATGATGAGGGATGTTTTGAATATACATAATGTACATTTTTTTATAAAATTAATAACTGATAATATTTAACAATATTAAAAAATATGTACATGACTAACTTTAAATAAATCATCTATAAATAAAATATACTTTAGCACGTGTTTTAAAGTATTGACTTTTCTTTGGTTCTCTGAGTCGTTATAATTATATCAGAAGTGTAAGATAGTAAAAATTACTGAAAAAGTACGTATAATATTGATATGTGAATTATTTAAAAAACTCTCCTGCCATATATTTCTGTTTTGAGTTTGAAGTAGTTGATATATTAAGGTATTTATGATAAGTATGTTAACCTGTAAATGGTATGGATAATGTTTCATCTTTGATTACCAATTTCTAATCACAAAGCTCTTACAGCATAAGACTGAAATCCAATATCCTTGAATTCTGTCAGAAAATCCGAAGATTCTATAAATCAAATAAATGGATTTTCGAAAATGAAAATTGATGTTCTTTCAGTTATCAACATTTGAAAATATTCAATATTGAACTATCGATCCTATAACTCAGTGAATTTTTATCAAAGTACTAAATCTTTTTATTCTTATTCCTTTAACTAAGAAAATCTTCACTCCCAGAGATCAATAATAAATGAATTATAAACAAATTTTTCGAAATTTTGCTTTTCTGAAATTCTTCCTTTAACATCTAAATTAGTATTCTCATTTCCAATTTCAACCAAGTTGAAATTGCTTCAAAACACCTCTAAACCGATACACAGCCATACCATACCTTCAATTCCACAAAATCCATTCTGCAAAAAACTATCGCTCACCCATTGTATCCCCCGGCCTCTTTAGCGCCTATATCCATGCAAGTCAGTCGCCGCAGCGGAAGCAGTTAACGTTTGGGAGAGGACGCAGCCGGTCGTCGGCGCTGGGGGGGGGCGAATTTAAGCTGCATTTTGCCTCTGTCTTCTTTATGGCGCTGGGATTGTTTTACGGGCGAGTGCGAGGGCGAAACAGAAAGTAAGAATCGAAAGAGAGAGAGAGAGAGGGAAGTAGTCTCCGGGACGGCACGTTTCGCTGAATTATTTAAAGAGTAATGTGCGGAAAATGGATTTATCGAGGAGTTCGGCCGGAGCCCCGCGCGCGCGCACGAGATATAATTCATTAATTCATCGACGGGGGCCATCCCAGATGTGCCGCTGCCCCGTTATGTGTCTTTTATCGCAAGTGAGCTCGTAGGATCGATATATATCAATTTCGTTGGTGGAATCGCTTACGGTTTTTGTGTTGGAATATTTTCATTCGATTAGGCTTGAGTAGATGTGAGCGGGAATCGGGAGCAGCGTATAGGTATAATGTAGCATTGGTTTCAGGGTATTAGAGTGGTGGATGTGGCTTAGAAAATTGGTGAGATTTAATATAGAACGAAGACGTTTTTATGTGTTTGTTGTAGTAAGCAACCAATCAAACAGATTTGAAATTTTATTAAATGTGCCAACCTAATATCTCAGAACTTTCCAATGATCTATAAATCAAAAGATAATGCCTTCAGAAAGTCAGCTAACTACTTGTCATGTAGTGTAAATTAGAAATTGAATAGTAGAAATAATTTGTAATGACTATTCAATAATAAAGCCAGTACCTATTTTTAAGAAGACCATTTACTGTTGCTCAATTCAAAATTGTACATATTTATAAATGACTGTTCTTGCTCTGTAAACTCATAATTAGTTTGACTATTTGTTGCTTGAAATAATTGTAAAAGACACAAATGACTGTTCTTGGAGACTCTTAGTTATTTTGAGCATTTGTTGCTCGAGATAATTGTAAAAGACACAGGAAGTCAAGTGAAAAACAAGATTACCTTTTCTTTTTATAGGCTCTTCATTTGCTCCAATGGCTCTGTAACTAGAAATATACAGAAATATATAGAACAGACCTTTTATTTAATACTTTTATTAACACAAATATCTGCAACACTTTTAACCAAATAAATTATTTTGAATGTTCAAATGCAATCATTTAATAAGATTCAAGCACTAGCAATATAATATATCGTCGACACAGCTCTCCGTAAAGATTATAATTATTAAGATAAATTAAAAGGAATGATTCGAATATAACTCGGGTATAGAGTATAATCAAGTACTAGCTATTTCGTATTTACCTTAAGCAGTCGCGTGATTATTCGTTTCGTTAAAGTGCCCAATTGGTTTTAGAACGAATCTAGAGATAGAGATTAAATGTAGAACGAAGACGTTTTTGTGTGGTTATATATAGTAAGTGACCAATCAAGCTGAACCGAAATTCTATCTAAACGTGATGCTTTTTCCGTAGTTTCCTCTCGAGAGTAAAACATCCCGGAAACTAATCAATGTTTGAGACATTCGCCAAGTGTAACTGACAAAACCAGATTGCATTTCCTTCGATCAGTTATACTACTCTAGATATGGCTGCGGTGTACATTGCATTCCTTGTAAAATCTGACCCGATACGTCATTTTGCTTTAGAGCGCAAAATTAATTTAGTAAATCTAATAATCTCTAAACTGTATTTTAATGATTAAATTGATGTTTCTCTACCTCTATTGTAGCTTATGTAATGATTTAATGCAAATTAGAAATAGTTTACTTAATTGTTTTGAATTTAGTTAAATGGGTACCAATTTCTTTACTATTAAAGCAAAACACCATTAATTCTCTAAAAAATTGAAAATATAAATGTGTGTGTGTGTGTATGTGTATGTGTGAGTGTATGTATATATATATATATATATATATATATATATATATATATATATATATATATATATATATATATATATATGTATGTATGTGCGCCCGTCTGTGAGTGTGTGAATGTATATATGTGCGTATATGTTCTTCTTTTTCTTCTTCTTCTGTTTTTGGCCATGAGTTTCTTTGAACACCGAGTTGCCACGTCTGTATATGTAATATATATTAATCTGTGAATGTGTGTATGCGTATGCGCGAGTGTGTACGTGCGGTAAAAAACAGAATGTAATAACAAAATCTGATATGGCAAAAATGAAGATACTGTATCCTCTTAATTTAAAATAGTGAAACGGTCCTCTGAGCATTCACTATTTCACAGTAAACTCCACTATTTTCAATTATGCAATATGCTTATAAAATTACAAAAGATATTACTAAACATCCGACTAAACATCATTTCTTTTGTACATCCAAGTTCCCGCATTCCCGCAGCATTCGCCAATTATTAATACTTTCTCAATCAATATAACACCTCCACCTCCAATCGCTCTCGACGTGCACTCGAATACTCCACAAGTGTCAGCCTCCTTCCCCATCCTCCACAAAAGAACAAAACACGAGCTTCCCTCGCACCTGCCCTCGCCGTAAGAAATATTCCGAGGTCTCTTGTCTTTCTCACTCTCTCTCTCTCTCTCCCTACTCCCTACCTATATATACCAAGTGGCACGCGTTCCTCGTAATTCACGGGCGCCGGGGATCGATAACAAACGGGGCGATAAGTGCGCACCCTGCACACACACACACACACATATATGCACGTGCTCTGTGCGCTATACTACGTACGTACGCGCGTTTGCGGTCTCTCCGTGGTGTACGGAAAATGGCCCTCGCTCACTTCCAATACCCCTCTAATGTCCGTGTATATGTAGGAATGGGATGCGTGCGTGTACATGTATATGTACATGTACGCGCATTTGGGGAAGCCTGTTTTTGCCTGCCCTTTCGCGGTGGATTTTGTACGGGGGGAGTAACGAATGCTCCCGGGTCTGGAGTTTATGTGGATGTTTGGAGAATTATCGAGAGTGATTCGGGGAACGTTTGATCGTAAGATGGATTCAATGTCTTCATGAGAGAGGGGTGGGATATGAGGTATACGCGTGTGCACTTAGGGTAATGCGCGTGTTTATTGTGGGTGAAGTTGGTTTCGGAAATATTGGATATTCGGGAATTTTGATGTTAAGAATAATGTCCGATTAGTGTGGATAATTGATTATTATAATTAAATTTATTGATCTCTTCAAGTCGATTTTTGATAAAATATAAGGAAATGAATAATAACATTTTCTTTTTCGAAAATTAACTCAGAGCGATTTATGAATAACAATTATAATAATGTACTAAAGTTTCCTGAATGGGAAAATAATTTTTTTAATATAGTATCGATAAATTTTGATCAATAATAAAACGTAACATAAATAATACATATCTTGATTGGCAATCAATTTGCAGTTCTTAAAAAAGAAAATCAGAAGTATTCAAATTCAATTTTAATACCTTGACGTGCAATACTTATTTTATAAGATATCATAATATGAATCTCATAAGCATTGATTTTTAAACTTAATTACCCTATATATTATGCAGAGGAGCGTGATAAAATTTCTTACCGTAGCATATGATTTATAAACGCGTAGATAATTAAATTTTCATACGCTTCGAAGCTCTAAAAGTTCAAAATGCAGAGCACTATATTCTGAATGATTTATTTCGGTGTTTAAGATTTCTACTTTAAGCCCATGAATTTTGAAATTGAATATAATTATCGATATTTTTTAAATTTCTTTCTTATACATATTCATTGCGGATGTGGTCCAAATTTAGGAATTATTATTCATGATTAATATTTAAAACAAATTATTATTGATTCCGATATCAGAAGATTATAAATGGTTTAAGATTCAGGCGTGCAATTGTTTAACATTTATCTAAAATTTATTCGAACATGAATATTGAATAGTCTAAAAAGAGTCTACCATTATACGATTTATTCAATTAAATTTATATTGAATTTTGGTGGCAAAAATATATTTAGTATTCCATTTATTATATTTATAGCAATGTACATCCAAGTTTCATGTAACGTAGTACCGTTAAGACTATATTTTTATTTTTATTTTATTTTATTTTCACTTATTGAACAGGTCATGCTCTTTTTATTTATTTTTCATTTTTTGTTCTTATTTTTGTTATATTTAATAAAAATATATTTTAATAATTAATAATATTAAATTTATAGCACGGGTGAAATAACCAATAGAATGATTCCATTTTGCAAGATCTTTCGAATCACCAGTTAATTTTATTAAAAGTTGCTGCCAAAACCATATTTTAACCAAAAAATTTATATGACCGAGTAAAAATATCATAAGTATGTGGTTCATTTATTTCATTGTTACTATAGAAAAGAAAAGCTGTAGCGCTGGTTTGAATAACAATCAGACTATTAAAGTCTGAAATATACTAAATAAACTAGCAAAAATTTTAGTTTAAATAAAATATCTTAAAAATATATGTTTGATTAGGGCGTGGGTCGATTATAAATTAGTTTATACCATTACGATTGAGTTCAATTCTCACTCATGCATACTCACATCTACTATCTTCATTTCCCTATGATGTAGTGAAGTTGATTACTGCAGATGTGTTGTGATAACCATCGAAAGAATCACCAATACTTCTGGGCTCTGAGGATGCCAAAATACTCCAATGAAGGCCTTATGCGTTGATCGTTATTGTTTGACGTAGTGTAGATGTGCTATTAATAAATATATGCTTGGAATAATATATCTCTCTCTCCTCTCTCTCTCTCTAATAGCTCGCTACGCTCGGACGCTAACGTCACGGTGCAATACTGGACTGCAAAAGGCACGGCTAGGCGTGACAGCTGATTCAGGCAAGCCGTGCTATAAAATAGTATACGATACTCGTGTCAAACGTCGTCCTTCATAGCCTCGCTACGCTCAGACGCTAATACACATCGTGCTGTTAAGGACTACATAGGTCACACGTATCGTAATGTACTATATTCTAAGTACTTTTATAAAATGTCTACTATATAGACGTTGTTTAACGACATAATTAAGAATGTTATTATTTGATAACAAATTCAAGTATGAGTAGTTGAGTTTAGTCTTATCAGAACAAACTGTTTCTACTGAACAATCAGTACCTATACAGCAAAATGGATTCCTTATTTTAATTAGAAAATAAACTTTTCTAATACTGACGCAATATATAGTGCGATAAATTTTGGAATACTAAAATCTGTCTTGTGTAAGAAATTATTATTTGTATCATGAGTAACTAAATTTTATTTTTTTATCTTAGGCTCAAATAACCACACGGTTTTACTAGTATTAATAATATTCGTTCTTAAAGTAAAGAATTTTTTTTCTTATTTACTCAAGAATTTCTTATTTACTTTATTAGTTTCCTATATTAAGCAAAAATATTTTTTAAAAAGTAAATAAAAAAGTAACTTATTCTTTTCGTACAGATGTCTTATAATAAATCAATTTTCTTCTTTCGTTATTTGTTTTAAAAGCAACCACATTTTAATACACACCAAAAACAAATAATCCTTCCTACTACATAATTATTTACATTATATAAAAAGAAAAACCCAGTCACGTCAAATCAATTATTCATTTACAACATACATTAATCTCCATTCTCCACCTTTATACAATCCCCTCAATATCTTCACGCACGAATTCCTAAATCATCTAGAAACCTCCAGTGCACGTCTTACTTCATTCCTCTCTCCTCCTCCTCCACCTTCCTCCTTACCGCCGGGAATAATACGTCCTATGCATCGGTCCTCGATTATTGGCGACCCCGCGCTCTAATGGCATTCGCTCGCGGCGCCGGCGCTAAAGGTGTGCTTACGAGCGCAAGCCCCTAACTCACGACCCGCTCGTAATTGCGCTGTATACTGCATGTGAACGCTGTACGTATACGTATAGCCCGCAGCCGAGAATTCGCGTGTATTTCGAGCTGTTTTTTGCCTACATTAGTCCGATTGATTTCGGGAGGTATGGGCCCCGGCGCCTTGCGATTGGTTTGGGGAGTTTACGTGGGTAATGTCGGGGGTTTGGCGGCTGAGGGGAAATGGATCTTGCGTGGTTGGGGTCGAAAAAACAGGCGCTTAGTTGGTGTGAGGTTGGAATGCTGGGAAACGAAGTTGTTTGAGAGTAATAGTTTGTACTCGGTTCTAAGTAAGCCGAAAGGTTTTACAAGTCTGAAATTAAAGACAGTAATCATTGAGGGGTTGGAAATAAATTAAACAAAAGGTCAGAATAAGCCTACAATTTAATCATAATTTACTTCCTCTAATTATTAAACGTGTGCAAATCAGAATATAATATGTTTTACCCTATTGATTAAGTAATACTAAATTCATGTTGCGTATAAAAATATTTTCCAAATTAAGCAAATTGATTAAAGTGAAATACCCATGGAAGAATTTACTCTCGGCAGAATACTGTTCGAGTATCAGTTGTCGACACTACCGGTACTTGCAAACGTTAGAGGTCCAGCACTGAGATGTAACGGGGATGATAAGAACGGGCCAGTACAACAATTTTCTTCTTGATATATTCAAAATTGTACGAAAAATATACATTTTTAGGCACACGCGAGACACTTCACTCAAAGTTTAGTGTAATAATCATAATTATAGATTACTATCGTACACCCGAAAATTTCACGTAAGCTTAGTAATCATACATTAAATTAATATTTTGTTAAAAACTAGCCTAAAATGTAGCTTAAGTTATGCTTGACGATTTCGCGATGTTTTGCTTTCTTTCAATATCGGCAAAAAGTATTACACCGACTCTGAGACGTTTTTTGGGCCAACGTCGATTCATTTTACTGGCCAATTCTTATCAAAACGATATAATCCCTTTATTGGTTCAGCACCGAAAAATAATTTACTGGCATACAATATTCAGTCAGAATCGGCCTGAACTATCACTGCTGGCAAATTCTTTCATGGGCAGTCGTATAATAATAATACATTGACAATTCATTTTTTAAAACCCAATATCTGTTTTAATGTATATTTAAAATTTAAACCCATCTTATAATTTAAATCTCTTAAATACTTCCTTCAGCAAAATTGTTTTGTTGTTTTTTCTAAACGTCATTACTGGAACATTCTAACGCCCTAATTATATTGCGAAGAATAACGTAGGTTCTTTGGATAAAGGAATCGGCAAACAATTTAAAATTTAATAAAACTTAGTAAAAATAAAATTTCAAGATCAAGATGGCGGGCAGGGGATTGCTATCTGAGGCAATTTCTCCCGATATATACTTTAAGTGCTATCCTATACAAACAGTTGGTGTTGTCGTTTGTATACTATGTGATAGTGCATTTCATAAAAGTGATTTTAATACACAAAATGGAAAATACATAACTGGCTCATTGTTAGTATGTAATGAACATAGTGTGGACATAATTCAAACGATCCATGTGTACTCATAGCGAAATTAATGAAAGACGTCAATAAACAAAGTGTAGTATATAAACATTTGAAGACAAATATAAACCAGCAAAAACCAATTATACTTAGTTAAAACAGAGTTCTGATGACTTAAAAGTGATCAACAAGTAAAAATGTTCACGATACAGTATCTATAATAGAAGAGAAATCAAACAATGAAGTACCAGAATTGAAGATTGAAAGTGAACATCTAAATCTATTAAATAAAGAATTACAAGAAAACAGTGAATTATTAAAAGACTTGAATTTAGAACTTAAAGAGAGCAATGGATTGTTAAAGCAAAAAGTGTACACGCAATTGTTTTACGAGGTGCCAGAGCAAACATATGCTCAAGATACCAAGTATAATAGTTGTACCAAACAACAAAGAAGGAATAAATGATGTTCTGATTGAAGCTAAAACAATACTATCACAAAAAATAAATATTTCGATTAATAAAATATTTACAACTGCAGAAAAAATATTTATCCAATGTAAAAATTTTTATGTTTTAAATAAAGTTCAAGAAGCTCTAAAAAATATAGAAAATTTTAATGCAAAGATTCAAACTGAAACAACGAAAAAACCTTGAATTAGAATAATTGGAGTTGAGAAATATTTGGAAAAAGAAAGTAATGAAAAAATTAAAAGTGACGTCAGTGAAAGAAATTCGCTTACGTTGCGAATAAGCGTTGCGTATTGCGCATAAGCATGAAAACAGCAAAGCAAAGATACATTGACTCTAGTTACAGAGGCAATAGCTGATACTTATACGAAAATTATGAAAGACAGAAAACTATACGTTGAAAGCGATGGATGCAAAGTTTTTCAATGATTTTAATGTAAACTTATGTTATAAATGTAAAATGTATGGACATAGTTCGAAAAATGTACGTTTACTGATGAATTCTGTAATTTCTGCTCTAAAAAATAAGAAATGCATAAATTGTCAGAAATATAACGATAAACGTAATACCAATAGAGAAACCAACCACACAGCTGATAATAAAGTATCTTGTGGAACATCAATTTTTATTACATAGAACAATACAACAGATTATCGATATGACCCAATAAAAAGCAATGACAGGTGAAGAAGTGGAGATTTAAAAATTACAAGAATATTGTATATCACAACAATAATGATGAAGAAGAATACGTCAAAGCAATAATAATTGAAGACACAGTTAGTTTCCATAGCATATTATAATAAACTTTCAATAGATCTGAAAAATATGAAATTTAATCAAAATGTTATAAAAAAGAAGATAGAGAAATGCGTAAGAAATGTGAATGTACCGTAATACTACATTCATATTACATTAAAAGTTGTACAATTGAAATGGAAGAATGGATATAAAAACTAAGGAAACATGATATGATTATATTATTTGAGTTTTTATGATTTATACCACAACATAAATCATAAAAGCTCTATAGTTAATGTTAAGTAGTTTTCAAGTAGCTTATAATTGTTATCGTAAGGTTTTTCTTTTATAAGTTCTTTTATTAGTACCTCTGCATAGCGCAATATTATTATAGCATACTGTTTATTATACGATATTTTATTTTGTTACTAAATGTAACCTGGTAAATAAATAAATAAATAAATAAAAGGAAGGTCTAAGTTAAATTTCTGGCAATAAATTTTGTTAAAAGTATTGTAATATTAAACAAACGTATGATGAACATTTAGTATACTTAATACTCATAAGGTGTCTCTAAAATGCAATTTCTTATATAAAAAAGAACATATTAAATATCTTCTTCTAAAATAAAAAATATAACTGAGTCTTTTTAGAAACTATATCCAACGATATATACCAAATTTCATTTAAATTTGTTTGTTAATGATTTGTCTCATACCGGTGAAATCACTTGAATGAAACCAATTGCTATTCTTCCTGATATTATTAAATAATTTCAAATAATCCAAAAATAACCTTCCAAACATACACCGCATCCTCGTAATTAACAAACCGCAAAAGTTCATCAACTTCCCCTAGTACACACGTCCATACATCATCGGCCCTGGTACTTACGACACGTTTGCCCTCTTTCTCCTCAAGCGCGCACCTACAGTAACTCTCTCATGGTCTCATCCCGCGCGCGTTCCGCGAAGAAGAAGCTCTCGAGGAGTCATTATGCGATACGAGAACGACGACGATGCCGACGCAACGCGCGCTCCTGTTCCGCACGTAGACGATCTCCGCGGCGCTCGTTAAGCGTTTAGTTGCGTCTAGGGCTGACTTAGGGCTCTGCTGGTACAGTCGGTGGAGGAAAGGTTGGTAGTGCGTACAGGTAGTAAGAAGAAGGTAAATGACTGTTGTACGGTAGTAAAGCAGTTTTAGAGGGTTCATTTATGATATTTTTTCTTGATATTTTGAAAAATTAGGAAGGTTTTTTAAATATGCACTTCTTAAAATATGCATTTTTTCGTGATATCGCTAGATTCTGTCTTGCGGATCTGTTTAGAAGAAACCCAACTTATTGAGACATTCATTTGATATGAAATTATAGACCTAGTCTAGTCAAGGCATAAAAATTCATTTTAAAACCTTTTTAAAATGTAAAACCACTTAGGATGGTGTCCAAGAGGTGCGCGTCGAAGATGTTTACATAAAAATATGCCATGGATGACATCGAGGTGTACATAGATTTCGAAAATAGTGTCTAGGTCGTTATGGTGGCCGATGGCGACATATAAGTAGTATGCACCGTAGTTTTAAATGTTTAGGTAAATATTCTGTTCGGAGACGGTTTAGCTGGTTAGATAGTGTGTTCCGTACTTTTTGCTATCCAGGTATATGTACTGGTGGCAGAAGGTGTCTAGGAATTTATGAATACCGTCGACGAGGTCTAGGTGAAGCGCTCTATAGATTTTGATATCTAGGTGTACGTATTGGTCTCAAAAAGAATTAAAGTGTATGGTATCCAATGGCAAGGTCTAGACAGTGCGCTCCGTAGTTTTTGGATTCTAGGTATATAAACAAGTTAAAACTAAATTTATTACTTAACATAAACCTTGTCAGCGATCACTACAAACATTAGACAACTCTTGCGAATAGTAGGGCTATCGAGATATCAAATACTTACTACAAAGACTCCATCATCGGCAATCATAAACATCTATAGGACTAGTACGTTATACACCTAGATGTCAAAAACGACGGAGGGCACTACCTACACCACAATACCTCGCCGAGGATTACTTAGGCACCATTACTGTGATCCTATACAACTCGTTATCGAATTTCACATAAAGCTAGGGTGAGAACTTTCTCTTTTTTTTGTATTTTAACCTTAAAATTTATTAGTGTAAATATATATGGATCTAACTAGATTGAAATTGGAAGAATCAATTTCAATGAGTTATTTGATTATATTTTATTTTTAATTCTCCAGATACGTTTTAACGACTTGTAACTTTTACTAGAAAGGATTATTTTTATTTTCAACGTTTTGGTTTGGTTGAATATATTTAATTCTTTCTAATTCACGTAAATATTTATTAAAAATAATCTTTATTTCATTTTGATTATATATTATAAGTACACATGTTTTCTCTCTATCAATCAACGTTTTAATTAAGATTACTGTACTGTAGCATTTTCTAAAATGCACAAAACCTTTTTGTTACCCTAACTTTTAACAAATACTGTACGCCCAATACGCCCTAAAGTTTAACCTCAAGCTTCCGCTGCCTCGGACATAACCGCGCGCCGGCTTTTGTGTCTCGTACTTGAGCCGCTGCACTGCACCTTCGTAATCCGCTTTTATTAGTTTATTGTAACTGATGTATACCGAATTTACATTTTAGCGTATCCGCCGGAATACAGATTTTCAAAAATTAAATCACGTTACTTGTATCTCAACGAGTAAATTAGTTAGTATTTCGTGAAATTAGTTTAGACAAATGAAGAGCAAAATTAATCCGTACTAATGTATCTGATATTGGCTTTTAAGAGGATCTCAGTCTATTTTACGTATTTCATATAAATTATCAATATGGGAGAGCGGGGTCTTCCCGGTCAGTGAGTAATACCAGTCACTCTTTTTTACTAAACTCAGATACTTTTATTTACGTATTTAAATTCTAAAACAAAGTAAAAATAAAATAAATCTCATTTGAAGTTTAAAATATGTTATTGGTTGATTATGAAAAAAATTACAGTATACTGTAATTGTATACAATAGTCGCTTTGACGAAACTTTACATATAATCTAAGCTGAACGTCAGAGCAGATCATATTGTTCATGTTATATAAAATTAATCTATGATCCCTTATTTTACGAATAAAAAATAATGTGTTTAAATGAGTTTGAATATATTATATGAAATCCTACACATCAAAAACTGATATATCTACATATAAATCTGTTGGAAGATTTGTTGATACTTTGAATACGTTGTGCATCAATTAATAAGCTTCTGCCAATTCATTGGCCCTTAACTTACTGAAACTAAGTTAATTGTTCTAATATAATATTTTTTGTTCTAATAAATTAATTTTAAATTGCTATATCTATTTTAAATTAGAATTCCAAAAAGTGGGCTGATTTATCATTCATGGTTTATGAAAAGATAATTTTTTATTAAAAGTACACATTTAGTTTGAATTACATTTTCCCACGTCTCCTTAGAGATACTGTTATAGGCGCGTTGAGCTTATGATTATTAAAAATTTCCTTATTTAAAGAGGACGCTTTCTGTTCTTTTTTTCATTATGATTTAAATTTACTTTTTCTTTTAATTTTTAAAATACTTTTTATTTTCCATTTTTCATGAATATACGAAAATTAAAAAAAAAATTATGTAAACTTAAATATCTTGAAAATTAAATGACCTTTTTATCACTGGTGTAAGACATTTAAGAAGATATTGGTATGTACGTAAGGTATATAACTGCAATTATTAAAATTTGTGATTGACAAATGATATTATTTATTGCACAGTTCGGCAAGTATTCGACCGCAAAATATTCTCGGATACTTTTCTGTTTTATGCAAATATCAAGAAGAAACAACGAATTATCAATTTCTAAGCAGTGAACACCATATATTAAGCCGATATATACGATTTAATAACGTATCCGAAAAATCGATTCGTCGTATACTTTGGTCAGACACTGAGTATCCGAAAAAAGTATCCGAAGGAAAATATTAAAATGTCTTAGAGGTCTAAAATTTGTCTAGTCCCCTAAACATGAGGTATCATCCGGATGATACTACATGTTTAGGAGCGCCCGGGCATATTTAGAACATATTTTACGCATTTTGGTGGTATAGAAAATTTGACTACCAAAAATAAAAATTATATCGGATATAGAAATACGTAAAATAGGTCTTAAATATACCCGGGCACACGTAAATATGTGGTATCATCCGGATGGTACCCCATGTCTCTCGGTGCATGGAAAAGTTTAGACTTGTTTTAGACATTTAAAAATAAGAAAAGTATCCGAAAAAAGTATCCGACGGATACTATTTTCAGATAATCAGTATCCGTCGAAAGTATCCCTTAGATACTTTTTTCGGATACTTTTTTTAATCGAGTATATCGGCTTAATACATGATGTACAATGCTTAGAAATTGATATTTCGTTGTTTTTTCCCGATATTTACAGAAAACAGAAAAGTATCCGAAAATATTTTGCGGTCGAATACTTGCTGAACTCTGATTTATAGTAATCACAATCTTTCATAACTGATTCTATATATATATGTCTTACTCCTACATGCCAAAACTTTCATTCGACTACTGTCAATCACTTTGTCTCTAACTTAAATCACATATCGACAGTTGAGTGGAAGAAAGGGCCATCTCGGAAAACGCTTGAAGAAGAAGCTAACTTAGTTTTTGCTTGAAGAACGGGCTAACTCAGAAATCGCGCCGAGAAGGGCTATAAAAACCATTTTCTTTCGCGTTTAATTTTATAATAGGCAATAATAAAAAATAGGAAAATTTATTTTTTCACAAAACACATATTTTCCTATTTTTTATTATTGCCAATTACAACATTAAATGCGAGAAATAATTAGTTCAAGTAACCTTTCTTTGCGTGATTTCTGAGTTAGTCCGTTCTTCAAGCGCATACCGAGTTTGAGTCAAAATAACCTCTTCTTCCACTCAACCTTCGATATAGTTACTTGCTTCGAGTATACTAATACTGTAGAATTCTCTTTTAGTAATGAATGACATATGGTTTTATTTGATGAGTTAAATGCAAATAATAAACATACAACAAAAGACTTTTAAGTAATTCTGCTATGTCTACTTTTAAGCAAAAATGTTGAATTAAGACCTAAAAATAATAAGTGTGTCTTGCTTCACCTACAGTGGTAACTTATTTACATTCATTTAATTATGTTAAGATAACCCTAATATTTTTTGTAAACTATATTTTACATTGTAATAAATAATATATAATATTATATTTGATAAATTTAGCACATACATCTTAAATATGATAGTTGGTGATGTAAAAGCACAAAAGATAGTCGATTATTTTATATGAAAGTGAATAATCGTATTTATTAATCGAGTTATTTTTTATAGATTTTTATATAATAAATTATTAATAATCTGAGTAACAACGTTTCGTAAAAGTCATAATACTGTGAGTTTATTTTGTATATTTCGCTAAGCCTATTATTACTGAAAAATGTCTGTCTAATCACGCATGAAATATTATAAACTTAAAAAGCAAAAACGGATCGATGAATATCAAAATTTCTCAAGTTAAGTAAGTCTCAAGAGATAGTAAAAAGCTACCTTTCTGGAAATTTTCAGAAGGAATAATAAGGTACTACTCAAGTTATCCTTCGCCAAATAACAACGATTTTTTTAACAGAATTATTTTTTTTTCGCAAATGGAAAAGGATAATAGCTTGAAAGTTTTACAAAATATTCTTATCCATATTCCTAATCATTTAAAATCTTTTAAAAAATTTTCCATGTTATATTTCCCAAAAGATAGGTAATCTTATGCTCTTTCAAATGCAAACAAAAATCGACGATATTATTTTAAACATACCAAAAAACCCGAATAACTAAAACGCAAAAATCGAAAAACCGCTAAGAAAACAAAAAAAATATCGAAAAAAAGCATAAGATATTTTACAGACCCCTTTCTTAAAAAAAACATTGTGCCTTGAAACATTAATTTTGACCGTAAATGTTCAGAGTAATCTTTATCCACATCCGTTCATACACACACACGCACACACTTGCACATAAACACACTTACACACGCACACTCACACGTACACGCTCACGCACATACACACACATCCATCCAGACTTTTACTAAACATAGTTTATTTTGATTCCTTATATCTCAAAACATGTTTCTAACATGTTTTTAGCAAAACTTTTTTTACCATCACAAAGCTTCATCTATGAAGAAGCAAAAAACTATTTTAAGTAATTTGTCATAACACCATTTGTTAATTTTTATGGATAATTTTGTTTAATTTGTTGTTGCTGAACAAAATAATTGAAATAACGATTAAAAATAATTAATCGATTGATTAACAAAGATACGCATATTTTTTCAAAATGTAATAGTTCGAACAAAACTTTCGGTAGATTTATCGATTTCACATGCGCAAAAGCGTTTTGCAGTTAATACATTTTATCATTATAAATTAATGAATACTTACTCAAATTAGTTGAAAATTTGTTACATTTTTAACAAGCTAAAATATATATTCTAAAATTTTGGATCATATATAAGAAGGAAAAACTTAAATGTCAAAATTATACACGTAGAGGAGGGTGTAATTATAAAACAAATTATTATGAATGAAACAGTAAAAATACGTTTTTCCATAAAGAAAACTCCTGTACCACAGAACAATTATTTTTAGAGATGTGAAACAGGAGACTCCTCTCACACGTGTCTTTGACATCAAAAGCCGACGCTCACCCTCAAGAAACTAAGGCAACTTTCCATCCACCTTTTTAACTGTGCGCGCAACTACTGCCGTACCAATAAACCTTCATTAACACAGATATTCGGAGCGTGGAAGGCTTTAGCCGTGGCAAACAAATGTTTTCCTAGGGTTAAACGTGCCATCGTAACGCATTAAACTAGGAGAGAAAAAAGTATAAGAAAATTAAGGAAAATTAGGGAAGGAAAAGCCG
This sequence comes from Gastracanthus pulcherrimus, assembly GCA_949152435.1. Lineage (NCBI taxonomy): Eukaryota > Metazoa > Arthropoda > Insecta > Hymenoptera > Pteromalidae > Gastracanthus > Gastracanthus pulcherrimus. The sequence continues at coordinate 7,376,470 of OX424575.1, forward strand.
AGAGAAAGTAAAAGAAAATAATGGGGGCGCTCGCTGGTAAAAGAGCAAGAAGACCACTTAAATCCGTTCCTTAGTTAAGACATACATTTTTCTGAATTATCTTGTAATATCTTCTGTTTACATTGCATTATTCATTTATTTATCACCAGCAAGTTTTATATCATCCAACAAATATCATCATGACAATTTGTGTAATATTTTCAAAATTCAATTTGACGCGATACGTAATTGCGCAAACATTCTTCTGATTAATAAAACTTGCATGATAACCCTTCCGCAATAATCCTTTTTCACTTGTCACACCTACCACACAAGCCATTTTAACTAAAGGACAAAACACCTCACCTTCGAATCAAGCTTAATTCGTTCAAACGAGCAGAGCGCCAAAGCCCCGCGGTAAAACGCATGCAGCGTAGCCGCAAAAAAAAAGGGAGAAGAAGGCAGCGTGCAGGGGAACAAGCGGATAAGATCAAATCGGTAATTAGTCCCTTGTTAACGAAGTTTCCCCGTCTGTTTTCGTAAGGAAGGGGGAAAAGCAGGCGGAGAACCACGCGAGGACCGAGTTTATTTATAGCATTACGCACGCGTTAATCCTCCTCCTCTTCCTCCCCAACAAAACGAACAGAACACTCGGAGTCGAGTGAAAAAGAAGAAAAAGAAGAGAAAGAGAGAGAGTCCATTCCTCGGCTGGGTACTAGGATAGGTAGGCGAAATTGCCAGATAAGCGTCTGAAATACGCTTCTAGTGCGGTGGTGGCGCTCGTGTCGCTGCTGAATTTGCCCTGCGACTTTTCGCGTGTTTTTCTTTCTCCGAGCGAGGGCTCATCGTTATGCTTTTCTTGGATCTCTTCCTCCTGCGCCTAACTTTTTTTTTGGATGGATGGAGCTTCTTTCCGTTGTTTTTTTACGGGAGGCGCGTTTTCCTGCAGAGTTATGTGGCTTGCTCGCGGTGCCACGTGTGTTATTACATTTTAAGCGTGATTCTTTTATCTTGTTCTTTAACTTTCGCTCCGTTTCCGTTTGCTTTCTGATGAGCGAGGGTCGCTAAGACATTAAAAACATTTTTTTGTATGAAAAATACTGATTGCTTATTGTAAATAAATTACATGAAGTGACTTGGTTCATGTCTTTACAGTTGGTAGGTTAATAGTATAAACATAATATTTACTTTGAAAACATGTGATATTCACAATATTTAGTAGGATGTCATTATTAATTTGTCGAGATATGTATAAAATGTTGAATTTCCTATTATGTCAGTGTTTGAACTGTGAGATTTCAGCATAAAGCATTACTGTAGATTGTTCATAGGACAATTCTGATCCAAATACACTCAACGATTTTTAGCTCAAAAATAATGATGGATATAGCTAGACCACTCGAAAAAGTTCTGCTGAAGGGTTTTACAGCCAGAAGAATAAGGATTAGAAAAGAAAAATTTATATTGGTTTCTATATCAATATACACCAGAAATAAAAGAAATAAGCGCTTATTACTGCTATATAGGAATAGAAGCCAATGAAAATTCTAATGTTCTCTTCCTTATTCATTTGGATTCGTAGGGCCTTAGTAGTCTTCTAACACAATAACGTCTCACTTAAGTATATATTTATTTAACATGTGCAAGAGTCAGCTCTTTACGTAAGAAATCTGCTGTTGTAGAACAGCTATAACTGGGTTAGAAATAATCGAACCTACTAGCTTGGATAAAAATATTGTCTAGTTGGGTCCAATGTTGGGTCAGAAACCATGAATAGAAATCATAAAGCATACTTGGCTTAGAAGTCATTATTATGATTTTTTTCTCATGCATCAGTCGGAATTTTAATGGAATGTTTAATCAGGTATATCAGTAATTTCTATTTCTTTATCTGATTTTAGTGTTGCAATTTTATGTATCTACATCACTTGTAAATTAATCTTTTTTTTTCAAGTATTACTTAGAAAATACCTATATATATAACTTATTATTTAGAGTTATCACTTTAATACGTACATGTAACTTATAAATTGAATTTTTAGATTAGTTAATTCATTTATTATTAATATGTCAAATACTAATTCATTTTATCACGGGTTTCTTTATCTCATACTCTTTTATTTCTATCATCTAAATCTCGTGTCGACGAGCTTTCAAAGTCTGTTAGCCGGATTAAGTTCGCTTCTTCCTGCAAAAAATCTAGTTTACTTGATGTGGAACGTAATGGCATAATAAAAGTCAGATGCACATGAATCAATAAAGTTCTGTAAGAGAGTACATGTACATTTACGATGACCCTAATTTTTATATGGCTAATGTACTTATTAATTTTTCCTGATATCGATGAGGAAATTAAATTATATCTTTCTCTTCTATTCAGATGAATATTTTACTTAAGATGTATTTTAGTGTACAAGCTAAGTATTTTATTATTTATGATTCATTATTACAATATAATAATCTAAATATAATTGCTGTATATTTTCACTCAAATTGTTTTATAACGGTTTGATGATGAATGAATTATACCTTTATTATTACATTAATGTCATCAATATACTTACGTTTCCTGGAATATTTTCTTATCTAGTTCGTATTCATTTTTATATTTTGCATTTATTTATGTATTTATTTATTTACTTATTCAATTATTTACTTATTTATTTACTTATGATTTTCAACATGGACCTTTTAGTATCAGATAATAAACTATATACATAGTGATGGTGCCAATGTGTTCAAGATGGATAAGTTATATAATGACAACTAAAAATCAAATTAACAGTGTATAAATCAAATATCTGCTCTTATACCTAATATATATATACAAAACTGTCATAAAACAAAGCAAATAGAAAAGAATCGATAGATATCTTCTTCTAAAAATTGAATTCCTCTCTTCAATCCTTCCACACATCCCCATTCTCCTCGACATTAACAGCCTTCCACCTCCTCTCCTCCCTTATCTCTCCTCATTCTTAACTTTCGTGTCCCCGGCGTCGTTAGCACCTGCTCCTAGCCTCTCTCTCTCTCTCTCTCTCTCTCTCTCTCTTCTCTTCCCCATCTCGCTCGTAAAGGGCCCCGCGAAGTTTCCCACCCGCACACCTATACGCGCGCGCGCCTATAACTGCTCGAACACGACGAGCAATTAGAGATCTTTCGCGCTCGCGTGCCGCCGGGGCACGAATTCGTGGCTTCGCAGTCAATTGATTGGCTGTCCGGGATATATAACGTACTCGGTACTGTGTGGCCCGTGTGTATACAGGTATACCGGGTGTGCGTGTGTACGTGCGTGCGGCTCGGAGGAAGTTATGTAATGGTTCCTTCGTTATCGCTTAGCCTCGGGGGAGGCAATAGTGTAGCCGAGGAGTGCCTCGAGGCTTATTTACTGTGAATAGTTATAGGGTGTTTCGCTGGAGTTCTTTTGGGATGGATTTGATAAATGGTTCGGCGAATGAAATTGTCGGATTTGAATAGAAATGTATTACTTTTGTTTGATTGAAAGTATTATAATTGGCTCTATGAGGAGTACCCTTTTGCATTGATGAGAGTTACTTTTGATACCTTCACTTTGACACTATACTTGTAGGGACGTTAATTCAATATCTATTGTACACCCTGCTGCAATAGATTCATTCAAGAATTATTTGAATTTTAGTGCTATATAATTATATGCATATTAACTTTTTGGACAATGAAGTTAGGTATATTACAACTTTTGTCGTGATGGAACAACATGTGGGGTATAAAATACACCCGTGTACAAAATGCATATCGTTAAAATTTTTTAAATTCTTGAAAGAATCCATTGCAGCATATATATTATATATATATATATATATATATATATATATATATATATATATATATATATATATATATATATATATATATATATATATATATATATATACTGCTGCAATGGATTCTTTCAAGAATTTAAAAAATTTTATATACATACATATATATATGTATGTATATATAGACACAGTTGAGAGCATTTCATTGACTTAATTAATTTCTACTTAATATGCATCTGTAACTTTAAATGCTTCAAAAATTGAATAAGAATACCTGTACTGACAATGTTTTGTGAATAAAGTAAGTATAATGTTAGTTACGTGAAAAAGTATAGTATTTTATGAATAGTATACATATATGACTTACGCATAGTTCAGTAAACAAAGTACGCATAACCTAAAAACACATTATATGAATAGCGTATATTTTTATTCACCTAGAAAGATTTTTTCAAATTTTTTCTTAAAAGCATTAATTACATAAATAATTATTTTACTTTACCTTTCTAGAAGTTATTTTAATTTGCACGTGCACAAACTAAGAGATACACATGCACGATTATAGTAACAAGTAACACGTGACTCATGGTTTGGTTGTAAAATGTCAATTTTTTATATAGAGATTTGCTTTTCCATTATACACTATAAAAATATCGGCAACGATGTTAATACATAAATAAATACGTAATGTTAGTAACAAGATTCAACGATTCTGTTTTCTATCGTATTCAGACTAGACAAGTAGCTAAGGATGTTGTTAAAATATTTTAATAGTTTAAAGTCTATTAGTTTAAGTGTAGATGTATATGCAAACATGAAGTTGCACTTGAAAATTCCAGTTACAAGTATTCTGTAAGAAAAATTATGTCATGTATAAAAAGATTTTTAATGACGCGCTGAAATTTAGACATTATATTTTGCTTAGATTAATTAATATACCAAGAACACTGACGGTAACGCATGAATTAAATTTTTTTCTCGATTTCTTAAACAATTTTAAAATATGCCTTTCTATATTGGAGATGGTTATTTACTTTCAAGAAATTGCTTTGTCAATTCTATAGAAATGAAAAGTACTTTATACAATGATTATAGTGTTTAATAGAATTGCCCTTATTATAGGAAACGTACAAATATCCAAATAATATGACTTGTCAATTATCGCTAATTTTTTTTTTTTTTTTTTTTTTAAATGGCATTTCGAACTCGAAAGTTCATCGCCTCATCTACGCAAGCCTTCCACGTTTCCCTATTTTGTGCCAACCCCATCCATTTCGCGCCTTCCCGCCCAATTTCAGTTATGTCTGATTTTACGTTATCCTCCCATCTGCGTCTAGGTCTACCAAGAGGTCGCGTTGCTTTCGGTTTTCCTTTCATTATGCACGCTGCTGTACGATCATCGCCCATTCTTGCCACGTGCCCTGCCCATCTTAGTCTCCGTGATTTTATTATTCTGTTAATATTTGGTGACGCGAACAAATTATGTAGCTCGTCATTGTGCAGTTTCCTCCACTCCCCAGTTTCCTCATCTTTCTTTGGCCCGTATATTATCCGCAGAACCTTATTTTCAAATACCCTAAAACGATTTTCTTCCGCTTTAGTGAGCGCCCAGGTTTCGCACCCATACAAGATTACCGGCATTATTATAATCCTATATATCCTTATTTTGACATTTTTCGACAGTAGCTTTGACTTAAGTAATCTGTTCACAGCGTAGAAGCAGGCATTACCCGAATGAAGTCTCTTATTAATCTCGGCTTTAATTTCGTTTCGATCATTTATAGTTGTACCTAAATATCTGAATTCGCTAACCTTTTCAAAAGTGAAATTTCCGACTCTGAGATCCCCCTCTGCTTCGCGAATGCCCAGTTTCTCCATGATCATATATTTCGTTTTCGATTCGCTCACTTCTAACCCCGTGTTTTTAGCCGCATTTATAAGGATTTCCGCATTTCTCGCCACCGTTTCACCATTATCTCCCACTATATCCAAGTCATCCGCATAGCCTAAAATTTGCGTTGTTCCGTTGAGTGTTGCGCCTAGCTCGCTAGCCTGCATTTTTCTAACAACATGCTCTAGCGTCAGGTTAAAGAGTACCGTTGAAAGCCCGTCACCTTGCTTCAAACCGTCGCGTATCATGAACGATTCGGATACATTACCGCCTACTCGGACCTTTCCAGTGCTTCCGTTCAGACATATTTGAATTAATTTTACGAGTTTTTTTGGTACGCCAAGGAGCACTAGGATTTCATACATTTTGCTTCGTTTGACAGAGTCGTACGCTTTCTTAAAGTCCACAAATAGCTGGTGTATAGTTTCGCAATATTCCCACTTTTTCTCTAATAATTGTCTTATGGTAAACATTTGATCGCTCGTTGACCTGTTGCGCCGGAATCCACACTGATAATCTCCTATTATATCTTCCGCGAATGGTGTGAGTCTGGCCTGTATTACGTTTGACAGAACTTTGTAGCAGGTAGCTAAAAGTGAGATTCCCCGGTAGTTATTGCAGTCTGTTTTATCTCCCGTTTTGAAGATCGGTATGATGATGGATTCTTTCCAATTTTCTGGTATTGTTTCATTTCTCCAAATAGCACATACTAGATAAAAAATTTTAGATGTAAGCGCGGTGCCTCCATATTTAAGTAGTTCAGCTGGTATAGAATCGTTTCCTGCGGCCTTATTGTTTTTTAGCTTTTTGATCGCGGCCTCTACTTCTTTGTAGGTCGTTTCGTCCATATGGAGTTCAGCAGTGTGGATTTCGTCTCCCATTTCCTCGGAGTTTTCATGCACGTTTAATAACTTATCGAAATAATCTTTCCATAATTTCAATAGTTCATTTTCGCTTGTCACGAGGTTCCCGTCCTTATCCTTCATTAACTGCGATCTACTCTGAAAACCCTTCCTAATAGCGTTTATTCCTTTGTACATCTCGCGCGGGTTATTTTCCCTACTATTAGTTTCTATTTTTCTAATTTCATTTTTCTGATACTCGCGCTTCTTGTTTCTGTAAATCACACGTACTTGCTTTCTTATTTCATGGTATTCTTCTACGGCCCTATCGCTTTCATTGTGTACACTATCTAATTTAGCCTTCTTGCGCCTTTCAAACCAGAGTTCGCACTCTTCGTCAAACCATGGTTTGCTCTTCGGCCTTTTTTTCTTACCCAGTACTTTGTTCGCGGCCCCTTTTATAGTTTTTTCGATAGCCCCCCACAACCTGTTCGGATCGTCATCTACTCCCGTCTGTTCATCCGTTTCCTCGAGCGCCTGAAATCGGTTGCTAACTTCTACTTGGTACTTGATTCGCTCTATCCCGCTTCGTAGTTTTCCAATATCAAAGGTTTCTACTTTGTTCGCTCGCTTACTATTTTGACCGGCTACTAATCTGGCTCTTAATTTGGCCACTACGAGATAATGATCTGAGTCGCAATCCGCCCCCCTATAGGTCCTTACGTCGAGTACATTCGTGTGGCGCCTCTTATCAATAAGAAAATGATCGATTTGATTGTGCGTGGCCCCATCCGGCGATGTCCACGTTGCCTTGTGTATATCCTTGTGCTTGAAGCACGTGGTCTTGACTATAAGATCTTTTGCGGCTGCGAAATTTATGACCATAATACCGTTATCATTGCTGGTTTCGTGCAGACTTTCTTTGCCTATGGTGGGCCTAAACATTTCCTCTCTCCCTATTTTAGCATTGAAATCCCCCACTACTATTTTGGTGTCGTAAGACGCGAATTGGTCGATTAATTGCTCTAAAGTTTCATAATAAAGATTTTTGACTTGTTCCTCTTTGTCCTCCGTGGGACAGTGGACGTTAATAACCACGTAATTATACCACGCTCCGTCGATGATGATATACGAGAGTCGGTCATTCACGAAATTGCAACTTTTCACGGAATGTATGATGCTTTTGTTAACAAGAAATCCGGTGCCTAGAGAATGCCCGCTCGCGCCCCCATATAAAAAGGTGAAGTTACCGGATCCTAGCATCGCGTTATCTTTCCATCGGGTTTCTTGTATTGCTACCAAATCTAAATTGTACCTCTCAGTTTCATTTATGATTTCCCGGAACGCGCCCGCTCTGTGTAGACTGCGTACATTCCAGGTTCCCACCCTTAAGTTTCTTTTCGTTTTGGTTTGGTTTTGTTTTCTTTGAGCCATGATAGTAAGTTAAACCCGCGCGTTTTGGATCCTGTTCCGATCGCAGGTGAGTCCATCCGTCTAGGGGTGATAACCCTCATACCTCCCTAGAACTAAGTATGAGAGCTTTCTGACTTTGGCGAGGACACAGTCAACTCGTCGTCAGACACACTCGGTTTCATTCTCATATCCTAACGCCCCCCTGCAAGGCAGCGCGCCTTCGCTGGCTTCGTTGCCATGTAAGACCAGGTGGCGAATCATTCTACACATCCCCTCTCAGGGCAGTTGTCATCGCTCCCGCATCCTCCACGACAGCAGGATTTTTGGCCCATTTTTTGTTTGAAATGTGTGGTAAAAGAGATAGATTACAGAGTAAGGTAGAAGAAGAAAGTAAGATAGGAGATTTTGTATAGTGTTTGTAGTTGTTGCGGTGCTTGCGTAGTGTTTCTAGATGAATGCGTTCGCCAGTGCGGGCTCATCACACCCACGCCTGGGCCTATCGGCTGTCCGCGACTGCTTATTCGCTTTATTCGCAGCTAACCTCTTTCTCAGGGGTCGTTCCTCTATCCGCAACCTGAGGACGCGCTGTGTAGTGGTGATAGGCACCCACCCGTCCGCTCTGGACGACTACGCCCAGGACCCGCTTAGGGTAACGGCGTTGCAACAGAATTATCGCTAATAGAATAATTAAATATTAGTGATCCTTACATAATTAGCTTCCGAAGCTAATTAAATATTTTCCTATAAGTTGAGTAAAGGTAAAGTAATGGAGCAGTAAGGGTAAGGGTAAGAAAATTATACACCCAATACTTTGAAACATTCATCGCTTAAAACTTGCTGTCTTGGATATTTTTACCAGGTGCAATACAACTTCATGTTTTTAAAAATAAATTAATCAAAATTATGATTACTAACGCAAAATTACAAACGCTTGCGAAATATTTTTATGAACTATTAACTGTTCTAAAAATATTTCAAAATATATACCTAAACGAGATTAGAGGGAGCTGTATCATGAATTTACAGTGCAAATACTGAAAAGGGAACATTAAATGATTCGCAGTTGATACATTTTCAAAAATCATCTTTAAGATCAACGTTAAACTAAAATCTTTACTACCGACCGAAGACGCAGGTAAACAACATTCATTGAAAACGTATAAACAGCTCCAAAACTGACTGGGCAACAATAAAGAAGCAATAAAGTTAAGATGGAAACTTACAAATAAAGGTTTACAATCTTACAATCCGTTTATTCCGATCACTACTTATTCCAGAGGATCTATTAATAAAGATCACATGTGAATGTCAGAGTAACTGAAAATCTGCAGTTTGTGGAGACAAAAAGCACAGCCTGCGCTGCTCTGACCGTAATTTGTCTTCCATAGCGTAACTTGTACTAAAATTTGCGCAATTCCTATAGAAATCGACAATAATGAAGAGATATTGCCAGTAATTAATATTGATTCTGTTAACGAGGAACTAATTTTTCGGTGCCGACTATTAAATAATAAAATCGGAGAAAATTGTTTATTATGAGGTAAAAGAGAAACATGCATGTGAACTTTATATGTGGAATTACATCTTCGTTCATGTGCGTGCAATGTGCATATTCGTGTTTATATATTCCGATGACTTTTCACGATACAGTCTGAAGCTTTACGAATTAATTGTACAAGAAGGTCATCTAAATATTAATAAGCATCATATTTTCATTTTTAACACGAACGTTGGTAAAAAACTTATTTTTACCTCAATAGTTCCGCGTCTTGAATTATAATTCAAGTTCCCTTCTGAATCCAAAAATATAGAGCCCAATAAGAGCTCGAAATCTGCCCTTCTATTCCAGTACGACCAAACGATCCTTTGACCCGTACACGCGATTATACGCCTCGAACGTCATGTCGCGAGCGGGTTCAACTTCTTATCCCGTTCGATATTACGAGCGCGCAATGCACGCTATTATGTATACACGCGTATACCTAGTCGGGGTGCACTTTTAACGATTACAGACGCGTTCTCCGCAAGGTACTAAGACAAAATGCCCCGTCAGCTTTCACTAAATTATTTTTGCGTGTTTATATCCGTCTAAGCTGTTTTTGTAAAATGTCTTACCCCTGATGTGCTCGCATGATTATTTTACAAACGCGCCATTTTTGTTAGGCGGAATGCAGTCGCAGGTAGACAATAGTCGAGGGAATTAGGAATAGTAATTTTATTTTTTCCAACGCAGGCATGAAATGGACTCTTTTTCATGTCTAAAAGTAGTGTAGAAAGTCACGCATTTCAAGCGTGTTTGGAAAAAGTATGAAAAATAGTACATTATGCAACAAGGGAATAAAGTCTACTTTATTCCCGTGTTTCATATAGAACTTTATTTCCGACTTAACGGTGGCCACTTTATTGATTTGAAGAGTGGGACCCACGGAAAGAGAAAGAAATAGCTCAAAATTGAAAAAAAGAGAGAAATCATTTGTGAAAAATAAATAAAAAATGCATTTGCGGGAAAAACTTTTTTACTATTTTTCCGTATTTGCGGAAATCATATGTTACTTTTGTCCTGCTTTTCAGCTAAATAAAGTGATCATTACGATTGAGTTGGGAATAAAATTCATCTTTTCTCGCTATACCTGGGAGCGGGGAAAAATACTTTTTTCCCCGCGATTAATGATTCTTAATGATTTTTAATCATTTTTAATTTGCCTTCGGCGCCCTCAATTCCGACTCGTGCTGAACACCTTACCCACGACAATCGTTGGTATAATATAGTTTACCTAACATTTCCGAGCACATGCCACATTTTATGGTCTGATCGCTGTACAATGATGTCGGTAGAAACATTGCGTGAAGTACGTTGATAATTTTTATATACTAAATTTTTATATTTTGAATAATATAATATTACATGTTGTTTTTTCAGAAATTTTTCACAAATCATAAACCAAAGTAATTCAAGGTATTTTTCTAACCTTAAAATTACACACACATATATATATATATATATATATAACTGAGTTTTGAATAGTTTCATTGTTTCAATATAAAAAAACATATTCATATAAGGTAAAGTACCCAGTACTGGGGCAGTTTTGAGTTTGATTCACGAACGACCGACGATTTTAGAACCAACAAGCAAAATTGTTCAAAACATTTAAATCTAACCATTAATTTGCAATCAATTTTACTAATTTATGCACAAACAAATACATTGAAATGCTTTTTTATATTAAAAAAGTATGCTTGAAAAAATGTAAACAAGGATACAGAAATGGGATGGGCTATATCAAGCTGGATGCAGTACTGAGACATCGTTTGGATGTGGGTCATATATAATTAAGTGTGTCACACTACTGGGTTATGCAAATTGAGAGGCATGTAAGTTGGACTAAAATTCGTCTATGTACGCTTCTGTAACGTAATCTCAAAAGATTTGTATTTTCTTTTATAATAATTTTAAGATTTAAACTAACAAAATATCGACTTTACTATAAAGATAATATCATAAACAACGCTGATGCATCGATACCTGTATCATATTTAATAGTAATACAAGTATTTTAACAAAAGGAACACTAGTCGTTGGTCTGCAGCTGACAGCTCGATTCAGTCGGTCCGGATCCTGCTGCACAACCTTCAATCGTAGTTTCAAGACCGGCAGCTTGATGCACGTCGGTGGAGTTGGGCGAAGTCGATCTGCACGTGGCGAGCGCAGCGTTGGGCTCATTTGGATGTCAGATGGTAGAATCCCTAGGTCCTAGTGATAAAATTTGACATTGTGGTCAGCTAAGTTAAAATAAAACTATTCAATGATAATTGCAGGTTGCAATTATCATTGAATAGTTTTATTTTAAATTAGATTTCAATTACATTATTACATTTTAATAGTTCTAAGAAAATTCGTAAATGTTGTGATTATTTTACAGAGAATGAAGACAGAACTTATCGATCTGATGGAGGAGATGCAATAAAAAAGAAAAAAATCAATATCAAAAAAGGAAACCTCAATCTAAGCGGATTATAAAAAGACGAAATGGAAGTGAATCTGACGAGATTAATGAGACCCTGCGGAATAAGAAACAGACTAATAAGAACACTGAAGTTAGTTTCAAAATAAGCGCCACTGCATAAAAGATGCGTACAGCAATGAGACTACGATTACGTTAGACCGCGTGCTTTAAATATCATTTGTCGCGCGCGAGTTCATGCGCCCGCTAACCCGTCGCACAGACTACTGAACGCGAACCACCTGTGCGCGAGGTTATACCCACGTTTAATTGCAAAGCATGGATCGCGACTCTCGCAGAAATCTGTGCAATGGGGTTTTAGACAATTTCATGAATTCTCAAAGGCAGCAGACAGAGTTGTTGCTAAAAAGTGGGTGCGTGTCAAGCTGCCGACTTGGGCAGACTTGTGATTTTGCACGCTTGTTTTTGAAGCGGCGATATAAAATTTGCATATTATTTTATTGATTATAATAAATGTAATATAATTAAAATATTTTAATTTTATTTTGAATTAAACATAAATCTTACCGGCATCACATTTATATTCTCTTTCTCTGAAATAAAACATATTTCTAAAATAACGCCATAATTTGCCCTCCGTATTCTTAAAAATCTAAAACAAAGTTTCCGACATGCCTAAAATAGGGCAGATCCTTAATAAGATTAAAAACAGCCTAAAAGTAAGGAATGATTTTTTTAGCCCTATCTATACGTTTTATCTCGCTTATTTTTGTGGGAGTGAATGAGCAGCCTTAGAAACTACGTACACAATTTTTTTCATCAATTTTTTTGTGAGAAACCAAACTGAGACTCGAAAAGAAATTGAAAAAATCAATTTTATTTTCTTATTCGAAAAATTTATTATTTTATTAAACATGTGTAAAATATGTATCTAAATAAGAATAAATTAAAAACATTATTTTGTGGTTAGAATATAAGATTTATACTTATTACATCAGTTTATCTAGTTATATCTTGTTAATTCGTTGATCATTACAAAACAAATCGAAAACTGCATTTATATTAACACTTTCATGCAAATTTATTATGAGGAAAAAATTTCGTTCAGATATTCACAGTTCCCACGTATTGCGCATTTTGAGCTATTACTTAAATGCTAAAATACGAGGGTAGTTCAATAAGTCTTTAGAATGACCAACAGATGGCGCGCGAATCGCTCCAAATCATCTGTTTTCAGTCAGCACCACTCCCGACTAGATATATGGTGCAGTCACAGTCCACATCTTCTGAGTTTACGTGTTTTTATAACCAATTGAAAAAAAAATTGCTTGTTAAGAAAAATGGACAAAAACGAGTTCAGAGCGGTAATTAAACATTTTCATTTAAAGGGTTTAACTCCCTATGAGATAAAAAATGAATTGGACTCAGTTCATGGCACATCTGCCCCTGCCTTAGCAATGGTTTATAACTGGGTAAATGAATTTAAGCGTGGTCGTACATCAATAAGTGACGAACCACGTTCAGGAAGGCCCGTAGAAGCAACTACTCCGGAAATCATCAATAAAATCCACGATATGGTGTTGAAGGATAGAAGATTAAAAGTGCGTGAGTTAGCTGAGGCCACAAGGATATCTATAGGTGCAGTTGTTTCAATTCTACATGAAAAATTAGGCATGAAAAAGCTATCGGCAAGATGGGTGCCGCGTTTGCTCTCAGCTGAGAATAAACGCAATAGAGTGGTCGCCTCTGAGGCTCTTTTGGCGCGCATAAGTCGGAATCCTGAGGAATTTTTTCGTCGATTTGTGACTGTGGATGAAACATGGATACACCACTACAGTGGATTTCCACAGGCGAACCAGCTCCAAAGAAGGCAAAGACCGTAAAGTCAGCTGGTAAGGTTATGGCTACAGTTTTTTGGGATGCACGTGGAATTATACTTATTGACTACTTGGAAAAGGGTAAAACAATTACTGGTGAGTATTATGCATCATTATTAGAGCAGCTGAAAGAAGAAATTAAAAAAAAACGACCACATTTGGCGAGAAAAAAAATTCTCTTTCATCACGACAACGCCCGAGTTCACACATGCTTCGTTTCAATGGCTAAAATTGAAGAACTAAAATTCGAATTGGTCGAACACCCACCGTATTCACCAGATTTAGCCCCCAGTGACTTTTTCTTATTTCCAAACTTGAAAAAATGGCTCGGTGGACAGAGATTTACGGACAACGAAGACGTCATTGCCTCTGTAAGTGCTTATTTTGAGGAACTTCCGAAAACGCACTTTTCTGAAGGATTAAAAAAACTTAAAAAGCGATTGACCAAGTGTATAGAGCTCCAAGGAGATTATGTTGAAAAATAAAAAAAAATTTACCCAAAAAAAATTGTTTTTATACTTTATTCTAAAGTCTTATTGAACTACCCTCATATATACATTCTAACCTCTGCTTAAACTGAATTAAGCCAACTAAATCAATATTCCCCGTGATTGTTTGCTTAGAAAAAAATCAAGAATATATTTAGATCTATAATGTAAAATATTGTATAAAAATGAGCGGGATATAACTTTGGCAATATTATTTTAAAATAGATGAGTCGAATGCATAATGTAGCTTCGGTAGTATTAGAACTGCGAATATCTGAACGAAATTTTTTCTTCATAATAAATTTGCGTGAAAATGTTAATATAAGTGCAGTTTTTGATTCGTTTTGTTATGATCAATGAATTAACGAGATATAACACGACCAACTAATTTAATACATATAAATCTGTTATTCTAAACTCGAAATAATGATTTTAATTTATTATTATTTAGATACAAAGTTTTCCTCATATTTAAATCGATCAAAAAAATTTACACATGTTTAATAAAATAATATTTACCGAGATAAAACGCCAACTTTTCGAATAAGAAAATAAAATTGAATATTTCAATTTCTCTTCGAGTCTCAATTTGGTTTCTCATAAAAGAAATTGATGAAAGTAATTGTGTACGTAATTTCTAAGGCTGCTCATTCTCTCTCACAATAATAAGCGAGATAAAACGTTTAGATAGGGCTACAAAAATCATTTCTTAATTTTAGACTGTTTTTAACCTTATTAAGGGTCAGCCCTATTTTATGCATGTCAGATACTTTGTTTTTGACCTCAATAAATCGATTCACACTTAAATTAAAAATAGTTCCATGATCGTTCCAAACTGCACCTACATAAGATTTCATTATTAATTCTGGAAAAAAATTGGGTTTTAAAATATACAACTGTCGTTAAATTCTCAATTGCATTTTTCTCTGAAAGTTAATAATGAAAACTTTTGAGAATTTAACTGAAGGTTCCTGGTAAGAATTGCAGGGCTTAGAATGGCGTTTTTTTAGAAATATTTATTTATTGCAGAGAAAAAAATATAAATGTGATACCGGTAAGGTAGCGATTTTTAGTTCACTTTCACATCTCCTTAAGTATAATTTATTGCGTAATGTTTTGATTGTTATAATTTTTAAATAATTACAATATTTTAGTTCACCTTTTATTAATTTAAATAAATATGAATAATCTCCAAAATGTGAGGTTATCAAGTTTTAGGTGCGAATTGTGTGAGGATCAAAGTTCCTTTAATAAGATGGCATTGAAAACAGTGATTTATTATGACGTGCTGGATCAAGATTTTGAGGTTTTACAACAGCAAAATTTAAGATATTATTGTGTTTTAATAGCATAAATATTTTCATAATGATTTTATTTAAACATAAAAGGTTTTCTGGACTCGTAAAAAAAATCCCTTTTTGTGTTTAACTCAGACCTGCCCCCTTAATACTCTAATGTTTATAACACAACGGGTAATTATAAAATACGTTTACTAAGTATATGACTTCAATGATATTTTGGGTACCTGATTGCGAATTAGTGGTTAAAGTCTTATTATTTTTTAATTTACGATATAGTTTAGAGTATTATAAAATTAATATAAAATAATATTAAACTTTATAGAATAATTTCAAAAAATTTCAAGCGGATGTATAAATGTGGTTTACGTCAGAGTGACTTTGGTCGCACATAAAATATATTAAATAACCTCGTATTAACATTACAAATTTAGCATGTAAATATAATATTTTTAAAATGTAACTACCCGATATTTGCTCACCAGAGAGCCACATTAATTAGAAAATTTGAGAAGTAATTTACTATAGTTTTAATAAATACGGAACTCATTTATTTGTATATTATTTGTTTATTTATTTATTCGATTTATAAAAAAATACAAGGTCCATTTATTTATATAAATTTATTTAAATTCTTAAAATTTCCAATTATCCATAAGCCTAACAGTAAGAAAACGACCAAAAACCGTAAAAAATTAAAATCTAAAAACCGGAAAAGACGAAAATCCCTCGCACCCGCGCGAAACGCGATTCACGCAAAGCTCGCATACGAACACCCTCCTTGCCCTAAAAAATTCTTGAATTCGTCAAAACACAGCTCTGCTCCGCTCTGCTCCCATTCAAACCCCCCACGCATTCTCTCCCCCGTTCACCCTTTACTTCCGCGCCGGCTCCTCCATTTCCGCGCGACTCTCCCTCCCGAAAGATCGCATAATATCGCATTGTCGCGACTCGCGAGGAAGGGAGCGCAAAGTGCTCGGCGGCGTTCATTAGGCGCTGGAAGGCTCTAGAGGGGAGGGGACGCGTGTATACACGAGCGAGCGAGCTTTTTATCGTGCGTGAGACGCCGCGCCGGGGTCGCTGTAAAAACGAACTTGACTGTTTTTTCGCCCCTCTCCCTCCGGCGCGGAGGTCTTTCTTGTAGCTGTAGACGCTGAATGGGGGATGTGACGCTGAATCGCGCGCCTGATGCAGTCAGTCTGCAGCGATTTAAAGGGGATGTTTTCCGGTGGCTTTTTTGCGCGCGCACTGACGTGGGTGTTTGGAGATGCGCTGTTGCGTACTCTTCTTTTTTCGTTTTTGTTTTGTTTATTTTGTTGGCGAGGTGGGTAGGTGTGTTGATTTCAAGACGTTCGTGTTTGTTATTTAACATGTGCGTTTATGTGGAGGATATTTGAAACCGTTTTACGTACTGTATTACGATACATGTTGTAGGAATCTTGCCGGTAGAAAGTTGCCGAATCCTGGAATTGTATCTTGAGTGGCTTTTAGACCTTGTTTCGTAAAGTAATTGTAAGGCCAAACTAGGTAGTAGTAAATGGCAGTCAAAGTCGTTATGAAGAATAACAGTACATAAGATGAATCCATCGTGTTTGAAAGACAAAACAGAACTGGTGATCATTTGGTTACAAACAGTTTATGATTTGAAGGATATCTTATCA
This sequence comes from Gastracanthus pulcherrimus, assembly GCA_949152435.1. Taxonomy (NCBI): domain Eukaryota; kingdom Metazoa; phylum Arthropoda; class Insecta; order Hymenoptera; family Pteromalidae; genus Gastracanthus; species Gastracanthus pulcherrimus. Next base: position 7,393,684 of record OX424575.1, read on the forward strand.
AATTAATAAACGTGTAATTTTGATACGTAGTTGCAAACACCTTATCAAGTGAGATCCTTTCCGATAAAATAATATATTACATTTGAGAAATAATGATATAGTAGTAGTATCCCGTGTAAAAAAAATAGTCTGGCACTAATCTGGGATTAATCTGGCTTAACAAGTCTGGCGAAAGTCTTGCAAAAGTCTGGTAGAAGTCTGGCTTAGGCCAGTATGTCAGACTTTTTTGGAATTATGTCAAGAAAACTCATTTTCCACAAGTAAATAATTAGAGTAGTACATTTATTATTAGTATCGACTAGAATAGTGAAAATACGTACTTTTCGATAAAATAGGAGAAAAGTTTTTTTACATATTGCAGTCTTGTTTAAAATATGAATATTTGTAAAAAAGAGACAAAAATTTAGGTTACTGGCAATTTGACATGACGCGATGCTTTTGTTTTGCACATTTTATCTAAAGTCTGGCATAGTGGCCAAAGCCAGACTTCTGCCGGACTTCTGCAAGACTTTCGCCAGACTTATTGAGCCAGACTATTGCCAGACTAATTTTTTTATACGGGATACCTTAACCGGTCTGGGTACTTGACAGCGGCGGAGGCAGCAGCGGCGTGAGTCTCATGATGTTTTACTTTAGCATTATTTTTTTACATTGCTATTTATTTTATTACATTCCTTTGGTATTTTTGCAAATTATAGAATGTATTTTTTATGGAAATAATTATTACTGAAAAATAATATAAAGTAGAATTGCAGTCAGCACATGTCAATAATCACTGCGTGAATTTCGGGCTATATTGCCACGACCTTAATTTGATGATCGCCTAAAAAATTGAATTTTATATTACCCGGAAGCTTTTGTAATATGTACATATTAAATAATATAATACATTAAACTAATTTTTGTCACACACGCACGATTTTCGCGATTTTCTGACATCAAGTAACCGTTTTCCGACAGGCGGGCAAACAGTCAGAAGCGGGCGCAAAAGACTAATAGTCAACTTTAGTCCGCTTCATAGGTATACAAAAGCACAAAAATCCACACATATGTAACAAAAAATATGGTGTCCAGCATGGCCGAGCGCACGGAGAGAACTTTCTAATAAAAATTATGACGAAATTCGTAATAAAAATGACCGTGATTGACTGCAAAGCTGGGACACTCCAACTTTCCGGCAGTTTTTACCGATATTTTACTATAAATTTTACCGTACTGATGGGTAAAATTAGCTTGCCTTAGAGTAAATATTCCCTATGCAAATCTGAACGAAAACTAATAGAATAGTGAAATATATAAAGTTACGCAATGAAATGGGTGGTATACACTTTGTGTGAAATATTTTTCAAAAATGTGGATTTTCTTCCAATTATTATAGCAGTATTAGTTAATACTCAAATAAGTACATTTACACATTTATTTTAGTATTAACTTAAAATTTGTGCATTTATAGTAAAAAATCAGTAAAAAGTGCCAGAATAGCGGAGTTTCCCAGCTTTATAGTTATTTACGGTAATTTGTACCGTGAATTTCTTTATAATTTTTATTAGAAAATTCTCTCAGTGTGGGCTATTTATTTCGGTTCGAGATATGCTCTCGCCTTCGGCACAAACTTCATACTCGGTCAAAAAAGGCTTACTTTACGCCCTTGGCACACAATATACTATTAGTAGTTTGTAAATAAATACCATTTTATATTGTTCATATTGTTATAAACATATGCTAAAACTAATATTTTATGAATAAAATCATGTATCGGTGAGTAATTTTTCTTAAAATGAACCCTTCGTCAAATTAAACGTAGCTATTTTAAAAAAGTAACAGACTATACACACGCACGCACGTATACATGCACACACGCATGCACACACATACACACAATACAATATAAGTAGAAATACATTCTCAGTAAATTAATAAGTAAATTAGAATATTACCAGATATAACGTAATACAAAATTGATTAAATTAAGTTCGTCTCACTTTAACTTTCAATGCTTAATATCAGTAATACTATAACAGTTAGGATACTTTGAAAACATTCAAAAGATAGAAAACATTTGTCTTTATTTTTTATATTTTAAAAGATTCTTTTTACATAAACGGAACAAAACTTATTTGATATCAAAAGTTGAAATCAAGGTGTAGAAAGGACATATCGCCCACAGTACTTTATTCATCGAAAAAATAAGCAGTAGAGTTTGAAATCGATTAAAGGTAAATTTGTTCTTAATTAAATTAAATATTAATAACTAACCTAGTAATTTGTTGCTTCACGTATTTTTAAACATTTAAGTACTAAACGGAAGAACTACAACAAAAAAATTATTTTAAATTATTAAGAAAAAATTGGTATCGCTATACGATTCTCATTTTTTTCATATCTAATTGTATCATTAGTTTACTGTCTATCCAATCAAAAGAGTTAAATGTTTCAGAAATCATAGACGATTTGATATAATGTAAGTCTTATTCTTAAGAGAGCTTTGAGATCGTAGTCCGTTAAATCTCTCGCATAGTGTTCTCTTTTCCAAAAATTCAAAACTATAAATCCAAGGTACATACTTAACGCTTAACCCAATTCACAATCAACAAACCAACCAATAAATACCAAACCGACTCCCCGGCAGCTCGCAAGCCAGCAAATCGCTCGCATCAAACGCAACAATCGCTCTGCTCTTCCCCGCGGCGCAAACGCATCACCTCCACCCACCGACACACGGCTCTCACCCCCTTCCCCTCGTATTCCTCTCCTCCCTCATTCAACTTCCGCCAAGCCTGCAGACACTCGCGGATTCCCCTCGCGACGCGCGGCGCATTCTTCTTTCCCTCGTTGCCGCAGCTGCGGCGTAAGGAGATTCGCTCAGTCGACGGGAAAATGCTTGTCTCTGTGCCGCGACGTATAAATTACGATGATTAGAAAGACGCGACGCGACGCGGAAGGAGTAGGAGCGCTTGTAGGAGGAAGTCGCGTGCGGCCGCTTTGTGCGAGTCGGGGGTTTATGCGCGTTTTCTTTTTTGTGCAGCCTAGCGCGTGAGAGAGAGACGCGGAAGCGAGCTGCTGAAGGTACGAAACGGGATTTGTAATGCGTTTTTTTGGGGGGAGGATTCAGTTGGGGATGATGTTTGAGTTTTTATGAGTGGTATGGCGGGAGTGGTGTTGTATGGTTTGTATTTTGTATTTTGGTTGGTATTCAAATTGTGCGAGAAGTTGTTATGATGGAAGGTGGAGCGTTACCGAATCTTTGATATGTTTTTATGAATAGTGAGCGTACTTTAGACCAAAATTATAGCTATATTTCAATGACTAGTGTTGTATTTAAATTACTTGACTCGTTTGTTGTTGTTGAAATATATAACTATTTTTTTCATTCCGTTAGTAACATGGATTTGTGAAAGATTTAAAATTTGTGAAAAGTGTTTAATTCTGTTAATCATTCTATTAAGACTATGTGTTAAGCGTTTGTGTTGGATGAAGTCATTTCTGTCTAAAAGATCTCAGTTATTTAGATATGATTACGTTATGTCTCACTCTAATTTGTTTCATTTAGTGTTCTACGAGTTTCATTCTATTGATTATAATCTTTATACTTTTTATAAATGAACTTACTATCGGAAATGATTTTTACAACTAATCTTGTATCTCATTTAAGCAAACTATGTTAAACTCTTTAAGCAAATAGCTCCACCTCTCGATGTGTCAAAACTACAGAAGTATTTATAATCAATATATAATTCGTCAGTTGATAATAAATTATATTCAAACTTTAATAAATATGAAGCAATATATTCTATTGGAAACTATAATAAGATAATATTCAATCATAATGGTGTTCTAAACTCTCTACTGTTACTAGTTTAAGGGGGCAGACCTGGATTAAACCCGAAAAAAGCCTTTACATTTGATCAAAAATCAATACTTAACAATATCTTAAATTTTACCGTTGTAAAACCTCGAAATCTTGATCCTACACATCACAATAAATCATTATATTCAATACCACATTTATTAAAGGAACTTTGTTCCTCACACGATTCTAGGAGACCTGATGAACGAAAATTTATTTTACTATGGTTATTCGACTCTTTTTGACATATGTTACAAAAAGAGCTAAGCACTTTTTCGTTAATATTTTCTTTTAAACTTTTTTATTGAGAACAAATCGATTATTTGAAAATTTTCTTTTAATATTTATTACAAAATTGATTGGATTTACGAAAAAGAATTATAAAAAAAATTTGAATGAAAAAGTGCTCCGCTCTTATTGCAATATATGTCAAAAGGAGTCGAATAACCGTCGAAAAAAAAATTTCATTGATCATGTCACCTACAATCGTGTGAGGAACAAAGTTCCTTTAATAAATATGGTATTGAAAAGAATGATTTACTGTGAAGTGTAGAATCAAGATTTTGAGGTTTTACAACGGTATCATTTAAGACATTATTGTGTATTAATATCGTAAAAATTTTCAGAGTAATTGTTTTTAAACATAAAAAGTTTTCTGGACTCTGGCGATAATTTCGAGGATAATTCCCAAACAAAGAAAAATATGAAGAAACAAATATTCAATTAAAAATCAAAATTCTGCAATCCACGTCTCGAATCCCTTACTCATATGTAACACCCGCAGTTCTCCACAGGCCGTATAATGGAATCTCATCAATTCGACTTTTGTTCGTGAAAAATAGCGCCAAAAAAAAAGAGCGCCCGTATAAGCAACGACGACTCCGGCGCGCGGCGATCGACTAAATTTTTCATTTTAATCGCCTTAGCCTTTAATTTTATAGCGACCGATTTAACTCGCGTTCCCGCGCGCAAGAGCGCCCCGAGACTCTAATTAATTATACTTTAATACGCGCACGGCCGGACGGGACCACCGCCTACGAGCGACTCGCTGCCTCGTACCCCCCCCCCCCCCCCCCCCCACCCGCCAACGTAAAAAGGATAAATTGGGACGAGGTACAGTGGGATTAGAGGGATAGTGCCGTGCGTCTATAGTGTGTAGGCGTATGCGTAAATATCCAGGGGTACATGAATCTTTTTCGGACGTCTTTATGTTTTCTTTTGGTGTGTTTTGATGCTAGTGTGAATTTTTGTTATTTAAACAATGCAGAGTTTTAAATGTCGATTAGTTTAAAGTTTCGAATATTTGAATGGAAGAATATTAGATGCTTCAATTTCCAAGACATATTCCTATAGTTTTAGTGAACAGTTTGATGTTCCAGATTAATTTATAAAATAAAATTTATTTGTTAAAGCTCTTGTGTAAATTCTAGTGCTTTCTTAACCAATATCAAGAAAATACAATTGATTGTAGTAACAAAATTATTATATTTTTTTCTTAAGGTACTTTTCATCTCTCGAGTTCGCGACATATTTTACGAAATTATTGAATACATCGTAATAAGACATACGTTATTGAGCACGTCGAAGCCCATTGAAAATTTACGTCAGGTTAAAGCTGCAAAGCGACGAGATCTACAGATTTATTGATGACAAAAAGCTCAGTATTACAAATCATATAATATTACTCAAAGCCGCAAATTATATTAATTAACCAATTATAAAAATTTGATAAAGATTTTATCGCATGAGAAAAATGAATCTTTTATAATAAATTAAATCGAATTTCGTGTTTTTAATATGGTTACATTATGCCTAGGGACGCATTGATATAATAATATTACGAATCTTACATAAAAAAGAGAGAGTTATTTCAAACAATTATTGCCATTTTCAAGAATATTGAACTATTTTATACTTATTTACCACAAATAAAATTTTCTTCTTTTTATACATTCTTACTAACGAGGAGAGTTATCATGCTTTAGAAAACGAATTTCGAAGAGGCTTTTATTCGCTGTGAGCATGACATGACGCGCCATCTAGCTTGACATAGGGTTGGCATAATGTTGGACAATTCAACACACATAATATGAAGAGTTTGTTACAAACTGAGATAACAACGGAAATAAAGATTGTCTTCCAATTATTGTCTACAGTAAGAATCTGTATAGGTGCAGCATTAATTTGATGTATAAAGAGACACAAGAAAATCATTTTGAGCTGACTAAATTACTTTCTTCTCATTGACTTTCGAGGTTAGGTCATCTGCATCGACAATATATATAGTAATACATTTATGGGTAAACATTTTTGCCACTTTTCGTCACCATGGACGCTGGGATCACTTCATTTACCCCCTCCAAGCAGACGCGAATAAGGTGGTTTCTGGTATCTGAAAATGATTCCCACAACCCGTAGTTGGTTAATGGGCACTTATTTTTCAAGTATTAAGCATTGTATTGCAAATTATGCAAATCTTATTCTAATGAATAATGATACTTTTACTTAATATCATAACACTGTAAAATATGCCACAACAGAAATATTTTCAAAAGTTAACATAGACTGAACCAGCTTTATTATCGACTTTATTTTAGTAAAACTATTATCAACTGTTAAAGATCATTAAAAAAATATTCGAAGCCTACAATGGCTTAGAAAAGAAGAGTCCTTTGGAACAAACTGCGCATAGCGCGTTTTAATTTTAGGTACTAGAAACCACCTATCAAATCCTAATCGATATCAACTATTGTTAATCAACTATTTCATCATATACCTACCTCACTCCTTTCGTTTCAGATTTACAATAGTGAAAACTGAAAACCATTTCAAAAGCTTTCCTCTCATCTAAATCACGACAGGATCATCCACGATTTTTGCGCACAGGCTCCTTTTAATCTCCGAATATTCAACAGCACGACCAACACACACGCTTCTCTCGCAATACGTTTCTCCCCATCACCGAAGAATTTTAATTCTTGCACCTCATCAAAAACACGAATTCATCCCCCTATCCCCGTATACACACGACATCCTCCCAACCCTTTCTCCATGCACACACACACACACACCGATTGTCCATTCAATCCTCGCCATTTCCTTTCCTCCTCCATCATCTCCCTCCTCGTATACAGAACTCCGCGTGTAGCCGAACCGACCAAAGTAACGGAAAATTAATTATTCGGCTTTTATGGCCGCGTGATGAGATATCGTTGTTATCGAAGCCCTCGATCCGCCGCTGCGCGTCCCACAGCGTCAATTCCAAAGCAATTATGAAACCCCAAAAACATTCCGACTACACAACGCCGCGGTGCGGTGTGCATAGGAACGTATGGGCGAGGGTTCAAAGGACGACGAGAAAGAGAGGGAGGAAGGGAGACAGATCTGGTCGTGTACACTTACGAATCGCTCGCAACGCTGATTTTAGCCCAGCCGCGCTTTTAATTTAACGCTCGCTGGACGCACCGGTTCGTGAGTCTCACGTTGTATGGGTGTGTACTGTATATGGGAAACATCAAGGTTTTGGGGCGAGATCTTTATCGGTGAACGAGATGTGCGCATATGAAATTGAAATATTGCGTTATCTGGTACATTTGAAGTATGATTTCGTTCTTTCTTGTTTTATGATCAAAGAAGATCGTTAAAATTAATTATATTTTCAAAGTATATTTCTTTTTATTCTGAATAGGAGATGAAGTACTGTCTCGAAATGTAGGGCAGATAAATTGGGCTGCATCATAAACTTCAAGGGACAGATTTTTCTTTCGTTCAAAATAGAAGTATGCGGCAGAAGATATATTTAAATAATTGATTTACCAATAAGCACTTTGTGAGTCACTTTGTGCAACTTTGTAAGATAGTAGTTGGAAAATACAGCGTTTTCTCTGGTGACTTATAGATATGTGAAAGAAGGTTTAAGAGTCAGTGAACTGGTCAATAACATAAAATAACACTTCGCGACGCTGTTTATTTTGATTTCTCAATAAGAATAGAAATTAATACCGATCTGTAGTTAACAGTATAGAGATATCCAAGTAGGATGTTTTGTAGATATCTTCAAAATTGAAGAAGATATAGGTAAAACATTAAAAATGGTGTGAGATAACTATGGTCTATACTTTTTTATATTTTAACGGTGTAACGTCACTCAAATAAGTTACCTTTAATAAGTTTTGACTTTCCCCAATTGAGTTTTCTTTTTAAATTTTTTTGTACTAATGCCGGATTTCTAAGACTAATTTCGGATCAAAAAATTTGACTATGTGTTGGTGTATGTGCGTGCAGTGTAGCTCATTGGGCCACAAATTTCTTACGTCGAGTGCACATAATGCATCAAAAACTGCTTTAGATATTCACAGATGCTACTTTTTTTTAAATAAGGTGGGTGCAGGTAATGTCGTTACCTTAAGGAACTTTCGAGTCCCAGTAGATATATATCGGTTTTGGGGCTTCGGAAACTATTGAGACATTTGAACCTTTATCTCTAATACCTCATGAGATTTTTTACAAACAAATTTACTCTCTGAATTTTAATTAAAGAAGTTCTAAGTAGTTAAAAATTGGCCACTTCACCAACAGTGTAGGTAAAGTGGCCACCTATCAGTTCTTAAGGTAAAGTCGTTTAGTGAATGCTTCAAAAAGTCAAGGCTTGCCTAGCTGAGACTTCCTTTGTGTGTTATTTAACTACATGGTGGCGTAGCGTATGCCTTCGTGCCGATATTTTGGGATTAGTAGGCCTAGGAATTTTAAAAAAGCAACCGCCGTTTGCATCGGAATAGTCTCCGTAGCCAGACTTTTGTCAGAATAATCTCGAACTTTTTACTACATGGTAATGATGATATATCGAGAGTCTAATACTGTATTCAAGTTCTTTTTAAACTGTAGTAAATTTATTATTTACAAAGCAAATTATTTTAGCAGCTTTCATTTGCTTATAAATACCTTGTGTATGCCTTGGCCGGAAATCCCTTAGCTAATTGTTTATACCTCAACTATGCTAACCATAGACCTCAATTGATCAAACAATCTTAAAACGCTATTTGTTTGTGTTCTACACCAAAAGTACAGTGTATTTAATAGTCTACCTTCAGCAATTCCCTCTCCCAATGATATTCCTACAAATTTCGAGATCTCGCGCAGCGCTCGCGATCCATCAACATGCAAAAGCCCGCCAAAGTTCGTTAGCTGAAGACCAGCGGTCTAAACCTGAATTCCGATTCAACCCTTCAATTCGAAATCGCAGCTTGAGTTCGAAGCGCAAAAATCGAAACACCCCGTCCGACCGTTTACTCGCCCGCGCTGCAATCGCTAACTCCCAGTGCAACGATTTTCAAAAGGAACTCCCGCTCGCTGGACGTGAACGGCTTCGCTTTTCATTCGCCGGCCTCCACGGGGTTACAGTGCACCTATATACGGCCGAGCGAATTCCCCGCGCGGCGCTCCGACGAAAATTGCTCTCGGTCTCCGCAACTCCGCGCGCCGCGGTGCCTACAAGGGAGAACGGGGTAATGCCGGTCACTGGCTAATTCCGGTCACCCTTATTTTCAATAATTTAAACATTTTTAGGTAATAATTCGAATAGTATATTAAACGCAACATAAAATGCAATTAATCTAATATCCAAACAACCTTCTATTCAGTTTTATTAAAGAATTATACACAATCAAAGTGTAGGCCTACATTTCTTATAAGAAATCTGGTCTATAAAATAAGCTTTTATGCATATTATTTGTTGCTTTATGCAGTTATTTTTTGTATCTTTATTAATTTGAACAATTTAAGAATACGAAGTAGTGAAGAAAAAACAGTACAAACCTATTACTTTTTTGTCATTTCAATTTAAATTACTAAACAGAATGGGGGTAGTCCCGGTCACAATGTTATTTATATGACGCTCCTGAAAGTAAGGCTAAGAAAACGTTTCGCTGCGCTCTCAGGTAGGGTAACTTTGCTTGAGTGTTTTTGATTGAACAGTGGTTATGTTATTATATGTTTCACTATGTAAGTGTGAATAATAATGCGACGGATCATATGAAAGTTCATATAATTGATTTAAAGAAATTTTTCACCTATAAAAGTAACTGTCTAATAGTGATCGGAATTGTACCAAGGCTGACCGGTATTACCCTTTGATGTGGAGTAAATTCGGTCAAAATGCTTTTTTTTTATTTCGACTTATAGCTTCGATACCTTACAATTTTATATTAAACCAATAAGAAATATTTATAGTCAATGGTTTGAACTAACATAATAATTATTTAAAGTTAAAAGAAACAATTTGAAAGTGGAAATAACAAGCACGTTTGCTTAGATGACCGGCAATACCCCATCCTCCCCTACGTTTGTGTATAATGCAATATGGCACGCGGAGGTAACGTACAAACGAGGGATTCGTGCGTTGTTGCGTTTTTGAGTTAAGGGGATCTTGTATTTGAATTATAGGGGGTGGTAGGGAGGATGAGTGCGGAGTGATAGGTAAATGATGGTTGATATTCGTTTGGGGGAGGGTTTTCAGTTGAGTGGTGCTTAAAGAATGGGGGAGCAAGATGTAGCTAGAGGGACATTTAAAATGATGCAACTTTAAAATGTATTAAAATAATATAACTCAATATACTTCTAGTTAAAGTTCAGAAGCAATTAACAATAATCTAATTTAAATGCTATACATTTATAGTTATTAATATATGAATGATGTAGGTATTAAAATATTGAACAGATATTAAATTTCCGTTTCAGGAAAGAATTTAATTAAGCTTTCCTTTATAAGTTGTTTAATAACTAAATGAAATGATAATTCAATATCCTATTTACTTCTGTTATAGTAATTTGAGAAAACATAATCAGCTTTAAATTAAAGATCAAATGCTAATGTATTTTATGAAAATGAATCATACGTCGAATGATATATTACTTAATTTTCAAACAAGTATTATGAATATGTTAGAACCAAAATATAAAAAAAATACAATTTTAAAGCTTATAAAGATAGTTAAGATCCTTTGCATGGCAGGTATATACGCAGTTGAAATGGACCTCGCCGTCTTATATAATTAAAGTTATCTAAATATATACGATGGGAGATATAATTTTACATTAAAATGCAATAGCAATTTTCAATTTATTTATATACAAACTTGGCTTTCTTCTATTAAACCCCCAAATAACTTCAACATTACCATGTACTGCAGAACGCGAGAATCCACACATCGTACACGCGCATTCCGCGAAATTCGCCGACGCCACCTCGAATTGCATTTCAGTCCGAAATCGGGTTAGGATTCGAGCTAATGCATTAATACTCTAACGCCGCGCGCGCGCGCGCGTGCAATATTGTATACACGCACGCGGACAATCTTTTCGTCTATCTCGCTTTTGCGCGTCCTTCGCCCGCGTCCCGCTAATTGAAACGAGCGCTCTATTTGCGCGCCGTCTCTGTCTTTCTCCCTCGAGTTGCAGCGTGGCCGTGATAATAAGCCCAAAAGTACTGCAATAACGCGCCCCCGTTACGAATGCGAAACTGCGAAATAGATGGAATTTTGCTTCGGAGTGAAATGAAATGCGGGCGAGTTGAGTTTGAATTAATTAAGTTTATCGTCGGCGAGAATTACTCGTTAATCTGAGAAATCGTATGAAAAATTCCAAAAATGTGCGATTGAGCGCTTTTTTTTAATTTAATTATCGAACTTGTGAGGATAGAAATAGACTACGTGCATTCAAAATACGAAAATATTATTAACAGATAATATGTGGGATAATTAATATAAGATAATATGTGTATACACTGTGTGTAATATAATAACTTTTCGGTGCAGTTCTAAAGCTTCATTTGTTAGTTCATAATATCCCCAATTCTTAGAAATTATCATTTATAATATGAATATTCGGTAGCATAGTTAGTTTCATATTACGCACTTAGAATAGAGGATTACTACTATGACATAGCCTAGCGCTAATATCCACGGAAGAAAAAAATATAGGATTAATTATGATGCATCTAAATTCCGTAAGTTATAATGAATACCTGGAGAATTGTTAGTGATTTCGAAAATTAATTCATTGTTCTAGACTATGTCTTTTTCGTATATATAAACGGTTCAGAATCACAGTGGAACAAGTATATTCTAGGAATTTCGCAAGCAATAAAGTTACATTAATATTAATAACATATCAAAAAGTAATCAAAAAGTAATTTGAGTAATTTAAATAGAGTAATAGATTAATTTTAATGGCAGTTGTTAGCAACGATAATTAAATCAATATAATTATTATGAGATAAGCTATAAAGATTTATGTATTTCGTAAGTATCTCTTACGAAATCTTTCAGAGGGGAGTATTGGGTCAAAAATTTTCCTTACGTAAGATTTGCGAGCAAATAAATTAAGACTTTATTCCAAGTCTTATCATTAAAAAAAATATCATACCCCTATTTTGCTCGTACATGCGCAGTTTCTCGACTGGTTTATTCTTCAAAATTTATCAAGATATCTGAAATTCATTTAAACCCTGTAAAACTTAAATTGTATCTGTATTGTCTTATTTTTTCAAATTTGTTGTTCTTAGAACTGTAATTATTTACTTTTTTCTTTTACAGCCAAAAATATAAAAAATAGAATTTATAGGGATACTACCCCCTTAAAGGAAATAAGAAACTAAATAAAATCTAACAATTAAAACAATTATAATTCTGTTGAGTTGAAATGAAAATCAAAAGTCAAAAATAAGGTCCGAAATCGGTAGGATTCCTTCCGTCTACTCAAAAGGAAGATACTGCTTGCGGTAGAATAAAAAAAGATTTTAATTGCCTGTCGAAAAATTCAAAATGGCGATAGCATCACAACAAAGCAATGCGTATGGGGAAAAGTAATGCGCATGCTGCCGTGAAAATGGAGAAGTGGGTATCTGAATTTGAAGTAAATTCCAGACACTTGATAACATTCACTTTTATTTGGAACTATTTGTATAAGATTTTTATTTAAAAAATATCTATCCGTTCCTAAAAAAACGAACTACGTCACAGTGATTTTGGTAAAAGAATATATCAAATCATTTTTATATGAAATTATTTATGTGATTCGAATCTATTTGTGAAATGCAGTGGGCACTCAATGCTGATTTTTCCATAAAAATAAAAAGAAACATTTTTTGGTAACTCTTTCAATGGATTCTTGTACAATGACGATTGGTGTACAGTTTTCCCAATCCGGGTTTAGGAAGCCACATTTTCCCCAATGCACATTTTTCCTAATCGTTGGTTTTTCCAAAAGTGGACATATTTCTCAAAATGAAAAAAATAGGAAATTCCAAATAAGAACGTGAATTGCTTTGTAACTTATAACTAACTTCGTAGTATTATTTTGTTTTTTTGTTATTCTTTTTTTGCGGTTAGGACGACACACAACATTTAAATCAAGTTGTATTTGACAAATTTACAGTGACATAATTTATAATGGAAAAATCAATCGAAGAAATAATTATTGCAAGGCCAAATAATATATACAGATACATATATCTAAAATTTGATTAGTCTTGTATTATTGAGTACAGTCAGATAATGGACATAAAAAGTAGTATAAAAAATTTGAACAACATTGTAATGACGTTGCAGTGACGTTCTATACAACTAGATAAGGCTAGTTCATGCGTCGCCGCCAGAAGGCGACACCTGAGTTTCGCGCTCGCACGATCAAACTGGCGCTGGAAGAGTACATACATAACAGACCGCCTAGAACCGAGTTCAAATGAGAACTTTTTGGAGATTACATTGTTTCGACATTAATGGTTCGTCCACGATGCCGGCTTTTTGTAATATGTTTAACGATACAGTACCACAATGTCTGTATTTCGATAATTTTATGAAAATAAAAATTATCCTAGTGTACTGTTGCTAAATGGTTCTTATTACAACGTTGATCTAACGTCATTATTTTGATATTTACGGTAAGAGAAACATTTTACTAATCTTGTAGTAACGTTGCATACGTGGCCACGTCTGAGCGTTGAAGTATCATTACGTTTTGGAAACGTTTCAAAGTCGTTGATACAACGTTGTAAATAGGTCTTTATAATGACGTTCTCCAAACGTTGTATTTGAAATTAAAAAAAGCGGACATAAACTACGTTGTCACAAGGTTTCTAAAACGTTGTTACAACTTTTTTAGCAACGAACAGAAGAGAAGAGGTAGGCTGCTTGGCGCGTATTTGTGATTTTAGTCTAGTTTGTGTAGTTAGTAGTGTGATTAATGATTTTTACAAAATTACTTTAAACACTATAGATGATGTTATTGTTGAATTATTCCATATTTAGTTGTTATTTAATAAAAATGCAATTGTATCTAATTAATATTTTGGGGTTATGAAAGAAACAAGTCGCTTATATTATATAAATAATAACTAAGTATTTATTACACAATTAAACAATTTGGTAATTACACAATCACACAATGTTCATAAATCATTTAAAATAATAGGTATATTTTACAATATTTTTAATTATATTAAATAAAAGCAGAAAGCTAAAAGACGCATATCAAAGCTTAATTTTTTACGGCTTCTTACTCTGCATATTTATTCAATTTTCGTAGATTATTCGTCGTCATGAAACTGATTATATTCCAAATTACCAGGTGATCCACTTCGAAGATAGGTAAACGGGTTCCCAGCGTTATTGGTGCGCGCATTGACAGTTCCTGTCTCTCCAAGCTTTTGTCGAATTTCTTATGCAGTCACTTGTAGTACCGCGAAAAATTCGTCTTTACGTCGAAAGCCTTGAAGCTCTCTACAAAATCTTTGTTTCTCGCAAAACAAGCCACCCTATGCACCTCTCGAATAAACACGTCCAAAAACGTAGGGCTACGGAACACCCTCGTTCTTTCATGGTATCTATTTCCTTCCTATATACTTCGTAGTACGTTTCAAGATCCGCAAACTTTCGTATGGCCTGCAGATGCCTGCTGTCTATGCTCGAACCTTCAGTTTCCAGCTTTACCAGACTTTTCACAATGGTCTTTCTGAACGACGACCTCGACAATACACTCATCCTCTCCAGAATTGAATCCTGTCCTGGAGGACACATATTGACATCGACTCCACGTTTCAACAGCATGGACACCACATCCTTTATCTTCTGGGGTGTTCTGCTCACATCGAGGAATACTGATTATAGGGGCGTACGACCTTGTGCATCCTTGGCGTTAATATTGGTACCATGATGCAGTAGTAGTTTAATAAACTCTACATTGCAGAAAGCTGAGGCGACATGCCAGGGAGTAGCTCTTTCGCTATTCTTGACATATATTGCTACACGGTAATCCAGATGCAGCTGGTTGAGTTCCATAGCAATGTGACCATCATCGATGACAATCGCTGCTCCATATAAAGCGGTGCATCCATTGCCATCCTCTGCCAGAGGAGCAGCTCCATACTTAAGATTCAATCGGACCTGATGGATATCCTTGTAGAAGATAGCCTTGATCAGAGGTAATTCCCTCGTTCCACATACATGGAAAGTATGATCATCATTGTAGATCGCGCTCTCGGCTAGCTTCAGGTCGTAGTACAGTTTTCTGGCGATCCTTGATATCGTTGATCATGTGCTCGTACCAATTGGATTGCATGAGCTGTTTCTACACCGTTTCTTTGTTAGCATACTTTTTCATAATTGCTGTAACGACGATGATCACGATATCACTAGTTTCGTCCAATTTGGCGTAGATGACCGGACTTCTGTCGTGCGTGTTTAATTTGCACAGGTCAGCACCCGCTTTAATGAGTAGTCGCATTACAAGTGGGTGATGGAAGTAGACGGCCAGCAAGAGCGGAGTGTTCCCTTCGTCGTCCTCCGCGTCAATGGTGCATCCAGATTGAATGAGATACTTGGTGATGGTTTCATTTCCGTAGGCAGCGGATAAGTGTAGTAAAGTTCTCTGGTAGCCGTCGCGGATAGTCTGGAAGTTCACTCCTCGAAGAAAGAACATAACCAGATCGTTGTCTTCGATCTTCATTGCATTGCACAGAATCTCGGAGTACATCTTCTAATATTCTATTATCTTGAACTTGAAGATAGAATTGATTTGTTCAAAATTAATTCGTTGATATTATAGAACACTTTTGTAATAATTGTACGTATTAATACTCAATTCAGTGTTTGTTCAATATGCTTCTGGTTAGCATACTACTTAAACTTTTCTGTGGCCTTAGTAGTCTACGAGTGAAGCATTCACAATTATGCTCTGTAAGCACCAGTTTTGGCTATTTATAGCTCAAATATCCCTTTGAATCCTACAACATATGTAGGGGGTATGTTTGAATTGTACTGTTTGTTTGATTGAATCAAAGAATTCATTTCCATGAATTATTATAACCCGTTTCAGAAAAATGGAAACTTCACTATGCGTCTTATAGCTTTCTGTTTTTCTTTAATATAATTATAAATATTGTAAAATATACGTATTATTTTAAATGATTTATAAACATTGTATGATTGTATACTTACAAAATTGTTTAGTTGTGTAATAAATACTTTGTTATTATTTATATAATACAAACGATTTGTTTCTCCCATAACCCCAAAATATTAACTAGATACAATTGCATTTTTGAAAAAAAAAAAAAATTAATAATCACACTATTAAACTACACAAACTAGACTAAAATACAACAACTCAGTAATTGGGTCACAGAGTGTCAGTAATTGGGTGGCCAGTAGTACGTCAAAGAAACTGCCTTGTCAGTAATAGCGTAACGAAGATGCATTTTATTTTATTAAATCTCCGATTGAAAATAAATATTTCAAGATTTACTGTTATTTTATCATAAATTAAATATACTAAATATTGATAATGCCGAAGAAAAATTTATATTTTTACTGCATAATTGTTAGAAAATAAGTAATAAATAAAAATCGGATTTAAAGTGTCAGTAATTGTGTAGATCAATATAATATATTCAAGAAAATAGTTTGCTGTAAAACAAGGTAGATTTGCAAATGAACATCCAATTAGAGTTACCGACCTTATGTTCTTGGACTAATTCAGATAAATATGTTTAGGATATGTCTATTTAGGGAGTTGTCCAGTTGAATATTTATTTGGATAAGTTCAAAAACATTAATTAATTCTATTTTCACGTATCTCTCTAGATAGGTCTAAAAAATTCAAATAAAATCTAGAAATAATTAATACCAATTATGTATACCAAGTCCACCACAGCTCCAAAATATACTCCCAGTCTCCAGATACTACACATATATATAGCCAAAGACTCGACTCTCTCGCTCTGTACAAAAAGAAAGATAGAAGCGAGAGCCATGACCGAGAAGAGAACGAAAAAAGGGAGCGCGGATGGGTTTCGCGCAGCGAGCACTAAATTTTCAATTCATCGATAAAGGAAGCCGGGGCCGACGAGTGCGTCGGTCGTCCGTGAAGGACGACATAGGACTGTAAGTATAAAGGCACCCTTTATGTCGCATTTGCCAAGGTCGTTTGCCAGATTCCATTGCCGATATGTCGCCCTTTCTTTTCCAGTTTTTTTCTTTCTTGTGTCTGTCGTAAAGTAGCCCTTAAAATTATCTCATGAATGTTTCATTATTGGAAATAAAGCGTATTTCGCTTCCTCGTAGAGGAAGCTTTGTAATAGTTATGTGAATGTATGTGTATGTGTGTGTGTCTGTATGTAGCTGGGCATGTATCTGTGTGTATGTGCGTATGTACGTGGGTGTATGTATATAATATAATTTCAAAATCAGTCCCTGATGACAAGGTTCAAACGGATTCGAGTAAGTTTGCCGGTAACAAAATCCGTCTGAACCTTATCATCTGAGATTGAATCACATTTAACTTATTAGTGCTCATTTTCTTTAAGTTTTCTTGTATTGGTGATAGCTTAAAATATAACTGAGAGAAGATAGTAATTGTCTGAAAGTCGTCGTATTAACTATTAACTCGTGGAGGCTTTCAATAACGTTAAACTCATATGAATTAACAGTTAATGAACAATTACTTGAACGCTTTAAAATATGATAAATACAGATTTCTTCGATTTCGATCAATGAATATCAATTTTTTTCGTCAATAAATTGTATTTTCAAAGTTCAATTTTATTCAATACTTATTTAATCAATTACCTTTAGTACAAAATCTAGATTATTTAAATTTAAAGTAAACTTGATACATGTTTTCTTATTAATTTATTTTTTATTTCTTAACCGAAACGTAACAATAAAATCAATTTACAATAAATAGCAACAATATACATATAAAATTCAATGAATACAAATTTTGATAACTTATTATTTAAATATATGTCAATGAATTTAAAAATTAGATTGATTTAAGATATTTAGTGGAAGTTAGATTACAAAATAAATCTATTTAAAAGTTGTATAATAATAAAAAGAGTTTGAAGGAAAAATAACTAGTGAATCTCAAATTTATAAGTTGAACTCGTTTAAATTAACGCTAATATTTCATTTTTAACATATTGATACAGCATGCATATAAAACAAAGTTAATTTTAACACAAATTTTTACGAAGAAGAAAGCAACCGGTTAACGTCAACTGCACGAGGATAATGCAGGGGCAAAGGAAATGTAATTGGGCCTAACATAATACTGTGGGCAGCAGTCGCCGCCGATCTGCCGCGGCAAAAATCAGAACAATAGGGAGGGGTTAGGTTGCTTAACATCGTGTTCGTGTTTTTAGTCGATATTCATCAACTATAGGCTGAGTGCACGTAGGCTTCAGCGCCCCCAGTAGTTAAAAAATAGTTCACTTGGGTAAAAATATTAATAGATAACTGCGGTTTTGTACATAAAACGGATAAAATAATAACTTTTGGCTCCTTTTGCAACAATTTCTCTGAGTTTTATGTAGATGAAGTTTGAAACGTTAATGAAGCTATTTTTAATTTTTGTGTGAATCGTTTTGTTAAGGTCTAGAGCAAAGTATCCGACATGCCTAAAATAGGACTGATCCTTTATAAGGTTAAAAATAGCCTAAGTAAAGAATAAATTTTGTAGCCTAATCTGGACGTTGTATATCGCTAATTTTTATGGCAGTGAATGAACAGCCTTAGAAACTATGTACACAATTTTTTTCATTAATTTCTTTATGAGGAACCAATTTGAGACTCGAAAAAGAAAATGATAAAATCGATTTTATTTTCTTATTTTAAAGGTCGACGTTTTATCTCGGTAATTCTTTCACATTCAAGCAAAAATTACTTTATTAAACTTGTGTACATTATTTTGATTGATTTAAGCATAAGGAAAACTTTATATTTAAATATTAATAAATAAAAAATATTATTTCGATGTTGTATATTCGAATGTATATTCGTAAAATTAGCGAGATAAAACGTTTGGATAGAGCTACAAAAATCATTCTTTAGTTTTAGGCTGTTTTTAGCTTTATTAAGGATCAGCTCTATGTGAGGCATATCAAATACTTTGTTTTAGACCTTAACAAAACGATTCACGCAAAAATTGACAATATTTCCACGAACGCTCCAAACATAACCTACATGAGTTTTCACTGTGATTCGGATTAAAATTATAATATTTAGGTCAAAATGGATTGTTTTCTTAAATTTTTATCCAAATGAGTTGTTTTTCCGTATCCCTGGGGGCGCTGAATTCTACGTGCACCCAGCCTATTAAGAAATATGAGTTTCCCGGAAAGTAATCAAGGTATCTGATTTGAGTACATCATGTATACATATCTAATGAATCTACATTTGAGACAAAGCTCAAAGACTTTGTTTTCTCTTTAATTTATGGTTCGCTGAGTAGTTATATCATTAAAAAAGGTTATTATATATTAGAAAATTAACCATAGTCTATCTTCAACGTACACCTGAACATATTTGAATATGCTTGGATATTTTTTAAATAAATCGCAAAAAGTAAGTACCTCAAAGCTTTATGATTTATTGATTATTGATTTTTAAAAAATTACTTTAAATACTGTAGATCATGTTATTGTTGAAGTATTTCATGTGTAGTTTTTATTTAATAAGAATACAATTATAGCCGGGCCTGCGTAGCTTTGTTGGTTAAGGCGCACGCCTTAGCTAGCGGAGATACGCTCGCCTGAGCGGCCTGGGCTCGATTCCCGGTGGGAGCAGATCGAGGATTTTTTCTCTCTGTTTCCTGCCGCAAAGGAACGCAGACTGCGCACTGGTCCTGGCGGAGGTTTTTTCATACGGGTTTTTTCCTCCGTCACAGGTTATCGGCATAGGTAGAAATCTGCCATGGCGGTAACTTGGGCGAATGCGGGATCGGTGTGGGGAAGGTGGGGTGTTAGGACCAAATACCTCCACACCTAGGTGGTGGAGGTATCCTGTAAAAACCCGAAAGGGTATACAGGTTGGAAAGTAAAAAAATAAAAAGCCAGTTAATATTCTGGGGTTATGAAATAAATTTTATTACTGAATTACAAAATTTGGTAATTACACAATTATATAATGTTCATGAATCATTTGAAATCATACGTGTATTTTACAATATTTATAATTATATTAAAAACAAAGCAGAAAGCTAAAAGACGCATAACAAAGCTTACATTTTTACGGCTTCTTCTTCCACATATTTATTCAATTTCCGTAAATTATTGGTCGTCATAAAACTGATTATTTTTCGAATAACCAGGTGATCCGCATCAAAGATGGGCAAACTATTGCCCAGCGTTATCGCTGCGCGTATCGACAGCTCCAATCTCTTCAAGCTCTTGTCGAATTTCTTATGCAGACACTTGTAGTACCTCGGAAAATTCGTCTTCACGTCGAAAACCTTGAAGCTCCGTACGAAATCTTTGTTTCTCGCAAAACAAGCAACCCTATCCACCTCACAAATAAACACGTCGAAAATCGTGATGCTACCGAACACCTTGCACTCCTTCATGGTATCTATTTCCTTCTTGCATACTTCGTAGTACGACTGAAGATTCGCAAACTTTCGTATGGCTTGCAGATGCCTGTTATCTATACTAGTATCTTCAGTTTCCAGCTTTACCAGACTCTTCACAATTGTCTTTCTGATCGACGACCTCGGCAATACACTCATCCTCTCCAGAATCGAATCCTGTCCTGGTGGACACATATTGACATCGACTCCATGTTTCAGCAGTATGGACACCGCATCCTTTATCTTCTGGGGTGTTCTGCTCACATCAAGGAATACAGAGTACAAGGGCGTACGACCTTGTGCATCCTTGGCATTAATATCAGCACCACGATGCAGGAGCAGTTTAATAAACTCTGCATTGCAGAAAGCTGCGGCGACGTGCAAGGAAGTAACCCCTTTGATTCTTGAGATTTATCGCTGCACGGTGTTCCAGAAGCAGCTGGACGAGTTCCTTAGCCATGTGACTATCATCGATGACAATTGCTGCGGCATGTAAAGCGGTGCATCCATTGCCATCCTCTGCCAGAGGATCAGCTCCGTACTTGAGATTCAATCGGACCTGATGCATATCCTTGTACAAGATAGCCTTGATCAGAGGTAATTCCCTCATTCCACATACTTGGAAAGTATGATCATCATTGTAGATCGCGCTCTCGGCTAGTTTCAGGCCGTAGTACAGTTTTCTGTCGATTCGCCAAGCCGTGGTATCATTGACCATATGCTCGTACCAATTGGACTTCATGAGCTGATTCAACACCGTTTCTTTGTTAGCATACTGTTTCTTAATTGCTGTAGCGACGATGCTCACAGTATCACTAGTATCGTCCAATTTGGCGTAGGTGACCGGACTTCTGCTGTGCATGTTTAGTTTGCACATGTCAGCGCCCGCTTTAATGAGAAGTTGCATTACAGGTGGATGATGGAAGTAGACGGCCAGCAAGAGCGGAGTGTTCCCTTCGTCGTCCTCCGCGTCAATGGTGCATCCAGATTGAATGAGATACTTGGTGATGGTTTCATTTCCGTAGGCAGCGGATAAGTGTAGTAAAGTTCTCTGGTAGCCGTCGCGGATAGCCTGGAAGTTCACTCCTCGAAGAAAGAACATAACCAGATCGTTGTCTTCGATCTTCATTGCATTGCACAGAATCTCGGAATACATTTTCGAATATTCTTTTATGTTATCCTTGAAGATAGAATTGATTCGTTCAAAATTAATTCGTTGATATTATAAAATGTTTTTGTAATAATTGTATGTATTAATACTCACTTCAGTGTTTGTTCAATATTCTTCCGGTTAGCAGTCTACTTAAACTTTTCTGTGGCCTTGGTAACCCACGATTGAACTATTATCGACTGTACTATGTGAGCACCAGCGTTGGCTTATTTATAGCTCAGATACAGTAGTCTCGCGTTATTTGCCTGCTGGTTAATTGCCCGTTAGGTACGCCCTCTGATACTCAAACGTACTTACACCGGCGACTGTCCCCACCTTTCCGCCCGCTGCAGATCGCTATTAGTGTCGTACGACTTTGAAACAAGTGAATGGAGGGGAAAGAGCGCACGCGACTGGCTCTCGCTAATGTCCAATTTCTCGGAATAGCACCACCCCAGAGCCCCGAGCGCATGCAAATAAGGCGAGACTACTGTATCTCTTTCAATCCTACAGCATATGTAGTGGTAGGTTTGATACAAAGAATTCATTTCCATTGCTCATTATAACCCTTATACGTAGTGCTTTCAGATTGAATAGCATTACTTCCTAGAATCACAGAAACTAAACCATTAGCGCAAATGGATTTAAGAAGCAAGGTTGACAATATATTAACAATATGACAGCATTAATATTAATTAGCGATTATAACTTATAATATATTTATTTTGGAGGATATACAAAAATAAATAATATATGATAAATATAAAAAAATTAAGAATATATTTTATTTTTTCATTAAATGTGAGTATGGGCTTGGGTTCGCCTATCTAACCTATTCATATGATAATATACTTTCATACTCGTTCACTTTCGCACTCGCCTATTTATACACGTACTTTAGATATATGGCGGTTCTCGAAGTCCCTCGATGCTTTCTTAGTTTGCAGTAGCTGAACGGCCATTCCCTTGATGCTTATTTCTTGTAGCCGGTACCTGGGTAGATACCCAAGGAACAGGAGTGTCAGGCTCGTCTGGATATTTCCTGATCCAAGTGAAAATCAAAAAGCTTATTCCGTAGTCGACGTTCAGTCGTCGCCGGACGAAAGAGAGAGTAAGGTAGAGGGGGTTAACCAACTGGTCTGGTCAGCGGCTAAATTGTATCTACTCTCCTCGGCTTTTGCCGAACTCTTCCAGAGCTTTGCTCTGTTATCCCCACTCCTCTTTTCTCACATATGATATTTCTCTGTCTCTCTCTTTTATATTCGGAATTTTTAAATATCTTATATTACAAACTGAACATATGTATAATATATAACTTTCTATAAAAAATTTAAAAGCATACATTTATATTATGTAAATAAGCCGACATAAGATTCAACGACAATTATTAACGTAAATCAAATTAAAACACTGCAATTTATTTATTTTCCAATTCCTTAATTGGGTATAACTATTTACATTAATAATGATTTTAAATCTCAAAATTAATTATTCATATTCATTATAACTATTCTGAAGAAATTAATGATAATTGATTAGGAATCGACTAATAGAATAAATCTACTAGTCCGTAAAATAAATTAGTTTGTGAAAATATTGATTTTTGTAACAATACAAAAAACGACTGCCAATTCATTGGCACTTAGCTTCCTCAAATTAAAGAAATCGATAAGAAAAAGATGAAGCGTCAAAACTTTTACAGAATATTTTTTTTTTATTCCTAATCATCTGAATTTTTTTCAAAAATTTACCTTCTTACACGACACATATATCGTTCATTGTAAAAAATGACGATTTCGTGCTTAACAAAATAAAGACAATAGCTCATTCGACATTTCGGGTCGGAAAAGATAGGTAATTGTAAGCTATTTCAAATACATTATCACTGAATCGATGACATTATTTCTAAGGTATAAAAAAACACAAGAAACTAAAACTCAAAAATCTAATAACCTTGAAGAATACAAAAATGCGTCGAAAAACAAAAAACAATATTTATGAGCCACCTTCCTAAAAAAAAGAAAAAAAATGAGTCCCAAAACATTAATTTTCACGGTGTATATTTACAGTAACGCTGATCCACATCCACACACTTACACACGCACACATGCACGCACGCACGCACGCACACACACGCACGCACGTTCGCTCGCACGCACATTGAACGAGTTCAATTCCTTCGAGTGTTTTGCGAAAGCAATGTGCTAAAGCAATTAACAGCGATTTGTTGCTTGCTCAATACTTTCATAAAGTTAAATTATTAAAAGCTTCCACTAAAGCCAATTCCATGCTTAGAAACCTGAAATCGATTACTCGTAATAAGCTACGAGTCAGCCCGCAAAATTCAGACCACCGAATCCCGTTTTGCGCGCGGCAACCGATTTCCCAACCAAAACGCGCTCGGAATTAACAATCATATCCAGCGCCGCAACAACTGCGGCGATACCAATTACCGTCCACGGCTAAATGCGTCCGAGGCAATTTCGCGGTCGAAAATTGCCATGCATGACATTCGTTCGCCCGCTGCTGCTCCCTTTATTCCACTTCCGCTGCAGAGTGTACGCGTATACACGAAGATCGGAAAAATCGAGGCCTCGAAGGGTCGCCTGCTATGGTAATGTATACGGAGCTTCTCCACTCTACGCCAATTGATTTCCTTCTTCTTCTTCCGGGGCATTGCGAATAAACGCGATGCCAGATCGACTGAAATGGGGGAGAGAGCGATGTTGCCAGGGAATAGGACGAGACGTGTAATGCGATGGGAAAGGGAGGGGGAGGTGGAGGGTGAGGGAATCGTAATAAGTGGACAAGGTGGAAGTGCGAAGGAAACGAGAGATTTACTGGTGGACGAGGGTAAAAAAATAAGAGCGAATAGTGAGAAGGAGAGAGGAGGGAATGTTATTGGGGATGATATTGGCGGAAGATGTAAACTGAATTTCGAGAGGGATCGTTGTTATTATTATGATGCATGGGATCGGTATTTCAGTTATTGTTCTGTATTATTATTTGACTGGTTATTTCAATATCTACATGAAATAAAAATGTACGCATTCTTAATGTGTTGAAATGATACATATTGCTAGAAATTTAAAGTTTGCGATTTTCTCGCTGATTACTCTGACCTTAGATTTTGCAGGTATATTATTATATTTATATCAGCAATACATTACTTTTTAAAAAGATTTATGAGTGATATTTAAACTTCTATCTCTTTTAAAATAAGAAATTTATTAATATATAATTTTAAAGTCAATATCATTATCTTATATAACTCAGAATAGTGAATCACTACGAAATTATACTTCTTATTTTTCAGATATCTTTTTTCTAATAAACTAATTTGGAAAAAATATAAAAATATTTATAACCTCAAATAGTCTACAAATTTATGAAGAAATGAAGCTGTTTAATGAACTCATTCAATAAGTATATGGAATATATCTTTCTGTAATTTTGTACGTAGATCAATCAACCTTTAAATATTAAGAACTATTATCTCTTATTAATCTTAAAATCCATCGCGATGTATTGAATCCAGAAAGAAATATCGAATTTTCGATTTCTAATTTCGATATAGTTTCAATATAAAAACTCAAAATATATATATATTTATAGTGTTTAGTATTAGTAATATTTATTACAAGAGATCAAAATCCCTCATCAATTTGAACTTTATCAGTTTTCAGTTCCTTCTGTATTCAATTAACACTTGATCGAGAAAACGTATAAACAGCGTAAATTAGGTTAAACACAAGCGAAAATGTGTAAAACAAGATATGCAAAGATTTAGATATGGAGTTGTTGGAAAAAAAGGCTTTTCGTAAGTTAAAATAGGTGAGGGAAAGAAAAGCTGGAAAAAGCTAAAACAGATGAGAGTTTTAAAACAGTTAAAGTTAAAATAGGTGAGATATCATCATCATATCATCTGTACAGTTAAAGCAAAATGATTCTATTCTCACTCTTAACAATACCTCAAATCATCTTTCCCATATGTTTTTCGAACACAGAGCTTTCTTTATTGCGTTAATACAAATAGTAAAATATATTTTGTCATTACAGCTACACGAAATAGATATTCAATAAAAAGGACTCATTTTCTACATAGTCCAAACCTTTATCCTAATCGCACTTTCTCCCCGTAACAGATCGAGACAATCGCGCTCACGCACTTCGACTATATAACACACGCACCGTATATACCTGCATGTGCCAACTGCTGCTGCACAGCCGGTGCGCGACGGCGGCATCTCACAATGGGAAATAATGTACGTCCGCGCGTGGCCCTTCTATGAGATCCATTTTTCAACGACTGGATTCCACCTGTGAGACCCTCCAGAAGAATCTTCTCGTAGACTGCTTTCTTTGAATTGTCTGCGCAACAGTCGGTTCACATCTTGCCGATCTTCTGTGTGATCGTGAGGTTTTTGCTTTTTGAATGATTTTTAATGGTTTTGTCAGATGTGTCTTCAAGAATAGTTAGCTAGTGCTGGCTTATTCAGTTAATTGACTAACTAATTTTGTAGTAACAAAACTTCAACTTCTTATATACATATTGTACAGCCATATCCTATAGTTTACTTATACAATCGATGTTATAAACATTACATGATTAATAAATACGGCTTTTTAACATAATAATTTTAAGGTGTTCTAAGTGGTTGATTCTTCTCCGTACATAACACACACATACACACACACTCACACATACACACACCCACACCAACACGCATACATACACACACATACACACACACATATATATATATATATATATACATATATGTGTGTGTATGTGTGTATGTGTGTGTGTTGTTATGTGTGTGTGTGTGTGTAGCCCTATATTGCAGATTCTCGAAATTATAAAGGGTTTGATGCAAAGGTTTCGACTCCTTAACGTGTTTTCAATTTTACTATATATATAGTTTAATAATTTAAGTTTATTTTTAAGTCGGCAATGTAAATATAGAAACTTTCAGCAACGCTGATATAATTAATAGGTACATTTATTGCAATTAAGCACTAATTTATTTAGTACAGAAATGTTACAGCACAGTTTTAAATACATTTTCGTAACATAATGTATTGCTAAAGTACCATAATTATTTATAAAATTGAGTCTTAAGGATATTTTTAAAGAATGTGTCTTATTTAGTTATACTAGAACATCTAAATGCACCAGAATCCTACTTTTTAAATAAAATCAGACATCAAGTAAAATCTAACAATTACAATTCCATGGGTTACAATATCACGTTAAAAATATTTTTCAGTAATAACAAACATTTAAATTTAACTTTAGAAAAGTCAAAAGTTGAAGGTCAAAAAATGCAAATAAATTTAAGTTACAAATTAGTAACTTATTAACTTGTAACTTAACTTATAAT
Organism: Gastracanthus pulcherrimus; assembly: GCA_949152435.1. Classification (NCBI taxonomy): domain Eukaryota; kingdom Metazoa; phylum Arthropoda; class Insecta; order Hymenoptera; family Pteromalidae; genus Gastracanthus; species Gastracanthus pulcherrimus. Next base: position 7,420,964 of record OX424575.1, read on the forward strand.
TATTTAACTAGTTACAACCCAATCCTGCTAAGTGTTACTCTCCCTGGTGTTTGTCAAAAACTGTTTCACAGGATTTTTTTTAAATCAAACAACGAAGTTGAGAAGCATACAAATTGTAATTTACATATAAAATAGTGTCAGAACCAATCATTTAAACGTATAAACTAAAAACAATATACATTCAAAGTTTGCTTTTTTACTGTTAATGATGGTACCTTCTTCTTTAATTATATTTTTTTTAATTATAATCAGAAAATTTGTCTCTGAATTGTGGTAGATTGATCGGTTCAACTTCTACATAATACCCGGTACCTGTATTTTGTGTGAAAAATTCCGATGACGTGACATTTTTCTTCATTGTATTTTATAATAAAAAACAAACTTAAAATAAAGTTTAGATATTTACTTCTTCAAAAATAATAAAATTATGCTAAAGGCGATTATTATTTCTAAATAATTATAAACAGTAATTTTTAGTCAAAAGTCTCGACAAATCTTGACACGACCAATGACTGGTCTTGGTATCGTCTCGAAAACATTTTCCTTAGTCTTGTCTTGGTTAGTACATACGAGACCAAGACGAGACCGAGAAAGTCCTATTTCCTACTATACTATCGCATTTCAAAACGTACCAAACAAAACTTGCAAGCTAAGTAGCCCAAGCTACTCGATAACTCACCCGACTCCAATAAAAATACATCACATTCATCTCTATGCGCTACTGTTTCATTCATATTGCCACTTCAAATACAGTACACGCGCCGTAGCAAAGTCTCCAGGCACTCGCGTCAATCTTCTCACCCAGCCCAATAACGCACCGGCAAATGAGAAAATAATAAGGATTATCAATCATTCCTCCGCGAGAATTCACCTATTCCTTCCTTTTATTCTCCTCCTGGTCATTGATTTTCATGGGCCAGTCGTTGGAGCTGCGCAGCGCTGCTGGGTAGCAAAAAAGAACCGCCAAAACGTACAAGAGAGTTAAATATTTTGCGGCTGGCTGCGTTGCATTGTACTTCGAGGGGAGCAGTAAAGACGATTTACGGCGATCCTTTCTTCGATCGGTGGGGCCCCCCGTACGTTATTCGTTAAACGCGTAATCGGCTATAGAAGCGATGCCGCGACTTTGCTGTATAGCGTATGGGATACAGTCTAATAATTGTGCTGACCGCAAATTTATCTGCGCGTGCGCTGTTTGTGGGTGCATTGCGAATACGAGACCCCGGAGATCATATTATCTAATGTTGAATTTATCGTCGATGATAAATATTACGAGCTTTGGTTCCACGGAACTATTGGAGCTGTAATCTTATATTGACAAAAACATGGTTGTGGGTTGAATCTGAAGCAGTTCTGCGGCAGGAATAAATATTGAGACGTACATAGAACCGCCAGCATTTATTTTTTAATTTGTATGGATGTATTATGCGTAAACAATATATATCTTTAAATAAAAAAATTAAATCAAATTTTACAATGTTTAATATTACGTCTAGAGTATGGAAGCTGTGATTATACTGGTCATTTAAGCTTAATGTTTATGAGTTAGAGTAAGCTCATTCATTTTTTAAGCTACTTTTTACATATTATTTAATAATACGCAGATGCTCAAATTAATTGAACAACCACAGTAAATGTAATCAAATATATTATAAAATATAGTGAAATCTTTGTTTTCTAAAATGAGTATCTAATATTGGACACATAATTTTAGATTTAATTGTATTGTCAACGACTATTCGCATGCTAAGATAGTGAAAAAAGTTTTGTTAGTTCACGGACAAACAGTTTTGTATTTATATTTTATAGTTTTGTATTTGTATTTATATTTTTATAAATAAAAATTTTAAGTACATATGTTAGGTGAGCGTTATCCCTTAGCTAGATTATAAGCTTAATTAAAGTTGGTCCTGTTATTATGTATGAGGATTTGCTGTGTCAGAAATCCCAGAAGTAACCTCTAGTATGATATTCTCAGTATATATTAGCCCTTCCTTAAGGCCTTTTCAATTTCTCCTCAACTCTTCCTGAATTCCCCATAACCTTTCCGTACCATTCGATTTGCTTTAAATGTGTAATCCATTATTACATTATTATGAACTATTTTCTATGTAATTATAAATGATGATATTTAATTATAAATAAAATGTCTAAGTACATATGCAGGTCAATCCTTAGCTAGATTATAAGCTTAATTAAATTTGGTCTTGTTATTATGTATGAAGATTTACTGTGTAAGGAATCCCGTAGTAACCTCTAGTATACCTTCCTGAAATAAATATTTGATCCATTATTACATCATAATGAACATAAATTATATAACATTGTTACATTATTTTCGCTTTGTGGTTCTTTTAATGTAGAATTGAAGATTACTATGACACAAAGTTCTTTCGGGAGTTTGTGCTATTATTTATTCGAATTTTACATTTCAATGTAAATAACAAGTATGACCTCGACCAGTTATTGTATAATATCCCAGGTAGAATGACTCATTGCAGCAACAAGTTTCTGACTCCATAGAAACGTAACCAATTAAAGTGCCGGAAATTTTACCGCAACATTGCGCCAACGTTGAAAATGTCCACTTTTGTGTCAAAAGCACGTCTTAAAAACGTTGAGGCGAACTATAACGTTTTCCCACTTCCTGAAACAGCACCCTAGAGAGGTACATAGAACGTTTGTGGGATATCTCTAATAAACCATAAACTTACCTGGGTTCCCTTTTTACGTTGCAAGTACGTTGCCAGAAATAGAACTAATATAATAAAAAGGGAGAATAAATTGGTTTATGGATATATAATTCCCCACAATGGTTGTATCCTCCTGATGGTACGTTGTAATTTGGAAATCTCTCCGGCTGTCATACTGAATTACAGTATGTTAATTTTTAGTTTTTAACAAAGTATTTCAGTTTACTATTGCAACGTTTTGGCAACGCATCTAATGCGTTCTAAAATGATTTCAGATACGTGTTTAAGGATTATTGTAGGCAGACGGTAAACCATCATAGACACATTGCATCAATGATTCTACAAAGTGCCTTTGATATCTTCCACGCGGATATCTTCCACGTTGGCGCAACGTTGGTGCAAGGATTCGTGCTTTATGGGATGAAATATAACAATCTAATATATCCTTAAGCATTTTACATTTTAAGGTGGTCCTATAGTAAATTTTGAAAAATTTACGAGTTACATGATAACATTTTTTTAAATTGCTGGTTATATTTTTCACCTTAAAAGAAAGTTTTTTGTAAATTTTCATAATTTTTTCGACAGTTTTAATAGTTATGTATATTTTTTATAGTATAAAAAAATATGTAATATTTAATACATGTACCACACAGAACTTTGAACTTCAAATTTTTAAGAACACAATTATAAAGAAAAATAAAATTATATTAAAATTTTATTGTAAAAATAACCTTAAAAATGACATTTTTAACTCTATTCATGGGCAACACTGTCTTAATATATTTTTTTTTAAATCGAAGTTCATGGTTGTAATGCGAATAAGTTGAATAATATATCCTTAATGTTTCTGATTAATTCATTGTAATCCTATGCGCATAAGGCTTGCTGAACATTGGAAAGCCATAAATGGAGAAAACTGCACTTCTGTAAAAAAAAGAAATAGTTTTCTGATGATTTTAAAACAATTTTTCTATCGCAGAATATCCATCAAAGTTTTGTTTTAATAATTTCTATGTTTTCTGAAGTTTGTCTGCATATTATAGAGTAGATTTGGACACGGATTTGGATTCGGTTAAGATGATGCTAATAAACCCATGCTCCACCGACTATAACGAGGACACACTATTTTCATTTACTTTTCATATTTTAGTAAATATCTCTCTGATAAGTTGTTGCCCCGATCAAAAACAACAACTCTTCATAAAGATATTTTGTCAAAATTAAAATTAAACAAGAAAAGTGGTTCCCCGATATTGCTGGTAACAGGAGGGTTTAAGGAACACGCTGGATTACGTGCAATAAAGGTCGGAAGAAAAGTACTTATATAACTATTAAACTCATTAAAATTATTTTTATGCCTAATATTGCCAATACAAAATCATTTTCTGTTCTAAAAATGCACAAAGTATCAGAAAATGAAATAAAAAAAATCGAGTTTTCGCCCTATTTTACTATATTGCTACCTTAAGACGTCCAAGTGAAAGAATCTCACCTGGAGACAGAGCTTGTTACTGTTTTAAGTTATTATACTGTGAGCAAGTAACACTTTGACTTTTATAAATGCAGACTGCACAGTGGACTGAAAATACGCAGTGAAAAAATTATATTTTTAAAATTAAAAGTTAAAGTATACAGAGCTATACTAAAATCAGCTTTAGGCTGAAACATTTATACTTTGCTCAGTAATGTCACGTAACTCTAGTACAACTTATAAGATTCATTTCAGCGCCATTTCACATCCAAATAGTATATTGAAAAAGAAATTGCAGTGCTTCCCACCTATCGGAAAGTATTTAAACTATGATCGTTGGATATCAGATATGCCCAGTATTTGTAAATGTATACATGATATAACTTAAGTAAATACATTTATAGACTACGTGCGGTCATATGTTACATTTTGATATTCTTTTTGCCATACTTAGTCGATAAATTTATTTATGTAATTAATATCATAATTTGTACGCAACGTCTTGAGTTGATTTACTCCGTTCTTCGAGCGCACGGAAAAACCTCATCGCAAACTTCCAAAATTTCTCCTCCCAAAACATACACAATCGCACGAATCGATCCCACTTACCCAGCGCGTAACCTCCGCTTACGCGCATTCAAATTTCTCTCATTGTACGCGCATTCTCCCGTTCGCCTCATTCTTCTCCGAATTCCGCGCACGTACACCTCCACAACCGTACTCCGCCAGCTTCCGTTATATCCTCGCGATTCCCGAACTCGTGCCGCGAAGAAAGGCGCGTGACCTATACGGTCCGGTCCTCCCCCCATAAAAAAAAAGGAAAGAATCGCAAGTAAGAAAGAAAGAAACGAGCAAAGGTCCACAAATAAAGAGCGAGCGCGTCGCCGGGGCGAAAGCTCGCGAAGTGGACCTTGCTTAAGGGGATTTTCGTCTCGCGCTCGCGCCGGGGAAAAGTCCCGCGAGCGAGAAAATAACGTCTCGCCGGGAGAAAGGGGGAGAGCATTTGTCAAGGGAGTCGACAGCGCGGTTTCTACGTACCGTTCGTTCGCTTTTGCCGTGTGTGACTTGTGGAGGTCCAATGGGAGCGCGCGTGATGTGGAGTTGGAGGGGAAAAAAAAAAGAAGTCGCGATGGAAATATTTGCCAGATTGGTGAAAGAGAGTCTGGGTGGAGGGGTTTATCGGCTGCGTTTGGGGGCTGATACGCGCTTGACGGATTGTGCAGGGATTGAGGCTTTTTGTGTGTTGTGGTTTTTTTTATTGGTGAACTTTTACAGGGAGCTTTTTATGATGTAAAAAATAGTAACATGTTATTATGTAATATGTAATTGTTATTACGAAGGATACGCAGCAATTAAATTTTGTAGTATACTGGAACAGGCAGTTTTAAAGTCTTGTCAAATATACACAGCTTACTCTCTATTTTGGGCTAATCTTATTATGTCATCCTCTTTGCAACCTATTTCTAGTAAATCAATTTAAAAACAATTTGAAAACATGTACAAAATAGATTGAGAATATCATAATGGAGTACCACGTAATTCGTATGTTTTGTTTGCAGTTGAACACAAATCCACGATATCATCGGTCCGACTGACTAAACAATAACGTATTTTTATAAGATAATGTACACACATGTCACATCTTATAAATGCCATTGTTATTTTTACCAAAGAGTGCTGATTTGATTATTTGGATATGTTTGTAAGAAATTCAAATTAAAAAGAAAGAATATTCTCATAATAATCCTATCTAAAATAAATGATGTTGGCAGTCTTGTCAGCACAATTTTCTTCGATGGCGATTCGATATGATTGGTTTGGCATTTGAGAGCGAATTTCAATTTAGTATGCAAAATTCGGAAATAATAGAGGAATAATAGTTGAAATTGCATAAATTATCATTAAATATAATCTACAAATACTTGTATGTCAGGTCAACGACGATGACGTCGATTGCTTCAATGGGTAAATGTGATATGTGCAGTCATGATGGTGTCTCGGGTCTTTTTGCATAAACATGATAATGCCTGATATCCAGATGCGTAGGGTCGCCGATGATTGTATTTCAGAGGTTCTCTCTAGGCCTTCTTGAATAAATATCATACGCATGATATTCAGGTGTGTATCATCGCTGATGATAATGTCTTAGAGGTCCTGTCTGGGACTATTGCATAAACATGCTATAATTTCATACAATAATTTATAATCAATTTTACACACCGAGTGCACAAAATGGCTATTTTGCGCAAGCTGACAAAGAGTGCGGGAATGGGCTATTTTGCGTGCGCAAAACACCTATTTTCGCACGCAGTTAGAAAAGAAAATTAACGAAAAAGTGCTCTGGTTATTTTGTAATATACGAGTATGTCAAAAAGAATCGAATATCCGTGAAAAAAACTTTTTCATTTATTAAGTCACCCAGAATCGTGTGAGGAACAAAGTTCCTATTATGTAATAAATATTATTAAGTACTTAAGATTTATCTTAAGTATTAATAACATACAAATTTTCAGAATTAATACTTTTAAACATAAAAAGCTTTCTGGACTCGTAAAAACAATATTTCTTTGGGTTTAACCAGGCCTGCCCTCTTAACATGTAGACTGAAAAATGAGTACCTTTGAGCATAAAATAATTGTATTCGTGAACTGATTATAAAACAATAAGGCTAATCCTAATAAGAAATTAATGCCATGATCAAATTTAAGCTATAGATTACCTGCGGTCCTGAGCAAATATATAGCAGAATAATCAGTACAAAGAAAAAAATCGCGCGTCGCGAGCTATGGACTACTAGACACTGTACAAAACACGCACAGTAAATGTGGGACATTTTGTTTGCACTGAAAAGATTATGCATAGTAAATATCATTGTAGTATACCAGTAAAATGAAGTTTTAAGGTAGTTTATTATAATTTCTACTGCATTTCTAATGTTTACCATATTCTTTAATGTAATTTTTATCAAAAAATTTCTTCTGCATAATATTAAAGTTTAAAAATAAAAAACTCACGCAACAAACGCTTTCTGGGCCTCGGGTTAGAACACTGAGAAAGAAAACAAATATTTGATTTTATCATATTCAATATCGTAAATTTTACGATATGAATATAGTAAAATAAAAAAATTGTATTTCAACGTTTTATGCAAAATACATCATTTTTAAAAAAACATTTATTAGCAATTTTTCACGATATCACTAAAGTAACATTTTACGATATGGGTTTTCTCAGTGTATCTTTATAAATCTTTATACAGAATTTACCATACTTCCAACTGACATCGAAAATGAAAAACATTAAATATGAAGTGCAAACTGAAGTGTCACAACTTCATTCTACTTCGCACCCAGGAAAATCTATCGTTTCTCATATCGCACCCATTAAGCAACTCCAAATAATTCACGAACGTCCCCTCCGTCTTTCGTCTCAGCGCATTGGATTCCTCTCGACTTGACTTGTGCGCGCAGGTGCGGCACGAGTTTATCAAGAGGTCATTAATCCCGCGCCTAATATCAAAGGGGGCGCCGCGTGGGCCGTAAATATTTAGAATTTGAGAAATTCGGCGAGACTCGGGGAGAAAAAGTTGCGCCGCGCCCGTGGACCCTGGAGAGAAAAATCGAGTCGCCCGGCCATTTCTCTCTTGAGCGCAATTTTTTCGCTCTCCTGCGTCTCTCGCTTCGCGTGCGAAAAAATGCGAAGGAAAAAGGGAATGAACGAAGGAGATAAACTGTATTTTTACTACGGTTTTCGTGAAAGATTTCTTATTGACGAGTAAGAAATTGACATTGTACTTTATTAGAGCGATTTACATTTGCACTTAAAATTTGCTTAATATCCTCTATTTCTGCAGTAAAACATTGAATTTTAATGTACTCACAAGGGGAGTGCACGGAGCCCGGGTCATGGATTTTGATGAAACTTTGGGAATCGTTTTCTGGTACCTATAAATGATGCTCAATACCTGTAGTTTTATCAAATGGGCCTTTGTACAGCAGATACAACATATTTCATTAACGCTGATAGTATATCTATCTAGTCTATCTATATATCTCTTATTTTCAGCATTGCCTTTATGAGCAATACTAATGTTTTAAGCCCTATCTCATATTCTAGAGCCCATTTGATAAAGCTACAGGTATCAAAATTCATTTTGAGGTACGAAAAATCGTTCCCAAAAGTTTCATCAAAATCCGTGACCCGGACTCCATGAACTCCTCTTGGTAATATACTCATTATTTTCTATAAATGATTGTGGATTTAGCAATCAAAGTCAGTAAAAATTTATTGACGTTCCAAGAAAATCGTAAGTTTGAATAATGTTTATATCGAAGATATACCTGACTTGACATAAATTATACACCAATGAAACTAAATTTAATGTTGATAGTATAATAGAACCTCCCGGCACTGTGACTCATGGTACTGTGAATCTCCCGGCACTGTGAATGTGGAGCATCTTTGCGGAAAAAGTTTTATAAAATGGTTTACACCGAAGAAATGTGATAGAAAAGTTTCATACAAAAGTTCAAGCCAACAAATCTTAATGAAAAAGTTTTAAAAATGTTCAAACTGAAAAAATGTAATAGAAAAGTTTATAAAAAAAATTATATAAAAATTTAATGTAAATTTTTATACCAAGCTTCGTTTTATAAAACTGCATGAAAGTCAATAGTACTGAGAATATTTGGTGAATGGGAAGGTACGATTGGCTGGAGCTAATTCACAGTGCCGGGGAATAGCTAGTCCCGAATTTCACAGTGCCGGGAGGTTCTACTGTAGTACTTTAATGATATATTATCAGAAACAAATTTGGTTGAATTGAAGATTCAAGAACAGCAATAAAAAGTTTTTTAAATGTAGAAGTATGTTTACTTATAAAACATAAACAAATCAACTAAATTAGCTTAAAATTTTAAGTAATTCCTAAATATTCGTAGCAATTATGCATGCAAAAGTTGATTATGTTACCTCGAGCGGTTTCCGTTTTGCGATGAGATGTACCATAAGTACACACATGCACACTCTCGCATACACACACAAATATACACACCCATACATACACACACACACTCACATACACGAGCATAATAACACACACACATGTACACACATACATACACATACACATGTACATAAACATACACACACACGCACACATTACACAATCGCACACACACCCACACATTACACAAACGCACACATGCGCACGCACACGCACACTCACTTACGCATTCACACGCACACACACAACACATACGCACATTACATATTATATACACACGGAAACAAACAAACAAACACACATGTGCACACACATGAGCGGAAAATCTTTGGGGATAACAAATTAGGACTCACCTCGGACAATAATATATTTCTACGTTAAAAACTAAGGATTCGTTCTTTGTTAGAAAACAAAAAACGACGAATCGGAATACATCACGCCGATTCTCTCTATATATTCTCCTCCATCGATATTCTCTCGTTCTCTCCCTGCTATACGTTTTTCTCCTCTCCCTTATACGCGAGCACTCTATTTCATTTACCGTCTCTCTCCTTCCGGGCATCTATATCCCCTTCCCCCTACCTCTCTCTCTCTCTCTCTCCTTCCGTACGAAAAACTCTCTCTCTCTCTCTTTCTCTCCCGCGGCCATCTCTCGTTTTTTCTCCTCTACGTATACCTATATACCTAGCTCGCGCGCGACTCGTTTTCGCACTTCTGAAATTTGCTGCCGCGACCCCCGCGGAGAGAGAGAGAGAGAGAGAGAGAGAGAGAGAGAGAGCGCACGGCGCGGCAGGTCGCGCGCGAGGCTGCGGCTATGATTTACGGATCGGACACACGTGGAGCGTGTTGATCTATGCCCAGCGGGCGGCGCGGCGTCGTTGCGCGCCCCCTGCGCGAGCCAATAAGATCGAGGTGGAGGGGGTGACATGCTAGATGGAGAACGAGGAGAGAGAGAGCAATGGGAAGGATATGGGGAGAGAGAGGGAGAGAAAGAGAGAAAGGTAAAAATTTATTTCTATAGCGAAATTCGAGTTTTTAATATATTGTAATGATGTTTGTTTTGTTATTAGCGATTAAGTTTCGGGGTTTTGAAGATATTTCATAGATCTTGTTGGTTGTTAATATTGATTATTAATGCTTATTTATGCTACTTTGAATACTTAAGCCTCTGCATAGTAATATTATGTTTAGATAATAATCAATGCACTTGATGGGGCTTCCCGGCATAACCGAATAAGTCAACTTTTTATATGTTTTGGACATATTAAGGTTTGAAGTTTTTATTTTTCATTTTAACTAATGTTAATTAAATTTATAAATGGTTGATATAGTTATAATTTCTTTTACACTTTCCTGATTTTTTGCATTGTCATTTGAAAATATAATATGTAAGAAAAAAAATTAAAATATAATAATAAATTTTTATATCGTCAAGTCCCCAGAACAATGATTAAAAGGATAAAATGAGACCTTCAAAATTAAAATCGAATAAGAAATAAAATGTCTACAGCGTTTTGTTGAATATTTCTCTAGATGACGATAATCACTTTTGCAATATGGGAATTTTGTTGAAAAATTATTTTTTCATTGCTTGAAGTGTCCTTCTTTTATATTATATTATTTCTTATATTATAATATAAGAACAAATTAATATATAAATTGTTATACTTGGTACATATTTATGCAGGAGCCATCTTAAAAAAAATTGATTTTTGAGTTTACTACGGGAAGCCACAGAAATATGAATAATACATATATATCACAAACATCTGTTACAACTTTTCTAGTTGTATTATTCAGCTTTTAGTTTTGAGACTAAATATGGTCATATGACAAAAGGTCTTTAAAATACAAAATATATAAATATGCAAACTGTATTTTTGAGAAGTACTTTCGACTTTCTTTACTCGAGAATTAAGTTACACTTTCCATGCATGATATCATGAAGTACAGGAATTCGACAAAATCCCAAGAAAAAGTTCTTGTAAATTTAAATTATTTTGAGTTTTGCTATTAAATTCATATAAAAAATTAGTTTTTTTATTTATATTGGATGTGCTATTTTTAACTTATTAACTTAGACTGTTAATTCGTAATTAAAAACCACGAAAAGTCCCACATGTATTTCAAATATGTAACTTATACTATTTGGTATTCCATTTATTATTCTAAATTATTATTTTTGTATTTCTTTACTGAATTTGAATTTCGTATTGCTAATCCAACGATTTTAAGGTGGTTAAAAATAGAGCGAGGTCTTTATCCGGACAAGGAAATATTCGAAAAAAAGAAGAAGCTTCGATAAACTATACCTTAAAACAAAGGTATATATTCAAAAACTATACGAATTTAGAAAATTATCTGCAAAAAGAAATCTACATGAAAATCATTCACATATTTTATTCTCAGGGCTTTCCCATTATTCTCCCCTCTATCACCCACACCGCGCGCCTAGTTTCGTCGAAAAATGCCGTGTCCCGTCTTCATTATGTTTGCGACTCGTACACATTCGTATACACGACAAAAACTTCTCGGGCGGACGTATACGTTACGAGCGTGTCGCGAAAGTTCATGAGTTATCGGGGAATTGTAACTCTTCCGAGTGCAATGCTCGAAAGGCGCTCGTTGCACGTTAAATCTTTACGGTGAAAAGAACGCGGCACGCCTTGAGATTTCGTAATGGCACGTTGAGAAAAATGAGGTTTCTCGAAGTGTTCAGAATTTTAATTACTGGCGGTCAATGATGTATATACATACATACAGCATGTATATGAGGAGTTCCGCAAGAAATCTGCACTTAAACGGTTAAAAAAGTAATAAAAAAGAAGTTGAGGCACACCTCTGCGACCATTTTTTTCTCGTTCTATATAGATCGTATATTACGCGTGAAAAATGATTTCTTAGATGGAATTCCTCACATATATACATCATGTTGTACAGATGTAGAAGTAAGGAAGGGAGTGTTTGGTTTGTTTACTTGATATGAGTATAGTATTATAAGTCTGTGTGAAGATTCTAAACAATATAATAAAGACAAGATCACAATATGATTACCCAATTAATACAGAGACAATTTGTATACAATGTAAAGTCGAATCTCCATGTATAGTTGCACATTTAGTTATATAGTTTGCACGCAGTATATAATATTAATTTTATTTAAAGTTTGTTGAAACAGTGTATAAATGTTAAACTATCAGACAGGAGCGAACACAAAAAATAAAAATAATTAAATTTATTTAAAATATTAATGATGAATGTAATTTAATAAATCATAATTTTTTTTATACTTATTAGATTTTTTGATCGTCTAATGTTTAACACGCAGTTAAATATACACGTAAAACTACGTCATATAATCTTCATATAAATGGTGTCCTTAGTGATAAGTTTTCTTCTTCAATCATGCTACCAGGCCTAAGATAATAAATAAGACAAGACGATTTTTGATATTGACTTCAAAGCTTCCAACTTTGTAAAATAATAATTTGCCATTTAATAATATATTATATCTATAGACTTAATAGAGAAATGTGAGTATTTGTGTATATCTGTGTTCATGTGTGTGTGTGTGTGGGGGTATGTGTATGTGTGTGTATGACATGTATGTTATTATTTAAGCAGACTCTAAGGTCAATAAACAAAATAAAAAACAATGCAATTGCAAAATCAGCATACACAAAATTGCCCGACCTCTCTCGAACCCTTGAATCATTTATTCACCATCGGAAGTAAAAATGACTGCCACGCTCGCACCGCAACACTCTTAATAATTTATAAATTCGAGCTCCCTTCCACGCTGCGCCGCTCGTCTCGTCCGCGGCGTATTTTCTCGTTACAGCATCAGCTACCCCCGGCATATTTTGCTTAGTTTCGACTGATGGATTACCATAATTCATTTGCATACTCGCCTCCCTTTAACTTCGGAACAGCGCGCGCACGCGAATCTTCGTCTTGGGCTACGCGGACTAAAAAAGAAAGAGATTCGAGACTACGCGCTAGCGCGCAAATCCACAAAAATAATATAAAGGATCGCTCTCTGACTCGGCGTCAGGTTCCCCCTTTGCCGCGTACACTGAATAATTTTCATTCGCATATTTATTTATTGCGTCTGCGGATTTACTCCGTTCATGAATTTCAATTTTTATTCATTAATAGATTAATTTATCAACATTGCAAAAATCGAGTATACGTGCAATTTTGCGATTGATATTATGGGATTACATTAGAATTTTTTATTTGAGATGTAGGTATAGTGATATTTGATAGGATAAATTGAATTCGTAAATTATTACAAAGTTTAGTCATTTTTGAAATACGAATAATATTTTACATTTTAGATGTGCTAAAATCATCTTTTTATTGATGGTTTCGTCAGGATCTCTTAGTTAGATTCTTAACTACTTATATTTAAAATAGACTCTACTAAACTAATCAAATAATTTTCTTGGATCTGTTCTAAAAATGTCATTTCAATGTAAGAAATATAAGTACGTATTTATTTTAGTTAAACTTCAATTATGATTAACTGATTCATTATTTATTTAGAATTATCTGTCTATTTTTGAAAACTATTTCTAATGATTATTCTAATGATCAATATTTAGTTATACATCAAAATATGCCTTCAATAAATTCGTAAAATAATTACAATTATATTCATTGATATATATATAATGATATATATGTATATGATAATTTAATTCAATGCAGGGTTCATTTTAAGAAAAATGGAAAAATTACTTGCCGATACATAATTTCATTAACAAAATATTAGTTTTAGCAAATGTTTGTAACAATGTGAAATGGTATTTATTAACAAACTACCAATAGTATATTATACCCATTCGCCCATGGTAGACAGCATATTTTTTGTTACACATGTGTGAATTTTGGCGTTTTTGTTAATAAGCGGGAGCAAACAGTATATTGCGTACCAAGGGCGCAAAGTGCGCTTCTTCAGACCGAGTATGAAGATTGCAGAACGAGTCGAAGGTGAGCGAGCACGAGCTAAGGAAGAGTGCGTTTTGCGAGTTGAAGACGAGTATTGCATACACGCAAGAGCGAAGAAAGCTTTCCCCCATGGTGCATATCGTATTTTTTGTGACACATATATGGATTTTTGAGGAAAAGTCCCGAAAAGTACTAATAAGTAAATAAATCAACAGCGAGCAGAAAAAGATACTTTTTTGCCCGTCGGTCAGAAAACAAGCACTTTAGGCTCGCTTCTTAGGTCCAAAAAACCGCGAAAATCGTGTATATGTTACAAAGAAGTATTTGCGTCTACTGCTCATCATCACTTTAGGCCCGCTTTTTAGGGCGGACAAACGCGAAAATCATGCTCGTGAGATAACAATAATATTATTCTGTATAACAAGCTGAATGTAATACCTTTTAGAGATAATAGTAGAGCTTGATATTCTAAATGTGTTGAAAATCGTGTTTTTCAATATCATAAGAATAGAACGAACAGACGTAAAGTGTACCATTTACAGATTCAAACTCTACAAAAAGTAAGATACAATTTAATTGTGTTTTCCCAAAAAACAAAATATCGTAGATTTTAACATTTTTATTTCATATTATAGTTTTATTCTGTTTTCAAATTTGTGTATGCCCGGTGTCTAGTCAAATATTAACTATGCATTTACTTACAATACTGTAAGAAATTAATTAAGACACGGTACAATAAATTGCGTCTGTTTGATAAAAAGTTACTGACTAGTAGAGTCCCGTTATCCCATTAAAAATTTCAAGAATTCCAGTCTTCGCTATAAAAACTTTAAAAAATACCTTACCTCGCCAACCACTCCAAATCTCAAACCCACCAAGCACCGCCAAGCTAATTTCCCCATTTTCAATTCCACCGCAGCGTCATTCGACGCAAAAATACGCCCATTCCATATCCCTAATGGGTTAATCCATCTCTCTCCCTCTCCTCCCACCCACCATACCTCTTATTCTTCCTCGTCCCTCTTTTTTTTACCTCCTCTCGCCTTACTTTCAATTACACTCCTCCTCCCACTCTCATATCCTTGCGCGATGTACAAGGCCATTACGTATTCCAGTCTCTCGTTGCGCGATATCTATATATACACGCTTCTTCTTCTCCCCCCTCTGTACCCGCGCCGGTAAATTACTGATTAGAGGAAGGTGCGCGCAATTACAATTTAAACGCGCAAGCCATCGCTCGGCATTAGATCTTCCTTACGCTGCCGGAGCCGGAGAATAATTCAAAAGCAATTTCCATGGCGGTTGTGTCTGCTGCAGTCGGCGGATGCACGCGTGACGTTTGCCGTGGGATATTTCTTTTTCTCGCGGTGCTCGGGTCGTTCTTTTCTCGTCTGGCTTTGCCGCGCTGGCTGTTTTGAGATATTTAGAGGTTTGTGCGGAGAGATGTCGCTCTGGAATCGAGCATGGAGACGAGCTGACAAGTGGTACAGCGCTGGGATGAATAATTTGCGGGTGTGAATTGTAAATGGTGACTGCTTGCGAGCGATTGGGAATGAGTCTCTGGTGGAAAAAAAGTGTTCGTATTGGATGTCATATATTTAGTGCGAGTTGAGACTTTTACTTCCTCGGAGATTGACAGTGCGATTTATTGATGGACTTTCGTTCTTTTCTGATCAGGTCGAAGTCGCGGACTATTTTGAGAAAACATGTTTCTTTACTTTGTACGTACTGTGGTGTCGGGTATATATGTCCAAAAATAATTTTAGATTTGTCATTCACTGTTGCATTATTGATAGTTTTTCGTTTACTAACAGTGATCTTTCCGTTTCGCAAAGTTCTTCTATATGCAAGTATTCTGGTAAAATAACAGCAACAAATTATGTATAGCTGAGAAACAATTTACAATTAATAGAAAAGAAGCCGGTACAGCGTCAAAATTCAAAATTCAAAGTATAAATTTAGCTGTTATGATAGCAATTATTTCATTAAAAAATTAAACAAATGTGTCAGTTTGTTGTAATTTTTTAAATATAATTACATTTACAAAACTTATAACTTGCGAAAGCTTATTTTCTCAGGTCTTAATTAATATAACTTTGTAAATGCTGCAATACTGATAGACGTCACGAGTGATTGTCAAGAACTTTTTATTTTTCAGATGTATTTGCAATCATTTAGAAAGTTATCAAAGCCGACTACTGTTATCTATCAAAATATTCTAATATCAAAAAATCGCGAAGAAACCCAACCCAACTCAACACCGAGTTAAAAAAAGATCTCCTACTTGATAACACAACATTACACGCAAAAACTGTCCGCACAAAGAACACACTTACGAAAGCCCATCGCTCTTCCAAAATAACTGAAATACTCACCCAGCTTAATAACGATAAATTCACGCAACACCTCAAGCCCGAGTGCGTTCCATCCGCCCGTCCCTCCCACGCCCCCGTAAGCCACACCACGCGCAGACGATGCGCGGCATTAATTTATGCGCGTCGCGAAGAAGAAGAAAAAAAATGCGCGCATAACTCGCGCGCCAGATAACGGCCCACGTGTACACTCTTACTTATGCGCGATAGGACGCGCATAGTCCTGATGTGCGCGAGGACGAGGCCTTTCAGCGAGGAAGATCCTCGGGATCAGCCGCGGGGGCTTTGCGATGCTTTACGAGGGCCGACGCGGCACCGGCGCATAAGTCTCATATGGTATTTTAAATGTTGAGCTAGCGGTGGATGTGACCTTGACAAGGGGGGACATTCATCGCGAGGGATTGTTATGCGCGGCGAGCTGCAGGGATGAAGATACTTGCGGTGGTGCGTTGATGGGGAAAGGGGAGGGGGATGTGATGGGTGTGTTTTTAGTCAAGAGTGGTAAGAAGAGTGATGTTTAATAAATAATTGTGGTAGAGAATAGTTTTAAAATAGTACATTGTGCAACTAGGGAGGAAAATAGACTTTTTCTGAGGGAGGATTATGATTGAGCACGGGTGGACTAACACGAATGCTCAAATCATCATCCGAGTCTAAATAAGTCCTTTCTTCTTCTGTTACACATCGTATTTTTTGTCACTAGTGCATGAACAGGCCATTTTTTGTACAGGGAATCGAGCATTGTGAGACGTCCATCACACCATTGAAAATAAAAGAATTACTTTCTCCCGTCACAGAGGGAGGAAAAGACTACTTTTCCTCCCGCTATTATACTCGAAGACGCTCGTGTCAAAAACATATTTAATTATACTCAAAATGTATTCACAATCTTGAGTACTACTGCCAATTTGTTGAGGTACAACTCAATAATACAGTTTACCATCAGTCGAGAAGGTAGTGTTACCGATCCTATGTAAGGTATATTTCTAGGTTACTGTAAGGTAAATTATTGGCTGTTGGTATGATAGATTCACGAGTTAGACTGTATTAGTCCATATATATATATCTCAGACTATAACCTAAGTGTTTCCGACGTTACAGTACCAGGCTAACGCAGGTGAAACCGAAAAACTTTTCAGAAATTAACCTAAATGGGTCAGAAGGCAGAAGTAAAAACTCATAATCTATCTACCGAGAAAAATAATGTCTCTCCCGGGTTATTTTATAACGTACCTATGAGATATAAAATTATATTTTTAAGTAATTTAAGTTAAACATTTAGAAATTTATACCTGCAAATAAATAAATAAATATTTCCATATTCCAGATATTCTTAATAATTTACATTTATATTGGCTGATAATAACGAAGCTTCTCTTCTAATACTATATATTTATGTATATTAAATTAATTCTACCTTTTTATCCAGATATACCGCACAATACTTAT
Organism: Gastracanthus pulcherrimus; assembly: GCA_949152435.1. Classification (NCBI taxonomy): domain Eukaryota; kingdom Metazoa; phylum Arthropoda; class Insecta; order Hymenoptera; family Pteromalidae; genus Gastracanthus; species Gastracanthus pulcherrimus. The sequence goes on from OX424575.1 coordinate 7,438,910, forward strand.
AGATCTCTAAATTCGTAAAAAACCTAAACATTGAAAGACATGATGGAATATTCTTTGCTGATTGCATTAACCGCATGGCAAAAATAGCCGACGAAAGCTCGTTAACCAATAACGTCGTCGATACCCCATGCACCCAAAAAAAGTCATCCCTCGCCGCTCTCGCTCATCGTGGAATTCCGCCAATAAAGCTACTCGCCACAGTCGAAAAAATTATTAAAAAGGTATCCCGTTACGCTTTAAAAGGCGCGCCGCGTTGCCGCGACCGACTGTGCTCGCTAATTGCCTTTTTCCGATCAAAGTCCTCGCGAGCTTTTTCTCCCACCCCCTGCGGGCCACCGATAATCTGGATTAAAATTCACGTCGACTAATCCGTCCCGATAAAGCGCGCGCCGAAGCAGGAGTTATCCAGCCTTGTCCCGTGTGTCCTCGCAGCTGCGCATTGTTCGTCGGATGAGTAAAAAAAAAGAGGAAAGAAGCTGCGAGGAGCAGATAAAACCGAGGATAAAGCCGCACGCGATAAATCCTCGCGGCACGTATCGCGAGGAGGAGGCAGTGAGATAAAGGGACACACGCGGTGATCGAATTTCAAGGCGCCGTGCTCGAGTGATTCGAGTTTAAGTGGTCGGAGCGTAGGCGGAAAAACGAGCCGCGCGGCCGCTCAAAGAGGACAATGAGCGTGGGAGAAGCTGGAAGTGGTTTAGATGAAATCGCAGGTGCACATGGAGGAATTTAATCAGACGTGACATTGAGTTTTTCGTTTGGAGTTTTAATATTCAATTGTTTTTTGAGGGAAAGTTGTTGGTGTAATTGTGGATTTAACTGAGGATCAGATCGGTATTTGTTGCTATTTAATTTTGTTAAGCATGCCATGCACTAACGTTTTTTGATCACATAAATTAAGAAAAGGAATCTCCTCATAAATTCCAAATCTAGACAAAACCTGATTAATATGGCTTAAAAGAGAACTAGCTTCAAACTTGTTCTGGCGATGAATTCTTCATCTGATGAAGTTTTCCTTGGATGTACCCGTTCTAAGCTATAAAATGAAGAGATTAATGCATCAAATTAATTTTAGATGAAGATTAAAGAATACTATGCTACTATGAATATTTAATTATTAAAAACATCATTTCTTGAGTACTTTTTCAAAATATAAATGTATATTTACCCTTAAATATACGCGTCTATTTTCAAAACCGTACCAACATATTGTTCGAAATGTAGTTTGAAAACACTCCATCAAATGTCAGGAGGATCCGTCAAAAGTTTCATCGCCAGAGCTATTTTGAATCTGCAATCTCTATTAAATAATTAATTGTAAGTTTCATATTCAAAAACTCACATAAGAATTTCACAATAAATCCTTAAATTTTCAGAATGCAATGAAAGTATAAAAAGAAGAGTTCTACATGAAGAATAATAATGTATGAAAAAAAGCGACTTTTTTACAATTTTTTTACCAAATCTCGAGTGTACAGCATCCTTAAAAACGTATAAGTTGGCAGAGGTCTGCGTGAAACCCAAAATATATATATTTTTGTATGAGTCCATAAAACTTTTTATATTTTAAAGCAATCCTGCTGAAAATTTTTTGACTACGAACACTTAGTCTTGTGTTCAATCTCACCATTATAAAATCTCAATATCTTCATCCTACAGGTCACGAACAATCACTATTATCAATACCAAATTTATTGAAGGAACTTTGCAGCGTGCACGATTCTAGGTGGTATGATGAATAAAAAATTCTTTTCGACGGTTATTTGACCCCTTTTAACGTGTACTAAAAAGTACTTTTTCGTTAAAAATTTTTTTTATAATTTTTTTTTGGAAATCTATTAAATTTAAAAGAAAAATATTAATAATTTTTAATACGGTCTAGCTAGAAACTAAATTTTTAGCACAATCTAGTTATAAATATAAATTTTTACTTTATTCATTACCTATAAAAATTGGTGAACATAATGATCTAAAAGTATTCTTTACAATTTTTCTGTATATTATCTACACATTTGATTATTTGTAAATGAAAAGGTTGAACATCGAGGGGTTACAGAATTATTCGGATTATTTATGACACATGAACAGAGATCTGAATAATTGAAAACTTAATTAAATAAAAATAGATAACAGTTAACATCATTGTATATTCCATTTTATTATAAATTTGAAATGTAATTTTTAATTTAAAATGTATTATATTGTCAGTTATGTTTCAGCTATATAGATTAAAATCAGTAAATTATGCCTAGTAGCTTATCAATGATATAAATGAATATTTTATTAATACTTCTTGTCCTGAATCGACAAGTTTATTCCAGTTTGGCTCGTATGTGATATCAAACATCCAATGGGGGAAAAAGGGGACTGCGCTTCCGACAAGTGACAAGGGCTTAATCGGGTGTAACGACGATTCGATCGTTTTATATGCATATTATAACACGCAACGAATCTTCTTCGTTTCATTGGGCCTATTCAAATATTGATCTTGAATTAGAATCACAAAAAAGGCTGCACGTGAGCATATAATCACGCGCTGACAACGGCAGCAGCTGAGTTCTGTTTCGCCAATATTAAAAGAAGGGTCGACAGTTGATAAACAGGGATGGACACCCAAATGAATACAATCCCTGAAAATGAATGAGGGAAAAGAAACATCAAAACCGACATTTCTTTGTGTTATAATAGTGATTATTATAATTAAATAGTATAGTAGGAAAAAGGTATATTTTAGAAGATTGAAAATTAACTAACATGCATTGCAATGTTTTTATGTTGTAGTGTGACTTTTCAGAAAAAAACTACTTTAGTGCATTATTCGTATTTTACAGATATAAAAATTTGTTTGAACTAGTATGCTACATCGAAATAGAATTATATTTAATGAATAAAAGCAATTATAATATAAATTACAATATCAAAATTGAATAATGTTTGATATTACTTAGAGAAAATAAACAGAATTATTCACAAATATTTATTTAAGTCATTATTCCTGAAAAAGGTATGTAGTTACGAGGAGATGTATTACTGTGGTTTAGTATTATAATAAGCACCAAAAAAGTATTAATTATAAAGAAAATAATATAAAATTAATTTGTCAAACTTCTAATTTTTTAATTCAATAATTTTATTAATATGATTATTATGAACTCTCGATCTAATATTCAAAACCACTTAAATAATTATATTGAACTACCTACTTCTTCAAGAACTATAAAGCAAAGAATTAGTCTTTTCGTTTATTATAGTAAAACTGAAAATTTATTTGTTTATATTAGTGATATATTATTACGATATGTATGCAGCAAGCATAGCATATTCATATTTTCAATTGTTACAATTACAGAATATTATTTATACCGAAAACAACGAATAAGAAATGAAAATTTAATGTCTTAGGGATTATCGTGTTTTTTTGAAATTTCAATAGTAACCATATTGCAAAATTTTCAGTCGTACGGCGTAGTTAATCAGGGCTTATATCGTGAATTATAATTTGCATTATCTGGACTATATCGGTGAATTTTCCACGAATGGTGAGACGTTCGACATCTGGGCTCTACAATGTATATTTGGATCCTTTTCTCCGGTAAAATGAACACAAAAATTTTATCAAGCACTAAAAATGCAATTTATTACTTCAGATTTAAAGTGTATGTTGCGCCTTAATTTAGAATTCGTTTGTAGAAAATAAGCAGTAGAAAAATGTATCAAAGTTCTGTTAATTAGAATTCATGACCCTGTCGAATAAAATGACAAAATATTTGTTTCTCTTGCCATAAACTCAACATTTTTACAATACTTTGTTTTTCTAACCCCTGCTTCAGAAATTACCAAATCATATTACATTTTTCGAGAAAAATCAAAAAGTAAAAGATGACAGAACTGCACCTTCCGTTCATTCCCCAAAAATCTCCAACTCTCCGATACAAAGCAAATCCACTACGCCATCGCTAGACGTCCAAATCAAACGTCGCCTACGCCATCGCTTCCCGATTGATCCGAAATAATCGCCGGCGCCGCGATTGTGCGTCAGCTTCCGCGTCCAGCGGAACTTTCTCCGAACTGTGCGCACACGCGCGGGGACTCACGGAATCGGCAACGTATCGCGGGACAATTCGCACTGCGCCCATAGAGACGCACTCGAGCCAGCGAGCCGCGAAATCAAAATTTATTTAGGCGGGACGCGAGCGCGACAAAAAATCGGGGTAAAGAGAAACGTTAGGTAAGGTAGTTGACCCTGTTCTCGATAGCTTAGTAATAGACTCAACTTATTTCGCTATAAAAAATGCTTTAATTTAAAAAAAATTGATATTTTTTGTTTTCAACTATTAAATAATATACTTATTTAGCAAATAACTCGCAAAAGACGAAAATTTAACGTAATGTTTACTTCTAAATTCAATAAACCAAAAAATAATCCGAGGGAGCAGTTGTCGATAACCATTTTACGAGTCGGAGCAATTCTCGATAGATGCAAAAGACCCAGTTCTCGATATACCAACAAGCCCATTATTCAGGTTAGGTTCTAGGTTATGTCAAAACTTGATTGAATAACATACACATTTTGATTATTATAATTACATAATTATTCATTAAAAGTAGTGCTTAAGTACTTTTAAGCATTGAAATAACATTTAAAGAAAAATTTATTTGTATTTTGTATATATTATCTGACTATCGACAACTGGGTACGTACGCATAATTAAGACGGAGTTGTCGATATATGAATTAAAATAGTTATAAGTAAATAAATCAAAATTTAACTTTTTGATTACGCTTATTTTGTTGAATTTAAAGCTAATCTTGGCTTTATAGTTTTTTAAAACGTTCTATTTATTACAAAAATGTCACTTTAAAGTTTACTGTTTGTTACGGTCGTGATTAAGGAAACGTCGAGAAACTCATCAAATCTGAGAGTGCCAAGAAGTGTGAATTTCTATTTAACAAGTAGCGCTAACTGAGTTTTTATAATTCAAAATATTTATTCAGTGATATATTCTTAATATAGAAATAATTTTCTCGTACCGAAAAATTGCTCAAAATATATCTAAAATCGTATTATTCCTTCGAGTTATCGACAACTGGGTACCTATCGAGAACCGGGTCCACTACCTTATACGCTGACGCTCTGGTATTTTGCCACGTCCGCACTGCTGCAGGAGAGCTGCCAAATTTTATCCCGACTGGACGATGGTGTGTTGTTTTGTTCGTCGTGACGACGCCTGTCACTCTCTTCGTCTGTTGCGCTCTGTCACCCTAAGCGCGCCTGTCTGTTTAGGACTCTTATTTTGTTGAATTTGTGCGTTGTGTTTTGTTTGAGCGGAAATGGTGCGAAATGCGCAAGCGTGCGTTCGGGATCGTTTGTAGTATATTGAGAAAAGAATTGCATGTTAAGGGGAGGTCGGAGCTATCCTGATTGGTGCAGATTTTACCTAACCTCAAAAATTAATATCATAAAAATAAAAATTTGTGGTCATTTATGGTACAAAAATGCGGTTGTCCGGTGTTCTTGTCATAATAATAAATGTTTATAAAGCTTCAAGCGTACATAATTGCGTACAATTTTGTAAAATAATGAAAAATACGGCGCGAGGTGAAGCTATCAGTAAGGCTAAGAAACAGTAAGATGACCATCACTTTTACCGTTTTTCACTCGTCAATTGTAACAATATTTCATAATAAAAAACTTTTGAGGCTTCTAATAAACAAAATTGCTGTTGTCCGGTGTTCTTTACATAATAACAACCTATTATCAACCTCGATTTTGATGTTACTATGTGAATTTTAGACGTATAATGAAAAATACGGCGCGAGGTGGAGGTCACAATGGTAAAGTTCACTCCGACCTCCCCTTAAGGGCTGTTATATCTTAGAATGTTGAAATATCGATTATCTTTTATTATAGATTCTTGATTTATAAAGTATTTAGTGCTTAAATATTACGTTTTAAGTATTAAGTTTGAATATAATTTTACTAAGAGGAAGGTATTCCGAAGTTTGAGCGATTATTATATACTAATTATTATATATCTGCAAGTATTTGATCTGAATATGTTTTAGAATACTTTTTTATCAATGGTATTATAAAGTTCTCATGTATGAAAGTATTGTTTCCAAAAGTCATAGATTACAAATAAGTAATAATAAGGAATACTCAGTATTCGACGTATACTTTTTCCAAATAACGATTTTCCGAGAAAAGTATTCAACCACTACTTTCTTCGAATATGGAGTAGTCGTAAATAGTTTTTCGAATACTTTTAGAAAAGGTCTATGTAGAACTTACTTGTCTTTTGAAATATCAGAAAACTCGAAATTTTTATTTTTAAGAACTTAAAGTACTACAAAAAGAAAAGTTTTCGATAAAATATTAAGGTCGAATACTTGACGATCTCTGTATTAGAGCGATAAACAGGGACAAGAAGCACAAGGATAAAAGCAAATAAGGAGTCATTATTAATCTTCTACGCAAAGTTAGAAAAGTACATACAAAATACAAGAAAATGCAGAAGTATAGAAATAGGAAGTGAAAAAAGTCACAAAGGGTAAGAAATCATATTAGGCAATAAAAAATTATCAATAGAGTTCAATACAGAACTCACCTATATGCATATAGTTACGAGTCAAATGTTCTTTCGTTATCGTATCTAATATTGTTAGGGCAAGGAGTTTATTTACATGATTTTAACGAGTCAATTATTTATTGATAAATGGAAATTTGATGAATATTGTGCGGCGAATAAATATATTCGGTACGAATTAATTATGTATAACTGTAACGTAATATCTGTATAGTACTTTTATTAATCTTTTTTTAGATGTAAATTGGTCTTAAAATTCAGAATTGCATTTCAAACATTTTTTACTTTTACTAATTTAATCTCTGCGATTTTTGTTAAATGCAGTAAAAAATCTAAAACCAATGATAGCATGAATAAAGTTCTAACTGCGTTTATCTCACCGATCTTTGGTTAATATGTCAGGTGCTATAATTGCAATTTATATAGTATCAAGAGAGTGCGCATTATGTTAGACTTGATGATAAGGAACTACAAGTGCTTCACTATTCTTCATAATTACTTAATCCGATACTGCTTTATTCCTTGATGATAAATCGCCTTATATCAGTGATTTGAGATGAATTATGAGGTTGTGCAAGAGCAGGTGATCAAAGATATGTGTATATAACTTATACTTTAGTTTATTCACTATAATATATACAGGTGTGAGAGGGCGAGAGTTTTTCGCAGTATGTTCATGTCGGCGTACATGTTCAGAGAGACAGAGTAAAAAGGCGGAAACGCTCAAGGTGTTTTTCTTCCCGGAAATCACTACATAGATATAGACATGATATGATCCGAGAAAATAACGCGAATATTCAAAGCGATTAATACATAAATTATTAATTGACACCAATAGTATGTAAATAACATCAATTAGTTGTATAACAATTGATGAGATCTTGCGCATAGTATTTTGAATAAATCACTTAAGAAAATTGACTTCCTTGTTTAGCCATCAAAAGTAACTGTGGACAGAATTTAATAAATTGCCTGCTACTTCCTTAAAACAACATAGTTTTCATTTGACTGATGAAAATGCTTTAAAAAATCAAGACTGATGGATAAAATGAGATAAGAAGAAACAATTTTAATATAATCAACAGTTTATGTTCTACATATACAACGGTATATTTTCTGAAAGTTTCAAAAAGATTCATGAAAACCTCATGCGCAAACCACTTATGAAAGTTAGGAAAATTATTTGCGTAAAAAAGCTTCAAATTGGTTTATCTAAAACAAATTGTATTACTTAAATGCATATAACTTTGTTAAAACATCGAGCTTTGACATTTGATAGGTTTCAATACACTCTTATAATTACAAAAATTAAGAAAATTAAATAAATTTTGATTCCTCACAAAGGAAACTTTGTAATAGTAAAAAAAAGTTTTCTTAAAAATATGTTAGAAACATGTTTTTGGCCATTTGGAATCAAAGTACACTATTTTTAGAAAATGTCCGTATGGATGTGTGTGTATGTACGTATATCTATATCTCGAGTAATCCACGGTTAAATTTAATGTTTCAGTGCTCATTTTCTTTGTTTTTATTAAAGGAAGGGTGCTCAAAAATAATTTTTATTGTCGATGCGATTATGTTTTTTATCGGTTTTTTATTCTTGTTTTAGTTTTTCGGATCTTTTAATACATTCAAAATAATAACATCGATTTAGTAATAATACATTTGAAAGAGCTTAATTATCTTTTCCAATCCGTAATTTTTGATAAGCTATTTATTTCCCTTTCTCTGTTATACACGGAAACGTCATGTTGTTTTTTAACGATTATATCTCGGAAATATATGATATAAATATATTGAAAACAAAATTGGGATGATAAGTACATAGTGATCATTAGTACATGGATTAGTACATGGAGTACAATATACAGTAAAGTTGTTGAGACATTTTATTTTTCTCTTGTCGAGAAAAAAATCATTTTGTAAAAGAAATCGTCTTTGTATGTCGAATGATAACTTGAGTAAAACGACATTATTCTTTTTGAAAATTTCTAAAATGGTATCTTTGAACTATTTCATGACTGAGTTGGTTGCCCAGATCATGGGGACTTTAATTTTTCAAGATATTTGAGGTTATGATTTTTTTCATACTTTTTTCTGGGTTAATTGTTTAATTGGGGCTAATTGTTTCCATTTCTTACTGCGGATTCGGAATTAAGAAGAAATTTTAAGATTCATTGACACGATTTTGTATTATAACGATTATTCTATTTTACGTTATTCTGAAATCAATGAGGTAATTTATTTTGGTACGTAGAAATAATATGAGTGCTTCAGTGTAAATGCATTTGAAAGAGCATAAAATTATCTATCTTCCCCGATACGAAATTTTTTATAAGGTATTTCCCTTCCATTGTTATACACGAAAACGTAATTTGTTTTTAATGGACATATTTTGGAAACATGTGATGGAAAATCTTTATAAATAAATTAAGATGGAAAAGGTAGCTTTCCACTATCTCTTGGCAGTCTTGACTGAGCTCTATAACCAGAATAGGAGGTCTTTTATTTTACAAGATATTTGAAATTATATTTTTTTTACTTTTTTATTAATTTTATATTGCTTATTTCTTGGGAATTACACGGTAATTTTTTACGAATCGGAGCTCATTTTCTTTGTTTCTTGATGAAATGAAATAATTATTTTTTTAAATTCATGGACTCGTTTTTGTTTTATAATGATTTTTCATTTGTATGTTTTTTTTATTTAATTTGATCGCTTATTTCTTTGGTATTAAGCGATAATTTTTGTGTATTCAAAGCTCAATTTTTTTTATAAAGATTCAAAATTAAAAAGACTTTTTAAATTTTGTCAATTTGTTTTTGTTTTATAACGATTTTTATAATACATACTTTTTCTTGTTGTGATATAATAAATTAACTCTCCATAAGCATAAATGTTTTACTAATTATAATAATTTGATAGTATCTTTGATGGTATCGTAAAATAGTATTATTGTATAACGGTTGTGGTGGTTATTTTTACCTGTTTCTCCGACACGAAATTTTCTATAAGCTATCTTTTTTCTTTTATTATTCATGAAAACGTAATTTTTTGTTTAAGGGAAGAAGATACAGTAAATACTTAAATCCTTTAATTTAAGAAAAAAAATATTTTGTCTACGAAACATGTTATAATATAGAAAAAGATGACATTTTAGACTGGTTTTGATCAAATTCACCACTCTTTGAAGTAGCCGTTTTGAAAAAACCTGTAAAAAAAGACATATGTTTGATTATCACTGTGCGCAAGGGGTTACGATGGATTGGTATACAATTTATTTATGATCATTTCATGCTAAAATTAAAACATTTAAAGATCAATATTTTCAAATAATATTTTTGAACTATGCTGAGGCTCTATTCTATATGAACAATTTATTGTTTGCAATATAAGCAGTATTTTAATATTAACTTATATTTGAAAAAAATATATTTAGGTAATAATAAAAAGAAACTCTGTTTAAATTTGTTCAAAATATATTAAAAGAAAAGTACAAAAATTTCCAGCGTAATTCACGAAAAACTTGCGCAGGATTACAAAGTAAGTTATGATAATTAAGTTTTGAGAAAAATGAGTTTCAATATAATGTTACAAACAGAAGTAATGTTAATTATTGTAAAACAATATTGGCGGCGAATATAATGATTTTAATTTGATAATAAATACATATATAATGTTAAACTGCTGAAAAGCAATAGCTACAGCATTATGAAAGAAAGAGAACAGAATTAAATCGGCTACGCGTAAAGGTTGAGCATGTGTTTTTGTCTCAAGTGCATTTTCCTGAAAGAAAGCCGTAAAAAAAGGACCAACATTAACGCTCTCGACATCAACAAGGCAGTGCAGGTTTGACTCTCGATAGGTTCAGACGTGTAACTAGCAGGAAACTCATCGGCTTTAGCGTAAATGCATCACAGGAATATATTGGCTTGGCATTTGAATAAATGTAATTTTGGAAGTTTAAACTGTTATCGAATTATTAACATCTCCTCTGGTGAATCCTGCTTTGTGCCGGAATACATAAATATCAATAAAAATAGCATGATCAATCATTTATCTATTTACCTGCAACTTATAGATGTTAATGTTCACTACTGTCATATTGTTATACATAAAAAGAGTATGTATTTATTCTGTAAAATCTTATTTCATTGATTTGGGTAACCAGTAGACTACACGGAGAGAAAAACTCAGCTATATGTGCCGGAGACTCTGGCACTTATAGCCTTAGTGGCTCAAACAGTAGAATGACATGATCACCAAGCAGTGTCGGCTGTAGAACAAAGCAGTTATAGCTTGGCGATTCAGAAACGGGTTACTGCTAATATACTAATTTTTGCAAATTTCTCATAGACTATTACAGTGAAAAACAATTATTTACTTCTAAAATACATTTTTCAAACATATTAACCATTCCCTAGTAGAAAATTAAACTAGAACTATGTAGATCTATCTAGTTTGCCAAGGAAATAATCGAGGGCCTCGATAAAACTAGATAATTTTCTGCCAGGGTTAATCTTTGCAAAATATAAGTTAATAGGTATGAAATCCAAATATTCGTAAAACTAACCACAAATATTTGTCATTGCGGCTACTCGACTTTGGGGACCGAGCCAAGATAAAATTGTTTTATTTTACAGCAGCGCTAGCAGTGTAACCCTACCGCTGATTTGACGATTTTTTAGTCGATTGTCATTTTTAAACTTTACTTCAACTACGCAGTAGAAATACGAAACGACGTAATAAATTAATGTTAGATAAGCTAAATGCAAAATTTCATCTACTAAACTTATTGTTGTTTTTATTTGTAATATATATATATATATTTTATTAAAAATTAGAATTGATATTCAAATGCATTAATTTCATTAACATTTATCTCTTCGATTTTGGTTGGATATAGCTACAAATCAGCAATTAAAACGAACATAACTAGACGTTTTAATTTGCTCACAAATCTTTTAAGGAGATGTAATAGCCAAATGCAGGTTAATATATCGTATATTTCGTTATTTCAACTTAACTTTTTGATTTATTTAATTATCTCGGTCATCTGGTGTGTAATACCTCGAGGAACACTGTATAAATGAGTAAATTAGTAAAAATTAATATTTGAAGAATAATAATCTCTGTGCGAAGCAATCGCACACTGTATCAGTTTGGATGATAAAAATATTATAAGGAACTGGCGCCCCATCTTTTCTCATTAATAACTAATCTGGTATTGCTTTATACTTTGTTTGATAAATCATTTTATATTATTAATTTATTAAAAAATAACTAATCTAGTATTGCTTTGTACTTTGTTTGATAAATCATTTTGTATTAATAATTTATTAAGAAATTATTAAGACAGTATATTAATTTTTAAATACAATATATTATTTTATCATTTTATCAGAAAGGTTGTATTGAATAAATTGGTAATACAATTTTTAAATCTTATATGTGTTTTTGTAGTTCCCCGGCGCTCTCACTTGATAAGATGTTTACTACTTTGTATCAAACTTTTACGTTTTTAAATATGATAAGACACCTTTCAAAACATAAACTGCATGTAACCAAATGATCATCAGTTCTGTTCTGTCTTTCAAACGTGATGGATTCGTCTTTCGTACTGTTATTCCTCATAACGATTTTTACAGTCGTTTATTATTACCTAGTTTGGCCTTACAATTACTTCAAGAAACAAGGTGTGAAAACCACTCTAGGTATCATTCCAGGATTCGGCAATGTTCTATCGACGCTACTTTTACGGGAAAATCCATCGAGCATCTGCAACAGATTGTACAAAAGTTGTCCTGCAAAGACGAGTATGATTGGCATGTTTTTCGTACGAACACCTACTTTGATAATTCGTGAACCGGAACTGATAAAACGTGTGCTTGTCAAAGATTTCCAAAGCTTCCAGAACAATCTGATACACCTAGAGGAAGATCTGGATCCATTTTTGGCGAACAATGCTTTCTTTTCCTGGGACAATACGTGGAAGGAACAGCGAGCAAAACTGATCAACTCCATGTCCCAGGTGAAGTTGAAAATTCTCTTTCGCATCATGCAGCAAGTGTCAATTAAGTTTGAAGGTTATCTTGACAATATAGTAAAAACAAAAGATTTAACGGAACTGGATCTCAAAAGCATTTGCACGAGATTTACAGGTGAACTTGTAGCGAATACGGCTTTTGGAATCGAGGGTGGTGGGTTTGAGGCTAATCTTAACCCGCAAAGTTTTACCGGAATAGTAGAGAGACTCTTTGCAACAACGCTTTTCAGCGGAATGCGACTAATGTTAACTTTTTATTTACCCAACCTATCCAGGACTATCAAATTAAGTTTCATACCAAGGAAAGTTAATGACTTTTTCATGAAAACTGTGAGCAGCATTGTGCAGCATAGATCAGAAAACGGTCTAGTTATGGATGACTTGATGCAAATGAGCATCAATGCGCAAAGTGAACCAGATCCAAAAGTTGTGGCTGGTCACTTAAGCTCCTTCTTCTTTGATGCTTACGAGTCTTCGGCTATCATTGCAGCATTCGCAATCTTCGAATTGTCGCATTATCCAGATGTACAGGAAAAGGCTCGTCGTGAAATCGAAGAAACGCTTGAAAAACATAATGGAAAGTTAACTTACGAATCTTTAAAGGACATGGATTTCTTAGACCAGGTCATAAATGAGACTATAAGATTACATCCTATTTTAGGTGTTAGTTTAAAAGTGTGCACCCAGAAAATCACGCTCGAGGGTTCGGATGGTCAAACCTGTTGCCTAGAACCAGGACATTTGGCGGGCATACCGGTACAGAGCATTCACTTAGATGATGAGTACTGGAAAAATCCTACAGTTTTCGATCCAGAAAGATTTAGCGAGGAGAGAAAGAACGAGTTGACAAAGTTTGCCTTTTTACCCTTTAGCGAGGGTCCAAGAATGTGTGCGGGAATGAGATATGGAATCATGACGGTGAAGACTATTTTGGTTACAGTTTTAAGGAAATTCGGAATTGAGAAGTCAAACAAGACAAAAATACCGTTAAAATTAGAGCAGCAGATCATATTGACTTTCCCGGAAGATGGATTGTGGGCAAAGTTAAAAAGGATTAATCGTATAAATTAGAATATTATTTATAAATCGAGCACTATATTAATTTAGGAAGTTATATTTAACTCTAAGATATCTTCCTTACATTTTCATAATTTTATCAGTTAGACATATTTTGAACTGTAGTTTAAATCCAAAACAAGAACAATAAATAATTCTTTGATTGTGAAAATTCGTAATTGTATCACAGTAGGTAATAAAAATAATATTAGCCACATTGGTTTTGACGTTACATACAGATGCTATACTATGTAAAATTTAATATCTTAAATAATTGTATCACAATATTAGCCATTAATAAAGCGAGTGAAGTGCCAGTGCAACGTCAAGACTCCTTGTCAGAAAAAGTCAAGCTGCATGTAAATATCATTAAGTTTGAATCAATCTTGTAAATACTATATATAAATATTGTTCTCTACACATTAAGTATTATTTTATACTGACTGTTTTTAACATGAATATTTTTTATGCATAATAAATGAATTTTGAAAATGTCTGTTTTAATTTATTATATTAATCTAAATAAATAATTTAAGTAAATAACACACATTATATGTACCTTAAAGTAGTATGAGATAATCGAAACTTACTCCTGTCGTTAAGAAATGATGAGCATGACACGCTCAATATTTTATCAAAAATTTCACGATTATTCGGGTAACTATATTTTGAATCTAGATTACACACCAGTATTTCTAGAATTTTCAAAAATTAAAAGCATTCAATTAATAAATTACTGAGTTTGATAATGTTTGATTTTTATTCATAAAATTTAACACTGCTAATAATTTACTTTTGCATATATGAATTTCGTTATCTTACGCCTAATGATTTTGTAGCTTACATTGGATGCCTGTTGATAAAGTGCGCTATTATCATTTTTTTTAAACTCCATGAGATAAGCTCGGTTTCTCATGTTACACATTTTCACCGGAGCATGCGCGAAGCACTTTACTTCACGCACGGCGTGTGACAACAATCATTTCGTTACGAAAAAACTGTAGGTATCTATTTGTAAAAACTAAACAATTAAGAAAAAGTGAACAATTATGGGAAAATTGGAATAAAGTTGAAAAAATTGACAAAATTGAAAAAATTGAAAAAATTGAAAAAATTGAAAAAATTTGAAAATTTTTGACAAATTGGAAAAATTTAAAACAAAAATTGAAACATATTGAAAAAAATGAAACGTTTTAAAAAAATTGGAAAATATTGAACAAAATTAAACGTTTTAAAAAAATTGGAAAATATTGAAAAAACTGAAACGTTTAAAAAAAATAGCAAATTTTGGGAAAATGAAACATTTTTAAAAATATTTAATAAGCTAACAAAATTAATGAATTTATTTAAAATTTTTAATTTTTATATTTAAATTTTTTTTTGATTTATAAGTAATTTTTATGCTGCTTCGGAAAATCCCATTTTCGCCCCTATTGTACAATATACTATTAACGGGGTGCCGTAGTCAATTTTTACTGACCGAGTCAATAATTATATTGAATGGGAGGAAAATACTTTAAAATTAATAAACTTAAGGAATTGCGCAAAATCATAATAAATATAAAGCCTTTTTATTTACAGAATATAAAATACGCAGTGAAAATCTACTATAATTTGATGATTAACCAAAATCTATTTTTGAGAAATCATTCTACAGTTAGTATTGGCTTTTATTTATAAAATGAAATATTAATAACAACCAACTTCATGTATTGAAACACATTTTTTTAAATATAAAATTACATAAAACAATAAATTACCAGATCATATTATTGAATTCAGGTCTAATGGTAATTTGAATTCGGTATCGCTTTAATGCGCATGAATACGTATTTATTTAAATAAATTCACATATAAATACCAGGTTTGTGCAATAATTATACAATTATTTAACCTATTTATTTATGCATTAAAATGGTTATGCTTGTTAAAAATCAACTTTTATAATTGAATTAAATCATCTGTACTTTTATGGATTATGATTAGTATTATAATGGAGAATAAAGAACGCGTCGTTATAGTTTCCGAAGAAGAAGATGATGATATACACTTCATATTTATCACTGGATGCGTAAGTAACTATTCTGTAACATTGAGGTTTTGGTTTTCTAATTAAAATTTACAGTAGTGGGGTATAAGGATTTTTGATTTAAACATTTATTTAAAACAATATTCGTTTCCCAAGTATAATTTTGTTACCAAATTAGGATTTTGATTTTTTAATAAAAACGTATAGAACATGGATTAATGTTCGTTTTTCTACAGTGCATTATTCGCGGCGAATTGCCTTAATTTTACCGTTATGTCGATTGGCATTAACAATTCTCTACACAATAGAAGTTTTTAACATTTACTTTCTAAAACCACGAGTATTCGAGGAACCATTTTTCTCATTTTATTTTTAATTTTGAGTAAATATCACTATGAAACGTATATAAAACGTAATTGTCCCACTAAAAACAACAACTTTGCAGAGAGATATTTTCTCACAATTAAAATTGAATGAAAAAAGTGGTTCCCCGTATTTAACCGTAACATGAAGGTTTAGCATCACCTTAATATTAAAAGTTAAAGCTAACCTCTATTAAAGGACTTGTGAAGGCGAGGAAATAATTGTACATCGCATAGAATATTGTTTAGTTTAAAAAGTTTAAATGTTTGATTATTCAGAATAAATAACGTTTCATTATAAAAATTATCAAGATATGCATACAAATAATGAAAAATAATTTTCATTTAATTCACAGAAAATTGTGTATATAAAAAATATAAAATAGTTTGAAGAGTGTCACAATCAAGAAAATATAAATAAAATTTTTAAAATATGTCTCAAAAATTTAAATAATCCATCAAATTTCTATATACGTGGAATAAATGTAAGTAAATAATGAAATATATTAAGAAGCTAAAAGGTAAAAGTAATAAAAGAGTTTTATAAATTATATACTTATGACCTTTGAGCATCATAAATATTTTATAAATATATTGATATTTTAATTCTTTATACATAAAATTTTGTTCGGTTTAGGCAGATGAATGTGATTACTTTCAATAAGTTATAAAAATAGACAACATGATACATATTTATAAAAATATTGAATTATTTAAAATGTTCTTATACTTAAGTAGTATACTTATGATTTAAAAAATATTTGTTTTATATTATATTTAAAAATTTATAATAATATTATTTTTAAAATTTATAATACATTTTTAAAATTTATAATACATTTTTAAAAATTTATAATACATTTTTTAAAATTTATAATAAAAATATTTTTAATATCATTTTTAATTAAATACAAAATTCTACAATAAATCGATCAATAAGTGTTGTGAAAAAGAGAAAAAGAAACAAAATATGAGGCATACTTCAGTAACTTTATTTTTCTCGTTATATAAGCCATAAAATGCAATATATGAGAATATTTCCAACTAGCTATAACTGATGGTCGGAGACGGTGTCAATAGGTGCTTATGGTGACCGATGGTGGTCTACATATACGTTATACTGGTCGAAGAAGGTGTCCAGGTGGTTATGGTGGCCTATGATAAGGTCAAGGTAGCGCTCCCCGTAGTTTTTTGTGTCTAGCTATAACTGCTGGTTGGAGACGGAATCGAGGTGGTTATAGGGGCCGATGACGAGGACTATACATGCGCGTACTGGTCGAAGAAGGTGTCCAGGTGTTTATGGTGGCCGATGACAAGGTCTGGGTAGCGCGCTAGATAGTTTTTTGTATCTAGGTGTACATACTTCTCGAAGAAGGTGTCGAAGTAATTGTTAAATAATCTTATAAATTTATATAACAAAATATAGTTATATATAAAATCTTCACGATTCATGAATTTGAAATTGTATATAGTTATATATGCTTATATAATTATATATTATATACATTCATATACAATTGTATGTAATCGAAATCCATATAACCATACATCACCATATACGTATAATTATACATAAATCGTTTTTATTCGTTAAATTTATAAATTGGTAGTTTTCATTTCATAAAAGTATTTAAATTATATGTGAACACTCTACACATTTAAACCCTATACAAATGATTTTTTCAACCTACTTCCTTAAAAAAACAAAATCATTGAGCCCTGAAGCATTTATTTTGACTGTGAATGTTCAAAGTAATCTATGTACACATCCGTCCATACACACACACAGACACACACGCACGCACGCACGCACGCACACACACGCACACCCGCGCGCGCACAAAATACAGACTTTTTCTAAAAATGGTGTATTTTGATTTCTTAAGGTAGTTCTTTATGAGAATTGACTTAAAAAACAAAAATTAATACAATAATTTGTCTACATGTTATAATATTACAAACGTTCCCTTATATTAAAATCCATCGCGATGTATCGAATCCAGGAAGGAATATCGGATTTTTGATTTCTAATTTCGATATTTTCATTTGCAAAAAAAATGAACGTTCGTGAAGATAACCTCAGCGCACAGAGTGCGCCATTATCTTGTCTAGTATAATATGAAAGAAGGGTACTTAAGTGACAAAAAATAATTTTTGTATGAAAATTTCAATATTGCTAAATTAAATATCGCGTGAAATACCGGTTTAAAAAGGTAATTTTTTCTTCTTTTGCAATTTTCTCCATAAAAACGTACTTTTATTATTGTAAAAATTATTTAGAACGTGTTCCCGATACTTTTGGGCGTTAAAGGATTTCAGAGTTAAAGGACACATTTGAGCGTTAAAGAATTAAGCAGTTTACACATTCATCTATATCTGAGTAGAAACTTTTCTTTTTAATGAAATCTAGCTCTATCCACGTCATCAAATCGTCAGTTTATCGCCTTATCGAAATAATACTTAACTCTAGCAAGCGAAAATCATTATTTATACGTGAAAAAAATTCTCTTTGATTTTCAAGCAAATACCTAACCCTTAACCAAATAAATAAATAATAGTCTCGATCTCTCGATGAACTCGAGTATCTCATGCCCTCACCTTCGGCCTTGTGCACGATTCTCCCCACTCTTTCGCGGTCACTTATCTTCTCCCTCCAAGCCACATGTCAACTCGAATTGTGCACACAGTTCGAGCGCTTTGCCGCTAGATTTACTACGTTTCAGCAACAGCTGATTACGAAATCATAATCAGTTGTAGTCCGTATTCCCAACACGATGGATTCATCTTACTTACTGTTACTCATAGTGTTGATTTTAACCGCTATTTACTATTACTTAATCCGGCCATATAATTACTGGAAGAATCAGGGAGTGAAGTATGTTGCAGGTGCAATTCTGGGATTCGGCCATGTGTTATCTGTGCTACTTTCGCGCGAAAATCCATCGACAATCTGCAATAGATTGTACCACAGTTGTTCCTCGAAAACGAGCATGATCGGCATGTTTATCCTGCGAACGCCCGCTCTAATAATTCGTGAACCTGAATTAGTCAAGCAAGTACTGGTCAAAGATTTTCAAAGCTTTCAGAACAACATGTTGCACATGGATGCGAATCTGGATCCGTTCATGGCGAAAAATCCTTTCTTTGCCCGGAACGATGCATGGAAGGAAACGCGATCCCAATTATTGAACAACATGTCCCAGAAGAAGCTGAAAATTCTCTTTCGGATCATGCAGCAGGTGTCCAGCAAATTCAAAGATTACCTGGACGGAGTGTTAAAGAATGATAATTTTATAGAATTAGAGGTCAAAGGTACTATACTGAGATTTACAGGCGAGCTTGTAGCAAATACCGCTTTTGGAATCGAAGGTGGCAGTTTCGAGACTAATGTCAATCCACAGAGTTTCATCGCGAGAGTGGCGAAACTTCTAGAACCAACCTTAACCACCGGTGCTCGTCAAACTCTGTCTCTGTATTTACCAAATCTAGCTTGGGCTCTCGGAGTGAGTTTCATGCCAAGAACGTTGTATGACTTTTTCATAAGCACTGTGAAAGATATAGTGTGTAGCAGAAAAGAAAATGATCTCATCATGGATGACCTACTGCAAATGATCATTGAAGCAACCGACACATCTGATCCAAAAGTTATCACGGGTAACCTGAGTGCTTACTTCTTCGATGCTTATGAAACTGCGGCTACAGTTGCGTCCTTCGCGTGCTTCGAACTGTCGCGAAATCCGGATGTCCAGGAAAAGGCTCGTCTAGAAATAGTAGACACTGTAGAGAAACACGAGGGAACTATGAGTTACGAAGCTCTGAAGGACATGACGTACCTGGACCAGGTTGTAAACGAGACTATAAGGTTTTATCCAATTTTGGGAGCTGGTTTGAAGGTTTGCACTCAGAGAATCAAGCTTGAGGGTTCTGATGGGCAAACCTGTTGCTTGGAACCAGGGCACGTGGTAGTCATTCCAGTACTGTGTCTTCACATGGAAAAGAAATATTGGAATGATCCTGCTGTGTTTGATCCAGACAGGTTCAGCGAGGAGAGGAAGAGCAAGGTGACCAAGTTTACCTTTTTGCCCTTTAGCGAGGGGCCAAGAATGTGCGCGGGAATGAGATACGGAATCATGACAGTGAAAACTATTTTGGTAACGATTTTGAAGAAGTACGTTATTGAAGGATCGACGAAAACGGAGGCGCCCGTAAAATTAGATCAAGGTAGTCCATTGACTGTTCCGGCAGAGGGACTGTGGGTTAAACTGAGGAGGATTGATAAGAAAATTAATTGATATTGTCTAGATTTTTATCAGTTATTAGAGAGTCATCATTAATATATACATATAGATAATGCCGTTTGTGCCTTCACATGTTTATCTTGCAGCAGATCAGATTATATAATGTGATGTGAATGAAAGTAAATGCAAAGAAATATTCTTTTGTACTAAAGTATTAACTAATAACAAATAAGATTATTTTTAAGCAATTTTTATTGAGTCTTAATAAAGTTCGTTCATTTTTACATTTGAAAGTATAATGATATAATAATGTAATCATCAGTATTATTTTATAAAGATGTAAACAAATTTTGTAAATATTTTATACTGGTAAATAAAGTTATTCGCTTTGAAAAGAAATTAAAGTATATAGTGTGTATGATTTCCGTTTGTAATATTTAAAAATATTGATTGTAAGTTTAACATCTTTGTTGTTATATTATATAGTAGGAATATATATCTTTATGTTTAAGAAAAATACGCTTAGTAATATTTTATCGTCTTTTCCCGTCATTAAAGATCTGTAAAATACATCTATCCAACATGAATGCTTCTGAAATTCTATAGAAAAAATAATTTAGAAATAAAAAATGTCCTAAATTTGTCTACCACATTTATAACAACAAAATTCATCTCTATATAAAAATAGTTTGAATAAAAGACTTCAATTGCATCTGGGATTAAAATTTTATCAGATCCTTAACAATGTACATATCCCTCCAAAAATATCCATCTTTTTCGCGCACGCTCTAAAACTCTTTTTTTTATCCTACACAACATTTTCGAAACGTTTACAATGCACTTTTTGAAGGTTCGTTACTCTCTTACGAGCACGCGAATGCACAATGTTTTTTTGTCGATTAATATCACGCATATTTTGATAGTAGCCTCTTTTATACATTATACACTACCGTTATATAATAATAGTAAATTTTCCTTACCATGTAAACGACGTTATTATACTATTCTAAACTCAAAAGAAAAGTTAAAATGAAATTCTACTATAGTAATGAGTTTATCTTTAGACGTGTACATAGTTTTGATCGCTGTTGCCGCAGTTGTTAAGCTGACTTATTAGACCGGTCAACATTTAACTCGCGTTAATCAAGGAGGCGTGCATGCCTTATTCAGCTAAAATTCTTTTGGCGATTATGACAGAAGCTACATGTAGAATTTATTTATTATCGTCAATTAAATTGGCGTTATCATTATTATCCATTGAGCATTGTTGATAACTGTCGTATTTATATTTTTTGATTATCAAGTTTTGGTGGTCTGAATAATCGTTATTATTAAATCTTTTTAAATATCGAATACAAGTGTTAAAGCTCATTTTTTTGTTATGTAAAAAAGGAATGGTATAATTTAATAGCATTCAATACAGTATATGACACGTGAATAACAAATATTATTGAATTCCTAATAACGATCATTCAGAATTACAGAACCTTGACCTTTTATGGCTTTTATGATTTTGTATATAATATTTATCGTAATGAGAATTGTCGCTCCAGTAAGATCAAGTTACCACTTCTTTATCACAGCATCGAGTGATATTAAGATTCTGATTTTATTTACCGTTGTTCAAATTCTAATTTATCTGGTATTCTAGAAGCTTTCAAACTTTTTAGTACGTATATATTATATATATTTTTAGAACATTAGATATAATTATAAATTCATTTTCCACCTTTCAAAATATTACAACATCAAAGCTTTTTGGCAAATTCAAGTTTCAAAAAATGACATATTTTTTAAACTATTCAACAATATTTAATGTTTCGTCTTTTATTTTCATCAACATTTTACTAATAGTTTTCTTTTTATAAAATTAAATTATAGTCCTACCAGATCAGTTGGTCATTGAGATTTTCAAGACTGACATAGTTCTATTAATTAATTTCACATACGACAATTTAAAAATATGTTGATAAACATAGTCTTAAACTTCTTCAATGTTTTTACCAGCAGCGTTTCAACTTATCGTTAAAGTGATTAAAAATATTCTAAACTACAAAATTACTCAATGTAATTATAAATCATTTTCCACCGTCAATGCACTTTCAACTGTTAAAAATTTCAAAAACGATGCTTTAAATACTCCAATCCTCAACTCAACGTAACTACAATGTATGTCACTCTTGACAATTAATACTCTTTCAACTATTAAAAATTAAGAACAAAGCCCACAAAAATTCCAACATCACTCGACTCTACCATAGTCAATAATAGTAATAGCACTCGTTGCCCACTAAAACGCACAGTGCGATTCGGACAGTACGCGTCTGTGACCGAGCGTCGCCACAGAGCTTTGGTCGTCGCCTACGAATATATGTTTCTCTAGGAGTCGCCCCGTCTTTAACCCTGTGATGACCATGTGCAGTCCTTCGCAGCACGCGGCGTAGCATTTTTCTATTTGTTATCGAACGTTCGAATAAGGAGGGAGGTTACAATGTACGCGATGCATTGGGTATTATCGTCGTTCGCATAGCCGCGTGCTTACATTGGATTGGCTTGGGGACTCGTCGCTGCGGGGATACTTTTATGCTGCGTTTTTTAAATTAAGAGTTTTTTCTTTTGCTTTTGCTTACAGGCTGGTTGCATAATTTTGTATTTTTATACGAATTGTGATGCTGAATTGGTGTAATCTTTATATAATTTTAGAGGATGGAGCTAAATTCTACATTTCATTCACGATTCTTTGATTTTTTGATTTTTTAATGCTCTTTTTTCATGCGCACTCATCATTTGTGATTATGCATAGTTCATAATTTTTTTCATGCATTGATTTATTTGAATTAATATTATTTTTCGACTATTAGAAACAAATATTTTCTGTCTAATGCCTCGTCTTCATTGCACTTTAACAGCATCTCGCTTTAACTTTTAATATTAAATATCGTGAATTCATTACAGTGATAATTGCTAATGATACTTAAAGAGTTCTATTGTGTAGAGATTTGTCTCTTCTATTTTTCGAACTAAAAAGTTTTGGTTTTTTAAACAAGATAAATGTTATTCGATATTGAAAGTTAAAGTGAGACTCTGTTAAACTGCCAGTGAAGGCGAGGCATAACTAAAGGCCAGGTATACGGTAGATTTTATCAAATGCTATTTCAAAGATTCGATATCTCGTGTATTGTAAATGCAATTACACCGTTTCATAAATTTTAACTGTATATTATGGTACGTTTTAAAACTTTAAAATACTTAGCAATGAATGTTTCCTTAATTATATGAAATAACAAATACTTCGGGCGAATACTCATAAAATTGAACTATTTTAACAATTAGGTTGTCTGTACTCAGCTTATTCAACAAATATCAGAGTGAAAATAATTGCATACTATGTATTGTAATGCGTACAAACTATTAAATGATTTATAAGTAAATACTCTAACAAGAATAAATAAAATATACTTCACATATATTGAATAGTTTGAATTTTACTGATCTGACAAGAATTTTGAAACCTCAGTCAAATTTGATAAAATCTACTATTGTCGTTAAGTAGCATAATAGCCCTCTTCATTTGACTATGTGCCTAATCAACAAATTTACATAACCATTCATGCTCAAAGTAATCGTGTTACAAAATTTATCTTCGTTCTCCTAAACCACAAAACAGAAAAGTATTTTTAATCGCAATCCTCCCTAAAATATTAAAAATCCGAACCCCCGTCTCTACCCACCCTAAAAGAAACCTCCATACAAAACGCTACACGCAATTCGTCATAAATCGTCCTTCCAACCAGCCTCGAAAAGGCAAAAAGAAGCAACTCACTCGGCGCGAAGCAAGGGCGAACGAGGGAAAGTCTACTAACGAATTTGTCCCTCCGCGCAGCGGAACGCACGCGGTAAAGAATTAATCCGCGCGAGGAGTAACCCCGCGGGCGAGTCCCCGAGCCTCGGCTTTGGATGTACAAAGGGAAGTGAATTATCCTAGGCAACATAGATCAAGGGACGGAGAGGTGTGGGGCATGCGTGTGGGTGGGTGAGCATAAATCAGCGACGCGATTTGCACTTGGGAACTGTGTTTCGCTCGTCTGCTGCTTCCGTTTTTTTTTGCGCGTCGCTTGGGTAGAACTGACGGTTTGGTGTGGGGGTATGTTCATAGAGAGATAGCAGGGGTTGGTTATAGTCTGGTTGTCCGAACCTAGGCCCAGTTTGTGTAAACCAGATTTAACGAGACCTAACTTGACAGGATATTTTTTATTCGGGTCATAAGCTTTTCAATATAATAACATATATGCGTACGCTGCAATATTTGTAGTAATAGAAATAAGAATGTTTTAATGATAATTTTCAATTTTATGATTTTCTTCTTCATCAATACATTTATAAATATTATTATAGATAATTGTAGAATGTATGCCTTTTCAACCTCGGTACTTTAGAGTAGTAACTAATGTCTCTAACTTCATACGTATAAAGAAATAAATAGTCCGTTTTTAAAATTGATTGTTTAATAAGAATTTGAATATTTAAAATAAATCAGTAAATCAGTTATTAATTACAAATCAGTAATGAACGTGTCAAAGCTTATGATGAAAATAAAACATCCTTTTGAGTAGAATTTTATTGTAGCTATAATTGGATTTGGTTGAGTCTAGTTGAATCAGATTAACTCTCGATTTAACTAATCCAATCCCTGGTATCTTACTATGAATGGACCTTAAGATAAAATGTATGTGTGTAGGTATATGCGTGTATACATGTTATATCGCAGACATCTGCAAAACTTTGTGTATTATCAGAACTTCTATTATAGCGCTTTCCTCTTCTTCCTCCAAAGATTCTTCTTTTTTTTTCTTTCTTATCTTCTTTGCCTGTTTCTTTACGAGCGCAGTCGGCGGAATTACGCTGTACTGCAGTGTAACGTCCCGAGTTCCGAAGGTACTTCGGAGTAACGGTTCTCGCAAGGAAACGAGTATTCGTTTTGAGAAGTTGTGCTGCACGCGTATACCGCATCTTTAACGTGAAAAATATTGCTATGCACAGGCGCTTCGCTGACTGCCTTTCGAGTGTTTAAAGTTGCGTTTGAAAGATTGTATTTTTAATAAGCGGCAACCTAGTTTTTAAATTTCCGATTAATAATCGTGCCAACGGAAAGATTCGTTGGAAATGAAAACTTATCCCTTTTGCTAGTGTTTATTTAAATTCTTAATGTGAAGTTCTACTGATTTTCGATTAAAATGTCGAATTTGTATTATAATATATTGTTGATAAGACATTACATTTTAATACATTTCAGATATTTAAAAGTTAAAAATTAACCAGGTGAAGTACAGTATTTTTGAAAATAATATTTGTTACGCTCTTATCAAATTATTCTTTTATCAATTTATACTCAAGGAATCTTAGTAGTTTAGTAGCATATAAAGCTTACAAAATAATATACTGATTGATTAGTTTAGCAAAAAAGCAATGAAATTAGCTTTCTAACTTAGAAAGTTTGCAATGAATTTACGCCAACATTCAAGTAAAATACTTATTTTTTCTTTTAACTATAATTATAAAAGTAAATCCGACATTTATTATAAAAAAATTGAGATTAAACTTTTAATTTCAGTGAAGCTCCACCTTAAGTGTAATATTCTTCTTGAATATAAAAAGTATTTTCTTCTAAAAGAATAAAACAATACAATATCTGCTATCTACATTTTAGTACTATGTACTTTTCCCATTTTTTTTATAGATGCCATAAAAACGAACACTAAAGATTTACATCACCCGTGAAACCGTAATCATAAACATCAACCAGCATCGTTCTAACTAAACTTTCTGTACCATCTAATCGCCGTACGACCACCTCAATTCACGCGAAACGGAACTGAACAAGTTAAGCGGACATTTACTGGGTAATCGAATTACTAACTCGGTTTTCGAAAACGACGCTTCGCAAGCTCCCCGCGAGCGTCTCTACAACTTCGAGCGCCCGTAAACAACTCGTAAAACAGCTGAAATAACTTTCGATAACGGATCAAGGGCTGTCGTAGGAAAATTACTTTGAACTCTTGTAAAGCAGTCAGCGACAAAAGTAGTCAAAGTAAACGAAACTAGAAAAGTTACAAAAACCTTTTTCGCGGATCGCTGATTCTAAGTGAGCGGGCGGAGAATGAAAGCTATACTAAATCGAAGGGAAGAAATTTTCAAAGACGTACCCGTTTTTTTTTGTTTTTTGAAATGGAATCCTCGAGGTTCAATCGAGAATTCATCACATATAATGCGTATATAATGTGTATCGCACCCACGATGTTCTTAACGACAACGTCAACATTTGCTAAATTATCTGATATCTAAACATAACGACTGTTATATATTTTTTACGCCTACATATATAGTGTATACGTATAATATTTCCTGATTTTCGTTTACTACGTTCTTGTCACATAGAGATTCTCTCTAGTCTAAATAGTTTCTCTTCTTTCTACACATAGTTTTTTTTAAGTATCACGCTTGCTTTCCTTCTTGAGTTAGTTGTAGGTATAGTAGTATATGTATTGCCATATATTTTTATTTGTGCGAGCCCTTGTCATGGCACACGATGTGCACGAGCCTTAAATTATATACGGTAAAGAGATTATTGTAGAGTTCGAGGACGTCTTTTTCGTTCATGTCGCCCTTTTTCGAAGCTTCAAGTAGTTGCGGCACCAGAGTCCTTGATCGTTCAATCCTGAAAAACAATTATTGTTAATGTTATATATTCAAATTAAATTTATATAATATGTTGATGATTAAGCTTAATTATCTTTTGTTATTCTACATAATAGATAAAACATTATAATATATAAGACCGTTCATAATAATGGGATCACTTTAGAAAGACGTAATCGAAGTACGTAATACAACCGTATCTTTTATACCAATTAAACTTATTTACATCTACTCGTACTTTATAACTCTACACTTTATACTTTATAATCCAGTACACTACACTGTATATACGTCGTATCGAAGAAGTTTGATTTTTTTAATACTGCAACTTTATTGGATCGGATGCTCGTTTTCGCTAACTTCATAGAGGACATACAAAAATTCAAACAATTAACTAGTATGTAATTATGTAAATTTACTTCGTTTCCTGACTTGTCACACCCTGTCTATGATAATTAGAGGAAAAACTAGTAAATTTAGATATAATCTATTATGATTATGATTTATAGGTATATTATTTTATCATGTCAGGATTATCTAGAAATTCAGACAAAAATTCTAAAAGATATGAAATATAATCTATATAGATGTATATCTTCATTAACCGTTACTTGCTCATCGATGGTTAAAAGGGAACCGATACAGAATATAAAATAAAGAATGAAGAACGTATCCCACCATATTCCAGCCTTGATATGCTGTGAAGTAGCCAAATAATAAAGTTACAAAGTCAGTAAATGGGTGCGACTTTGATCCACTACCACTTTCGTATTTGTAATTAAATAAAATTAACCCATTTTTTTCATAAAGTACAACTCCAAACTTATTCATTACTATCCTTTGTAATGTATTACTTAATATCTTTAATATCAAATGATATGCAACATTTTAACACAATAATTTTCTTGCTTAACATCTAAAATTTCAATTTAAAAATAATTATTTCCAATAAGCTTATTTGTCTGCAAGAAAAAATTCAGAGATGATAAATATCTATTTTTGACCATACTAGACTCCTGAATAACAATGGCGTAAAAGTATATTGGATAGCTGACTTTAAAAATGTTTTTTTCTTCTAGTTTATACTAATAATTAACTGAAATTTCGCACAATTTTTCTAACGAATTTCCAAAGTGATTCAGAATTTGTGAGCTCTACAGTAATTTTACAGAATATAGAATGAAATTAAGCTTATTTACAAAAATAAAGCAATATTCGTAATGGAGAAACTGTGTGAAATACGGGCCTAGTATTTTTTTGTAATTCAAAAACATTATCACGCCCGATTGATAAAATGTATACTGTAATAATACGGGAAACGTGTTAAAAATTTTGCAGAAAATAGTAGAGAACATTCTGCAAAAAATAATGCAGATCATTCGGTAAAGAATAATGCAAAGCATTCTGCCGAAAATAATGCAACACATTCTGTAGAAAATACTACAAAACATTGTACAGAAAATAACACAGAACATTCTGTAGAATATAATACAGAATATTCTGCAGAAAATAGTGTATGAAATTCCGCACAAATCGTAGTCGAGAAAAATGAGCAATAATTACTGTAGAAAATACTGTTGATCATTTTGCAGAAAATAGTGTAGAAAATACTGCAGAGAATCGTGCAGAAATTTCTGAAGAAAATGATGCTGAAAATTCTGCAAATAATCGAACAATAAATTCTGCAGAAAATCTTGCAGACATTTCTACAAACTTTCCCCACAAGGCTTATTCCCCTCAACCCTCCAACATCCACGCATCAACCAATCCAGCGCTCACTTGTGATCGAGATTCCAGGTGGAGAAGAGCACGAGCTCCTCCCTGGACCTGTAGGGATTGATCTTGTGCCTGTCGGCGTACAGGCATTTGTCGTTCTTCCAGACGCCCCGGCAGCGGAACTCGCCAGTCTCGTCGCACAGCGCCGACATTTCCTCTTTTCCGCGCTCCACGATCTCGTAGGGGCAATTTTCTTGCGCCTCCTGCAGCAGCTCTTCCCTCTTCAGGTCGTCGCTCAAGTTGCCGTCCTCGGCTCTCTTAGTAGCCGCCGGTCGCACGAATTTTTTCGCGTCGACCTCGTCGTCGTCGTTGGCCTCGTCGATGCTCAGACCCAGGATGTACCTGTTGATAAATGGAGTTCGATTAATCGTTGCTTTTTGTGAATTCTGCTTGGGATGGAGGGAGCGCGGGGAATTGTCGTTCGCAGGATTTATGTTATCGAGAGAATAGTGCAGCGCCTTGGTAGAAAATAAAACGGATTTTCTGGAGTTTGGTTGAAAATGTTAGTTTTTACCGAAATTAACTGTTTTATACTAGAAAGCGGTAATGATAATAATTTACAAATGTTCATTACTAGACTTTCTTCAATAAATTAATTGGTAAATTAGTATTCATAATATTGAAACTTAAAGGATGGTTAATTTAAGGTTGACAACGTACTATTTTATAAAAAAAATATATCTGCTTGGAGTAAATATTAGTATGGTTTTAATTAATAATATATATATATATATATATATATATATATATATATATATATATATATATATATATATATATATATATATATATATGTCTTCTTAACATAAGATATTTGAAAGCAAAATAATGTTTTGAACAAATGCATGGACAAATAATTGTTAATAAAAACCGTTTCAATTTTGCTATGGTGATAGGAATAATAAGTATTATTAACCATTTAGTGGATATTTAATAATATTATTTTTTTGTTAAAAATACTTTTACGCCTCGTAAGGGGTGTAACTTATAATTGAGTAATATGAACTAAACTTGAAATAAAATGAGAATGATTACGTTTAATGAACATATTAATTATTTTTGTAGGGAAATTTTAACCAATTTAATTTTCTTTTAATGATCAAACTTTATTAAAGAAAAAAGCAAAACGAAAAAGAAATAGCAATGGGCAAAATTATCGAAGAATTAATTCTATTGCAAAATATGACTTTATATAACTTTCGTAAATTATATTTATTATACAAATTGTATAATAAAATTGAAAGGTCCATGAAGGCCCATGAAAAATAGGAAACGTGACATTGATATTTCTCCATTTTCCCGCAAATCCTTCAACTATGAATATAATGTAAAAATAGTGTCCATTTTATATATGATATATTACCATACCACTTTATCTAGTTATATATTGATTCTTCTTGCGAAGTGCATTTAAAAAAATAATAGTAAACTTTTCAGAAAACCCCTTAAAAAATTAACACTTTTCAGATTCTCTAACAAAAACTATGACTTTTCTTTGAGGTTCTATAACAGTATTACAGTCTGTACCAAAGAAGCTAAAAATTCTAATAGATTCATAAAAGGCACCTAAAAAGCACTAGTATTTTTCGACAAAAGTGTAATGGTTCATTCATTGTAGAGCTATCATTTACTTTAATATCCTTCCCCATGCCGAAGAACCCTCCAAACACTAAATTAAACTATACCATCTACTCATATACAACCCATCGTCCAATCGTAATTAGCAATCGAACGTCCCGACAATACCTCTCGTACGACGACATGCTCAGCTTGCAGGGACAATGCTCGTAGGGGCAGTTAATGCTGGCGCTATCGGTCTCGTCGTCCGACTGGCTGCTGCTGATACCGGCCTCGGGTCCCGGCTTGATGACTGACCGGCTGCGATCGAAGTAATGGCCGAAGTAGTGATCCTTCCTCAGCTGCAGCTTGAAGAAGACTATCACGCGCTCCAGCTGTCGGCGAGCTTGGGGATCCGCGTCGTACAGCTCCGACGAGCGGATCTGCTCGATGGTCTTGTAGAGGTAGCCGCGGATTCGGTCCTGGCACCGACGATGCATGTAAGCCTCCTGGTGACAGGGTGGGAATTGTTTATTGTGTCTTTTTGTGTGCGTGTGTGTGTGTGTGTGTGTGTGTGGTGAAAATAAAGGAGAGGAGAAAGTTGCTGGAGAAATTAGAATTTGGAGATATATGAGAGAAAATTTTGAGGGATGTTTTGCTATCTTGTATGAAACAATGAAATTAATCGCTGTTGGGATAAATATGTACACTAGCTGAGTTAATAATCGTACAGTGAATAATGAATTTTGTACTGAAACTTTATATTGAATTTTACTTGTTAGTTTTTGTGAAAAATTCACTATTCATTGTTTAATTATTGAGTCAGCTAGTATAAGTTTTACTTTAAGACAGATTGGTACTACTTTTTCTTCATTGATATTGAAAATTCACTTAAGGTGATGCTAAATCCATCCGTGACGGACAATTACGAGGACCCATTATTTGAATTTAATTTTCAACTTTGAGTAAATATCTCTGAAACGTTGTTGTCCCAATCAAAAATCACAACTTTTCAGAGAGATATTTTCTCAAAATTTAAAAGTAAATGAAAAAAGTAGTTCTCCGAAATTATTACTTTTGCATTAGGTAATTGAGTATCCAATACGAATAACTTTCCGACCGTTCGAAATCTACGAAAAAATTTTTATATTAAAAAATTTTGTTTCTTTCATACATCAGTTCCACTGGTTAAGGGATACTTTTACTCGTGTTCGAGCACTTGGCGAGTTATTTAATTTGAGATCTTAATTGAAGATGTCACAGATTCAGTAGAATGGCTTATAGCACATGTCTTACATAAATCATAACCACTTTTCGCTATTTTTCCTTTTTAATTCTTTGATGCATAATTATATTGTGGATGATTTTACTACTGGACTGTCTGAATTATTATTAATATGGGTGCTGGTAATGTGGACATACAGGTAATGTGGTCACCTACACGAGATCTCATAGTATGCATTTATCTGGGGCGCTGTAACTCTTTCAGTATATGTATTCTGACAA
Organism: Gastracanthus pulcherrimus; assembly: GCA_949152435.1. Classification (NCBI taxonomy): domain Eukaryota; kingdom Metazoa; phylum Arthropoda; class Insecta; order Hymenoptera; family Pteromalidae; genus Gastracanthus; species Gastracanthus pulcherrimus. The sequence continues at coordinate 7,470,764 of OX424575.1, forward strand.
TAGATGTTACAAGGCGCGGTGACCCTTCCTCTAGCGCCCTATAATTATAAGATAGTTTCATGTATACGCGCGAAAGCATCAAAACTCTGATTTCTTAGCAGTGCAAGTATGTAAAGAAACCACTTTTGTCAGCGTGATATGATCGAAAAAGAATTTCACGGTACATAGAATCGTAGCTTTTTTTACGTATGTACTTTAAGATGCATGTACCAGTTTTTGCCGTAGAGTTCATTTTTGATACAAAAATTGCAACTTTTGCTGACGTTTATAGGTTGGCAAAGTGGCCATACGAATGCATTGCAAGGCAAAAGGCAATCGACGCCGATAAAAACGGCGGTTGTTTCTTCAAAATTCCTAGGCCTACTAATCCCAAAATATCGATACCAAGGAGTACGCTACGGCACCATGTAGTTAAATAACACATAAAGGAAGTCTCGGCTACGCTAGTCTTGACTCTCTGAAGCACTCACTATACGACTTTACCATAAGAACTAATAAGTGGCCACTCTTGGTAAAGTAGCCAATTTTTAACTAATTAGAACTTCTTTAATTAAAATTCAAAGTAAATTTTTTTGCAAAAAACTCACGAGGTATTAAAGTTAAAGGTTCAAATAACATGTCTCAATAGTTTCCGAAGCCCCAAAACCCGATATATATATATGCTGGGAATTGAATGTTCCTTTAGATGGCCACATTACCTGTACCCCCCTTATATGATACATTTTATTAAGAACTCAGTCAAACATTTTACATTTAACAGAAAAACAAATATAATTTAAAACTTGTATTATATTGAATCAATTCAATTTATAACACTATTTGTGACAATGGATCATAATAGATATGATACTAAAAAATGTTGAAGCGTACATAATCTTACTCTTAGAAATACTGCTTACTCATTTGCGAATTAAACGAAACACAGATACTTGTATTCATTTAGTATTTATATATTTCTTATACTAATATTATAATAAAATATAAGCAATAGATGTACTGGCTGTGAACATGATTTTGAAGATTAAAATGTTTAATTAACAACTATTCATTTAATTATTCTAAAAGCAGATGGTGTCAGAAGTTGTGAAAGAATATACTTATTTTCTAGAGGGTATCAGTAATAGGTTACCGCTTTAATTATATTGAATTTCAAACCCTGTTTATTTTAACTTTTTGTAAAATTATCCACAAAGAAATCCACAGAGGTTGACTGACAATAAAACCAAAGAACTAAAAAACCACGTCTAATAAGAAAGAATGTACGCTCTAAAGGATTAAAATACAATCGACACAAATCATCCTTTTAAATCGAAATCCCTCCATTGTGCGAAAAAGCATTTGATCGAAAGATCGACCAATTCCATTCATTTTCGAATAAGTGTAAATCCGGATGAACTCTCTCGTCTCCCCCTTACCTTAGTCGGCGAATTCGTGTCTAAACCGTTGAACCATTCGGGATGGTCCTCGCGCCTGCTGCACAGCGTCTTCTTATCGTCATTATTCAGGACCCTGTTGAGCACCGCTATCTTTATTTTGAGCTTATCCGTGAGAAATCCCGCGGCACGCTCCCCGCTCTTGAGAAAACTCTCGTTCACCTTCCTCAGCATCTGGTAAAGCACATCCGCTTCTGTTACAACGACAATTCGACATATATATAGGCAGTGTTGGACGTGTTGCAAGCAGGCCATGGAAACAATGGAAGGGCATGAATGCGCTATATTGATTTGTAAGTACGAGCTTGTGCGATTCCAAGTTTAACCGATATTTTTTTGGGTCAAAGAGTCTTCTGTATTTGTCTATTAAGGCCAGGTTACTCCAAAAAACGTGATTTTTTTCAATAAATTTTATTCATAGTACAAAACATGTTGAGTAATCAATTTTTTTACATATGAAAGCACATATATTAAATTACTTAAAAAAATTTTTTTTTGTTCAAAATGGCGGTTTTGAAAATGGCTGCTGAAACTCGTCTGATTAGTAGATGAATGACATCATTACTTGGAAACGAATTATCTGAAAGCAAAAAACAAAACGGTTTCATGTTCTGTATCGAATGGGCTATGGTCTCAAGCAGAATCAAACATTTTCAATGAAAAAAAACAAAATAGCGGACTTTTGAATTTTTTCATTTTTTCAAAAGTCCGCCATTTTGTTTTTTTTCATTGAAAATGTTTGATTCTGCTTGAGACCATAGCCCATTCGATACAGAACATGAAACCGTTTTGTTTTTTGCTTTCAGATAATTCGTTTCCAAGTAATGATGTCATTCATCTACTAATCAGACGAGTTTCAGCAGCCATTTTCAAAACCGCCATTTTGAACAAAAAAAAAATTTTCTTTAAGTAATTTAATATATGTGCTTTCATATGTAAAAAAATTGATTACTCAACATGTTTTGTAGTATGAATAAAATTTATTGAAAAAAATCACGTTTTTTGGAGTAACCTGGCCTTAATAATAACCATAATGGTAGAAAAAATTGTTCACTTTTTTTCAATCAGAATATATCAGTACTGTGTTGAAAAAATAATAACTTATTTACTCATATAGAAAAGGAAAGCTAGAAAAGTCATTGGATACATTTTTATTACTTTTATCAAAAACTACCATCATAATCATTTTAGTCGTCGTAATATATTTTACCACGGTTATTATACGTTTCTTTCAAGGTAGCTAAGTAGTCAAAATAAAAAGTTGGTTTTATTGTATGCATTTAGCAAGTAAAATAATACGCATATATACTTATATATAAACTAACCACAGTATCAGTCATGGTGAATTATCATTATAGCATCCTTCTTATAAAAGTATATGTATAGTATAAGGGCACTCACATTTAGCTAAGAGGAAAATTTTTTAAACAGATAGATGCAAAAATTATCAAGATAACTTATTTAGACACATTTTTATCTAATATTGTATATTTATATACTATTATTAAAATTATACTTTACAATTTTTCTTTTTACTATCAATAAACATTTATCTAGCTTGTTATCTAGATAAATATTAATAATGCGTTATCCAGATAAACATATTAGATAAAATTTTATTCAGTATTTTTAATACAAAATTTATCTAGATTATGTGTGTTGCTTATATATCACATTATCTGAATAAAATATCTTTTTTTAGATCATTATTGAAAATAACGTTAGCATGTTATGTTGATCTAAATGTATAGACAACCACGTATGTTTCATCTTTTTAATAAAGGCAAGCATTCTACCTACAACCGTGCAATATAAAAGAATTCCAATTTACCAGTCAAGACTTTTTCGCCAGGTCTGCGAAGTATGAGGGTGGTCTGCGGCTCCAGGGTCGCAAAATACTCCTCGTCAATCTCTGAGCCATCCAGCAGGAAGATCCCGATCCGCGCCAAATCATCCGTCACCTGTGGGGTTTAATAAAATCCTTATTTTCTTCATAAAATTATAAAATCACGCGGGGACCTTGAAAAAGCTCGCGCGCGACAATCGATGAAGATGTCCCATGGTAGAAAAAAGAACGAGTGCGATACACGAGGTATGTATGGCTTATACTATTTATACACGTCGGTTTAGAATTAGTTTACGGATGGCAGAGTCTATTGGAAATATCGGAGTAAAAAGGTCAAGGTCAGGGGAGGGAATTTCTCGCGAATTAATTTCTGGGGTACTTTGAAAGTTCTTTTTCTTGCTCGAGGATGCGCTGAGTTAATCTTTCTTAGCTTTTTAGTTATGAACTTCTTTCTTGACGAAGAATGTAAGACTTTTGAGCGATGATTAACGAAGAATGAAAAAAATTGGAAACTAATTAAAGCGCGCGTAACAAATGATGGTACGTGATGCTAGTTCTCTGAATTTTCTCAGTATTGGTTTTTGCTACAGCAGTAGCTTTTCATTTACTTTTTTGCACACGCCTACTTTTATTGATCTCGTTCTATTGCATTACTCAGGCTTTTATTGACTTTTGTCGGTATCAATATATCAATAATGCTGTAGTGAAGTTTGACTGTTGTTGTATAGAAAGAGATTTGAGATAAAAAATTGAAATGGTCAAATGGTTTCCACAGCTATGTGGAGCTTGACGTTGAACCGAATGCGGAGAATTCAGCGGAATATTGAAGAATTTTCTGTGACCGTGTAATCAATACATTTTCCAATACAGACAGGTAAAAGTTTCCAACCATGTTTCAAACAGTAATTTTTTAGAGATAAACATTGATATAATAATTATAATAAAGCGTGGTAAATGTACAAATACAATTAAAATTAGGAAATTTTCTTTTAGACGAAGAACGTTTTCTCTTTCAAACAAATATATATTTTTTAGAATCTAAGTAAAACTGAATCCTTTTATCTATTATTATTATTATAATTATAATTATAACTACTTTTGTTTTCAATAATTTATATGTTAATTTATATCTTCTTTTTAAGTAAGATACGAACCGCTTATTTAAATATCAGGATAAGACTCCAGTCCATAGTAACTACAATTTTCGGCATACCTAAATTCACATTGTCATTAACATGTCTCATTGTTACTCTATAATTTTTACAATTTTCAATACCAAAAATACCTTACTTGATTGATCTGATAATATTTCGCAGGCAAAGAACTCAGGACAACAAATGTAAATCTAGACTAACCTAACCGACTTTTCCATTACATCTTATCATTTTGATTTACGCAAATTTCTAATAACCGGCTTACAACTTTGTTTCCTCTTACTTTCAAATTAGGTTACAACTTTTGTAAGCTTAACCTATATACTGCTCAGGTAAATATAAATGAAAAATAAACAATTTTTTGATATAAGTAAAACAATTATGTTTATTAATTAAAAATTCATCACCTCTATTCAAGAGCTACCAACATAGTTAGAGGTACTTTTTAATGTAACGAATCAAAATTTGGCTCTTTTTCTGTTATTATTTTAGAGAACGACTTTTAGTAAGCAACTTGGAAGTTTGACGCATAATTATTTTATATTACAAGTGATAATTATTTTACAATGATTATTTAAGTATACTTAATGTGATCTAAATTGAGTTTTCTAAAAGTAGATTGATGGCTGTCGTACGACATTGCGCTAAAATTGTCCCACAAAAAATAAAATAAAGAGATTAAATTGATCAACATGAAGGTCTATTTTATACAAATCAGAATTAAAAGAAATATATAAAAATTAGCAAAAAAGCGATTCTTCAAAATTTCACTCCCGAGATCAGTCAATTTGTTTACATCTTTCCGCATAAAAAGTAGAGAATGTACCCAAAAATGTGAATAAAAGTTAAGCTAGAACGATTGATGTACAATTAATTCTTAATATATCTCCTGCACCAGCATTTTCCAAGATACACAGTTTAATGCTACATATGTAATTAATTATGAGTTTAGAGGGCAATTCGACTACAGATAAAGTGTAATATTTTTAAAATTTAAAATCACTGCACTATTTTCCCGTATACCTAAGTATTATTCTTATTACATAAATTGAATAAGCCTAAAATAACAAAAACCTGTTACAATTTTTATTTACATTTCAGTGCATACAATTTCCAAGATTCTTGTGTATTTTTATAAAAATATTTACAAGCATTATACGTATTAAGTGCTCTGTATATCTTACTTTCATTGGTTTCATTCATTACTTTTAATTAATGACGTGTGGAAGTCTGAGATTACATGTGTGAGATAGAAGTCTGGACAAAATTGTTTTTGGAAGTTCAAATATTGTATTCAAAATGGACTGAACGAATGTTTGTATTTATTATTTTTCAACCTATTTCATAAAAACATGGGGTTTTATTTGGACCACGTACATAGTATAAATAGAATTAAAGATACACAGTTGAGAACTTGTTTCGGAGCTCATTTTTTTTAAGGAAGACGGTTCAAAAATAGTTTTTTTTATGCGATTTTGTTTTTTTAGCAATATTTCGATTATTAAGTTTTAGTTTATCATACTTTTTGATATCTTAGAAATAATATCATTGATTGAGTGATAATGCATTTGAAAAAGCATAAAATTATCTATCTTTTTCTACCCGAAATTTTGAATAAGCCATTTCCCTTGATTTGTTATTAACGAAATCGTTATTTCTTTTAAACAGCTATATTTATGACATATAAAAAGGAAACTGTTTGAAAAAATTTGAGATGATTAGGAATATGGAGAAGAATATTTAGTAAAATGTTTGAGGCTTCATCTCTTTCTTGTGAAGGGTAAAAAATCTTTTTGTAAAAAAAAACGATTTTTAGTCAGCTACGATTACTGGTATGGTAATTTTTACCAAACACGGATCTTCTTTTCTCCGTTCTTTAATGAATATTCGAAATTGAAAAGAAATTTAAAGATTCATCGACTCGAGAATGCTAAGTGCCAATGAAGTGGAAGCGGTTTTTATTGTTTATGTTTTGGTTCACACCATGGGGTATTGTAATGAATTCTATTGATATTCCAGGTATATAAATAATCATCGAATATGATATAAAATATTATAAAATTATATTTGGGCGTGTGTCGATTACAAATCAAATTTTTATGTACAATAAAAAGTAGTTCTCACTCATACTACACTCTTCAGGGTCGAACTTTCTTCTTCCAGAATGTCGTTGCGTTGATTCAAATATCTTGCAGTTTTTTCAATTTGGGGCCCCAATGAATGCGTCAAATGAATGATTTAGCGATTCAATAATATATTATGTATGTAGATATATCGGCGTTATAAGTCTATTGGCTTTAAAGAGTCGGCGCAAGACACCGACTCGAGAAAGAAGACAATCTCGATGTTCGTCAGCTGACGATTGATTTGCCAGTGCCCAGATTTTGGCACTCGGAACGTACTATACTCTCGCATCGTTCCCCCACTTTCGCATTTCTCTATCTCTCCTTCTACTTTTCCGACATTTGATAGTTCGCCGAACTCATACGTTACAGCATATTGTTACTAAACAGATGTGAAGTAAAAAGTGGAACAAAATGTATGTTTACTTCGAACCGAAACATTCTTGAAAAGAATCCAGAAGGGATTTTTTTGTACATTCACATTCACATTTTCTATATAAAACATGATTTATCATTATTGTCGTTATAACATATCTCTCTATTATTATATAATTTTTTCAATTTTCAGAACCGAAAAATACTTTACTCAAGTGACCTGATAATATTTTGCAGTCAAAGAAGTCAAGGAAACAGATGTAAATCTATACTAACCTAACCGACTTTTATATTACATTTCTAGCATCCTGCTTACAAATTCGTTTCCTTTTATTTTCAAATTAGGCTACAACTTAAGTAAGCTTAATCTATATTTCATATATTGATTATTGTATATTTGCTTCATATACCAAACTATGTGTTATAATTCATAAGCAAAAGCTTATGAATTATAATTGAACAGTAATTACCTGCTTTCATAGAATAGCGCATTATAACATTAGACCTCGCGTATATTATTCACAGCGACATCTAAAATTTTGTGAACGTAACCAAGTACTAAATATAACTAAGTGAAAAACTTCATATCAATTTCACGAGCAAAATATTGTAGAAAATCGTAAAATAAAATGGGAGTCCTCTAATAAATTAAAAATAGGAATTGAATCAAAGAAATATAATTTTCTTCTTTCAATAATTTGATAGCAAATTGTACGCTGAGCTCAAAATCACATATATAATAAAAATAAAACTTTTGAACAATATAGACAAAAATTTAATAATAACAGTATAATTGTATAAATAAACAGAATTTTTGAATTACTTCGGATACTCCATTTCCTAACAAAAATGTCAAGTTTGATCACTCCAGCCCATCACCTCATCCAAATAATATTTCTGCCCCAAAACCGCCCATAACCTCATCCCACATACAAACCCTACCCAGAAAATCCTCGGATTCGCAAAAATACACCCCCTACCCCCCTCCATCCACATAATAACACACTTCCGCGTCCTCGATATCTCTCCTTCATCCCTTCAGGGGCGCGCGTGGCGTACACAGAGAGAGTGAGAGAGGCCTTGGGGGGTCTTCATCTCTCGCCTCTCGAAATTCCTTCTTCCACCCTCGCGAAGCCGTGGACGCGGACGGACCTACATTTCGCGGAATTAAGGTCGTTGATACTCCCGCTCGCACGCCGCCGCGAGGGCAGAGCGCAGGCAGAGATAATGCGGATGAAATGTAACGAGGGTCACCTTGACCCTGCCGGCAGTGTGTCGTTGCCGGAGGGGCGGGAGGGAGAGAAGCTTCGAGCGAGGGGATTCCTTTTAGCCGGGTGGGATTTTCCTTTTTGTTCTAATTGGAGATGGAGGTAATGAGATCGGGATGGAATGAGCAAGAGAGATTGCGGAGGATGTAGGTGGATTTTAGAGAGGCTGCGCGGTAAAGGACTTTTAATTCTTTTAAGCGCGACTTTTTTTATTGAGGGGGTGGTGCGAGAGGTAATTAGAACATTTTTAATTTCACGCCTTGATGGTTTACCGACTGAAGAATGAATAGCCAATTATACTTTATCTTGTACTTTTTAATAATGTTTTTTACATTTCGAAAAAAAGTTTTTTTCACAGGTTTTGTAGATACAAATGAGCATCAAGGCAATTGGTCACATTCAATAGGTTTCTCATTTTTTTAAAACTCGCCTTCGGCTCGTGCTCGCTTGCTTACGACTCGTACTACAAACTTCACACATGGTCAAGAAAGATTCACTATTGGCCCTTGGCACACAATATACTAGTATCTACGTATGAGCTATTTCTATACAAAACTGCAAGTGAAATTTTTTTTTGAGTTTACATAGTCTTATTGGGTACGATATTTCATACAACAAAAATGATTTAAAAAATAGAATTTGGGTACGAAATGTTAAATTATAGATCTTTTTATGTATGATGACTTATAATTGTTCATTAAAATGTACGGGGCAGACCGCACACAATCAGAACTCAGGATACAATATTCACTCAAGAACAGCTTGATGAATATTGAACAAATATATAAGTTTCGAAAAAAGCGTTATAAAATGTGTATTTTTTTTTCGATGAACAGATTTGAAGCATGTTAAAAATGTTTTCAATTTATTGCTATGTATTGATAGATAAGAAACAACATATCTCATTTTCATTTACTTAATTTACCATTATTTCAGTGAATCAGCAAATAGAGCTTTGCATTTGCTTGTTTAAAAATCATTTCAACAAAATCATTTCAGCAGATTCCAGCAACGAGCCGAATATTTAATGTATTTTATATGGGAGATTGTGACTAAGATAGATTTGGCAGAATAGGTTATGAATATTGCTGAACAAGATTCACAAAATTTCTGATTTTTTGTTTAGTTCTGATGAATTTTGGAAACGAAAAATCGGACGAAATGGTAACAGTCTAAGAGTCCTAAAAAGCTTCTTGATTGTAAGAAGTAGTAGTACTATGCTTACATAATTGCCAAGTGTTCGAATGTACTCTTTTTAGTGACTTTTCCTTAATTAACGTGACCTGCCGTAATCAAGCTCTTATGCTTAATTACAAAAGTGGAGCCGAACAGATTCTTTGTCAAATTAAATAGATTAATGACACTGCCACTTTTTCTTTTTTTAGAAACGAAAACCTGAAAGCAATGCTTGTTGAATCTATGAGCACATCAAGAACACTTCTAACTATATCAAGTGTGTTTGAAATTAGTCGATGACCTACGAAGGGTTAAACTACAGGTGTCAGCTGTGTCAGCACTTGAAATGCAAACTAGGAAACGGAGTCTAATCATTAGATTACTGAAGAGAATTCTAAACTAGTTGTTGAAATATCTTGACAATAATTAAGTATTATATTTTCCATTTACATTTTATAGCTAAAATTATTATTTACTATACGTCTAAGGCAAGAGTGTGCCAAAATTCTAATGAAAATGGCTAAATAAGCATAATCTTTCTATTTTTAATTGAATTGTACTTTTCATTTTTGGGTATGATGTGGATCATTTTATTCGTGGTAAATCTAGATTAAATGGAAACTATTTCTATTAATAATTTTATAATAAAATCTCACGAAAAGTGTTTCTTTTTTCTTGAAAACTCATATGTTTTTTACAAATGAGATTTACAATTTACAAGATTTTCAATTATCAAAGAAAGTTCCTGAAAGCTTCAGGAAATTTTATTCAAATCATACCAAAGAATGCAAAAAATGAGAGTATTAATGTTACTAAAAATTTATGTTTTACTAAATAATTAAGTAATAAGTTTTAAATTTTAGCGAATACCCTGCAACTACTCCGGATAATCAAGTTAGGCGGAGGAGAACTTACCAATTGACGAGCTCCCAATTCGATTACAAGCAAGGATATTCAAGTTCAAAGGCATTACACGTATGCTTGCTAACTAGAGCAATCTTGGAAAGAGCTTGCAAAAGTGGACCAAAGAATCTGAGGTTAGTGCGACAATAAGATTTACAGTTTACATCGTCATTTTAATGGTCTCGAAAGAGCATCTGTGCGAGAAAACATTAAATTTAATATCTTTTCATTCTGCACAAGCACCAAGTTTAATATCTTTTATTAGATTATGAGAAAAGCTCTTCCAATCGATCCTTTCAGAAATTCTACGCGTCAGCTGGTGTAAAATGCCAAATTCTCAATATTTTATCCGGTACTTTCGAAAATCCTCGGGGAGTTCAGAATAAAAACTGCTGATTTAGCACAAACAATAACAGCAGCATGGCAGCACTGTTGAAAACCAAAGTATCACTAACGAAGGCAAACAGCGCCCAAAGCTTTGCCTATTACACAAACAAGACAATATCAACGAAAACAAAGCTCTCGATCATCCATATCATACACTCGTTTCCTCCCTACCCTATATATTCCTCACTACCTTGATAAAAAGTAAATACATCCTTTATCCGGATCAGCAATTCAAGTCTCACACACGGAGAATTATCACTTTACTCTTCTCGACACATTCTACTGACATTTATAATCAATGTTATACCGTATATTTTTCATTTTATATCTGCACGTAATGGTAAAATTTGCCTCCTGTGAATTCCTTATATCATGATTGGCAACAAGTATAACAATAAAACATAATATATAAAGTCATGTAAAGAAATAGATGGTTTAAATTCATTAAAATATCCCTTTAAATCAAAGATTGTTTGTTGCGATTGTTATTGCATTATTGCTGATATGAGTACTTTTCGATACGATCAGTTATTACCATCGATGAGCTGCCTTCTCTTGAGGTAGGGATCACCTACAACTAAATATAATTAAATTTACTAACATGAATAGAAACTTTTGCAAATAAGGAAAATTCGAGGAAAATTTTATTGGGCTGTATAGTAAAAGGACCTGGCACACAATGGAAAAGTTTTCAAGTTACAGGTAATGGAATGTCAGTTAGCGCTTTATATAAAATATACTAAGAAAGTTGAGTCCCTGCAAATAACTAGTAATAATCAAGTTTTCAATAAAAGCTTTAAGTACAAAAGTTATTAGTTTATTCAAATTATGGATCCAAAAACTACTTTAGTCTTATTGCATGAAAGTTTAATTTCGTATATAGGTACTTGCTCTTTTCATTCCCTATTCTTTATCAGAACTATCATTCTTATTCAAATAGATGTATAAATATTTTTTGAGTTCACGATCATGCTTTGTAAACGGTCATAAAATATATTTTCAATATAAAGATAATTTTTTAATTCGAATACATGTTTAGTTTGTTTCTTTTTGTCCGTATGTTTTTGGTACTATTCGGTCAGGGAACCTGTAATCCGAAGATTAGGTCACATTATTGGGCCCATTATTATAAACAGATAGCTCCATCATGATTTGCAAGATACTGTAGAATGAGTATATGATAGTTGTGGGACTTTCACCAGAAAAAATTGGTTGCGGCTTTGTTGGATCTAAAATGACAGTGGACTTGTGAAAACTAGTGTGTACTAGCTAGCGTATATTTCAGGCTTCATTAAAGATTCTAGTTCTTTTCAGGGCCCTATTATAAAAACTTGCACTTTTAAGATTTTCTAATATAAATAAAACAATTTTTTAGAAGCTCCAAAAAATATTCTTTCTCAGAATACCACCTAAAATGTGTTACTTATCGTAAAAAACTAAATAGTATTTGTCGAGAACTCTGAAATTCACTAGCATTTGTAAGGACCTTCGACATAGTAATTTTTACTAACTACGCATTTGATGTTCAGCTAATTCGCTTAAACATTTCACGAATACTAGCAAGTTTCCGAGAATATTTTACCTAACGTAACACCTCCCTCCTAAATACATCCTTCATCCCGAATCAGCAATTCAAATCGCAAACGCAATAAACTTAGCACCAAACAACCAAACCATAAACAAAAGCCAGAGCCATTACACGAAGAAAAATGTTAGTATTTGCTACTGCAGAAGATTAATCTTTTGAAGAAGATGAGTATAATGGGTTAACAGCAATTCACAAATTAAAACTGTAAGAACAAATCATATTACGCGTAACCTATAATATTTGTACTTCCCATGCTTTCATATTAATAAAGTGTTAGTACACATAAAATTCACGTTAACTATTTAATACTAATCCATTTGTCTTCAATAATAATTATTCAATATTCCTCAATCATCCAAGTACAATTGATCACTAAGATACATTACAACTGAGTTCAAGCTTTCTCAATCCCAACCACCTTCCTCCCAGCGATAACTACCTTTTCCTCCCCGTGCCCACAAACCCCCTCCCCCCAAAAATGCACATGCGCGCAGCGCTTAGTGTCCCCGACCGTGACATTGAAAACCGCACAGGGCGCGCGAGCGCGAAAGTAGCACGGGGGCGCGGTTCCCAAGGACGCTCAACGACAACCGGGAAGCTGTGTAGGACGAGGCAAGTGCCGGCGTGTCGCTGGCTCGCGCGCGTCGTGGCCCTGGCCTGAATCGCCGCAGACACTGGCTTTTCCCAGGCACCCACCGGCTGCAGCTGCGCCGTTCGATAGAGGCTGCGTTATAACGCACGCGCGCATCAAGGACACGCGCGATCAAGCGCAGGCAGCGCGGCCACGCTGGAGCTGGATGTATACGCCACCCCCGTGTCAATAGAGCTTTTGTAGGTTGCGAGGGGGGAAAAGTGGAGAGCGAATTGCTTGATTTCCCATATGGATAGGGGAGAGAGGTGTGTGGTTGCTGGGCTTCGTGCGGTGTGGGACGATAGAAATTTATGGGTACGATTGTTGAAGGAATACGGAGGAGGGTTTGGTGGAATATTGTTGAGCATGAATTTTTATGGTGGGTGTTGCAGTGAGGGTTTTGTTGGAGTGAGCGTAACTTGGAGATATAGTGTTGAGTATTAAGTTCGATACTAGAAGCTGAGGTAAATTGTTACAATTAAATTGGGTGAGTTATACTGTGAATTGAACTATACATTACTGTAATAAAGCTAATGGCGCTATATATACAGTATTAATAATTAAGTTTCATTTACTATAAAATGGTATACGTTAACAGATTGTTTTTCTTGGGTTTGGGAGTGCATTAAGAAAAAATCAATTGTTGATAGTTACACTCGGAGAGCTTTCTGATAAAAATTAACGTGAAAGACATGGAAAATGTTTCTGTAGTATCACACTATTTATTTGGGATTACCATATTTTACAGTGAAATTCACTAGTCTATTAAATGTTAAATAAATGTTTCTAACAAAAATAACTAATTTTTATTTCAACTTCGAGGGAGGGGTTTATGTAGTAGTTTATTAATATTTTAAATAGTGGCCTGCTTTTATAATTCTGAATAAATTTTAGAAAAGTTTATAGACCAAGAATTATGGAGGTATAATAAAAAGTATATTACATGCAGATGCTTGCTTTTGACCTAAAATGTTCCCCGGACATATTAAATTAATCAAGCTTCGTTCAAGCAAATAAAAGGAAACTGGTTAATTAAACGATTTGAAAACTTATAGCGTAGAATATGAAAATATGAAATATAAAATCTTTTAGTGTGAATCTGTAAAAATAAAAATGTTCACAAATTAAAAAAAAACTATCATTTATTAAGTGAAAATCAGTCTTTTCAATTCAGTTTAAAAAAGATTGACTAATGTAGTGTGGACAAGGAACATTTTAAGTAAAAATCAGGTATTCGTTGAAGCTATCAATGGAAAGCGATTTAGGCACTCCTGGCAGATATATTTATTTTTTATTATACATAAAATCTATATTATTAAAAGAATAAGGGTAAATCTTGTGACAGTCGTACAACTATTACCAAGCGTCTAAAGCAGATAAATTATATATCATTTTAAAGGGCTCGACTTAAAGATGTACCTTTCCAAAGTTTCAGGTCTCTTTCGCTTTTGGTTGGCATATTAAAATTTATGAAAGAAAACATAAACATTCTTTAATTATTGTTTATTGTTTATTATTTATCCTAGATCGAAGTACAAGTGAACTTTGCATAGGTAATTTAATACTTGTACACATTAGACCTGGTTCCTTATAGTCATGATGTGAAGTGTGTATACATAATAACTTGCCCCACTACAGTGTCAAGTGGAATCCGACCCGACGGAACCGCGGTAACAACCATATGAAAAAAATAATTTCTGAAAATTCCACATGCCAGAGATTCGAACCCGGTACCCCTTAGTTAGAAGTCCGAGTTACCAACCAGACAGTCACTGTGGCTCCATATGTATAGGTATCTTCTATATCTATATGTATATACATACATATGTATATATGTATGTAACTTATCTTTCTCTATTTCCTTTACCTTTTAGGTATTTGTTTAGTCATGTAGTGACTGGAGCTAGTCATATTCTATACAAATTTTGAAAACTGAGTCTGAATTATAAAAATAGATCGTCATTTACAATATAAAGAAAACTATAACATCCCCCCTTAATAATGAAAACTTAACTTCTGGCAAATCAATGAAAATATATTAAAGACCTATAAAATAATTTTGAAGAAACTGTCAATTACTATTTTTTTTGTAAAATTTACTTTCTATCAAATTCTTTTCTATCACTCTTTTCATTACGCACTCGCTTACGTCTAACTCTACATGTGTTTTCGTTAGAAGCGTAGGATTGCGCTTGATTTCCCATATGGATAAGACTCGGCATCGTTTCTCTCCTTTTTCCGTTAGAAATGGAGATGAAGAGGATACGGAAGAGCGGATATCGATTTTCGACGAGGGAAGCTTCAAGGGGATGGACTTCGCGCGTGTCTTTGGTATATACTCTCTCTTTCTCTCTCTCTCTCTCTCTCGGATCTACAGAGAGTGGAAGGGCGCGAAACTTGGTCTTGGAGGGAGGCCTTGAGAGACGCTTAGATGATTTTTTCGCGACCTTTCAAGGGCGAATAGCGCGATGGTGTACGCGAGGTTTTTCGGAATATCGCAAGTTTGTAGAGAATGTGTAAGAACATATTATAGAAGATTTGCAATTTGGTTGATCTTTGTGTTAAGAAGCTGTTAGCGGATAGGTAACGCTTAATTATGACATTGATTCTACTGTTCTTAACTAAACAGCAAGTTTTAATGACTAGAAAATTCGGTCGTTAGAGTGTAATAACGCAATTGCTCTCCGATCCTCGTTAAAAGTTATCAAGCTTTCGTTAATGCGAACCACTTTCGTCCTCTATTTACCCTAAATACGATTTCAACGAGAAAGAATCTTATTACACAATCGATATAATACTAGATTTCTCGTTATAAAATGAAGCAATAACTTGGAAAAATCTCGTTTTACGCACAATTTACTCCGATTGTAAAAAACTTTTTAAATAAAAGAGTAAATTTTAATATCCTTTTGAAATTTAATAGCAGTTGGAAGATTAGGAATTTAAAAAAAATATTTTCTTTGTACTCATCGTTATATCTCTAGTTGCAGAAGAGAATTCAATGAATCGAATGCAACTTGAAGAACCATGAGCTGTCAAAGACATTTGTAGCGCCATGCCTTACGCAACACTCAAAGGAACTGACAATAATCTCATTTTGAAGATGAAAATGTCGATCGATACTCGTGAAGAGAAAATTAAATTTCTTTAAGATGTATAAAATTCTTTAGAATACAAGATATAAATTAAGACATTCGTATTAAGCATAAGATTTAACATAAATTTCCTTTAATACAGAGTTATACAAAATGGTTGTTGTACACTATCAGTAATTGTACAACACTGTATTAATAAAACAATTATTTTAAAACTCTTTTTCACAATATTATTCTACTACACGTGTTCAGATTTATTGCAGAGGTTAAAGAAATCATAATGTTTAAGATTAAAATAAACATTTTGTATAATTAATTATTTGTAAATTTCAATTAATACATTGTTTTAGATACGACCCGATTAAACAAGAAAAAGGAGAATATACTATGACTGATTGTTCGATCGATAATTCTGAATATACAGGATGAGCTGCTTCCGACACGCGGCAGTCGGATTTGTACCTTAGGATAACAAATAAACAACCCTATGTTGTGAATTCATTTTCTCCCCTTGCTTCGGTGCGGATTTGATTGGATTTGAGGATTATTAAACAACGTTTCGCTCGGCACAGATGAATTATGTAACAAACCGCTTAAATTCTACTTCGGTTCGAATGAATATTGTAGCTTTTAATTAGCAGGAAAACTGGCTTCGAATTTTCCAGGACACGTATTTTTTAATTAAAAAAATTATTAATTAATGTCTCCTAAAAAATTTATTAAAGAAATGTATGAAAATCTTGTAACGGCAAAGAAAGTTTTATATTTATGAATCATATTCCAATTAATAGTTTTTTAATTTATTATATCGCAGAAATATCAAAGTATTTATCTTTATATTAAGAAATTCAGTATCAATCTTATGCATACTGCACTTCATTCTCGTGTTTCTTAAAGTTAATCTCTTTTAACATGGCACATTTTTCTAGTCAGTCTTTTTTCACTTTCAATCTTACGTAGGGATTTTCATCTGGACTTTCTTTTTAAAAAAAAGCATATTTTATTACGAGATTTTTCACTCTCAAATTCACTTTCAGCAGAAACTGAGCAATCTCGTGCGTTGAGTTAATATTCACTTAGACAAAGCAAATTTTCATTACCATAAGAGCTCAGTGTTTAAAGTGGAAATTCAGTTAAATCAAGCAAAAGCTTCTTTGCATATTTAGAAATAAAATGCCGCGCGACGACAATTGTTAAAGTTATAGTATTATTATTAGTTATAGTTATTATTTGTAGTTAAATTAATTTCTAATCGACTTAAAAACGTTTTTCTAAAATAATCAGCAGATTATATTTAAATTATACGTGCAGTACTTTAAATTAATCAATATGCACGAAGAAACCCGTAAAATTCTCTCCAATACAAATTGCTGTCGTAAAATATACCGTGTAATTATGCGACGATTTGTACCTAGTCATAAACTTTGACTTTAATCTGCGCTGCATATTTGATTGTGCTACTACTGTAAAGTACAAAATCATTACATGGTTTAATAGACATCATTTCATGATTTGCAACATGATTGTTCAGAAATCATGTTATGATTATAATTAGTAAATTTTATTAATATTCACATAAATTTATTCAATTATATTCAGTGATTATTTGCTTTTAATAATTATTACATTCTTCTTTCTAAATTCGATAAGTATGAATATAAATGTAAATAAAAGAGTATTTTTCATTCCTATCATAAAATAACATAAAATAATTAATAAAATTATAATTTCAAAAGTTGCAGACTTTTCAAGTTCTCATGTTTCAGATATACATAGAAGTACGAGCATTTCAATTTTCAACCTGCTACATCTACTTTAATTTTTGTTTCATAACAAGCCACCGAAATATTAAATAAAAACATTCTGCAAAGTTTTGATAACATAACACAAATCTTGATGCTCAATAATAAGAATAATTGTATTTATCAGCTTTCTGTTACTTTTCAACTTTCATATTACAAGTTTGTTAAAAAATATTAAGAAACTAAATTAAACGAGCCTTCTTATATTCCGAAAAACGCGTTTACAACGCGTAATTATTTTTACGCAACCTACCAAAATAATTAACTAAAAAAAGTCTTAACCATCTAACACTAGAAACTCCATGCAAAGTAAATTCCCACCCCGAATAAAATTCCACTCCAGACCCGTCGCGCTTCTCTCTCAAAGCGCAAACGAACAAAAAAAAACTACCCCATTAACGCACACATCTCTCATTCCACCCTCTCCACACACAGAAATACAAATACACACCTCCGCGCGCGACAATTACTCTCCGCTCAGCTAATTGCCTCCTCGCGCTAGCACTGCAGTTGTTGTTGTTACACACTCGCCCACCCCGATCCCCCTTGCAATCCTAAGCAGCATATCGCTATAATTGCGCTGACCGCGTGTGTATCTGGTACACAGTTATAGTACAAACTACCTGCGATTCGCGAGTAATGCACACTACGAGCTCTCGATGCCTCGTGGCGATGATTAGTACACGCAAACACGCGCCCATTCGATAAATGCATAATATCCCGCGTGCCCTGAGTTTGCGAGATGCAGAGGCATTGTGTTGTAGAAGGTGGGTAGATATTGGGCTTGTCGGGAGAAGCCTTTTCAAGGTCCGACGTTGCGATGCGGAGTGTGCGCCCTGCGGGTTAATCAGTGCATGTTTATAGTTTGATATCCGATAGGACTTGCGGGGGAGGCTTTAGTTGTGCATTTTGATGAGCGTGTTGGTTTTCAATGGATGGGAGAATGTTTTGAAGAGGGAGTGAAATATGAGAGATAAGTGGACGGTGATTAGTTACGAGGTGAACAAGCATTTTATCTTAAGACTTATTAAATCTGAGAGTGTTTTAAAAGCGAGAAAAAGTTATTTTTACATTTAGTTATCTTTAGAATAGTCTCAAACTTAGATTCCAACAGTTTATTAAAGTAAAACTAAGCTCTGAATATGAGTATTAGAGGTGGCCTTTAAAATATACTACAAATCCTCCTGATCTTAAATTAATTTAATTTGAATAATTGACACGGTGGAACGTTAATTTAAGTATTATTATACATGTATCCATCCATATAATTACAAACAAATATTTTTATTGTATCTTATGGAAAAATCAACAGCGTCATACGCATTGCTTTGTTGATATGCCATCGCCATGTTGAATTTTGCGACATGCAATTATGTTACTATTTTATTCTGCTGCAAACAGTGTGTCTCTTTTGAGTAGGCGAAGGAAATCCGACCGGTTTAGAATTTTAATGTTTGGTTTTGATTTGCTTTTCCACGCGGAAACAGGGAGATCCCCCCAGGGACAACTAGGTGCTAGAGGGTAAATAATACATATCACATATCTATGAATTTAGATTCTATATTGCTATGTATTGGTTTACTATACACGCTGAAAGAAAGAGTTTTTTGCACAGTAAATCTGCAATAATTAATTATGAGTAACAATGCTTTCTTTTTGCTTCCTCGTCCTCTTAGTAATAATAAAAACAAATTTTTGCTAAAATATTATAGAAACGTGTTTTAAGACTTTAAAAATTATAGTAGGGAAAATGTGCCTGCATCGGACACCTAAGGAGAAATATAGGCAAATTTTTCCTACACTATTTTTAGAAAATGTCTGTATAGATATGCGTGTTAATTTTAATATCTCTGGATTAGCGTTGATACTTTACATTTTTTTAAAGCTCATTTTCTTTCTATATTTTATGAGGCGTGGGAAATAAACATTTTTTTAATTGGTAGATGCAGTTTTGATTTTTTAAGAATTTTCAATTCGTGGACTTCAGTTTTTGTGTTTTTTGACATGCTAAAGATAATATCATTATTGAATGCAAATGCAGTTGATACAGCTTGAAATTTCCTAACTTCTTTTGTTACACACGAAATCTTTTTTGGTTAAATAGTTTACATCTCGGAAACGTTTGACTGAAGTTCAGAATTTAATGTATTTTTATGATTTTAATAACAATAGTAAAACTTGCACAATTTTACTTTGATTTATGATTTTCAAAACTTATGTTATTCGGTTTACGATTCTCCACAATTCTGTTAAAGAAGAAATTAAAAAGATACTTTATATATTCAAATGTTATAATTTTACAAGTGAAACTGAACTTTTGGCTCTGAGTTAATAATCTCAAGATTTAATTTTAAGGGTTCAATCTTATACAAATGCGTTAAAAATGCATTTCTCAGTACACTTTTGTTAAAGAACTATAACTCGTCGGGTGAAAATCTTTTTGTCAATTCCAATATACCTATATGGCGATAAATAAGAAAAGGTTTAAACGCTGTACATAAAATCCAGTAGAAATATAGACCGGTGAAATGAAAAAAAATAAAGTTTTTCTTGAAATAGATACTTATCGATGACTTTAATACGATATAAAATGTAAAGCACAGTATTAAAAAATCGAACATTAGAGTACAGAAAATTCGATATTTGAAAAAAAGAAAGAAAATACCAAACGCTTTGCTGTGTTTAGCTGAAAGTGCTGAATAAATAAATTGCTTTAACCAAACCTATTTACTGCAAGTCATGAATCCGTGAATCTAACTATGAATTCTAAGCAAAAAGAATTTTTAAAACGTGTGCACCACTCATTTTTATATCGTCACATACATAGCAACTTTTTTAAAGTTATGCAGATAGAAAAAGCATAATATTGTATATACAAAACATTATCATATTGAAATGTGAACAAAAAATTAAAAAAAAAATTTTGTATATTCGTTATACTTTACTTTCAAAAGAAATTAAAAAAAAAAGCGATTTTGATAACTCTACGTAAGAATATATCCTCCAAAATATTTAATCATTAAATATTCAGATACATATAATTTACTACTTGTCGTAAAAAGTGTCAATTTTTCAACAAGTCTAAAAAAGTTCTTTTCACCAGAAAATGTTTCCTCCAAAGCAATAAAACACTACTATGACATCTAAAAATCGAAAGAAGAAGAAGTTCGCAATAAAAGAGACCCTCTCAATAACCTCGCACCCCCGAGCCGTAAAAATGATAAACAAAAGGCGCAACTACCCAGCAGCGCGTACAACTCCACACAGCCGTAAAAATCCGCGTCTCTCTCGCGGGGGTAAATTCAATCAGCAGTGAAAACCAAATAAAAAGCCACCACCACTCGCGCGCATCGACGCAAACAACAACGGCAACTCGAATATAACTCACGTTGAGCTTGGCGCAGGCCTTCCGCTTGAGCTCCTGGAGGCTGCGGCAGGCGACTCCGATTTTCCTGGTGCGGTTCACGTCCGTTACTTTGTAGCCCCTTAACTGGAAAAAGTTTGGCGATTACGGCCACTGCAGCTGCGGACGGATTTTACGACGAGCGGGCGCGCGCCAATCTTTTACTTTTTGCGAGGCTCGTGTATTGTGCTTTATACCGTGCTTTGGGTGTGGGACGGCGACGGCGCTCTTTTTGAATTTCAATTGGGGACAGAACGCGTGATCTAGTTCGCCGAGAGGAATTTCTCATAAGTTTGGGCTGCCGCGGCTCGTTTGAGCGAGATTAAATTTTTCATTGTGTTTTTTTTAGGTGGGTGGGATTAGATATATGAGAAGGTGGATTTTAGCCGCGTTAGATGTCGAATTAAGGTGCTGCTACACTCACCCATCACGAACTATTACTAGGACCCGCCTTTTTTCATTTAATTTTCAACTTTGAGTAAATATCTCTCTGGAACGTTCTATTCCAATAAAGAACAATAACTTTCCAGAGAAATATTTTCTCAAAATTGAAAGTAAACGAAAAAAGCTGTTCCCCGTATTTGCCGATAACGCGAGGGTTCAGCATCATTTTAATCGCGAAGAAGAGTTAGGTAAGCTTTATTGTAAAATACATATTTTTTCAATGAAATATGTTGCGAAAATATCAAATTTTGCGTGCGTTTAGATACATTTTCAACAACATGAATAATTAAAACTGGAAATCTAAAAAGAATCCGGAGCAATAGATAGTTTGATATCTGTTGTACTTTGTATACATTTTTTTCTTTTATTATCATTCTTTAGTTAAAAAAAATATAAAAAAGTACCTATACATTTCCGGAGCGCCTGTAAAAAGTAATTTTTTCTGCGGCGTGCTATCGTGTCGTTTGATTTTAGCGTACGATAAATTTTTTGTTTACAACGCAATATGACACTGCAAAAAGTAAAAAATCCGTACACTTTTTTTAAATATGCATTTTATAAATATGCTCTATAGACATCCTTCCAATCAACTAACATAGTAATACAATTTATTAATCAAATTTGCATAATAAATCAATTTATAGTGACGTATAATGGGTTTATAAAAATTGAGAGGTCATTCTACTTTGATGACTAAAAATGTAAGAAAATTTATAGGAATCTTTTTTCTCGGTTAATGTACTGCAACTAAATTAACTATTTCGTAATAACACTTAATTCGAAATAAAAAATTCAATATGTCTATCGATATTTATATTGCAGGAACTGTAACAAACCTAGTTTCTGATCATTTAAAAATAATTTTCGATCAAATCTTGTTTAAACTGTTAACTTTACTTACTCACCCTTGCAGAAATCAATCTCATTCGTAGCCAGTAATCGGCTACTAATGACCATTTATAACTACGTATGAATTGCCGATAACTATTCAGGAACAAGATCGATTTCTACCAGGGCATTTGAGATTTTAATTACATAGCTTTAAATACTTAAGGTAAGACGATGGTGAAAAAAAATTCTTCAGTTTTCATTTTAACATAATAAGGTTTTGATGATATATTTACTATTATGTGATGCTATGTACACATTTTCAGTAAGTATTAACTTATTTTGCCCTTACAGTGTGGCATTATTGCATTTATTTGATGCTATTATCAAAAAGCGATTGACATAAAATTTCTACGAAATGATCTGAAAAAATGTGTACATACTTATTTCAAAATAATAAACAAAACTTGGCAGGAATTTTCAATTAAAAATTAATTTTTTTCCAAAACAAAATTATAACAAAATAAATTGTTTAAAAATGGTACTTTATGTCTAATGTTTAGTAGTGACACAATAAATTGTGTTAAAATATTGTTATAAAAAATGCAGACGTTTATTGTTAAGAACAGCAAAAACCTTTCGCGCCAACCACTTTTTAAAGTTAGAAAAATAAGTGTGAGATAAACGCGATTAAGGTTTCAATTTTGTATTCAATTTTGAACAATTTTCCCTTAATAATTATTTCTTTAGGTATTTGATCTTGATCAGGTATTAGTCCGTTACAGTATATAAAAAAATAATTTATATTTAATAATATATTTTTTCTCGGCAAATACACTGGAATTAAATTCAACTTTTTAGTATTTATATTGCAGATATCTCTATAATACATGTTTGTGACATATTTTGTAAAAGAAAACATTTTTTAGTTATTGTGGTTCTTACAATAGCAACACACATTTTATTTGAAGTGTACCGTCTTTGTTTCTATGTAATCACACAGCATCAATCATGTAAATTTTAGGAACCTTTAACAGCACTATTAAGTAGACAAAATATTTTATATTTTATTGCTGATATAATATTATTTTTTCAGGGTTTAAAAGTGAGCTATAAAATGATGGTTGACAACATTTAGGCTATAGTATGTATCTCAAATAAAAAAAAATATTAACAAAATAGCAGACAAATATAACAAAAACTTAGTTAAAAATTTAGGACAAATATAATAAAAACTTAATTTGTAGTGAAGTCTAAGTAATTTTAATGTATTTTTTAATTTTATCTACCATCAAAAATTTTTCAAAATGCTTTACGTGGTGGCATACCTCCATCAAAAGAAATACTAAGCAATTCATTTTCAATTAATTTCAAGTATTAAACTATTTGATCAGAAATCTGTCCATCACTTTTTTGGAGCGTTGTATTCTGAGCTTTGAACAGCATGGCATTAAGACTCCAAATAAGATAAAAATATTTACTGTTTTACAATAATACCAATAACACTACAAAAAGAAAATCTTATTTTAAGATTGACCGATCTTAAATTTGTTGCATCTTAAAATTTCAAATGCTTGAAAAACATAAAAATAATATTAATATTAAAATAAAAATAATTAATAATTAATATTAAAATAATTAATATTATTATTAAAATAATATTAATATTATTTTTATGTTTTTCAAGCATTTGAAATTTTAAGATGCAACAAATTTAAGATCGGTCAATCTTAAAATAAGATTTTCTTTTTGTAGTGAAGATACCCCACAAGTTTCAAAGAGAAATATTACACAGTTTCACTGCAGAGTATGCTTCAAAATACTTATTTTTAACGCCTGCTGCAGTCTTGCCTCCTTAATAAATAGGAAGCAGTCTCATTTGTTGAATGAAAAGATATTCCTTAGTTTTTCAGTCGTAAACCAAGAATGACCCTTCAAATTCAACATTACAATCATCAAACAAACAAATATAATAAAAAAAAGTATATTCTTAAAAAATTAAATAAAAAATAAACATCCATACCGGCTTCTCGCTCGTTGAGCCGTCCGTGAGCCTGCGATAGCACTCGGCGAGCAGCGACATCGTGCCTCCAAATCCAGCGCAAAACAATCAAACGAAAGAAAAAAAAGCGCCTGACTCAGCTCCGCGACCTTCTCTCTATACTTATATATCTATATCTCTCTCTCTAACTCTTACTCCAGCTGACTCGGCACCAAGCCGGTCCGACCGGAACGCTATACAAGCTCTCGCAACTATCTCTCTCTCTCCCCCCACACACTCTACTGCTGCTAACCCCGCGCGCGGTGCTCCGCTCTACCTTACACTCCCCAAACAAAAAGCAAACAAACTTTCTATTATATAATATAATTAATAAAACCACTATCGAGGAACGGACGGACGCTGCCGCGGAGCAGCACGCGCGGAAGTCTCCCGTAGGATGTATGCACGACGAGGCCAGGAGAGAGTGCACGGGAGGACTGTTTTGCGCGTCCAGACGCCGCCGCCGCCGCCGCGGTGCAGTGTGCGTTCGCGTTTGCGTCTATCCCCACCACCGGGAAGAGCTGACTTTCCCCTCCGCTCTGCCCCCCACCCTACTTTACCCCCACTCTCTCGAGAGAGAGCGGGAGAGGACGGAGCGTGACTCGCTGTTGCGTGCGCGTATAATAGGAGATGCGAGCTGCAGGTGATTGTATTTGAGTTTTATCGTGCGAAAAGTTTATTATTTTTGCGCGCTCGGCCGCGATATGACTAATTGACATTCGCCATTCGTATTTTGCATTCGGTGCGAGAGAGAGCGAGGATTGGGGGTGTTAACAATGTCATTTGGGTGCATCGATTTTAATGCGCGGTGGTGATGCGAGAGTGCTTTTTCGGTAGTGCGTTAAATTTTGATGAGAGAATGCGTGATTGTATAAGTTATTTGCCGATAACGCGAGGGTCCTCTAAAAAATTGGGGATTCTTTGATTTGTAAAGGTGGTTTATGATGCAGCTTTGGACCATAAGATTTTAGAACTTTTATGAAATGTCTCGAATTACATGGTGTGCAGATGAACTAATTTGTTAGAAAAAAGAATTTTTAATTTTTGAATCATTTTCGATTTTTTAGTTATTTAAATATTTTCTAACAAATTAGCTAATCTAAAAACCGTGGAATTTCACAATTCTACAATTATTCCAATTCGAAAAGTATTCAAATTTTATGGCCCAAAAGCATACCATTGAATAAAGTTGAATGAGATAAAATAGGTGAGTACTGTGAGTAATGCGACGCTAATGGTATCAATCTTGAAAATTGGAATACCTTCACGGACTCATTTTTAATCATCTAAGAGTAATTCTTGTTCAGCTCTTATTGTCATAAAAGCGAAGTACTTAAACTTACATTTTGTAGACTTTTAATACACATTTATAGATAGTCAATAGATAGTTCTACTTTTTCTATTGTATTAAATATTAGTTAAAACAATCGTAACAAGAAGCTTAAGCCAGACAGAGAAATGTCTGATAAAAATAACCGTAATAATCATTGTAATCTCTCCGTGTAAGAATTTACATTAAAAAAAGAAAAAAGAAAAAGAAAAAGCAGAAATAGGGTCCTTTATGGTACTTATTATTCCAATTGCTAATAATTTATTAATGAAGCAATCAAAAACAATACGATTCTTCTAACATTCAAAATTTTGTAAGCGTACACATTTATTACAATATCAAAATCTAATCATATGAAACTACCGCAATCACATTAATCGCTCCCTTATTTCCTTTCCGCATCCACCTATAAATTGTCCTTTCAGCCAGTCTCCCATTTCCGTTGAAATTTATCCAGAAAACTATTTCCCGATAAATAAATCTCCAATTTAAATTCAAATTTAACCCATATTTTACATCCGCTCGTCCGCGATTCCACCTGCAGCCGCGCATCCACACAGCGACAAAAAGAAAAAAAAAAGAGTACATCTCCGTCTCTCCATCTCGCGGATACACGCGCTTTGTTCTTTTGAGTACCACCCGCATTGTTGGCGGGCTCTTATTCTCTGCTCGTCGCTTTGCGTTGGCTTCGCTTTGCCTCGTTTGCGTGGCGTTTGTTATCGTGCAAGATATATATTCTTGGAGTACCGCAGCGATCGTCTCTTTGGCGGTTGCGGCGCGATTCTTCGGTGGTTTCTTTTGGCACTAATGAGGTTCGAGGAGGTGCTCGAAGATGGCGGTAGTGGTACCGTTTTTGAGACTTTTCTTATGCAGGTATACTTCAGGAGATGATGGATTCCTGATGTATATTGTATCGCTCGGTGTTCGAGAGCGACAGGTGCATATTGATGTATGCAAATGCCTGTTGCTGTCTCTGTGATGTTCATTTTTTGGATGAATAGTTAAGGATTGAAGAAAATGCAAGATATTAAAATTGTATTAATCTAATTTAATAAGTTTAATTATGTGTTGTATAAATGGCTTACAAATTTATTTAAAACATATTTAATAAAATATTATATTGAATTGTTGTATACGATTCTTGGAGTGGAAATCTCACTCCAGTTACTGTTTTCACAATTTGGAAGATTTCACTCGGAAAATATGCTTTTCACTCGAGATATATTAGAGTGTGACATGTAGCTAGTTTTATTTAAAATAAGTTCTTAGACGATTTCTATTTTATCAGCTGTTGTAAATATTACTTTCCTTATAACTCAAGTATAAACTTTGTTTACAATGTACAAGTAGTATACATTCAGGCGCATGCTATTTGTGCAAGTACCTTCACGGACTCAATTTTGATGCCAGCTAAAAGTGATTTCATGTTTTTTATATTTATAGTTAAGTTATACGATTTTTTCAACATTGTATACATAAACAACATTAATATTTTCAATCGCATTTCAAGTTCTGTGGCTTATGAGAAAATAGTAAGAACTTATATACTGAAAACAATTTTTCGTGATTTGCATAAATACTTATTTTAATAATACTAACAAATTATTATGAAATGTCACGTGACATCACAATTGCCCATGTATATAGGTATACTACAACGAGGAATAGTCAATTTACATTAGATTTCAACCTGCTATATCTTTGTTTATAATCAATTTATTAAAAAATGTCAAACATACGAGTCGATTTTTTAATATTCTATATGACACACCTAAAGAATTCTTTTATACAAGTTCCCAATTGAAGAATGTGCTTATTATATATTAAATACATATCTACCATTAAATAATTTTTTTCGTTATTACTATTCAAAAAAGTATTTACTTGAATTTTGAAAATTCTTTGTCAGTCTACATGTTTAGCTTTGGTAGAGTACAGTACCACCTTTCAAGATTAAATATTTCTTACAACGTTTACAGTTTTACACTCAAAACAAGATGATAAATGTTCCTTATACAACAATTTCGACTCAAAATGATTGCAGTAAATAAAAATAATTTTCGCTCAATCTACAAAGTACAGATCCTGAAACAACTTAAAAATGCCTTACCTTACAATATTTTCAACTACCTTTTTATTAAATGCAATCGAAACCAAAAGTAAAAAAACTATTTATAAGGCCAAGCACCCAAATCACACGATCAGATAAAAGTCAAAATAAAAATCATAATACAAGTTCACTTACCGAGGGAAAATGCACCGATTTAAATTTCTCGGCCAAACCTGTCTGTCACCTTGAAATCGACTGCCGCTGCACTCGCAGACCAAGAAAAAAAAAGAACCGTAAATATAAGGAAAAGAATACTCGGAGCCAATGAACGCCTTAAAGGAAAGTCCTTCCGCACATATTTACCTACAGCGCGATCGAGAATTCGAGAACCACTATTACGGTTCACCTTCGATTCAGATCGCGCGAGCCTGGAAAGGAGTTTGCCACCGTGTGCAGCGTATATGCTAGCGACAGGTAGACAAGGTGGATCACTCAAAGGCGGAGTGTCTCGTTTTTTCTTTCTGAAGAGATGTTGAAGTGACTGGAACTGGGACTTGAACAGTTTTGGATGATTGGAGCAGTGCGTTTGTATAAGTTACTTAATATGGTAATTGTTAAAAATTCTGGGCCATAGACCAGTGGAAAATTGATGAATTTTAATTTTAAATCATTTATATGTAATAAAAGGAACTATTTCTATTTCTATTTCTTTTTAGAAAAGATTATTATAAACTTTGTAGGGTGAGTGCACTAGTGAATGAACAGACATCAGTGAATGAACACTTGTTGAAAAGAAAGACAAATCCAATGCTTTTTAAATGTTCTTACTGGCACTAACGTGCTTCCCACCGAATTTCATGCTTGACAATGTCAGTATTTTACTTTGTAATACTTGGTAAACCTTTTCTTCAAGCAATCAAAAATGTCACGTGATCTATTCATTTATTGGTCATAAGTGTTCTTTCAGTGGTGAAATTACCTACCCTATTTTACTCGTTCATCTTAAAATTTTGCATAGATATTCGTTTTTTGCAGATTTCAAAATGCTCCTCAGAATTAAGTTTTTAACGAATTGATTCTGTATATAATATCATGAAAAACATTCTTTATATTGATAAATAAAACTATTTTATTCTTGCCACTTGTATGTATAAAAAGTCTTAAAAGTCACATTCCAAATTTCAGATTAATCCATTCAAAACTTTCTGATCATGCGAATCGTGAGCATCATTAAACATGGAAAACACTTTTAAAATATTTTGGTAGTATTTTTAGAGTTTTTGAATTCAATAACAGATTTTAAAGGCAGATTTACCAATGTTATGTTTGCATCACCTAGTGGTTGAAATCCATCAAAATGTCTACAAAAAGAAAATCTTATTTCTATGTAATAATTTATATGACAGTTCACAAATTAAGTTTTCATTCCTCATTCATGTTCATGGAGCAGGAAACTGATAGAAAAGGATGGAATCCAAGAAAAAAAATCATAAATTATGTACCAAAACCAATGTTTAACAAAACCAAAGTTTCAACAGCTTTATTTACATTAGATTAGACGAATATCATAGTTTAAAGTGAAAAATTAAATTTTAAATAGGTTTTGTAAATTTAAATGCGTTTCGTTCGTACATAACACATATTGGTATACTTCATAGATTCTTAGAAAGATATGAAAACAAGTATACCTTTTAATAAAATTATTATATGTATGTATAATTTATAGAAGTGAGTTTATTTGTTGATTAATTAAATTAATAATTAATAGGTATCAGATAAAAATAATTTCCTTGCATCAAGCAAATTGACTAATCTAGCTATTAAGAAACTTGTTGCAATTAGGACTCATTATAGTGCTGAAAAAATGTATAAATCTAGTATGACAAATTGCCGTACTAAAAAATTGTAACGTATGATAATTATTTAAGTAACAGTTTTCATTAGGGAATTTATTATGTACAAATCATTTTATAAAATTAGTCAAATGTTTTATGTATTTATATAATAATTTTTCATTATTATTATAGACATTATGTTTCGACTCACAAGGTCAGTGCACAACCTTTGGGAAACGATTTTTAACCAAACTTCAGGAGGTGGTTTCTGGTACTTAAAAATGAAGACTAGTACCCGTAATTTTGTCCAATGGGCCATTGTACTCGAGATATGAAGTATTTTACTTCAAATATACGTTATTTTAAAAAAAATGTACCTTTTCTTCTTATAACTCTGCGAGTTTTTAGGCTAGACAAATAAATTGACACAAAAGATAAAGAAAGTCGGTGAAAAGAGCTATAATTTAAGCTTTGTTTTGTATAAAAATATTATTCTAATGTAAAGTTATTAACAATTGAAGTTGGAGACTGAAAAAACATAAATGTTCTATGAAATTTAACTCTCTTAAATTATATGATTTTCTATGCATATTCAGTCTCCATCTTCAGGGGTTAATAATTTTGTGTAACTGGTCCAGGTAATAGTCTCATAAACGATTTGTATAAAGAAATGCAAGATTGTAGGATTATCGACATGTATTTATTTCTGCGGTATTTGGAATGTTTTAAGCAATACTAAACTACACATATAAATGTTATAAACAAATCGAAAACACTGCTTGACAACAAGATTGTAGTTGTTTTTACAGTTAGACTAGCACCGTCGAAAAAGCAACACGTCACGGGACAATAGTAAAATTGTTTCTAACCGCGATATAATATAAAAATGTATTCAATATTTTAAGTAGTTTTGTGTTTTATTTATATCTCCTCGCGTTAATTGCCGTATTGAGCAGTAACACTTTACACCAGAATAATATTTTTATACGAAACGAAGCTTAAATTTGAGTTCTTTTCACCTACTATCTTTCCCTTTGTAATAACGGATATTTGACGTAAAATACCTCTTATCTCGAGAACAAGGACCCATTGAACAAGATTACGGTTGCTAGTCTTAATTTTTACGTACCAGAGACCACCTCCTGAAGTTTGAACCTTCCTGAAGATTAAATATCGTTTCCTAAAGGTTGTGCACTCTCCTTGTCAGTAATGTTATCTGTTATTCGTAAATCGTAAGCTTTAAGAATGTACTGTTTATTTAACTGTTCAACACATTTAAAACGTGCAAGAAATATAAACAAAAGTAAATGTAAATATAACGGCTCGTAAAGTAGCTCAATAGAGTACAATAGTTTAAATGGTTTTTATCAATTAAACTGCATTCTATTACATAGGTTGTATATAAAAAATATAAACCTGATTATTAGTTGTGTACATTTTTATTATTAAATTCGAAGTTTCTTTATATATTGTAGATATATTAAAGTAAAACGGAACGAGTTTTATTTATTTATCCATGCAGGATTACTTTATTTGTTAATTTTAACTTAGGTTTTTGCCATTTTGGGGTCAATAAGCTAATCGAATAAATGTTTAGTTTTTCCGTTTTATTTGTAGACAATTATTTATTTTTATTTTAATATTTTTTATCATGTCGTAAGAAAACTTCTACTAAAACAACAAATAATCAATTAAAAATCCTCATTTACATTTAACTAGACAAAAAACGAAGCATGCATTCAATATTATAAAACTTTACAATAAATTACACACTCAAAATTCAATTATGAAAGCACTCAATGCTCATCACATAAAAAATCGCTTTCAAATACTATAAACGTTCTTTCATATTAACATTATAGGCTTCGAAGACTATGATAGAGAACGTATTTTGACGTCAAATACATTTGTGGAAAACTTTTCCTAAATTTTGCACAATATTTGCTAAACTTTCATTACACATACAAAAATAGTGACTGTAGAATAATTAAAATATACTTTTCGACTCAGATATAGCGTCGTGAAAAAAAACGTTACCTTGAATTTTTTCAGATTTTTTCAAGCCTATATAGCCGAGATAAAAATCAAAGATGAAAAAGACACGTTTTCTGCTGCAGCGGATCATACTGGGGTCTGAAAATCTGGCTGGTGACATGTTTTTATGACCTTTCGAATGGTATATGCTAGACATGTTATTCAGGACAGGGCAATTTCACTATGCTTATACGGCTAAATCCTTTAGGAGGGTAAAAGGTTTAACGAATAAATTTAACCTGTTTTACCTCCTACATAATATGGATAGTACCACATATTTAGAGAGGTCTAGACAAATTTTTGCTAAAATTTTTGTCTGGTCCGCCCAGCGGAAAAAAAATTCCTTTTTTGCCTTTAACTACTGTCTTATTTGTTGATATCTAAGATATCTAAGATATTCGATACGAGTAATTTTTTAAAAATTATGCATTAATCGACGAAAACACAAGTTTGTACAACAGTATCAAGATACAAATATATCCAAATACTGTTTTCAGATACTGTATCTATCTCGATACTTTTGGAAAAAGAATCGCACGTATTTTATGTTTACTTAATAATTTCTTATATCAATTCACAAGTTTTAAATCTACAAATTCAATAATTAACAACATATAACGAAATCAAAATCCTTACTTAAATTTATCTCATCAAGAAAAAAGAGCATTAATTCGCAATGATATCAAAGTTTACGACCACACAAAATTCAATTATTGAATCACTCATCACCTATCCCCAAGGCAAAAATCTCGTTCTCTCATGATACAACTTAACGTTATTCCGGCCTACCCTATACACCACTCACAACGCTCGTGCTTTCAAGGCCCGTTGACGGCCAATGCATACATACCCGCGCGTTTTAAAACATTTAATACCGCGAGCGCGCGCGCACTACACAATTAGCGGCGGCATTCGGTGCAAAATTAGTTTCCGATATGCCTAGTGTGTTTGCTCGAAATGGAAGCGACGGCTGTGTGTACGCCTACATTCGCGGGGAGCGAAATTACGTTAGCCCACGCGGGTGTATACAACAACAGCGGTGCTGGCGGCGGTGGTACCCGGTCGGCTGTCACGGCCAGACGCGATGTCATCATTTTATGTGCGAAATTACAGATTTTCTTCTCGAGTTTATGGGTGGAGGTGAGTTGGGCATTTTGTAACTGTTTTCGTGGCAATTGAGGGTGACAGTTGTCGGGAATGATACGTAGAGTTTGAATGGCAGAGTTTTTTAATTTGTTTGTTGAAGGGTTTTTTAACATTTTTTGTATTTAAAGGAATAGTTTGGCAAGTATTCTACCCCAAAATATTTTTAGATACATCTTTTTATTTTTCACCCCATGTATTCCAAAAACTGAGTAATAATAATTTCTAATTATCAAAATATCCCCCTCCAAGTTCTCTCACTTCTTTCTTTCCCCATTCTTTTTTCCTTTTACGCTCTCACAGTCTCCTTTCCTTTCCCTATTGAGACTCTCAGCACTATGTTGTAGCAAGCTCGCATTTTTTTGCGTGACGGTTTTGTCAAGACGCTCATATTGTTAATATGTTAGAGAAATCCCCCTTCCACGTCCTCTATTACTATCTCTAATTTTCTTACCCTCTCATTTATTTCCCCTTCACGTTTCCAAACCATCCCCTCCCCATTGGCACTCAAAGCACTAGGTCATATTAAACTCCCGCGTATTTCTTCGTGACGGTTTTAGCGTGGCGGTTCTCAGTGTCACTAATACAACCATTCTTTTAATAAAAGACAGTCGAATTCTTGACAAAGATTTCAAAAAACAATATGATTATTTACAGCTTTATTTTTTCCTTTTTAATCTAAACAGTTAGAACATTTTTCACATAAAATAGGGTTCTTTTAAGGTATTTTAAAATGTGTACGTGTATGAATCATTAATTTTGTTTTGTTAGTTTGTAATACTTGAGATGGTATACTTACGACTGTAGAAGAAATTTTTAAATAACTTAATAGTTATTTATACGTATTTTTCCTCCGACCTTTATTGCACACAATCCAGCGTATTCCTATATTAACCGAATCCTAACCTGTGCTCAAATATACTCTTTAATATGCAAGCAAACTTCTGAAAAAAGGAGTTTTTACCTAACCCTAATTTATGCCTTCGCTTGAATATGCAAAGATAGTTTTTAAAGACAGTAATGTTTTTATTATTTTTTGGAAGCTTATAGCAATCTCCTAAAAGATACTTATTTGATGCTAACATTTTCATTTGAATGTCTCTAAGTATTATAAGTCAACAAAAGAGATTGAAAACAGCTCCTTATAAACTTCCATACAACCTTAATTTTACGAGAAAAATTTCGATAATGTATAGGTTCAAAACAGAAATTTATAAAGCTATAAATATTTATATTATGTTTAAATTTCTTCTGATTTAGACAATATACGAATTGTGCTCTCTATAAAAATTTTCCATTTAATTATATGCAAAAAAATTTATTTACATTTAATTTTTCAATATTATTGTATTATTCATATAAATATTACAACTATTCTTTGCACGTACAAAAAGAGGTGTATAAATTAGCTGGAATAGTATATGTTTTTACTCTCGCATTCTTCTTTTTTATCGCTATATGTAAAATACTCCAGTACAGTGAACTTCTGAGATTTTTTCGTTTAAGTTTGTAAACAAGATCAATCATATTTGATCGTATTAGAAGGGTTGTATTATTGCTTATTACAGAATAATATTAAATAATAAAGTATTTTAAACCTGAATTAAAAAATTGTCAGGAATATTTATAGAACATGCATTACATCATTTAGTACACATTTTTTAAGCAACTCATGTGCATATTTATCGTTCAGAGATTCGATATATAGATATTTTACAATATGGAAAAATAATTCAGTGTATAGATTAACTGTTCTTTTCGTAAGCTTACATAACAGTTAAAGTAAGTATAAGTATTACTAAAGCAAAAAACCGCTGCCAATTCATTGGCACTTAGCTTCCTCAAACTAGATAAATTGTTCCAATATGAATTTCTTTATTCTAATACATTATTTTAAATTGTTATATTTTCTTCTAAAAAGGTTGGTTCGGTTTTTTATCATCGATTGTTATCAAAAGATAAATTACAAAAAAGTATAAGCTTGTGATCATAGATTGCATTATCGATTTCAAAATATTAAAATAGAAATCGTTATAAAACAAAAACGAATCGAGGAATCTTTAATTTCTTTTCTGATTTCGTATGTTTATCAAAATAACAATTAAAAATTGGTTTGTTTAATAGAAAATGACTGCGACATCTTTAAGATATAAGTAATAAAATTAAAAAATATAACCTCAAATATCTTGAAAGATAAGAGATCTTACAGTCTTGGTGACAAAAAGAGCTTAGCCAGGAGATACTGGAAAGCTATATTTTTCAGCTCATTTTTTTTTAAACATTTTTCATCATATGTTTCCAAGATATCGCCATTTAAACAAAAAATGACGTTTTCCTGTATAACAAAAGAAGAAAGATAGCTTATATAAAATTTTGCATCGGGAAAGATAAATAATTTTATTCTCTTTTAAATGTATTTACACTGAAACCATCATATTATTACTACATGCCAAAATAATATACCTCATTGATTTCAGAATAACGTAAAATAGAAAAATCGTTGTAAAACAAAAACGAGTCGATGAATCTTAAAATTTCTCCTTAATTCCGAATCTTCATTATAAAATGAAGGAAATTCAAACATCCTGAAAAATAAAAGTCCTCATGATCTGGGAAAAGAACTTAGCCAAGAGATAGTTAAAAGCTACCTTTCTGAAAATTTTCAAAAAGAATAATGCCGTTATACTCAAGTTATCGTTCAACATAGAAAATTGATTTATTATACAAAATGATTCTTTTCTCGACAAAAGAAAAATAAAATGGCTCATAAATTTTACTGAACATTCCTCTTTATATTTTTAATCATCTCAATTTCTTTCAAAAACTTTTCATCATATGTTTCCGAGATATTACCATTTAAACAATATATGACGTTTTCGTGTATAACAAAAGAAGGGAATGACCTTATCCAAACTTTCAGGTCGGAAAAGTTAGATAATTGTATGCTCTTTCAAGTGCCTTGTCGCCCCTTTGATGATATTTTTTCTAAGGTATTAAAAAATCTGAAAAACTAAAACTCAAAAATCGAAAAACCGCTGATAAACAAAAACGCATCGAAAAACAAAACCAATTATATTTGAGCTGCCTTCCTTTAAGAAAAACAAAAAAATTAGCCTTAAATCATTAATTTTTACCGTGGATTACTCGGGATATGGTGATATACATCCATACACACACGCACGCACACACGCACACGTACACGCACACTCACATGAACACGCACACTCGTATCAACATGCACACGCACATGCACACGCACATGCACACACACACAGACGCACACACGCACGCACACACATACACACACGCACGCACGCACGCACGCACACACATACGAACATTTTCTAAAAATAGTGTATTTTGATTCCACATGGCCAACATCATATTTCTAACATGTTTTTAAGAAAACTTTTTTAGTATACAAAGCTTCCATTAGGAGGAAGCAAAAGATGTGTAGGATTAATGAAAAAATTGTATAATGCAATTACGTAGCTTTGATCAAACAATGTGATTGCTGGTACAGTAAACTTCAAACAAGATTCTTTGTTGCAGATGTAGTAAATTCTTTTACTTGTACTTTGAACTTTTAATTTTTTACATCAATTAGAAGAAAAACTAAGACAATATACAAGTACTGATGTAATATGTAGAACTAAGCAAATTTGATTTCGGTTTTAATAAAAAGGAGTATACCTCGCGCTTTCAGAACAAGACTATGAAATCTCAAAATTATTATACGTCTTTTTCAAAAACAAACATGCAACGAAAATTTCTCATGAAGTACAATTTTTTAACTTGAATTTAATTATATTAATATTTTACTATAATCATTGAAAGAAGAGAATCGCTCAGTCGACTAGATTCTCGCCGAGCAACCAATGTAAAGTTTGGATGTCATAGTAACGACTCAGTATTGCTATCACAGCTATACTGTTATATTTAAGAGAGAATTATAATCGGTTTTATATTCAAAGAATCTTTTAATATATGAAATTACAAAATGAAAATATAAAAAAAATCATAAAATTAAGTTTTTACATCATCATTCTTAAATAATTTTTTAATAAATTATCTTAAAAAGATCATAAATATAGAATAGTGAAGTACATTTTATATTTAAATGTACAGTTAGTAAGTAAAAACTCTTAATTATTCATAGGTTATGCTTCGTAGAATAGAATAATATTGTAGCTGATATATAGTTAGCAATTTTCCGAAAGAATTTTTCTTTGCAAATAAATTAATGCGCGTTACAATATTGCAGTTATTGTAAGGACAGAAAAATCGTGTGGCTACAATCATATTTAAAATCGGTGACATTCTGATAAACACGGCGTTGCCAAGAGGTATTTTGTTATGATTATGGTTCTATCAAGTAACCAAAACAATTATTAAAAAATAACAACTTTTAAATTGTGTCTGTTGAACTATTCTCGGGAAAAAATTTTAAATAAATTTTATACATTTAAACAACATATTGTTAATGACAATTGCAGAAATTAATCGAATATATACTTCTAAATACTTTAAAAACATTTTATTGACAAAGCTGTATACGTAAAGCTATCACAGCAATTGGCATTGCTCTAGGAGCTATACCGTTGTCAAGGTAACGAAAGAAAATATATTCAGGATTATAATGGTAAGAGAGAGATTCTCTTTTTTCAGTGTACTTCTCTATTATTATTATTTACTATTATTTATCGACGTTTCAGAAAATATTGAGTTCTTATAGGCTTGTTCTATGGGTACAACCCGTCCACGAGTTAACGATTCCTTTACCTCTATACAACGATATCCAAAGAGGACAAGATGTCTAGTCGGTCGATGCACTGTCGGGATCTTGGATTTATAATTCGACGTATAACGCGTACATGAGGCGTTGGTGCAAAAACGACTTAACCCGGGTTAAGTTTTGTGAACAAAAGACGTTTAAAGTTTATATACTGCTGTATCTTAATATATAAATAAAACCAATAAACTTTTCTTGTTTAGTTTATTAGCCCTACTAATAGAGCATATAGTTACATATGTTAGAACATTTATTAATCAATACAAATTATTAAAAAACTAAAAGAAGCTTATTCAAGTTAAGTTGTTTTTGCATAGAACGGGCATTTTTTGCGGTGAACGGGTATTTTTCTTTTTGAATTCTTGCATTAAAAATTTATTATAAATATATTTTTAAATTTATAAGTATATTTTTATTTAATTTTTAGATTAAACTTATATTATTCTTTTGATCCGTTATTTTACCACTCGGAACTGTCATTTTCGATACTTCAAATAATATTTTCAAACCGTTCTCGGTTATACTCCGTTAGATATTGTAAGAGTGAAACTTTCGTCGTGAATTGTACAAGTGGAGATAAACATCGTGCGTGGTTCATGCGCGCGAATTTCGGACGGTATATACCGCAGCAGGAGAGGCATCGAGAGATTTCAATATATTCTACTGTATACGTTATAAAGAACTTGTTTGATGCACTATATTTATAAATAAAGGGTGGTAGAATACGAATATGTATGTTTCATCAAAAACAACTTAACCTGTGTTAAGTTTTTTTTTCACCCAACGCCTCATATGCAACGCATTCCTACATGTCGTGCGAATGCCGCTTCGTAATGAAGATTCTAATGTAGACTTTTATTGAATTTTTAATTCTTCCGATGATTTTTCAAAAGCAGATGAAAAATTCTAATCAATCTGATTTTATAGATTTGATTTTTGATTTACTCAATGATTACAAAATTATTGCAAAATTATGTAAAATTATTCAATTGATGGGCATGAAAAAATGATAACATTCCGCGCAATTGATTAAGGTTTGTATTATCGACTTTATAATTCATACAATCAATTATGTGAATTAAATTCTCTTTTTTGCTTAATAGAATGGAGGATGGTGATTTAAATGAGCAAGCCTTGAAAATCATAAATCGAAGTATCGAAGTAAAGTTGAAGGAATTTCTTTATTCTTCAAGTTAACGTGGAAACCCGTATCTTAAATTACTGCACATATTTAATAGTTAAACTTGCTAAGTTTTACTTTGCTTTATGATTTTTAAAGTTCATATCGTTTGAATTACAATTCTCCACAGTTCTAATAAGCAAAAAATTAAAACGGTGCCTTGCATAATTACTTATTGTAATTCATAGTTAAAAAAAATAAATTTGGCGTTGACTGTATAGTCTCTTCCTTAATTAATGAATTTTTTTGTCACATTTACATGACCGCAGAAAATGGAAACAAAAAATTTTTAAGAAAAGAAAATGGAATACTCCGACATTTTAAGAATTGTCTCGTCATTCATAAATGGTCTCCAGACGTATTTATGGTTGATCGTTTGCGGCAATAATAAGCAAGAATTTTCTCGACAACTGCACATTATTATACTCGAGGAAGTCTACAAACTCTGCGGTAACAAACGCATTTTAAGATGATTAGCAAGTGTATGGAATAGTCATTGAATATGTACGTAGATTATAGAAGGAAACCAATCAACAGAAATTTATACTTTTGCAATGTATTCACTAATACGTATTTAACACTGCATCTCAAAGATACTTTCTGAAAGTTCTTTTGAAAAGTATGCAGTTATTTGAGAAGTATACTAACAGTACTAATTCTTTTGCGCAGTATGTTATAGTGACTAAAACTCTTTATCTAGATATGTATGTAATTCGTAATAGATAAAAAACTTTTATATTTTTTTTAGTGTACTATGATTTGTTTAGTTTGTTAAAAATAACTATGAGCACTGAATCTCAATTTTATTAAGGAATCCGTTGATTTATACACGATGATTTCTGCATCATACGCAAGGATTTTCCTGATCTCTTTCAGTTTCATGTAGATCTACAACTTTATGCCATTAATTATAGTCAAATGCGTCAGACAGAATTTTAAAATTCTGCAGTAATTTAGTTAGATTAATTGCTAGTTACAGTTGAAACTGTTTTATACTCTATGTATAGATTTTCTAGAAACAAAGAACTACGTTCTTGAAATCATTACAGTTTAGTGATAATTTGAGTTGCATTGAGTGCTTCGTGTAATTGTAATTAATACTTATATAGCATACAAAATAAACATATTGGTCAATAAAGTTTTATACACATTAAAAAAAATGTAAAACTATACTTTTTGTTGTCTTTGGACGTTGGTGTGTGTATGTGTGTACGTGTGTGTGTGCGCGCGCGCGTGTGTGTATGTATGTGTTTAGGATTGTTTATTTAATTTGATAATGTCTTATTTCATAGATGTTCTTTGAATCGCTCATTATAAATATGTAATAAACATTTTATAACTAAAATATTGTCAATTTAATCGAAACTTTAATTTAAAAAAGAAATATATATTACCTTTTTTGTGCATGATCTATCAAAACATAAATACAAAAAATAATGCAAATTCCTAATTGATATCACTTTATTTGATAAAGTATACTGCACAAGGCAATTGGCAGCGTTCTTATACTCCCAATTGTGATGCATCCTGTGTTTTTTCCAAAGGTAAGATCCTGTACGTTTTTTCGATGATATCATCCTGTTTTGTTAATTCTAAAAGTCTACTCAGCCATTTAATACTGTAAAATGAACAAAAGTACTACATCTTTTAATCTACCGAAAGTACAGTATCCTTAATCCTTCTTAGAAGTCAAAAACAGAATTATACTACGAAAATGTATGAAGACCTGGAAAAACCTCAGAACGGGCTGATACAGTGTTCTCTTGTCATCAAATAAATGCATCTCTCGATAACGTGACTCACTTTTCAAGACCAACAAAACGTCACTACACATAAAGGATGACTTGCGTGACACAATTTTACTAAACTATTAAGTTTCGTAAGTTTTAATATTCAGAAATGAAAATGTCTCAACTACTAAAATTATTTCTCATTAGTTAAAATCTGAGTACTTACGCCGCGCATCATTGGCTTACCGCCTGACATTTGGGTTAAATTTATTTCTCATATTACTATGATATAACAAGACTATTGTAATATGTCAACAAAACCTTTTTGTTGCTATGATGATGTATACGCTCAAGGACT
Organism: Gastracanthus pulcherrimus; assembly: GCA_949152435.1. Lineage (NCBI taxonomy): Eukaryota > Metazoa > Arthropoda > Insecta > Hymenoptera > Pteromalidae > Gastracanthus > Gastracanthus pulcherrimus. The sequence goes on from OX424575.1 coordinate 7,511,713, forward strand.
TTATTCAATGCTTAAGAAACATAATCAAAATCCCTACGTTCATACTAAAAGTACTACTATAATGAGTATCTCCATAAATTTTTAGCCCAATCCATCCATGCGTAAACTTGGAATCTTACGACAGTGCTTAAAGTCTTCGAAAACAGTCTGGTTTGCCATGGAGGCATAGAAGGTCCAACGAAGGTAGAAAATATACAAATTGGTAGGTTTTTATGTATACTTTCAGGAAAAAAAACCCTTATTAAAATAAATATCAAAATAAAAATTCCTAATCAATTTTTTTGTTTCACATTTTAAAGTTGGTGTGCCCCCTTAAAGGTCCTTTAATTTCATATGACCTGTTTTATGTACAAATATCTAATTGAAAAATGTATCGTATTAAATTAAAACAAAAATACACTGTTTCAAATATAACAATATACTATAGGGCCACCTAAATAGTCTCATACTCGCTAGACACAAGTTTTTCCAGAATCACCTCAAGTCAAATTGCACTCTACGCCCAGAATCACCCATTTACACGCCAACAATTCTGCTCTTTACTACCGCGGCTCGCGCGCACGCGCGGAGGACGGCGGCATTAAACGCGTGCTCGGGGCACTTTATAAACCCGCGTGACGCGCTGTAAACCCGTTTTCGTCGCGGTTGTTATACTACCTAAGGTACTGCCTTTTTTTTTGCAAGCACGTTCATTGTGCTCGCGTCTTAATATAGAAAGGCCGTAAACAGGGAATTCCGCGAGATAGACGGGATCTCGCGCGGGTTCACGCGTATGTACGCGGAGATAAAGGATGAAATTGCGGCTTATCGTCTATAAATAAGCCTCGTGGGAAATGCAGAATGTAATTACAAGGAGCGAGCAGCCGCGCGCTACGTTGATTATTAACGACGAGGTTGCACGTATGTATAGCTGGAAAATGATTTACGGCGAATATGTTGTGGGCCGCAGGTAAGAGAACTCGTTCAGTGTCAGATAAAATTTTTGCGCGGATTAAGGCATAATGCGAGCTTGATAGGGTGAGTTTTGATAGAAATCAGCTGGAAACCTGTTTAGAAGTACTTATCAACAATGTTAAATAGTATATGTTGCTTAAATACTCGTAAAGTGTCTCACTACTGTTGGTAATTAATTTCAATGGCAGGATTATTTACATTCGAATTATTAATATGTCGGTATTGCTGACGCAATCTGTATTCATAAAGATATCAGTTTGAGATTACTGAATTCTTTTATTGTTTATACATCTCCGGTGATAAATTATTATAATCCTCTACATTGTAACAATATCAAAGAATTTTAATATCATTAAAGGAGTTGTTTCCTCAATTTTTGTACATCGATTCAGTTAACTATAGTATTATTTCAGATTATATCATACGAATTTCAACGACTTTCTATATTTATACAATTTTTACTGAAAACTTTATGTAGGCACTCAAATGTGGGTCATTCAATTTTGGAAATGTGTAAGAGTATCCCTAGAGTCTATTTGTTGTTGGCAAATCAGTATCAAAATATGAAATCGACCCAAATTTGAGTATCTGACTGGAAATCCAGCATCCTACCTTATTTTGCAAATTTAATGCTGGAAAATCTGTATAACAGCTCAAAATATGTGACCGCCCTACTTAACATAAAATAAGTGTGTACTAACTTCAATTTGCTTTTTAAATTATATCTATGATAATAAAGGAATTTAATTATCTATGCTTATATAAATGTAAATTGTATGACTATAAACTTTAATATTAATAAAATTATTCTTCCACAGTCATTATATAAAAGATAATAAAATAAAGTAAATTTAAATATCAATACTTATTGATAAATCAAGTTTCGATTTCTATTTCGATTACCGTGCACTTTTCCAGACTCGCTCAGCCATGCCGTGAACTATGATCAACGATAACAAGTTCAACCACCTGTATGATTAGTCAATTTAAAAATACCGCATTATAGTAATCAATTTTTCCAGTCCAATGCATCAGATACGTATCTTAACCCACTTTATATACATAAATTTAAGACATCGTGCATTCTTTAGTAATCCGCACCATTATCATTTTTTTCGCAGATTCGCGCAAGACATAAAATTACAGATCCACTGTAATCAACAACGTCCAGGCTGATAATATTCACCGCGGAGAGCCATTATTTTTTTCAACCCTTAATTGGCAAAAAACACACACGGTCTCGAGCCTCGATGGGTCAGCGAGCCCAGGGAATGAAAAGTCGCGCGTGCGCGGAATTGTTTATTGAGAAAGCAGGTTCTCCGCTCGAGGTGGTTGCCTTTTATTAATCTAGCGTCAAGGTTGCCCGCAAACTGCCATGCGAGCTCTTGAATGCGCCTCGCGCTAATCAATGACACCGGAGGTGAGTACAAAAGGCGTCATGGCCGAAGTAGTCCACCTGCGTTACTGGTATTAGTACGTGCAGGATTGGTCGCTGGTGAGAGTTGAAGAATATGGAAATGAATGATGGAAGTGGTAGTTGTAGGATATTTACAAGTAGATATGAGTACTATTGTGTTTTTCTTGAATGATATGATGGATTCACATGAATGTTAGTGACGTACGTTTATGTCTATATAAGATTTGATTTAATAAATGCAGAGATTTTCTATTATTGTGAAAAATCTTATTGCACGTTGGTTGGAAACTCATTTAAATCGTAGCATTTCGATGATGTCACCCTAAAGCGACCCTAGATCCTCAAGTATTAGTTTTTTCACATTTTTAAAGATGTTTCTTTATAGTACTATAAGGTTATTATAGTATATTATTTATACTCTAGAGTTACCATAGCGTGCACTATATAGGGATACTAAAGGGTTACTATAGGGTCACTATAGAGTTTCTGTAGGATCACTAATGGGTTACTATAAAGTGTTCTAAAATATTATCGTAGAGTATACTATTAGTTCGCTATAGTGACACTATAGTGTGCACTATAATGACACTATAGTATGCACTATAATAACACTATAGTGTGCACAATAGGTTCACTATAATGTGATCTATAGTTACTGTAGAATACCACATTAAAACATCACAATATGCACTAAAGTGGCAAGTTTATATGCACTACATAGACGCTTTATATGTATTACAGGGATACTATAGTATGCAATAGAGCAATACTATAGTGTACTATGGAAATTATATCGTATGCACCGTTGGCTCACTCTAGTGTTTACTATATTAGAGTTACTATAGTATGCCCAATTAAGACATCATGATATGCACTACATGGGCACTTTTATATGCACTGTACGGAGATTACAATGTGCTTTACAAGCTCATTGTAGTATGTAATATAGGCTCAGTGCGTGCAGTATTTGCTTAGCATAGCGCGAACTATAAGAACATCATAATTCGTATTACAGAATATTCTACACTATAAAATCGTTATAGTTTGCACTATTTCATTTTGTGATAATATTAGAGGGCACTGTATATATATATATATATATATATATATATATATATATATATATATATATATATATATATATATATATATATATATATACAATACAATATATATATAATATACAATACAATATATATATATATATATATATATATATATATATATATACCCTCGCTCTCCCTCAGCTCCCCCTTAGCTCTTCCTCAGTTCTCCCTCAGAATAACGTAAAAATCTGTTTCTAAAAACGTTTTTCCCAAACATCATTTTACACCGTTGCTCCCCCTCAGCTCCTCCTCACCCCCCCCCCCCCTCCGCCACCCCCTCAACCTAATCTATTTCTAAAATAATTACATCTACCTATATATAGTTATACGATTTACTTCATTTAAAATTAATTTTGAACTCAAAATAAAATATTCGAATTCCATTTTTTCTTTACTGAAATTTTTGACAAAATCCAAATCTTTTAGTTTCAAAATTAAAGTAATTCCTATAAATATTATAAATATACATAAGTTGATTGTTTTAGTTAATTAGGCATTCACCTTATAGTTACACATATTTCATATATGACATACTTCGCACATAACATTGAAACCTGTACCCTTGCTCAATATTCCTACTCCGTATCTCGATAATTGAACTATAACAGTACGCAAGGCTTAAGGACATTCACCGGGTGACAATAATGTTACTGGTGATTCATCATTAAATGGCAATATTTATAAAAAAATCGATTATTTGAGAATGGCATTCAAAGTAAAAAATATGAAAGTTATAAAAAAAGTATTAAAAACCAAAGTACGGCATTAACTGTGGCATGTATTGTACCCGTAGGAAAAGAAATCTCAAGTCAAGTGTTATTTGGAACACTCGCTAAATTTGCATATTATACAAGTCTAATAACAAACCGAATTTCAGTTGAGAGTTCCAAATAAGACTCAACTTGACAGTTTTCTTCATAAGGGTACCACGATATAAATATGTACTACTAATGTTGGAACACAACTTAGAGAGCTATATCTTTTAAAAAGTACCGCTTTGTAATGTCCAGCTTTTTATTTATTACTTATATGCTTATTTTATATTTCATACTAATTTTTGAGAAAGACTTAAAAAAACCTTGTCTTGTAATAAATAAGAATGTCAATTTTGTGAAAGCATAAGATAGGGCTCCCATGTTAATAATTGAAAATTTGAAGCTACATTTCTCTATTTTTGATAAAGCACGGGAGGGGGGGAGGGGGGTCGAAATTTCCACCATGTATAAAATAGCACCTAAATTAACATGTAATAAACGTTTCAAGATTTAAAATAAATTAAATTATCCGGTGAACGTCGTTGAGAATGTTCGAATTTACAATGCACGGATTGTAGCTATATATAGCATAAAATCTATAACATGCAAATGTTTCATGAATTTCACTAATAATTTTGTTTAATATTACACCTTGTTCTTGAACATATTGGAAAAATAAAAAAGTATAAAAGAATGAAAAAGAAAAAGAATTATAAATTGATAGTGCAGTATATAAAACGTGTTTTTTAGTGTGTCGCTAGCCTTTAATATTCCTAGAAAGAAATTAAGAAGCAAATTCAAATATTTAGTTACCGAGGAAACACCCAACGATTAAAAGACTTTTGAATATGGCAGGGCATTTTGTTTCGTGTTAACTGAGATTTTGAAAGATTTGTTATTAGTTGATATATAAATCTGGTGTAATCCTAGCTAATATACATTCAAATACACCCGCTAAATTTAAAATAATTTTAACTATTAGGTGCAAGAGCGACTTTTTGAATTAATTTTATTTGTAAGAGCATTGTTAATAAAAGTTTTATGTAGTATTAAGGGGAAACATACACCTTAAATTTGAAATAATAATTATTATGTTTAATGCTTGATAACACATTTTCTAATAAAAATTTATACTCATTTAAAACATTTGCCCATTTCTTATGCATATAATGTATCTGAAATAATGCTTATTATTTTTAGTGCGTGTTAAAATAATTTTAATGAAAATATATACTGAAGTAATAAATTTATCCTATTCTTACGCAAAAAACGTACCATTTCACCGAAGAAAAAGGTCCAAATATCAATTACATCAATTATAGTTTTCGAGTAATAAATGTTAAAAAATAAAATTTTGTCACACAGTATAACAACGGAAAAATGACTCATATAAAATCGTTTCTGGTCCTAAAATGGAGGATTTTATGAGTACTTATTGTATAAAAAATTCGCTTCACGAGAACCATCCCTGCATTAAAAAAATTCAAGAAATCGTAATTTGAAAAATCGTAAATTTTGAAAAATGGTCATAAAATAAAATTTATTTGACCATTTTCGCTGAAACTTTCAAGCACACACCAGGTATTGATAGCAAACATTTGTGCAAAGTTTGGGAAATTTATACCGCAAATTGAACGGATGGTGATATGCCACACACTAACACACACACACACGCACGCGCGCACTCACACGTTTTAAGAATAGTATATTCGGACTCCCGAATGCATAAAACATGTTTATACGTTAAATAGATACAACAAAATTTTACCATCACAAAGCTTTCTCTTTGAAAAAGAAAATGAGACCAATAACTTTCTTATTACTTTTCTCAGCATTTAGGACAAATATTTATTATAAAAACTTCTTTTTGTTAGTAGAAAAAAATATTATACAACTCATCATTTTATTAAAATCAAAAGATTTTATGTAGCGTAATAGAATCGTGATTTTCTATATTACAATGCATTTTACCATTATTCTAGAACTTCGAAAAACGTCTTCTTTATAGAACTTTTACATTACGTTTGGCGCTAGTGTTATCCTTGCCAAGGCAAACATAGGTCGCACATTCCTACTGTTTAGTACCTACAGTTGCCACAGAGACGCTAGCTTTGTGATGTTCAATGTTCGTTTGACGATGTCACGTGACATTGATTCAATTAGCAATATATTACCTTATGGGTTTTGTGGAAAAAATATAAATAGAATTATTCATTATTTTTGAATAAAAAGTCTTTTTTGGTATATGCCATAAATGAACATTGATATCAAATAAACATGATTTTAACTATAGATACAAAATTTGGGGGTTGTCGAGCGGAACGAGTATGGGGTGAAGCCCCCTTAGTATTATATACCATAATGCGCGACATAATTTGTAAATTATCCCAGAAATTCCTTTTAATTATCAGCTTAACCTATAAGGATAATTTTGTATTTATAAATACCAAATTATTAGATTACTATTAGACTCGTCATATAAGACCAATTAATATTTCCTGTATAAACTCTACTAACATTTATATTTTCTACTGTGAGATAAACGTAAAGTTTACATTATTACTATTTTAACGATCGCTTATAGCATCTTGAAGGTTTATACAAATATCAACAATAAATCCACTAGAAGAATTTTTCCAGTGCTTAGAAAATATATTGTCTTGTTCTACCAAATGATAAGAAGCTTCTCTTCTCCACAATCTGAATAAACCATTCGTCTTCCTGTGATTTATCGCAGCGGAAAATTATAGCATCGTGGAAATCCTTTTCCACAATGTCTTCACCTATTCTCAGAACAAAAGCAGCCGCACCAACGTCAACGGAAACGACTGATGATCCACACCCACAATCACCACAACTACCTCTTTAGAGTAGTCCGCAATTCCTCAAAAAGTTTCCGAATCAGAACTAACAATAATAAACTGTGCAACAATAACAAAAAGCCGAACGGTGGATCAACGATCCCTGCTAATCCGCTGAATCATCCGCGCGCTCATTCACCTGCATCCAAGACACGTGCGAGCGCAGTGGCAGTGCATAAATCCGCGCGCTGATACACTCGTCGAGGTAGATATACGTGGAGTTTCGCATGTACAATGCGTCAGGTATGAAAGCTGCAGAGAATCTTGGAAGAGACGGAAGGTACGGTGACTTATTACCGGTACGGTTATTAATTATTACCCTATTTTCAATTGGTCATAACTTTGCACCGAAACATCCATTGTCAACGAACAAAAACTAAAATTTAAGGAATATTCTTCTACTTTTATACACTTTATGGTGGAAAAATGTTCCACCTTCGTGTACACAGTTATTAACTGCGCAGTTAAACCCTTTTATTCTTGATATATATTATAAGAAACCGTAAAAAAACACCTAAATTGCCAGAAAAATATAGTTACACGGCCTATTTTCTTTGTTCAAACGCATTTTTCTTTATAATTGAGTTCCTAAAACAAAATAGAAAATGTTTGGAAACCAGAGCATTCAAATTTTCTTTTACGAAATCTGGACCTTAATTGTGCATTTATTTGGGATTTTGTCATATACACACACACACACACACAAACACACACGCATATATACACGTACTCGCACACACGCACACACACACCCACACATACATACACACAGACACTCATATACAATTTTTTTCAAAATTTAATGTATTTTGATTCCTCATGTTTCAAAACATGTTTTTATAACGATATTAGCACAACTATTTTTTACTATCACAAAGATTCCTCTATTGGGAAAGAATATAAAAAACTTGTAGTTTTCTGAATTCTTTTGTGGCAACGTATATTTTGTAAGAATTCTGTTTTTTAGTGCTGTCGAACCTCCCAGCATGATATACTCACGGCACTATTTCTCCCCCCGCACTGATACTGTCTGAAACTCACGGCACTGACACTCGGCCAAGTCCAGCTTTATATATGCTGTGAGGGATAATTTAATATGAAGTAATTTCTTAAATACAACCAGGTCTTATATTTAGGCAAACGCATAACTCCGTGGCGAGGGCAAAAAGTCAAAATGGCGAATGGACAATTGGTCGATGTCAGTACACAGGTCGAGTTACAATTTAAGGTCGCTGGTAATAGGAAATACCTAACCATGCCGATCGTACCAGATCTCGATTATGCCTATGTTATAGGTGCAGACTTTTTGTATGGTTATGATCCACCCTTGAGATTTAGATTTATTTAGATCCATTTATTTATTTTCGCTCTGGGAATAGCTAGTTTCATGGGACATAAAGATCAGCAGTACATAATTATACAAAGATTAAATATGTGTATATAAACGGTAGCTATCGCTTTTTCATTGATCACAGAAAGCTCAATGCAGTCATCAGCTCAAATACTTATCTATTACCATACATGGATTCCATACTGCATAAATTGCAATGAGCTAGGTATATTACTACGCTCGACTTAAACAGTGCCTATCACCAAATAAAAATGAAACATGAATGTATACATCTAACTACATTTACAGTTCCTGGGTTGGGATTATTTGAATTTATCCGTATACCGTATGATGTAGTCGGCGGTCCCACAATATTTCAAATGTTAATTGATTGAATAATCGGTCCTGACCTAGAGCCGTACACTTTTTCGAATCTGGATGATATTATTATCATTTCAGAATCGTTCGAAGAACATAAACGAATTCTCAAACTTGATTTGCAATGGCTACGCGCTGATCTCACGATAAACCTCGAAAAAAGTAACTTTTGTAAAGAAGAAGTGAGATATTTCGGAGTTTTGGTAAATTGAGATAGCTTCCGCCTTGAACGAGAGAAAATTGCACCTGATGTAAATTATTCGGCTCCCAAAAACTTAAAACAGTTACACACCTTTCTTGAAATGGCGTCGTGGTATTGAAAAGTTTTAGAAGATTTGGCTACGATTGCTGAACCACTCACCCTACTAACTAAAAAAAATGTCAAGTATACAATACAGGGTGGGGTCCAGCAGAGGTCTTTTAAATCCTTGAAAGCTCTTATATAATATCTACAGCACCCGTGGGCTTGAAGTTTTAAGTCAGAAAGTTTACAAATGAAATATGCTATAATCTATCAGAATATGATACAAAAAAACGCTGCCAATTCATTGGCACTTAACTTCTCAAAGTGAATGCATTGTTCCAATATGAATTTTTTTATTCTAAAACATTCTTTTATCATTGATTGTTGTCAAAAGATATAATAAAATTAAAGGGTATATAGTATAATAAAAAGGTGTGTCTTTTATCATTCATTTTTGTCAAAAGATAAATTACAAAAAATTCTAAGCTTATGATCATAAATTGCATTATCGATATCAAAATATCGAAGAATCTTTATTTTTTTTTTATTCGGTAAGTCCCTCTGAAATTGTTCAAGGAACTAAATGGGACCTTCAAAATTAAATCGGATTCTAAATAAAAAAATCTCCACTGTTTCATCGAATTTTTCTTCATCTAATACATTGTTTTATAATATATTGACTTCTGTATCATTAAGAATGATTAAATTGTAGTAAAAATGTTTTTATTTTAAGGTAAATATGACGATAGAATAGCTTTAAACAAAAAATGATGTTTTCGTATAAAACAACAGAGGGGAGATAGCTTATCAAAAATTCGAGTCGAGAAAATAGGTACTGTTATGTTCTTTCAAATGCATTTAGACTGAAGCGATCATATTACTTCTAAAATATCAAAATAATTTACTTTATCGATTTTCGCGCGAATATAGAATGATTTTATTTGATGGAGACTGTTAATCTACAGTCGTCGCAGGATTACAAAATTTTTTTGCAGTTCGTGAATGGTTAAGAAATTTTAATTTTTACTGATAATGCCATTTTAATTATTTGATGTTATGCATTTCAGGAATGTATAATATTTTTAAATGCATATGTAGCGCAAAATGAAAACATTAACCGTTGAGACAAACAATTTTCTAGCTATTAAAAAAAATATTGCTTATAATAAATAACTTATTTTAAAACGTGTTTTTTTAACATTAATTAACTCAAATTATTAGTTGTAAAATATAGATAAACGATTCACGTATATACTGAGAAAGCCACATCATAAAGTATTACGATATATTAATACTGTAAAATTATCCTAATAATTTCTTTTTCAGGTTTACGTAAATTTGTATTACACTTCAAAATATGACATTTTACAAATTTTTAATTTTTCGATTTTTCATATGGGACATATATCGCAAATTCTATATATAATATATCGTACCAATTACGATCTTGATTTCTCAGTGTATAATTAAATATAACTACACTGCTTCAATTATCCCATTAGCAATGGGGTATTTTACGATACAAATTTTCAGATTAAAATCAATTAATTTTATTCGAAATAGTGGCAAGATTATTTTTTATCTCAACACGCGCGTTCTTTTGGTATGAATCACTTTCTTAATGTTTTAGACTAATTATTAATGACGAATGGTGGTTTTTACAGACAATATTTAATAGGTTTAGTTTTTATTTCAATGGTGTAATTTTCTATTTAAAAATCAACAAATCTATACAACGAATATTGGAAAACATGCTATTCGTAAATTATATTAAGTCAAAAACACGGCAAAAGTGATTCAAATAATAACTACAGTCAATTTTGACATAAACAATACATTACTGCCATTTTTGGCAAAATGTATCTTCTTATAATTGAACTTTTATAATAGAGTTATTTAAGCAATCTTTATTTTTTTATATACCTAGAGAAAACTCAAATATAATTATATTATATAAGTGCTTATTATTTTGTTATATATAGGAGTATAAATAACAGCATCATCGCGTGAATAAATAATTGTATACTTGTTTTATGATAGCTACTGCTCAAAACTGCTTAAAAGTATATTTTCAATACCAGGTCTAGGTCAACAAAATAGCGAAAACCAGTTATGACCTAAAAATTACCTCCGACTGACAAAACTAATCAGTATTCGCGCTTCACACTTTTATCACCTTTCGCCAGGCTTATCCCTCCAAATGCACTCATACAATCAAACATTTCCTGTTCGGCATTCCACAAGAACATTTAACCGACCATAAATAATCTATTGCAAAACCCCGCCGCAAGTCGCTCATAAACGAGCCCTGATTTACATGTCCAACCACGACGAATGCAAGAATACGTTTGATCGCGAGCCGATTGCGGTATCAAATCGATGATTCGAATCGGTAGTACCCTCGTTTCTTTAAAGCAGCGGCAAGGGGAAGAAATAACACAGTTGCGTACGCGCGCATACTTTCTAATGTTGCATCAATCATGCGTAAACGCGTATTTCGGCCGTGATATAATATTACGGCGATATTATACCACGTGAATTACAAAGTATTGCGCGATAAGGGCGCGCAGTTCGGTAATGGAACGATAATAGTGCTAACGTACGGCGAATTCTCGTTTATGACGATGCTAATAATATTTTTGTTGCGATGCGCGCGTTGCGGAAGAATGCGCGCAGGCGATAAGTGATGGAACGTATGTATGGGAACATGATTTCTCGGTCGGTTTTGGGTGACTTTGAAAGTTGAATGTTTCTTATGCTGAAAATTTGTGATAGGTGTTTGATTCAATTACTAAAATGTAAACGAATATTTCAAAAATAAATAGTCAAACTAATATTAGAAGGCCAATTGTGTTGTATAAATTGACACTAACGATATTATATGCAGGTATGACATTTTATAAGTTTAGGTATATTGTAATTTGCGTGCAATACAAATTCAATTCGAGCTAGGGTGCTTATGATTTTATATTGTATGTTTTTATATGTATGCAAATTCAAGTTGAAATCGTATTGAAAACTAATTTAAGTTGGAATCTTGTAGTGGTGAACTTTGAACTACCATTATTTGTATAGGAGGTATTAGTATAAAGGTATTGTCTAGCTGGACTTGGGATATTACTACTTAAGGTGATGATAAAGCCACCGGTCACCGACAAATACCAAGAACCATTTTTCTCATTTTATTTTCAATTTCGAGTAAATATCTCTATGAAACGTTATTGTCCCTATAGAAAACAACAACTCTTCAGAGAGATATTTTATCAAAATTGAAAATTGAAAGAAAATAGTGATTCCCCGTATTTGACGACAATAGGGGGGTTTAGCATCACCTTAAGTAAATATCGCAGCTCCAAAATAAGACAATAATAACTAAAATTTGTACTCACTTGATTTTTGTTGATGTTTCATGTTTGAATATGCCTCTCTCGTACAAATATAACAGAAGGCATCGAAACATAACATTATAATTGAAAACAGTTATACTGTGCACAAAGGCATAAGTCGCGCGTGTATGTGTGTTTGTGTTTGTGTATGTGTGTATGTGAGTATATATGTGTGTGAGCGTTTTTCTGTGTGTGTATATTTGTGTGTATGTGTGTGTGTTTGTGAGCGTGCATGTGTGTGTATGTGCGCGCGTGAGCGTGTGTGTATGATGTATGTGTGTGCGTGTATATGCGTGCGTGTGCGTGTGCGTGTGTGTGTTCGTTTGCGTGTGTGTGCGTGTGCATATTGTATGTGTGTGTGTTTTGCACCGAACCAAATTTGTATTTTTTTATACTTTTTATTATAATAGATTACTAGGTTTAGTCATGAAATTCCACACAAACATGATGGTGAATACATACGAGCAAACTTACCTAAACCGTAATCTGCGTTCGCCTCTCTTCCGCGTGCGACTCAAGACCATTTTTCGAAAATTCAAAAAATTAGTGAAACAAGGCGTAAGCACGTTCACTTTTTTGTCATCGCTTTTATTGAGATTCGCTTTTTTCATTCTCCCGTTTTATGGACGATATAATTATAGCTTGCGCGTGCTTAAGTATTGCTGCTATATATCAGAAGATGAAAAAAGAGGAGGACAATGTAATGTTGCCTTGGAAAGCAGCTCGATTTTGACACACAAAAGAATTTGACGAATTCATTATTTTCATTTATTGCCACTGCGAGCTTTTGGTCTTGCGCTGGGTGAAAAATAATTAAAAGGATGATACCTTTTATAGTGTGATAGCATTCGAAATTTGCGTTGTGAAAATTTACGATGATTTTGATATATATTTTGACATTATGTATCATCCGATTTAGCATTTGATCTACCATTCAAAAACATCATTACATAAAGTTCTGAAAAAGAACTAGAAACTTGTAGATAGAAAAATCTGAATTTTCAAATTGAGAGTATTATCTGGATGATACAACCCATGTGACGTTTTAGATAGATGAATTACGACACATTGAAAATTCTTTTAACGTGTTCGTTTGTAACGATATTTTTAAATGATTGATCAATATATTATAAATATAAAACCACGCGATAAAGCATGTTAAAACATATTTTTCTTTTCATGGATGACTTTTTACTATTGAAAATTAATTAAGTTTTCATTTCCGAAACTCGTCAAAAATCACAATTTTTAATCCATCGAAAAAAGTTTTTCAATGATTGAGGACAACTCGTGACCGAAATCTAAACTTTTCAACTTCGTAAAGTTCAATTAATGCCAAATGAAAATTCATCGCGACAGTCCCAGCTGTCGGGCTCTCAAATTTGAATGGAGCGCCAAGTATGGAGGGAAACTAGTAAAGTCCGGAAATCGTCTGGGTATGTTGTAACTACATGCAAATCTGAATGCGGTCTGCCACCGACTTTATAGTATCACATAGTTTAGAGCTGCGGACCAGCGTACACGTGGAATTGATTTCAATTTTACATATAGAATACGATTAATTTTTCCCTCGTAGTTTTTCGTGATAAAGTAACGAACTTCTTTTGTAGCGTCGAATTGTCTGAAAAGAAACTATAAGTTGACTAGGATATTCAAGCAGCTAAGAGTTTTTGTTAATGTTATTGTTATAGAGGAGCATATAAAATTTCAGCAGTTTATTGAGAATCTGCAATGCGTTCTTATTAGTATGTTCACCGAATTGTATGTATATTTTTACTTATATATCTTTGGTGGAAATCAATCTCATTCATAGCCAGTAATGGGCCATTAATAGGTATAAATGAAGACTGAACTTTTGTAAATTTCTATTTATTCGGTGTCTACGTCATGAAATAATATTTTGCTTATTTTAAATAATTTAGGGTTGTACTTTTGGAAAAAATTATTACTTCGGGAAAAATTGCGTTAAAATAAATAAGTTTGAGTAAATCTTCTAAAAGAAAATTAAGTCGATATCACATCGGGTCTGAGAGATTTTAAATGAATCCGTAAAAACAAATTTTACAGCTTTTAACCCTCTAAAATATTGAAATTTGATATTGATATTTAAATTTCCTAAAATCCCTTTTGATTACCGAGCTCATAATACCGAGTTTATAACTCATAAACAATATTCCATTCAAATGACTAAGTGTCGATGTATCAGTCAGTCAGTCAAAACATACCAACTTAGGGATTAATCAGGGAATAACTGTAAAATTAATATTTGAAAATTAGCATTCGTAACCTTTCTAAACGATAATTAAAATTAACCACTTAGGTATTAATTAGGGAGAACCCCAGACATTACTTTTTATAAATTAGCATTAAAAAACGATCTAAATCATAATAATAAAGCTAATATCTTATCGGGCCGTAAAAATTTCGAATAAATCCGTAAAATCACATTTTGCATTTTCTTACCAATTTAGGGTTTGAAATTTGAAAAATTTTCCCATTTAGAGGTTGATTCGGATAAAACAAATGAATTACTTTTTAGATATTAGTATTAGAAAACCTTATAAATAATAATAAGTCCAATATTTCATCGGGTCATGGACCTACTACTTTTTATCAAGTTAGGGTTTGAAATTTGGAAAATTCACTCACCTTGGAGTTGATTAGGGAAAGCCCAGAAATAACTTTTCGGAAATTATCATTAAAAGACGTTCTAAACCATAAATCATAATAAAGCCAATATCTTATCGGACTTTGGAAATTTCGTATAAATCCGTAAGGGTGGACTTGGAGCCACTAGTAACAACTTTTTACAATTACATCAATTAGCATTTGACATGAAAAATTACACATTTTTGTAAAATTGCATAACATAATTTGGTCGTATTATTTGTTTTTACTTAAAATAATTATTTCAAAAGTTACAAACGTTTTAAGTTTCAGTGTTTTTGATGTATATAAATAAACTGTAATGTTACGTGGCGTCATGAATATATAAAGTTTGTGACGTCACGTACACTTCAATCTATTATGTATCTACTCCAATTTTCGTTTATTTGAAAAAATAATAGAACGACCTAATTAGTTTTCCTCATTCTACGTAAACAACCAAATAGAATTTTTCATGCATAATGCTAAATTGTACCATATCTAAATTTATTTATAACAGTTTTATGAGTAACTTTACCGTTAAACCGTCAGTAGGTGCACTTTTCTAAAAATATTATAAACATATAAAATGAAAGAAATTTTTTGCATTAAAAAAGCCTGTTTGTAAAAAGTGTGATGTTCACTCGTATATTAAGAGCTTAAAACGTTACAAGTTAAGATATTTTGTTAGTCATATTTTCTATCTATCACATTGATGATTAATTGCAAGAATAAGATACGATTCGCATTTTATAGACCTTTTTAAGTATGACTGCACCTCCCCCTCCATGTTCTTAAAAAATCAATATTTAAGTAATTTTTATTATAACCGCTTATTATCTCTAAAAAAGCATTATATTTGGCTTGCCTACACCTATTGCCGGATCCCACATCCAAAATTAGTGCGCGAGAGCTCCACCTTGCCGCAAATTGACCGCACTCGACGAAACATCACACTGCACCTTTGCTACTGCTATATCTTCAAGAACCTCTCCTTTTTTGCGGAACGCGGACTTGGAAGTTATATATGTCTGCCGCGAGTACGAATGCGAATTCCGGTTCAAGGACGCGCGCACTTCGACTGGCAGCAGTAGCCGTCGCCGCCTCTTTTCCTTTTCTTCTTCGCGAGGTTTGTTTAATGCCTTCTTTCGCCGCGTTTAACCTTGTAAGGCCGAAAAATTAAGCGCCGCTGAAACGCCGCTACGCGATGCCTCGCGTTGCGGTTTTTCTCGTGTCAATGCGGATTTGGCGAGCTGGAGAGCGTTGCGGCTTTCGTTTATTTATGGTTGTGTTTCTAATGTTTTCGCGATTTGGATGGTAAAGGGTATGTTACAGATGAATGTTATGTAACTAGTTATCATCTTCTTATGTGCATAGTACGAATCTATAAAATTTATGAAGTGAAATTAATGTCGCCCCAATGATTGTATTTTTACATTTTTGGAGTGGAATTTCATTCTAAAATTGTAATAACATCAGTCACTAAAGTGAATTTCTTACTAATAAAATAGCACTAAAGTTTGGTACTTTCTAACATTGGATTGTTATGGGCTACCTAGAATTTATGGGCTTATTGCATGATACATCTTTAGATAATGATATTATTATTATTAATATTATATTGGTCAAGTAGTAATGGTTAGCAGTAACAATAGTTTTTGGGAGTAGTTGTCCGAAGCTGTGTAGTCCCTAGCCTTGTTCACATAGTCACGCCACCTCTTTCTATTGTTTGCAAGTAGCATCCAATCCTCCTCAAAACATCATATTTCCCGTATCAATTTTAATATTGTCCTCCCACCTTTGTCTCGATCTACCTAGGGGACTTGCGTTTGTCGACTTCCCTATAAGTACTCTAAGTTCTGTTCTTTCACTTCCCATTCTAGCTACGTACCCAGTCTATCCTAGTCCTCTAGATTTAATTAATCTACTAATGTTTGGCTATCCGTATAACCGGTATAACTCACGTATTTCCTGATTATGGAAAATACTCCATTCTCTAGTAATCTCATATATTTTACCCACGAATGTCTTCTAAGGACTGTATTCTCAAATACTCTAAATCTATTTTCTTCTCGTTTGGCCCACGTTTCGTATGCGTATAAAACTACTGGCATTATAAATTTTCTATATATTTCTAATTTAGTCTTCCGCAATAGTAGTAGGGATTTTAGTAAGTTAGTTACCGAATAGAGGCACGCATTTCCCAAATGCAGTCTCTTCTTGATTTATTTATGAGTCTCATTTTTGTAGTCTTGTATTATGACTGAGAAATTATAATAAAAAAGAGAAAACCCAGTACATTGTCACTAGCAGAGCTGGGTCTGAGAATGCTGTTACCGATCTGAAAGTCTCAGACAAAACTTTCAAAGAGTAGTTGATTATATAATATCAAAAATGGAATAGTACATTGTGTACCGAGGGCGAGAAATAGGCTTTTACCGAGTGAGTTTGCTTGAGTGCGTTTTGTGAGTCGAAGTCGAGTACTGCAAACACACAAGGGCTCGAGCGGGCGGTAATGGCTCGAGCGGGCGATAAAGGTCACTACCGCCGAAAGCTCGAGTATTATTTTTTTAACAATATTTTGTTATTTTTACTTTTTATATATAAATATTGCACTTTTTTAAACCCACTATTTTCAGGATGTTAAGTTTTTAAATAAGTTTAATTAATCGAAACAGTCATTAAAAGGTTTTGGAACTATATTTTATGAGAAATTCAGAAAATTTGCTAAAAAAATCCTTTGTTACTATTTTCTTTAAGAGATTTGATTTTGTTGAATAAATGGAGATTGAAATTTGTTAAAAAATGTAAAAATGACTACATGTTCATATTTAGACTTGATCTACTTTGAACCTGAGGGTTTAAAAAAATGTGATAAAATTTTCATATATTCTATATACCAAAAGGAACATTTTTACCGAAGAGATAAAAAAAGAAATTTTTTTCGATCTCTATTTCCCAGAGAATCACCCATATATATATATATATATATATATATATATATATATATATATATATATATGGGTGATTCTCTGGGAAATAGAGATCGAAACCAATTTCTTTTCGATCTTTATGAACATGTAGTCATTTTTTACATTTTTTAACAAATTTCAATCTCCATTTATTCAACAAAATCAAATCTGTTAAAGAAAATAGTAACAAAGGATTTTTTTAGCAAATTTTCTGAATTTCTCATAAAATATAGTTCCAAAACCTTTTAATGACTGTTTCGATTAATTAAACTTATTTGAAAACTTAACATCCTGAAAATAGTGGGTTTAAAAAAGTGCAATATATATATAAATATATATAAATATTTATATGTGTGTGTAACTTATCTGGGCTCAAACGCTAGTGGATATAATCAAATCAATCTATGTGCAAAAACTCAATTTTCAGTTAACATTTAAACTTTAAGTATTTGTAAGACTTATGAACTTCTCAGTCAAATTTGTTTCATATTATATAACCTATTTTGTCTATGCACAGATATTGATCTATGCATAATAATAGTTTCAGATTCATTTGTGAAAATCGCGCAGTAATCAATTTCTTGCCGCGCTAAATTTTAACATTCCAGTTTCGTGTATTGGCGTGAAAAGTGGCCCGTGAATCATCGGGTGCACTTTCGTTCTAATTTACAGCTGCAGTAATTCATATATTCTTGTTTACAAAGATCGTTTAAATTATTATCGACGTCAAGTAAATCACACATTGTTTCATTAGTTTATTTTGTTAAAAAATTTTGTTTCAGTATGTGAAAAGCCCTTCTTTTATATAATATTTTTTTCTCTTATATTTATAAGATATGTCAGTAAAGTGCTAAGAAAATGTTATATTGAATGGTCATTTAATGTGCTATATATTACGCAGGAGTCAACTAAAGGAGGGAGTGATATATTCGGACCTCGCAAGTCAGATAATACATATCTACGCTAAAATCTCTTTAAAAATATTATCAAATAATGCTTTCTCGTTGAGAAAGCAATATTCAAATTACTAATGACATAATAGACCAAAATAGAGGCGAACATTAGATAATTCAGTGTCAAAGCATTAATTCATCTCATTAATACCATCTAGCATAGAATATTGATCGAATTTTAATAATCTTGAAATATTACGATGTCGTGCTGATGGCAATGAACTTCACACAGTAAGGAAATCAAATGCGGTAGCTATATGGAGGATTCTACATTATTCGAACGTCGCAACTATTATATCGCGATATAATAAGCCTCCACGATTCTTACAACTATCTAGCTAATGAATTAAGCCGACTTGACCAGATACATGACCGCTCGTTCTCGAATGGCAAGAACGCTTAGATACTTGTTAATTCTGAATATGTCTAGGATTCTGTCTAAATATAGTGGGTGCATGAGGCAGAAAATACCTCTCAAAACCTAATCAAAACTCATTTTCCGACCCTGTGATACTATAAATGCCTACAACATCTCATATCGAAGCTAAATGCTTCAATTTAGAAGATTGTGAAAGTTTGCAGAATATATTCGATTATTCGATATATTCGATATATTTCAATATTATTCATATTAGGCTTTTTTACTTGTAACGTCACAGACCTGCGTGACCTTACGTTCGGGGTACAACATTCAAAATTGCGCTAATTGATTTTTATTAATAATAAATCGGTGCAATCACTTTCGTATACAAAAAAATATGGTTTTCATGCTAAGATACCTAATTAAAATTGAATCTACTTAAGGTGGCTCCCTGGTAACCTTTCTAAAATCTCTGTATTACATTTTAAAAATCTGGGGCTTACATGGAATATTTGTTATGATTATATGAATTTTCATAGCAATCTTCAGATTTTTTTCAGCCTTTATATTCAAAGCTATTCAGTATAATGTCTTATTTTTTAGTAAAAATGGGCTATATTCAAAATAGCTCTCGCGCACATCACATTGTCATGCACTTCTAAGAAAATTCTATAATTTTTTTATAGCTAGAAATAACTAATATTCGCTTTTAATTTGACTTGATTATTTAGTATATAACTCTGAAAAATATATATGTGATTATATTTCAAAATTGTTATGTAAATACCGTTATTTTATTAAAAATAGTATTATAAATAAACTTCAAAGTATCAATTAATAAAAAGTCGAGCAAATTTTAAAAATGCCTTAAATATATATTCTTAAAGTTTCAAAAATTTTTTTAATTTTTGTATGCGCGAGGGCGGCGAAGATAAATTTAGGACTTTGATAAGACCATTCATCGAAAGCTGCGTATGACTCCCAAAAAAACTTTTAATTTACGAAAACCTTTTTTATACATATAATAGTAGTATCGAATAAACTAAATTGTTCCCAATGTTAAAAAGATGAAAAAGTGAATAGTATTAACAAAAAGAAAATGAATAGAAAAATTTGTCAAAATCATGAAAAAACACCATGGAGCCACCTTAATACGCTACCGAAACGTAAATAACGTTTCCTCATTAAAAGTAGTAGTTTCTGACCGCTAATGTTTCATTAATTAAAATAAATATTTTAATTAATGAAACATTAGCGGTCAAAAACTGCCACTGTATAATTTCGAATAATTTAGTAAGATATGATTTAATAGTACACCAGTAATGGTTTAGTGTTTAGTAGTCTATAAATAATACATTGTATTAATATAGCGAAATCTGCTTAATATTGAATAGTCTGTTTTATTGATTTTATTGAGTAAGATACATTTTATCTTTGACATAGCTTTTTGAACAATAATTTTCAACATACTATTTTTCGTGAAAATATTCTGTTTTGATTCATGTTATGCTCAAGCCAACTAAAGAAATACTTTATTGAAAGTAAAGCGACTGAATTTCGTCGAATATTCGAGGCTTGTGTCTACATAAATTATTCTTTTTCTGTTATAGCACGGGTACGATAAACTTCCTATTGAAAAAAATTGCAATTGAAATTCGAATTTCCATCCTTAATGCGAGCCGAGCGCATTTCGCGAAATGTACTTATATCCCCGCCAAATCATTCTACACGTGTCCCACAGTCCCGCGTCATGGTCATTATCTTTTAAGGTTTTGGTATACTCGTGAGCGCAGCGCCACTCAACGCGAACGCCCATGTAAAAAGTTTGAGCCGTGTACGTGCGTTTGACGCGCCCGATCTTTTTCCATTGGCGTCTACGTTGCGTTGCGTTGCGCTCTCCAGTATACCAAGACCTTTAGAGAACAAATAACCTTTACATTGTTCCATTGATTGAAGTAAGAAAGTTTTATTCCTCATTAAGAGTAGCTTTTCAAACTGTCGTTTTGTAGGTAAATGTAAATTGTATCTTAGATTTTCATACATGAAAATGGAAAACTATTGAATACTATTGTTTGAATTGTGTGTGAGTGTGACTGCGTGAATGCTTGCGTGCGTGCATGTGAACCTGCATGTGTATGTATGTATGTGTGTGCGTTGGTGGGTTTGTATACAGTGCGTGTCTAAGAGGTTGTGTATGTAGGTGACAAAAAATGGTATCAACGATAACTCTCGCACACATTTATACTTTTCGCTCAAATATTTCAGGCATATGAGGTATGGCATAACTTAGAACTGAATATATTTTTGAATTTTATAAAATCTTATATAAATATTATTTGTATAAAATCAATAATTTTGAAAAATATGAAAAGATTATAAAAAAATTTTTGCTACTTTTTTCGACAGATATAATTTCCTATTCCTACTATAATTTCCTAGAGAATAAGAAATGTAGAAAATTATTTTATTATTTTGAAACAAGTATCTACTACAAGTATTTATTTAGCTTCAAAATCTTATTAATTTATAGGGTTGATCATATCAAGCATGTCTACAAAACTTTATCGAAAAATACGAATTCAATGAAATATTTTTTTAAAATGTACAAATTTATTTTTTATGAAGCCTGATATTTCTAGTGACACTCCTGATATCATAACAAATATATTGACACCATATTTATCAAAATCCGTGAGAACAATGGAACTCACATACATGCATACATACATACATACGCGTGAAAAACAATACCCATTTTTGCGGATCGAAGTGAGGTAAAAATACGGAAACTCAAATATCTCGGATAACAAATGTCCTTACGATCTGCGCAAAGAACTCAGCCAAGAGATACAATAAAGCTACATTTCTGTAAATTTTCAGCAAGATTCATGTTGTTCTCCAGTTATCGGGGACATAGAGAATCGATTTTTTTCTCAAGAATAATAATAATTATTATTATTATTATTATTATTAAGTTGAGTTTGGGCTCCTTGAGAGCCCTAGACGCATGGTTTCCCTTGGCGTCCTTCCTTTTTGGGTCAGTTACCGACTTAATGTCACCGCCTCCTAGAAAGAGAAAATTCCGAGGGCATCACTGGCCCTTCGACTTTCAGAAAGTAGGTTCCTAGAAAATGGCAGCTACTTTCTGATAGCGATGGGCAACTGCATAGGAGATGTTCCGAATACTCTTCCTCCAAGCAGCAGTAGCGACAGTCTGGGTTGTTTTCCAGACCCATCCTGTGCCTGTGTAGGCGCAGATTACCGTGGCCCGTAAGTATTTCCACGATAGTTCTGGTTTTATTTTTACTAAGACCAAAAATGACTCTAGTCCAGTCTTTTACCGTTGGAGGTGTGATGAAGACCTTTGCTTGCTTGCATCGTTCCTCTTAATCCCATACCAGTTGATGATCCGCAACCACCCACTCAGTAATTGCCTCTTTCACTAAATTGGCGCTGATGCCTACAGCTGGTTCTGGGCCGATGAAGCTTTCTTTTGCTCCAGTTTTAGCTAGGGCATCTGCTATCATGTTACACTGTATCCTGGGATCCATAATAGCGTGACCTTGGTGATTCCGGCCAGATTGTTGAGGGCTTCATAGCATTCCCACACTAATCTGGATATTGTTGTAAAACTGTTGAGTGCTTGTAGAGCGCTCTTACCGTCCGAGCAGATGTACACTCGTCTCTCTGAAATGGCCTCTGCAGCCATCACGGCGCAACGAGTTATAGCTACCAGCTCGGCTTGGAGAACCGAGGCGTACTGACCCAAAGGCACAATAGTGCCCTTACCGTTCCGCCTACAGTATATGCCCGCTCCAGTGCCTGCCGCGCTTTTAGATCCATCTGTATAGTAGAGATTTCTCCCGCTTGGTAGGCTACTTTTTCCTGTCGCCCAGTCATGCCTGGACGATAGGCTGATTGTATATTTCTTCTCAAAGAGGAATCGCGTATTCGTGGTGTCCAGGGTCATCCGCAAGACGTCCCATCTATCCAGTCCCTTGGGGTATCTAATTGACTCCCCAATACGCTCCTCTCCGAGTGCTCTTTTGACTCTGTGGAGGGCTTTTGCAGCCTCTACTTTCAAAGCTAGTCTGAGGAGCTCAATGTCCAGGACCATCCCCAGAGCTGCAGTAGGAATGGTCCTACCTAGTTGCTCCGGAGATGGCCCTGAGGATTAAGCTTCTTGTTCTCTCTGATATGATGTTTGTTGTTGATAGGGCAGTTCTGTTCCACCAAACTATGACCGCGTAGGTAAGTCTCGGTTTAAGGACCGCCTCATACATCCAGCTCATTATTTCCGGTCTCAAACCCCAGATTCTTCCTACGGCCCTTCTCAGTTGCCACAGTTATGCTGTGAGTTTTCCGGTTGCATACTGTAGGTACTCTTTCCATGATAGTTTACTATCTAAGATTACACCTAGGTACGTTACCTTGTTCTTGAGTGTCAGTTTCTGTCCACTCAGGACAAGATTGCATTGTCTGTCCCACATGTATCTTCTGGTGAAGACTACTATCTCCGTCTTTGCTGGATTGACAGATAGTCCCGTACGTGTACACCAGGTGTCTACAAGTGTTAAGGCTTTACGCATAATGCCCATCAGGGTGTCTAGGAATGGTCCACGGATGATAATTTTGCTGTCATCAGCGTAGCTGATTACCTTGCATCTCAATTCGCTGAGCTGTTTCACCAACTCGTTCACCACCAAACTCCAGATAAGGGGGGATAGGGCGCCTCTTTGTGGGCATCCAGACCCCACCCTTCCTCGTAGCGTTGTGTCGCCCTTGGTGGTCTCGAGAAGTCTGTTTCCCAGTATGTGGTTGATCCAGTTGATTAAGCAAGGAGGAACCTTGTGCATATTTAAGGCCTCTCTGATAACCTCTCTTGATGTATGGTTGAAGGCCACCTCTATGTCCATAAGTGACCCAATGGCATACCCCTTGGCCTCCAACTGTGTTTTGATGAAGGAGATCGCGCTGAAAAGTGCAGTCCCCGTCGACCTTCCAACTCTGTAGGCATGTTGGTCCTTGTGGAGCTGTTCTGTTTCCAGGACAGTGTCCCGTTTGTATCTGTCTATCAGCCTTTCAACAGTCTTGAGAATGAATGAAGTGAGGCTGATGGGGCGGAAATCCTTTGGGGAGGTGTAACTGCATTTACCCGGTTTTGGTATAAACAGTACTCTTGTTCCTCGCCATTTAGTTGGAACAAACCCGAGTGTAATACTCGCCTGTATTAATCTTGTCAATGGGCCGAGCATAACGTCCTCCGCTTTTTGTAGCAGGGCTGGATATATACCATCGAGTCCCGGTGACTTATAAGAACTAAAAGATCCTACTGCCCACCTGACTCTGGTCGGTGTGACGATTTTATTGGCCAGCCGGCGTCGTTCTCCTATTTCGGTGAACAACCTCCTGCAGCCAACCCCAAATACCGAAGAGTCGGGGTTTTCATCGTCGTCCCTGGTTCTACTGAAACCCGGGAAATGCGCATGAATCAAGAACGAGAGAGTCTCTTCGTCGGTAGTAGCATGTTTGCTGTTTGAGAGTTTAAGCGTGCCCAGAATGGCTCCCGGATTCTTGGATAGAATCCTATCCAACCTTGCCGCCTCTGTTCTTCCATTGATATTCTCACAGAAAGTGGCCCAGCTTTTATTGCGTGTCTCCTTTACCGCGGATTTGTATTCATCCTTTACCCTTTTGTAAGTATTCCACAGTGTTGTGTAATAATAATATAATTACTTAAAAATTTAACTGTATATTCTTTCCGATATTTCTAATTACCTAAATTTTTTTATGAGCCATTACCATTATTATATATGTTTATATATGGCACCACATTTGGCTTTTTATATAATCATATACGATCATATATGGGCATATATGGGCATATATGAAATCAATTTTGTCAATTTTTAGTCTTTCAATTTGAATGTTATCGTCAGAATGATACTTCCAATTTAGGTAACTTTATATCAGATCAGTGCAGTGTTTTAAGTTGTATAATGAAAAATCCTCCAGAATAAATATTTTAATGGCAAAAAACCGTGCATGAGCATATATGTTCGTATATGATCAGATATGAGCCAATTTTACTCGGGTAATTAACTACTTGTATACCTATTACTTATTTTACTTTATTTCACTTTTATCTTTGTCATTTTATATACATGTATTTTAACTACCTGGTGTGATAGACTTAATTGACTCTTTATATGCAATATTGATTTTATTTTTTTTTGGCGAGCTGTAATGCGATGATATCTATATGACGAAGTACCTGATAATAATGACGAACTACCTGGTAATAATATGACAATGTACCTTATAAAATATAAGACTATGTATATATGTAATTTTATCTTCATTGTAATTGCACAAAAATAAAGTTCTATCTATCTATCTAAACAATCGTCACAAATAATTATCAAATTTCGTAAACCATAATCCCGATCAAAATCATTTGTCGAATATTCATCGTCGCGCATCCAGTACAGCGACGTTTAATTCCACGCCGCTATACCATCATCGCAAAAAGCTCCGAGAGTCCTTCGCTGGCATGGCGCTGCACTTGTGCAGCAGGACAAGGTCGCGCGCACTCGTCCTGCGTAATAAAAGTGGACACGCGCGCGCGCGTTTAACTCCGGCCCTTCGTTGACCCAATTGCGTCGACGGCAGGGACGACGATGCGCGCTTGAGCGATCAATCGACGAGTGCACGCGAGCGCGCAAGTTCTATAGTGCATACGATGATCGTAAATAATGGGACGTCGTGTCCGTTTTTGCTTTCTTAGAGAGAAAGCTTTGTAGATATGAAGAGTTTTAAGATTAGAGGTTATGATGAATTTCGGTGATTTCGACGTGTTTGAATCCAAAATTTAATTTTATTAAAAATGCCTTCGGAAGATATTTCTGCAGAAAAATGAGCCAGTAGAAACCTGTGTGTATTTGTGAATGTGCGTGTCTGTGTGTGCGTATGTGTGTATTTGTGTGAGAGAGAGAGTTTGTGTGCTTGCGAGAGAGAGTTTGTGTGTGAGTGTGCGTGTATGTGCTTGTGCATGTGCGTGAGTGAGAGTGTACGAGAGTGAGTGATTGAGTCAGCGAGTGTGTACGAGAGTGAGTGAGTGAGAGTGAGTGAGTGGGTGAGTGAGTGAGTGAGTGAATGAGTGGGTGAGTGAGTGAGTGAGTGAATGAGTGGGTGAGTGAGTGAGTGAGTAAGTGAGTGAGTGAGTGAATGAGTGAGCGAGTGAGCGAATGAATGAATAAGCGAGGAAGTAAAAACGCCCTACAATAACGCATAAAGCGAGATCTCGTATAGAAGGTATGCATATTACATGCATGGGCACATTGCCTGCATCTATCCTGCACCTGTAATGATTATGTGATATGATGACGTATCGCACTTAGTAATTATACGACCATGTATCTTTTTGACAAGAGCAAAATAAATTCTTTATCTATATTTCTATCTTATATTAAAATGAAACTTTACATAGGTATCAATCATTTTGGTCTACTTTCAAATGATACAGATTATATACCCTGGTAGAAAATTGAGCATCATTTGTGGCCTGTTCACTATCTATTGACCAACTTCCGTGGTCAATTTGTAATCAACAATTATACCATAAGAGGACCATAATACGGGTAAAGATACCTGTAAAATCTCAAATACATGCATAAAAATTTAAATTCGAATTTATACTTTATTTTATTTATAGTAGTAAAATTTTTTAATTATTTGATCTCTTTTAAGTATCTAATTCGTATTCAATTATTTCAGGTTCATAAATTTTATCTATAAATAATTATATAAATTACATCACCTTTTGGCAATAAACCGTCGGCCATAAACTGGGTTGTGAACCATAATATAGGCCATAAATTGACCACACACCATAAAATTCGGCATTATATGGCAAATAGTTGGTCAATGTTTCTACCAGGGTACTTTCAAATAACTATTCATATTTTTTTATTTATGGAGTAGACAATTTATGTAATACTAACTTTTAATAATAAGTGTTATTAAAGTTCAGATGTGCACAAAAGTTAGCTAAAGTACTGCAAATAAATGTAAAATTCTGACTCCTCAAGACAGAAAAATTTTTCATTATATACACAAGTCTTATTCTCTTTGTTATACACAAGTGCGACAGCATTGATTTTTCAATCAAATCCTCTGCTATACGAGAGCATCTCCTCGAGATAATGAAGATAATTATTGCATATAATGTGAGGATTTCTTTCCGCGTGAGATAACTTGTAAATGGAAATAAGAAAGGCAAGAGAAGGACATAAATGATAATCAAGCGGAGGTGAAAAAATTAGACACTCAAGACAGAGGGAGAATGTGCGCCGCGCAGGCAAGGTCGCCGGATAATTTGGCTCTCCGTGATTTAAAATGCAGAAAGATACATGTTCGTGGAATACATTATTTTAAAGATTATTACACACGATTATAAAAAATAGTCTTTGTAAATTGTAGATGAAATAATTATGGATTAATTTTATAAAATTGTAATGCATAGTAATTTTATTTTAAACGCTATAATTAGGTTAAATAGACATTTTTTACGCGTGATTGAATAAAATGTTTAAAAAATAACTTTTTTGTCATACTTGCACGAAAATACGTTTTTTCAAGCCCATATAACGGGGCTATAGTTGTCGCTTTTCGACTAGAGGCCTTTTTCGCCTTTGTATGGCTGCAATACTCGTCTTTAGCTCGCAGTACGCATTCGCCTTCGGCTCATGCTTGCTCGTCTTCGACTCGTATTGCAAACTTCACACACGGGCGAAAAATGGCTACTTCTCCCCCATGGTACACAATATACTATTATCTAATAATATAATTTTTCTTTTGCCAATTATTACTTTCTTTTCTGAAAGAGAAAACGTTCATTCGATGAATATATTTTTTAACGTAATAATGTATGTGTGGACATATGCGGGGATGCGTAAATGTATGAGTGTCTGTATGTGTGTGTGTATCTATGTCTGCGTATGTGTCTGTGTATGTGCGTGTATGTGTGGTATGTGTGCGTATGTGTGTGTGTATGCGTTGGTATGTGTGTGGTGCGTGAGTACACGTGCGTATGTATGCGTATGAGTGAGTGCGAATCATATCACGAATACGTAAATGATTTGGAAAGTTTCAGCTTAGTTGATTCAGTTGGTTAATCTTATGCACGTTAATCTATACATTAGTCTGCGCGCAAACTAACAGGCAAATTTGCATGTCATACGACATTCGAACATGCAGCCAAACCGACATGCTATCCTGTAAACAAATATGCATGTTATACAGTATGCGAATCTCCACACAATCTTGCCACTGAGCTCGTTTATTTTTGTAAAAAATGATCTGGATGTGAACCATATGAATCTTATCCTTTATTTGGACAATTTTTGTTTGGGATATTGCTTATACGATCAAGTATAACCCTTACGACAAAAATCTGCAAAAATTTCTGCGACATTTTCTGCCAGATCTCCTGCAGAAATTTCTGCACGATTTTCTACACAGCTTCTACACATGCAGATTTAAGATGATACTAAAAACAAGACAATGATTTGTAGCTTAATAGAGCTATGTCACGCAGAGACTAAATCGATGGCCCTTACGAAGACTAGCACATTTGCGGGGTTTGCCACGAGGAGTAGCACGTTTGGAAATCTCCCACGAAGACTGGCACATTTCGCCATTCTCCCACGAAGACTTGCACATTTCGTAATCGTACTTACTCCATCTACTCCTCCTGCTTTATTTTTTTTTATCAGTAATATTCAATACTTCAATTTGACTAGTACGATATGTCAATATTGACTTATTATGGAAAATTGGTAGATATTGTTCATCATTCTCTGAAGAGATAATTTGACTTCAAGCTTTTCGCTATTAGTTCCAAAGAAATTATTAAATGCATTAGATATCTATTTGTTTATTTAATTTTATTTCATTATCAATAACGTATTCAATTTTATAGCACTGTGAGGCCTAAATCCGCAGTTAAGTTATACCTATCCGTGACTTAAGTAGTCCATTATACTGGACTGCTTAAGGCACGACTAGGCGTGACAGCGAATTTAGGCAAGCTGTGCTATAAAATAGTATACGATACTCATGTTAAAAGTCGTCCTTCATAGCACGGCGTTTGGGTAATACATTTGTTTAG
This sequence comes from Gastracanthus pulcherrimus, assembly GCA_949152435.1. Classification (NCBI taxonomy): domain Eukaryota; kingdom Metazoa; phylum Arthropoda; class Insecta; order Hymenoptera; family Pteromalidae; genus Gastracanthus; species Gastracanthus pulcherrimus. The sequence continues at coordinate 7,541,247 of OX424575.1, forward strand.
TTTTCTCTTTATATATTTCCATAAATTTTTAATATCTTTACTATACTTTTCTACAATATTTTGCTCATATTTGTATTTAGCAAATATAATAATTTTATTTAGAACTTTTTCATATAACTTATATTTTTGTTTTAGTATTATATTTTTTGAGTCTTTTTAGTTACATTTTTATAACGATTTCTTAGCGTTACATGATACAATAATACCTGTAATAATCCAGCTTTTACGTGGATGATTTTTATTTCCCCTTTTCTTTAGTACTTTTTTGTCGATTTATATATCACATTTTTATCATGTTTATCAGTTCATTGATTGCAAATTCAGAATTATATAATGACAACAGTTTACCCCATGGTTGCAGACTAGCCATTTTATCCATTTTATTGTAATGAATAAAAGTATCATTTATTTATTTTCTTTTATTGTTTGCTTTAATATCAATGGCTACAAATAAAGGATAGTAGTCTAGAAAAACATGTTTAATTATGTAGGAAATAGCGTAAAAATCCGTTTTGGAAAAAATGTTCTGAATACAAGTTCCTTGTCTGTTATTATTTTCATTAGGTCTAGTGACTTTTTGAAATAAAGGAATATATTGAGCTTGTAAAAAATTATACAAATGATCTTTACTAAAATGATGTACTTGAAGTAAGTCTATGTTAAAATCACCAGCTATAAAATGGTTTTTAATATTTTTGTTTTTATCTATGTAGATCTTTCAGTTATCTTAATAACATGAAATTTATCTAATTATATAGTACAGCTTAATACACTTAAATTTGGTACCTGTTCAATTTCAGTACTGTGATTCAGACTAGAATTTATAAAGGACACTACACCATTTGCTTTGTTCAATTTACCATAATTATAGTAAGTTGTATAATTTGCGAGTTGAAAAATATTATAACATCGCAGATCCCAAGTCTCTGTAGATACAATCACATGCGGTTTAAATTAGTGTATGTATTTGATACGTTTTTTTTTATTGCAGATTGGTCATTTGGATTACGAGCTTAGGGCTTATGGTTTAATTTTTTAACGTTTGGTTATTGCATATTGAATAATTTGGTGCAGTAAAAAACACCAGAAGCGACATTCTTGTGCTTTTTTCTTTTTTGTCGTGTTTCAACTGACGTAACTCTTGCATGAGTCAAGGATATTCTATATTGTATCAAATTAAACGACTTGGTGACAGATGAACATAGAAAGTAGTAGTGGCAGCCTTTTTTTAAGTCTTGTATTTACAAAACAGAGTGTAATTGAAAAAAGCGATTTTTAAGAACTTCATAGCAAAGCTATCAATATTTAGACTAAATCGATCAAAAAACCATATTATATATTTCTCTCTTATCGAATTTAGAAGATTCTTAGCGTTCATCGGGAACTCTGAACTCTAACTCAAAAGTCACTTTTTTCGATCCTCCGTAGTAAATACTTAAAATATCAACTGAACTTGACATTGTTTCATACGCATTACTTATTTTCTCTAATAATTAGCAAGTATTTTTTAATTTTCACTCTATGGTTAATATTATATTTATTAAGTTAATATACAAGTATTATTTCACTTGATAAATCTTTTGTATAGATCTAGAGCATTTTAATATTTTTGCTTATTCAAGAGAAAGCATTGTTTTGATAAAAGAAAATTTTAAGCGTAAAAAAATATTAGAGCCATAGATAGATAGAATCAGCCGTCATCTTACTGATAAGCCCAGCGATTGGTTCAGGGTGCAACGCACACTTTATTTAATTTCAGTTCATATAACATTCTTTCAGATCTTTTTAATTTTTTTGTACTTGGTTAGTTCGCAGAAACCAATTAATTTCTCTTACAAATAGATGTACCATCGCGTACGATAGAGTCATTTTATAAGTAAAAAAGTATTATATGATTTGGGGAGATTGAAAGAAGTAGTCCGAAAAAATGTCCACTATATGAATGTGCGTGCGTACATGCGTGTGTGCATGTGTGTGCCTGTGTGTGTTTGTGTATGTGCGTGTGTGTCGCTCATCAGTGCTATAATATTCTGCGGAAAACCTGATCAATCTTTGCTTGCATATTTGTTGTCTATGTCTAGAAGGTGATCACAAATTTCAGCGAATATGGTCGACTTATTTTGAGTATACCTATAGCCACTTTTCAAAATTTTCAAAGAATAAAGAAATGTTTTTTAAAACCGAATTTTTTCATAATAAAATCTTTCAATTTTAGACCAGAAACGATGTAAAATGTATCGTCTTTCATTTGTGACACTCTGTAGGTAAAATTCTTTTTTAACCTTCATAACTCGAAAACTAAAGGACATAAGTGAGTGAAATTTTTACTGAATATTAGTTTCATATACAACTTTAACCCTTCAAATTTTCAACTCTAAGACTCTTTGCTTCTTGAAAGAAAAAAATTAAAAAAAATGCATTTTTTAACATCGCTAACTCAAAAAATTTTTATATTTTCCTTTACATTTTACTAGTAAATATATATAAGCTAAATAGCATTGTAATTTTTGTTCCTTTTTGAGATTTGAAAGAAAAAATTTATTTTAAAGATTAAACGTTAAGCTTTAATATTAAACAAGAATATTTAGAGTATATTCAATAATATTGGTTTTTAATTAACAAATTGTACATTATAGTCGTGGAAATGAGAGAATTTATTTGTTTATATAAGCATTTTTCGACTAATAAAATGAAGAAAATGTATATCTTACTTAGTGGAAATTGTTCTTTAAGCCAGAAGGAAGATGCTCGCTTTTGGGTTATTTAAAAACCCAAAATACATAGTTCAAAAGAAAATGGCAATTGAAGCGCACCCACGGAGGCTGGCCAAGCGAGAACGACCAATCTAGTGCAAAATGCGTACGTGCTTCTACCTAATTCACTTTTAATACGGTAAGTTTGTTGTTCAAAAAAATTTTAAAACAATGTTCAATTATCTAAAATAAATGTTGTAATTAATCACTTATATCTAAAACCAAATAGTATAATGAATTTTATTTGAAATAAAAATGAAAGTTTTTAACGTGTATACGTATATATATACGCAAAGTACATTATTCTTTTATTCCCTGATTCCTTTTTGAAAACAGTAAGTTTATCTTTTTAATGAAATTATAATCTTTAACTTTTTTTAATAAAAATACAAATTTATGGTTAATTGTCGATTAAAAACATGTAAATTAAGCATTTTTATTATGCATTTTGTTTGTTCTAAACGTTTTCGCATGTTTGGACAACGTGGCATGCACAAAATCTTATACACGTATAAATGCGTTATCAATGGCCTGCCGGATAAAATATTATGTCCATGCCACGTTGTCCAAACATACGAAAACGTTTAGAAATAACAAAATATATAATAATAATGGTTAATTTACATGTTTTTCATTACTGATAAGAAATTGTAATATAAATTATATTGACCATAAATTTGTATTTTTATTGAATAATTTAAGAATGAAAATAAAGATTATATTTTCATTGAAAAGATAAACTTACCGTTTTCAAAACGGAATCAATTAATAATATAATAATGTATTTTGCGTATATCTACACGTATACAAGTTAAAAACTTTCGTGTTTATTTCAAATAAAATGCATTATACTATTTCGTTTTAGATTTACGTAATTAGTTACAACACTTATTGTACGTAATTGAACATTGTTTTAAAATCTTATGAACAACAAACTTACCGTATTGAGAAAAAATGAGGTAGGAGCACATATACACAGTTTGCGCTTGGTCAACCTCCATGCGTTACGCGACGCTTCAATCGCCATTTTATTATGAACTATTTTCGGTTTTTAAATAAACCAAAAACTAGCATCATCCTTATGACTTAAAGATCAATTTCCTCTTAATAATATACATTTTCTTTATTTTATTAGTCGAATAAAGCTTATAAAAAAATAAAATCACTCATTTCTGCGATTAAATTGTGAAATTTATCAATAAAAAATTTATTATTATTGAATATACCCTAAATATTATTGTTCAACAATAAAGCTTAAAATTCATTCTGCAAAATAAATTTTTTTTTTCGAATCTCAAAAGGGAACAAAAGTTATAAACAAAACAGTGAGCGAGTATCGTGAATATGCGATATTTTACAATACTTTTTGCTCCAATTTACCGATATCTCGGCTTCCACGTAAGCTTTTGTGAAATTTCAAAATAGGATTTGTTCGTATTGAAAAATAGAACATTTTGACGTTTTGTATTAAACCAGGTCGTACCTATACTGGTTAACTATTTTACAAATTTTTAAACAATTAAATTGTTAATAACAATTAAACCACCCATTTTCAGGCCTGATAGCCAACAAATTCGTAATCCTTATAAAAATAACCTTTCGAAATCACCCAAGTTATCACATGGACATAAAAGTTACACCGAAAGTATTGTATGCGAGTAGACTACCCCCTCGAATAGTCCCCGCCCGAAGATCCACTTGGAACTATTTCACCTCAGAAATATTTCACGCCAGTAGAATCCATGGTAATGTTTTTCTTATGCATCTACGTACATTTCCTAGCGCATTCCTGTAAACATAAAAACCTCAACACCACGAAATCGCGAAAAAAAGCACTTAAATCCGTATTCCTGAAATCCACGGATACACAATTTAAACTAGAATCATCTTACGAAATTTCACACACGCTTCTCAAACCCTCAAGATCGCACGTCAAACATTGATTCAAGAGAGAGTGCGAGAAAGAGAGCAACATCCTCCCTACTCTCCAACTCGCAACATCTATCCTACTCTCTCTTTCTCACTCTCTCACTCGCTCTCCCTCCGAGTGTTAAATTCGCGACGGGCAACGAGCCGCGGGCCAGTGCACGCAGTTCGTCGCGCAAAAAGCCGCGAGCGTACACTTACACTTTGCAGGTGCCCCCGCACGATCCGCGCATAATACGCCGCTGTCGCGCGCGTGTGTGTGTGTGTATGTTTGTTCGTGGGGGGACACGCGGTGTAGTCTTTCGCGGAAACTGGCGGTCGGTGCGTCGCGTTGCATATAGCGCGCTCGGTCAGTCAGTCAGTCAGTGGTCCAGAGTCCGAGTGGTCGGTCGTTGAGCGGGCGCGGCTTGAATCCTCGAAGGGGGTGTAGGAGAAAGAGAGAGAGAGAGTTTTGGAGGAGTCGAGTCGTCGAAAGAAGTTGAAAAGGGAGTTCTTTTATCTTTGTGTCGGGAGGCGGGAGGGTGGCTGTTGCACATTGGATTACGTTGCAGGTGAGTGGTATTTTTCTTGGGGGGGTTCGATGGTTTTTAGGGCGACGTTGAATTTTATACGTACGAATAGATGCAATTTATTGAATATGTGTATTGTGCGAAGAGAACAAAAGCATTTTTTATATGCGGGGATTTGTGGAGGTATTGTTAAGCGTATGCGTTGATAGAAGGTGGTCTTTGTTTGACGGTGTTTAGTGATTTAATGTGGTCGGCTGATTTGTACAGCTGTTTCGAAATTGTTGTCGGTAATTAAATAATTTCACCGTACTGCGAATGATTCGAGGCGAATAATGGTCTGTCAGGTTCTGTTGACTTGGTTCTACATAGTGATTTTTCGGAATGTTTAAATTTGAGAGCGCGGACACGAAAAGGAACGTCTTGGCGCGATTACGGCGGCTAACTAGGAGAGTTCACAACCTCTGGGAAACGATTTTTGACCAAACTTTAGGAGGTGGTTTCTGGTATCTAAAAATGAAGACTAGAACCCGTAATCTTGTTCAATGTGTCTTTGTTCTCGAGATATGAGGTATTTCACTTCACATATACGTTATTTTAATGAAAAAATGTACCTCTCCTTCGTACAGCAACGCTTCAAGTTTTTATACTACAAAAATTGACGCAAAGGATAAAGAAAGTAGGTGAAAGGAGTTATAATTTAAGCTTTGTTTCGTGTCAAAATATTATTCTGAAGCCAAGTTATTAGCAACTGAAGATAGAGACCAAAAAAATATGAATATTATATGAGATTTAACTCTTTTAAATTATATGATTTTCCATGCATTTTCTGTCTCCATCTTCAGTTGTTAATAACTTTGCGTCAGAATAATATTTTTATACGAAATAAATCTGAAATTATAGCTCTTCTCACTTGCTTTCTTTATATTTTGCGTTAATTTTTCTACCGTAAAAACTTGCAGTGCTGTTGTGAGAAGAGATGCATTATTTTCATTCATATAACAAATAATTAACGTAAAATACCTCATATCTCGAGAACAAGGGTCCATTGGACAAGATTACGGGCGCTAGTCTTCATTTTTAGGTACCAGAAACCACTTCCTAAAGTTTGGTCAAAAATCGTTTCCCAGAGGTTGTGGAATCTCCTTGTAAGTATTTTCCAACTCGCTAATTTTGAACATTGGCCATTCGTTTGTATTAAAAAAAAAATAATTAAGAATATACAAATTTGATTCGTGTACAATAAATAACTTGCAATTTCTTATATTTTCTATAACTAGTTCTACAACAGTTAGTGCCGAATGATACAAATGTCAAAATAATTCTTCACAGGATAGTTTCATTAAACACATTAAGTTTAGTAAAAAATGTCATATAAAAAAATTAGTTGAAATTAAATTTATTATAAATTAATATAGTTTGTAGTTATTAAATTTTCAACATTAAAATAAGTCTCATAGGGTGTTAAATTTTACCTGAAATAAAAAATAATATTTGAGAGCTTCAAAGAAAATATTTCTGAAAACTCATAAGCATTTATATTCATTTTCAACATTTGACACATTAACAATTTCAATTTCTTATCATTTTAAACATATACTCCAAATGTAATTTACGTGACGTTGAAACCATATACCTACTTACACTACTACTTCGTCTACAAGGAAAAATAATAGCGACAATCGCAATAGAAAAATGTGAAAATTACCCGAAAAACAGTTACAATAGCGTATCTACCCAATTATCGACTGCCGATTAAAATATAATTTTTCGCCAAACATCCATCCTTATCTCTCCGCGAAAACAGTAAACATGAATTCGAAGGCTCGCGCGCAATCGCCGAAACTACCCTTATCTCGAACTCTCTCGCTGAGCAGAACTTTCGCGGCACGCCGCAGATTTCAATGGCGATATCGTGTGTGTACGCGCACGAAGGACTCGATAATATTGCGATACGCGAGTAATTGCGACCGGTTCGACCATGCGCGATGATAAAGCGACCTTAACACCGAGCGAATTGGGTAGAGTTCGCTAATCGCACGTTCTTTTCATTGTCTTTTGGCGCTTCTTGTTGTCAGCGTACGTGCGCGGATAGCGCGAGGAGTGTTTTCCTTTTATCGAGTTTGAGGATGAGGAGTATTTGTTTGGTTAAGAGATATGATTAATTTTGTCAAGGAGGCATAACTTTGAAACTTACTGGAAGACAAGGATTAAAAATGTAGCAGAACGTGGACTTTAGGCATTCTTAAGAAAACATTAATAAATTAACTTCTTTCTTTTTACAATGAGAGAAGTATTTGTAGCGTTTGTTACTAAAAAAGTACTAGAGTAGAAAAACCCGTACAACTACATATTTCAGGTAATAATCATTAAAAAAATAAAGTACAACAGTATTATAAAAAAAGTATTTAAAATATAAAAATCAGAAAAGTTAAATTTCCTTTAAAATATTTTAGCGTTTACATTATTAAGTTTCTATAATAAATAGTAGTGTTTAGTAAACGCATTTATTTCACATAATAATATAGTAGTACATTTTACTAAACATTTAGTAAATTAAATAAATCATCATTATTATAATATATTTCACAAAAGCGCTTAGTAATTTATGCTAAATGATCTTTTCTCAATAAATGAAAATGTATATTCATACGACAAGCGTAATACACTAGAAAAAGCGAAGCACGTGGTCGACGGCATATAATTGAAACTGCAGTGCTACTTAAAAGCGATGCAGCGATATAAATTGGTTCAAAGTTTCTGAATGTAGTAAAATATTTAATTTTTCTTGTTGAAAAGTAATAAAGATGAAGGTGATTAAGAATTTGAATGTAATGGGGAAAAGGGATACTTGCGAATCGACAGAAAAGTTTTACGTTCAGTACATTTAACCCTTTAGTTACCAGACCTAGTTACAAGTAAAAAGCAATGTTTTTTTATTAACTCTAGCTAATTGTATTCCAAGTTAGGTAACATGATATTTTTTGTCAACAAAAATGTCAAAGTATATTTTGTTGACAAGAGCATAAAAATTATATGTGCCTTTTTGAAGCCGATTCTGGGCAGGATACAAATATGTTCTAGCTAATATTATCTAAGAAGAGTGTGTTAAATTTCATTCAGCAATAGCTGTTCATCTAAAAATGGTCAGCAAATGATTGTTTTAAACCTTCAATAAAGTCTCATCTTTATCCAGGGCTATTTTCGTCAATTATTGGACCTTGTACGCACTATGGTGCTAAATTTGTTGCCAATTCTTCAAACTTAATAGTTTTAATATAAAATTTATCGTTCTAATATATTATTTTAAAATGTTATTTCTTAAAATAATCAATTTATTTCAATAATTATATAAATATATCACAAAAGACATATTGAACCTTTAATAACTTTCATCAAAAACAATTAAATAACGTCAGACAGTAAAAGAAAATCAGAAATTTACTTTGAACAGTAGTACAGTAGTAATGAACTATATTCGGTAGATATATTAATTGCCTTAATCAATTTCTTTTTCCAATAGAATAATCAAACTTTACTCTAGTTATCGGGCCATTGAAAATAGTTTTTTTATAACTTATCTTTTTTCAGTATAAGTAATAAATATAAAAACTGGAAAGTTTCACTTAGCAGGTACAGTATTTATTATCAGCCATAATGATAAAATAATACAAAAATATAATGCAAAAATTCTTATGCTGGAAGATAAGTATTTTGAAGCTCTTGCTACCTCCACTATACAATGATTTCTAAAAATCGAAAAATCGAAATGTTATTTTTCCTTAAATTAAACAAAAGAAACAACAATTTGAGCATTGTCAGGTCGGAATCGTTCATTAGTTTGTGAGATTTTGCACACACGAACATTATTTATTTTAATGGGAACACCCGGACATCCTGAATCTGTACATTATTATTATGATATTAATAAAAGTATTACATCTCAACAAATTTAAAAAAACTGTTAATTTCTGTAAATAAATTTATCTTACACGATAATCAACTATAACATCAATACGCATACACAATGAAAAACGACAGAAAAGTATGCACACCCATACAAATCTTCGTATCTTACTGCAGTCTTGCGGATTCGAGATCAATCGAGAGATCGGCGCGGCGCGAAGCGATCTATATGCGACGCCTACGCGTTCGATCCGTTCGCTCAACGGCGGAAATTGCGGAAATGCATATAACCCGAGATCGGCTGCAGTAAGGTAAACTTCATTCCACTGCAGGAGAGGCTCGCCTTGTTTAACATTTTTATTCCCTCCTTCGCTCTCTCTCTCTCTCTCTCTCTCTCGCTCTCTTTCTCTCTCTCTCTCTCTCTCTTCTCTTTCATCTCGAGTCGATTTGCACGATCGCCGCAGAGTCGATTAACATTTTTGTATGTGATTTAAAATGCTTTTTTCATTTAAGTTATTATGCAGAAAAACCGCGTTTTGCTAATTGAGCTGCTAATTTATGAATTTCAACGAGGAGATTTATTTTCTTCATTCTTCTCGATTGGTCGATTTGTCTCTGGCAGTGTGGACATAGCGTTGGCTATGACTAATGCGCGCGATTTGTGTATACGGTACATAGACTAAATAAATGTTTGCTGTGGAGTGAGTTTATGTAAGTTGGTAGTATCAAAACGTGTTGTATGTAATTTCAAACTATTAATCCAATGATTGTTTTTTAATAAATATTATTTTGTAAATCGTTATATTTATTCACATAAAAAATTTAAATTAGATCTAAATTTTATTAGAATATTTAAAACCTTAAACAAATAATTTTTCGACAAATTTAATTTTGCAAAATCCCTAAACTTATTAATCAAATAAATTAAATTTTTATTCTTATAATAGTTAATTTCAAATAGAATTTATAGGGGATAATTAAATTGTTTTAAAACAATTCACATTCTTTAATTCTCAATTTATTCTTATAAAAATTTTAATTTAAATGAATATACTACTAAACACAAAATGTTCTAGTGACTCAAGACGCATGAAACAATATATATTTTATAAATGTGGGAAAAAACTCTGCACCTTCAACTCTGTAACAATACACAATAATATCATATACAGGATGTCCTTGTAAGACAATCCATCGAAATTAATACAATTCCTAAATAAATTCGAATAAAAATCATTTAATGTATCATTTGTATCATATAACTAAATATAATCAAATATAACTATATGATTTCATATATAATTATATTTAGTTATATGATACAAATCAATTTTGTTTATTTGTATATATATTCACGTCATTCCACGTCAACCAGTGGACAAAAACAATTTCTTTTGGCTGAAACTCTTTATATGCGTTAAATGTGGTTAAACAGTATATATATATATAAATTTTTAGACCCCCAGACCCAATACATATAAAGATATGAGCCGATTTAAAATCAGCTGTTTATTATTTTTTACCAAAAACAATTCTTTAATGATTTTTACCGCAAATCAAGTGCATTTTAGAGAAAAATTAGTAAGAACATTTTTTGCAGCAATGCGACTAAGCACGTGAAATCCCATTTAATTAACACTGACAGACATTAATTTGTTTTAACTGACATAACTTTTGTTACAAGTCTCGACCCATCTTCTGCAGGGGCTAATTTTAAACCTCTTATCACAAGGAAAATTTTATGACCAAAATGAAAAAAATTAAGCTCGCCGACTTGCCTCAAAATTATCTCATATACCTACCATATAAAATGATGCATAATATCGCATTTTTACTTGGTTTGTTAATTAATAAATAACCATTGTCTTCCTAAAAAATTCTACAATTATATTTATATACATCATATTATAACCAAACTAAAAAAAAATAAAATTTTAATTAATCGCAATGTAAACATAGCTATGGCGGCGACAAAAGAAACACCTACAGCTGCCATATTTCTTTTCATAGACGCCCGAGAAACTCAGTGATGCGTCAATGACCTCACGCGCGCGCCACTGCAATTATAAATCTGGCGCATATGGAAGATGCTCGAACGCGGGAGATTCCGCGCGCAGAAATAAATAAATATACACAGACACGCGAGAAGGATGTAAACAGAAAAAAGTGCAATTAGTCGGGAAATTTATGGAAAACTATATTACGATTCGCGCGATGCCATTGTACTCGGCCGGGTATCTTCGATCGCGATGCTACGAGAATGGCAACTAATGTCAATGTCATCTTTGTGCTTGTGCAATCCGCGATCGTTAATTAATAGATGAATATTTTATGGTTTGAGTCTTGAGGATTTTTTCCCCGATTTTTCGCTGTGATTGGAAAAAAATCGTAATGATGGGAAAAAGTAATTATATTTTTTTCATTTTCCACCGCTACCGAAGCTCGTTCGTAGATTTGTAATTTGTCATGTATTCTTATTGGCAAATTAACAATGCAAATTAAGCTACTTAACGAGTTGAGTCTACTGTGGTTTTTTGTGTTTTCGTAATAGCGTTACAAAAAATAAACGCACCGGAACGACTTGTCATCGTTTATTTGAACAAGCTTAGTACTTATGGATGGAACGGTTAAATATTGCGAAAGTGTTACTTTTCGCACGTGTGTAATATATACGTGTACCGTCGGTGAGGCTGGTGGCACCGATGCTGAATCTTAAGTTATTGTTTAAGCAATGGCTTAAGTAATTACTTAAGTATTTACTTCAGTATTTACTTAAGTATTTACTTAAGTGATTTCTTATAGGAATTAACTGAGAGTTTCTAAATAATTACGGATGTTAGTACTTAAGGTAAAATTATACCAATTTTTCTAACCTATTTTCTTTGATTTTGGTTGTCTAAATTCTTTTACATCTTTATAGAGTACAAGCATATATTTTTCACAAAATTAATTTTTTTTTAATCACAGACTTATGTTAGGTCTTTAATTTCTTGTTTTAACGTATGACTTCCTTTAACTAACCTTATATAACATACAAACTGACGGCATGGGAGAAACGTCATATCAAGAAAACTAATACTAATTACCCTAGAAAATACGTCTAAATTTTATAGTACTTACAGTCATTCCTCACATTAAAATGAAAAAATTAAAAAATTTTGTAATTTCATACTTTTCTACATGACCAAATAGCTTAAAAAAATTAACAGCAAATTCTTAAATAATTACTTTAGAACAAGCATAGACATTATTACTACCTTAACTTAATACATAAGCAGTTACTTAAAAATTACTTAAGTAATAGCTTCAGCAGTAACCTAAGGTTTATCAATCATCAATCATTAATCATCAATCATATATGCGTAATTCTTAGGAAAAATTAAATTTTTATTTTTAATATTGGGATATTTCAAGTATTTGTTATCGATTATTATTACATGCTATGTCATTCGTTTAAATTTCTAAACCTCGAACATTAGCATTATTGCATTTTAGACATTTGCCCGGTAATAAGATTTTTTTTCTGTATGTTTTATTACACTGTTGCAAGTTTATCTATGTTTAAAGTTCATTTTTATTTGTTCATATGTTGATAAAGAGTTAACTAAGTTTTTATAATTAATTCTCTATGACATGCATTTTTGCAGCAATTGCATAAATGTCGTTGTAATTCTGTCGCGTGGTGCTTCTCGTGTTTCATGACAACGCAATGGAGGGCTCAAATTCTGATTAATCGGTACATGGAGATAAATCATAAAGAAAATTTTAAAAATAGTTTTTGAATTTTTACCAGAATGGATTGGAATTTGGTCACACACTGGCAGAAACCAAAAAATTACTATATTCTCAATATATATTACCATACGTACAGTAAATTTTACTGCACATGTATCCGTTCGATTTAGGCAATATATTACCAGAATACTAGCAAGATCGTACCTCTTCTATTGAACTTGATATTCCATGAATAGACAATCTGATTTTTGTAAAATATGTCGTATTCCTTATATATGAACTTTACTTTAAAAGGTGAAACAATGGAATGAATTTACGTGAAATAAAGTTTCAGTGATGTTTTTAGTGGTAATTTAAGATGAGATGATTTATCATTGGATGAATGAGTGTATCAATCTTAAATGCATTAACAGATTTTATCTGCATACGGTCATAATTTTGAGGAAACTTATTATTAGTAGCTTTATTAATCAAGATGTTATTTTATTTCCTTCATCATTGTCATCACATCGCATTAATCAATTTTAGAATTCCAATGTTGTGCATTAAAATGTCTAGGAATACGAATTTCAAATTATCTTTTATACCTTTAAATTACAGCAAATAAATATAGTTCTGAATTTAGAGTATATTTACAGAAAAGTAACAAGAAAAAAATCACAATGAATAGCAATTTTATAGATCTTAATAGGATTGCACTTTATTATATACGCAACAAAAAAATTATTTCTTATATTAGATTAAATAACAAACTTATATTTTTATATATCTTTAAGTTATTCTACGTATGTTGTTTTATCATATAAGTGATAATTAACATTTAAACAGTTGGAATCTTGAGATTGAGGATGTCGTGGTACGCTTTTTGTTAATTGAGAGAGAAAAATTAATTATCAGTATAAATCAGCCTAATAATAAGTAACATAATATGTAATCGAATCTTGCTAATTTTGTACATATTGACGCGTAACTAAGTTACATTCAAAACGAAATTATTTTCGCAGTAAGAAAATAGTTATGGAAATTGTCTGAAATTATTTTGTATTTTCATTTTCATTGAGTGTTTAAAAGCTATTCATTAACATCATTACATGTAATTTTACTAATCCGCTTTACTATGTTATTTAGTCATTTAGGGATGTTTACGTTCAATCAATTCATACATTTTTCTTCAAACTGCTAACATTATTTGTATCGTCTTGTATCTCACGCAATGTAAGAAAATGTAAGAAGAGAATTTTCCAAAATTATAAGTTCAAAAACTTTTAAACTGATCAGAAACTTGTACAAGTCTTTTTAATTCGGCCTCCAATGTCATATTATTGTAAACTATAACTGGACTCGAATAAATTGAAAAAACACAGAAAAAAAAACGTAACCTGCAACTAAACCAGTAAATGCACAATTGTGTAATGCCGCTGACATCGCTATATTAGCCTTCCTAAACACCTCGGAGATTAATTCTCTCACAGGTATTAACGATTGTGCGACTGGATATGCTTATAACGCCTCTAATTACATTTTAATGATTGCATTGCGGAGACCGGCGCACATACGCGCGGCTTATTAAACACTTTGCGCAACGCTAACTGGAGCAGCAGATTCGAACAGCAATGAAGTATACGACCTTTTTCCTTTTTTTCCCTTTATGCCGTAAATATTTGCGAATTAGTCTATCTTTTTCTGACTTTTTCCTTTTGTTTTCTTTGTTCGCTGTAAGCTAGTTTATGTATACGCAGCCACATGCGCAAGTCATGGATGCATTTAATTGCGCAAAGTGCCGGACATATTTAGGAATCGAAGGACAGTTTTACGCGCGCGCGGTCGCGGTTACCTTTTACTATGCTTGAATGAAATGTTTTGCGCGTGACCGGGTTTCGGGTATTTTCTCGACTTTTCGAGTCTTTCAACTATTAACTTTTAATTATAAAAAATGTAAATATAAACATCTGTATCCAAGAAAAAGGCTTGTATTTATAGCGATATATAATTATATATAAATTTTATATGCAATTATTTATAATTATACATGGATTTTAATTCTCATATAATAATATATAACCATATATATATATATATATATATATATATATATATATATATATATATATATATATTATAATCATTTATAACACCATACAAAATTAAGATTACTAGACTTGTACCTATATGTTTATATATTTATGGTTATATATTTACTATCTTTTCATATATGAATTTTACACTTCTCGGACGTAATAGACCATGGTTCAACATGTATTTTTTTTAATAAATTTTTTATTCTTCATAATAATAGCATTGCGTTCTATAATTAAAGTATCATATGAAAATTGTTATGATCACGACTTTTTTCTTTATAGACTAAAAGTACAAATGTCGTTTAATACTCTGTTGTTTCTTTGCTTACTGTTATTAATAGGATATTATTACAACTAAAACAGATACAAATCAAATTTTATTTAAAGCATGACATGATAAAAGGTAAGATTTTTTAACAATTACGCGTTCAATAAATTTCTTTTTACTTTTCCAGTATGCAATAGAAAGAGAAGTATAATAAACAATATACGTATCAATTACTTATTTTCTAAAGCCGTCTAACGGTTGAGGCTATAAAAAGGAGCGATTTACTACATGATACAGTCGTTAGATTGCTAAACATATCTATCATTTTCAAAAAATGAGGTATACTCTTTTTAACATATAGTAACTTGTTTTAAGGAAAGGCGCACGCGTTAGCTTTCAACCACTATTTGACATACCTGTTAATTAACTTTTGCACTTTAAATTACAGCAATAAGTTGTCACAATAATAGTTTATAAAAATACTTGATAACAATTTTATGCAAATTGCACAAGTATTTATACATGCTATAGATTTGGTTCTATCTCTATCTTACCCATACTACAAAGTTTCTGGTTGCGAGCGCTTTATTTTCTAGCTGAAGGCAGTAACAATTTGTGGCTTACATAGTTACGATGGCTTTGTATCTTTTAATTCTTGACAACAATCATTAAAAATTGCAAATTTAAAAGTGCTACATCTTTATAGTTGTGCAACAAAAGTATTAATTATCCTTTGCCCAATTATGTAATTCGTATACAATAAAACGTAATATTGAATTTTAATCTGAATCGCTATACCTATATAAATAACTTTAAAATAGTATTATAAATATTCATTGGTACATTCTTTTCCTGCACCAATGAATGTTACACAAATTTTATCACATCTATACATTGAATTACAATCATATTAACAAAATCTGATAAAACGTATCGTAGAACTCGAACAACTGGATGCGAATACCTCAAAGTCTGCTTACACATGTAACTATCATGTTTTATACCGCGCAATGCATTAAAATATATACGCGCTTTACCGAGTACCAACCGCATGTGACTCATATAGAGACGTGAAGATAAAGCACTTTCTTCGTCGGGATGGCAGAGTCAAGGTGAGACGCCGACTGTATCCTGCCTGTCTCCTTAGCATTGTGTATTCATCGAAACTCAGAGTTTGACTTTTTTATTCAGCCCTCGCGGTCTCACGTTTATTTATCTATTTTTTTCTGTTCGCTCATTTTGCCAAAAAAATAATGCTTGTTTCCTTTAGCTATTGTAATATTGCGTGGCGTCGACTTGCAAAGTAACATTTTTTCGATTATGTCATCGTATTTAGTGGATTTAGTGCATAAATTTGGGTCTTATCTGTTTTAACGCAGACGAAGCGTAAGCAATTAAATATAAAAACTCTCGTTGCGACATCAATACGTAAAATTTTGGCAAATTACATCAAGAAACTGCTAACAATAAAAATAAAATATTTTTAAGTCTCCTTCCGTTGCAAAAAAGACGAGCCAAGTGAAACTAATTTTGACCGTGTATATTCAGGGATATGCTGATCCATATCCATACGCACACACACACATACACACACCCACACATACACACACGCACACACATACATACACATACACACACGCACACACATACATACACATACACAAGCACACAAACACAAACGCACACACACACGGACACATATGCACTTACATACACGTACATAAACAGACACAAACACACACACACATACACGCACACACACATAAACACACACACATACACACACACACACACTCACACACACACGCACACGAACACGTTCACGCACACGCACACGCACACGCATACGCACACACACACACATCCAAACAGACATTCAAACACACATTTTCTAATAATATCGTATTTTGATTCCAAATGTTTCAAACATGTTTCTATAATGATTTTATGATTTTCTCTTTCTACTATCTCAAAGCTTCCTCTATGAGGAAGCAATTATAATTTTTAGAAAAAGTAATTAAACAATATTATTGACACATCATAAAAACATTAGATACAGTTTACGAACGATTCGGTAAAATATAAATCATATGACACATAAACCTAATAGTGAGGAAAATGTATGTCCAAAAATAAAAACTTCTCTTATTATAATTTTCTAATGTTATGTATTATTTTCAATGTTATTATATTCAATAATATGAAATTATGAGAAAAGTTACCTTGGTTAACAGTAGGAATTACTATAATTTACGGTAAATTTTACTCTACTTCACAGTAAAAATTATGATGAATTATATAATTTGTAGGTATCCATCATTTACGTGATTTCTTCCGTGAAGTTTGAATATACCATATTTATTATGCTATTAAGACTAAATTGTGTTAGACATATATCTGAGAGTCTTCGAAATTATTAATACTCTAAATAAAAACATTTTCAGATTACAAAAATAGCCAAGAAAAATGAATATAAACAACGTATATCTCTCATATCGATGACTACAAACTATCAAAGTCCATTGACACTTCATTCAAACCAATTAGGCGACGACTAAACACTGTCCTGTAATCGATCGAACGGATGAATTCTCGAAGCGCGCATATCTTCCATTATAGTAGGCGCGAGTATGCGCATTGTCGTAATAAGCCGCGCTTAATTAATTGGCTCTGTACACATGCAGAATTATCGCCGACCGCGCCGTCGATTTCTCGTACGGACTCACCGCCGTGTTTACGACGAGCATCGCAAATCGCGACACAGGAGGATTCTATAAAACAGAGAGACGATTATTAGACACGATCGAGGGAAATTTATGGCAATTGAGGGGAAAATGTGAAATCATCGTTTTGTAATGAGTTTCCTTACAACGATGATAATAATCTTTTTTTCTCTCTGGCTTTTGTCTCGTGAAACTTCGATTCATATTAGCTGCCGTAATCCGCGATCAAAATATAAACAGTATTACTTAACCTATAAGCGATGCGGTCGTTCAATGATTATAAATTATAGTGTTTATTAAATTAAGTAAGACGCAGTTTATGTAAAATGTTTGCAATTTTTTGCTTTCATTAATTTTACTACGGAATGAAAAAGAAAAAAAAATGATTGACGATGGTTGCTGGTTAAACTGGTAAATCACAATTTATTTGCATTCGCCAGGTTTTAATTAAACTTTACTGTCTTCTTATCAAGTTAAATAAATTCTTTTATCAAATTTGAATTTCTTTTTTTTTCAACTTTGTAACTGTTAATTCTAAACTTTTCATGTTTAATTAAGAAAATCGTAAGTACTACCTTTTTTGCTTTCGTAAATTATATTCCAATTTTCTTACATATAGTTACTGAAATCTTTAGCTGTACCCATTTCACGCTAAAAACATCTGTATACTAAAAAAAGTTTTTCTTAAAGTTGTTGCAACTAAATTTGCATGATTATTACTTATGTATTTTTTTCTGAGCACTTTTAAATGGATAATTGAAATGCATAATTTTGTTAACTTGTAGACACCAATAACTTTTATTTAACAAGTTTCAATAATACTGCAGTAATTCCATTAATACGTTATCCACTGTTCGACTTACGATAAAATTTCTATACAAAATATAAAAATTATTTAAAACAACAATGAAATTTTCTAAACAACAATCGAATGTATATTTCTAAAATATATGCATGGAACTCGCATAATTACATACTCAACCACCTACGAAAAGCAATTTTAACAACAAAAAAATAAACTATTCATGCAATTAAACAAGCAAAAAAAGAACATCACGGGAAGTTGCGGAAGTCCCGACTATCTCGCCGAGCCACTTAATACGCAATTGATAGCCGCGTGTTCTTCTTTTGTCGAGATCAGACCAAACTGCACACAGCTTTATGCAGATCTCGTCGAGCACGACATTTATTTCAGCGCTCAAGCCTCGCGCGTCCTTCGGTTTGCGCCTTGTCGTTGTTTCATCGCGTTTCCTTCCTCGATCGCTCGAACCCGTCTTACTTGAGCCTGCCTGTAACCACTGATTGATCGGAACGGTATGGGCTTTAAAAGGCATTTTTTATTGTTTATATCAAATCGGATTGATAAGTAAAAAAGAAGCAATGTTTGTGGATTTTTTTATAATCAAAATTATCGTACGCGGTAATCACTTTTAATTAAAACATAATTTTCAGTTATGAAGGACGTAAAAATGCACTGTCCAAAAATGCAAGGACGTAAGCAGGATACAGAATTATGCATATAAATAAATAAGTAAATAAATAAGTAAATAAATAAATAAATAAGTAAATAAATAAATAAGTAAATAAATAAATAAATAAGTAAATAAATAAATAAGTAAGTAAATAAATAAATAAGTAAATAAATAAATAAATAAATAAAAAAATAAATAAATAAATAAATAAATAAATAAATTAGTAAATTAATAAATAATTGAATAAAAAAATAACAAAAAATAAATAAAAATAAAAATAAAAAAATAAAATAATACTTCAAAAAATGGTAACTTTGTTAAACAAAAACGTTAATAATTTTGTTTGTTCGCCCTAAACTTAACGTAAATAGTGTGTTCTTTATCGTTATATATTTTTTGAATGCAAAAATTTAATATTCTATAAAAATTCATTGTCATTTACTGCTCAACTAACTCAGAGTTATTTTAGTAGCATGATATGTATATACAAACAAATTTAACATGAAAAAGTATCGATTGCTCGTGCTATGTTTGTAATAAAAGAATAAAACACCGATTCATTCATTATAATGAGCAAGAATAATTTATTCAAAATTCGTATTGCAATTTGTTTTGCCAACGTTTCATTAATTTTATTTATACGCACTTATTCAAGGCAGTATACATATTAAAAAAAAATTGATGTTATAAACTATGTTACCAAAACTATTTACTTTCTGACTTTAAAAAATGCGTAAAAATAATGTACAGAACGTTGGATAATCATTTTTCTTGAATTATTCTGGCTCGTTTTGACCAAGAAAATAGCGTTTCAATCTTCTACCACAAATAAAATTACTAATGATTAATAATGTATACGCTGATTAAGATTCCCCGATACTAAAGTAATTATTCAACTGTATTGTATTTGCAATTAATCTTGAAGTTTTTTGTTTAAAACTTTATCCCTGATTTTAATCATATTAAAATTCTATTCGATATTTTAATCAGTGAAAACAAGAATCGGTATCATAAGGAACAATCTACAAGAGGGAAATTATCATACAATTCACTGAAAAATATATTACATCTCTAAAATTCAATGTTAAAATAATTATTAAGCGCTAATAATATTTTTAAATCGAATTATAAAAGTAGAGCAACATAATAAATTGTACTACTTACTCTACGTCTACCGTTTGAAACAGACGTTTAATTTTACTGAATGGCATATATTAAATGTGAATGCACTGATCGAATGTAAGAAATGACGAAAGGGGCGGTTGTAGTCAGGTATAATGAAATGTAAAATATATTTTGATAACGAAGTTGACAGAAACAGGATGTAAGATAAATAATACGTAGGTGGGTAAATTGATAGATTCTTACAGGGAAATTCTAAAGAGTAGGCCGCAATAATATGCAAATAGTCTTTAATAACACCATATTTTCGACAATAGCATGCAAACTTAAAAACCGCTGCCAAGTCATTGGCACTTAGCTTCCTCAAACTAAATAAATAGTTCTAATATCTATATATTGCTCCAATTCTTTCTTACTAATATCTCAAAAAGGTGTGTTTTTTTATCATTGATCATTGTTAAAAGATAAATTACAAAAAATTATAAGCTTATGATAAAAAATAGCATTATCTATTTAAAAATCTCGTAAATAAGAAAAATCATTATAAAATAAAAACGAATCGAGGAATCTTTTTTTTCTGATTTCGCATGTTCATCGAAAAACAGATAAAAATTCATCAAATTATTATAATTAGTAAAACATTTAAGTTTATGGAGAGTTAATTTATTATACCACCACAAAAAAGTATAAATTTTAATAATCAATATAAAAAAAAACAAATTTACAAATTTAAAAAAATCTTTTTAATTTTGAATTGTTATCAAAAGGAAAAAAATTAGCTTTGAATAGACAAGAATTACAGCTTAATATCCAAGAAATATGCGACCAAATTAAAAAAAGAAAATCATTATAAAACAGAAACGAGTCAATGAATCTAAAAATAAAATATTTTATTTCATCAAAATACAACAAAACATGAGCGATCCAAGAAATAGGCAATAAAAAATCATTAAAAAAATATGACCTCAAATATATTGAAAAATATAAGCTTTCAAATTCTGGTCAAAGAGCTCAGCCAAAACTGCCAAGAGATAGTGGAGACCTTTTCCATCTTAATTTATTTATTAAGATTTTCCATCATATGTTTCCAAAATATCGCCATTTAAAAAAAAAAGGTTTTCGTGTATAATAAAAGGAGGAAAAAAGCTTATAAAAAATGTCACGTCGGGGAAGATAGATAATTTTATTTTCTTTCAAACGTATTTACACTGATGCGATCATATTATTTCTACATACCAAATTAATTTACCTCATTGATTTCAGAAAACGTAAAATAGAAAAATCATTGTAAAACAAATACGAGTAGAGAAACTTAAAATTTCTTTTTAATTCCGAATCTTCATTAAGAAATAAAAAAATTAGCCTCAGTTGGAAAAAATGTCCGCGCTGTTCTCGAAAAATTTTGAAGAAACATATAACCTCAAATATCTTGAAAACTAAAAGTCCTCACGATCTGGGCAAATAACTTAGCCAAGAGATAGGTAAAAACTACCTTTCTTGAAATTTTCAAAAAGAATAATGCAGTTTTACTCAAGTTATCGTTCGACATAGATAATCGATTTTCTTTATAAAATGATTTTTTCTCGCCAAAAAAGTAATAAATTGTCTCAAAAATTTGACTGAATATTGTACTCTATGTTATTGACCATCTCAATTTTTTTCAATATATTTTCAAGATTTGTTTCCGAGATTTAACCGTCTAAAAAAACATGACGTTTCCGTGTATAACAGACAAAGGGAAAGTAGCTTGTATACAATTTCGGGTCGAAAATGATAGGTAATTTTAAGCTCTTTCAAATGCATTATCACTAAATCGATGATATTATTTCTAAGGTATTAAACAAAACGAAAAACTAAAACTCAAAAATCAAAAAACCGATATAAAAATAAAAATGCATCGTAGAACAAAAGAAAATATTTTTGAGCCGCCATCCTTAAAAGAAACAAATAAAATTAGCCTTGAAACATTAAATTTAACCGAGATCCGGATTACTCGAGATATGGTGGTACACATCCATACATAGACACAGATACATACGGATATTTTCTAAAATGAAAAGTGTATTTTGATTCCAAATGACCCAAAACATATTTCTAAATTGTTTTTAAGAAAATTTTTTTTTACTATTACAAATCTTCCTTTAGAAGGAAGCAAAAATCCACAATTATTGATAAACTAGTTATATCGTTTCCACACTATCGTAACTTTGCTAATCGATCACTTATGCTAAACGAATCCCAATAATAACTTTAAGGTTATACTGATTGTAAAATCCGTGTAAAATCTAGAATTCGATAATAATTTACCATATAAAGTAGTTATTTTAAATTTTTGGCTTTTTGTATCGATAATAGAAAGTTATTAATTAAATAATTACAGTCATATTAACAATACTCTAAGTGGATAGTAATATAGTTTCCTTACCTTTCGTCATTAAAAATAATGCACCAAAATTTGCAAACATATTGGAGCCACAAAAAACACTAAAACCTTTTTACTATTAGCTCATATTTTTCAGTTACGAAGCCAAAAATTCAAACAAGTAACATCGTACAATAAATTATTGTCGACTTTAACACTACAACCTTCAATTACATCCAAACTCAGTCCACCCGCAGTGACAAAGATTCGACGCAACCTGCTCGAGAACAAAACACAACAGCTACCGCAGTGTCACGTGCGTGTGCCAAAAAGAGAACCGGTAGAACGAAAGTAAGAGTAAAGTCGTATCCACGAGGGTTACGGGAAAAGAGCAAAAAGTTCGCGCACGAACGCTCGGAGCCGCGAGTGAGTATATATACACACGAAAGTAAGAGTGCGGACTGTTCGCGCGGTTATGCGCACTCGTTCACCTTGACGCGAACTTGAACACGACTGTTCTCGCGCGTATGTGTATGCACACGCGTGTCGTGTATATATCCGCGCCTCGTAACAGTGAGAGACAGGTCTGCCGAGGTGTAGAGTGACACGATACGAGTGCATCCGTCCATTGACGAAGCAGTGGCCGTAGTACTTGTGGTGTATGAGTGTGTAATAGGGTGGTTTGGAATGATTTCGGATCTATCAAACACCGAAAATAATCATATTGTCATAACCGATAACTATATTGCACCCCAGATCGTGTACAAAGTCAGTCCGATATTTGTACACAAAATTGTTCATACGTAGATAAAAGCCCAAATATACTTAGAATATTGGTTTAAGAAGGTTGATAAGCTATTCTATAATACAACAATTAAATTTGAGTGAAGAAATTGATTCATAAAAAATGCATGCTGTATGCTTGGTTTTACAAAAATATAGAATTTTGGATTTAGAATATAGTCTTGATTGAGGATGCGATATATAGCTAGTTATATATAATTTTATGTGCTGTTATGAATAGTCATGTATGGTTACGTATAATTATGTATATATATATATATCTCCTCATAGCTCCCTCCACAATAAAACGTAAAATTGTATAAAAATTACGTTATTTTTAAAATTTGGCCCCCTCCACATCTCCTTCACAATCCCTCAACACTCCCTCCACAGCCCCTCCACGTCCCCTTCATATAGCCCCCTCCACGCCCCCTCCACATACTCTACCACATTCTATCCACATGCCATCTGCACTTCTTTAACGTAATGATTTTTGCCTCAATATTATAATTGAATAATTTAGTTATCTTTATCAAATCGTGTACCATTGTGTATATTAACAATAGGAAAATGACACTAGCAAACAATTAGTATGAATATTGTACAATCAACAGTCTCTCACATCCCGACTAAATAATCACAGTTCTTATAATTGTGTACATTTGAGATTTTAATTTCTCCTTATATATATCCTTGTATCGAAACAATTCAAGCTTCATAAGCCATTCACCTTAATACATGCAATTTAAAACAATAGAGAATGTCGCCTACAAATTAGTTAATAGTTAAGACTGAAACACTCGAATCTCTTTCATTTTCTTTGTATTTTAAAATGAATCCGAACCTGCCTCAAAAGGTGAAAAAATTAACTAGTTTGTAGTCGCTTGACCGTAAGTGTAGCTTACTCAACATTTGATCTG
Source organism: Gastracanthus pulcherrimus (assembly GCA_949152435.1). Lineage (NCBI taxonomy): Eukaryota > Metazoa > Arthropoda > Insecta > Hymenoptera > Pteromalidae > Gastracanthus > Gastracanthus pulcherrimus. The sequence goes on from OX424575.1 coordinate 7,565,801, forward strand.
ACAGGACGCGGAAGCAATTCTGAGAACAATGCTGGAATTTGCATCTTCAAAAGTTGTATATGCCCATATTTTGCATGGAAGGCAAAATTCTTAAATAAGGTAGTTCTCATTTGTATTAATCGGTTAAAATAACATAAATATTCTTCTTATTTTATTTTCTTAATTAAAAACCTATTTTCGTAAGGAAATTAAGTCATATAATGAAGAAAATGGTCTATTTTTAGAGAAGAAACAAATCATGAATGTATCAAATTCAAAACTTTCTATTATATAGCATTCATGCATGCGAGATCGTCTGCATTTTCGTCTACGCAAGTGCCGGTTCATTTGAATATATATTCTAGTTTCAAGTTCACGAGTATCGCTCAACATTCAAAAGAGCAGCTGATTGTTTTGATCAAAACCTTGACCATGTAATCTTCGCGTTTTCGCGGACGTAAACAAGCATCGATTTTTTGACTCAATGCAACGCAGGAACGAAGTGGAATTATCCGCGTTGACAAAATTTCGTCTGAAAGCGCGTAGTAACATAATTAACTACTGTTTTTTTATGAGAGGTGGTGTACTATAAATAATGTAAACTTTTTGATAATACATTTAGTTCATTGCAGCTATTTTAACATAAGATACGTAACGGAAAAAGTCAACGGATGCCGGCTTTATTACGTGTTTTATGTTTGTTCGCGATTTAAATATGTACATTTAAAAGAACCCACCTTCATTTTAAACAATTATTAGGCAGGATTTTGTGTCAGTGGAAAGTATAATCCAGGTTAAATGACTAATTCTTCTTTGTTTTTTGAATGTTGCAGATCTCATTAAAAATTCACCAGTCAAAATGTCGGGCATCGTAGAATATTACAAGGATCTTGTCTACAATAGAAATGGTAATATTCAACATAATTTTTTAATGATAATAAATTTGCACAAAATTACATAGTTCTTCTTCTATTCTGAAAATAGATAGAATATTTTCCCCTCCTTCGATTTAATTAATGTTTTATACTTGATTTGAATTGAGAATAATTAATTAACTAGTTGATATTTAAACTTTCTCAACTGCTATTATAAAAGATATATTACTTAACTTCAATTTGATACATTTGAACTGTTTGAAGTACTCAAGCACAAATTGCTTTTAAAGTTATATTGAAAGCAGCAAGTCAAAATCAGAAAATTTACCCTGAATCTGATTCGTCTTAAACAGCAGGGGGGTTTAAAGGCCATCTACTTATTGAGGGGGTGTCAAAATCGATATAAAATCCTTTTAGCTTGTCTCAAATCTTACAGATTAAGAAATGAATAATTAATTGTAATTATATATAATATATAGGTCACATCAATAAAAACGAAGGCGTCATTATCGTTTATTATGAATTTCGAATGACATACGCCAAAATATTAAAATGCACAAATTTGCTGGAAACTTTGCATGATGATATATTAATACACGATATATTAATGTATTTCAATGTTTTGGCGTATGCCATTCGAAAAGTAGTGTGCACTATATTACGCAGACATACTACAGCCAGCAAAATACTGTGCAATATAGCACGTAATAATGTGCACTATAGTATTCTTTTCTACGAGTAGTAGTTCATTACTATTCAAGGTATGGGGCAAGGGTAATGCGGTAAGGGTAATATATATTTATCTTAACTGAATATTTATCGTTAGTCGGTAAGCTTAAAGCTGAAAATTAAAATTTATATCACTTTGATATTGTAGATTCGTAATGTGAATAAAAATCCACATTCACATTCGTCGTAGCACAAGCTCGGAGAAAGATGAAAAGTCATATAAACCATGAAAATAATCGTTTCTAAACATCAACAGACCCGCGAACCCAGGACTGGTTCCTCATGTCGAGCCCGGGCCCGATACTGGCGATCATCCTGTCGTACTTGTACTTCAGCGTGTCGGCGGGCCCGAGGATCATGCGCGACCGCAAGCCCTACACGCTCAGGAACACCCTGATCGTGTACAACTTCGTCCAGGTGCTGCTGAGCATTTACTTGGTGTACGAGGGACTGATGGCGGGATGGCTCTACGACTACAGCTACACCTGCCAACCCGTTGACTACTCCAATAATCCACAAGCTCTGAGGGTAGGTGTTTATTTGTTTCTGGTGCAATCCTCTGTCGACTTATGATGGATTTGGTACGCGTTGTCCAATAATTGTATTTAAACGTTTTGTGCACTCTGGTAGAGAAGTTTCCATTATATCCATTTTTGAATAGCTTTTTCTCACTGTAACTAGCCATTACTTGCCTATTTTTCAGATACCCAGAAAATGGGTAGTTATGGTGAGAAGAAAAAGTTTCAGTACTGGGCTGATTTTTACCAGGGTGACGATGTGTACAAAATTAGTTATATTCCTTATAAAAAGATTTTCTGTAGAAATTCTGAAAGATTTTCTGTAGAAATTCTGAAAGATTTTCTCTAGAAATTCTGAAAGATTTTCTGTAGTAATTCTGAAAGATTTTCTGTAGTAATTCTGAAAGATTTTCTGTAGAAATTCTGAAAGATTTTCTGTAGAAATTCTGAAAGATTTTCTGTAGAAATTCTGAAACATTTTCTGTAGAAATTCTGAAAGATTTTCTGTAGAAATTCTGAAAGATTTTCTGTAGAAATTCTGAAAGATTTTCTGTAGAAATTCTGAAAGATTTTCTGTAGAAATTCTGAAAGATTTTCTGTAGAAATTCTGAAAGATTTTCTGTAGAAATTCTGAAAGATTTTCTGTAGAAATTCTGAAAGATTTTCTGTAGAAATTCTGAAAGATTTTCTGTAGAAATTCTGAAAGATTTTCTGTAGAAATTCTGAAAGATTTTCTGTAGAATTTCTCGCTACGCTCGGGCGCTAACCTCGCGGTCACGCTGCTAGGCGTGACAGCGGATATAGGCAAGCAGTGCTATAAAATAGTATACGATACTCGTGTCAAAAGTGGTCCTTCATAGCACGGCGTTTAACTAATACACACCGTGCTGTAAAAGACTACTTAGGTAACACGTTTCGTAATGTACTATAAACATGAGGTAAAAGTCAACAGTAGTTAAATCCAAGGTATACATAAATAATTTTTTACTTTGTTCAGGGTAACAATCATTTAATTATGAGTAACTTTATCAAATGTAAATTTTATAGGTATAAGGCCGTAAAATTACTTTCAACATTTTTAGAGCAAAGAATTTAATATAATCCAATAACTTTTCAATATACATTAAGTATATTAGAGAAGTATTTAAAGTCACTTTAATTTGTTTAAAACCAATTAAATTGCCTAAAATAGAGGTGCGTCACGTTGAGCGCTACACCACATTGTACCGTTTTCCCCTAATGGTTAAGGTGTTGGATTCTCAACTCAAAGATCCCGGATTAATAGGTATAATAATTCATTATTTTTCAATAAAAATCATTATTTGATTGATATTTGCATAAATTAATTATTATATTTCTAATTTATTATTTAATTCTGCTCATATATGATTATATATGGTCCTATATAACTGTATATAATTATATATAAGTGATTATATCGATACCTCATACGAAGAATAACAGATTTCAAAACTTAAGTCGTAGACTAACCAAATTCACCAGTTTGCGACGAAGACCAACTGAATTTACAATTCCGCGATGAAGACTAACAGATTTCACCAGTTTGCGACGCAGCCTAACAGATTTCGCAAGCCCGTGGCGAAAACTAACAGAATTCAGTAGTTCGATAAGAGGAATAATGTATTTAATCATCAAAATCTTTATGTAAAGGGAGTCGTTCAGTATGAATAAGGTTTCAGTATGAACACTTTTTAGTTCAGGGCTACCATCACCTGTAAATTTTCCGTAATGCCGATATTTTTAGATCAAATCAACGGAATGTTAAAAACAAAATAAAATTAATAAAAAGTTTACTTGGTGCGGCGTGTGGTGGTGGCCCAGAACTAAAAAATGTTCAGGCTGAAAGCATGTTCATACTGTGCGACTTCCTTTACCTAAGGATTTCAATGATTAAATACATTATTCCTCATCGCGAACTTGTTCATTCGGTTAGTCTTCGTCGCGAACTGGTAAATTCGGTTAGTCTTAGTCGTGAACTGGTAAATTCGGTTAGTCTTCGTCGCGGGCACGCGAAACGCGTTACTCTTCGTCGCGAAATGCGTTACTCTTTGTCACGAACGCTGAAGCGCGTCAGTCTTCGTCTTAAAATGAACTCTGTTATTCTTCGTATGAGGCGTCGATATATGGTTATATATGGTTATATATAACATTCTTTTCCCCGGGAATCGCTTCAAAAATCTTCTAAAAGGACATCGCTAAACTAACGTTCGAAGAACGTAACAAAGCGTCTCAGATACGTTACCACAATGTTTTACAAACTATTCATACTATATAGCAAGAATGAATGAAACCAAAACTTAAATTTTGTATTTTCCAGATGGCCAGGGGTGTGCACATGTACTTTGTGTGCAAATTGATCGAGCTCCTGGACACGGTCTTCTTCGTGCTGCGCAAGAAGCAGCGTCAGATCTCCTTCCTTCATCTCTATCACCACGCGATGATGCCGATCTGCGCCTGGATTGGCGTGCGCTTCGTGCCGGGTGGCCACTCCACCCTCCTCGGCGTCATCAACGCCTTCATCCACATCCTCATGTACGCGTACTACATGCTTTCGGCTTTCGGGCCGGAGGTGCAGAAGTACCTCTGGTGGAAGAAGCACCTCACCTCCCTTCAGCTCATCCAGTTCACCATCATTTTCTTCCACAATTTCCAGGTACGTGCTTTTTTTGTATTGGAAGTTTCTTTTGAATGTATTTCTGCGGACAAATCTGCAGACAAAAGACTTGCAGAAATACGTGTGAAGAATCTCGCAGAATCATCTGCAAGTTCTTAAAGTGTGAATGTGTATATGTGTGCGTACGTTTGTGTATACATGTATGTGTACGGTATAACTGAATTAAAACTAATATTTTTTAATAAAACTACATAAATTTAATAATACTATGTTTCATAAAATGCTTCCTATTTTTACGGTATAGGGTAAAAAGTATTCATCTCTATGAGTAGATTTCAATCGAATTATAATGGTCTATGTCTCAAATATATATTAAACCGAAAATCAACTTTTTTACTCTATTTCTATATTGAGTATAAAGTGCATGTTGTCATAATGCTGACATTATAACGCCAGACCATTGTACCGCATAAATCGAGTTTTACGGAACATCCTTTCAATTACTATAAAGTAATTTTTAGAAAGAATTACGATATATAATATTCTTTTTTCTTCTTATTTAACGTCGCCATATTTGTGCTCCCATAATGGTGCTAATCGACGACGGGAGGCTGCAGTGTGCTGTAAACAAAGCACATGCAATTTTTACAGAGGTGTTTGTATCAGTCGGTGGAGACCAGGATTCGAACCCGGGTCACCGGCGTGGGAATCCGACACTTCACCGACTGAACCACCGCAGGCTCCTAATCTAGTATATCTTATATATTTTTCGATAACTGGCTATTTTCACAAACCGGAAGAATTTTTTTTTTGCATTTTTTTACTACATATGTACAAAAAGTATGCATAATTAACCGGGTAAAAATCAGTTATATATAATTACATATAAAATCATATACAATTTTATATAGTAATATATAAAATCATGTGCATTTATATATAATTATATATGATTATATATGGTTATATATCAGTTTAGACTTTATATAAGTATACATATAATAATTATATAAAATCATTTATAATTGTATATAACTATATATAATTATATATACGTTTATATACTTATATACAGACAAAACTTATATATATATATATATATATATATATATATATATATATATATATATATATATATATATATATATATAAAATCATATATAATCATATATATTTATATATAATTGTATATGATTTTATATATCATTGTACATAACTATATTTAACCATATATAATTATATATAACTTTATATGATTTTTATATAAAATTATACATAACTCATTTACCCGAGTATTAAGTACATAATTTCATTCAATTTTTATTTCCTCCTACGAACAAAGCTTAGTTAACTCATTCAAAATCGTCACGTCAATTCTTATGTACATGTATTCTGCATCATAAACTTAAATGTTCACATAGCATGAACAAACGAACATGTATATCCTCTCAAATTGAAGCTAAATAGTACTTCTTTAATTTAAGAGGTTGCAGAATTTTGTAGCATTTGTAGTAACATTTGGTTAAAAACATTCGATTAGAACAAAATGTGCAAAAATAAATAGTACACAGGAGGGCTAACGAATATTTGAACGTAAATTTTAAATTATTGATTTGTACTCATTTTTCACTAAGTGGGTATTGTAAATAATCGAAAAAAAATTATTGCTACACTTTACTGAACACTGTAATCACACAATATTGAACAATTTAAATGTATAGGGGAGTTTGAGAAATTCTCTGCTAAAACAATTAATAGCAGTGCTTAACAATAATTTATTTTGTTCGTTTTAGTTGTACAATTGATATAAACACTTCTGGGTGACTCAATTATGTTTTTCACATCCGCAGGTTCTGGTCACGGACTGCAACTATCCAAAGACGCTGGCAGTCCTGCTCTGCATTAACGCAGCGCTCTTCATCTACCTCTTCGGATCGTTTTACGTGAGGAACTACAATCTCAAACCGTCCACCGTCAAGACGGAACAATCCGTCCAGGACAAAGCAAAGACGAATGGCATCCTGCCGAACGGAAACGCCAAGACGAACGGCTACACAAACGGTTATGCCAACGGACACTCGAAAGACGCCAACAAGACGGAATAAATCGCGCGTATGGTTAAGGTTTATATTTTTTTTTTTATTATCGACGACCGTGATGTTGCGGTAATGTAAATCTATCTGGAAATGTGCGATTGTACTTAGGCCAATGTTGTCTGGATGTATAAATATCCGATATTAATTGCGGATTGAATGAACCGGAGTATCAATATTGGTCAGTAATGGGGCAATGTAACTATTTTCATTTGTAGCCGACAGTTGAACTTCTTATTTGGTCACGTATCAGCGACGAAGAGTGATTTTTAATTTGTTATGTCTTGAGAGTTGCTCACCTTTCAATCGGTAAATGAGCGACCGAGCGAGGTGATCACGGGTGGATGACGAGTCGATCGGTTACCGATTTTACCGGTTCGTCTCGCTGTTACCGACGGAGGACTGTGAACGATTTACAAGAGCCAGCCTTTAGATGGCATTATATTCAACTTTTAAATTCGAACCATTTTACAAAGATATTGTAAAATTTTATAAAATGTACAATATGTGAATATTTTGCTAAACATATTTGACAATATACTTATACATTAAATACACTTTATGTAATGGCAAAGATTGCACAAAAACTACGCTATCTAAATATAGAATTACTTTCGACTTCGAAGGCCGAAAGAAGCCAGAAATGCCTTGGATTGTCACGTGATTCGAAGAAAATTCGAAGAAAATTCGAAGAAAAAGAAAAGCTTGGTCGATAAGATATCTTGCCTTTTCTTATCGGCCGCATCACGTCAAGTACTGATTACACATGCCGGAAACGAGTCTAAGTTTTATAACGGTTTTATTTTTTAGTTCTTCTCTGCTGATCTCGATGAAAAAACGATCGTGCCTTTTGCAATTTGTTAGAAATGTTTCAGAATTTTTTAATTACTTGCGTCTGATTACACATATTTTGGAAGCGGATTCTTTATTGGTACTATGCACCTTTTATATAAATGTTTGTGGTGAATTTTGGGTAACTGACAGTTCTCGAATGTGCAGGGTGAAAAACATAATAGATGTAGTGTTGATAGATATAGGAATCGATTATTTTTGTAAAAATTATAAAATAATGTCAAAAACAGATTATGATGAACTTTAAATTCTTTGGAATGCAGTACTCATAGAGATTTTCTAAGACAGTTTTTTTATATAAATATAATTAGAAAATTTGCATGAGAGTTATTTCTTTTTAGTTTTAATAAGAAAAAATTATGAACTTCATCATAATCTGCTCTTTGAACGTATGCATTCATCTGCATTCGAAAAATGTCTGATAGAAATGTAAGAAAATGGAAGAAAATGTATTTTCTTGTCCTACGTTAGCAAGACGAATGTTAACACGTCTGAGAGTTATTTCATACGTTATATAGATAGTTATTACCAAATCCTTTTTTGTACTTATGAGGGTGGAAGAGGAATCGCCATTTTAGAATAAACAAAAGGTGCCACAATTCGAACTCGAATTTATTACTATACGTGCATATATATATATATATATATATATATATATATATATATATATATATATATATATGCACGTGTAGTATATATACATACATATGCGTTATATGCGTTCTCTTCACTTATATAAATTGTATTTCACGTGAACAGTCATATAATTGTACGCATAAAAACTGGGCTCTATCACGTGCTTGTACATCAATGAAAGCTAACACATACACATACATAATTGCGTCCACACTGCTCTCATTAAACACAAACACACATTTACACACACGTATGCGACCACACGATCACGAATGCACTCGCACAATCAAACTCAAACATGTACATTTATACAATCCGTACCTTTTTTATAATAGATTTCGTAAAATTATCTTGTAATACTTGGACTTCTTTTGTAATAAAATTGATAAAAATTAAAAAAATGTGTATACGATGTTAAAAGTTACTGTCTTCTCCATAGCCGATCATCCTAATCCCGATCAATCACTGTTATGCGCAAAAAAGCTAATATATTTCTATCAACATCCTTTTTTAATGGTTTCTCCGTAAAATGCGAAACATATTATTGACCAAAATACACTTTTACCTCGTGATTTTAAATACAATTTTTATTGGATTGACTTAACACTCTCAGGATACCTTCAAAACATGTACGTAGTCATAAAAAAGTTTATCCTTATATTATATTAACATGGACTGTACCATATTTAGGCGAGAATGGATTCACGATAGCTATTTACATATAAAGAAAAAGAATTGACTCTTTCACTTCATCAAAGCATATAAACGAAATGAACATGACTAATCAAACGTTTTTTAAATAGTCTAATTTCACGAACTTGGGTTAATGTGACCAGTGTAGGCAAATAGATACTTATTGCATAAAGGAAAAGTAGAAGTATAATACTTAAAAAAATACTTAAGTACAAGAGTACTTAAATATCGTCGGACAAGTACCGAGTATTTAAAAAAATACTTAAGTACTTTTTTAAAGTATTTGAAGTACTTGGAAAATGTACTTAAGTACTTTTTACAAGTACTTTAAGTACTTTCAAAACGTATTTATGCACTTTAAAAACGTATTTATGTACTTTAAAAACGTATTTATGTACTTTAAAACGTATTTATGTACTTTAAAAACGTATTTATGTACTTTATAAACGTATTTATGTAATTAAAAACGCATTTCTGTACTTTAAAAACGTATTATGTACTTTAAAACGTATTTATGTACTTTAAAAACGTATTTATGTACTTTAAAAACGTATTTATATACTTTTTTAAGTACTTCAAAAACTTTAAAAAATACTATACGGAATTTCGATAAAAAAAATTTTTTAGTTTGACAAAAACCCCTTATTTCATAATATATTGACTTTTATATCATTATGTGAGATTAAATTGTAGTAAAAAGCCGCTGCCTATTTATTGGCACTTCGCTTTCTCAAACTAAATTAATTGTTCCAATATGAAATTCTGTGTTCTAATAAATTAATTTTAAATTGCTATATCTCTTTCTAAATAATACCTTAAAAAGAGTGTGCTTTTTTATCATAGATGGTCTAACAAAAGATAATTTTTTCCTAAAATTACAGAACGGTAGGTAATAATCCTTATCACAGCAATTTCTCATCTCAAAACATGTTTCCAACATATCTTTAGCAAAACTTTTTTTTTACCATCACAAAGCTTTATCTATGAGGAAGCAAAATGTTTGTTTTTTATGACATATAGGTATTTATGCATACAGCCTCCTTAAGGGAGGACTATCGGTTTTGAATTAATGTTCAGAAAATTTTGTATATTAGTACGTTTTAACCTCAAACTTACTTATATAAATTTTTAGAAAGCTACACCAACCCAGAAGAAAGATATTAAAAATTTTATAATTACATTTTAACACGTAGCCTTAGTTTCCGAAAGTCGCAATCATGAAATGCATGAAAACTTTTGTTTTGATTTTGTCGAAACTTTGAGAAATATATATTTAATATTCCGTAAATATAATGCAAAAAGTCAAATGTTGATTCACCAATTTTGAGAGCTAATATAAGCAAACAAATAAAAATTTTCGCGTTCACTCAACCATCTATGCACACGATTTGGCCTACCACGGAATGACCAAACACGCATTTGACTCACGGAGTTCGTATCGTACACCCTTAAACGTAAAAAGTTTTTAGACTAATAAGAAAAATATTAATTCTTACGTTTAACATAGTCTTGTCTGTCTTCTAAGGCGGGGTGAAAAGACATAAATTCTTTTGTATGTTGTATCTAAATGACAAAGTATCTAGAAACATCGAAAAAGATACAGTATAGAAAATTAAGTATCTAGATACATCGAAAAAGACACTGTGTCTAAAACTAAGTTCTAGATACTCAAGTATCTAGATACAGTATCTTTTCGTAAATATAAGTTTTAACAATAGGGTGACTTAGGCAAAAAATATTAAGAAATGTTTTCTGTGCGTTTCGGAGATTTTGTCGAAAAGTATCTAGTATCTTTATTTTATAGATACGACTATACCTAGATGTTTGTTAGAATCTGATTTAAATATACTCAGTTTACCCATGACTGATAACTATAAATATGTCATTTTTTTCCGGGAAATTCAAATTTTCAACCTTTATTATGTTAACGAGAAGCATGTACATATTGTACGCAAAAATAGCGCCATCTCACAACCAAGTGACGCGAACATGATGGAAGTACAAAATACACAGGCTCTATTTAGGAAATTCAATGAAAATAATTTCTTATAAGTTTCTGACGATCTGTGCGATCTCAAATTCTTTCTCAAATTTGCCATATTTATTTATTATTAAAAAAAATATGGATATTCTCAGATTCATTAGTAATTAGAAAAACATTATTTGCATCGAGTGTCCACAAGAGCCCGTGTATCTTATACTTCCCAGATCGCATCACTCGACCGTGAGATGGCGCTAAAAATACTACAACATATACACGCTCCCATCGAATACCGTAAACGAGCCACTATACAACATCGTTCCATCAGTTCGGAGCGTAATCCCCGGTCTGCGCATACTGCGCACATCAGCGACGTCGCTGCAGTCTCGCTGCAATCGGCCGGCACACGGCTTGTATATATACCGGCGCACAGCTCGCTAATACACGTACGCGATATTATGCGTTGCGCATATTCACCAAAGCGCGAGCGGCCGATAGCGCCAAGCGCGGTGCCCGCGAGGTCAGGATCGTGGGACCTTCGGGACGGGCGGCCAAAGCCGATTTCCATTTGCTCTGTAACGCGCGCGCGGTGCCGTCATTGTCGAAAACGGCGCTGTATACCGAAACAGTTGCATCGTTCTGCGCTCGAGCAGCCTCTGCTTCGGGGGGCTTTTATTCCAGCCTTGCGGATGCATCGAACGATTTGAGCGATGCATGGGTTGACTCGCGTTGGGTTAGGCAAAGAGGTAATGAAATTGGAAGGCTTTAAGGTGATACTAAAGCCACCAGTCACCGACAAATATGAGGAACCACTTTTCTTATTTTATTTTTAATTTTGAGTAAATATCTCTATGAAACGTTATTGTCCTACTCAAAAACAACAACTTTTCAGAGAGATATTTTCTCAAAATTAAATATTGAATGAATAAAGTGGTTCCCCGTATTTTACGGTAACAAGAGGGTTTAGCATCACCTTAATAGGGCCTTGGGTCGAATTTTTTTGTTTGCAATATGGGAGAGGGTGTTTTACGGAGGTTCTTTACCTAGAAATCAGCCATCTGAGGAAAATTTGTGTTATATAGTTTATTAAGATCGGGTAGCATTTAATCCTCTAAAAAAGGTACCTGAAATGGTTAATCTCTTTTATCATTCATTCATTTTTAATGCATGAAGTTAATGTCGTTATTGTCATTGTTTATATATTTACTAGCATTGCCCGTCGTGGCTTCGTCCGCGAACAATACTGACCGCAGAATTAGCCTTCCGGTGTGGTATATTTGGTCAGATCGTTCTAATTTTTAATTATCATATAACGAAACTTTAAGTATATAACTTTAAAAATACTGCACTAATATAAATAATAGGTTTATTCTTTCCAGAATTAAGCCCCTATACATAAGTCAATACCCAATCAAGACCGGTAAGGTAACCCTCATATGCACATACACAAACACGTACTCACACATACACACACCCGCCTACACATGCACACACGCCTACACGTGCACACACACGCACACACACGCATGCACACACATACACACACACCCACAGACACACACATGCGCACGCACACGCACACATATACATAGACATACACACAGTCTTTGCATAGAAAAAAGAATGGGAACATGCACAGGAACAAACACAAGAAAAGTATCTGCTCTTGTGTTCATATAATATAGATATAGAACTTTATAGATTTCTTGTGTTTATTCCTGTGCATGTTCCTGTTCCTTTTTATGTTCAAAGGCCTACACACACGTACGCATGCACGGATAAACATACATATAAATATTTTTTACAAAAATACATTTTGATCCCTGATGTCTTAAAACATATTTCTGTAATGTTTTTAGTAAAACTTTTTTTTACAAACTCAAAGCTTTCCTCTATGAGGAAGCGAAAGAAAATGAATATATTCAATGTATAATTTAAACTGATAGTTGACAAAGAATTCGAGATTTCAATGATTAGTCGAAATTTAAGTATTCTTTTTTTATGTAACTTTCAATATATGCAAATGATACATATAATTTAGTCGAAATAATTAGTTTAAAAAAATACTTGATCATTCAAGAATCTAAATAATTGTATAAAAAAGCATTGGGTGTCCGTAATAGTATTTCTTTTGTTAACGAATTAGATTAAGATTATTCCATGGGGAAGAAATGCAATGGATATATATGTAGTAAAGTAGCGAACAGTTTAGTAGTGGTTACATTTATGCATGTGTTTTAAGCCCGGAAATTTATTTGCATTGTAGAACTTTTTGTAACGGTAAACAACATATGGGTTTGTAATAAGATTATGTCAGAAGTCCAGCATATAAGTAAATATGAGTTAAGCGTAATTTTCTTAGATAATATTAATTATCATGAAAACTTCGTATTGCTTGTTATAAATTTGTATCTATAGGTTTAAAAGTATTTACAATTTATAATGCTATAATGCAAGCAGCTATCTAAATAATGCATGATCATTATTTAACATTACATTATTTAACCTACTTACATTATGCACTTTATTAGCATGAGCTGATGATTTTTTAAATCAATGTTATCGTATTAAATTAGAATAGCCTTTAACCTGTTAAGACCGAGAGTGTCTTTCCAGTACAAAAATAACTTTTTTTTGGACAAAATAAATTAAAATGTACTCTACTTAAGAGCGTAAACCAACTTTGAACTCAAAAGCAAAATTTATTTCTATGGCTTTATAAAAGTTCTTCCTTTCAAGAGCAATCATTTTCATTTTTTTAATATAATTACTAGATAATACCTTTAATTTCACTGTAAGAAAACTCAAAATCTTGATCCAGCACGTCATATAAAATCACCATAGTTATTAAGCTCCTAATCCACTGCCCACGGGATTCTAAGTGATTTCGTCGACCAAATTTCTCCAGGTTTGGAGATATTACTGTTCAATACATTGCTTATGGTATGAATACAGAAAATTAACTCTTACTAAGTAGAGAAATTTTTACAACATATTATTGACTTTTTAAATAATGATTTAATATTATTAATTAATTTCACCGTATATATCCTGCCCCTTAATGAACTTAAAGAACTCTAATTTGAAAAAAGATAGCAGATCACGATCTTTCATCTTTATTAACTTAAGTGATAATTAATATTTATATACAAACCATAGTGTAAATTAAAAGTTTTTCGATATTTTTATGATATTCTATTATTAATACCTAAATACAGACCATTTTTACAGATCACATTGAAAATGTTATAATGAATGCGTAAATCACTTTTTCTTTTTCATTATATTCCCAACCCCAGAACGTCGTATGCATCATGCAAAACTGAGAATGGTACACTGCGAACGGACAACTAAAATAAAATATATTATCTTTTTTAAGTAAAAAATGAAAATTTGATATACAATGAATCAAGAAAATTATATTTCTATCACGACACACTTATTGTACACTCTGTAAATACGAAAAAGGGAACATCAAATGTGGAATTTTCCTGTGTCTACACGTTTTTCTACACTTCCTCAATAAATGTAACCTAGAAAACTTCATAAACAATTGAATTTTACTCTTTTAGAAACTTTTGAACTGTGTATATTCTAGAGGACGCATACGACTATAACGGGTTAAGTAACGCTATCAGATATACAGATTAGTTCTACAAAATTTTAATGTTGGTGCATGTCCAAATGCGCTTCCACAAGACTTTCGAAAATCTATTTACCTTACTATGTATGGCAAAGCTTTACTTTAATTCTATGTTGTTTGGTAATTTTTACAGTTTTATCGTAAATTTATAATAGAAATTTGAAATAAAAAAGAACTGTAAACTGTAATTCGTTAATTGAATTTTTATATGAAGACTTTTTTTATTTATGATACTTTAAAATCGATAATTTAATGTATGGGCACAATCTTTTAATTTTATAGTGCGATTAAATTATGTGCAAATATTTTTTAAAGAGATTGATAATAACTATTTGGTTAGTAAGAATTTTTGGATAAGCTATTGTCTTTATTCTGTTAATTAAAGAAGAATAAATTAAATGTACAACAGAGATTTGGGTGATCAGCGCTGCACGTGCACACTTCAAAATTTTAATATCAACTACGACAGGTAAACAGCGCTGAGCTGAAAAACAAGCCGCAAGCCTACGGCAAAGCTCGCGACAAACAATTTCTCGTCAGGTAGACCTTGAGAGTCAATCGCGTACGCAATGTGCACGCCTCGCCATTATACCCTCCGCACAACTCGAAAATAGAGCTTTCACGCGCTCTCGAAGCGTTACAAAAAAAAAGTAAAGTCGTCGCGGTTCGATCACGTGCGAACAGAAGTCAACGGCCCCGCGAGCTCGGCACTCGGCTCTGGTGAGAGGAAGAGAGGCGTGACGAAAAGAAAGAGTGCCCAAAGGTTCCTTGAACTCTATGGCTCTAAATATAATGCAGGTTTATTAGCATGTCATTGAACAAGGCTAAAATTGCCGATGATCGGGAATGACAATTGATTTTGTAAAAGTGCGCGGGCACATGTGTGTGCACCCTGTAGAGGTGCTCGTCGAGAAATCGTTGTGAAACAATGTGAGGCTTTCGCGATTTTGTAGGTATGAGAAGGTGAGCTCGATTTATTTCAGAGACGTTTCATTAAGTTTTTTATTTGATCGTTGGCCAAGCAGGAATAATTGAGGAAGACAGTCTTGAGTTGAACTCGAAAAAGAGTAGCAATCATACTGGGATTTATTTTCTATAGACAGTTAGTAATATCTGCAATTTAGCTATTGTAAAACGTCAAAATCTTCATCCTAGGCGACACAATATATCGATAGCCCTTACGAAGACTAGCACGTTTGCGGCGTTCGCCACGAAAAGTAGCACATTTTGAAATCTCCCACGAAGACTAGCACATTTCAACATTCCCCCACGAAGACTAGCACATTCCTCAGTTTTCCGATAAAGACTAGCGCTTTTCAGGATTTTGCTAAAAGACTAGCACATTTGCAAATTTGCCACGAAGACTAGCACATTTAGCGATTTTCTGCCACCAAAAGTACCGTTGAAGTATTAGTACATATTATACGGTGTCAAGTAACCATCAGAAAAAAATGTATTTATCATATGACCTAGAATCGTGCATGCCGCAAAGTTTCTTCAATAATAATGGTAATGATAACGGTAGCATTATACCATCCGGATGGTACGACCAAATTGGTAGGTTAATCCTAAAGGTTTTGTCGTTTTTCATTGTTTTTTTACAAAATTTTTGTACGTTTCTGTTGAAACGTTGTAGAAACGTTGCTACAACGGACCAAGTGACACGTTAGATAGCTTGACTTAGCTAGTAACGTCACAGAAACGTTTCTGCAAGGTTTCTTTTGAAACGTAAGAACGGATATTTCAAGGTTTCTGCAACGTTTCGGCAATGTCTTTGAAACTATCATAGGGACGTACCTAAATTTTCAAAAATACGTTAAAGATACGTTTCTGCAACGTTTCCTGCTATGTGAGCTCTTAGTTTCCTCTCCAAATTTTACCACAATAGCGTTATTTCTCTATGGGTTATTGGCTTCGCCTTTTCCTTGTGCACATCCTGTATCTGTTTCAATTATGAGTATCTTGGATATGTTCCAAATTCGGGTATTCGGATATTGCATATGTGTTCAATACCTAATTTCATTAAAATCGTCCGTATATATATTTATGAGTCAGGTCAGCCAAGATAAACAAATCGGTTGGTACCCACGTCTCAGTTTTTACCAAAAGAAGACTTTAAAAGAAATTGCAGTTCCTAAAGTGTCCTGCTGCTTTTGTATCAGCGTGCTAAACTTTAATAGTTAAACAGCTATTAAATACTAAAAGTTTCGGGCAAAACTTTAAAAAAAGTAGACAAGTTTAAATACCTACCAAAGTAGCTCATCTCGTTGTGACAACGTTGCAGCAACGGGTTTTTGACTATGTGGGCCCGTAACCAAATAAGGTATCGGAGACGTTGCCGCAACTTTATGCCAACGTAGAAAATGTCCGCTTTGTCAACGGCACGTCGTAGAAACATTGACACAACGTGTCTATAACGTTCTATCACGTTCCTGGAACGTTACCCTGGATACGTGTCTGGAACATTTCTGCAACGTTACCCTAGATACATGCCTGCAACGTTTCTGGAACGTTTCTGAAATGTCTCTGATAAACCGTAAATTTACCTGGATTGGGATTAAACTCGTTGCCGCAATGTTGCCGCAGCGAAATGTACTATCTGGGTAGGTACGATAATAGATAAAAAAATGGAGAATTTTACATAATGAGGAAATACATGAGTTGTACGGAAAACCGAACATCACTAGAGTGATTAAATATCGAAGACTAGGATGAGTGGGACATGTAGCTAGCTAGGATGGGAAGTGAAATAACAGCAGAATACTTATAGAGAAACCGATAGGCGCAAGGCCCCCAGGTAGACCGAGACGAAAGTGGGAGGACAATATTAAAATTGACCTATGGGAAATAGGATGATATGAGAAGGATTGAATACAACTAACAAATAATAGAGAGATATGGTGAGACAGCGATTATTCGATTTTGTATATCTTTCTTTTATCCTTTTAAAAATGTAGTAATGTATTGGATAATTGAATGATGTATTGGAGTCAAATTGTTTGCAAGTAACTATGAATTTTTTTATCGATTCAGTGATAATGCATTTGAAAGAGCATACGATTACCGAATTTTTCTGACCCGAAATTTTAAATAAGCTATTATTCTTGTTGCGTTATACACGAAAACGTCACTTTCTTAAATAATTTGATACGTTTAAGAATATGGAGAAAATATGCAGTAAAATTGTTGAGTTTTGATCTTTTCCTTTTGTTATGTATTAATATAATTAAGCATAAAATTTAACATTTAAACTACTTTTAGAAAAAATATACACTTATTAACATTTTTTAAAATTTTTCTATTTAGACACTCTTGTACCCCTTAAAGAGATTTCAATTTACGAAAAGTATTAGCTTGAATATCTCAGAAATAACCAAATCGGTTAAAAACTAATGAGCATTTATTCAAGTACCTAACAGATTAATTATAATTTTGACCCCCTTAACTTGCATCGCTAAGGATTGTCATTATTTCCAATCACCAAATTATGCAAATCCCGCAATTACAAAACGAATCGAATTCAGAACGAACGCATCCGACCGAAGACTCCTGACCTCGCCGAACTGCCAAATCTCCTCCGAATTCGCGAGGTACATTTCCTCGGCGGAGCCACCTCCGTCACGCTCGCTCGCGAAATTCCTACCTCCGCGACGCAAGACGCGCTACGTGCGTCTTGACGGCATCGACGTAGTCCCGGTCGCGCAAAAAATAATCCACCACGCGTGGCTCGAGTGGCCCAAGCGGATTATCCGTATAGTTTCCTATATACATCATTGCCGTCGACGGGGCCTCTCACGCTTAGCATACAATGAGCCGTCATTGACCGAGCGAGAGAAAAGCAGCGGCGAGCAGCGCGCGCGTTGGCGCAAGCACAACAGATTTCCGAATACGCGCAAGGCACGGCTTTCAACGTGGAAAATCACGATGATCGCGGATAGAGACTAGGGTTGGATTTTGCGGATTTTGGAGTAGGGTAAGATATGAAAGAGTGTACGAATGATGAGTTTGGGGGAATTTTCGAAGGGAAGGATTGTTTTGTGCAGCGAGGAAACATTTAGATCGACGGGTTTGATATGGTAATTTGATGAAATGTATATATTTCCTTTTATATGAGTATAAAAGAATAAAAGAATTTGGGGGTTTAACACACTTTTTTATAATAAACATATTCTGTGATTACATCATATTTTTGTTACATTTTGCTTCCTCCTAAAGGAAGCTTTGTAATAGTAAAAAACATATTCGAAACATGTTTTGGGCCATTTCGAATCAAAATACAGAATTTTTAGAAAATGTCCTGTGTGTGTGTGTGTTCGTGAGTGTGTGTGTGCGTATGTGTGTGTACGTGTGTTTATGTGTGTGTGCGAGTGTGTGTGCGTGTGTGCGTGTGTGTGTATGTGTGTATATCCTTACAAATAAGCTTGCATGTGAATGTACATGTTAACATGTATGTAAACGCGCATTTTAACATGCATATATAACGAAAATTAAAAAAAATAATTCACCTTTTTTTGTCCAAAAATCGCAAAAAATATTGAATGCTCGGGTTTTTAAACCTTTTCTATCTTATGTTATGAGTCAAATTATGAAGAAAAACGAGTTTGAACAATGAAAATTAGGCATGTGACTATGTTTTTTCAGGCAAATTAGGTATTTTCTGCGGTTCTTTAAATGCAAAATAAAGGGGTTTACTGCGCAGCTAATACCTATACCCACAAAGGTGAACAACTTTTTCCCCAAAAAGTATATAAAAGTAGAAGAAAAGACCTTTAATCTTGCATGCAAGTTCTCTATTATACTAATAATTATCTATATATAGCCTACATGCTATCTATACAAAATTAGCTCTAGGCACTTAACTATAGAGTTCCCCGACAATTATATATTTTAACTACCGATACCAGTGGTGAAAATTTTTATTTTAAAAGAAAAAATTCTTTCTATGTTTCTATACTTATAGTATCGATATTTACAGAAATATCTGATTTCCTATGTAAAATAAAGCAAGTATCTTACGTTTAGAGAAAATGATAATGCAGCTCATGCAATCGAGTAAAGTTCAGCGATCGAGGTATCACTAAATGGCTCGAAAAGCTGCTGTCATATCTCCAATGCAACAAATAAGCTGCGTCAAATATGACTCGAAGAAAGCGCAGATTTTACATCGACCAATAGGACGGCAGGAAGTTGTCGAAAGGTTGCTAAGAGACCAAGATAGCGACGAATATACTTTAAATATCTTTCTCGAAAATTCCCGTATGGAAAAAACTCTCAAGTTGAGTGTTATTTCATACCCTCAACTAACTTGGTGGGTTATTAAACTTGTACAATATAAAAAATTAGTTGAGGGTACGAAATAACACACAACTAGAGAGTTTTTCCATACGGGATTGCAGCAGTATTCTTATTCTTTCTGCAGATTACCTAAAATTGAAATAAAATACACAAAGTAAGGCTTAATAAATAAGAGGTTATAATTTAAGGTTGCCATAAGAATTATAATATATGATATGATTATAATTTAGTAAAAAATATGGTAATATTCGTTACTTATCTAAATTAACATCAAGCAGACAGATACGATTGTTAAAAGATCATCGAGTCTAGTATTTCATTAATTTACTCAAACATGTCATTGTAACAAGAGCTTTGTAATAGTAAAAAAAATTTTGCTAAAAACATGTTAGAAACATATTTTAAGACTTAATAAATCAAAATGCACTATTATTAGAAAATGTATGTATGGATGTGTGTGTGTGTGTATGTACGGGCGTGTGTGTGTGTGTCTGTGTGTGTATGTGTGTATGTATGTATGTGTGCGTGTTTGTGTGTGCGTGCGTGCGTGCGTGCGTGCGTTTGCATGTATGGGCGTGTGTGCGCGAGTGCGTGGGTACGTGCATTAGAGCGTGCGTGCATGCGCGTGTGTGTGTGTATTGTGTGTGTGTGTGTGTGAGTGTGTATCTGTGTGTATGTGTATGTATGTGCGTGTGGGCGAGAGTGCGTGGGTACGTGCATGAGTGCGTGCATACGTGTACGTGTATGTGTGTGCTTGAAATTAATGTTTCAGGGCATTTTGGTTTCTCTAAAGGAAGGCAGCTGAAAAATATTTTTTTTTTGTTTTTCGTTGCGTTTTGGTTTCTTTAGCGGTTTTGTTTTTTGAGTTTTAATTTTTCGGGTGTTTTGATACCTTATCAGATCATGAGGACTTTTATTTTTTAATATAATGGCGCGGTCTTTTTTTGCCAACTGGGGCACATTTTTTCGTTTTCTAATGAAAATTCTTAATAAGAAAGAATTTTGTAATTCATCGTTTTAGTTTTACAATGATTTCTCTGTTTTTCGATTATATTCTGCAATCAATAAGGTAAATTATTTTAGTATGTTACAAATAAATTGATCGCTTCAGTATAAATGCATTTGAAAGAGCATAAAGCTACCTATCTTGTCCGTGTAACATAGGAAAGAGAGCATTTGCAAGAAATCCCCCCCCCCTGCCTCTCCCACCCTCCTGTTGCGCAATATACTAATATTGTACTCGAGTTTTACGATAAGGTAATGTCCCAATTTCTACGCACTTCATATTTATTATATTTATTTTGCTATTACGAATAAGAAATTTTTTTTCTCGAGTAGCATAAAACTGGAAATGCTCAAAAAATTGAAAATTTTATTTTTTTACGACTGTCTGATAAGTCTAATATCTGTTACAGATAAAATACTAAGTGAGTAGAAATTCGAATGTTCACCTTATTGTTAAGTTAATTGATAACTAGTCAGATTATGCTACGTACTTAAATTAGATGCTAGTTTTGTAGTGCATTCTACAAAAATTTTATGGAACAACAAATAGTCAATACATTTTGAAAAACAAAAATAAGATTAGTTAAAGCTCTGCTATTTACGACGTCAAAGAACAGAAAAATAGAAAATCAAAATTTAATGCATTTGAATATAGCATATTGTTAAAATATGGTTCCTCCTAAAGAGTTGGAAACAATTTATACATTTTATTATGAAGATTATATTGATCATTTGAGCTTGACTAGATAAATGTATTTCATTTCTTATATAATGTTTTCTGCAATTTATATATTATTGTACCTTAATATATAAATAAAACCAATCGGCTTTTCTTATTTAGTTTATTAGTCCTACTATTAGAGCATATAGTTACATATGTTAGAACATTTATTTATCAATATAAATTATTTAAATAACTAAGAGAAGCTTATCCAACTTAAGTTGTTTTTGCATAGAACGGGTATTTTTTTAGTAGAATGAGTATTTTTCGCTTCATGCGAGCTTATTATCATAAAATAAATCACAGAACATACCTATTAATCATTAAAATAATGTTCATACATGAATTATTGCATTCAAAATTAGTTATAAATATATTTTTAAATTTATAAGTATATTTTTATTTAATTATTAGCTTAAACTTATATATCCTTTTGATCTGTTATTTCACCGTTCGGAACTGCCATTATCGATACTTCAAATAATATTTTCAAGCTGGTATCGGTTATACTCCGTTAGAAATTGTAAGCGTCAAACTTTCGTCTTGAATCGTACAAATGGAGGTAAACATCGCGTGTGGCTACAATCTCTGGCGTATGGGTAGATACGGCAGAAGTTCTAAAGAACTTGTATGATGCACTATATTTATAAATAAAGGGTCGTAGAATACAAATATGTATGTTTCATCAAAAACAACTTAACCTGAGTTAAGTTGTTTTTGTACACAACGCCTCATATAGGCATTGAATGGTTTGATACAAGATATTCTCAGCAGTGTTGCAAGCCTGAAAGAAAATATTTGCATTTTCCTCATCCTAAAAAAGATTTACGAAAAAGAAGGTATTCTAAGTATAGTAAATGTTGAACAAACTAAAATGCGACATCCGTCAATAAAAAATTAAGAGAGCCTTCAATAATTCATGTTCCCATCACTGTGAATCACTTTTAAGGTAAATAAATTTTAATTCTTACTCAAAAAGTTGTGAATCAATGATTTTTAAGCTACGCAAATGTTTTATATTCAGGTCCAAATACAGACATGTTTTAACATGTTTTTCATCGATCTTGCAAATCTTCTCAAATTTGAATGCTAACATCCTCAAACGCGAGTCAACGCAGTGCGACCCGCCCATTTAACACCTCATTACTTATGTCCGAGCGTCCGAAAGCTCGGAACACATCAAACCCACACCTATTTACGATAGTGTTTCTCTTTGCCGCTTGTTGTTTGCAACGTTCCAATGATTTTCATGCCTACTCTTACGAGTCTCATGGTTTCGGGCCACGTGTCGTTGGCATATCATTAAACCTTAATTTTTACATAATCGTTTGCGGTAAGACTCCATGGCGAGACGCGCAGCTCCTTCCTGTATGTTCCGATTGCATCGATAATGCCAAATTATTTGAATTTCTTTTAGTCTATTCATGCCGCTGATGAATATTTATGGTAATTGTAGCGTGAGAATTTAAAGTATATTTAAAAATAAAAAACAATTAAGAATAGACCTATATTTTATTATAATGCTTTGGTAAATTAAAAATTAAATTTTATATTTGTTGGACCTTATTTCGGTTAATCATAAATGTATCGCTATTATGTATAGTGCACAGAAGATTTTTGATAAATGGATTGTATCATTCATTTTTTTATGCTATTATAATATTTTGCCTTCGAAGTTAGTTTTTAATTTTCACAAGAGCAAGTTTGTTGCCATGAAACGTATGCAAGTCTTACCGCAACGGGACCTATTCTACTTAAGATAAATTACGCTTTCAATTTTAAAGTATATGTTGTACCGTTTATTATTTAATGGAAATAAAATACTGTTTATTTAAATCTGCTATTTGAATTAAATTATTTTTTAATTTTAATAAGGAGGAAAAAATTGGGTTTGTAAATAAAATATTTTTATCACAAGTATTTTAAAACAGACCATTTAAATATTACTTTAATATTGTAGCACGAACGTCAAGTATTTTTATCTTGCAATAACTGATAAAACATAAACTGCACCTTAAATGTTATGTACACAATTTTTGTAAATTCAATTTTGCGGCACTTACTTACACTGATGTATACATAATGTATAAAGTATAAGACAAAATTATATTATTTATCATAATTATGGAGGATCAATAAAATGACAATATTTGAACTTATAAAACGACTAATTGCGTGAGCCATAATTTAACATTCTTGAGGAATCAATCAAGTTATTGACTTCCATGACCTATAAAATTGATACTTATACTTTAGATTATGATTTCACATTTCGGTAATCATGTCGTCATATTGCTTTCATTTAAAATGTTTTATTTGTTTACTTCGAATGCATAAACGTTCTTTCATACTTAAATTCTGTCACCACTATTTTGAACAATTATAATCGATACTTCCTGTTTTCTTCTTCAGCGTGGTTATCCTTGTATTTTATTATATAAGTTGATTCTATTCAATATGTTTAATATAACCAATATGTTCAATAGGGTGGTCCAAAATTTTCAAAGTTTCGATTTTCCTTCTTGTAACTCTTTCAAAAGTTAACAAATGTGAAAAAAATATGGCAGGCGCAATTTCTGTAATTTCCCTATCATCTTAAATGGTTTATGTCATAGTTTGATGTAATTTACTTCCTGTAGTTTACGCCATGGGGATTTGTACATATTTTGAGTTAAAAGCTGATTTGAGTTAAAGGCTCATTGATAACAAGCCTGTTTTTTTGTTAATATTTGACGCATATGGCTCTTCACTAAGAAGGAAAAATATTTTTGATGAAGCAGGTGTGGTTGACTTTTCATTTTAGTGATATGGTAAATTACTAAAATTATTTTGCCTTGATTTATAAAGTTTTAATCACATTTTACCAAATATATTAAAAAGTGCATAAATGCACCTAAAGAACTTTAAAATCGAGGTAGGAACCTTTAAATCTGAACGTTCAGCGCCTGCCTTGCAGGAGAGTTATTTAATTATTATGATGTTATATAATTATGATGCCATTTGAAGCTGCCTCATAATAAATTAAAACTACACTTAAAAAAGTTTGTAGCGTCCATTACTAAAAATGCACTAGGATTTCGAGTTTATAATCCTGGAAAATTGATATTACTATAAAAGAAGAGTTATTTCACCAATAAATAATCAACAAAAATGAACGCAGATTGACAGGAATTATATGCAAAACTGCGTTTAGTTTTGCTGTATGCTGTAAGTTTGCTGTGAATTAGTGCTATTTGGTTATTTGAGTTACTATGTCCTCAACTATATGAAAACTTCTGAAAAATGCAATTTTCTTGAAAATATATTTTGTTTAACAATAAGTTGATATAACAAATAATTGTTCTTAATAAACACATTTGTTTAGTCTAACGATAAAATAGTAAAGTTTACTAGAATATTGCATGAGGTAACCCCAAATAGGTTCGGTTTTAATAGATTTAAGTTTTTCAAATTTTAACTTAAGCATTAACTGTAGAAAATTCTTTTTTTTTTCAGTGTACGTTTAGAAAAAGAGAATTAACATTATTTTGAAAAACAAATTTTCTTTTTAAGCAGGGACCGTAAAG
The DNA here is from genome assembly GCA_949152435.1 of Gastracanthus pulcherrimus. NCBI lineage: Eukaryota > Metazoa > Arthropoda > Insecta > Hymenoptera > Pteromalidae > Gastracanthus > Gastracanthus pulcherrimus. The sequence continues at coordinate 7,591,022 of OX424575.1, forward strand.
AGACTTAAATAAAAGAAGCTTTAGGTCTTAGATAAAATCAATATGAGTATCTGCTTATTATTTTTTTTCGAGTGAGTTTTGGTCAATTATTGCAGTTACGAGAGCTGCTAATATTGCCTTTAACAGTATTAATTGTAGTTGTTTGGCAAGACGTTAGTTGTTGTAAGCCTGAATCATGCATACACAATGGCTAAGTGCAAATTTCTTTTCGTCAGTAATTATTTCTACTATAATATTTTAAATAAATGAATAAGTCGACACTGTTCAGGTTGTTACTATATTCAGTCAGCTTTTTAATTGTATAGTTTATTTTAGCAACTGGATAGTTGTTAAAACTTATAAGAGAGAAAGTGTTTAAGGGGCTAGCCTAAATCCTGTAAAAAGTCATTAACCATTATATGCACTGCAAACATATTTTGACGTAATCTAAGTTGATGCAAGTTTATATATGCAAATCAGGTGGTACAATTTTCATGGTCACCGCTATAAACTATTGTTCAGAAGTGTACTTATGACTATTTCCGGACTACATTTATTTAAAAAATTATTTTCAACATTTAGATACACATATATCAATAATACTACTATAAAAATACTATAAAAATTCTATTATTATTAATATATGGACTGTTCAGAACCAAAGTGGAATAAGTCCACTTTTTGAAAAAAAGGTAATTTGTGGTTTAAACGATATATGTTAGAAATATGAACCGTCACTAACACAATTAAAATTATTTCCCTAGTCGTGCTACTGGAGCGCCATCTTTTGTTCCGGTTTGGCAACTGGTGTTTGGTTCAGATCCATAGTGAAACATATCCATGTTATCGATATAATGCTTGCACAATAATAAGTTTCTTGTAATTACTTGTATCTATACGGTTTTATTGCATAAAAACAACAAAAGAATATATTATGACGAAGAATCAAATAACTCTGAATCAGATGAAGGTGAGGTTGTTTCCCAATTTAGGTATGCGTCTCAAAACAGTTTGACTGGTTTTGGAAATGATGAACCTATCTATTTAAATTCATTTTACGTGAAATTTGAATATGTTTATATATTATTTATTAATTGCTTTCTCCGTGAGTAAGCTTTGTAAAGAGAATTATTTCAATAACCAAGGTTTTGATGAATTTTAATGATTTTGAGATGTCTGAGAATCAGAATATATAGATATGTATACATGTGTAAAAAACTCGTGGTATATATATTTATATATATATATATTTATATATATAATACAGATATATCACCGCCGCCAACGCCGTCATCATTTCAAGAATCCAGGAGACGCTCCTCAGCCACTCCTCAGCCCCTCCTCAAATTTGACCTTATCTTCATTATTTTTTTATAACCCACTAATCCTATTTTTGAACACCCTATAAATGATTCAATGACTGACAACTCTACATACGTATTTATTTTATACCATAAAATCTTTAATTTTGATAAATATGTATATGACTTTCATTTTGTGTAAGAGAAAAAATATAGATTTCATTACTAAAAAAATCTTGAAATTAAATATTTACCTATTCCACATTCACTATGTGTAATTATGTCTATTTCAAAGACTTTAAACCTTTAATGGGTCAGGAAGCTGACATATCTGTTCAATCCATCAAGTTTAGATCATTTTCAAAGGTAATACTAATACCTGAAATCCCGGGCCTTAACTTAGTACAATAATACTTTGTATTACAATCTCTATAAAATAATATAATTCTATTTTATAAACTTTTGTATTACATTTTTTCAGATTGAACATTATTTAAACCTTTTCTATTCAAATTTATTAGATTAAACCTTTGTATGAAACGTTTTCTGTCACATTTTTTCGGTTAACCTTTTCATAAAACTTTCTCCGCAAAGTTAAAAGATGCAGGACCCCGCACATACATAAAGCCGACCCTAGAAAAATCACTATATATTCATATATGTGCGTACGTATGGGTGCGTGCATGTGTGTATGAGTATGTGTGCGCGTGCATGTGTACATACATGTGTATAAGTATTAATGGTGTGCATTTGAGTATGAGCGTGGATGTGTGAATGAGTGTACGTGTGCATGTGATAAGTATGTGAATGCATATATGCAATAATAATCGTGTGCATGTGATAAGTATGTGTATGCATATGTGTATCAGTATGGGTATGCAGTTATGTACAAATATGGATGTGCATGAGTGTATGAGTGTGGGCGATCATGCGTGTATAAGTATGTACATGCGTGTGTATGCGTGCATGTACGGGGACATGTGTAAATAAGTAAGTGTGTGCATGTAATTATAAGTATAGTGGGTATGCATGTGCGTATCAAAATGCATGAGCATGTGTAGAGTTTGTGTATGCATGCGTATGTATGTACGAGAATGTGTGTGCATGTGAATATAAGTATGTATGAGTATGGGTGTGCATGTGTGTATGAATATGAGTGTGCGTGTGTGAATGAGTATACGTGTGCATGTGATCAGTATGTTTACGCATGTACGCAATAGTAATCGTGTGCATGTGATAAGTATGTGTATGCATGTTATATGAGTATGGGTGTGCAGTTGTGTACAAGTACGGGTGTGCATGAGTATGTGAGTGTAGGCGATCATGTTTGTATAAGTATGCGCATACATGTGTGTGTATGCGGATATGTGTGAATAAGTAAGTGTGTGCATGTGAGTATGAGTATAGTGGGTATGCATATGCGTATGAGTATGCATGAGCATGTGTATAGTTTGTGTATGCATGTGTATATATGTACGTGAATGTGTGTGCATGTGTATATAAGTATGTGTGTGTATGTATGTATGTATGAGTATGTGTGTGCATCCGTGTATGAGTATGCATGTGCATATAGTGTATGAGTATGAGTATGAATGCGCGTGGGTGTACATCTATGTGCGTGGTACGTTTGTCATAAGATTGGTTTATATAAATAAATAAGCATTTTTTGGTCCACAAATAATTCTTGATAAAATCTTATAGTACGTACATTTATAACCAATATATAATACATATTTACTATTATATATTTAATATTGTTTTAGAAAGTAGCTTGAGTAGCTAAGAAACTGGAAGTGTTTCTTTTTCAGATCTGTGTAGTAGTCCTCCTTACAGATATTCTAAGTCGAATATAACGTTTGTTCATCTACTTTTATGCAATGCAATTTTAATCGACGCTCAAACATTAACCGGTTCACTTCCATGAAAATTCAAGCAAAAAAACTGGGCCCAGCCCTTCTTCCACTCTCCCAAATAAACCTCACGTCAACAATCCAAATCGTGCGCATTCTGATTACAGATCGCGCGAAAAGCTTCATGCGCGCGTCGCGATGTTTGCGCAAACATCGGCGTCTCGTTGCGAAAATCGCGACGAAACCCCGCGCGCGTGTGTATTTTCCCTCGACGCGTCAGCAAGTTTTTGTCGCTTGTGTATCACCCCCTCCCCCAGCTCGATCCTCACAAAGCTAGCATCATCTCGCGGCTGGTGATAAAACGCATAGCGCTTGCCGGGACCCGGGCAAACGCCCATCAATCGCCGACGATTGCCTTGCGTAAGCGCGCGACTCGACGCACGTTCCGCTCGCGCAGCTTGTACGTGTATCATGAATAAGTGAAGGAATTACCGGTGAAAAAAAGGCAAGCGGAGAAAGAGGAGCGAGAGAGAGAAGGAGAAATATATATACCCCGAAATCGTCCAATCGCCACCTCAGCCGAGGAGGGAATAATAAGCCCCTACCGCTCGCGCGTTAAATACCGATCTAACGCGCCCGCGCGGCCGTACTTTAAAAGCCAAGCGCTACGGGTCAAGCAACCTTGCGCGCCACGACGTCTCGCTGCGCTCAAGCACGAGTGAACTAGCCAGCGACCAGTGATAAGGCAAACGAAAGAAAGAGAGAGAGAGAGAGAGAGAGAGAGAAAGAGAGACATTAGAATACAATGGACGGGCCGGTTTGATGGTGGCAGGAGAGTACGGTGTTGTGTCAGTTGTCGCTGGTTCTCCACGGTGGCTGGGCGGGTCGGAGGGCCTCTAACTTCAGCCGCAACTTCAGCCGCGCGGATGCTAGGACTGGACCAGCGCCGGGGGACAACGAATGGACGACAGTACCGCGGGACAGACGTCCTCCTAGCCTGACGTACCGCGCGACTTTTTTCGCCGAGCCGAGCTTGGGAGAGAGGAGGCAGTGGCTGAGTTCGTCGCGTACTCGGCTGCACGGAAGTACGTCGCGTGTGCGACGCAGAGAGTAGTGCGCGATTGCAGTATATATTTGTAGGACGATAGGATAACGAAGACGGAGGAATCATGGCGACTTTAATCAGGGAAATGATCAAGCAATATCGGTATATCAACATTGACCTCGCAGGTAACGTTGGAACGATTGCTATTGGCTTTGATTTTGGAGAGAATGTGTGTGTGTGTGTGTGTGTGTGTGTGTGTGTGTGTGTGGTTTTGGTGAACGCGCGAGGGGTTGGTTGTCTAAAAGTGAGATTTTCGCAATTTTTTACGAAGAATTCGGTACATTACGATGTACGTACCGATTGTGCGCATAGAAAATGAACTGATGAAACTTGCGAAAATATACTTTTCACCGATTCTATGTATTGCAGTGGTACTGAATCTTTAACTAATATTCATTGGTTAAAATTTAGAAAGAGAGAGAGAGAGAGAGAGAGAGAGAGAGAGAGAGAGAGAAATGTATACATGCTAAGTTAATAGAGTAATTCGGAGTTTGATCATGTGATAGTTTTGAAAACTATTGATTGGGTGAAAAAAGAAATGTTTTGATTGGCGTCGACAAAATTGATAGAGATCCGAAGCCAATTTAACTTAAATTATTTAAAATAATTAAGATTTATATGAGTTATAGTATGTTATAGTCCTTCAGTATAATATCATTGTACTTAAACGCCAATAGATATCGGTGTTAGAATTGTGATGTCACAACAATTTTTGAACTGTTATATTTGATATACTAAAGGAAAGTATTGTGTGATCTATCAAAGTATGGTGCTATATAAAATGCGTTATTATTATTTTCCCAGTTGAGAATAAAGGAAGTTTTAATCTAATAGTTTATTATAATAGATTATACCAGACATTTATTATGAACCATTTGACCTTTTCTTATATCTCCAAACTCAACAAAGTTACTGTGCTCTAAAGTTTTTGTAACCTCACGATAATAAATCGACATCTTTTGAAGTTTTGTTACCGTGATGAAACTCGGAGAAACTTCAATCGCTTAAGTTAGTATCCCTATAATATCTCTTTCTGCATATTTATCTGTAACAAATACAGAGGAGTAGTTAATGCATCTTTTTAATTAATTCACTCTCAATCAGATCTCGAATCCATTTATAATCTGGGATATTTGATTATGAATATTAATGATTTGTATGTTGCTTCTAGACTGACACGATTGACCAATTTAGGTTGTACAGCAGTTTAATTGTTCATTTTGGACCCTCTTTTGACTCTATGCTATTTAATTGATAACTTACAAGGAGAGTGTCAGACCATCGGTGAACGAATTTTGCTGAAACTTTGAATACAGTTTTCTGGTACCTCAGACTGAAACCCAATACCCATAAATTGATCTAATCGATCGTAGAACCTGAGATATCGCTAAAAACGTTAGCCTTATCCATATGACCAGTATTGAAAAAATCGTATATATAGATATGCTAATAATGATAATAAAATATGATGTATCTACTATGTAGAGGCCCATTCGATAAAACTACGGGTATTGGGCTTCATTTTAAAATATCAAGAAACAATCCCTAACATTTCATAAAAAACCGTGACCCGGAGGTCTGACACTCTTCTTGTTCGTAATTGAAGTTTAAATGTATGTACCTGAATGCGATACAAAAGTTACAATTTACACATTTTCACACTTATGCAAAGATAATTACATGATAATGTTAATAAGAGCGAATGTAAATAGCATAGGGTCAAATTAAGATGCACAACGAAACATTAAAATGCTAAGTAAAACCTAAATAGATGACCCCTCCTCTCCCCCTTTTCCCGTTAATGATAAGTACATGGTAACATTTTTAATTAATTCTCAATTAAAAACAATGTGACCAAGATATAGATATTTTTTCAAATTTGAAAAGTAAATGATAAACTGGGTACTTGCAATTGTTGAAAACAGGAGTGATGATAGAGGATTGGGGTTATATCCCATTAAAAACTGAAAACGTGCTGATGACTTGAGTAAAAATAAATGACTTACTTTTTTAATATTTCACAATAGTAAACGTGTAACTGATTTAATCTTTGACTATTCAGGTGCTTCTTCAGTATAGTAATTCAGGGTTTGGTAATTGGATAGTAATGGAAACCGTTTAATTGAAACGCATGTAGTTATTTATTATATCAACGTGGACATTGACGTGGAAAAACACTACGCATAGCATTTCGCAATTTCTTATAAAATACGGCTAATTCCACACATTAAAAAATTTGTTTAAATATTAGGCAATCAGTTAGGTACTCCATACTTGACTCGTGCTTGAATCATTACCGGACCAGTTAGGTATTCCGCATTTGACTGGTTTTTGAATCATTACCTAAGCATTTAAATAATCCGTACTTGACTGGACCTTAAATCAAAATTTAACCAGATAGGTATTCAGTACCTAACGATCTAGATAATGATTATTGTGCCTAACCACCTCATCGTAGTTAGATATAAAGTACCTAGATGGTTAGTTAATGACTTAAAAAATATATTATCGTCTTTGTTTTATCTATCTGGATAGATAACCATTACTAACCCATTTTTTTCATATGCCAATAATAACATTTGACTGCAACGGGTGTGATAATTCATTTACCTTATAGAATAAGATGTTGGAGGAAAAAATCATTTTTTTCTAAATTTCGTTGTTTTAACGTTAACTTTATAAATGTAAGCAATCCTAATTATAGCGTTGATTGAATCAAATATAACAACACTATAAAAATTAAGTGCTAGATAATTAGATAATAATTAGATGCTATAACCTATATTGTACATTAATTACATTCCAAGTTTTGTAAATTTGATTTATTTTAATTCAAATTAAATGATACAGTATCAGCTGTAAAAATATTGCCGGGTTTATAGACAAATTCTAGCTAATGTAATGAAATTAATGAGTTTTTAACCAGTTTCTAACCAGGATTATTTAATTTTCTACCAGGAACGATACAAAATACAATAAAAATCATTATTAAATTAGTTGTTAAATACAGTCCAAATCAAACAGAATATTTTACTAATGAATGATTTTCTTAAACTTATTTTGAAAAACTTTAACGTCAGATATAAAAGAAAATCATACGATGAAACTTAAAAAATGCACATTTTATGCTCGGACAATGCTCTATATATATAACTAAATAATTATAGTATAACTTGAATATCCAAAATGAAAATACATTGTCTTGATTCTGAATCATTTTTGGTAGACGATTTTGATTTACATATAATTATGACTCGTGCCTATGGTAATTTTCTATTTATTTTTACTTGCTTCAAAGTCAGTTGAAAATTTCAATGCTAATATTTGCAATTTTCAGTTGCACTCAATTTCATAAATAATATGTAAAATATTCGATGATTGAAATCAATAGTATATCTATGACATGCTTTTAAATAAAGATATTATGTTTTAATAAACTATACTATCTGCACAATAATATAAAATGCAATTAATTCAATTTTCTACAAATCTTCATTCATGATTTATATGTAAAAATGGAAAGGATATTTATTTAGAAATATATATGTATATATATATATATATATATATATATATATATATATATATATATATATATATATATATATATATATATATATATATATATATATATATATATATATATATATATATATATATATATATATATCAAAATAATATTCAATACATGGCTACATGATAAACGTCATATTAAAATAATAAAAATAATTTTGGCAATCGTCTTTGAACAAGTTACGTAAAATATTAAGTAATAAAGCTAGTTCGATCTATCAACAAAATTATGCTATTCGACATTGACGTCGGTGTGCACGTGTCGATTCACATAACAAGCTGTTTGTTACCTTCCGTATATTTTAAGCTGCGAAATGCTGCATTATCATGATCGCTTTGGTTAAACGTATCTCGATGACTTGTTAAAAAATAGTGTTACTTGTGAAATTCATTTCTTCATTTACTTCAAACGAAAGCATTTATTTAAACGGCAATTATTATTCTTTTAATACAATTTGTAGTTGTAAAAAGTTTTATTAATCCTAAAAGTAAACCTGACAACACCTTTGTTTTGATTCTTTGATTTTCTACAATCACGTGATTTAAACTGAATTGTAATAACTGATGCAACCATAATTTATTTTCTTATCAAAATAATTAGCAAATAGATTTAGTGTTTGGTTAAAAATGGATCTTATATAAAAAAATGTGATTAAAAATTTCGTATGGGGTTTCGGTAGTAGACCCAGTTTGTGATAGTTTAGCAAGAGACACAACTTATTTCACTATAAAAAATGCTTTAATTAAAAAATAAATTATTATCAACTATTAATTTATATATCGATGTAAGAAATAGATCGAAAAAAATTAATTTTTACGTAATATTTACTTCTAAATATCGTAAACAAACAATTTCAAAATTAACCTTGGCTTTATATTTTTTTAAAACATTTAATCTGATGGATAAATGTAACTTTAAAGTTAGTTGTTTATTTCGATCGTGGATAAGAAACCAATTTTGTTTCAGTTTATTTGTTCAGTGATATATTTTTAGTATAAAAATAATTATTTCGAATCGAAATTATTTCTTGTCGTATTATTTCTTGGAGTGATCGACTACTAGGTATCTATCGAGGACTCGGTCCACTACTTTACATGATCTTATGTTATCATGAATGCTCATACATACTTATCTATGCTTATAGTGTCATACTTAGCACATGCTCATACATGATCTCGTATTATTATACATCAACATATTTATTTGTAATGCATGATGGTATATGAGCATATTAGAACTGTTTCTCTCAGGTGGAATAAAACATTAGAATCTAGGTTAAGGAACAAGAGTTGTCTCACAAATAAGTAAATAATACCAAAACAGAATACTAATATAATATTCACAAAACATAAACGAGCCTTATTATATTTCAGATCCCAGAACAAATGATTGGTTCTTCATAGGATCGCCATGGCCAGGTCTCTCGCTTTTAGCTTTTTATTTATACTTCATATACAGGCTCGGCCCGAGCCTAATGGCCAACAGGCCGCCAATGAAGTTAGACAGAATAATGCAAGTGTACGACGTCGTACAAATACTGTTAAGTAGTTATCTTTTTTACCAGGTAAGCCTTTCAATTTCAATTGTCGCACTATGTTTATAAATTTACGTTAGCTACTGCCAATGAATAATACGTATTTTCTATTTTTGTACAACTTTAGGCTAGCGTACTGGGATGGTTTAATGATTACAGCTATTCGTGCGAACCAGTCGATTACTCGGACTCGCCGCAAGCCATTGCGGTAATGATTATTATAATGATAAACAGCTACATAATTAGACTACATTAAAAAAGAACGGTTAACGTCACCCGACTTACAAACGAATCGATTCAGTTTCTTTATAAATTACGTAAACTTTTAATTCGATTAGCACAATTTCACACGTTACAGAAGTTTAATTTTTCTTGTTCATAAGCAATACCAAACAGATGCATTGCAAACATGCTAATTATCTAGTAATTAATAATATCATTTGCTTATTCAATTATTCAGATTGCCGAAACAGTGTATTTATACTTCGTTATAAAAATCATGGATCTCCTCGACACCGTCTTCTTCGTTCTTCGAAAAAAGCAGAATCAAGTATCCTTCCTCCATGTGTATCATCATACCGGCATGGTCATGGGCAGCTGGGGCGGCGTTAAGTACCTGGCTGGAGGTCATGGTACATTCTTAGGTAAAAACCAGATTAAATTTATTTACTTATTTATTTATTTTTTTATAAATAACAACCTTCATAGTATAAAATATATATTAGAATACAAAATAACGATATTAATACTTAATAAGATATTGATAATATTATATAAATTAATAAGTTGAGAAAAGCGCATATCTGTAGAACATATTAAAATCGCGCAAAAAATGTATTTATATTGATTTTAGTATAAGTTATACAATTATTAATAATAGATATTAAATATAAATTTTGAAAAATGTTGAAACTTTTGAAATGTTTTAAAAATTATGAAATATTTTTAAAATTTGTTAAATTCATAGTTTTCTACACGAAAGGAAATGAGTTCATTTTCTCCCTAGGGAGGGAATGATTTCCTTAAAATAATTTCTAACTCTATAATCTATAACTAGTGCGAATTGACATTAATAAGTATAATTTCATTAATTTGATACTATTATCTACCTTTGAAACAAGTGTTGCACTATATTACTAACAAACTTAATATTACTAACTTTTGTACTCAGTTCTGACTATATTCTAAACGCATTCAAATTACGAATTCAGAGCTTCAATGCTTTCAATGTCAGAAAGATGACGCGAAAACGGGTGACAGAATTTAACGAATAATACAAATAGAAAAATTTAGTATTTTATACCGCAATCAACTTTTATTCTCCAAGACTTTTAAGCATTTTACTTTTTTATAGAAAAACAATAACCCTATCTAATAATTGTTTCTAATCAAATGTATAGTATAAATTCGGTGACAAACAAAACTTTGAAATTTTGCTGCTTTATATCAATTTTATAAGAAAAAACATATGCGAAATCACGAAATACGAGAGAGCCCCTAATATATTTGCAAATACTAATATTAAAAAAAATGAGCCCAAATACTGTTATTTTTCTATCTAAATACCTTGGAACATTAAGTTAAACGCTATGCTTAAAATCACTCATATATATGAAATATTAATTAGGTAAGATTAACAGTTTATTAATAATTTTGGTACGTATAGCTCACATCTGAACAGAAGTTCTACAAAACAAGTATGTAACAAAGTTTCTTTAGGATGATTGTTCATTAACTTTCTTCTCTTTATTACCATATTCATTGAGTACATGCTTATAAAACCGTATAAATGACTTGTAATTAACATTTTAAATTCTATTGCCCATGGATGTGCGCATTAATGATTCGTGTTAGAATCGGTTTCGATACGCGTAATGTGGGTAGTATTTTTGTAGGAGCTGGATTAAAATGCTTTATATTAACTCAGTGAACATTCTCTACGTTTTGAAGTTACTATCATTTCACAAACCACACGATAAAACTACATTTAAAGATATAATAGAATAAAAAGATAAATATTTTAATAGAAATATAAAATAATTAATATTTTTTTGGAATAGTAATATTCTTTTTATAAAATTTAAACGATTATTTAATTTAATAAATTTATAAAAAATAATAATAGTAATAGGTAATATACATAGTAAATTTTTATAATAATTTACTTTAAAAACATACATTTGAAACGTTTAACATTCCATATTTTTTGTATTAATTGTCAATTTTCTATCTACTGATTATTAGTTTGTAATGATCAATTTATTTTCTTATCTATTTGTATGATTAATTCTGTTACATCGCTTTTGCACATAATGGAAAAAACGCAAACAATGAGGCTATACTCGAATTCTCAGCATTTTCCATTATACGTAAAGGGGAACACAAAAGAATTCATTTTCTTTTTAAGGAATGATCAAATGCATAGAGTAGAATGTGCGTCAGTACAAAAATTCCGCAATTGGAACAAAATGACTTTGTGACCAATACACTTCTAATAGACCACTCTTTCATGAACAGAATTTTCTTTTAAATTAATGTTCAATTATTCTGATCTATACATTAATAACTGATTTTTACTATAGTTCTGCAATATAGAATTAAAAGTAAATTTATGTTTTAATTAACATATCTGCAAATGAATTATGAACTTCTTAGTTTAGGAAGTAATTAATAAATAATTCAGACTCATGAGTACCTTGCATTTATATCGTCAACGTCAAACAAAGTTTGATAATACAAAAAACTTTTTCTTTGATATACTGAACATGATGATTTTGATTCTGGAATAGTTAATATGTGAATCACCTCTAAAATGTCAAAGTTGATTTTTCACATGACATAAATAGAATAGCAAAAAATAATTATGACAATAAGTCTGACAAGGTCGTATTGTTTGCATTAGCATAAAAATGAAACATTTGAAAGTTACAAACGTTTAAAGTTTCCAAATTTTCGATATATATATATATATATATATATATATATATATATATATATATATATATATATATATATATATATATATATACTCTAATGCTACGTGACGTCATGAAACTATAACATCGTGACGTCACGCAAATTTAAATGGCTGTAATTACTTCAATTTTCGTTAAATTGCAAAAATAGAAAACACGAATAATTATTTTAGCATAAACTATTTGAACATGAAATAAAAGAAAATTATGCGACAACCGAATTATTTGAAATTTAGGTATATGCCTGTACTGTAGAAATTTTCTTTCAATATTAACGAAATAATTATCTAAGATTTAAGCTAGAATGATGTGTGAGCTAAAATGAGTACTTCTTAACTCGGAGTGTATTTATTCGGAGCGTATTTATGAAAAAATTTTAGCTTATTTACGTTTGATAACATTTTTACTTATCTACGTTTCCGAAGTTCATAAACAGATAAATTAATTAATTAATTAATCACTATTTTAGAATTGTATTCTAGGAAAACTGTAATCAAGCATTAAATATGTACCTTTAATACTTATAGTGAACACTAGATTGTCTCTTTATAAGAGAATCTGTGTTAAAACTCGATAAACATAATACAAATCATTCAATATTTATTAATTTTCATCTTCCAAACCTACAAAATTTATTTGAATTAAAAAAGGATTTTATCAGAGCACGAAACCGCTTTAAATTATTATTATTAGTTATTAAAAAAATAAACATTTTATTGCAGTTTTCAATAAATTATATTAAAACGAATCTAAGATTCAATTACTAATACCAATAAAAATCATTTTCATGGTAAAAATTAATATAATAAGATTTTACTTACACTAAAATACATTAAAAATCATAACTTAGCCTTTCTTAATACGGATTTACGGTTGTTAAAATTTTGCATCGAAAATTTGTGCATATAAATCAATAACTTCTGTGGAAAAAAAACATAAAAATACGCGAAAATAATAAAATACAGATGTATGTACTACGCTAATGTAAGTCATTTTATTAATCGAAAGAAAAATTACTTTATTCAAATAACACTACAGATTGTTTTCTAAGAATTAAAACCTTGATTTCATGTAAAAAACAATAAATTGATTTATTTTTAATTTTTTTTTAATCGGTATACCCATATACCTTAAACGGATGAGTCTGACAAGGAGAGTTTGCAACCTGCGGGAAGCGAATTTCAATGTAACTTTGGGGAGTTGTTTCTGGTACCTAAAGATGATGCCTAGCACCCTTAGTTTCACCTCATAGGCCTTTGAGGTCAAGATATGACCCATTTTATTCAAATTTGAGCAATTTCAGTAAAAGCTCTTACCTATATTCCGAAATATTGATTGTTCATAACTTTGAAACAAATTACTATTTTTATATGAAACTAATATTAAATTAAAACTCTTTTGGTAATTACATGTTTGTCTTATTAAATTATTCCCCGAGCCAAAAAACTTGCAGAGTTATGATTCGAAGTGTAGGTACCATTTTTTATTAAAATAGCGCGAATTTTGAATACGACAGATCATATCTTGATTCCAAAGTCCTATGAGCATGAGAATAAACTATGGGCGCTAGGCATCATTTTTAGGTACACTCAACGGAAAGTTCTTCTGGATCGAATAGTTTGAATGATTTTTATCCTCCAATTAGGTTAACGAAATCATGCATTCAATCCACCCAGTTGCAGTATTTATAAAAATTCTAATTGTTCGAGACAGAAGAACTTTTCATCGAGTGCACCAAAAACCACTTTCTACAGTCTCATAGAAATTCGCTACCCGCAGGTTGTAGACTTCCTTGCGAATTAAATCCTGTAAAAAATCAGTAGTTACTATGTAGACTGCAAACATATTTTGATTATATATCTTAATTTATTTATATCTTAAATATGTATACTATTATATGTGATTTATAGAGCATTCTACAAATTCGCTAATCAATAATATAAAACATTGTATTAGAAATTGATCCATCTGAAAAATGAAAGTTTCTTAAAGTCAGCAATACAAAACTCGCATTTACTTATTACAGTAGTAAAGCTTTACTGATTATCAGAAACTATCTTCTTAAAATAAGAACAAAATTTTCTTAATTTAAGAATCGCATTTGTTAAAACCAAAGTAAGAAACGGTCATACTGATAGAAAGAATAGTATATCGTGTACCAAGGGCGTAAAGTGGGCTTTTTTAGACCGAGTGTGGAATTTGCAGTACGAGTCGAAGGCGAGCGCGTTTTACGAGCCGTAGACGACTACTACAAACACACGAGGTCAAAAAGCCCACTAACTCTGGGTGTACATAAATAAGTAAATAAATTTTGTCCACTGATCAGAAGACAAGCACTTTAGATCGCTTTTTAGATGCAAAAAACCGCAAAAATCGTGCATGTGTTACAAAAACAATTTTGCAACAGATTAAAAAATTCTGTTTATTACAAAAAAATAAGGAACATACTATATTTTAAGAAACAAATTTACTGAAAATAAGATAAAACGTTACTTAATTTGATTATAAAAAATAAAAAAACTTCAGAAACTTCTTAACCTTTAGATTATGAATACCATAATTTGCTTACATTTATAAAGGTGAGTAAATGATTAATATAGGATTTATATATATTTATGTTATTCAATGTACTAAAATTTATTATCATACACATTTTTTAAATTAGTTTCTGTTGTGTCAGTTTAATTTATGAATTGAATACGTAAAATGTTGCAATTTTCATATGTCATGAATTTCATAAAACAAAAATTATTGATTTTTGGAACGACTTTTTACTTACATTTAGAGAAAAAAACTTTTAGTTTCTTCCTTTCAGAAACTACTATTTTTTAAATTTGATTAGCATCTTTTCAGTATAAATTGTCTCTTAAAGGAAGTAAAATTTTTTGTAGTGAACATTATTGAATTTACGCATTTCTAATCTCTTACCACGGATTTCTGAATCCATCGAAACAAAAGGCGATGCAACAAATTTAAGAAATACTAGATTCTGAAAGTAAGAAGTAACTCCAAAAGTAACTCCAAAAATTTCTTAAAACAAGAAAGTTCTCTTTTCTAAATTAAAGTAAACTGTATTTCTAAAAATCGGTAATTTTTGTATTCTGAAATTCATGTCATAACAGTTTACGTATTCAATTCATGAAATAGATTGATATATGATAAATAACAATTATAGAAATTAGCAGGATAATAAATTTAACTACATTGAATAACATAAACCTATATAAGACAGTTATTAGTCATTTATTCATCTGTATATAATATAATGGATAATGATTTTTTATAAGATTTAACTCAGGTTGATAACCTATATAAGACAGCTATTAATCATTTACTCATCTTTATATAATATAATGGATAATGATTTTTTATAACATTTAACTCAGGTTGGTCCCCTTGAGGGGGCACACCACCTTTGAACCTAAAAACAAAAACTTATTTGTATGGTTCCATAAAAATTATTACTTTCAAAAGCAATCATTCTGAATTTCTTTTACTATAAATACTTGATAAACCTTTAATCACCGTAAAAAAACTCAAAATCTTGATCCAGCATGTCATATAAAATCACCATAGTTATTAAGCTCCTAATCCACTGTCCACGGGATTTCAAGTGTTCCCGTCGACCAAATTTATCCAGGTTTGAGGATATTACTTTTCCATACATTGGTTATGGTATGAATACAGGAAATTAATTTTTACTTCGTAGACAAATATGTACATACATATGATTATTATTATTACAGTGACCAGCCATTAATGGTTAGCAGTGATAATGCTTAAAAGACCGCAGCTCCTATATCTGCTGTGATCATGTTCGCATCATCACCGTAGCCACCATTCATGTTTGATGGGATTATGTAGTCCATAGCCTTATTCACACACTCACGCCATTTCTCTCTATTCTTTGCAAGGTTAATCCAGTTTTCCTCATTGTATCCAATTTCTCGCAAGTCGGCCCTGACATTGTCTTCCCACTTTCGTTCTTGGTCTACCCGCAGGCCTTGTGCCTTCTGATTTTCCCAGTCTTCGAGATTGTATAACTCTAGTAATATTCGCTTTTCTTGATAACTCATATATATGATAGAATTAATTAATAATATTAAATCATTAATTATGAAGTCAATAATATGTATGTAAACAATTATCTACGTAGTCAAAATTAATTTCCTGTATTCAGACCACAACTGATGTATTTAAAAGTAATATCTCCAAACCTGGATAAATTTGGTCGACGGGATCATTTGGAATCCCGTGGGCAGTGGATTAGGAGCTTAATAACTATGGTGATTTTATATGACATGCTGGATCAAGATTTTGAGCATTTTTACAGTGAAATTGAAGGTATTACCAAGAATTTATACTGAAAATATTTTCAGAATAATTAATTTTAAAAGGGCGAATTTTTATGGATTCATACAAATAAGTTTTGTTTTTGGGTTCAAAGATGGTGTCGCCCTTAAACGAGTACCAAAAAATTGATATAGAACCAGCCCAATTTTACAATATACGGAATATAAAAACTAATATACCTCTTCTTATCATTCCCATTGTAACATGATGCTAATTCACGTTGCAGGTCTAGTAAATTCGTTCGTACACGTGATCATGTACACGCACTACCTGGTCATGTCGTTCAAGATCGCCAATCCCTGGTGGAAGAAGTATATCACGCAACTCCAGCTTCTCCAGTTCTTCGCCATACTCTTTCACTTCTCGCAGCTGCTCTGGATCGAGGACTGCGGCTTCCCGAAGTGGCCCGCGGCCGTCTTCATACCCCAGAATCTCTTTATGATCGTTCTGTTCGGCGACTTCTACTACAAATCCTACGTCAAGCAGCCGGCCAAAAAGATCGCGGTCGAGCAGAACGGACAGCTGACCAACAACGAGGCGTCCAACGGCAAGCCCAAGACTCAATAGACGCCTCCTTCGAAATCACGTCGACGAGCCGTCAGATGGACTTGGATGTCCGTCAATTTTTCGATCGATGAAATAAGAGACACTGGCTGCACGCTGTTGCGCATGACGATGTAAGGGAAAGCTTGAATCAGCTATTTGAAGAAGTTGGTTGTTTGTGTAGCACTTTGCCCATGGGTAAATTAATGATTAGCAACAATCGTAAGATAGATTCGTGTAACTATCCAAATTATCCAAGTTCTGTTGAGTACTGAAATTGAATAGCTGATTTATTTGTGATACAAATTATGGAGAACTAATCGCAATGAATATGTACATTTGTAATTGGTACTATGGACAGGGGTTTCAAACTAAGACACATCGTTATGGACAACAACGTTTAGCTATGTTGTTTGCGATCAGTGGATTGAGTTTCAATCGATATACACATACACTAATTGTTGCGCCAAAATCAGCATCCCACCACTGAACATGTTTTCTCCCTCATGCATCTCGTCGAGACATTTATTTTTCATTTACATTATCCTCTTGGAGTTACAGAAGAAGAAGCATAATTTGTACTAATTGCACCCAAATATATTTCATTTGACATAAATTTATTAAGATTCAATGTCTATCAGTGTAAACAAGAAGTAGAAAATATTTTGTAAATGAAAAATGATGTGTCTAACTTGAATGAAATATTTTTCTGGGTGTGCATAATCTCAACCACTTGGAGCCATCGATATTGTGTGTAGTTATTCGAGGCACTAGACTGATAACGATACTAATAGGCGTTTTGGATGTGCAATACTGTGTGCAATACGATGCGATTTTTTGCTGATTGTGTGCCTTAATCGACACAATTGTATTTAATATTCACGTTATGTGAAACGAACGCAGACTCGTTCAAAGTGAACTTAATGGTTGCTACACCTGGCAAATTTGAAAATGTGTGTCAAAGAATTTAAACGAGTCGAATGCCTTGAAAATTCGCTGTATGCGTGAACTATTTTTTTTTATACTTTTGATGTAATAGTAGTTATTTTACTGTGTGCCATGATTCGTTAGCCTAATGTTCATTAGAACCTCAGGTATGTTTCATATAAATTTTACTGAAATTTATCTAATTTCATGCAATACGTAAAATAGGGATTCTACAAACTAAGAAAATAGATTGAGTAACTATTTTATTGTTTGTATGAAACTAATATGACCCCAGTCAAATTTCTGTAAAGCATACTTTCTAATGAAATAAATATATTTGTTCTAAAGAATGAAGAACGGCATCGTTTGCCTGGCTAAAAAAATAAGCCTTTTCTAAACTGAAGGTAGACTAAACACTAAAACTCGTTCTTGTTATCTCTTGCCTATGACATTGTAATATTAATAGGTTAACTTTGTGGCATCACCTATACTAAGTCAATAAATTAAATAATAGACATTGGTCGTATGACAATGAGTTTAGAAACGAAAGATTAATATTTTAAAATCAAAAAGTAATTAAGGCAGTATGTTAATTAAATATAAAAAAATATGTATAATAAATTTGTAGGCGAAGTATTCTACAATTTTAGATAGTAAATCAAGAAAAAAATTAATCCTTAAATCTAAATTGTAATAAATAGTAACAAATAAAAATCTCTTAAAAATAACATATATAAGGCAAAATCTGGCTTAATAAAAAATTTACATTGAAATTAGAATTTAAAAAATATAGTTGTGACATGTAAAAGTGTTACGGTAGTAATATCCTACATCATAAATTTGTTTCGGTTATTTACGTGTTTCAAGGCATGAACGCACATCTGATACGTAATCTGAATATATATAATCGAGGATGCAATACCCTTGAGGTTATATAGTTTGATCGCAGCTGATCCTGTTATTAAAGAGCACCCAAATTGAGAGTACCTGGGTAAAAATGAACCATATATAGTTATATATAAATATATTTAAAAATCATATACAGTTATATATAATTATATTTAAAAATCATATACAGTTATATATAATTATATTTAAAAATCATATACAGTTATATATAATATATATAATATTGTTACGATCGGGTTCGGCCTTTATTTAATTAATACACGTTATTTGTAAATGAGCACAATAACTTAGGTTTTATTAAAACCTCAGACACTTCAGGTTCAAGCACCTCTAATTAGATCAGATGTCACAAACAAACTATTTACTTAGGTTTTACAAACTATCAGATGTTGTATGTCGATTAACTTCACACACATTCGAATGTTCCGTATTTGAATAGCATACATAACAATATATACATAACAATATATATATATATAATTATATATAAAATATATATGATTCATTTTTACCCAGGTAGGTTACAAATATATATAATGAATGCCAATTGAAAATAGAAATCTCGTTTATGACAAACGTCTTAAATAAATAAATTTTATATAAATTACATATAATTATACATATATATAACGTATAATTACATATATGGTTATATTCAATTATATATAGTTATATTTAAATGTTAAATATATCAAATTGTATACAACTGTATATAATTATATACAGGTATAAATATTAATACATATTTAGATATTTTTAAATGTAGTTATATATAGTTGTATATGGCCATATATAATTTATATATAATTGTATATAATCATACATGACTTTATAATTAATTATGTATATTTATGTACAATTATATATAAAATCTGTTTTATTCGGGTTATGCATTTATTGACAGTTGTGTTGATACTTGAGACTTATTATAAGTTGCTCAGACTATCTTACACAAGCTCATCACACAGTTAAAAATACGTAAATCCTTATGATATAACCTCATACTAACGAAAAACTGTATGGAAATACATTGTGCGGAAAGTATATAGTCGACTATATACTGTGCTTCATTATTGCATTTATGTATGCAAAAGTATATTAGTTGTGCTTCTTTATCTCTGTTTCTTTCCGTATTTCATACGCATTGTATTTAATGATCACCCATACTTCATGACCTCACCGAAATGAACTAAGTAACATTGATGTTTGAATACTTGCCTAAACTTCATTTTGAACTATGAGGCGAAAAAATAGATAAGAATTATACACTCTTGTGTATTGATAATTTTTTTTCATTTTCGATATAGACATATATGATGATTTTAATACATTATTGTAAAATTTACTGCAGCGGCGTTTATGAGACATATTTTAATATAATCAAAATTATACTACTTAATTTGCTATTAGTCTAAGATTCTTAATATCAAGTAACAGCCCAAACTATATGAACCATTAGAACAATAAATGCACCATTTATTGTTCCTATCTTTAAAACGACTACTTGTAATAAATGATTATTATTGAAATTTACCAGAGATGTGCAATTTTTCTAGCTTATCAATACCAACAAAATTTATTTATCGTACGACAATTGAAATTTAAAAAAAGAATTTACGAATGCAACAATCGGTTTGCAGGTATTTTCGCTGAATAAAGATCGAGTAACTTTAGCGTGCGGACCCGGAATTTAAATTTTAATTAGAAAGTTACGCTGACTCTTTTTTGGGGGAATTCACTCGTTGCATAGCAAAACTTTCCTCTTATTGATCATTCACGGTTTGGGATGTGTTCATTGAACGTGACATATTTCTTTGAGATTGTTAACTTGTTATATAATGACGAGTAAGTTTACGCAGGAACAGCTTTGATTGATTTCATACATGAGAAAAAACTAAAGTTCATATAGTTCAATTTTCAATTTTCTTATCAGTCATTTTTGCCCGCTAAAAGCACTATATTTAGATTTGTTTCGTTCGTTTGTTTAGACATATTTAGATTTGTTCGTTTGTTTAGACAATTTGTTTTGAAATCTGGTACCTTTTTAAGTCAATTAATGTAATAATTTAATTTATAAGAAAAATATGATTTAATGATAAGATTTAAAAGTAAGATTTAAAGATTTAAAAGTTTATGATTTAATTTTTGAATTTATCTAAAACAATAGTTACTAGTTGATAAAAATAAGACATTAAGTATTAATTCCTCATGTATAATATATGTAAGACGTATATCAGACTTACAAATTTATCTTTTATCAACAACTTAATTATTTGTATATAGATCGATCATTTCGATTATCACATATCTGTAAAAGAAAGCCTTCGGTAGTGAATTGCGAAATATATATTGCACCTTTAATCTATGCAATGATGTAACTTTCGTAGATATATGGTTAGTTATTTAGTTATCTGCTCTCAGCGTATCAACTTTCTTGCCTGCTTATAAATACGATCCGAATGATATAACGGTATGGTCTAGCCAAATATTTAAGGAATTAGTATATTTGCATATTATGGCGAGCGCTAATATTACGTGTATTTACATAACAATTAAAAATGTATAATATATAGTTTATGCCAATCAAAATAAGGGGACAACAATGTGTGTATGAGTATGTACATGTGCGTGTGTGTGCATGTGTACATATGTGGATTAACATATTTCATTATCTTATACTGTCCTTCTTTTCTCTTCTATTCTATCCTTCCAAGTAGTTTGTCAGGGAAATAAAGAAAAGAATGACTTCAATAGTTCAATTTTTTCATACAATTTGATTTTGTATACAATTAACAACATCTACAACTACGATAGTTATGGTCTAAGTGTCATCTGAGTAATGCAGAAAGATAAGACTATGCCTCAAAGAAGAAGAAGAGTATTGGAAATGGGGTAAAAGAATGAAACAAACTCAGAAATTTCAATTTACTTTAGACTTTATTCTGAGTAGCACAAGGAAAGGTGCACGTCTGATCTCTAGGAGATGCGGTCGGAGACTAACAGGAAACGCACAGAAACACAGCATCCGTAAACATAAAACAATGGTTCCTTTTATACATACACGTACACTATAATAGGCCCCAAGTGCCCAGACCCTCCACAAGAATCTGAGGCGCTCAGGCGACGTGTCGCAGCTTCGGTCACAGCGCGCAACCCGATGCAGCCATAATAGCGTTTATTTATCTTACGCCGGCTTAAGCTTTCGGCGTACATTAGATTTGGTTTTGTTGCATAGGAAATATATAGAATTCCAACAAAGAGGATTCAGCATATCTCTGGGTGGTATAATATAATATACAACTTTGTTTGTTTTTACGCAGTGTGGGGACAAAAGAAAATTCTTTCATTGTTTAATGCGTTATTTAAAAAAGCATTAAAATACCTATCTTTGATTTCTTACCAATTTTTGAATCTCTATCTTCTTCGATTTCTGGAAAAAACTCTATTGGAAATGGGTGTTAAATAAATGATAATACACAATGTATATTTCAAATAAAATAACTTTCGTTTATTCAAACTCGCACAAGGAAGAAATAACGTCAGTAATGTGCGACTGCTCTAGCTAGATGCTCTAGTACGACTACAAACACCTGACAAAAGGGCATAAGAGAATATCGGGGCTGACGCATATAGTTCCCAACTCTTTTCTATATCTCGATTTTCAGTTTATGTCTTTGGGACATTTCTTAGTAAGTCGATTCATTTTTGTACAAGCATGTAATAGTGTACAATTACAGTTACACACATACGTATGCTAAAGCATAGCGATATTCCAACAAACTCTTTTCGTAATTAGAAAATCGATTATCTATGTCCAATGATAAGTAGAGTAAAAAAATTGCAGCAATTGGTCTAAAATTTTTCAGAAAGATAGCTTTTCTTTATATACTATGTACTGTGAAAATTTTTAACAGGTTTGGTTATTAAAACAGATTACAAACATTTTCACAGTATATTTAAGGTTATGCTAAACCCTCTGTTATCGGTAAATACCGAGAATTACTTTTCTCGCGTAATTTTCAATTTTGAGAAAATATCTCTATGGAAAGTTATTGTTTTTGATTAGGACAACAACGTTCCATAGAGATATTTACTAAAAATTTAAAATTAAATGGAAAAAGTGGGTCCTCGTAATTATCGGTGCCGGGTGGGTTTAGCATCACCTTAATTAAATATCATTAAATGTAAAAATTAAGGGCATGGATCAGTGCAAAATCTAAATTCTCATATATGACTTTTTTACAATTATATATAAGTGTATACTATACACTTATATAGAGGCAACACTTATATATAATCATTTATAATCATATATATTTATATATAATTGTACATAATTTTATATGTAACTATATAAAATTGTATATAATTTTATATAATTTTATACAAATAGCTGTAGCCTAAATTTTAGATAAATCCGTTAAAAGCTTCATCGCGAGGAGCTATTCAAAGTCTGAAAGAAATGAAAATATAAAAATTTAAAACAAAACGCTTATTATTGCTCAACAATTTTCTTCTTCATTTTATAATGTTTTACAAAAAAATAGTTTAACTAATCTATTTTATTTCGTATATATATATATAAAAGTATGGGAACAATGTTTTCGAAAAATCAAATTTTTCATCAAAGTTCATCATTTTTCCACTGGTGCATGTCCTTCAAGGACGATCGGTATAATCTAATTTTTAAATATACTTTTATTTTTACGTCGATGACCGAAATAAGCATAATATCCTGTACTCATGAAATCACTAAAATCAAAAAGCATAAATAAATTAACTTCTTATGTAAAAAATATTGTATTAAGGGGTCGTCCATAAATTACATAAAAATTTTTAGGTGGATGGGGATCGTGAAATTCTTGCAATGTCTTACATGAGGTATTTATCAAATTTCTTACGTAAGACTTTTCTCAATTTTG
This sequence comes from Gastracanthus pulcherrimus, assembly GCA_949152435.1. Taxonomy (NCBI): domain Eukaryota; kingdom Metazoa; phylum Arthropoda; class Insecta; order Hymenoptera; family Pteromalidae; genus Gastracanthus; species Gastracanthus pulcherrimus. Next base: position 7,614,994 of record OX424575.1, read on the forward strand.
AGGTTTCACAAACTCGCTTTTTACCAAGAAAATAACGTCCAATCGATTTTGCCCAACAGGTTATTTCCAGCTTCTTGTCGCGTCAAGCAAGTTAAAGTCACCTGATAATGGACTGTTACAACTTCTAATGAGCCTAGCGTAGAAGCTACATCTTTATCTCTTCTTCAAAGATTAGCTTTCAGCAAGTTACAGTGCTTTTCGAAATCAAAGCTTGTATATCTGTACTATGTGATTATTTTGGTCTGGCAGTCTATTGTCACATATTGTCAAATAATAATGTCAGATTTCATTACAGATTGTAATCTACACGTGGGCTATATTTTGAATTTAAAATTCTAAATACTCGATTTTAAAGTATAGAGTCTTCGCGTAAAGACGAAATTCATCTGGCAAAATTAAGGATTCCTGTGTAAACGACGTATGACATAAAGTAACATCTAAATACAAAAATAGTACATTATGCAATAAGGAAACAATCGACTTTATTCCCGTGTTACATATAGAACTTTATTACCGACATAACTGTGACCACTTTATTGACTAACAAATCGAGACCAACGAACGGAAGTTTGATATCATATATTAAATTTTTAGGAGCTTGTTAAGTACATTTAAAAGTATAAATTATGAGTTTAATTTGTCGATATTTAAGTATAAATAGTACAAATCTTATTATGATCATTCTACGTAAAAGTTAGATATTAAATATTATGTACAAAATATTAAGTATTGCTAATCAAAGAAAACATTTTTATTGACGTTTTTATTTTATTCGGTAAGAACTATAATTTATTGAAAATGTATATTAATATAGAGGGAAATAATTAAAAACATGCATTTACGGAAAAAAAAATTTGCGGGAAAAAGTAGATTTGCGGGAATCATATGCTACTTTTGTTTCGCACGGGAGCCAAACACACACACACACACACATGCACAACGGAACGAACAAAGAAATGTCGAATAATCATTTCTTCGTATTTTAAAACTATACAGATCATAAAATCGAAACTCTATAATTTCGAAAATGGTTAATCACATCATTCAGAATAGTATAAGACATATAATAATGTTTTTGGAGTCGCTGATCACGATGCCGGTGTCCATAACGGAAAATTTTACATTTCTTAAAAGTGACCCTTGGAGATCATTTGAAGGACATTTGAAGGTCATATCCGGACGTAAAATTTTCCGTTCTTTCAGAATCCGGGGTCAAAAAAATCATATCGATCGATTTAAGAAGTTTGACCTTCATTTGACCTTGAACCAGACGTGCTGGGATCATATGGACTCCTGCATCGTAATCAGCAACCCCAAAAATATACAGATCAATTGGGATCAGAAATGCTCCGCCCTGATTTCATATTGTGGTTCTGTGTTAGGATCTACGCTTAAATAGGTTAAAATGTTGTTTATTTACCTATTTGTCGTATTCTATGCTACCGCCTTCGATTGTTTTAGTACATTTAACGTAATCATTGGACGGACAAGACATTTATGCTGTACATATTTTTTTAGTAGTTTATTTATTTAAATGCACCAGATATATTATGTGAAATTAAGATAGAAGTAAATCCTCTGTCCTTTTAAACGACAAATTCGATTTAAATATTTATTTTTCAAACTGAATGCACCGTTAAAGAATTTTTCGCTAGACAGACAAGACATATAATGAAAGTACGGTAGAAAGTACGGTGTACTAATAAATAAGTATATGTGAAATTTTTTAACAAAATGTATATAAGAGTTACAAGAATATTTTAATACAACTTTCTTTGAATAAAGCCCTTGGGACGGATAAGACATCAAAACTAGGGGACACATTTCGAAACGAACATACTACATACACAGAATACACGCATTAAAAGGTCGCGCATTATTTTTGGATTAACAAAGACTTATATTAATCCTCTGTGTAATTCGTTTGGGTTAAAATTTAGGGTATTACTAATTTTCTTGGTATATTCGGATATAATTAAGGCTTGGGATATGGGACGGACAAGATATTTTGCATAGTTTTTTATTTTTTACTCAGAATAGAAAATATTTGATATTCTGAAAATTTTGCAGATTCTTGCTTACGATAGTTCGGTTGTAGTACTATTTTTTTGAGATTCATATAGTGCCCTGTTACCTTGTAAAACAGGAGAGACAAGAATTATTCAACTTTTTGACAAACGCCTGTAACATAAAAATCGGGAAATGTTCCGACAATATGATGGCAATTTATGCCTATGATACGCCTGCAAATAATGAGAAATAGTTGCTGTAATTTGATTTCACTTTGCCTTCATAATTTACTTCAATACTTGATACAAAATTTCCAGCATATAATTTTTGGTGTTTATGTGTACGTACTACTCGTAGATGATCTTTAGGTGCTTATGGTAACCAATCACGAAGTTCAGTTGGTGCTCTATACTTTTTGATGTTTAGACCCGAAAATCTAGGAAGCGCACAAGCTGAACCTTGTTATCGGCCACCATTAGCAGCTATAGAGACCGTCTAGAGACTGCGAGTAGTCCGTACACTCTACGTGGGAAATTTCTGGTCGAATGCGTTTGAAATCCTCCAATGAGCTTAGCGAAAAAGTGCGTTCGATTCAATGAGACCTAATGAAATTGCAGTATTTACAAAAAAATGCAAACGCATTCTACCAGAAATTTCGCACGTCGAGTGTAAACACAAACACCGAAAATTACAGAACGCGTTTTGGCACTTTTATACACATATACTTACTTTTATATGGATACATACAAATTCAAGAATTCATTAAAAAAAATTTGAAATCTCTTTCAATTCGGTTTTCCACATCAACATGCATGGGACCAGCACATGCGTTCACTTACATGCATGTGCAAGCACGTTTATGCATGTTCATGCATATTCATATTACTTTTAAATATAGCGCAATGCAGACAAATGCAATTATAAAGGCTTAAGGTGGTTCGAACGCGAATGAAAATACTGTAAAATCAAATAAAACTTATACAGGTTATTTATGAACATGAAATGTATTCCCTCGAAAAATTTTAGATTAGGTTACCGATTAACTTTTAGAGAAAAAATTACTTGAAAATCGTCTATTTTACACACGTCTTATGGAATTCGACGCGACTCTGAGCAGTAATATTAAGATATTTCTTCACAAGTACTGCTGATCGAACTAATAACCAACGTATAAATGTATGAAATCCGTACTTTCTAATGACTCAATGAAAAGTATGGGAAACCGAACTTATTAAAAAGATATTTACTTAAGAAGTATAATTTTTTTAAATAAAAATAAAGTAAATATTTTTTTTTGTTTTCTGATGCGTTTTTGGCTTTTTATTGGTTTTTCGATTTTTAGTTTTAGTGTTTCAGGTTTTTATTACCTTAGAAATAATATAATCGATTTAGTGATACTGCATTTGGAAAAGCTTAAAATTACCTATCTTTTCCAACCCTAAATTTTTATAAGCTATGGAATATATTCAAAAAAATTAATATGATCAGTAACATCAAGTACAATATTCAGTAAAATTTTTGAGCCATTTTATTTTTCTTTTAAAGAGAAAAGAATCATTTAATAGTAGAGTAACCCTACAAATAGTACTTTATGCCCATCTCAACTGTGGCCACATTTTGACTTGAAAAGCGGGACTAATGGACTGTTAAAAGACGATATTGTTAAAAGACAATCGAAACTCAGGGCGATTGGTAGAACTTGATGAAATAAAGAAATTTGGAGTAGTTTATAGTGAAGTAACTTTTTTCCCGCTAATCAATTTTGCGGGAAACAGTGTAATTTTGGTCTCGCTTTTCAGGGAAAAAAGTATCTAGTTTCGTTCAGATAGACATAAAAATATATAACTACATTTTTTGTTTTTTTTTTTGTTTTTTGCAAAGCAACTTACTATATAGTTACATTTTCTTATTACTAATGAATTCTATCCGTAACAATTCTCCCCCTCGTATAAAATATGTTCTATTTTATACCCTAATTCAAGCTATGTGCTGTCACCAATAATTATCCAACAGAACACGAACATAATCCAATACGTTAAATTGCTATAAGAGCTAGACCATTTGTACATAAAACCTAATTACCAACTAACCTTAACGCAATATACATTTCGTAATCACAAATATTTTATCACAAAAATTAGTATCGTTGCCGTAAATACAAATACATACATGTTTCGAATCTTAAAATCTGCACATCGCTGATTATTAATAATGTTGCAACAATCAACCACGCTTTCTATACCATACGGGCTTCATATTTTTACTTTAAATATTATTAATCGACGAATATTTCAAAGTGCTACCTGTGATTTTGTGTATTCGCACGGTCACAAAAACACATAATCCCTGGCATTTGCCTTGTGTCTCCGAGGAAACCGTGCAAAACTCGGTGAGGGGAAACGACATCGGACACCTTTTTGCTGAATTAAAATAAATTTAACTTTCTGTGTTTATATATAATTTTCATATATATGTATATACTTTATAACTTTTTTCTACTTTTTGGACGACAGTAAATTTTCTCATTTTACATTTGATTTTTAACATTTGCTTAACATAATCTATTTAATACTCCTTAAATTTTGTAACCGCTACCTTTATATTCTTTACGTATTGTAGGCAAAACTCATATCCGTCTTTCTCTGGAATGTAGTACTGGTTAACAGTCATTATTATTATTATTTAGAAGAAGTACGAAGTAACCCGAACGCGCGCCTCACTTCCAAATAATACGGAAAACACAAGCATAAACATAAGCATGCGGCGCGATGCCTCCCACGGCTTCTATCTCTATAGCCTGACAGTCACAGGTCAGCCGTTTGGCTTTCCCATGCTGAAGTGACCTTCACTGGAAAGACAAGCTCCCTACGAGGTCGGTGATAGTCTCAGGGCGACCATAAAGTCGCACCTAACTAAGGGCCTGAAGCCAATGAATTACACATGCAGATTTGCGCGAATCGAGAAATAAGCCGCGGAGGAACCACCGCCATGCTCTCAATCCAATAGATCATAAACTATAAATGACATCTTATACGCGCGCTACGTACATACTTCATATGAGCCTACTCCTATAGCTCATCCCTGTGCGTGCTTGCACAGTGGGACTATTGCTCATAAGAGAGTACTTGGTTTTTCTATTTCTCCTAATTTTCAAGATAAAAATTACTTAATTTTGCACAGAGTTTAAATCAACCATTACGCAAATATCCCTAGAAAGTTTATGCTCGAATATTACGTTATGCCTACAACACTTCTTCTCCTTTCGCTATTTTATTAATCACTTCGCTTTTTATTTTGTGATAGCAATGATACTCAGACTTTTCTTAAACATACAAGAAACTAACGACTTGTATTGGTCGTCACCAACACAACAATCGTCAGTCATTTACGCAAAGACGAAACGATCACAAATAATTATTTATGCAAAAAATGACCCGATTTTACATGGAGTTCATACCAATTTGCGTGGGCCCTAGGTAATTAGCAAACTACCAGCAAAATCAAAGCAATCATAATTGCATAAATGCTAACAACAATGCAACTGAAACTTTTCATTCGCTTCAAAATACGAAGATACTTTTGCTTGTAAAATCCTTCAAAGATGATTAATTTCATAACTTTTAGTACAGCATTTATTTCTCGAATCATTTGCGTGTACCGTACAATTTATTATTCTGACATTGTTTTATCGCTTAATATGCTAACATAAATTGTTAACTCTTTTGTAAAAGGTTTCTATAATCTATAAACATTTTTTACGGTATACAATCTCTGCTTAAGTATTACGACAAATTTACAAGTTTAATATCGCACAACATGAAATAAAGCGTCCTAATACGCTCACTGCTGCAGTACTGTTCTTTAAGAACACGCGTGTTATAGCGCTGGTATGCTGCTAATCTTGGTGATTGCGCTGCCGAAACAAGAATCCTGCATTTGTCTCCATGCGAAAAATGGTGCTCTTTCTTGCACTGCCACTGTAGGTCGTCATCAAAGCTGCAATTGCAGCATTGTCTCAGATAAATCCTCTCTACAACAAATTTCATAGGCCATAAGAATTTTACATTGAATTTTAAATTGAAAATTAACTCGATTGAACATAACAACATTAACCAATTTAAACGCGCTCAACAGTTACAGTCCTATAATCTACAATAACATTTACTGACGTTCCAAAATTCTTTATAAAAAATATACTATAATACTACATTATATTACACAGCGTATTTTGTCGTGCTCCAAACCTTCCTTGCCATGAGAAAGTTTGGCATGGCTATTTTAATTGCTTTTCAAGAAATCCCGATAGTTTGGCTCGTAAAAATCCGACGCCGCAGATTGACACCCGACACGCGGCTGCACCGTCTTCGAGCGCCTTCGGCCACGCAGCTGCCCTCCGACGCTGTGCGCTTCTTTCACTCGGTAACACAGTGCACCATTGTGACGTCACACGAATTTCCCCAAGCTGCTCTTATTTTTAATCTTAAAGAAAATACGGCACAGTTTTCTTTGCGTTAGCTAATAAATACAAATAATTTATGCAGACAAATAATGCATAGTTAACAAAACTTGATTGCAATTAACTCAAAGTACTTATGAATTTATTTAAGTTAACATACCGCTAGCAAGTAAATCTCATTTATTTTATAAAACTTTTAATCTGAATTATTATATGCGAAAATCTATTATTGTATTAAATTAAAAAACACATTTGATTAGCAACCAGCTTGTAAAATGCGCAATGTTCTTACTGACTTTACAAAGCTATGTTCATATATATCTGTAAAACTTTTATTCTGTAAATAGTAAATTAAATGTAATTTGATCTTGATCTTGATACTGATCTTATCAACTTTAAAAGATTGTGATATGATAATTGTTATTACTTTTGTTACTTTGTGCGGCTATACGTAACAGAATTTCTCTTTTAAAATCATAAACGTATATTTTGCTTCACTCACAAATGTTATATTTATAACTATTTATAATAATAAATACTTTGACATTGAATCATTTCGTAGTTAAAACAAATTCCCGTTTAATGTGGTTTTATTAAAAGGTACACTAAAAAGTATACTTGACAAAAGTATTAGACATTAAACAATCTTGTTTTGCAATAGTAATGTATTTTACAAACTAATTGATAAACCGATTTTGTTAAACAAGTCTAGCTATACTAAATGTTTCAGTATACATAATTCGTTACGTAATATTATCTTTAACGAATATTTAAATCCTTGAAAATAAATGTTTTCTACTTATCATTCTCAAAATTTAAGAGTATTTTAAAAATTTAATTTATTTCTCACATTTCCCAAGTTCTTAAAGTGCAACCGACCAGCAAACAATAAATTAAAATGTATATTCAATTACTAAATCAATAACGAAATATAAATAAACTAGACTCAATTCCTTTATACACGTAATTACGTACCTATACAATAATTCCGATACAATATTAAATTATGATAAAAGTATTAAAATGCACTGTGCAATTTAATTTTAATAAAAATAAATAAATACTTATTGTACTTAACTTAACATTTTTATGTGCGTTTTGTTTATTTAATCAGCATTTCAAAATCCATGGTTCTCGTACAGCATCCCCGACGAGGTTAGCCATCACCAAAATTAAGAGACTGGCTCTGAGAACAGCCTCTTAACAAAGAGAATCAGAGTGTTAATTTAAATATAGCTATGACTAATATTGCTTCAAAACCATAATTATATAGTGCAATGAGAGTATTTGGAAAATTTCAGCAAATTTTGCATCATTCTACTTCAAAAATAACTATGATGTCTTCAATTTTTGAATTAAAACCTAAAGTTCTGGCATTTAAGAGTCATGAGAAAAGTGTTAGAATTTGTTTTCTTTTATTAATAGGGAATAATTGTAAGCCATAATCACTGGTAAAATTACTCATAAAGTCACCAATTATTTACCATCCATGTTGAAGTATTTGTTACTATTTTTTTTTGCAAAATTGACACATTCCGTGTGTGCAACGCGTACACGGTACTAAGTGTACCCGTGCATCGAGCCAGCGTGCATGTATACATCCACGGGATGAACTTCTTTCACTTCACACTTACCGTGTACCGTGCGCCTTGTATCGATTAGATCCACGGTTGGATGCACCTAGACAGTGTTATTGTATTATAGCGTCTAGAATAAAGATATCTGACAATTTTTTATGTAATTTGGTTAGCAATATAAATACAAACTATAGGCAGTTTATTATAATGTTGCTTTACCGAATGAGAGGATTATAATAGGAACAGACGAAAGGAAAAAAGGCACCAAACAAAGTCTAGCTGTAATATATTATACTAGAAATATGCTTCAAATAGCTCTTGTGTAAGTAACAGTTATAAAGAAAATTTAATTGTTTAGTACAAAGGATACTTGTAAATTTTAAATGTACGAAAAGCATAACCAAAATGGAAATATTAAGTGTAATCTGAAATGCAAAAGCCTGGTTATAATTATTGAATTGCTTATCAAGTGAGTTGTCCCTTTCAATCTAAAATTTTATAAATAACCCAACGACGCTTAAACGCGTTCATTGTCAAAGTTGATATGGTTTTAAAGACGAAAACACCAAAGACCATAAGGTTATATTAAAACGGTAGATTTTTGAAATAACAATAAGTCGTACATCTTATAAGATCGAATAAGTAGTTAGGAAAATAGAAAAATAATTTACTGTTTATTACTTATTTTATGTAAAAATTTATTTGTTCACAAAACAAAACTTGTAAGTATATATAATTGGCATATCATTATTCCACTTTAATTTAATTTTAAAGTTTAAATATTCTATTTATAGTAAAATTACTTTTTAGAAGAGATTAATACAGTTTTTAATATTTTCAGCTATTAATTTGTGATCCAAATAAAGATTGCAGCAACTTAAAAACTAGCAGACGAGATCGATCTTAATACAGAATTTAACAACAATACTGTACCAATGGATTTTTTCCGTGGATTATTTAAATCAATTTATGCCCATCTGAACGAAAATAGCCACTTTTTCCCTGAAAAGCGAGACAAAAATTACACTTTTTGCCCTCAAAAATTATATATAACTATAAAATAAATATAATAAACAATAATCCATTATAATATAACATTACATTTCTTTTATAATTAATAATAGTGAGTGTATGTACGTAAGTTTAAGAGTATGTTAAACTTCCCTCATACCGATAAATGCCAGGAACCACTTACTTCAATTAGATGAATATAGATATATGTTTTTATTTAACGCATACGCATATTCATATACACACACCTACATCAGAAAATACCTACACACATAAAAATATATATCTATATTCATATATGACTATATATTATCATATGTTACAATGTATTATCATATATCGTTATATATTGGCATTAATAATCATGAATACTCAAATATAGTTGTGTTACATTTGAACAATTGGAAAATTGTATATAATAGTACATAATTTTGTAAGATCATATACAACTATTTATGTCTCTATCTGGTTATATAGAGCGCAATTATATAGAGACAAAAGTTATACTAAATTATATATAATTAGATATACAGTTATATACAATCATATATAAGTATATAGGATTCATTTTTACCCGGGATAATGCCTGATCACTCATGAACGTGCATGCCCATGCCCGAAAAACTGCGGTCAAATATCAGGCATGATCATGCATGGCAATGCCTGATAACGCCTGAACCATTTTTACCCAGAGTCATCCGCTACTATCAACACCTTGAGACCGTCTGCGAGCAATACGTACACATAGATACCAAAAACTATAGAGCGCACCACCTAAACCCCGTCATCGGCTATCGTAAGCACTTAGAGACTGTCTGCGAGTAGTATGTACACCAAGAAGTACAAAGTGCATAACCTCGACCTCGTCATCGGTCACCTTTTCCCGCTTCGTCGTATGGTAGAAATAGTATACAAGCAATAAGAGTCCAAAAATATAATATATATATTGTTATGTGACGTTGTCGGCTCTACTAGTCCGCGAAAAATGAGTCAGCGAAAAGTTTAATCGGCGAAAAGTTCAGTCGGCAAAATGACCTAAACCCGAACTGTGAATTTTTTATTCAATTTAATTTGATTTCAAAGTCAAATGATTGGGATGATTCCCGACAGTTGATCAAATTAACATCTTGTTGGCGTAGAAAAATATTACGTAAGACACACGTATTACACGATAACTTGAGTGAAACAGAATTATTGTTTTTGAAAATTTCCGGAAAGATAGCTTTTAAGTATCTGTTGGCTAAGTAATTTGCCCAGATCGTGAGGAGTTTTATTTTTCAAGATATTTGATATTATGTTTTTTAAGACAACATTTTTTCATCGCTTATATCTCGGGACCGGCGCGGTCATTTTTGCCAGCTGAGGCTTATTTTTATCTTTTTTTAATGAATATTCGGAATTCAAAAGAAATTTTAAGATTCGTCGACTCGTTTTTGTATATAAAGAAATTTTGAAATATTTAATGCAATTTGGGTTCATAGACTTATAATTTTTTGTAATTTATCTTTTAACAAACAATTAATCATACAAAAACAATCCTTTTTCGAGCTATTAATTAGAAAAAATAAATTTAGGTAGACGAGGATACCTTGTTTTATAATATATTGACTTAAATGTCATTGAAAGTGATTAAATTATAGTAAAAAAGTCTTTATTTTGAAGTCAATATGACGATAGAACCATATTGACAAAGCTGATGGAGTTGTCATATATATATTGATAATGAATTAAAGGAAACAATCACAATTTTAGAAATTAATCATATAAAATTTTTAGATAGTATCTTTTCTTTGAAAGGGGGTATAAATATCAGTGTAACTTCTTTATACAGATGCCACGACATAGAAAAAGACGTTTTTATTAACACACTTATGAGTATCTACCTACAAATATCAATATTAAAAATCATCTTGTAATTGGAGATTTTAATATTGATATTAATTATAATGATCAAGCTTCTAATGAGTAGTTAAACAACTTTCTTGAAGCTGGTTTTATACCACTATTTAAAGGAATTATAAGACCTGGCACAAAAAACTTAGTTTGTGGATCTTGCATAGATATCGTCTTTATAAAAACCAACTTACACAATGTCAAATCTTTCAAACTCATTTACTATATAACTGATCATTATCCTTCTTTTGGGAGTACTTAAATATTCGGAAAGATAAAATTACGTGAAAGTAAAATTCGCAAAGATATTTTATGAAAAATGGAAAATTCTGAAAAGTTAAACTTGGAAAGAAAAAAAATCGGAAAATATTAGTATTGCATAAAGAAATATTGAAAGACCAAAGTATAGAAAAAATAATTAGTAAGGATGAAAATATAGAAAATAAAAATTCGTAGAGGAAAAATATTGAAAATCAATAATTTTATAGATTAAAATATTGAAAATTGTTAATGTGCTTTTTTTTTTAATATACGGGTATTACTGCCCTTACCGAGTTAGCGGGTTGCATATCAAATTTTCAATATTTTAATCTATAAAATTCTCTCTATCAATTAATAAAAATTATGATAAAAGACCTGATGAAGTTAATTTGAATTATATTGATTACAAAAAACTAAACGTTGAAAGCGCGAAGATAAATTGAGATCATATAACGACTATAAAAGATCCTAGTCATTCTTTAACAGTTTTAATCAATAAATAGAAATTTTAGTAAAATTATCAACTACAAAAAAAAATAGGCAAAACACTCGTAGAAATAAATGGATAACTAAGGCTATTCTTGTTTGTTATAGAACCAAAGAGAAATTGTATAAGAAATGGAAAAGTAATCCGATGAATTAGGGTTGTAAAGTGCAATATAAAAAAATATTTAGAAAAAAGAAAGAACTACAAATAATAACCATGAGATTATAGAGGAAAGTGGTACAAAATTAACTAACAAGGAGAGGGCACATCCACCGGGAAACGATTTCAGTCAGACTTTGGGAGATATTTTCTGATACTCAAAAATGAAGCCTAGTATCCGTAATTAATTCCTATGGACCCTTGTTCTCGAGATATAAGGGAATTTACTCGAAACATTCGTTCGAAAGATGGTCACTGAAAATACATGGAAAATCAACGAATTTAAAAGAGTTAAATTTCTTTGAATATTTATGCAATTTCCGTGACCATTATCAATTTTAAATAACTTTCTTTTAAATAATATAATAAAAAGTTGTAGAGTTATGGTTAGAAGAAGAGGTATCCTTTTTCATTAAAATAACGTATATTTCGAGTAAATTTTCTCATATCTCGAGATCAAGGGCCCATTAGAATTAATTACGGATACTCGGATTCATTTTTGGGTACCAGAAAACACCTTCCAACGTCTGACCGCATTTCGTTTCCCGGAGGGTATGTTCTCTCCTTGTAAGATAGCTGAGTAAGCAAATTCTTTTAACAAGTTTTATTAGCAATTTAAAACCTAATATAGCTCGTAATATCAAAAAACCAAATAATGTTCATTTTCAGGAACTGAAAACGAACAATCTTTCAATCTAAAAAAGCAGGCGGTATTGATGGCATTAATGCTAAAGTATTAAGAATACTAATTAAGTATACCAAGAAACCTTTAGAATATATTTTCAATATATGTATAGTACAAGAAATCTGGCCTGAATCTTTAAAAATTTATGAAATAGTACCTATTTTTAAATCAGGAAATAAACAACATGCTACTAATTACAGACCGATTTCGTTAATTTCAAATGTTGCGAAAGTCTTTGAAAAAATAATCTATAACAGATTGATAACTTTTTTTACAAACTGTAATATATTTTCAAACAAGCAATTCAGTTCTATGAAAAATAAGGGAACAAAGACTGTTTTGGATTACATAACAAACTTTATTTATAAAAATTTGAATAAAAATATACCTAATATTGCAACCTTTTTGGAATTGGCAAAAGCTTTTGATACTGTTAATCATACAAAATTGCTTAAGAAAGTAGAAAGATATGTTAATAGGGGAACTGCTCTAAATTTGATAATAAAACTATCTTACAGATAGAGCACATGTAGTGAAAAATATGAACAAAATAAATAGTAGTCTCCCATTAACCACGGGTGTGCATCAAGGTACAATACTAGGACCCTTATTATTTATAATATACATTAATGATCTACTAAGTACTGTGCCTGAAAACTATATTGTGTCTTATGAAGATACTGTGATTCTTAGTACAGGGAAAACTTGGACCCATGCTGAACAAAAAATTAACAAATATTTACAAGAAGTTGATTCATGGCTAGCTAGCAATAAACTATGTTTACCTGTTACAAAAACTGTTTTTATGGAAATTGGAATATATACAGACAGTGTTCCAACGAACTTACATATTAGTATCAATGGCAAAACTATTGAAAGAGTTAGTGTGATCAAATACTTAGGAGTTCTTATCGATTGTCATATGAAACAGGATAAGCACATAACCTACATTGTTAATAAAACAAGATTTTACTATTTATTTTTACCAAATTGTCAAAAATTACGAGTAAGAAAACTTTAAAGACAATGTATTACGCCTTCTTCAATTGTATAGCTAACTATGGTATTATTGCTTGGGGTGGTGCATATAATATCGTATTAAAATTACTAGAGTCTTTACAAAATAAGTTAATAAAAATAATTGTTAAAAATAATAATGATAGTCTACTTCCATTAACAATTACAGATTCCTTTGTCATAGAATCATTATTATATCATTATAATGATTTAAAAAATAAATATTTAGATTCAAAATGTATTAGTAGGCGTAAGAATATAAATCTTCCAAGAATTGATAAAACTATTAGTTTCAAGAATACTGAAATAATAGCAATAAAAATATTTAATAAGTAACCAAATGAAATGAAAGTACTTATTATAAATAAAAAGATCTTAAAAAATGAATTAATAAGTTGATTTAAGAATAAATTAATTTACAAATTGTTAGAATTTATTATTATAAAATTGTTAAATAATAAAAAAAAACATACTAAAGAAATTACATAAACCTGCCTAATTGCCATCTGAGGCATTAGATTTAAGTTTAGATATAAGTTAGATGTAGTAATTTTATTAATTATTTTTCCCTGGTTATCCCTGGTTATCCATACCAGACCTATGTACAGGTAGTTGTATTTATCTCTATAGGATGCGTGTTATATCAAATATATGTAATAGTATGCAGTCGAGTGGCGGGGACTGAAAAAGCTCGGGTTACAGAGTCAGGCCCCGAGACATCCCCGTGTATTAGAACCTAGCAGTTCGTACGTAATTTCAGTCCCCGGGATTTCAGTCCCCGCGACTCGACTGTATACCGATGTTAACATGCGTGTTACTATTTGTACTCTGGTTGAACAAGTAAATATAAAAAAAAGTAAAAGATTATTACGTTTTTTTGAGAAAAAAATTATAAAAGCTCATTGTTTTGCATATTTTTTCAAAACAATAATTTAATAATAAACGTGATACCGATAAATCAATATATAAATAATCGTTGTATCTTTCTATTTATTAATTGTTATTAAAACTAAAATATTACAACAGGGAATATTTAAATTCTAAAATGAATTCATTAAATATGAATTGACGATATATATATATATATATATATATATATATATATATATATATATATATATATATATATATATATATATATATATATATATATATATTTCTATATATATATACTTTCCTATATATATATATATATATATATATATATATATATATATATATATATATATATATATACTAGGGGAATTCCACCCTGCTTACTCCGCTCGCCAACCCCTATTTATGGATTCAATTTTAAAATTGAAATATTATATATATATACGTATATTTCAATGTCTTATGTAAAAAGCGGGGATTGTCCCGCGAAGCGCGCAGATGGGCGGATCCCCTCTAGTATATACAATAATATATACAAATATATATATATATATATATTTGTATATACTAGAGGGTATCCACCCACCTTCGCGGGACAATCCCCGTTTTTTTACATAATACATACATATATATATATATATATATATATATATATATATATATTTGTATATACCTAGAGGGGATCCGCCCACCTGCGCGCTGCGCGGGACAATCCCCATTTTTTTACATAATACACATATTTTCGTTGTTATCGGAACCATAAAATACCTTAATTAATGAAAAACCGCTGCCAATTCATTGGCACTTAGCCTCCTCAAACTACATAAATTTTGCACACAGATTGGTTAGATTATATCCACTGGTGTTTGAGCCCTGATGACTGACATATGTATACATTAAATACAAATACACATACACGCACGTATGTCACACACACTTACACGGACATACACGTTACAAACATATATACATACATACATTTCAAAGGAAAATATAAAAAATCTTGTAAGATGTCGTTATCGAATAAATAGCATTTCTTATAACATTTTATTTTATTTTTTCTGAAGAAGCAATGAGTCTTATGGTTTGAAAATTTACAGGATTATAGTTCTATAATACTAATTTTCAGTCAAAATTTTATTAAATTTTATTCTTTAATTTTCGAGTTATACAGGTTGGAAAAAATTCTTTAACACATGGTATATTTTATGAGTACTTAATTGTGAAACAAAATCGCTTCCCAAAAAACATTTCTTCATCAAAAAATTTTCAAAAAAACTTAAATTTTCAAATTTTGAAAAATGGCTATTAAATTATAATGAGTCGACTCCTATATATGGATATCAAACATACTTGCAAAGTTTGGTCAGATTTTACCGCAGAATATTTGAATTCGGATGAGCGACACACGCACATGCATACGCATACGCACACGCACACGCACACGCATACACAGACACAGACACAGACACAGACACAGACACACACATATACACATCCATACGGACGTTTTCTAAAACTAGTGTATTTTAATTGCCAAAGGTCCAAAACACTTTTTCGAAAACTCTTTTTCGCAATAATGAAAAATCTTATGTCCAACTCAATGTTAAAAATAACTTTGAATAGCATAATATAATACAATAACTTATACCTATACATCCATATATTCTACATAAATGCTTATAACGTTACATATCACAAAATTATAAGGATAACATACAAATAACAAATAACTATGGAATTTATGGATACACAGCAATTACTGAAGGATGTCGGAAATAATAATCTTGTTATCCTAGGTATTACGATCCAAAAGTTATAAATTAACGTAAAATTGATAAGTGATTAAAAATGAACAATTATTGACAGATTTATTTTCACTGTAATAGAATGATTCAAGGACACTTTAATTAACTTTAAATCACCTGCAACTTGCGACAGCAATCTAATAATATTTATAACTAATTATTTGTTGTTAAAACATTAATATATATAACATTGAGCAAATATTAAAGCAAGTCCCCTTTAAAATAACCATAAAATAACGGAAAGTAACGTATAAATAAAATAAAATACCGTAAAATAACGTATGATAACATAAAATAACTTGAATATTATTGTCATAGTTCCTAAATTCATCAATTCAGCCAAACCGAATATAAAGAAACAAATTTAGCCCTTCAACTCATCGCTACAAATTTTACAATACCATACACAGTACTTTGCGACTCGATGCCGATTGCGCTTACATCAATGTGTACCTAACCGCAGTACCAAAAAAAGAAAAACGCTCTTAACGGTAAATACCGACGAAAGTACCAGACCGTTCCCTCCTCTAACCAGGTCGAGCCTCGATCGCTCCTTAATCAAACACACGCACGCGCTTATGCATACGCACAATCGAAGCATAGAAATCGAATTTCGCCCGTAGCGTCAAATCGTCCCATCCTCCGATTCGATAGCGATCGAGCACCCGCGACCCTGACCCACAGCGCGCGAATTTAGCGAAAACGAAAACGATCCCGCCGCGAAGAAAGTTCACCTACAGCGTCCCACTTCCTTCATCGTCTACGTCTAGGCGTAGAAGCGGCCGATGGGTCGCCTAGATCTTTTTTTTTCTCTCTTTTCGAAGATGTGTACACAGAGACCGGCGGCTGGTCTGTGTAACAAATCCCGTTTTCGAGGCTGCCGGTGCCGTTACACGAGCGGCGAGAGAGGCGTTTTTTTTTCTCTCTTACTCTCGCCCCGCGGGAATCTGGTTTCGTTTTCGACCGGTGTCCGCGCGTACAAGTTGTATTAGAGTGTCGGGAGTGTCCGTGCCGCGGATGCTTTACGATGGGCGTTTTATGGCTCTTGTGAGAATGCCGATGATTCGGTGGAGTTAACGCAGGCGAGAGTCTGGGTGCGTTTGAGGTGGCCGGTGGGAATGCGAGGTCGACTGATGGTTTAGTGGCAATTGGCACTTTTGGCGAAATAAGTAATTGGTAAAGTACTCGATACTGGGATTACGTGGAAATTTAAAGGAGTACGGGAGGAAACAAAATAAGTGTAATTGCTATAAGAGAATTATTGTTGCAATGAAAGTGTTTTTAGTTGATTCCTACTGTTTTCGGCATTAAGGCGGCAGGCCTGGGTTAAACCCAAAGAAAGACTTTTTTTACGAGTCCAGAACACTTTTTATGTTTAAAAGCAATCATTCTGAAAAATTTTATGCTATCAAAGCACAATATTGTTTTAAATTTTACCGTTGCAAAGCTGTAGAATCTTGACCCAACACGTCACAATAAATCACTGTTTTCAATACCATATTTAGTAAAGGAACTTTGATCCTCACACGATTCGGGGTGACACAATGAACAAAAAATTTTGTTTTGAAATTTTATTTTTTTAATATTTTTTAAAAAATTGATTGGATTCCCGAATAAAAGTAATAAAAAAAAATAACAATAAAGTACTCCGCTCTTTTTGTAATACATGTCAAAAGGAATCGAATAACCGTCGAAAAAAAAATTTCGTTCACCATGTCACCTTGAATCGTGTGAGGATCAAAGTTCCTTTAATAAATATAGTATTGAAAACAGTGATTTATTTTGACATGTTGGGTTAAGATTCTGAAGTATTATAACAGTAATATTTAAGATATTATTGTGGTTTAGTAACATACAAATTTTCAGAATGATTGCTTTTAAACATAAAAAGTTTTCTGGACTTATAGAAAAAAAGTCTGTTTTTGGATTTAACCCAGACCTGCCCCCTTAACTATTTCAGCATATTAAAATTGTTCAAACATAAGATGCAATTATATTTTTATGAGACAAGACTGTAGTGCTACTAAAATAATTTTGTGTAAAATTATGACTCTATAGATCTTCACGAGCTTGGTAAAATTCCAAATGAATTTGAAATTCCTAATAATAATTCGTATTCTTGACGGACATCTTAATAAATTAAAAATAAATTAAAATTTTTTTAAAATGTAAGATGTTATAAGGCTCATAAAGAAAATGCAATTTTATGAAAATTATAAGAATGTGCTTCGGCCCGTAGTCAATTATCCGGTGGGCTCATCAGAAAGTCGCCAAATAAGACTTGTCTTTGACGCAAAGCTGGTAGATCGTGAACGGTGTATCTATAGGATTCAAAGTGAGTTTTATTTTATATATACAATTGTCTTGCGATTATTGCTTGATTATTCATTTCTTTCCGAAAGATATAAAGATGTCCGTCAACAATACGGATCACCTCCTACACGAGAGTGAATTAGATTTCGAATAGGTAACTTGGAATTTCACCTAGCTCGTGGAGCTCAATAGAGTCATAAGTTTAGATGCAAATTATATTATTACATATTGAATGTATAAAATGTAGTAAATTAATTTGATCTCAATAGCCATATGTCACATGAGAATCGTTACAATGTAGACAAATCGTTACAATATTGACAATTGATTTTTAGAGTAAAAGAGAAAAAAATTTTACCGTAGTATGACAACTAAACTTCTAACAATCGATATATATTATATATTGATCATTATTGATTATTATACGTCCATGCTCATAGGTAATCCCTCTGAGCGCACCTGCTCCCAGTCGAAGGTTTGAATCTCCTGAAGATTTTTAGTCCGGACCTTCTAGCCACAGGGAGACATCATTGTCTC
Organism: Gastracanthus pulcherrimus; assembly: GCA_949152435.1. NCBI lineage: Eukaryota > Metazoa > Arthropoda > Insecta > Hymenoptera > Pteromalidae > Gastracanthus > Gastracanthus pulcherrimus. The sequence continues at coordinate 7,634,084 of OX424575.1, forward strand.
AACTACGTGGTAGCGCATCCCCAATTCCTCCTCAGGGCGAACATTCCGGTTAGCTCCAACCCCAATTCCCCAGCAAAATTGAGAGGATCCAGTACCAAAGCCGCGTTGCGATCGTCTGGGGGGGGGGTAAACCTTTTCAAAAATAAAAATTGGAAAAGGTAAAATTACGAAAGTTAAACTTTTGAAAATTAAGATTAGGAAATAAAATAATACCTAAAATGAAAATTTGGAATTTAAGATTTAACGAAAGGGAAAACATAGAAAAAATAAAAGTATGAAAATAAATTATTTTGAAAAATAATTAATTGGAAATAAAGTAATTTTGAAAAATTAAAATTGAAATTCTTTATTTTTATTGAATTCCTGACAATTTCTATTAAATTAATAATTATCCTTATACTTAAAAAATTGTTATTTCAAAATTTATTTTTTCAAAATATATAAATTTATAAAATTTTGTTTTCGTAATTATATACTTTCATAGATTAAAATTTTAAAATTTGTAATCAAATATTTTATCTTTCAAATAATTTTGTTTTCATAAATTAACCTTTCCATAAATTTGAATTCAAAATTTTTTTATTCAAAATAAAATTTTCACAAATTTTATCCCCACCCGTCTCAAATAGGCCGTCCATCCAGCATCGACCTCCGAGGAGAGACGGGTTTACTAATATTTATAAAGTACCCACTTACGACCTCTCGAAGCCAATTGCCGACGTGCCTTTAAGTACGGGGGGCCCAACCCTTCGGCTGGCTGGACCTAATGCAGCTTGAGCTGAGCTCCGAACCAGCAGAACCGCGACGCAAAGCAAACTCGTGAAATTAAAACTGAGTTCGGCACGGAGGTGCCGGCGATTTGGCCGAGGCAAGGAATTAAACCCGGACCGCTAGATTAATTACGCTAGCGGCCCGAGCTGAACGACACTCTAACCAGCTGAGCCATCGCGGCTCTTTATATATGATTATATATAATTATATATAGTTATATTTATATATAGTTATAGTTACGTATATATATATATATATATATATATATATATATATATATATATCCCAAATATAACTATATATTATAACTTATATAATTATATATGTCTTATATATTCAGGTCATGAGAATCGTTACAATGTAAACAGTCCTTACAGTGTTAATAATTGACTCTTACAATAAAAGAGAAAAAGTCTTTGACCGTAGTATGAAAACCAAACTTCTATTGATCGATAGTACATTCATAAACAAAAACAGCAACAGATTTTGAATTAATTATGAATATTTACTTAGAAATTAAGTGTCCATGTTTACTTTCCCATTTTTCAATACATTTAGTACGAGGACAATATAGCAGCGTAATAAAATACGTATTTATTAATTAAATTTCATACAAACATTTTTTACTTAATCAAAAGTATATATTGATAATATACATGAAATTAAATTTTGGAAATGTGAAGTTTTACTTATTAAATACGCTCAGGAATATCACTGTGTGCAATGAGGAAAGGTGTCTCCCCATCTCCTAGCCTACATGCTCGATTTTTTGTTTCCGGTTTCGTTGATTACTTAGAATCTGATGCGGTAACATTGGTTAAAATTTCGCATGCTGCTTTTTAAATATTCAACCAGCATGTATGTAGTCTTTCATTGTTCTATGTGCATTTTTACATATATCGCACCCTAAGTTATCCTGTTTTCCCAACTCGAGCCCCATAAGAGCCCGTGTATAACTTCTTATTAAAATATCGTCAAAATATGTTGGATACATATAAAATATTGAAAAAATTCAGGCAACTTTACGATACTCTAAACAATTGTGATTCTTAATTTCATTACGCTCTGCATTTTCTTTTTGTAACTTCTGAACCTTAACATATTTTTTAGATTTCAAAAATCATAATCTCGTAACCTCATAATTGCAGATTTTGTTCTATCTGCGCCACTGTCTATACATAGACTTTTTAGCTCCTCTCGCTTCGACGATTCTTATAACGAAATGTGTTTTCCTCATAAAGTGATTCCTTATATAACATTCTAATATTAAAAATATATCGTGAAATTCTTTAAAATCAAGTTTAATACTGTCCCAGTATATTGCTCCCGCACTATTGTGCAAGTATACCAGACAGCGTGTAAAGATTGTCCAGCGTATAAAGATACTGCAATCTAGAGATACTTTATAAAAATTGAAACTGTTAACATGGAAAAGGTCGATTAAGCGTATATTTTTCTAATCAGGTTCTAAAAATGACAGGACAATATGTGATAGAACAATAAATTTTTTAATAATTATAAAGTTTTTATTTAATAGAAAAAGATTATATTTCCCGGGTAAAAATGAGTCATATATCATTATATATGATTAAATATAATTATATATAAATATATATGATTATATATGGTTATATTTATATGGTTGAACTTATGTTTAGTCTCTACATAAGTTACTATATATTATTATATATAAATATATATGATTATATATGGTTATATTTATATGGTTAAACATATGTTTAGTTTCTATATAAGTTACTATATATATATATATATATATATATATATATATATATATATATATATATATATATATATAAAATTATGTATAATCATATATAATTGTATATAATTATATATAACTATATATGATTTTCATATACAGTTATGTATAACTATATGTGACTCAATTTTACCCGGGACTCCTACTATTAAAAGTGTCCCGGTATTGGACAATGTATTTTAATTAATTTTAATGCAACCACATTCGAAGCCATAAGATGCACTGAGATAAACGAGATTGGCAACGGTCACTAAATACTCAACTTAAAATTATTGTATTATATATCTAGTTAAAACAAGTTAAAGTTAAAGTCACTTTAATTATTATAAGTATGGTAATTTTTATTTAAAATTGAGTATCTTTCTAATATAAGTAATATATATTTTGCAGAAATAGTAATTTTTGCCGTACGATCTTTCTCGGTGTCTTAATATTTCAGAATAATGAAGTCGCTCAAAAAAACTGAAAACGACAATCTATATTTATGAACCCATTGGTATTTTAATTTATTGACTCTTACAGTTAACTACTTTGTTACTTAAGTAGATAGTGACGACAGTTCTAGCAATACAAAAGATTTTAAATCTTTTCATGAATATGATACCACATTGTTGTCAAAGTAGAGGCCGCATTCGTGCACTAGACGAGATTCGCGGAACCTACTCAATGAATTTTTAATTCTACAAATTTCAAAAAGTTGTCCTCAACAAACATTTTTGTACTGTACAAATCTAAGGGCAACTTTTTAGAATTTCTTATAATTTAAAATTTAACTAACTAAGTGAGGAATATAAAAATTTAAAATATAAAAACTATTTTCGGACGATTAATAACAGACTTTATATTGTAATTTAAATTGTGCAAATAATAGTTAATCTGAACCGATGCTGCTAAAGAGACATTCTAGTGACTTTTTTATGATTATTCTATATTAATTTCCTAGCTGCTAATAATATTCACTGTATTGTTTCTTTTATATTCAAAACAATTTAAGCATACTCTTCAATGAATTGTTTTATCAAAGTCAAGAAATTCAGATTATGCGATGAAACTTTGAAGATATATTATTTAAGGTACATTAAACAAAAATTTATTTTTAAAGTGATAATAAACGTCCCTGTTACCGGAAAATACGAAAAACCACTTATTTTATTCAATTTGCCATTTTGACAAGATTAAACCAAAAAAGTGGTTCCTCATAATAAATTGTCTGTAACGGGTCGGTTTAGCATCACTGTGATTTTTGTAATTTTATACTTTTTAGTTTATTTATTAAAATATGGCATTTTTCTACAGCAGCAGATATTTTTTTCTATGAATGATAAATTAAATAATGGTATAAAAAGAGACTTTTTGTTGCTCTTAAGGGTGCAGCCCTGTCAAGATTTTCGAAAATCGGTAAAAGAATAAACATCGTTTAATTAAAAATTTTCTGGTTTAAAATTATTTAGAATTACAAAAAAACTTTTGTAATTTCTTTTACAGTATCTTTATAAGAGATTAATCTACCAGTCAATCACATTTTATAATCTAGTTTGTTCAAATAAAATTATTTAATACTTTTTTGATTTTATTATTTATAAATTTCAAAGTACATTTGGCGATGAATTTTGCAATGAATTATATCTAAACTTTTTTTGCTGATTGCTGTATATATAATTAATAAATTTGTAGTACGATTTTAATTTACAGTTATTATAAAATGAGAAATTATTTTATTTACTTTAAAAAGCAGTAAAAATCTTTTAAAAATCGACCTTTTTAAGGAGAAATTGTTTAAAAATTTGTAATAACTTTATATAAACTTTAGCGTATAAAAAAATGTGTACTACAAATTTTCTTATTTTGGTATATATTTGTAAAAAAAATATTGCTTAAGCGAAAAATTAAATAATGTCATCGTGAAACATGTACCATAGAAGGCTAGTTTTCATCTATTTGTATCCTATAAAATCAAATTGAATCATCATTTGGAGTTTTAAATATTGTAATAAATTATATTTGTACATATTACATAACACTGAAATACTTAACTGAACTAGAAATTAAACTACTAAAGTTAGGTTCTTGACTGGTCTATATCCTTCACTTTAATAATGTGTTAAAATTATCTTAGAACTATATGGTAATGTAATATATGCAACGATTATTTCACACAATGTGCATACCTCGTTTACGTTTTAAAAACGATGTTTTTAATAATTTTAAATAAAATTTTTAATTTAGTCCCTGGCTAAAAGATGTTGTGTAAATTCATGTTATAAATACAAATTTCACCAGAGAGCCATGTTAATTAATGTTAAAAGTTATAGAGATTTCATAATTTATCACATATGTACGGAGGAGAAAACTACTTATCTAGAATAGCAAAAAATATAGCTGAATCATCGATCAATCGGCGTTAGAATCGGGGCAGTACACAAGGAAACGATGTTACCGTGAGTATTCGATTGTCCAGCAAACAAACATGCTAATACATTAAAAAATGCACGTAATTCACCTAAAATACTGAAGTAAATACTATACTTTGCGGTTTTGATATGTTTTCTTTCGTGCGAGAATCTCCAACCCATAGAAATTCACCAATATACTAAAAATTATACACAAGACATTCACTTCAATGTGGCTACAGTTTTCTTCCTATGCACAATCACGCAAAATCATAATAATATTCTAAAACACGCGCGTAACTGGAATGAAACAACAAAGTTCGAGATTTTAGAGAGTTTTCACCGAAGAGCAGGTATCGCGCACTCCCAAAGCACTCAAAGTCAAAATGCTCGCGATGCTTGACGGCACTCTCTGCGCCCGCGAGAGCTACGAGCTAGAAACCTGGTTCTTTTATTTTTTGTTGTTCCCTTTTCTTCAAATTCGCGTGGGTCATTGATCAGCGAGCGCACACGCGTATGTACATCTTTACGAGGGACTGTTAATGCCTGGCAGAGCCGGCCGGCCGTTATATGAATTATTTTAGTTATACCCGCGTAAAGTTGATTTACCATCGGCAAGACCTAAATAGGGTGGAATAAATTTGAAATTATTATCAACGAATAGAATCTGCAAACAATGATTATATCCTTACTGTAGACTGCAGTGTCATATTTCGTTAGAAAGTTAGGTTGCTCTAATTATTGGACTGGATTTTTTTTGTGAAAAAGTAATGATTTTCAAAAATTTTAATTGTCTTAAAATGTATTTAAATGTGCATATTCTATTGGTTTTGTAAGTTGCAATATAATATTTTATAGGTATGATTGCTGATAAGCTAATCTCGTAAAATATAATCTATATTGCAGTATAATAATGAAGCATTGAATGCTAATACTACTATTCAATATTCCTCAAATAGACGATACAATCAATATACTTCCAATCCGTCGAATTATAGTGAAAAATCTAAGAGGTCATTGCGCTCAGCATGATAAGTGTAATTAGAGTATCTTACGAGCCTTCCTTTATTATGTTAAGGTAGAAACCTTTTTTTATTAACGATTTTATTTCATATGTATGAGAAGAATATGTAATCTAATTTTTAGATAATTATTTCAAAGTTTAAATGTTATATGTGTTATAAACATTTGTATAGTATTAAAGAGCTCCCATGTTATTTCCATCTATATGGCAAACCTTAATTTGTAACTCAATATTTTGTGATTGAAAATTTTTCAGGGGAACTAAATAATCTGAAACTTTATATACAAGTTCGTGTAAATATTATTTATATATACATGTTGGTAAAAGTACATGAGGATATGTTCAATTAAAAGCTGTTCTGTTAATTTTCAAATAATACATAGACGAACTTGTGTGTAAGATTTCAGGCTTATCGGTAGAAAATCGAGAATCCTATAATATTTAAAATTTTATAATACTTTGTTAAAGCAACTTAAATTAAAGTCTCTCAAAATATGTAAATATTATGGAAGTCATTCTTTCCTCATCCACATTTATAGCAGCAATTTTCTCTAGCAGTTTTATTATCCAAACACTTGCTTCCTTTATGTATAATCAACTTTTACACTCTGTATAATTATTCCTCTCTTATCCTCATTAACGTTTGCTATTTCTATTGACCCATATAGCCTTCTCTCCCTTATTTTTCATCTTTTTCTCCTCGTCATCATACAAGTTTTCGTTAAACTATTTTCTTTTATTTATTTTTTAATTTTTTTTATTTGTGTCTTCTTCATAGAAATGTTAGTTGTGGTTTAGAGGGTTATTCATGAGTTATTCATTATTTTTTTTATTTTTGTACGTTATATATGTATAAGAATCATGGACAACGTTCAAGTGTGTTAGTTTTTTCATATTTTCGCGTTATTTATTATAGAACTTTGTATTATAATAATGATTTATCTATTTATCTCAATGACTACTGTAACACATTACATATGTACATATGAACACAATAACATATAATGCAGTCCCAGAACAAGACTATATGACAACTTAAAATTTTATGATTTTGTAAAACCAAGCAAATACAGTAAATTCTTCAGGAAAAAATTAGTATTTACTTGAATTTTATTATTGTATTATAGCTTTTCAACCTTTGTTAATGAATTTTTAAACTGTATAAAAGGTTAATATGTTCCTATGAGCTATTTTGTATACAAAAATCGAGTTGAAAAAGTTCTGAGTTGTCATAGTCTTGTTCTGGAGGTACCATATTACAATATAATATATAAATACATGCATACATACGCACATACACCTTAATATACACTAACATACATTTACGTACATGCTCAAAATTGAATAACATAAAATTATAGAATATTTCTCTCGTTTCCAAACAATTCTTGTTTATAGATTGATTAATCAATGCTGAATAAAATATCAAATAAAATTTCCTAACAAATCTTACAACACAAGTTCCCTTCCAATTGCACGCGAAACGAACCCTTACCACTCAATGATACCTGCAAATACCTCTAAAGTACATAGTATACTGTACTCTGAAACATAGCACCAGGTACCCAAAAAAACGGTGCGACGTCAATTACTGCCATCGCGTCACAAAAGAATAACCAATGTTCAACTCTCTTACGCTCTCTGTGCAAGGAATCCCAAAACTACCTCCTCTCCTCTCTCAATACATACCGTGCGAAAAAGAATCTTTTTCCCTCGAGTTTCCTGCATCGCACGAGCCTCATCGCAAAAAAAAATAGCGACGTAACTCTCCGTATTACCATTAGGTATATACTCCCGCTTTTCTATTGCCGCGCGTGCGCGCACATGTGTGTGTGTGTGTGTGTGTGTGTGTGTGTGTGTGTGTGTGTGTGTGTGTGTGTGTGTGTGTGTGTGTGTGTGTGTGTGTGTGTGCGTGTTTTTGTGTGTGTGTGTGTGTGTGTGTGTGTGTGTGTGTGTGTTTGTGTGTGTGTGTGTGTGTGTGTGTGATTGTATGTGGTGTGTGTGTGTGTGTACGTTTGTGTGTGTGTGTGTGTGTGTGTGTGTGTGTGTGTGTGTTTTTGTGTGTGTGTGCGTGTGTGTATGTGTGTATGTGTGTATGTGTGTGTGTGTGCGTGTGTAGGTATACGCACGTGGTGTGGTGCTGCGGCGCGTCCGGTGTCGCGGACAACAGGTAGCGTTTTTTGGAAAGGCGCAGCGTATATGATTAGGAGTGGGGGGGGGGGGGGATCCCTCTCTCCTGCGGAAGTGGAGGTGGCAGCTCGGCTTTTCGGCCCGCGCGGCTTTTGAAAAGCGTCAGTTTTTGACACGCGCTCGGGGCCTATCGTTCGCACTGCCCGCCGAGCAGCTGGACGGAGGGACTGACCGAGTTTCTGGAGAGGAGAGACGTTTGGTTTTGAAGAGTCCTCGGCTGCGTTGCCGCATTTTTTTTTAGAGGTATTGAAGGGATTTTTTTTTTTTTCTTGCTTCGTGCTTTCTCTATGTGGGGAAATAAGTGAAGGTTAAGGAACAGACGGGAGATGTTCGAAGTGATTTACCGTTGTGGGGTCTAGTTTTAAGGTAGATAGGTTCTGTGGTTTGAAGGAAATGGGAAATCGAATATCTTCAAAGATACAGTTACTGTGTATCAGATAAAAGTGATTTATTTAGTAGGTCTGGTTTGTGTAAAAATTAACTATTCCTTAAACGTATAAAATTTTTTAATTAATATCTTTTGAAGAAGCAATAATTATTTAAAATAATTTTTTGTAACAGGAAGATTGAGGTAAAAATGTATGTAAAAGAAAGATCGGGAATTGGGCCCTGATTAGGAATTGGGTCCGTTACCATACACGTTAAAAATCACTTTCTATTTAAATATTTAATTATTTTTTTGTTATAAAATTAAATATTGGACTTTCAGAAAAAGACGATGATAACTCAAAATTCCATATTTTTGAAAAAATAAACAAGTAATGTAAACTTTTCATGAAATACAAACTTTTTATTTAAATTTTATTAGAGTTTCTCAACCTATTTGAACTAACTAATTGATTAAAAATTCAAGCTAAAAAACATTTTACATTCAAAATATTTATTACAAAAATATTTATTAAAAAACAACCCAATTTTTTAATACGAAATTTTTTATCCTAACAATAATTGCTAAAAATATTTACCTAAGCATATGAGAATATTCAGTTAGTACTTCAAAATTATTTTGAATTAAATCATTGATCATAGTGACTTTTATATAATTTATTTACTGACTGACCGAAAATTTAGTCTTGGCCGCGGAAAACTGGACCCTTGGTCGGTTTAATTTGCTTTATCGTCAGTAAGTGATTTAGACAATTCTTCATTTACTTTTTAAAGTACCGTTGCATATAATTCTTTGAACATCTTCGTAAGTACGACTTTTCACCACAATGTTTTTATTGAATAATGTAGAGTTTACATTAAGAGGATTTGAAGAAAATATTAAATTTGTTACCTATTATGATTTGAGTTTTTTGTAAGGGCGTAAATTTTGATATAAGTAAAAATTATAAATAATTGAATGGCCTTCTTTTCACTTTCATTGACAAATTTTCAAATAAATTTTATACTATGCCTGACTAAACATTGTATTTTCTCCACTTAAATAAATGTAAGTGAAAGACAGTATTACTTCATAAAAAATAATCGAATTCAAACGTGTGACACTATTTCATGAAACGGGACCTATGAGTCCTTATTCCATTATGGAAAGTTCAGAAAAATGCGGTCAGCCTTTAAGAAAATCAAATGGAAGGCATATCGTAAATATGTCTTACCATTCCGAACGTTTTCTACTTAATTATACAGATAAAATTCTCAACCTATACAAATGAAGTTTTAGTAGCATTTTTCTTGAATTTTCTTATAATCATTGAATTTCAATTTTAATTTTAATTTTAATTATAATTTTAATTTTAATTTTAATTTTAATTTTAATTTTAATTTTAATTTTAATTATAATTTTAATTTTAATTTTAATTTTAATTTTAATTTTAAGAATATTTTAATCATTGATATAGAAAAGTATTAAATACATTTTGTTTTATAACTCACGGTACAATACATATGTGATGCAGATTGTAATAGTAATTAACAGTTCCTCTAGTGATATAAGCTTCCTTCAATTAAAACACACAATTTCAGAAAAAGAAAAGAAAACAATACTAAATGTATATACTGTCCATCAATCAATCTGTCAGTAAGAATATCTGTAATATTTATAACATTTGATTTCCTGAGAAAGAAAATACGTAATAGTATAATATGATATTACATATAAAAGAATAACGGTTTTTTTATACAATAATTGTTTTTTTTATGATCTATTTTTTTATTATATAAGTAGCAGCATACGTTATAAGAATTATAAATACTACGTTTACCTTCCGTCAAATACACTTTTTCTATACCATTGAACAAAATTTAATAATAATTACATTTCCTCGTTAAATTAATAATCTAATCTTGTCCACTTTTTCAGTTACAGTCTCACATCCAGCTCAATACACACACACCAACAAAATGGCGAGCATAATTGGGCACGTCGTCAGTAATTACAACGAGATCTTGGAGACGAACAAAGGTAACGATCATTCATCATCTCCCTCCAATTTCTCCTCCTAACGTTTCAGCCAGATTCACTGCACTCAACCAAAACTCATCCCAATCTCTCCCAAATACATATTCAAAATACGTCATCGACGCGAGTCCGGGGCCAGGCTTTTTTTCTTCTCAAACACAGGCCCGAAAAAAGAAATTTCTCAGGAAAGTGTTACACGACCACGACGACGAGAGAAAGAAAGAATATTTGCCCGCGATAAACACTATGTCTCCTTTTTTTTCTCTCTCGCGCAACGCGGGGTTTTTGATTTACACCGCGCATTGTACGAATTAGCAAAGCAAAAGCGGTGGAGCGTAAATCATACGAGACGCGTCGCCTAGATTTTGCTCTCTCTCTCTTTCTTTCTCTCTCGCTCTCTCTCTCACTCTCTCTCTCGCGCTCATTAAATATTCATCGACTACTTCTAATCCAATTAGGAAGACGACGTCGCAGGTTAAATTAGAAACATGTAAATCGAGAGTGGACGCGGCAATATCCGGCCTTTTTTTCGGTTGTATCGTTCGCGGAGTTTACGTTGCGGAAGATGTGTAGAAGTAGATTGTGAAGCGCCATTGTATGGGGCTGAGTGATCAGGTGTTGGGTAATAACAATTGATTGAATATCTCCGATGTGAAGTAGATTATGTTATAAAGTCAATATTGAAAACTGCTGCAAATAGGTACTTAGCTCCCTGAATCTTGTTTTAAAATATTTACTGCATGCATACCTGATTTTAAAAAAATATTTTTTTTCATAATATATTATTAAACATTGTTTACTAATCATCGGTCTATTAACTATATATCGGAATAAATATGTTATATGCCTAATGCAATTATATTCATAAAAGTCTATTTCGATTACATTAAGTTTTTCAGCTTTCTCTACTGAATTCTTTGTTAAAAGAGGTCGTACTTCTAATACAGATAAGCACTAAAGTTCAAAGAAGAAAATGAACAACCTAGCTAAATATCCAGAATATATTTGGCATACAATATTTAAATAATTTATATTAATATTCTAAAAAATATCAAATATTAATCTTTTTTTAACATTTAACACTGTTGTAATGAACGCATAACTCTTATTTATTTAACGATAATATTCGTTTGGGTAATCGACCAAAGCTGATTCAGGGCTTTTATTCTGAAGACTTTAAACAGAACATTGCAATTTAAAAGCAATAAACAAAACTACTTTAGAAATGCAGACGGCGAAAAATTTTGTTGTCATAATATAATGCTCTTATATTGTTATGAAAACAATGTTTTACCAATATAATTTAGTTCTTCGCGAAAAATTCTAAAAAGAAATAGAAGGCAAGCATGCATAAAACTTAAAAAGCGCATTTTTACGCATAGATATTATACGCAAAATGTTCTGTATACCTGCTAAAATAAAAATATCTCATGAATTTTAAACTCACGATTTTGTACTTATTTGATTAACAAATATTGCTCAGGCATCAAAAAATTCTAAACTCTAGTCGTTCATTACTATGTTTAAAACATTTCCTGAATCCTATAATATATTCTTTAAAAAAGTGTTTGCGTAATATCTATCTAATATATTTCACAATATGTACATCATTACGTAAACTAAATGAAATTGCATTACAAAAGTCAGGTGACATATCAGGTGATTTATTGGGTAATAAATTCTGTCTAAATTCTCATATCGGTAGTATCACCTGGATGATACTTTCAATTGTTAATCTCTAATAGTTAACTACTGTATAACTATTAATAGTTAACTATCAATACTTGGTGGTTTGAATATTGATAGAATGTGTATAATTATAAATTATGAAAATACTGTCACTGAAGTGAGATTTTTACTTAAAAACGTTAGAGTTTTAAAAAATGTCACCTTATAAGTTCAAATGTTACGGCGATAAATCGGGTAAACTAATTTCTTTTTCGTATAATAATTAAAATATGTAAATAAATAGCTATAGATTAGTATTGTTTTTGCATCAATAGAAAAAAGTATTTCATGTGTTAGAAGTGCTCAAACCATACCTGGATGAAAGCTTTTGTATAAATTTCTTTGAAGCCTTGCTTGAAGAGGCTCCTGCGTTGAATTAATTTTTCAATTCTTTTTGAACATTCTTAAATTACTTATTTCAATTTGACAAGTAAAAATTGAAATTTTTTTATACGTATTGAAATATTTAGTAAATAATATTGGTATGGAATAAGAAGGCTTTAGCGATCTCCACGAACTATCGTTTATTGTTCGGGTCAAAAGCCAAGTCGAGATAGTTCGTGGAGATCGATAGAGTCTTCTTATTCCATTGCATACACCTACGAACGATAGATTCACTTTCAAATGAAATAATATTGTTATCTATTTATAATTTCATACTAAATTTAAAAAACAATTTCTAGTAAACAATAATATTTGTTAATAAATATTAAAATATGTGTACAAAAAGTGAAAATTTTCATTTCTTATGCTTACTGAATGAACTATTTTAACAAAGTTTCAAATCAATTAAAAAATTAGTTTAATGCGGGGAGCATTATAAGAAAATGCAAAACTTACTCTTTGATAGAAGATATCACTCATCGAACAATGGTTTTGGTACTTTTGATAAATAGAATACTTTTCTTATATTACATGGCAGCTAAATTTAACCAGACATGAAAAAATGGAAAATCAGTCATCTAAAATCAGATAACACATGTCGAAGCGTCACCTGATTTTTCTCTTCCCTCCAAACAACCTCCATTACTCGTACACGAACCAAAATTTCACCCAAAAACCTTCTATACGACCCAATAGACAGTTCTCCAATTCTCAAACGCCAGCCATCGAGGATGAAAGTACGTCTACACTAAACTTCCGCGGTCCATTCTCCATCCTACGTATAATATTCGGCCGCTTGGCCGCCGCAGCAGTTGCCTGCGAACCGGGTCACCCGTTTTTCCAAGCAACGGGAACGCGCCGGGCGCGCGTAATTGCACTTTTCTTTTTTCTTGCCCCCGGACGCACGCTCGCGTCCTAATCGGAATTTACGGCGTGAATTTAATAATCCCCGGCGTTTACGGGCGACATATGCGCGAACGCGTGGCTTCCCTGACGAGCGTCGCTGAAATTTTATGGCTGACTGGCGTGGAGTGCGATGGGCCGTCGCGATAGGTGAATGGGATTTGATTAGATTGGATGGGATAATGAGTGATTTAGGGTTGGATTGGACGTACGGTGGATGATATGTGTTGATAATAAATTAATTAGTGGGACTAGCCTGAAAAATGGTAAATCGCATTAAATTTGAGAGTGTGTAGCATTATTTTGATTTAATTTTCTGTAATGAAACTCTTCACATTCGAAAAACAATAATAATTGTATTAATAATTTGCAAAATTATTTATTATTATAATTTATAACGAGAAAACTAATATTTGGCATCGATCACAAATAAAAATAAATTTTTTTCTTTAAATACATAACACTTTTCAAATACAATTCATTTTATATTTAATAAAATTTGTATATATATATATATATATATATATATATATATATATATATATATATATATATATATATAATTTTTAATAAGTCGTTTCTCATAAGTCACAGTTGCTTTTATTTTATTTATTGCAATGCGTGCTGATTAATACCATTTTTATATTCTTTCGTAAGTACTGAGCTGAATATTCCATTTCTACTCATCCAAGCATTTGTTTAGCTATGGTTCAAATTGTATAAAATAATTTCTAAAAGGTAATTTTAAAAGATTTAATATTAATAATAGTGAATTAAATAGAGAGCAACAAATAAAACTTATTCTACTTATGCAAAGAAAAACTATGTGTATATTCTCTACTCACAATCTGTTACCATTTCTATTTACATAATTTGTTGCGTTTTTCTTTAAAAGTGTGTTAAGAAACAAATCACAGTAATAGTCTTCCTACTTTTAATTTTTTAAGTTTTCGCATCATCTTTAACAATATTTTTTGCGTTCATTCATTCACAATTACAATTCTAATTTTAATATTCAAATCTACTCGTGTCTCAATCAACAAATAAAATTTTTTATATAAAAGCGAATAATAAAAAGTGAATATAAATCAGATCCCAAGTAAAAATTGACGCACTTAACATCGGTTCTCGGCCAGATAAGAATCCCTCACAAGTTTTAACACTCCGTATCTCAGCAAAAAAAATCACCGCGAGCGAGATGGTCAAAACGTATAACAATTGACAATGCTGCACGTCGAATAATGTGAACTTATCGACCGATGCGGACACTCGCACGGGCGCGCAACTCTTACATTTTAAATAGGGCGGAATGTGCTTGCTCGCGGTAAATCGTGCAAGTTCTAATACACCTGCATGCACGTATACACGTTTCGACGCGACGCGCGCTCGCGGCTTCCGCCTTTTACAGCTTAGTAAAATCAGACGATGTAGCTTGTTGCGCGAGGATAATGAATGACTGGTCGAGCAATAATCTTGCAAATTCGAAGATTTAC
This sequence comes from Gastracanthus pulcherrimus, assembly GCA_949152435.1. Classification (NCBI taxonomy): domain Eukaryota; kingdom Metazoa; phylum Arthropoda; class Insecta; order Hymenoptera; family Pteromalidae; genus Gastracanthus; species Gastracanthus pulcherrimus. The sequence continues at coordinate 7,649,154 of OX424575.1, forward strand.
GAGTGGGTAATTGGCCGCTTGGTGGTATTTTAAGTGCCGCGGGATTGATCCTCCTTTCTTTGTCACGGATTATTTTACGGCTCTGGTCTAATTGAATTCGTGACTGAAGTCCGGTTTTTGTAAGGATAGTTCGCTGTGGGTTTTTAGGAGATCGGCTACTGGATTTTCATTTTATGATCGTAAATGATGCACTACGATTATTATATTCTCGATAATTGTCGATCCAGTAAGTTTTTATTGGTATTTTTGTACACTTATATTATTTGCACATTGGCTACTGAATTTTCATTTTATGATTCAGAACGATATACTCCACTTATTTATTAATTGCGATAAATATCGATAGGAAGTTTTCATTAGCACTTATATGCAACTACGATATTTGTACACTGACTACTATAGTGATGTTTGATGCAAAATAAACATAAAAGATTTTCAGAAATATTAAAGCAAACTTAAATAATCGATGTGCACTGTAAGAAATAATAAGGAAGAGAATTAATATCTGAACCAGAATATAATAATAATAATAATTTACTAATCAAACTAATTATAAATCTTTATTATACACTTATAATGAAAAAGAACGTTAATAAGATGCCTTACTTCCAAGAATATGTCATCTCGTTATAAAATATAAGACCTTACAATTAGATAACTTTTTGATTCTAAATTACTTTATAACTTAATTAATTCAAACAGTGAAAAACATTGTAGAAACTGGATTTTTTAATTTCTACAAAAACCAGTATTTTTAAATACATTTACTATACATATCTAATTATTCTCTTAAATAATTCATAATTGCAATTGTTATAGTGATACATATGTATGATAGTCATATAATGTACAATTACGTATAATAATACTATTTAATATTCGTAATAAAGTCAGTATAGCAGCAAATTATCTTACTATCACAATAGAACACTTGCATAAAAAAATCCATTAGATCCATCAGATACAATATCGAAATATAATTAACACGCGTTTTTTCTTTTTTCAATTAAGTCAATAATACTCGTAACAAAGATTCGAATAGTTATTACAAATTATTATCAAAACAGATTGAAATGTCGCGTGACTTCACAAACTTTGATTATATAGATATTTTACAACAGGAATTTGTGACTTTACGCAATATTTCAATCTGCTACCCTGGTAGAAAATTATCTAGTTTTATCGAGGCCCTCGATTATTCCCATGGCAAACTAGATAGATCTACATAGTTCTAGATTAATTTTCCACCAGGGTACATCAATTTGTTAAGAATCATTTTATTGAAAAAAGACAAAATGCGTTTTTATTTAATATAATTTTACTACAGTTTGTACATCTATAAATTTATACTTAACTTAATAATTTACTAATTGCACGGGGACTTTCCTTCATTGGCATATCACTGTACAGTTTAAACCAATTTATTATATATTTTTACAAGATATTTCCTGTAGATATATACTCTTAACTTTAATATATTCTAAATAATATGTTAAAACATATATTCGACGACTCATACAAAGACAAACCGATTTCAGCTTTTTGAAATATCGTCTAGTTTTTATGAGGTACAAAACTAATAAAAGTACAAAACTGGAATACATCGATAGAGTGAACATGTTGATATAGTTTTGAATATTTAAAACACATTATTTTTTTTTTTATAAATGTAAATTTAATTAGTGTCTTTATTTCGGAAAACTGAAATCTGGTAGTCTTCATATGAGGCGTCGTGTTGATCACAGATTTGTACTAAATAGTGTTCCAATGCAAACTAAAATTTAAAATTATTGGAACTCATAAAAAGAGTATCGCACCTTCGAGGGCGGATATTGATGAGAGAATAAGATATCTAGTGACTATTATTGGAGTAATAGCTAATCCCTTCTTTTCAACAAATGAGCCATTACGGCCACAAATATCCTTTAAATTAGCGAAAAATAATACCTCCAGTTCATATCATAATTCAATACTCATTTATGTTTGAAAAAGCAACCGAAACAATAATACAAATAAATAAGAAAAAGCTTTATTTTAAGCTTTCTTTCAACACAATTTTTCAAGAAATAACCATTGCCTCAATCATGGCTCATGCATTAAGCTTATTCAAAATGTTCCTGCTTGACTTCTACAATTCAAAAGATCCCTACGTATACCCTTCTAAACTTCAAAAACCTCCTAAAATTAAAAAAAATTGTCATTTACCTCTTCCCACCACTGATATCTCTACATTCGTTGTTAACAAAATACTAATCCACCATACCGTGTATTCCAGATCCCAAGGTCGACACATGGCTGCTGATGGGCTCGCCGATGCCGGTCCTTGTGATCCTCGCGGCCTACCTCACCTTCGTCCTCAAGATCGGCCCGAAAATGATGGAGAACAGGCCGGCCTACGAGCTCAAGAACGTCATCATCTTCTACAATGCCTTCCAAGTGCTGTTCAGCATTTATCTCACGATAATGGTAAAGTAACCAGTTTAAACTGAGAAAAAATACAAGGCGTTCTCGGTTTGGGATTATAATTATAGTAGAAGGAAATTTAATTGTGAATACTATGTATATTTTAGTATCATGAATTAGATTTCTTGTTGGAAAAATATCCATTTGGGATTCCGTATTGAAATTCGTCCTATATGCAATGTGGATTTTCATTAAAATTATAGTATAAATCGTAAAATAAACAAATAGTATCAACTATTGTATGATTATATACTTTATATTAGTACTAAAAAATGTGATACTGTTACAAATATATTAAGTGATTGAGTGAATTTAGTAAAAAAATTTCAATTATGAAATTTAAACCAAACATTTTAAAAAATAAATTAAATTAATAATAATTATTAATCATTTTTATTTTAATAATTAATTTAGAATGTTATTAAAAATAGGATTAGTATCATACTATTCCCGTTGAATACGAGTTGGAAGTATCCGTCATTTTTAACTTATTTTCAACAGGATTAGGATAATACTATCACTACTACACTTTTTTTTGTGATAGTTAATACTAATAGTTAATACTAATTGTTAAATTTACGATTACTATAATTATAATAAAAAAAACAAAATTTTGTACAACTTTTTTTAACTCTATTCAACAAATTAATTCTATACTTCACTACCATAAATGCTTAGTTGTAATAAAATTCCCGTCAACTTCTTAGTATTTCTATAGTAACGATTGCGATAAAGCTTCTTTTCGGTGCAACAACAACAACGATCACCCACTTTTCGCAAAACGAAGTGGCGCTCGCGAATAAATATATATATATATATATATATATATATATATATATATATATATATATATATATATGTATCTATATACATCATGGTTCGCTGGCTTTTACGAGCCGACGCGCGTACCATCAGCCTTTAAAAGCCGCTGACGCTCCACTTTTTAGGCGTTCAACGTCGACCTCGTGGGCCTCCTATTCGCGGACACCTGCAACGGCGACAAGGCGCTGCCAACCAATAGCACGCTACAGTCAGCGGTGAGCATTTACCATTATCATTATGATTAATATTATAGTATACGCTAATCAGTAATAGTAGCAGCAATTATATAATTATTGTTGCTGTAGTCAATATTAACCGTGGTAGAAGTTACAATGTATGTATAATCACCCTGAGGAAAATATATTTTATTCACTGACTATTAATTGACGATCGTACTTTTGCAAAGACTAGAAATAAGCTTGCTTTATAGATCATTTTTTGAGTGTTGATGAAACGATTTTTTTACGGTATTCTAACGTTCGTTAGAATATGTATTTCAAGCTTATTTATAAGGATTAGTTGGACAGCATAATTGATAATGTCAAAAATAACATATTAAATAACTATTAAAATAATCCTAGATATCGCTAGTACTAGTACATTCAAGTTATCAATATCATTGACTATTTCTATGGAAACCTACTCTATTTATGAAATGATGATATGCTGAATGCTACATACAGGGCTACTCCTTAGGTTTGGCAACAAGTTACACTTAATTATACGTCTTTCGCATTAAATCTGGATAAGTTTTCGATATTATCGAAGATTCTAAAAAGGAAACAATTTTGTGCATATTAAGTACCTAGTTCTTAAATTTCTGACCATTACGTTTTTATTTATATATGAGAGTACCTCATCCATCATTACTAATTAATAGAAAGCATCACTTTCATAGCTATGTCTACACATAATGTGCCATTCTTCTATATTCTGTACTAGTTTCATCCAGTCATCCTCTTCTCGGTTTAGCTGGTGGTCTAGTACCTTCTGGTTTCCCTACGAGTACTCTAACTGTTGTTCTATCACTTCCCATTCTAGCTACGTTCCCAGTTAATCCTAGCTTTCGAACCTTAATAACTCTAGTAATATTTATATGTAGTTATAACTCATGCATTTTATAACTGTGCAGTGCTCTCCACTCCTCAGTATCTTCATTCAGCTTTTCCTTACATATCTTTCTTATTACTGCATTGTCCAATACTCTAAATCTATGTTCTCCTTGATAAGAATCTTATATTGTCACTCTATCGTGGCATTAAGTATTGACCTTTTATTTATTGATTCTTTCGTTGAGTCAAATTTTTCATTTGAATTAATTTGTTCCCTGTTTTGTTAGGGCCCATGCACTTCGCAATCGTATCAGACTACTGGACTTATGATTTTTTAATAAATTTCTCATTTTGTCTTTCGAGACAGAATCCGTAATTTTAGTAAACTGCCCACTAATTATCAACATGAATTTTCCGAGCGTAGTTTTTCCTAATTTCCTCGTGAGTCTCTTTTTTGCTATGTATTATCGCGCTAAGATGCTTAAACTCGTCCACATCTTTTAAGATTTCGACAAAGACATTTAGGTCAGTATCGTTATTATCCAATTTTACTATAAGTGACCGTATATTCAGTTTTCTCCACGCTAATTTCTAATCCTACTTCTTTGGCCGCTTTTTGAGCAATATCGACGAATATTATGTTTTTTCCTAGTTCCATTCTTTCTTTCCTCTTTATTTTCCTCTCTCCTCAGCTTATAGGCTTTTACGTCCCGATGGCGCGGATGCGGTTCCGTTTCTTATGCAAAGCTCCGACTTTCACGCGCGGTAGCTGCCATGGTAGCGCGGTATTTTTGAAATTCAAATTCCGTCTCGAATTGCCGGGAGAGGCGCCGGTAGCCGCGCAGAATTGGAATGATTGTGTATGCGTTTTATCGCCGGTTTTCTTGTAAAATGTATGAAGAGGTTCTATCGCTTGTAGAGGAAATCGGTTTTTGATGTTGTAGCGTGAATAATTTCGTTTTTTTTTATTTAATTGAGATTCGCTCTGTTATGCGTGTATCTGTTCTCTTTTTCTTTTTTATATAACTGGGTTGAATCTTGGTTTATGAGGTGAGAGATTTGAATATGGAATAGTGCAACAGATTATCGCTCAACACTCCAGAATTTTTACTCTTTTGTTACAATTTTTAATCTGAACGGTTCAATAAGAAAAAGCTAATACATTTTAATGAAATCATGCAGTCTTTAATTTATAAGGATGCTCTTTACGAATTTGACATCATTTTTTTTAAAACGCTTAGATTTTACGATTTGGCGGTTTAAAGTAAAAAAAAAAAGAATAATAAAAAGTAATTTTTTTTTTCTATGATAACTTGTTTCCTTTCGGTTAAATATGTAAATTAGCTAAATTAATGAGATGTTATTCAAGATGGTATTCCAATTTTTATTTACTTTACATTATTTTTGTATATTTTATATTTGTCTTTATACGAATGTTACGGCAGTCAGATGCAAGAACGCGACAAAATAGGTACTTCATTGTATTGTAATTATTTCATGATATTTCACAACTTGCGATACTCGTATTTTAACAAAAAGATATTTAGAATGTTAAATCCAGTTAAATACTATCTTAACGTACAATAAATTACTCTATACGAACTACATTTTTTGCTGAAAGTGCATGTTTTTTCGATATATTTTTTTTGCTTCTGACCACTACATTAGAAAATCTATACAATTTTCTAGCAAAACGTACGCTAGATTTGAAAAGAATACCTTCGTAAATTATTTGGTATTTATTCCTTGCAACTATTTGGCGTGTATTATCACTAAAATTTATAAAAGTTTTTTTTGGAAAACTCAATGTTTTATATTTACTTTGACTTGGATGTAAAGATTTATACATTTTTTTATTTCGATGTAAAGCGAAACTGTAATTTATAATTCATATTTATATTTGCAGATATCGGCCGGAGGCTGGTGGTACTTCTTCTCGAAGATCACCGAACTTTTGGATACGGTAAGTACCATAAATCATTAGCAATAATAGTTTTTATATTGTCAATAGTAACTTTTTTACAATCAATTCCATATTCTATATGACACATTAATAATTCATAATGATTATAAATTTATAAGATCTTAATAAATATATGTAAAATGACCCTTTTCAAGTAAGGAATACTGAAATTTTATATCTGGTTAATCTGGGTCTTGGGTACATTCAGAATCTGGGAAGAACTGATTACCAATCAGAAAAGCAGACGAGACAGATACCTCTTACTCAACTGTTTTTTACAGCATTTATAATAGCTTTCGAACTCGCCAAATAAATAAATGTTACGTAATTCCAGAAAAAAATACGAACCCGATTTCGGTTGATAGATACTTTCTCTGAATTAATTTAATCTTCCACACTTGTAACCCGTTTATCGCGAGTTTTATTGGTCACCGCAGTCACGTAGTAGTCCGACATTGCAGTAAGCTGTAACTGATGACACTTATTTAATTCACTTTTACCTGTAGATATATTTTAGTTCCTTTTGTACCTATATACGTTGCAGTAATTTGAAATTAATTTATGTAGTTCTTAATCTTATTAACTTACATAAAGTGCTAGGAAAAGGTTTGAAAATTATTATTGATCATTCCGTATAATATAAATTAAGAATTTTTCTCATATTATAAGAATTGATGTTGTATAAGTAGAAGAGAACGAGGCTTACATGTAATCTTCTTTTAATGATCTTTGTAATTAAAATTTTTTTTAATTTACTTTTTCCGTGTATATATATGACGTTATAATTAGTTGTGTATTTTTTTTATAAATTCATTCCTTAGATTAATATTATTTTTCCTCTTCAACTATTCAAAACAAAAATTGTCCGTCCAACTTATTCCTGCATAGGGTCTAATTAGTAAATTTACAAAAACTATTATGTATCGAATGTTTTAAGAAGGTAGATGTTATCCAACGACATTATTCTAATTTAACAAGTTCAATGTAAGTTAGTTCCCGCTGGATATGTATCATGTGCATTTTACTTTTTTATAAAACGTGAATTTGTATGCGCATTGGGGAGAAAATATTTTCTCCCCTCTCCGTCAGAAGACACTTGAAGCAGTTGTCACACACAGCACACACACGCATACACATATACATACACATACACATACACATATACACACACACACACGCACATATATATATATATATATATATATATATATATATATATATATATATATATATATATATATATATATATATTATCATTATCAAATTTGTGTGTAATGGACGACTCGAAATTCTCCATTCTCCATTGGCTCCACATATCCAAAAGAGGTCTTACATGAACTTGTTAAAACAGATACGGTGTTTATCAGGGAGAGAAAGGGTTTTCTAGACTCGGGTGATGATTTTGAGCACTCGTGATAGTCTTGAGTTTCGGCGTCCTCGACTTCCACTCGTGCTCAATCATTATCCTCGCATAGGAAAACACGTTTTTCTCACCTTGTTGCACAATGTACTATTAAATTAGAACTCGTTAATTTCAATATTTTTTAACGTTTCTATGAATATAACATTCTACATTTTATACAATTTTTGAATATTCAACAACTAATTGAATCATGAAATACGTAAGAACAACTGCATAATGCAAACAATCAGAACAGTAATAGTATCTATTTGAAAACTTTGACAACAATCTTTATATAAGTTATTTCCAAGTATTAGATTATTTGTAAAAAATCATGGTAAAGACAATTTTGCATTATTTAATGCATACCAAGTATGAATGTTTACACAAATAAATATTCTACTAATATAAAATTAAGTAGCATATTTACTTATTTCATTGTTGGATTTAATAACCTAGTTAGAAAAGTAAAATTTGAATACAAAACAAAATTAATTCTACTGTTTATAATTTTCTTCAGTGTTTGACCATATTACATGACTTTAATGTTTCTGACTAATAAGTCTAAATAAGCATAGGAATTTAAGATATTCGCATCACACAATTCAGCCCTATATTTCTACACTAATACGTTACGTAATCAACTAGAACAAATGAGACATGTAATAACGACTCTTCTTTGCTTCCCAGGTATTCTTCGTCCTTCGCAAAAAGTACAAACAGGTGTCGTTCTTGCACGTCTATCACCATACGATAACGGCCTTATTCTCCTGGTGCTACCTGAAGTTCCTGCCTGGCGAGCAGGGCGTCGTTATAGGCTTCCTCAACTCGTTTGTCCACATCGTCATGTACTCCTATTACCTGATCGCGGCCCTCGGTCCCGAGTACAGGAAGTACCTCTGGTGGAAGAAGTACATGACGTGGATGCAGCTGGTAAGTGGCTCAGCGCTATTCATCGCGAACTGTCGTTATTCAATCTTTTGAAGGTGGGCTGACGCATCTTGTTTGGAGGTTTCATATGCAAAGTAGCAGTTTTGTGGAAATAGGTGTTTAGGGAGTAGACTTGTTTTTGAGTTTGTAAAACGAGCACGTATTTTGTCCATTGAAAGGTGGCTGTAATCAATTTTGGCGTGAAGATTTTAAAAATGGGTACAAGTTCTTTATCTTTGAAAAATTTATTTTTGAAACACTCATTTCTTTGATTTCTAGTAATTTGTCACCGCTGAATTTTTGAATATTATGAATTAATAATGCACAAAATTACAGTTTTTAAAATTAATATTTTTCTGTAACTAAATATAAAGTAACTGAACAATTATGCAAGGATATGAAATTCCTAAGTATACATCAGATCCATCATATATTCTATAAATTCACAAAATCAAAGAACTGAAATACACTGACCGTAAGACAAGAGTGTAACAAATAAATTGCTGCAAGTATATCATACAGGAATAAAAGCGTAAGATGAATGTAATAGTATTGTATGTAGAAGTATAATAATACATCTGTCAATAGTATAAAAAAACTATGTAGAAAAATACAAGTATTTTAATGCTTTATGCTTAATGCTTTTCGCTTATAATTGCAAGATATAAATATGGATTAATCTAAATATATGAAGAAGATTAAATAAATAACTAAAATATCAACAAAAAATATGAAGGATGAAAAATGAGATAAAGTGAATAGACAGATAAATGAATAGATAGATAGTTATACAATTTCTTTTTTACAAGAGAAAACGAAGGATAGGTATGATCAAACTTTAATAATTCCAAATGAAGAAGATATAATTTAATTTACGATGAACATTTTAATTGAAGATATTATTAACTGCAAAGAAAATAAATAAATAACAAAATAAATAAAATAATATAATAAAATAATAAAATAATAAAATAATGAAAAAATAAAAGAATTTTAAAAATGTATTAATAATGTTATTAATATAATATTCTTTTATGCGAATAAGATAGTAGTTAGTTAAAGTAATTAAATTACACACAAAAATGTAAAATATACTAATACTTACAATCAAGCACTGTGCTGAACTGAAAATTTTAAATAGAAAGGGGCCATTCACATATTACGTAATGCTGTTTTTGCCAATTTTAGACCCCCTCTCAGCCCCCTGTAACGAATTTTCACTCATTTTCCTACGTCTTTAACATACACCGTAACTCTAACAAGGATTCCCTCTTCCCTCTTAAACTATTACGTAATATGTGAACGACCTAATAAATAATTGACTATTCTAGTGAGTACTAACTATTCAACGTACTAAAATCCTTTGTATTTCTCAGATCCAATTCGCAATGATGCTCGTGTACCTGATGTTCACCCTCGCCATGGACTGCCGCATGCCCAAAGCGCTCACCTACTTCTTCCTCACCAATGTCGTCATCTTCATTTACCTGTTCAGCGATTTCTACCGAAAGGCCTACGCCAAGCCGAAGAAGACGTAAAACACGGCTCGACCACGACCTCCAGTGTTCACGCATCGGCGGACTTTGTAGATGAAATATATAAATATATATATATTTATATAAATATATATATATATATATATATATATATATATATATATATATATATATATATATATATATATATATATATATATATATTGATATATATTTTTTTTAATTCGTATTTTTCGCGAGACTGCGCCGTGTCTTGCGTGAAAGATATACGATTTGTTGCGAATGTTGTTATTTATTTGAAAGGATAACTTATTGCATTTCAAGATTGTTGAACGTTTGTAAATAGTTTGTCACACGCTTCTGTACAGCTTATCGTTATATAAGCTGTGCGATTCTTTACTCACAGGTGCAAAATTAATAGCGATTTCACAAGATAGAAGGAAAAATATTTTGTAATAATTTTTGTAAAATGTTTTGAAAAGGTTTCATAGAGAGTACGTAAGATGATGATTGAAATGTAAAGGTCCTTTATAGTTAGTAGTGTCAAAGAAAATAGCAAATAGGCATTGACCGAAATGCAAATACAATGGTATCATTTTATATATTGTAAACAAAAATGAATACCATTGATACTTAGAGAAGATTTGATATCTTCAGATAATGCGTTCGCTTGATGCCTCATTTGCCAAACAAACTATTAAAAATATTATAACATTGGAATTTATGTCTATGATTTAAAAAAAAATTGTTTCGTTATATTAAGGCAAAAAATTATTTATAAGTGAAATAAAACTACGAAACTTATACTTAAGTAAATTTGAGAAGCATTTTTAAATTGTTTCTTTAATAAAAATAAAAAATTATACTCAAAAGTAGTGCACATTAATTTACCTTTCTCAAAAATCGTGATTTTGATTTTTAATTTTTATAAACAACGTGCGATCTTTTGCAAAATTCATAAAGTAGTTTAGATCTTGATAATTTAATACCTGTAGAGACTCTTTGATTACGTTGTACATGGATATTATTGGTATATATAGGCAAATCCTCAAATCGATTACTGCGATTTGAATACTTATATTGCTTGTAAACCTTTCCTATGGCGTTTAAAGATTTTGAAAATTTCAATTATATACTTTAAATTGTACATTATTAAAATAAATTTGTTAGAAAAGGTATCTCTGAAAGTAATTATATTTACAGATTAATAAGTTTGTCATAGTATATTATAATATACTACATTATAATATAATGTAATCATAGACCGAGAAAAATTATCGTTCCCCGAATTATAGAACTAAATTAAATGTCCACGACCGTCATTTGAAATTATAACAAGTGGCCGCAATCAGATTGGCTCTAATTTTTTATTGCTATCGTGTGAGTACGATAAATTTGAATATATGATAAGAAATCAAAAAAAATGATTTTTTAATAATAATGCCAGGGCCGTCACTTTACATTTATAAAAAGTACGCGCTTCCAGTTTGACTCATATTTTTTGTAGCTACTGTTATATATTCGTATAGAATAGACCTCCTGTAAATAACAAGTGTGTGCATTGACAAGTAATCGCGATTACGATAGGTTGAAACATTATCAAAATTGTATATATTTGAGGAACGCCGATTCTGAGAATTTGCTCATATATGTTATAGTTAAAGCGCACAATTCAGTTATTCTATGAAATAACTAGCTATTTTATGAAATCGCGGATGATTTTACTTAAACTATAAAATGTGATGTTTTTCCACGTTTTATATATATTAAATGAAATATCTAACAGCAGTTAGAGTATAAAATACTCAAGATTTTCTGTACTTGAATTGACAATTAAATGAAAAAAGTGAACCCGTATTTTCCGGAAATATTAAGAGAATTTATTATTTTAATGTGGCCTAAAATATAATACATTTACTAACAGTGTATTCACTGCGAAACTAACTGGCTACTATTAATTCCATTGATAAGGAACTAATAGCCTAAACAAGAAAGGTAACCCTGGTAGAAAATTATCTAGTTTTATTGAGGCTCTCGATTATTTCCTTGGCAAACTAGATAGATCTACATAGTTCTAGATTAATTTTCTACCAGGGAAGCAATAATTGTATTGAAAAAGTTCACAATTTAATTATACTACTAACTAGTAAAAATATGTAAGATAACTACATTTCTTGGTTGTCAAGAGGTATAAGTGCCATTTTAAAATACATTACTTTTTCGACATTTAAATAGATATATTTCTTGTGGTATGCGACATAATCATTGACAAAAAAGTTTTATTTTGTTGTTATTAATGGTTTTAGAGACTATTTAGCATAGTTTGTTTGTCGCTACTATATTGGAATGAATACGTACGGAACACTTGAATAAAAAGTATGCAAAAAGTCACGTGTACCCCTTAACAACTAAGCACCTCATTTTATACTTTAACTAAATCCATACCAGCTCCGGGATTTCACGTAATAAGTAGTGTGAGACCGATTTATTTCACATTCAAACTAAATCTGGTAGTTATTTTATAGAATAATGGATAATACATCTAAACAGTAACATATTACATCTTCTGTATTGATATGAGTTTCGTAAGATATGTACATAAAATCTCAACTAACCCAAAACTTAACTGTAAGATTATTCACAAATTATATCAAAATTATTTAATTTTGAATACATATAAATGTTATTGTGGCATTTGCCATATTTATAGACACGTTATATAGCATTTCAATGCATTTCTTGACTTGTGGTTATAATTATTAAAATTAAAATTTAAAATTTTAATTTAAATATTTTCTGAATTACTAAGAATCCAAATAATATTAGTTTTTATAATACTGATATAATTTTTCGACGTATTTATAGTTAGAAATATACCAAATAATAAATATCTTGTTATATCTACAAATAAATACACGTATAATAGGCTATCCGTCCATTTTATTTCACAGTATGAATACATCAATAGTATAATACAAAATCTTGAACGATCGAGGAATCATTTCTTGTCGATACCGCAAGATATCAACGATAAACGTAGATGATTTATCTCTTTCATTGTACATGAAGATAGTTGAATGCAGGCTCACATATAGATGAATTCTTCATCAATAACCAACAATGATTCATGGAAGTTTAACATTTTATGGGAATTTAATGCCATCAAGAACACGTTAAGTAGTCTTTGTTAAATTTTCATTTTACAGTTGGAGTGTAAGGAAGCTTCGTAGATTTACTAATGAAAATCGCATTTTTTTACAGGGAAGGAAGTGTGGCAAAAATGTGCAGTGTTTCTCTAAATCTAAATATATATTACAAAATCAGCCTGACATTGAAAGTCTCTATGTGTTTACAAAATGTAACGCACCCAAAATTATCAGTTTGACGTTTAAGTTTTCATTTTACAAAATATATCTAGAAAATACGATCTAATATAACAGTAACAATTTTAACTATTTGAAAAAATGTTTTCAAAAAGCTGTATATTTCACGCTAGAAATTTTCTTTTTACACGAAAAAACGTCCATATTCCTCAAAAAGTATCAACAATATATATATTTCTATTCCATACAATAAACAAAATTAAAAAAAGAAATAAAAAATATGCTTAAAAATAATGACGATTGTCGTAATAATCTAAGTTTCATATATATACTTTTAAGCTATACAAATAGCTTTTACTTTAAAAACTTAAAATGTTTTTTTACAGCATTTCACTTACGTCTAATTTTGTCAGTATATTACTTTAATTGACCCGTTTGACGCGGTTCCACGTACACTATATGCATATGGATTAAATGTACTAATTGAATTCTCTCAGTATCATTTGGCTAAAAACAATAATGCTCGAAAGTTTGTTATCTTCTGATGTCTTAAATAATACCTACTCTACGACTATATTTATTATAAACATCGCAATGTTTAAAATTAGACCTAAGTACACGGTAACTGGAAACCGTTTCTTTATTTTCTCTTTATCATGGAAGCATATAGTTATCAATCGTACTTGAGGCAACGTGTATAATAGACTTGTGTCATGCTTCTCTCCTTGTATTCTCCTCCCTTACAGTATTATATATCGTTACAGGCGAACAAAATTTTATAAAGTGAAGAGTAACAATGTGCCCAGAAAACCTAACGATTTATACATCATCAACGATGCAAACGTCTCTTATTGCATAAAGTTTCTTTTATTTTGGAAAAGATTTTTAGTTTTTCGAATTTCTATGTATACATGTTTTCCTATCGCGGTGTGGAAGAAGTAAATCACGACCTCACCGACTTTACTATCTCACGCAGACGCACACCGTAGTTGAAGATTACCCCGGAACGTAGAATTTCAGACATCAATAGTTAACGTACATTATAGATGTATTATTATTCAGAGCATAAGGTAGTATGTACATAAACAATCGAATCAATAAAAACATTTAGGATGTTGCATGATTTTTTTTAGCTCATCTTTTGTTTATGGAATAATATGTAAGTCGTGTTTTTTCTTTAATTACTATACATTTTTTTGTTATTCTATGGAATGCAATGTATCAAAATGATCATTCAGTAGAAACATCCGACTATGATAAGACAAACTTGTAATATTTTAAATGTTTCCACCGACAACACATAAAAATCTACTTTTTCTATTTTAATACAACATCGTTATTCAGAAAAGACCATTCAGTAGAAACAGACGAGCATATTAAGACACAATTGCAATGACATCCCTCTCAAATTATTGAATCCATTTCAATTCGACTTTACTCCAAAAACACAACTATCCTATCAAACCCACGAAATTCAACTCTTTCCCATACCTTCTAATCTCTCACGCTCTCAATAACAACACAAACAGCATCAAAGCTCCCCCATTGACACCAGAAACTGTAAATCCCGCGGAAGTCCACCACTCGTCTCTCAACCATCACAACCTCATACGTCACACTACACACCCATTCATCGCTCCCTCAAAAATCTTCTATTTACAGTTCACTCCTCGTCTCTCCTTCTCCTCCTCCTTCTCCTCTAGACCGACTTCGACTTTCCGTTGACGATCGACTTGTCGGCGCCGTTCGCCACCGCGACGCCGTTGCCATTGTGAATCTTTCCGTTGTGCGCGAATCCGTTCGTCTTCGCGCCGTTGGTGAGTTTCGCACTGGCCGCCTCGTCGTCGTCCCTCTTCTTCTTCATGGCCACGTCGTGGGCGGCCTGCTGCTCGGGCGTGTACGCCTTGTTGTAGAACTCGGAGAAGAGGAAGTAGAAGAATATGGCGTTGGGAAGAATGAAGACGAGGGAGACGCGCGGGTACTCGCAGTCGTAGATCAGCAGCTGGAAGCTGTGGACGAAGGCTAGGCAGAACTGACCCTGGAACGGGAGAATCGAGAAGTTAGTTGTGGACATTGAGGGAAGAATTGAGTTTGTTGAGTTAGATGAGTTACCATTGAGCATGAGCAATGAGAAAGAATCGTCTGAGTTCGCTAGATTTTTTTTTTAATCATTCATTCTGAAATTTTGTTAACCGTTGGTACTTGATAGTACCTTTATGTTTAACGTGCATAATTTTAGGTGATTCGATGAACCGAAGTTTTTTCTCTCGTAGTGATTTGACTTTTGTTGACATATGAACAAACTTCAACATAGCTCTTTTTCGTTAAAGGAGGATGCCCACTGAGTTACAAAATCTAATCTGTTAAAGGAGAACGTATAAAATCAATACCATTGTTCAGAGCTATTTAAAACAAGAATTTTGAAAAAAAAATAATTAACCTCCTAAAGTGTGGGGGAAGTTTAGAAAAACGTTATAAAATGTCGAAAAATTAAATAGAAATTCTCGAGTATGATTAGACTTGACACATTGCTTTAAGTGGTATTAATCCATAAATATTATTCTTTATAACTTCGTCGCACTTAGAGGGGTTAAATTTTATTTTTTTAATTCATATCTAAACAAGATTTAAACAATGGTGTTGGTTTCATACGTTCCCGCAAGGAGACTACCATAGGCATCCTGCTTTATTTGTTAGTATTCATTTTAAGAAAGTGATCCCATTTTTAGTAATTTATATTAATGATTTTTAAATCTTTTAACCGTTTTCTCACATCGCAAAGTTTGTGCAATAAATCAACGAACGCAGTAGCGCCACGAGGGCAAGTATGAGTATTAGTACGATACGAAGCCTCGTGGTCGCACCACGGATCTATATATATATATATATATATATATATATATATATATATATATATATATATATATATATATATATATATATATATAAGGTATTAACAATGATAAATTTTAAGGTTTTTTACAGCGAATATAAAGGTATTATGAAGTATTTACAGTTAAGAAAAATTTTCAGAATAATTTCCAAAAAATTTGTATGAACTAATTAAAAGAAAAATTTAATTTAAGACTTAACATTGGTTTCTTCTCTTAAAAATAATTGTAAATAAGACCAGGTAGAAATCTAAGCTGGTTTATAGCTAAAAATTAGCTAAGTTTTCACAAATTAGCTTATCACTGCTTCCCGTATTAGCTAAATCCTTGCTAAAAATGACATGCTTTATACCTAATTTCTAGTTACTTTTGAGGTAATGCTAACAAATATTTATAAACGCTATAAAATATATATTTACATTATTTTAATTCAATTATAATAGCGTTGAACTAGCATAGAAACAATATAGACTGTATAACTAACCTCTTAGCATAACATTATTTTACACGGAGGTTATTTATTTGTATAACATTATTATTAAAAAGCACAGGTTAACACTCTCCCTGCTAACAATGCATAAGGATTTTCATTTAAAAACAGCGATTAGTATAACTTCTTAAATATTAAAATTTTTTTTTTTTTTTTTTTTTTTATTAATTTAAGCTTTATTAACCTCATACGAGGTTTTTTAGCATTACATAGATTAGATATACAGTCTGATTACAAAGTATAGCGTGTTTATGTATAACATTATAAGTTTAACTTACAGTTACAAAAGAATTTGTACAGAGTTTTGTATACAGAAGGCCGCGTATCAACAAGTATAGATGAGCTCTTATTAGGTAGGTAGATATGTAATTTACTGAGGTCGCTTACAAGGTTTTGTCGTTGTGTTTCATAAAGTGGGCATTGCCAAAGTATGTGATCGAGGTCTTGTATGTTTGTATTGCATGTACAGTTAGGATCACTAATTATGCTGATGCGAGCCAGAGATGCAGCGAGATTATAATGGTTAGCTCGACATCTGTTTATCATGACAATATTTGCCCGATTAAAATTACTTTTTTCAAACCAGGGTTTATTTTTTAGAGTGTAAAAATTTTGAAAATAGTCTACACCTTTTTTTTTGCCCATTTCAGTAATCATTTTTTCTGTATTGCATTTGGAAGTTTGTTTAAATTTCTGGCGTAAGTCAGAGAAAGGAATGTGGAAATCTTTACAATAAGGATTATTTGTAGCTGCTTTAGCAAGTTGGTCAGCCCGTTCATTTCCATTGATTCCTATATGTGCAGGGATCCAAACTAGCTTAACTTTAAAATGGTTGGTATTTTTTTTTGTAAATTCACAAATTTTTCTTTTGATTTCATAAATATAGTGATTTAATTTAATGTTAAGTTTTGAGGATTTTATTGTTTGTAATGCACTTAAGGAATCAGTGAAAACGATTACATTTGTGTTTGTGCAATTTGTAGCCAGGTCTAGTGCATCATTTAATGCAATGCATTCGGCTGTGAAAATTGACGCATTATTGTTAATACTTCTTTGAATAGAAGTGTTTAAGTCAAAAGAAAAGCAAGCTGCTCCTACTGATATACTCGTACCATTGATTGATTTGCTACCATCTGTAAAAATTGCAATCGCGTCATTTTTTTTAATGAATTTTTCAAGTAACCTATTTGGATCAGCCGTTTGTCGTAGAGTTTTTCCGAATTCAGTGTCTACTTCAAGGTTAGATATAACAATATCGTATTCTGTGAGATAGAGATTATAGTGTCGTTGAATTTTGATTTCATCTTTTAAGGTGTATATTTGATCAATACAGCATAGGAGCATTATTTTTTTCTTTCTTTTTTTAAATATGTGAAAAGAGCTATTTATAGCTTTATTTACAGGTAGACTTGAATTTGAAATTGTTTTGCATAAGTAGTTTAAGCATAAATTTTTAGTTCTTTCGTGTATAGATACAAGTTTTGATTCAGCAAGGAGGATATTGGTAGGGGTACTGATGCGATAGCCCAAAGCTAACCTTATGGCAGCATACTGTATCTTCTCAAGCGCATTAGTGAGCCTCTTTTTCACTGGTAAATATACAAAGCCGGCATAATCAATCAAAGATCTAACATACGATTTATATATAATAAGAAGCGTACTCGGGTCAGCACCCCACCAAACTCCTCTTACATATTTCATGATATTTAGTACATTTCTACATTTATTTACAGTTTTTTCTGTTTGTTGTTTAAAAGAAAGCTGATAATCGAAAAGAATTCCGAGATAACGAACAGTCTCTGCAGATTTGATACATGTATTGTCAATTTTTATTTCCATGCTGCCTGGCTTAATACCTAGATTATTGAAATGCATTAAGACTGTTTTGTGAGGGGCGAGCTCTAGTCCAATTTCTTCTAAATTTTGATTAATAATTTTAAGAGCTTTTTCCATAATTTTTTTGCATGATTTAAGAGATTTCTTTTTAATAAGCAGCTTGATGTCATCAGCGTATTTAGACACAATTACACTTTTGGGTAGATTTTTTAATATTTCTGATATGTATAAATTGAAAAGAAGGGGACTGAGAGCTCCCCCTTGTGGAACGCCTTTGTAGATGGTTCTATAAGTATTTTCGGTAAATTGTGTATATATGTGTCTTTCGTAGTTTAGAAATTTGACTAGTTTTATGATTTCAAGGGGGCAGTTAAACTTAGCTAGTATGTCGAGTAAAATCTCACACTTCACATTATCGTAAGCACTGGTAATATCTAAGAAGGACGCCAATATGTGTTGTTTTTGTTTAAAGCCTTCATTGATTTTAAGGGTTAATTGGACTAGGTTATCGACACAGGATTGACCTTTACGAAAACCTGATTGTGACGCGGGTAAAAGATTGTTTTTTTCGAGCCACCATTGTAGACGATTTTTTACGAGGATTTCAAAGAGCTTGCAGGAACATGAGGTAAGACTAATGGGGCGATAGTTTTCCCCATCAGGCTTTTTAATAAAATGCACATAAGAGTTTTTCCAATCTAGGGGGTAGTCACCTGTGCCGTACATCTCGTTAAAAATGTCTAATAGAATAAGTCTATAATTCATTGGCAGATTTTTGAGTATTTGATAATCGACACCATCAAGGCCGGGGGAAGAGCTAGTTTTTCTTGAATCTAGGGCGATATTGAGTTCGGAAAATTGAAAATGACCGCTGAGAAAATCGTTGATAGTGCACTTAGGAAGCCAATTGGGGTCTGATGGGGCCCAGGAAGGGCTAAGTTTATCAAGTGCAATATTTAGTTTAGTTTGATTTTGTTGGTTTGTAGAATTGTGAGATTTTACTTTGACATATTTATTTTTTAAAATTTTCATTGTATTCCAAACATAAGTGCTATTTGTCTTGAAGTTTATTGTTTCAGTAAAGTCTATAAAACTTTCTTTCTTTTTCTTTTTAAAAATTCTTTTTGCAGTTGCTACTTGTTTTTTGTAAATAATAAAATCATCTAGTTTTTTAGAGTACTGCCATTTTTTAAAAGCTGCTTTTCTTATACTAGAAATTTTATCGCATTCCTGATCCCACCATTTGACAGGATTTTTGTATTTAAAGTTTTTCTTGCAATTTATTTTTTTCGGAGTATTAGATATAACAGCTGATTTAACTATTTCTATGAAAAATTGATATTTAATACTAGGCCTTGAATTGCAAAAAGTGGATTCAAAAAATTGAAAATACTTGTTTTTTAACGTATTTGAAAAATTTTCCCAGTTTGTTCTTTTAGATTTGAGTTTAAAGGTTTTTTTAATATAGGAATTTCTAGTGACATTAAGTAAGATAGATATTGGAAAATGATCTGATCCGAATGTTTCATCGTACATTGATGTATCGATTTTATCTGATAAATTTATAGTTGAAAGAACTAGATCAATGTTGGATTTTTTTGCTGTTTGAGGATCAATTCTAGTGAGAGAGTTACAGTTGTGTATATGTAGATCTTTTTTTTCTATAGAGTTTAATAATCTTTTACCATTGGCGTCGCTATTTGTGCAATTCCATAGTGTATGATGTGCATTGAAGTCCCCAAGTAGAATGCTGTGTGAGTCAAGGTCAATGTGGTGAACAAGCTTGTCCCATTCTTCTTGATTTGGTGTAGTCCCCGGAGTTCTATAGCAGGCGTAGATATTGGTTTCTGGTTGTATATTGTTAATTTTGATACCGAATATTTCAAAGTTATCTATGGAGCCATCTTTTGTATTAATTACAGAAATATCTAGGTAATTTTTAACTAAAAATAGAATTCCGCCCCCTCTTGTTTCTATTCGATCTTTGCGTAACGTTTTGAAGCCCGGAAATGAAAAATCTTTGTTGTAAGGGTTGTCAGGTGATAGCCACGTTTCAACACATATAAAAATATCAATAGACTGCAGTAGTTTAGGTAGGTCGTGCTTGCGTTGTGTAATACTTCTGGCGTTCCAAAAAAGAAGCTTTAAGTCTTTCTGATATGTAGTGATTGTAGCCATTATTATTTTTGGACAGTTTATTGTTTTGTTTCTGAACTTTCTGAGTCAATCTTACTGTTGATAGTCGTCGTTGTTATCAAAATCTGTTTCCATTTCTGATACGTCAGTTGAAGAAGTTTCAATATCAGATTTTGCTAGTTTATTCTTTAGTCTTGTAAGTTTCGATTTGGCAGTTCTATTATTGACTAGAGAGTGGGCTTTGTCAATTACTTTTATTAGTATAGAGACATCGTTTACAATTTTATTGGCTTTAGCAGTAATATCACCCTTATTATGACTTTCTTTTATAAGATCTAAAAATTGGTCATATCCAAATGGCAATTTATTTGTAGCGTCTTTAAAAATACCAACTGCTGGAGACATGGATTCTTCTAAGGCTTGCATACGTTCTTTTTTAATTTTTTCACAATCGGCTTGTTTAGATGCGTCTCCATTAGTTTTGCGTTTTTTCGAACTTTTCCTTTGCTGTCCTAATCTTAATAGCAATTTCGGAGTGACAAATTCATCGGTTTTTTCGTTGGGATTATCTTGAATTTCAGGTACCATTTCAAGAGCGTTTAATTCGGAGGTAGTATCGTGCAGTGATTCACCGCTTGTGGTAGATAGCGGTCTTTTCGCACTATTATGACTAGTAATGTGCTGTTGTGTAGGTTGATTACCTATGGGCTGCTTTTGACTGGAAGTGATGCCGATATTTACATCTTGCGAAGAAGTTTCAGTGTTTATTGGACACAGCTTAGCGATGTGGCCCGATTGCTTACACAGAAAGCAGGAAGTAGACTCTGTAGTTAGATAGGTCCAATATGTCGTGTTATCGAAAGTTATTTGCAGCGTTTCAGGAAGCAACCTTTCGTCTTCCTCTTTGATATAAAATTGCCTACGTAGTGATAATATGTGAGATCGGCCAGGTTTATGGGTACTTGCGCGTAAGTCGCTTATATTAGACGTTATGTTAATGCCTTTTCGCTTTAGAATATCTGAGATAACTACATCAGGAATAGAAGGTTGTACATTTGATATTACAACTCTTTTATTGTTGTTAATGTACGGTTTTATGTTCAAAACGTAACTTTTAACTGTAATTGTTTTGTTTTTTAATTCTTGCACCAGTTCTTTATTTGCGACATATACAATGACTCTACTTCCAGAAATTTTTGATATGTACCTTACGTTGCGTACGCTAGTGATTTCCTCCAAACCATCGAGGTAGTCGTCGTTTGTTAAACCTTCGATTGAATCTATGATTATAGCATCTTCTTTGGTTGGTCGAGTTTTAGTTGCAGTGACTTTGGCGTATGATAGCTGGGTGGAGGTAGTTGGAACATCCTTTTCTTGGTTATTTTTAGGCTCTAACTGATTTCCTTTGGAGAGATACATTTTAGCAAGCTGCGGCTGTTGCAGTTTTTACAAAACTGCAGCAGCCAGTGCAGCGATAAATACTGATATAAAAGCACTATTCACAAGGCACTCGCGTTTCCGCAGTTACTACCACGTGTGGAACACAATACTGTATAATATTTGTGTTTACAAAGCTACGGAGCAAGAGTAGACACGTCTGCTCGCAACCAGTGATGGTTGACGAATGAAAAATATTAAAATTAAATTATAATTATTTAATTTGCGCTTTAAAATAATTAATAATAATAGGCCCATACTCGTCAATATCACAATGAGTATTAACCAACAAAATGTATTCGTATTGGTTACCATGAAATTTCAATTATTTTTCTTACTTTTTAACTAGAAACAAGCAAGAAATCAACTGCGAAATAAGTTTATTTTTAGATTGAAAAATTTAGCTGTAAATGATTACGCTAACTAGCCGAGCTGGCTTATTTTCTACCAGGCAGAGTTTTGTGAATTATTAACCCATTGCTTTCTAATCGATTATTTACATAATATTTAGCTTTACGTCTAGAAAAAGGTACAATATCAATAAAATCATTGACCGAAAGTGACTTTCTCCTAGATCTAATAACTGTTCATTCGTAATTATCCACAATTAACCAACAATGAAAAATTTTAAGATTTTGTGTTAAGACTAACTCTTTTGCATTGAACCTTCGAAAATGTGATAATTATTCTCAGAGAATCTGCAAAGTGACAGATTTCATAAAAAGCTTCTGAATAAAACTAGTATTAAAAGAACAGACACAAAATGTTTGTAAAATGATAATGAATTGAATCATGTTTTATACTTGTAATTTTGAAATCAAAGAAAAGAGTGACTTTTAATATTGGTATTCTACATATGTCTAATGATAAGCTGTTATTGAAAATTACATTATTCTTCTTGTATAGGTATTTAAAATTATGCAATGAATTTGCATCACCCATGATTTCGAAAAAATTATTTCTAATTTATGTCACCGTTTGATAATTTTTTACGCATTACAATTCGTTCCAGCACATTAAATAATCCTCGAAAGGATTACGGTAATTTTATAATATAAGTTATTTTATGCTTGTTGCTTAATAATAAATTGGCAACAAGTTGCACATGAAACAATCGATAATTTCATTAAAAAAAAATTGCAGCTCACTTTTTCAGCAGTATACTTTCTCGAAGACTTTGAAAAATGTACTTATAAAAGCGAATCATCATTATGTCATCATAAATCAATGAGCAATTCATATCTTTTTAATTGGCTTCAATTTTGAAAGAGCTCAATGAATACTTTACTTTCTTGTAAGAAGATAAATTTTAAAAATGAAGCTTAAATATTTTAATAATGTGTATCATGAATCATCAGAAAGTATTGAAAGAAAATGTTTACATGTTTCCAAAATAAGTGTTATACTTAAATATATATCAGAACAAAAAGAAAGTATAAACACTGTGTGATACACATTTATTTTTTTAATTTTATCACTATATATCAAAAATAATTTACTCTAAAGCGTCTTTTTACAGTACATATGTACTAAAAAAAAATATTTTTAATTTGCTTCTTTTACAGGTACTGATAAAATTTTTAAAATGACAACGTCTCGCTCAATATAGTAACATATCTTAAATATTTTTTGAATATGATTTTACTAAAAGAACTGTTTATCTTTTAATTTTATATCTAATCCCTGGTAAAAAATCATTTAATCTTGCCTAGACTCCTTATTGCCTAGGTTTCCAGCTTAATAACCTGGGATCCACTACAAAAACAAATAATTATCTACCATAGTTACTTTAAAAAAGTATACGCTTACCAGCTTGTACAATAAACCCATTAATCGAAAGCAACATCAAATAAGTGACACAAGTCATTCATCTCCGTACAAAACAAAAATCCACAAATAACGGATCTCCCTCTCTGCTCAATTAATAACCACCGTCCATCAACGTATAATAATTACCATCTGCAGCGTCGTGATGTACTTCTTCCACCAGAGGTACTTCTGGAACTGGGGCCCGGCCGCCGCGAGCATGTAGTACGTGTACATGATGATGTGGACGAAGCTGTTGATGACACCTGCGGGCCAGAAAGTGCGTACGTGTGTGTAAAAATGTTGTGTCCAACGTCGAGTCACGATGCCGGCCACTCGCCGGCGCGGAAAGTTCGAGCGCATGTAACGCCGAGAGAGGCCCCCTTCGCGACACGCGAGTACTATACGCGCGCGCACGGTGACATAAATGATTGCGGGGGCGCTCGCGAGACCAAATGACTCTTATGTCATGGGTCTTCCGCGGCGCGCTGCACTTTCCAAGTGGAAATACGCCGGCGCCGTCGCTGCGATGTTTGTTTTACTTAATTCTTTCGTGCGATGACGTTTGCGCGCGCTCGGATTCGATGTGCTTTGAGTTACTGGTGTAGTGCTTTTCTTTTAATTGAAAACTTTCGAAGGAGACGATTTGTTTCATTTTTTTAATGATCAAAATCGTTTAGAGAGAAATAGAAAGTTTAACTGATCAAGTTTATTTTATTTTCCGTGGTATTAAAAGCAATGCTCATGCGTAATAGTAAAAAAATGATTCAAAATATAATCTGCTTCGAATATCATAAACTTTGAATAATTTTACTCACGTACACACGCGTACACACACACACACACGCGCACAAACCCATACCCATACCCGCACCCACACGCACGCACGCACGCACGCACACACACACACGCACACACACGCACACGCACACTCAAATCCCTCTCCCCACACATACACGCACAAAACAATACGTAACTTTAAAATAATAGAGATAACAACTATTAGATTCTTTATTTTGATGTACAGGATGATTCTCATTTATGTAGCATCCTTTATGACATGCATTATACATTACCGGGGTCAAGAACTATCTAGTTTACTATATTCCTATCAAATGTGTCTGTACATGCCAGGTAACATTTGTTTTAAAATTCATGTATTCTTATTTTCTATACAAAACTCCAGGTCAAAAAGGTTTAATCACATATTTAAGCTTCATCGATTTTAAGAATTACGCATGGGCATTGTTCCATTAACAATTTTGTACATAATAATCGTTAGTTAAAGGCATAAAAAGATTCTTACCTATGAAAGTACCGTGACCGCCCGGATAATATTTGGCCGCGCCCCATGAGATCATTGGCATCACAGTGTGGTGATACATGTGCAGGAACGTAATTTGTTTGTCCTTCTTACGTAGGACGAAGAACACCGTGTCGAGGAGTTCCGTGAGTTTCGCTAAGAAATAAATATAGACACCTCTCGCCACCTGTTGAACGAAAATCACAACTCAATTATAATCATATTTTATGGATTTATGTTAGTTGAAGCATTATGATAAGGATGATTCCTTCTACAAAAGCATTCTGTTCGTTTTGTTGTGAATTCCCATCATTTTTAATATAAATTACAATCGATATTACTCTGCGATTAGATAAATATCCTCAAATTGTACACCATGTTTATCAATTTATAATTTATGCCAAATTGAAGGTCAATTTTCATATACAGACGTAAGAAAAACATACTTGGTAGGATTTTTTTGTAAGAGAAGCATACAGCTTACAGTAAAGAATGTCTTTAGCATTTATTAAGACATTTCAAAATAGAAACAAAAATTTGTTATATGTTTTTATCTACGTACCCTAGATATATTGTTAATCGATAGAATGAAAAAATGAGCAATCTATATAATTTTAAGAAAAGCTTTTAATTTATTTTTCTTTTCGGATGAGCATCTCTCCAGATTGTTCTTTTACTGCTTAGATCTCTTCTTTTCTGCCATTTTCATTATCATACAACTTACTAAAGGCTAAATGGACACAAATCTAATAAGACAAATATATAAATAAATGCGAAACCGAGTTTTTTATTCTTCATAAAATAGTTCTCTTACAAAAAAATTCCTAAAAATGTGTTCCTTTCATCATTACTTGAGAACGTACCCTTATGATTTCACGAACCTTTCACATTAACACCAAGAAAACCCAACGGAAATTCACACCAATCAAGTCGTAAACCATATAATCACATTTCATCGTTTTTATTCAATATCAGCTCGAGTGCAGGATGAGCGGGGCTTGCGCGCAAGCGCCGTAATAACGATGACGAGCGAGTGCATTTAACGAAAGCAATGGAGAACGATACCCTGAGCGCGCTGGGCGAAGTGGAGAAGTCGACGGGCTCGCACTTCCAGCTGTAGTGACTGAGCCACGCGCCGTCCAGGCCCTCGTAGAACAGCCAGAAGCTCAGCACCACCTGCAGGAAGTTGTAGATGACTAGAGTCTTCTTGAGGACGAAGGGCTTGCGGTGCTCCATGTGCCGGGGTCCCCAGGAGAGGACGAAGTACAGGTAGGCGATCATGATGCTGAGGCCGGGTATCGGCGACGCCAGCAGGAACCATTCCCTCGTCCGGTGATCTGTATCGGGGTGACAAAGCGAATTGTGATTTTGCGTGGAATTAATGTTTACGTGTTATAGCATGTAGCACGTATGAAAAAAATGGTATAGTGTGCGTTATATTAGGTGTGCCTTATATTGTTACAGGAACATTGGTTTATGAAATACTTTGATACATCTTACAGGGACCCTTATAGTATGTTGAATGTTATGAAAAAATTACAAAAGATGATCGTTGATACACGTAGGTCTGATTCCCTTTTTGGGTAATATCGTTCATATGCTAGAGCTTAGATGGTATATCAGATCTACATGTATTAAAATTTTCATGACATTGTAAATAATATAGAGTAAATTAACCATTATTTTTCGATACTTTCATCTTATAATATATAACATATCTCATATATTACATATATTTTATCATTTAATTTCCAAAATTGTTACCAAATTCGTTTAACCACTGATTATAAAAATATCTTTCTACGTTATCTAGAATGTCAAACTTTTGTTGAATTCAAAACGAATATGAAAATTTGAAGAAGAACAATCTTATTTTAACAAAAAAGGAGATCGAATATTTGTTTAATAAAACATCCTCTTTTTTAGCTTTAAATAATGTGCCAGATATTAGTACAGTCGTAGACCAAGTTTTTGGTTAATTCATTTACATAAAAACATCTTGTAGAAAATTTTCATATTTGTACATCAATTTTGAATTGTTATATAATCATCTGTTCATTTTAAAAAGATAACTATTATCGTAGATTAAATACAACCATTTTTGTAATAATAGTGACCGATAATGTCTATAATTAAGTATCAATGAATGATCGATAAAAGAGTTCAATGATTGCTGAAATATCCAAAAGATACATCCTCTAGACAATGTGACGAATGGAACGCGTTTCAAATTTTTTGTAATGACGTAGCATGATTGGGTTATGTTTGTTCTTCTGTTTTCTTTTCGAACACTTACAAGGAATGATATTCAAAAATTTGAAACGCGTTTCGTCAGTCAATATTTCCGGAGGATATGAGCTGCTGGAAAAATTTGTTTGCTAAACTTAGCTAATCTTTTCTTAACAGTACTTATTCTTGTCCGAACTTTGCTAGATTCTGGTAAATTAGTCAGTTTCGGATACTACAAAATTAAATAAGATGTAGCAAACTCAAACCAATTCAGGCACAATACTTATAGCAAAGTTTAGTTAAATTAATTTTTTTTGTGATTTACTTCTGGATTTCTAGTTATTTAGCAAAGTTTGTCAAATTATACTAAAGTCATACGAAGTTACGTATAGTATAGTGACGATATGCAACTTTAGGCAAAGCGTAGAAAAATTTAACAAAGATTAGATAAGTTTGTAAATTAGCGATATAACCTAATAACCGGATTAACTTAAAAGTTAGAATGAAATTTACCCGCCAACACAATTTGGCAAAGTTTGACAAGATTTGTCACGGTTTGACAATGGTTGACAAACAAGTTATTTCCACTAAACTAGACTTTAATAAAAAAAATGTAATTGTAAACAAAACATGACTGAATAAATTAGCAAAGTACTCACCAGACAGATCCCAGAATACCGTGTGATAGAATTTGACGAACGAGTTGTTGGTCGTACTGGCGAGGTCGCCCGTGTACAAACCGCTGGTGTTCATTGTTAACTCCTCTGTAAACATATTCGAAAGTTCCATGTATTCTTTCACTAATTCCTCCATGAGCTTCATCTTTCTTTCACACTTTATTCGTCCCCCTCATCCACCGAAAGACTATTACAATCCCCTCTCAAATAAACGAGCACCAATAAACAACTCCACCAATCTAGAACACCAGTGAACCAAGAAAACCAAACACCACCACTAATGTCGACGATCGCGATTCCGGATGCGTAAGGACACGGGAAAGAGGCCGAAACAACTAAAGGAAACCCGCGGCAAACGTCGCGGTACGACTCGACTGGATGGCACTGCGACAAGACTGCAGAGTTGCAGCCGCGATTCTAAGGTACGAAGCGTATGTGCACGGCTGGCAAATAAACGCGCTCTCATTACAGGAGTCAACCGAGCGCGGCAATGCAAAGTTTGAGGAGCATGTGGGTTTTTTCCTTTTTTTCGCTATTCTTGGCGCATTCGACGAATGACGGAGGAAGCAGCACGCGCGAGCTCGATTATCCGGAAAATTGGGTGCTGTCACGGAAAATTTTTCGTAGCATTTTGGAGGACTCTGTTCGTTGGTGTTCTTTATTGGGATTTCTGAATTTTGTATGGGGTACTCAAATGATAATAATGGTGTTCGATTACTAAAAGATTTAGGGTACACTATATCTTCAGAATTAATATTATAAATTAATATTATTACATTTTTTATCATATAATTTATGATATAAAATTATTTTATTAATAGTATGAATTTATATCCATTGTTCATTACAGTGTACGAATTTCATATTTTATCTATATGGCAAACATTATACGTAGAAGTAAACCAAACTATATTCTACTCAGGCTATTGTTTGTTCTCTTCGGTCATTGATTCTGTAGAATGATGGTGCAAGTTTTGATGCAACAGGATTTTATATAATTTTGAATGTTAATGTTTACTTTTCTAATAGTCTCCAATACCATTCGCCTTTTTAATATGCACCGACAACATTTCTTTCACATAAATTAGGATTTTTTATTTAAGTTATACCAAAACTTTTAGGAATCATTTATCCCAAATTTTTGGTACACAATGCTTGAAGACGTTGAAATAAAAATACTATTATCCGCTTTCAGGTGGCTCACGATTATACAAATAATCAATGAACTGAGTTAAAACTTTTGAGAATACTTAAAAATATCACTCTATTAAAATCCATAGATGTATTTGAAACTTTTACTAATCAAATAAAGTTTTGATGTAGATCTAACTTTTTCTAAATACTGCTTCCCTCAATTTTAAAAAGATGATATTCTAAGATGGTCCTGATATTGTGCATTTTGACAAGTAGACAATTGTTTCATCTACAATTTCTTTTGTCTACAATTGTTTCATCTAAAATTGTTTAATCTACAACAGTTTCATCTAAAATTGTGTTATCTACAATTGACCATTCATTTATAATTGATTAATCTACAATTAAATCATCTACAAATATTATATCTAGAATTGTTTCACCAAGAATTGTTTAATCTACAATGAGGAGCTTGCGTGACAAAAAGCCTCTATTTAATTTCTCAAAGATCCTTTTCACGTCACAAACTCCGTTCAATTCAAAGGATGCTGCTACTTTTTAATATGCTGTACCTATCATTAATATTGGATGCACTGCAAAAATTTAAGAAGTTTACAAAGAATCCCTATTGTTTTACCAATAATTATTTTATCTGCAAATGTAAAATCTACAACTGTTATATTTGCAAATTGCTTCATCTAAAATTGTTTAATCTGCAACAGTTACATCTGTAGTTGTATTGTCAGCAAATGCATTATCAACAACTGTTTCATGTGCAATTTATGGTATCATCTACAATTGTTTGATCATCAATTGTTTTATTTATTATTGTTTCGTTTACACTCATTCATCATGCATACGTTGATACTAAAATGTTTACTATTACATCTCTAACTATTATGGACCAATAAAAAGATAAACATGATTCATGTAACTCATAATGCACTTTATTTTTGGATGGGAGAATGGATGCATCATGACTATATGGAGCCAGGTTTAATACTGAACTTCACTTAGACTTTGACTTAAGATAAACAATAAACATTAACAATAAACAAGACATATTGAATCCATACTTTATGTAAAAAATAATGATTTCGCTGTAAATTATATTGTAATACTTATATTGTTTTTCAAGTTAAGCACAGTTTCTCTGGATCAACTTTTACTAACAATACGAATCACATTCGATTACTTGCAACGCCAGCAAATCCAGCCGCCTAAACGCTCGTAAATCCCCAGTCTCAGAACATACCACCCCACGTGTCTCTCCATCAAAAACCCGGCAACCCAACCCACCACCCACCTAAAGACCCTAAAACCCAAACAATAACGCCTGCTTCTCGAAGCGACTTTCCTCGACAAGCAGCGGCAGCAGCGGCCACGCGCGCGGAACGGAAAAACGCTCGGCATTATACACCGAACTTACGAAATTCGAGCACGCGCTTTTCGCCGGGACGGAAAATACCGAAGGCGCGCATGCGAACGACCGGAATGCGACTGACCACCATCCGTGTGTCTCTTTCTCTCTGTTTTTTTTTTCTTGTCTTTTTCCCCCTTCTACCGCATGGGAAAATAAGTATGTGTGCACACATGCTAAGGTGAAAATCGCAGGCGGTTCCGTGCGATCGGAGCCGGCTATTATATAGGGGTTGGCTGTAATTTTCGAGCGCGGTTGCGACAGACCGGTAATGCTCGCGCGGCGCGGCACGTTCCAGCGCGCGCGTTTTGCCGATTTTCTTTGTGGTGGAATGTACGGAATGGCGAGGCTAGGTTGACTTGGATTTGCTTTTTTTTAATTTGTTTGTTTTTTTAGATTAACATTGATTTATGGATGGTATCCTACTTCTGATGAGATTTATGAAAATTACAAATAAAGCTTATTCTCCTAAGTGTATTACATGAAGTAGATTTATATAACAACTTAGCTCTGTAGTTATGTCGATGACCATATAGAAGTATAAGCCGTTTATGTATTATGGTTTTATCTATTAATGGTCGAATGTACATATTTAAACGTCTTTGTAGGTTCAAAACTTGACTCAAATTCGCTTAAATTTTTATTTATTTCAAAAACGAATTACACTGTTAGTTGATATTAACTCTTTTATTACAAAGATATACATCTTTTGTTATTGTACCATAAGTCTTCATAACAAAGTTTCAATTAGATTTGTCAATTTCTCATGAGCAAGAAGCATTTTGAAGTTGGTACCTGAGTAAAAATCTTATATATATATTTATAAATATATATATGTATATAAATATATAGAGACAAAATCTATATATAATTATATATAATTCTAAAAGGATTTATTAAAAGAATAATTTAAAAATTAAAAATTCGGATGGGGGCTTGAACCGATAACCTCTGAATTGGCAGGCCGTTACTTTAACCACTCACCATAACAGTTCTTCTTTGTAAATCATCTGAATAATTGTATAAGTCATACCATTAGTGACATATATCATTATATATGATTGTATACAACTATATATAATTATATATAAAATTATTTTCCTCGAGTAGTCCTACTTTTAACTAAAAACCTTTTACCAATTCATTAATATTTACTTATTTCTATCAAAACATTGTGAAAAATATTATTTCTTATGTAAAAAACTATATAATTACTTTGTTTGGTTACCAGAAGCTAGCAGAATAAATTTTAGAATTTTGGGTAGAAGTCCCTCTTAAGACAATAGGCGAAATCGGCAAATGTGCATAATTATTTGAAATGCTGTGTTATGGATATAATATTTATGAAAGTGATAGTCTTTATCTATTCCTATAACAATATTTCAAAATATAGCATCTAATTTATTCATATACTGATGACGCATATGCTTTTTCGCGTAGCTTGCTGAAAGAGGTCATAGACCGCCCAAGCGCTCGCGACAACGTAAAAGGCAGATCGTATGCCTTAAAATTGCGCTGGTCAGCAAACACTCACCAAGTGCTCGATTCAAATATGTTGATGAATAAGTATATATTTTTTAAAATCCCATTTACCGGAACGTGAGAAGCCATCAACCATTCCCTGGTAGAAACGTTCCCCATATGTTCGTCAGATTTTACTCTATTTTATAGGGAATGGCCAATTTCTGCTTAAAAGTCTGGCCAGAAACCCCGCTACCTGTCGACGTTTTCTCGTCAGAAACCTGACCAACTTATGGTTAATGAATAAATAAATAAAAAATAACGTTTAACGAATTTTTATAATTTAATAATGATTATTATGTCATGGATTTAATAGCTTATTGTTAATACAATGCTAAGATATATTTGGGATAGATTCGAAATAAAAACTAAAAACTTATTTCATTAAAAGTTTTTTTAAGGTTAGAGTTTTATAATTAAATAAAACATAAAAAAATCAAATAAATAATCGAATAAAAATTTGCATGCTGTTTTAACGCAGAAGTACTATAATGGGATTTACATTTTCAATAATTTTTTAGGGTTATGTAAGCTATTTAGATTTTCTATAAATTTCTGGTCAGATGCTGGTTTATTTCTGGCGAACTATTAGGAAACGGATCTGCCCAATAGATCGTGAACCGACCATCTAATATGCTCAATTTTCTACCAGGGTTATTATTTCACTTTAATAGACACTCAACAAGCACGATTGTAGTTTTTTAAATTAATTCAATTTTAATAATGCTTAATTCACTATTTAAAACCAACATCTCCACCAATTCGCCTATAATGTTTGATGACTAAGTAGTCCAAACAGCTAAAGCACCGCCAGCGCCTGTTCCTCGTGCGAGGCGGTAGTTTTCGCCTTTGAATCGAGTTCATCGTATCTGTTTACCTTCTCGACCGATAATTTCCGTAGTGCCGGCCGCGCGCGTTGCATTGTACAACGCCGGCAAAGGTCCACGTGTCATAAGGTTTCGGGGTCAGCGTTCGTCTGACATTCACTTCGATGCAGTACCCCATTATCATCGCAAAGAAGCGCAATGCCGGCTGTTTTCGAAAAATTAAAAATGCAGATTTTTTTTAATTGTGAGAATTGTGTGAACAACAAGTGGATGCGCGTAGTTGCATTCGTAATTGATTTGAGTCTCTTGGTAACGTCGAATGCAGAAACGTGAATTAGCTTTGTATGGAATTATTAAATTGAGAAGTTGAGAGAAAGGATTGACGTTATGAGTTAAAAGTATGGATTTTATACGGATTTTAAGACTATCGATGATTATTTCAATAAATAGTATATTTTCAAAGTGTAGCATTAAACTATAATAATCCTTAAAATATTTAATAAAGCTAATTAAGACATTATAATTTAGGTAAATCTTCGATTTGGTAAATCAAGCAATTATCTATATTATGCTTAGATGTAACAGATAACCACTTGTTCTACAAAACCAAAGGAATGTGTAGTTATTATGATCAATAGTCTCTTAAAATCTATGTTCCAAACTCAATATGAACAACAAAGTCAATGAATGAAAAAGTCAATAAAAAAAATGAAATCAACAATATACCTAGCATTCACTACTCCAAACGCATTCAAATGAGCACAATTTCTTTTCTCTAAACGATGTACCTACATGAACCACCAGTCAATAAAATGTTTCAATTACATACTATTCTAAACCAATATAAAACTAACGCAAAGTAATATTTCAAGCTTCACGGCGTCTGCAACAAAGAAAAATCACTAAAAACCCATTTCACACTTATTTACGACCGAAACCCATCAAAAAGCGCAACAAAACTTACACACTTTCCTCCCAATGCTCGGTTCACGCCATAAATCACCGATCTCTCGAACGTCCATGTCATCCATCAAAGAAAATCCACACCGCGTTGCATTTCCCATCGCGCCGCGCCGTCCGATGATATCAACGACCTCGCCGCACATACACATACACACACACAGAGGAAACGGAACGTGCTGCACGCGTATATATATATATACACACATAACACACGTGAAATGTGTGTCATGCATCGGCTCTGGACCTTCTCCGAGCGCGAGCGCGAGCAGGAGATACCGGTTCGCAAGTAAGTCAGCATTATAGCGCCATCGCTCTCTCTCTTTCTTTCTTTCTTTCTTGGGTGCTTCGCGTGTGTATGCATTCCGTTTGGCGGCACCATGGATGAGAGGCGCTTATAGCGCTGGTAAGGAGAAGAGCAGAGAGGAGTGGTATGCGCTTCACTCGGAGGTTGAGGCTAGTTAGGGATTTGGGAGGATGGGCGAGTGACCAAATTAGAAGGAGGGATTTTCGTGTTTTGAGGAAGGGAAAGCGTGAGATTGGATTCGAGAGATGGTTTTTTCGAGTGCTTTATAGGTGTGAATATACGAGTAGTTGGATGTGTTTCTGTATGTCATAAATGTGTTGAGCGATATGTCTATAAAGTAATAATTTTTCGAGAGCTGTTCTTAATTTATTCCATAATCATTGTTAGATTGAAGAAGATACAATGAAATTGTACGTTTATCTTATGTTTAATCTTTGCGATATATCTGTATGAGATCCTTTTTATTTATTTGTTTCATTGTTACTCAATTACTCAAGAAATACTGTATCGATTTTAGTACATATTGAACAATTTTCTTCATTTTGAATTATATATAATATTTCGATTTTTCAGTGGAAGTAAAATTAATTTTCTTTCTTTTACTTTTTCTTGTAATTTGTTTATTACTCAACTACTTAAAAACTACTGTATCGATCTAAATGAATTGTCCTTTTTAACTGATCTTGAACAAATTTCTTTGCTTTCCTAGATAAAATTAAAACACCTCATGTAGATAGTAATTTAATTGATTTATTTCAGTTATTATTTGGTACTTAATAAACTAATAAGCACACTTAAGCGATTTTTTTCAATTTGGTTAAAAAAGATACCTTGAACTATTTGTATAGTAAATTGTCTTTTTCATTCATACTTCAAGTTGTTTTTCATAATTTTTAAGGTTACTCTATTAGAATGCCGATATAATATTATTTTAAAATATTTTATACAGCCATAAAATTCATATATATATGCATGAGAAATAATATTGACATCTATATATAAATGTAGGGAACACTCTTATTCATAAAAATTACCTTATTTGAATTAAATGATTAATTGTATCTTCAAGAGCTATTTACAAGTAGATTATTATATTTGTTTTTTGTTAGTTCAATGAATAATTAAAGGAATAGCGGTTTAGAGGTCATTTGAAAAATACTACGAGGAATGTGTTCTATATTTTTGATGAATGGTAACCATTAACGAAAAAAAGAATTATGTAGAAAAGTCCTTCTTTCAACTGATTATAATCACCTTCGACAAAAAAGGTCAAATATTTCATAATGACTAAAAATGATACTTCAACCGTTATAATTATAATTTATTCTATAGTTGTTTGTTTGCTCACCAGATTACTTTATGATTATTTGTTCCTTTATTTATTTTTGATTATAAAGTCACGTTCAAGATTGAAATCCAGACATGAAATTAGACATGCGTCAGATAAATTTGATAAAATTGTATCGAATCATTAATATTTAACTTAGACTGAATTTATGAGAAAATCAATTGATCCAGTGATACCAGAAAATGAAATCCGTTTCAGGTCGTGCATTTTAATTAACTCGAGCATAAGAGATGTAGATGCTAATAATAATTTTATGGCTGCGGAAGGCCATAAAATTATTCGCAAAAAGGAAAACGAAAGGAGAAAGTATATATATGGGATTAAATCGGCGAGGTGCTAAGAGATTTCATTTGTTATGCAAAACTATGCATGATATACAAATGTAATCGCAATTTCGTAATAAACAGCAGTTAATGGCACAAACTATTTCTTAATTAAATCTTCCTATATTATTCTTTCAACACATTTCAGAAATTTATCCATACGAAATTTTTTGAAGATATTTTATAAAAAACATAAAGAGCAAAAACATTTACTCTAAACATTTACTACCATTCTAATAAGTCTTTCCTATATGTCGAAGGGACATACATATACACATACATTAAACGAGCCAAAATTAAAGTAACTTTTAATAAAGAAAACAATGAAAAAGAAAATTTTGAAAACAAAATCTGTTTATCACTCAATTAACACACTCGCACAAATATGTGTGTTTGCTCATACAAACGTACAAACACACACACACACACACACACGCGCGCGCGCGCGCGCGCACCCGCACACGCATACTCACACACATACACACACACACACACACGCACACACACACACACGCACACACACACACACACACGCACACACGCGGTGTACAAATCCAGCGAACGCACAAAGTCGCGTTATTAAACACTCCTCGATTGATGCGCCATTTTCGACATATCGCATAATTCCACGACCCGCGAGGAGAACGCAGGCGCATATGCGTGTCCAATCGAATATTATTGCGCATAATCGCGAGTGCACACACGTGCAGTGCGGACGATTTCGACGTCGTCCGGTTTCGCAAAAATTTTCTAGCATTTTTTTCCTTGGTTTTTTTTCACCTCTAACGGTCGTCGTTTATTCAATCGCGCGAGGCCTGTGTGTTGCGCGATACGTGCGCGCGCGCGCTGCGTGTACTCGGTCGGTTGGTTTATGTATAATTATGCGTTTACGAGGAAAATGTGGACGAGTGGACGGCCTGGGGGGTTGTTGTATCGTTTGTCGATAAGATTTTTGGCTGAGTGGAATGGAGAATGTACACTGGTTTGATTTAACATTTACAATTTATGAAAGGAAAAAGTGAAATGCACTGAAAAGGGGAAGCTTGATTTAAATTTATTTATTTAATAATCTTGAAAGCTTCGTTTATGAGATATTGCAATTCTGACTACAAGTATTATGAATCGGATGAATTAGTATTTATTCAAATCGAGAAATGAGCGCACAATACTTTGGTTTTTAATCAGACTAAAAGACATACGAACGCACACACGCATTTGGAATTTGTGATAAAGATTGATATAAAGTATAAGATAATAGACGAAATTCGGGATGTTATCGGAAGTTATTGTACTATTGTCCCAAATGATTGTATTATTCTCCCAAATTATTGTATTGTTGTCCCAAATTATTGTATTGTTGTCCCAAATTATTGTACTGTTGTCCTAAATTATTATACTGTTGAACCAAACTATTGCATTGTTGTCTTGAATTATTGTTGAACCAAACTATTGTATTATTGTCTTGAATTATTGTACTGTTATCTCAAAAATATCATTATACTCTATTAAAAATTGTTATCTGAATTGTACCTATATTTATTATAAAAGATGGGTATAAATAACTCGTAACAACGCAAAATACATAACTATACGATTTTTAACCTATGTCTGCCTGGTGAAGTAATTAGTAAGGCTACGTAGGCATACCTTACCATAGATCTTAAGAATGAACAAAATTATTATATATTTTATGGATTGCCGCGTCATATACAGCAATGACCAATCATACAATATCGCAAAGCTAGTATTTCCATAAAACCAAAACTAACTAATTTCAGTGATTTTTGTAGATTAAGGGGGTCAAGCCTCAGTTAAATTCTGTGATAAATCATTGTCCATTTTATAGTCGGCAAAAATATTTTGACACAATCTAAGTTGATGCAAGTTTTTATATCTTAAATATATATATTATATATAATCACGTATACGTGATTTTGTCATGAATTATACCCCTCTAAGTGGTCTTTATAATCCCTTGAAAATTCGCTTATCTACATTATAGTATTTAAACCTTTTTAACCACTTGCCACGAGTTTTTGTACCAGGTGGTGCATTTTTCATGGTCACCGAGGCTTTAAAGTATTCTTCAGAAGTGTACTCATCGTCTTAAGGAGCTACATTTAAAAAAAAATGAATATTTTCAATTGTTATAGACACACATATATCAATAATAGTAGCATTTGTATAGTATTTTCATAGTATTATTATTGATATGTGGGTATCTAACAATTGGAAATAATCTTTTTAAAATGTAACTCCTTAGTCCGTGAGTAGAAAGCTGAAGAATACTTTAAAGCCTCGGTGACCACGAAAAATACACCGTCTGATTCAAAAACTTTTGATAATTCGTTAAAAATGCTTAAATTCAATAATATAGATTAGCGAATTTTCAAGAGACTATAAAGACCTCTGAGAGAGACATATTTAAGATATAAGAACTTGCATCAACTTAGATTGTGTCAAAATATTTTTGCCGTCTATAAAATTGACAATGATTTTAACAGAATTTAACTCAGGCTTGACTCCTTAACAGACAAGGTCGTTTTGGTTCTAAAAAAAGTAGTTCTTATATAAAGTTCTATATGATGCAACACGGGAATAAAGCCGAGTATTCCCTCGGGTTATTACTGTCTGAGCAAAGCGAGGAAATTATCCCCACCCGCGGGGATAATCCTCGACTTTATTCCCTTAATGGTTGTATAATGTACTATTATTTCTATGTTGAGATCATTACACTGAGTGTTTTAACTTTATAGCTTATCAAGATAAAGAAAGACGTAAAAAAAATGATTTCTTGATTTGATTGTGACATACAATCAGAGATACAAGCACAAATCAAGTCAACTAAAGCTTTTAATATATAGAAAATGATTTCTAAATGAACTAGCCACAGTTTTTAGAGCATTTATTGTGATTTCTCTGACTTTGATTAACAAAGAAAAAATAGAGATACGTAAGTTTCTTTTACATATATAAATGAAGCATTGGCTAAAAAGTAAAGAAAATTTTTAAAAAAATTTGAGCTACTTGTTAAAAATTAAATGACTCATAAAATGAGCTATAAGCATCAATCAAAAAGTAACGAACTTTGATTTATCGATCGTAATATTGTTGATTGACGTTTAATTTAATGTAACCAGAACATAATATGAATAAAATAAACAGCATCTTTATTTGATTGCATCATTAGAGTAAACGAGTAAATAATTAATAATGATTTATCATTAGAAGTATCATAAAAATTTGTAAGTGTCAGTTAATATTTACCGCTACCAACATCAATAATTAACCTATATCATGATGTCTCAAACATCAGTCAAGTGAACGACTATACGCTATACAGGTCACATATAATAGACAAGTACCTCAGCAAAGCATTGTCCATCCTTTTAAAAAATCTTTTAGTAAAATTTGACTAGTATTTACCATAGTAACAAATCTAATAGTACATTGTACAACTAGGAGAGAAAATTGGCTGTTTCTAAACGAAGATGATGATTGAGCACGAGTGGAAGTCGAGGGTTCCGAAGACTCCCGAGACGTACTCGAGTGCTCAAATCATCATCCGAGTCTGAAAAATTCTTTCTCCCCTGTTATACACCGTATTTTTTGTAATTACTAATTAGTGCATGAATTGGCACTTTTTTATGCATGTAAGACGGATGGAGAATTGGGAATTATGAGTCGTCCACCATACTAATGAAAATAAAAAGAATAAATTGTATGTAATTTCAAAATATGATTTTTTACTTTTCCCTCGCCAGAGCGGGAGGAAAAGTACTTTTGCTCCCGCTACTCGAATAAGCTCGAAATTTTCAATTTTCCATTCGCTATACATGCTTCGAAAATGGCCTTTTTCATGCACATGTTGTAAGAAATATTTTTCTATCTTATTTAAGTATCTTAG
Organism: Gastracanthus pulcherrimus; assembly: GCA_949152435.1. Classification (NCBI taxonomy): domain Eukaryota; kingdom Metazoa; phylum Arthropoda; class Insecta; order Hymenoptera; family Pteromalidae; genus Gastracanthus; species Gastracanthus pulcherrimus. The sequence goes on from OX424575.1 coordinate 7,689,157, forward strand.
GTACTCAAAAAACATACTGACTACTGCTTCCGATTTAGAGTGCATGCACCAATTTTGGTTGTATTTTAATAATAATAAAGTAACATAAATAAAGTAAATGGGAATCAGTTGTAATTAAAAAAAATAAATATCATTACTTAACTAACAAGGAGAGTCAACAACCTGCGGGAAACGGTTTTCGATGAGACTTGTGGAAAATTGTTTCTGCTACCTAAAAATGATGCTTGACGGGTGCAAAGCCTCATTTTCAAAAGTAATTTCATCTCATAGGTCGTTGGGGTCAAGATATAACTCTGCAAGTTTTTCTGCTACAGAAATGATGTAATATGATAAGAAAAGTTCACTAATCGAGCATCAATTTAAACTTTATTTCATACAAAAATATTATTCCGTTGCAAAGTTATGAACAATCAAAAATGATGACGAAAAATGCATGAAAAACTACTCAATTTAAAGACTTGAAAAATAGTCAAATTTTCATGCATTATTCGTCATTATTTTTGATTGTTCGTAACTTGCAATAGAATAATATTTCTATATAAAATAAATTGAAGCTCAAATTAATACTCTTTTGGTCAACTTTTTTTTTTATCTTTTTTATTATTTCTCTAACAAAAAAACTTGCAAAGTTATGACTTAAAGTACAGGTTCCATTTTTTACTAAAATAACGCGGCAAAACTACGGGTGCTGGGCATCATTTTTAGGTGTATATCATCAGGTTGTGGACTCTCCTTGTAAGTATAATTATATAACACCATAATACTTCAGATATATTAACTACTAAAGATGAGCAATGTTTTTAGAAGGTACATTAATCCTACTTCTTAGCTAAGTATGATGAATACACTAATCAAATTTTAAGATAAGAATGTCTCATAAAATATAAGCATCTTTTGATCTTAAGCATGCTCTATACATGATTTAGTTTAGTCTAAACAATATTGTACACTCTTTAATGTACTCGCCAATGTTTACCAAAAGATCCCAAACCCCTCTCGCCATTCACGAAAAAATATCGTCGGCCTCTCGGCGCGTAACTTTGACATTAAATTGCAAATCTCATTGAAAGAGCAAACACTCTCGCCGAAGTGATATTACGCAATTCATGCACCGGCCGGACGCAAAAGGTTATAGCGAGTAGCTGGAATTTCGTCGAGCGTACGGCGCAAGTCATTGAAATATAAAAGTGAAATGCAATCACACGTGGCAAAGGTGAAGATCGCGTCAGCGGTTCCGACGTCCGAGAGGGAGCTACACCTGACTTCTCGTGGTTAGCATTTTTTCTTGTTGTGTAGTTTTGAAACGATGTATTATATAGAGAGGACAAGGCCTGTGCTAAAATTGGAAAAGAAATGAATATTTGAAGAGTGAAATCAGTTTTCTTTTCTATTTTAAACTGTGCACTATTAAGATTTTTTGGTGTAAAGTAGAGTTCTTTTGAGTCATTTTAAAAGGTATTGCAATTCTTTATCTTTTTATGTTGGTCCGTAATGCTTGGAGACGTTTAAATACAAATTTTAATATCGACGTCCATGTAGTGCACGATTGAAGAAGTAATTTTTACAATCGCTTATTTGTAAGAAAGTTTTATGTTACAAAGATTACTTGGGTGATTCAAATAAATCTGTTAAAAATTGCTTCTACAATCGTCGACCATGTGTGTTGATGTTATTAATAAATTAATGTTAATGCTTATTTAAACATCATTTGTATTATAGAAACACATAAATGATTTCTACATTTCTTAAAATACCAAAAAAAGAATTACCTAATTTTATGCAATGAAATTTAACGGTGTCACTATTTTTAGTTTTAATACCGACTTGTCATTTTTATGCAGCTATAAACAAATTTTGCTGAAACATTGAATATAGGTTTCTGGTACCTCAAAATTTAACCCAGCATCCATAGATTGATCTAATAGGTACTAGAACCTGAGATACAGCTAAAAACGTTAGCATTATCCATGCCCAATGTTGTATATATAGATAAAATCTTGTATAGATAGATATACTAATAATGTTAATAAAATATGGTGTATCTACTATACAGAGGCCCAATCGATGAAACTACGGGCACTGGGATTTGTTTTAAGGTACCATAAAACGATGCCCAAAGTTTCATAAAAGACTGTGACCCAGAGGTCTGAAACTCTCCTTGTTACTAAACAAAGTACTCTGCGTGATTGTTGCTAATTTTGACATACGTATGACATCTGTTTTGCGTTGTATGTATGTCATACTTTCGCAAATATTTGTAATTATATTCGAAACGTATAAAGCATAAAGTTATATATGTATAATTATTATAATTTTTATAATAAGCTTCAATTTTCTTGCGATAGAGAATCTATCTTTTGAGAAAAAATAGTTTCTTATAGGTAAGTAAGCTGTTCTAATTAAATACTAAATTATGTGTGAGAAATTCTACTTAATTTACATATAACTAATGATACATTCTTTCAGATCACTTAGGTATAGGCAAAAAGTTTCGGTCGCTTTTATAGTAAAAGATGAGAATCGCACAAAAAATTAAGCGAGAAAAATATATCACCAGTCAAATAACCGGTTGCACCAGGAAAATTAATATTTGACAGGGAGATTCCCTGAAGTCTTATGCTTTTTACACTCATCAATTAGACATTATAAAACATATAATCTTAATACGTTTCATTCACAGACAATTTGTGTATGTCATTTAAATAAACATTTATCTTACAGTTAAGTAATTAATTTACACATACAATAAACTAAAGATAATTTATTGAATTTCTACAGCTGTTTATAAATAATCACGAATGTATAAATTTTAAAAATTTGTCGTCACATGATTTGTACATACAACATGAAACTTAGGCAACTTATTATTCAATATTTAACGTTAGCATTACTTTCAGTATGTAAACATCGAGAAACAATAACAAATGAATTAAGGGAATGTAGCTACCTTTAAATTAGTAAAGTATTTTAATGTAAGTATAATTAATTTATTATATTTTATTTGATATTTAAATGAATATTAATATGTACTAAAGCAAAAGAATTACATTTAATGGTAGTAATTCCTTGAGTCCCCTTAAAATGATCAGATTGTGATTGTAAAGTGTTATTTTTTTGAGGGTACACATTAGGCAGTAATAAATATGGAAATCTCAAATAAATAATTTTATTGAACATGAAACATAGTCTTGACCTGACTTAACTATATGTGTTTTGAACAAATTAAAAGAGCACCACCTTTAAATTTAAAAAAGATATTGTTTCATTATTCAAATCTATCCCAAAAATCGAGTATTATAATGCAATAAATGATTTATTTTATGATAAAATGTGATTTCATTTTCAATTCAAAGGTGGTTAGATTTTCTCAAATGTCAACAGAGAGAGAGAGAGAGAGAGAGAGAGAGAGAGAGAGACGTTTGCAAGTGAAAGCGCGAGGCTGTGCGTAAGCCGCAATCAGCTGCTGTTATGCGCGCGGCTCTATCAGAAGTCTAATCCGCTAATTGTGCTTGCGCATCGACGTCGCTTTGTGCTCGCTGCTGCGAAAATGAAAGGTTGCCACTCTGGCACATTCATTCGACCGCAAGGATAAAACGAGAAGCAGTTGTTCTGCATTGCACTCGCATTTATTGAAATTTAACTTTTATTTATTTTAATAATAAATTTGAAAGAAAATGTATTTTCTAAAGTTAAACAACATTATTCTTTAATACATTATTTTGTTTAAAGATATTTAGAGGTAGAGAGAAAATGAAATTTTCAATTGAATCGGTGCAAATTAGTATTCTGGTCTTGTTTAAAAAGTATCTGTTTGTAGATTTATATGAATGAAAATTGCATAAAAGCTATACTTTAATAATACATTAGCGTGTAAAAATAATGCGATCAAATTAGTATACTTTGCACGTACATGCTTATGAATATTCATTACATTTTACATGTTATTTATTTGTTTTTTGTACAAGCATGTAGTCAACTAGTCATTGGTGAATTATATACTGCCGTGAAGTGTACATTGGAATTCTTAATAATACTCGACATAAAATTGTATTACAAATGATCTGATAAATAACATTTTTCTGATCTTTCACACTTCAAGAATTATATTAAGATACAATAGATTACTCACTAATTGACCATTTAGCTATACTGTACTAAATTAATAAAATTATCGATCCCAAGTGACTTCACCAAGGTATGATTTTTAATTTTTCTACACTTTTCTGACCTAGGTCTTTTAAATATGTAAAAGCCAATTTGAGTCATTAATTTTATTGATACAGTAACTTAAAGAGTACGTATTATATCTTTGTACAAGTCAGTTTAGGTCATTGGTTTTATTGATATAGTAAATTTTTGTAGTAATAAAACTAATCGATACCTAAATACTTGTGGAATATGTACTGGTTTAAACTAAATGGACTCAAATGGTCTTCACACCCTCTGCAATCATCAAAACACACTGACAACTCATAACGACCACTCAAAACCTCATAAAACATCATCAGAAATAAAAAAATCGATGGAGCAACACCAATCACCTTTTAACAATCCAACGCGCCAATCGTTCAAGCGAAGAGCACCCGCCGCGCGCAATCAGCCCGAGATTTATCGGTAAATAAATTTATCTCTCTTCCCGCGCGCGCGCGTCGCATACGAAACGGGGGATTCCCCCGAAGCGGCAGCGCGCGCGATTCAAAATGCAGCGGCGGCGCAGTTGCGAAACCGGGTGAACTCTGACACGGAGCGAAGACAAATATACGAATGCATCAGTACGTGTGGCAAATTTTGCGTAATAGCGCGACGACGGAAATTCCGCTGTCTGGTGCAGTTTCTTTGTATCGGAGCGTTTGATGACCGATGTTTTGGTATCGTTGGTTAGCAGGAAAACGCTCGATGTTTATTCACAATAGAATGATTTAATATAGGAGAACTCGTTTGAATATAGGAATACTCGATTGATTGTAGGACAACTCACTTGAATATAGGGAAACTCGCTTGAATATATGAAAACTAGCTTGAGTATAGAAGAACTCGCTTGAATGTAGGAAACCTTGCTTCGATATAGGAAAGATGGAAGAAACAATCCATGCTTATTCAAAAAAAAAGAATGAAACAACGCCTAGAAGTCATTTACATTCGCTTAATTCGCCATAATCACTGCAAATCCAAGTGTGTAAAATTGCATCCGTTGAACGTGTAAATTCGCATTACACGCGTTGTTTTAACACGCATGGCTTATAGCCATTTTTACACACTATTTTTGGAGTAGTTTTAATATATAAAAATCTATTACTATGTATGAAAACTAAATTACACACATGGAAGAGTGTAAAATTGGCGACAAGCTAAAACTATACACTTGGATGTGCAGTGCATTTAACGCTAGACTATAAAGTACATTCAATCGCTCCATAAAACGACATCATAATTTATTTGTAAATTATATATTCATATTAAATTAATTTTCGATTAATTAGAGATGTGCACATCTGCCGCGAGTCATCAGAATTTCAAATTTCATACGTATTTGACGTCAATGTGAGGTACCGTTTTTTTTTGCCCTCGAGAGGAAATTCACAAGTTGGGGATGATCGCGACACAGACGATTTTACGACCGTGCGTCCGTTGGAAAAACCACTTTGTATTGACTTCCTTCGGTTGTTTAGCCTGATATTAAATCGCGATGAACGATGCCTCGGGTATGTTAAACACGCGTAATTTCACGTTGTGAACTCTTGCTTCTTTGAAAGAGTAATGAGCAGATTATTGCAGTAGCAGAAATGTGTCGTTGGTTTATGAGAATTTTGTTTAGTAACTTCATCGATTAATGTGAACCTAGACCCCAATCGAACGAAGTATTAGTTTTAATACAACTTTAATAATAATACTTACATAAATAAAGTATTTTACTTTTAGGGTGCATACTTTTGTGATTAATTATTATTTTTAATAACTTAGTTATTAAAAAATATTTGAAAAGGATGAATTATGTAAGTTCGTTTAAAGGCAAATCAAATTATTTTTTTAAGATAAATCAATTACAAAATTCAACATTCCCGCCTTGATTTTAACCAACAGAAAACTGAATAATTACTTGTAATTATAAAAATACTTATTCTCAGACAAAACTCATCGAGTACTAATATATCTGTATACAAAGTTTCAGGCATCAAAATCAACGGCATCCTAAAAGTTATTGGAATGTAGTGTTGACAAAATATCTTCCCAAGAACTTTTTAGACTGCCGTTGATTATAACGTCTGAAACTTCGTACATATAACAACAGTCTTTTACTATTTCATGAAGTACAACTGAGTCTGGGTTTTGTCTAAGTATAAGTATATTAATAAATACAAGAAATAGTTCACTTTTCGATCTGTAAAAAATCAGGGCGGGTAATTTGAATTATAAATGACTTTCGTTAAGTTGAGTTCAGTTAAGTGGTCTATCTATCGCACTGCAACAAATGATTGTAATTTATTTACGTTACATGTCGTCGCGATAAATAATATTTCTGGTTACAAGTATTTCGTGGAATCGCCGTGGCACCGCTTTGGCTGTAAAAAGAACCGGCGTTAAACACTGGGGAGCATGAAATTATAAGATGCGTGCGCCAGCGATGCATGGCGCGACGCAAGAGATGTGCGAGCAATAGGAAGGAGATTTGAAGAATAGGAGCGTGCACGGAATTCGTGTACAAAATATATATATATATATAATACGCATTAGTTTTACTTGGAATTGCAAAATTTAGACTAGAGGTACAAATTATTTATCCATATTTATGACAAAAATATGATTTTAAAAATTAATCTTATAATGGAAAATACTGTTAAATTAAATCTGTGCATAGGGGACTCTTACTATATTGCCGAAAGGTCACTGTAATTATTAATAGAAAATATTTGCCCCCAAGTAACTTTCAAATTTCCGGCAAGAGAAACCATTGCTGTAGTTTAATTAATAAAGATTGTATAACAATTTTCAAATTATTTACATTGACTGCTCAAATAACATATTCTTTAGTCATTTAGGTAAATAATTTTTCTCCTATTTCTCGATATCTATAAACTCGATTCGTTCTGTTATGTAGATCACTGTGTGATTTTAAGTTCAAGTTGGATTCTTAAAGTGTTGACGTTCGCAAGCAAGTTTTTACAATGATATTATCAGTCCTCAAAGATGTGTAAAAAAATTGGAATATATGCAACCACGTAATAGCGTACGGATTTAAAATTTAATTACCATATGCAATTGCTTTGATAGTCATCCTCACAAAAGAGTATAGATAAAAGTTGAATAACTTTGTTTAAATTGATCATCTATAATATTATCACAGAACTGAAAGATTGTCTGATAGATTAATTGTCCGTAGAATTGATGACAGAACTTAATTGCAATTTCAAAAAAAAACTTCGTCTCATTCATTATACAGTTTCTATCTATTACAATAGCAGTACTTTCAATAAAATTCTTAACCAATCGTTTATATACAACATTTAAAATAAATTTAACATTAAAATATTTTGACACATAGATAATGCATTGACCGAAATACTTTATATACTTTCGATCCAAAAATGAAACTGCGTGGATCTCATTTATATTGGATAAGGAAATCATAGCTTTTTTCTGCGGTCATGTAAATTTTACGGATTTTTTAGTGTCGTGGGTATATTAATGTATTCTCGGAAGGGGAACACGTTGCAAGAGAATGAGATGCGATTTCTTTTAAATTATTTCATTAATTATTAATGGCGATGACCATTCACTGAAACTGAAACATAGGATTCTTTCATTGATACTTAAAACTGGATATTAACGCTATTTTGAAAATTTGCAAATATTTCAAAGTGACAAGCCTGTATTTAAAGCTTAACCCACTCTTCTCTTTTTATAACCTACACTGTACAAATTTTTTCATATAAAATAGTAGTGTTTATACAAATAGTGTAGACAAAAGATTTACTTTAACCTTGCAGGACATTTTTCGATTGTTCTTTTAAAAATAGGCGTCAAGATAAAAGCCGTATATGCAAGCTCACAACTCGTATTTAACAAATAAAGTTTTAAAACTGAGATACTTATGTTTAAGAGAAAAAAAATTTTACGCCTGAAGTCAACGTACTTATCTTTTTAGCCGACTTGAAAAAAGGAGGAGCTCATCAATTCAACCGTTATTTTTTACTTTATTCGAAAGATTAAATAACAAAATTTATTGCATGGACATTAAAAATTGATTTTTTATTTCTTTTAGAGAATTATCGTTGAATCAGAAACTAGTTCTTCGAAAAAATTAGCAAATCAAAAATAGTAAAATTTAACGGTACACACAAATTTTTTATTTCAGTGACATACATGCATTAATACTTAACGAGGTTATTAACTTAACAAAAATATACTCCATAGTTAAGTGCATCAATATCATTATAAGACTGATCCACTACTTTCTACAAATTCTTCGATACAAGGTATGATTTTTTTTCAAACGAATGATATTTCTTTTTTCATCAAGAGAAATACTTTAGTTGCAATAAAAATTTATTTAAAACTTTCAAAATCGGCACCTAAGCCTCCTTATTTTATAAATATACAATTACTTAAGTAAGACGCAAAAATTAAGAACATTTATATTTGGATCTCATTTTAAATAAATAGATATTTTTTGTAATTCTTTCTTATTATTCAGCGAAACATAACCTCAAAAGTTCACGTGATACCGCAAAATACGTAATGTTACTTTACAAAATGAAAAATTTATTTTCTATCTTATTATCTCAAAAATTTTCTTACTTATGTATGTTTCTTACATAAAACCAAACTCTTTTTTTATATTTAGTACATATCTCCAATCACACACACGACATTCCGAATTGCGCTGACGTCCTATTTGATTTAATTCCATTTACTCACCCCTTACCACAAATAATTCCTCCTACCTCAAAACAAAACCACAAGCCCCAAAAAACCTCGACCATCCGTCCCACTTAAACACACCACTACAATTCCCCACATTCTCCTCGATCCCACAATCCCATTACCTGTACATACCCGTCCCACAACGAGGCATCAACATACTTCTATTTCTTTCGCGTCGACTTGCAGCGTTGTGCGCCGCGGCTCTCGATTATTACTCGGAGAGACAGAGGCCGGCTACGGCGGCTCGCCACGCTTTCTTCACTGTCATTTCTCCTCTTCGGCGTGCACCTTAACGCACGCCGCGTTCGCATTGGAAGAGCCGATGTTACGGAGAGCGCGGGACGAGCGAGTGTTCGCCCAGAAAATCACAAGTGTTACGTGGGTAGCTGTACGCGGGGACGCGTGTCGCATTGGCGGATATGTGGATCGAGCTGCTCGCGGCGTGCGCGAATGATGGTGGCTTTTTGACGTTGGATTTAGTTGCGAAAAGTCGTTGTTGACTGATGGAGTGAGAGAGGTTTGCTTTGTTTTGTTGAATGAGGTGGTTGTTGTTTGATCGTTGGTGTACGGGTACGGTTTTTAAAATATGTTCAATGTTGTAGACGGGGAGTGGAGATCTTTTAAAAATAGATTTTCGAAAGTTTGCTATGGATAAATAAGCTTTTAAAATTGGGAAACAAATTAATTTTATGAGCTGAAATGCACATAATACTTATTATGTAATGAGGAACACTAAACAGAATTGAAAGATATATATACACACAGGCACTCAGAGACACACAAATACGCACACACGCGCATACACACACACACACTCACGCACATACATACACACACACACACACACACTCACGCACATACATACACACACACACACACACACACACACAAACACACACACATATACACACACATACATTGACAATATTTACACTTGTGACGTCACGATTTTTTTGAACATTTTTTGTTTCATATAGTTATGGAACATTATTATTTACATTTCATTAGTTTTATCATATGACCTTTATAAACTCTCATACGATATTTTGTTTTATGCCCTATATCTTGCGAAAGACCCTCCTTAAATAGAACTTAATAATAGTGCTTTGGTAACTGTTTTCCCTGAGTGACTTAAACACTCTTAAAAATTATGATGTGTAGTGAATATAATAATTATAGTACACTACATTTATAGCTTAACACATTTTGACAGAAAACATATTTTAAGTTTGAGGTGTGTTGATAGTAGCATTTTTAAGGCAAATCAACAATAGAAGCTGACTGAAACGTTTGTATTTTTTAGTAGTATTTTTTACGATTAAAAAAACCACGCAGGCAACGATTGATAAGGTTAAAATATTTAGTATATATTAAAAGAAGTTTTGAAGAAAGATGTAACTTAATAGAGATAAAAGCATGTTAGCTGCAGTTAGTGGTACAATAAAAATGTGAACATACCAGTTTAGGCCACGATATTAATACGATAAAAATACACCAAATTTACTTTTTACAGACTTATTTTAGTTTTTATAAGTCTAGAATAATATGATTCGATATTACGTTTTTAAACCCCTGATTTATGAGGACCAGCCTGGTTTAAATCTTGAAAATGAGCATAAATTTTTAATGCCTCACTAGACTTTTCCTTTAAACTTAGGTACTCAAAACTTTTGAAGTAATATATGACAACTCGTAAATATTTTAAATTTTTATTATATCTCTTTTTGTTTGGCCGTAATAAAAAGGAGATGTTTAAATGAAAATTTAAGCATTGACATGTAGACGCAATTTTTAACAAATTGATCTAAAACTTTCAGAAAAACTTAAGAACATCATTCTCTTGAAAATGAGCGGAGCATTATTTCGAAAATTAAGATATAACTGTGTAATCTATGGTAATAACTTTCATTGTAAATAGTGAAAGACGCAGATGAGGGATACAAAGTTACATACTTTTCTTGGAAGAAAGTGGTTTCCTATCGGGTGATTTTGGTGTGGATTTTCTTGGTGGCACAAGTTTTCAGGGTCTCTATCTGGTAGAAATTAGAAATAACAAAAATAAAAAATAAATTATAAAAACAAATATTAAATTATAGTTAGGCTAGAAAATGTATAGTGCTCGGAAGGAGAGAGACGTAATCGAATCAAATAATTAATTAATTCATGTCTATATAGAGTAAGTGATTCAGTTATATATATATATATATATATATATATATATATATATATATATATATATATATATATATATATATATATATATATGCAAAAAATGCTTAGATGGCCAAGTTTGACCCTCTGTAACTCGGAAAATAATGATGGAAAAAATCTGAAAAAGTTCAGGGATACTCATACATACTATAGGAACATAAAAAAAATATTTTTGGAAAATCCATTTTTTTTCGCGCACGATTTGTCAGAGAACCACCCATATATATAGGCATATATATATATATATATATATATATGACATCACACACTGTATCCCATAAAATTTTTATTTAAAAAGTTATTAATATATATAATAACTCGTTGCAAAAGTAATATTAAAATCTAGTATTTCATTATGAAAAATATTGTACACTACCAATAGTACAACTACACTTATTGAAATCCCCTTTGAAAATGTGTAAATTAATCAATTCTCTTAACTTTTCGAACTAATTTATGGCTACTTCTTCAAAATTAATAACCCAATAACTTCAAATATAAATCCACAATATTTATCGAAAAACAAGATAAAAAGTCAACCCGACTCGAAAGCATTTTCTCTTCTGCATACCATCGGAAAAAAACACAAGGCAACGTTCGATCTTCAAACGAGACCGCGTCCAATTAAGCAAAACTAAATCAACCTCCATCTCTCTCACTCTCTCCCGGAGCAACTCGTAATTATTACCGGTAAGACACATGCCGGACAGTGACGACACGCCGAAGCGCGCGTCACATTTTGCGTAACTATTAGCGGTATGCGTACACTCGCACTCCACTGCCACTATATAACCGCTGCAGTGAACTCTTTCTCCTTGCCGTGGCGCAGTGGAAAAATGAAAAATAAAAAAGAAACACGAAACACATGCGCGCGAGCGTCTTTGATTATTCGACGCAGTTTGAAAACATTCCGTCGCGGCTTTTCCACCGCGGTTTTTCTGTATTTTTTTGTCGTTCGCTACCGGTTTGCAAACGAGACTGAGTGTATAGTGTGCGTTGATGCATAATACTACGATTTGTTTGATGCGAGTGGTTGCCTTATTTACGCCGATTATCGAGTTTATTGAGAGCTTTTTTTGGCGGTGACGACGACGATGATCGTGGAGCTTTTTTTGGCGGAATTGGCGATAAACTTGAAGGTGGCGACGATTTGTGTGAAAAATGGTACCGTGGTGCATGCTTCCACTTTATTGAGAATCTCTTTTATGTATAAAATCTTTATGGTTGGTAACATGTCAAGAACGTTATCTGGTTGAAAAGAACAAAAGTGATTATTGTCATTCATTTAAATAGCAGTACCACTTTAACATACAACTTTTTTATTAATACCTAAAGATCAGTACAGATAATCTGAGACTTAAGAAAAAAAGTTTTAACTACATAAGCTTTTAATTTGAATGATGATGTAGATCTTTAAAACACTTTCTAAAATCTTCGTATATAATATGCATTCCTGAGCTACTAATATGTTTTCGTCATTAATTATTTTAATCCTGAAAGTAGATATACTGGATCAGGATACATACAAATCCGGTTTATAAAGCAAGAGTACAGACGCTAAGTACCGCCGGACACTTGAATATGAATTAGCAATCGAAATATACCGATTTTGAGAAGTAGGTCAGTACCTCAAATCGACAAGCCGGCACTTTGTCACGTAAAAAGTAAGCAATTCAATTATTAATAGTGAAATCATTCAATATTGTTTTAATGCTGATTTTTTATAGTCAGTATAAATACTTGATAATCATAAAATCATTACACCAATATTTTTGGAGACTAAAGTTAATTACGTAGATTTTTTGTTCTTCTTATGTGATAGGGACAGTACAATATACGATCAATTTCATTTGAGAAAAAAGCTGGAAATCACGTATCTTTTCCAGTAATATTATTTAGATTAGCTACAGCCTATAGTTTTTAAATTGTGGTTATTATCAACACCGCGGAAATTACTTACAATTAGTCAAATTTGTAAGCCTCTATCTATACTTCTCTTTTGGTTTCAAAATACTACTTTTCCGAGTATAGTTTCAGCCTCACGTCAATACTCTCCCAATAACCTACCACCCTTTAAAAGCAAAAAAAAGTCCACTACAAAATCAATTCCCCATACTGCTATTTACAAAACGTCATATCTATTACGTCTCACCTACGTATACAATACACTCGCATGCCCCCAATTCCGCGAAACACACACACACACACACGCACAACCTGCAGCGCGCACCGAAACGCTCGCCGCTCGCGAATCGAAAGTGCGCGCTTTTCACGATGTGTATTTATGGACAGGTGCGCCCGGGTCCAGTCGGCGGCGAGAGGCTGCTGTGGCCGAGACATTGCGAAACGCGCGCCACCGGTCACGGAGATATCTTGCGGCAATCGCGGGGCTTGTTTGCCAATACGCGAGAGAGATAGAGAGAGAAGTGCGCGGTGGAGAGGCTGACCTTTTTAGAGGGGTATTGGGAGATTTCTGTGAATGGAGGGATTTGGGAGGGAGTCTGTGGGGAAGGGGTGATTTTATACGCTGATGATGGTGGATGATTTTGTATTGAAGGTTTTTCTACGTGACTATATTATTTGTTTTGAACGTTTGGTACACTGCGTGTGTGAAAAACGTATGTGAAATCCATTGTATTGGCAATACAAATTTGGCTTTTAGAAAGAGAGACTTGATTTTTTTCCAGTTCTAAAGACAAATTTTGCTAAATTTTAAACGAAATTCGATATTACCGTATAAAATAAGTAAGACTTTACTCGTTCCTTGAACACGTGGTTCCTACTTTGTACGGCCTTATTTAATTTCGGTTGTAGTGTTGTTAAAATATAAATTTAGAATTAAAAAGAGCAAGTCATTCTTTTTAAAATCCGTTATTTCATCATCACCTTGATCCATTCAGTGATTTTTTTAGAAATCAAGTTTTTTTACAATTATATATAGACATTAGTATATTGATTTGTATGTTATGTTAGATCTTGGGAATGTAAGAGGATACTTAAGATTTTTGTCGTTCAGTCCAAATATAAAGTTGAAATGTTTAAATTTAGAGAATCCTTTAGAAATTGCCGTTCATCGGTAGTTGTATCGCCATTATCGGGCGTCATCGAAAAAATTTCTTGTATAATATCCAAGAGTCTATAAATATCGGAGAAAATATATTAGGTAAATATGTATATTACGGATTACGAACTAAAAAAAAATATTTCATGTTAATTTATGTTTGTTGAGCCTAGATATTGTTAAGTAAAATAGGCTCTTAATTTCTTACTGTAAATATCTCCATTTCAGATTTAATTTTAATTTTTCAAGACATGTTTTTCTCTTTTAACATGTCTTCACACGAACCATCGAAAAATCTGATTTCTATTAATATACTCCTATAAGATATGCCGAATAAATAAATAAATGGCTTTTGAGGTGATTTTTTCAACAATTTTTTTAAACAATTAACTGTTATCCCTTAGATATAAAGTATTTTATTCATATCTTAACTATAATGACCACTTTATTGACCTGAAAAACGGTTCAAATATGGCACTTTATTCCCACTTTTGCGGAAATAAAGTAAATTCTCAGTTTCTCTGGCTTTCTCTCTTTTATGTTTAATATTAATATAAATTTTCTGTACAAGTTAATAAAGTAGCCACAGTTAAGTCGGGAAAAAAGTTGTATTTTTCGGGCAGTAAATCAATCCTCAGGAATAATCTTCGACTTTGATCTCTTGTTGCATAATGTACTATTATCATTTTTTAACGAATGGTGGGAAGATATATATTAAAAGAGAAACGTAAGCCTTGAAAAATTAAAATTAAATCTAAAATGGAAATTTTTACAGCAGCGAATTAAGAGCCTTTTTTACTAAATAATATATAGGCTCAACAAACATAAATCAATATGAAACATTTATGTTATAGTTCGTAACATGCATATTTACCTCGTTATATTTTCACCAATACTCATAGACTCTTAGATACTATTCAAGAAATTTTTTCGATAATGCCCGTTTCAAGCAATACCTTAAGGTCGCAATCTTGGATTTTGAAAATTTTCTCTTAAAAAACCTAAAAAGCCTCAAAAGACCAAATTTCACGATAATCAATCAAAATCATATGTATACTACAATGGGTTTAATCACTTTCTAATTAAATTTATTATGAGCTTTAATGCAAAAATTAAGGTTTTATTATAATTTTACGTACAAATATAATAAAATAACTGTATGTCAGTATTAAGAAGGAATTGTACATTAAAAACCAATCAAGATTCAAAAGCTATTATACTTGAAAATTAAGGTATTCTCGGCTCATTCGTAGCTTTCTCGCTGCAGTTTATAATACGTATAATTATTGTAAATTTTCACACATTTTATAAGCCTTATAATTAAAACTATAAATGTTACGCAAGATATTTTATTTACGCTTTTAAATAATTATACATCGACATTTTTATCTCGCTCTACTAAACCTCTTAATATTCGTCACTGCCTTAACAAAAAATTCAAAGTGACTCATCTTTAAAAGCCACCGAGCACACAATCTTTTCCTTTGACCTGCATACACATACGCATCAACATGATCATTATTTGTTTCTACCTCATTATAAAATACATCGAATTTCAACGCAAAGCTAAACTTTCATTCCAGAAACCTCAATACAATTTCAAATCGGAAATTAAAAATTCCCACGCGCAACTCTATTTTTACCGCCGGAATCTCGCGTGTCACTTTCGCGCGCTTGCATCTCGCTATATTTAAATATCATCCGAATCCGCATCGACGCCGCGGATTTTCACTTTTTTTTGTCGACCTGCACACCGTTCGCCGAGTCCCGCCCTTCTCTTTAAGCCTTACCCGCTTTTTAGAAAGGTACAAGTCGCGGCTCCGAAAGTTTTGTTTATCGAGATCGATGCGGTGTCTCTCTCTCTCTCGTGTATGTGCACGCACTGGGCGGGTTATGAGTAATTGTATTATTAAGCGGTGATCGAACTTGAAATTCGCATGTTTCGCGGAGATGGGAAATTGTACTATCAGCGGGTGATCGAACTTGAAATTCGCACGTTTGACTCTCCGTGTCTCTCTTACGCGTTTGCGGAGAGATTGAGCACGTACCGTTATTGCAACGGTGCGCGTAGCGTCTTCGGTCACGTTTTCTTTTTCTTTTCCTCTTACGGAGGTTATTATATGGATACTGTAATCGCAAGAGTGTGTGTGTCTGACAATCTG
Source organism: Gastracanthus pulcherrimus (assembly GCA_949152435.1). Classification (NCBI taxonomy): domain Eukaryota; kingdom Metazoa; phylum Arthropoda; class Insecta; order Hymenoptera; family Pteromalidae; genus Gastracanthus; species Gastracanthus pulcherrimus. The sequence goes on from OX424575.1 coordinate 7,705,513, forward strand.
AAAATACCGAGCGATTGAGATCTGCTAGTGCTTTTGTTTGTTTGTTCGTCAGGTTGATGGCATTTTGCGTGAGATTTGATTTTGGATGCTTGCTTAGAATAGAGACTTGCTAAGCATTAGCAGAGTTGTGCTCTGCTTGTATATACGTTTTAGTTTGACGAGTCGATGTGTAGGTATTGTTGAACACAACCTTTCGAGAGTTTATCAAAACTGCTTATGATGGATAAGGCAGGTCTCCAAAATGAAAGTTATTGAGAATAATTTAAAATCTTTTCCTGCTTTCAAAAGCTAAAATTGCATGAACTTTACATTTTTTCAGTCAAGATTTGGATATTATAAGATACGAACATAATTTTTTCTCTCTCGACTTGTAAATACAGTATGTATTTCTATATTTAGAATATTCAAATCTTAACTGGAAAATAAGTGATTATTTTGAGTAACTGGAGGCGTCTTTAATCAATAACAATGAAACAATTTGCTCGAAGTGAACAATTGTTTTAGGAATTTTTAAACTTAATCTTATAATTTATGTAGCCCGACTTTTGCCAGACTTTCGCCAAACTAAATATGCATTCTCAAAGAGAAAGCTTTGTGACGGTGAGAATTTTTTTTGTGTTTTTCTTTTACTGTATAAAAACATGTTTTATGTCTTCGGGAGTCCGAATATATTATAATTTAAAAAAATATATTTGTGCAGTAAAAGTTTTTGCACTGTGAATACAGGTACTGTGAAAAAGGGACACTGTTAAAAGAAGGCTGTGATGCTTTTCTGTAATTGGTGGGAGCAGTTAAGCTATGTCGGGTGCTTCCACCCGATTGGTAGATCATAGTTAGGTTAGGTCGTTCACAGTGCACGTCTTGCTCGCTACTATCATTTCATAGTGCTCAGACCTTTATTGTATATGAATGGAAGTGTGTATAATATGCGTATGCGTGTACAGTAAAACCTATAATCATATAGTTGTATAAATAATATAATTGAATAAAACTTTTCAAAAATTAAACTCAAGGGTATCTTTGTGTAAGATAAGTATCATATGATCTTTAGTATTCATCAAATGGACCGCATAAAATACATATTGATTACGGTCTAATTGATATCACTTTTATAAAGCATAGTACCAAAGTAGTAACAGCATTTTTTACGCAGGTACTGTTAGTTTATGAAAAACCTGTAGAAATATAGACTCGAATGATATCCATGAACAAATTACCCCTGTATTTCTTTATCTCAAAAATTAACGTTTCGTGGCTTTTGCTAAACTCACCGCATCAAATAATAATCAAAAGACGTTTTATCCTCTCATAGATACAGTCACGCACAAAATGATATCTCTCATGAATAAACTCACGATCCAGCATCCACAAAACTATTCACTACAATTGCTTTGCTCTTCAAAACACACTTTTTCGCCTGAGCAATCAAAAGCCCTACCCAAACCAACTCACTCCCATTAAAACGAATAACACGATTTTTAACTACACCTTAGAAAACACTGCTCGCTCGTAAAAACTTCCTCGTTATCCTTTATTGCTATTTACATAACCTAGCTTGTATCCCATCTATCTCACCGTCTATATATATATATATACACATCATCCTCCAAACTTGTGAACATCTCGCCGCTAGACCACGAGAGTTTTTCTTATATTTTTTCTTTCATTTCATCTCGCCGGGGAAAGTTTCGGGAAAAAGCTACGGAGGCGCGTATGCGGTAACTTGCAAGAAAGTCCGCCCGTTAAACGTCCAGCTCGTCAAAATTGAATTCTGCGTGCAATAACTCCATTATGAGCGAGCGTGCGCGGGATTAGCAATGCGCCGCATTTTCATGGACGCAGCGGAACGCGCGGGTATAGCTCGAATGCGCAGAGTCGCGGATTTATTAATGTTGCCATTGTATTCGTCGGGTGAAATTCTCGCTGAGCTTGGGTATATTTTGTCGACGAGTTTAGAGAGGTTAAATTTCAATTAAAATTGTTGCGCGACAGTCAGTTAGTACGGATATTATTAATAGGAGAAAGATGTGGGCGATGCGAATTTTTGTTGGGATTATTCGAGGTTTAAGATTTCAATGTCAATGGCTTTTCAAATTTTGGATGCGTCAAGCGATTAATTTAATTTGATTGATTTTATAGGATTAAATTTAATTTAGTTGCAAATACTCGAAGCTATTGTCTATTTAACAGTGTATATTTAGGCAATACGCAGTTGCGGTCCATTCGGTGGTAAACAAACTTTTAAGGAAAATTGTACTATTTCCTCATTGAAATACTATGAAATATAGTTATGGTTCTTATTTATCTTAATGCGGATTAAATTTAGTTTAATAAACATCCTCATACGTTCTTCGTTCTATCAAACACGTTTTTAAATATTCGTACGGAATGCTATTCGCAAAACTTTATTAACCTTGTGCTAAATAATTTTAAAATGTTTGTAAAATAATTCAAATATAATACATCACGATTCTTCGACTTCACAATTTGCATGAATTACAAAACAATGATAATTCTTATAATCCTTTCGTTCACTTTTACACAACAGTTTATACTTCTACATGCTTTATTTGCTATTAAATTTTAAAACATTATTATCACATAAATTTTAAATTATTCAGGATTATAACGTTATTTTTAGTGAAGATCATGTATATATGTTTAATAAATAGGCCTTGGGCATACTACATTGATATACAGGTCTAAGAAAATTTTAATATATTTTCGAATTACCAAATTTTCATGAAGAAATAAATCATAAAGAATCGTTATGAAACCATCACAAACTCATACTAAATAAATAAAAAATGCTAGTAAAACAATTACAAAATAATACATCCCGGTCCCATAATCTAGAATTTCGTCCAAATCACCAAACAATAAAAATCCTTACTAACACCTCGCTGCTTCCATTCCCAAACCACCGTCCAAAAAAACAGCTTGTAGAATAATTGCTTTTAACACCAAGCATAATTCACGAAAATTCGCCAGCACTGCCTACATAGCCACGATCCACAAAACCCGTCTAAACATTTTCGTTACGCTGCACTGCGAGCATTTGAGCGCATTCTCCTTTCAAATCTCTCGAGAGCGCTCGAATTTTGTCGATCCGGCCAGAATACGCGTAGAAAGTCGCCGAATATGTGCAAGAAGCCGCGGCGCTCGCAGCGATACGAAATGCCGATAAACCCATAATCCACCGGTAGCGCCGCTGAAACTCGAACTTATTACCCATAATTTTGCGTGTAGCCGGCGCTTTTTCAGTCGGCATTCGGGCTAAGCCCGTAAAACTTCCATCACCTCCTCCGCGGTAGTTGAAAAAAGAAGAAAAAAATATTAACCGAAGCAGGCGTTTTTACGTCGTTTTAGCTGGAATGTACGTCTCTGTTACACTGCCGAAGAAAGTCACGTCTGGTCTGATTTTCCTCTTTCCGTAACGCACGCTACTTACTTTTACATACTATGTATGAAGTTACGAAAGTAGTAAGCGAATGGAGCAGTAGTACAGATTGCGAGGAGAAAAGCTTTAACGTACAAATATGTTGTTATTGATTTATGTTAATTGCTAAAATTACAGTGCTATGTTGCCGGCAACGTAACCCTTGTACTAATCAATGAAAGGTCTTTATTATCAAGTCACTTCTAATTATATAATCTACTATCCCACAAATATATAATTCAAACAAAAAACGATACATTATTTTGTATTTATAACAGATATTACGAACTTCCGCTCATTACATGATTGGTAATAAAATAAGAGACCACTATATATATATATATATATATATATATATATATATATATATATATATATATATATATATATATATATATATGAACATATATAATGTAAGTAATATATATATATATATATATTAATGTATAATGTAAGTAAACTAGAATCATTAAAAGTTCCAATATTTTAATAATATTTAATAAGGCGAATTATAATTGTCGGAAAAAAGTCTGGCATTTTAGAAAAAACATATTGGCACCAATCATCGTTTATCTTGAATAATATTCGTCGGGACTTCTTTTTTTACTGTAAAAATATTCGTCTTAATGAACAATATTATTATAACAAATTTAAATATCAATATTTTTTTGCTTCCTCAAAAAGAAAGCTTAGTCTTAATAAAAAAAAAGTTTTGCTAAAAACATGTTAGAAACATGTTTTGAGACATTAGGAGTCAAAATACACTATTTTTAGAAAAAGTCTGTATGGATGTGTGTGTGTGTGTATGTGTGTGTATATGCGTGTGTGTGTATGTGTGTGTATGTGTGTGTGTATGTGTGTGTGTGTATGCGTGTGTGTATGTGTGTGTATGTGTGTGTATGTGTGTGTGTATGCGTGTGTGTGTTTGTGTGTGAGTGTGTGTGTGCGCGTGTGTGTGCGTGTGTGCGTGTGTATGTGTGTGTGTGTGAAGATTACTCTCAACATTCACGGTCACAATTAAAATTAATTTATTAGAATAAAATTTTTTATATTAGAACAATTACTTTACTATGAGGAAGCTAAGTGCCAATGAATGTTTTAAAATTTCAACCAGACAATGTTTATACAAATTTAGAGGACGCAGAAAGCCGTTAAAAAAAAAGTTTGTTCAATCTCAAATATCTATTTTAAAGAAGTAAGTACTACAAATCCGCATTAAGAAGAAACTCTATTTTTGAAAAAAACCCTAAAAACTATATACCCTTGCACTTGCATAAACATTATCCAGTTAAATTTTCAAAAGATCCTCTCATCATCTAAGTCCATACGAACAATTTCAAAAGGTACCCTAATCCACCCCCCAAAATCCACAACCAACTCAACATCCTCCACTTCCTCTAAAACGCCACAACCCGTCTCGCGCAGATCACATCCACTCCCAAAGAAAGTCGCGCGCACGCCTCGTTCGATTTCCTTACCCATAAGCCCACCATAATCCCGCAGCGCACGCAACTAAGTTACGAGGGCATCCGACGAATGAAGCATGAGTATACATATATACAGCCGCGCGAGCCCCACGTGCGCTGCGCACACACGGAAGCTCGCGGCGCAATGCGATAATATAATTTCTTCGTGGCCGCGCGCGGCGGCAACGGCGAGTTCCGCTGCGGCAAAAGAGAGAGAGAGAGAGAAGGACAGAGGTATTGTGTGTGTGTGTGTGTGTGCGAGAGCGCGCGACTCGCGTAATACATAAAAGCCGCGCAGAGCGTAATGAAGAAGTGAAGGAGAAAACTGAGAAGTTGTCCGTTTTTTTGTTGGTCGAGGCGTTTTGTTTTGGTGTTGTTAATTACTATTTGTTATTTTGTTAGTGAAGATTGGGGTACTTTTGTTGAAAGTAAATTTGATGAATTTTAGTTACTGCTAGAAATATTATTTATTTACAACGGAAGGTATTGATTTTAATTCAGTCGAGATTTATTCGATTAAGAAAATCAATGATTAAAAGTCAAAAGTGTTGTTTAATTAGAAGTTAAAGGTTTTTTATGGTAATTTACTACTTAATTACATTTTTAGTGTTATAGTTTTTACTAGCTTATTTTTACCATTGTGTTGATAATAAAAACTGCAATTTTGGCAAATTAAAACTTTTTTATTTGATCATTGTCGTATCTCCAAAAATTAACCTTGAATTAATAAACAGTAGACATTTTGTAGTAGTTTCCCTCAATTGTTTGACGCAATATGCAGTTAACATGTAAATTTGTATAAGCAATACAGAATTTTTGCATAAAATTCTATAAAGTTTGGTGTGCTAACGCGACATTACGTAAAGAAGATTGATAAAAGTCTTTTGTCTCTTCCAATTTAAATACCATTTAGACCGAAAAAGAAAGAAATGCAAGAATTTACGATTAAAAAGAAACAGCTGCAGTGTCTTTCGACATAATAGTTTATTTCCATGATTTGCATCGACGCGTTACATGTGAATTAATAAAGCTTCTATAAACGTTCTTCACCTTGTGAATTCCATTACATCCAGGAAATTCAAATTTTCTTTCGCGCGTACAGTCTATTGCAACGACTAGCGTCGTAAAAGAAAATCAGCTAAGTTCATTCCTTAATACATATTATGCAAAAACTAAACTGCAAGGGTTTGTCAAAATTCAAAAGAAAATTCAAATTTTCCGCCCCAAATCTTATTACCGATTGATTGAACGATAAATAATTACTTGTTATATTGAATATGCAGACCGAATTATGTAAAACCAAGAAATCATTGCCCTTCCTTACATAATAATGCACTATTATACAATGTTTTAAGCACATACTTCAACGTTTCTACGAATGCCATTCTCTACGAATGACACTCGCAAGTTTGTTGCAACTAATTAGATTCGTTCAAATATTAAAATATTAGCTTGAAACGTTCTAATAATGGTAGATTAGTACAGAAGAATTAAGAGTAACGCTATATCCTTCGTATTTGCATGTTACAGTCTAGGATAGATGTTGTAACTACTTTTGTTTTGATCGAGACTTTTGACTCAATAAATACTATTACAATATAACATTTACTGTAAGTAAAAGCACAGTTTACCCAGTAATTAATGCCAGTTAAGGTATTAATTATTAACACTACCCAATTAAAAAGTAACCCTAATTAACTCTCTCATCTGCTTCAATCTGTCTACACCCCACAACTCCCCCACATTAAATTACAACAAAACCACCCACTTCCCCGTTACTAAAATTCAAGCCAAAAAATTTAAATTCCAATTCAACTCCAGAGGACCTCTAACAGAGTCACAAACTCGCGCTCTTACTCTTCATTACCACACTGCGCTCAAATTTTTTCATAACCAGGCGCGTTACAATCCACAACCACTGCACTTTCGCCGGCTATGTAGCCGGCCCTTTCCGAGCGCCATACGCGCGCGACGATTGTACTTTCATTTTTCAGCGACAGGCCGCGAGCGCGGACATTTGTAGTAAACTGTAGCGCGTGCGCCTTCGCGACTTATTTCTCTTTTCTCGTTCTTTCGCTGAGTTTTGCTCGGCAGCCCCGATCGAGCGTTTGCACAAAGATGTGCATCGAGGAAGTTTTTTAAGATGGGTGTGGAGAGAGTTTAAAAGTTATGGGGTAACCTGGTTTGTCGAATTGTGGTTAATAATATGGATGATCGTTGAGTTATAAAAGATCGTTATTTTAAAAAGTGTTTGGTTTACTTCTACTTGATGGTGTTCGATTTTATCAATAAAGTGCACTTCTAATAGAAGATGAATCTTCTATAAATTAAATTTATTTTAAAAGCAAGTCTAATTTAAATTAACGGGTTTGCTTGTGGTCCACTTTTACAGTTAGTCGTTTCTTTCGTAAAGTACGGTGTTTTTGAAGCACGATTTATGAAAAATGCTTTTCTAGACTACCGATCATCAGTTCTAGTGATTGTAGTAAAATAAAAATAAATTTGGTATTCAATATACGAAAATCCTTCTAAAACCATAATACGATTCTGAAGCTTCAACTCTAACTCAAAGAATTACGTCTCCATCGTCCAATCAAAACTCCACTAAAAATTAAACACCTAAAATAAAAAAGAAACGACCTTGCCAGCTGTAAAACCGGATCATCGACGACAACGTCCACGCACTCTCTAAATCCCACCAAAACTCAAAATACAAAACTATCTCAACCTACCTGTTGACATTCACGGCACGAAGAATAACAGCGGTTGGCTTATGCGCGCGCGTGCACACAAAACAAAACCAAATCTCTTCTCGCACTTCTCGTGTCTTTATCAGCCGTAATCACTGGTCCATCGCAGAATCTACTTCAATCTCGATCACCGATCTCTCTGTATATCTCCGTGTGTATATATATCTCAGTTTGCGTTCCACCAACCTCCGCCACCACCTCCTCCACCCCAATTTACGTTGTGTTGTCTGCTATTTGCGTCAGCCGGTGCCGATCAGCCCGCTACTACCGTACCACTCGACGATCGGTTGAGCCGAAGTAAGCGAGCCGGACGCTGGAGCTGGAGCTGAAACGAGTAGAAAAGGGCCGAGTTAGTCAGACGTGGGTGGAGGGGGAGGGAGAAGGGTTATTAGTATGACAGTAAATCGGTGGGGAGAGGCTGGGGGTCTTAATTTGAGGAATAATAGTATTACGTTATGGGTGATTTTTACGTATGATTATGGTTAACGTTGTGTGATATGTATTGAAAGCTGTAAGACTGTTAACCATAATAATGTTTCAAATAGATTGGATCAATTTTGAATATTTGGCAAAGGCTCGTGGTCATTTTAAGATTTACGATATATCGCAAAAGAATTTGGACGGTTTAATTATTGACATTAATGATATACAACAAAATTATTACGTAAAGAATATTTAAATAAGTATGAGCGTTCGCCAAATTTGCAAAATCAATTTATTCCATTTTTGTTCTGGACAGTGCATACATTGGTATATTTACAGGTATTAAATATTCCAAATAGTTATTAATAGAGAATTTATACAGAAACAATGAGGATTTCACATTTCTTTTTAATTATGCGATCAATTAATCAATTATAACAATTTTTATGTTCTACGTAAATGACGATAAAAGATAAAGCTTTATCTACAAAATATGTTTAAAACAAGCAAAAGAAATATTTTGTACTTAAGTGCAATAAATTAAACTTTGGGAAGGCCAAGTTTGTACATAATAAGGCGCTCAACTATTAAGATAACTAACTGTAATTGGGTTATTTCTGATAGTCACATATTTAACTCCAATTATATTATATATATCCTAATTATAAAAAATTAATATATCCTTATTATGTACAACGATAATATATATTTCAAATATAATTAACTTTTAAATTACGAATTCTTTTCATTAGCCACATACATATTGTTTTTGTCTTGCACAAAATAAACATCTAATCTAATCTAATCTAATACAAAAACTATCACTTTTTCAAAGGTTTCAAAAAAGTGTTAGGCTGCAATAGGAAATCTAACAAGTATTAGTTTTTATATAAGGCTTGTAAAAAGAAGTAATATTTTAGAGAATTCTAAAATGTGCTAATCTTTGCAAGGAACATCAATTTAGCCATACTATAATTGATCGGCACCAGACATATAATTACAAACCCCACTCGAAAGTGACAATCTCGCCCAAAAACTGCAATTCTCTCATTCATCATTGAGTCATAAGTCATCTCCCCAATCACCTGCTAAAAAATCCCTCAATAATCCAATTTTTCCCAAACATTCTAGATTCACCAAATCAAAAAGAATCGCTCTAACCAAACAACCCCATCAATAAATCCTTACAGAACCAATTAAAATCACGATCGCCATTTCAAATCCAACCCTCTCGATAATCTCCCTAAAAAATTACACACATCACACCAAAGAATCACCTTCAAAATCCAAACTCCTCTCGACGCACCAAACCAACTCACGATCAACCAACCCCACCTGCAAACCTACAACCACCGTCCCATTCGTCGCCTGTAACACAAAGCACCAGCACACCTCGTCGACCTCCACGAGCCACCCAATATTTACCCTAACGACTCGTCCAATCCTCCGCCACAGTTCCTCTCGACAGGCTTCTACTCTCGCGGCGACTCCCGGAAGGCACAACTCTCGCAGACACAGTCACGACTATACTAAACACTCTGGGAGAAAGAAGGTGGACGTGCGTGCTGCTCGGCTGGCCGTGCAGTCGGCGGCGTTTCCTCGGTATAACTGGGGCCCCAAGCGCGCGCCCGGCCACTCGGCCGTTGCGCTCCTTTTCCTTTCCCCCCCATGACGCGAGTGCAAGAGCACGGCGCGAGAGAAGTGGGGCCCGGTGGCCGTCTCCTGGTACGAGGATTCGACGCAGGGTGGGGAATGCCATGGGATCTTCGAGAGGATTTCGAAGGATTCGGGTGGGCAGCTGCCGAGATCAGTAGGTTGAAGTAGGAGAATTTTGAGCTTTATTGCGTTCGCAAAGAGAAAGCATTGTTTTTATTAAAAATATTTTTGACAGTTTCTAACGAAACATTCTGTATGACTTGGGGAGTTCAAATAAGGTACTCCCAAAAAATGTTCGCTGTGCGTGTGAGTGTGTGTGTGTGTGTGTGCGCGTGTTTGTGTGTGTGTGTGTGTGCGCGTGTGTGTGTGTGTGTGTGTGTGTGTGTGTGTGTGTGTGTTTGTGTGTATGTGCGTGTGTGTGTGCGTGTGTGTGCGTGTGTGTGTGAGTGTATGTGTGTGTGTATGTGTGTGTGTGTGTGTGAGAGAGTGTGTGTGTGTGTGTGTGTGGGTGTATGTACGTGTGAGTATGTGCGTGTATGTAGGTATGTACGTGCGTGCGTTTGTGCGTCGTGTGTATATGTGCATGAGTGTGTGTGTAAACTTGTGTATGTATATGTGTGTGTGTCGCTCATGCGCGTACGAATATTCCGCAGTAAAACTTAACCGAAAGAGGATATCCACGGATGCGTAGCAAAGCAAGGGGACGTGGGGGACGTATAAAACTCACTTTATTGTTTAGAGTTTGTCAAAAAATGTAAATTAAAATAAAATTTAATCCGGGGAGGTAAAAGAAAAAAAAGAAGGTCAAATCCATTAAAATAAGTGAAAAAGTCAAGATTTTATCAGACATTCCGTAATTAAATTTAAGAAAATGAATTTTTTTACATGTTTTTCACTTTATAAAAAATAAATTTTTTGTTTACATGCTTAAGATTATACGTGTTTGTGTATATATCTTCCGAGCTCGAAAACCAGATGATATAACCTAATCAAACTGTGTACAAAAACTTAATTTGCAGTTAAAATATAAAGTAATGTTAATACATGCTAATACAAATGTATAAGTTACTCATAAATTTATCAAGCTAATTTTCTTTATGGTAACTTACATATTTTTCCAAATTCATCAACAGATACCTCATTGAGAAAGCAGAGTGCCAACTCAATGGCAGAGTTTCTTTTTATATTTCGTTTACATCGCCGCCTTTACTGTACACTGAGAAAACCAAATCGTAAATTTTATATCGTAAAATTACGATATCGTAAATTTTTCGATTCATATCGTAAATCAAATTTCTTTCAATCCAATGTTGTAAAATGATGAGTATGAGATCAACACATAATACTTCGTCTATTAAGAGAACTTAAACTATTTAAATTGTATTTTTAATGTAGAAATTAAGATTTCAAATTGCTAATTTTACGATGTCATATGGCATTTGACGCTGGATAATTACGATATCGATACGTACATTTCTACGATATGATGTTGCATGAGTTACGATATATATCGCGTGAGTTACGATATAGTTTTCTCAGTGTATAACTGTATTGATTTGCACGCTTTGTCTTGGCTTGTAGTACGTAGATCGTAAGTAGCCTTTATTTCGTAATATTTAATGTCGTATGAGGAGTTCTATACGAAATCTGCACGTAGGCGGTTCAAAAAGTACCGAGAAACACGACCTCGTTTTTCGTCAGAGTTTTTGCAGAATTACTCAAATATTTGCACATGTGTAAGCGAGTGCTCATGTCACATGCCTAAATATACTGCTGTAGAAAAAGCTATAATGCAAAATATCTAGTCGTAGTACAAAATTATACGAGAGGTTTAAAAAGAGTATATTATATACCGCTTCGCTCCGGCATCAAGAAAAACTCACATGAGGATCAGAAACTTTGCACACGTGTTTCGTACTTTATTTCTTTAAACGAGTGCGTAAAACTCGATTTTTTCTCGCTAGCCTGGCATGTAAGAAACACACGATTATCGCATTTAAAGTAAGCAGTGCGAGAAACACGTGATTCGCACACCGCTTGCTCAAAATGTGAGATTCGTGTGTTTCGCGCACGATAAACAAGCACGAAAAATCGAATTTCTCGCACTGAGTTTAATAATTTGCATTACTGTATTGGTAAAAGTCTTTGACACAATAAGTAATGTAATGTAAGTAACATATAAGATAAAAACACATTTTAAGACACACGCACGAAACTAAATACGAACACACTAGTCTCATACACACATACACACACAAGCACGTACTTATACCCATTCACATCTAAGAACTCTAACAGACTGGATAATATATACACTAACACAAACACAAACACAAACATACACACATGTATATATTCATACATTGACACACATACACATACATTATCATATAAACGCGCTTGGACGGTTACACACTATATATGTGCACGAACATACATATAAACACGCTAGTACTTATTCTACAGATACTAACGCATATGTAAACACACTGGTACCGTCCCGGACCCATTTCTTGATCAGCTCTTGTTTCCGTAAAAGTAAATGTTACTTAAACTTATTAGACTTTAAACACATATTTCTAAATAGTAAATAATTATTTCTGGAGTCTCGAAAAAAATTTTTGCAACAAGTTTAAAGTAACATTTTATGAAAGACAATTATCAGAAATCGGGTTCTGATCAGGAAATGGGTCCGTTACGATACACATATATACTCACGTTAATATACATGTACAAACACTGGTCAGCATAATATTCATTCGCATACACATACATTAACATACATGGTCACATACGTGCACAATATTTTCGTACACACTTGAACATACATTATTAACTCACTAGCACACATACGCTAACACATACATAAACTATTAAAAAAGTCATGCGATTAATCATATGATTTATTGTATGATTAATCACATAATTTCGCATTTTATTAATCATGTGATTCAAATCATCACATTATTAATCATGTGATTCACATTATCATATTATTAATAATGTGATTCAAATTATCATAGTATTAATTATGTGATTCAAATCATCATATTATTAATCATGTGACTCAAATCATCATATGATTAATCATATCATTTTACCGAGTAAATTATTTGCCGCACAAATTAAGAAAGTTGGTATCTGTATTTCAAGTGAATCCCAGACATGTTATAAAATTCATTTATATTTGGACATGCATGAAAAGCTAATATAATAAGTTTCGTCGCAGAATAAAATCATACGAGACATTCAAATTGAATTGGTAAAAGTCATCGATTAAGTAATGTTATTTCAATAACCAACAGTATGCATTACACAATCTTTTACATTATATTTAATGCTTAATTGAAAATTCAAAATAAAACAGAAAAAACTACCTGTTGAATATTGGATTAAAGGAACTATTGTTAAGCAGGTTTAAATTATATGCAGATTACGTCAAAGTGCACTCAATGTAGTATAAGAATTCAAGTTTGAATGTAAAATAACACATTTTGAGATAAATTGGACTAAAAATCATAATTCTGGAAAATTTTAAAATGCGTCGTTAATATTCTTAACATTTTACCATTTATTAAGTAAGTAATATTATAGAAAACTAATTCAAAAAACCATAGAGAGATAACCTCAAAAATGAAACTAGAATCGGTATTGAGTTTTACCCTCTGTGCGTGCGTGCGTGCGTGCGTGCGTGCGTGAGTGCGTGTGCACGTATCTGTATGTGTCTTTGGTATACGTTTTCTTTGGTACAGATATTTGCTATAATCGCCAGGTGTGCGCTTGAAAGATTCAGTGACATTGGTCAGTTGGTTTCATTTTTATAGACATTTTTCTAATTTTAAAATTTGTTATGATTATTTTTCAAAACCAATTGAAATTTACGTGTAATATCTGAAACTTTCGTGCCTGTGTGTTTAAAAGTGTGTCTGCGTAGGTATGTGTATTCCATAGAGTCTCGTACCATCAATCACTTGGTATAACTAGATCAAACTTTATATGGATGTTTGCTATCAATATCTAGAAAACGCTTAAAATTAGAAGCAAGTTTGATTGATTAGTTTCGATTTTACAGCCGTTTTGTAAAAATTAAATATTTTAATTTTGGGTTTTAAAATAGTTCAATGAAAGAATGTTTTTAGTGAAACGAAGCTTTTAGGCAATAAAGTACTTATAAAACCCTTCATTTTGAGACTGGAAACGATATGGCATGTGTCGCTATTCCTATGTTATATATACTGCGTGATTCAGAATTTGTTTTAAACTTTTATAACCTAAAAACTATAAAATATAATTAATGACATTTTCACCAAATATAGAATAGTTTAGATCTATATTTTGGTGAATTTGTAAATCATAAAATTCATTGCTTTTTAAGAATATAAACAAAATGTCAAATAAACGAGTTTCTTTTTGTACATTTAAATTTGTAGTGATAATTTGTTAGGTATCGGAATTGAAGCCATTTGTTTTTTAGCCAATTTTGTCGACAATTTTTCAAGGTATTTATAGATATATAATTTTTACAAGTTTTCCGATAGTATTTGTCAGAAAAATAAATTATTTCGCTAAAGAAATAGGATAGATTAAATATACTGAGGTACGATTTATAAGGAGACAATTATGATAATTTATTACCCCATTTTTTATTATATCATTTCTGAATTTTGTTACAATAACTGAAAATAACTTACTTTTATATATTAAAGATTACAGAGTAGAGAAAATGTTCTATATCTCCAGAAAGCAGAGTACTCAATCAATTAGAAGCGTTTTATAAATCAGGTTTAATTGACTACGGCACATTGTTAAGATAATGAAAAACTATACTTTTACAGGTATAGCATTGCAATTTTATCACATACCTAAATTGAAGTTAACTAGCTTTTTCAGTATTTTGAATACATCACTTTTGTCTGAATACGGATTGGAACTGCGTATATTTCCGCAAAGTTTTTATTGCTAGAAATATGAGAAAAATACTCTATGCATTATATCTAGATATAGTAGTACGAAATGTACTCCATGTTATGCATAATGTCATCGACTACTTAAGTTTTTACCTTACAGTGTTAAAAAACTGGAATATATAACAATACAAAATATAAGTAGTTATGTTAATTTCAAAACAATTTTTTAAGATTATGTCTATAAAAATTAATGAGTTGTTCAAATATTACGAGCGATTTTGACAACACTTCGTGCGTTATATCTTTTTGTTTAAGGTGTATCATTTGGATTTTAAGTTTAAACATACATTTAACAGAATCGTTGTACAAATGAATAAAGAAAATCGCAGCTAATTCATTGGCACTTAGCTTCCTTAAACTATCAAAAATTATAAGCTTATGATCATAAAGTGTGTTATAGATTTAAAAAAATCGTAAAATAGAAAAATAGATACATATATTCTTTTTCTAATTTCGTATGTTCATGTTCATCAAAAAACAAAAACAAAATCATATGTTTAAAGAATGACCGCGACATTCTCGAGATATAAGCAAGCAAAATAAAAAAAAATATAGCCTCAAATATCTTGAAAGATAAAAAACCTAATAGTCTGGACAAAGAGTTCAGCAAGAGATAATGGAAAGCTACATTAATTAGCTCAATTTATTTTAAAGATTTTTCATCATCTTTCAGAAATATCGTTTAAACAAAAAATTACTTTTTCGTGTATAACAAAAGAAGAGAGATAACATATAAAAAAATTTGTATCGGAGAATATATAGAAAAAATATATAACCTCAAATCTTGAACAATAAATCTCCTCATGATCTGGGCAAATAATTCAGCCAAGAGATAGCTAAAAACTACCTTTCTGGAATTTTTTAAAAGGAATAATGGCGATTTACTCAAGTTATCGTACGACATAGAAAATTGATTTTTTTAACAAAATGATTTTTTTCTCAGAAGCAGAAAAGTATTAAGACTGAAAATTTATCTGAATATTCATCTGGATGTTACTAATAACCAAAATCTTTTTAATCAATTGCCATGATATATTTCCGAGATATGACGGTTTAAAAACAAATGACAAAAGAAAAAAATTACCTTATCAAAAATTTCGGCTCGGAAATATAGGTAACATGATGCTGTTCTGAATGCATTATCACTGAACCGATGATATTATTTCTATAGTATCAGAAAACCCAAAAAAACTTAAAATTAAACATAAAAAAACCGCTAATAAACAAAAACACATCGAAAAACAAAAATACACACACATACACACATACGTACATACGAACATTTTCTAAAAATAGCGTATTTTGGTTCCAAATGTCCCAAAACATATTTGTAACATGTTTTTAAGAAAACTTCTTTTTTACTATTACAAAGCTTCTTCTAGGAGGAAGCAAAAATATCGTCATAATATGTAACTAGAATTACATTTTCAAATAACTTGTTTGTTTCAATTATATTGCATACGTCAAAGACTTCATTTTTTGAGGCAAGTAATTTTAATATCGCGCACTATTTTTCTCTTTTATAGTGCAACGTGAAGCTAGTGAATAGCTATTTATTAGAAAACATTAATAAAACAATAGAAAGGATAGAAAGTAGACGAAAAAAGTGGTTAATTCTAAGAAGGCAAGCCGAGCTAACACGATGTTAAAGCTAAAATCATAATGTTTTCTAGCGTAACATATGTATGATTTATACGTAATAAAGTATCTTCCTATATATTTTTAAGTATTTCGGTCGAAATTGGTCATGAAATTTTGTTTAGAATGGGTTGTTTGATGCAAATAAATTAAAGGGATAAAGTGTAAATATAATATAATTTAATTATAAAATAAATTAATAATTGAGGAGTGGACAAACAAAACTAGATAATTCCACTTTTCTTAATTGTGAGAAAATTAAAAGCTGTATTCTAATAGTATTTTTAATTTTTATTTCTATTATTTGAAATGAAATAACGTATTTTAAATCCACCTTAATGACTGAAGTTTGCTTTTAAATAAAAAATAAGATCATTAATGTAAAGTCAACAATGTATGATGAACAATCATATAATATCACATAATAGTACATTACCCAACAAGTGTGCAAAATAGACGATTCTCGCACGAGTGAAGTTTATCGCCCGTTTGCCCGCTTAGAGCTGTGTAGCTCGCTGAACAACATGCCCGTGTATGCGCCGTGTCGAAAAACGGCACACTTTATTTCCGCTCTATAGGCATAAGAAAAACGCGAAATCCAGACATGTGTTACAAAAAATATTATAGTGTCTACCACGGGCGAGTAGGCTTTTTTGACCTACCTTTTGCCTTTGAGACACAATATACTATTAAATTCAATTATGCACACTGAGTGCGCAAAATAGTTATTTTACACGCGCTGACAAAGAGAGCGGGAAAGGGCTATTATGCGCACGCAGTTTGGCAAAATCAATTTGCACCAAAAGTGGATATATCTGGATTTGTTCATTCCCTCCGCATTTATTCTATTACTGTCACTTATATTAGAATTAAACATGTTTTTAGGGCCATCTGTCAACATTATGATATTTTAAAAAGTAAGCCATGTGTTATTTCAATGCCGAAACCACTTTCAATATAGGATGATGCATTATTACTTTTGTATGCATAATAAGATATAAAATCATGAATATTAAAATTCGGTATAGATGAAATGTGCACTCAAAAATATTTTTTAAAAGTGGCTCTCTCAAACAGGTTTGGTAAATTTAGGGCTTCGATCGGAATTCAACGGTACTTCGTATAAACAGTTACGCATCTCACTTTTTTAAAAATTGGTAATTTAGGTTGATTTTCTTCTATTACTAAACTACCTTTCGCACTGAAAACTGGATTTACAAATTGACTATTATTTGCGAAGTAATCATATGAATGTTGATTCGTTTTTCTTCTAGCAAACATGCGAAGCGGATTACATTAACGATGAAAACTATGGTTTCTGAAAAAGATCGACTTACTTTTACCGATTCTAAAGTCTAAGAGTTTATTTAATTTTCCAATCGAAATTAAATATGGCAGCTCAGAACAGCAAAACATTTATTTCTTTCTATACTTATTTTGTATGATTTTGGCAACTACATTAATTTTCTCTTTAAACTCAAAAATTTGACTGAATATATTACTTGATACCAGCTGTAATGATCCTGTTATATAAAATTAAAATCGATTCAATATTATTGAGATCTGAACTATTACATACATATACACACACGCTCACTCCATTTATACACACATCCATACAAATGTTTTCTAATAATAGTGTATTTTGATTCCCAATGTCTCATAACATGTTTCTATAATGATTTTAGCATAACTTCTTTTACCATCACAAAGCTTCCTATAGCAGTTATAAATAGCTAAGCTGATCTATTAGTTAAGTTAGAATTACTTAATAGAGTTGAGTAAACTTTGCTGAAACACTATGTAAATCTTACTTAACAGGTTGAGTATTAGGTAAATTCTCTCAGGTATATTAAATCTAATTATAGTAAAAACTAAATACAAATTTTTTATAACTTAAAAATTAATTTTTGACTGCATTGGAGCACAGGCTTGTCTTATAAAACTACAAAAATTTACTGCTCATAAACAAGATCCATCCATTCCGTCATATAGCACTTTCAACCAAAATCCCGCACCCCAGCTCCATCGCTCTCCCAACCGTGAACCTCTCGTTAGACCGGGTGTCATTGTCGCCGCGTCTCGCAGGTATTAATTTGAGCGCCGCGGAAGAGGCGCCCAGCGGATATTACAGCGCGCGCGTCATTCCGCGCTTCGTTCGGCCTGTAGTCAGTCGGCGCTGCGTCTCTGCTGACTTATCTATGGTTTTGCTTCCGTATCGCGCGATTTCGATTACCGGATGACTGCGTTGATTGGGGACCGATCGAGATTGCCACTCTTGGCTTTCGTTTTCCTTTGCTGGATTATTCTGGAGACGTTACAGTGATGCACCGCTATACGTAATGTCGATGGTGCAGACTTAGGTTCAGGTTTCATGAGGTTCTAATGTTCCAGAGAGAATTGTTTAATATTTGAGGTTTATATAATACAGGGATATCTTACTAAATAGAAGATGTTCATCATTCAAATTAAAGCCTATTTGGCTTGAATAAACTTTGTGATTAAAAAAAATAACATAGATCAAATTTGTATAATATTTTGGCATCTAAAATTTGAAACCAGCTTCATAGAGCTTCATTTATATATATATATATATATATATATATATATATATATATATATATATATATATATATATATATATATATATATATATATATATATATATATATATATATATATATACTAAGTTTTATGGACAAATAAAAAAAGTTTTATTTCTGTTTAACTCAGGCTTGTCCCCTTAATACAATTTATACGATATAAATATTCACGAGAATTGAAATAACTAAGGTACATTTGGATATATTTATGATATATCCATATGTTAATAAAAATATGTAAAATTTCTAATTATATATATATATATATATATATATATATATATATATATATATATATATATATATATATATATTTAATTAGAAATTTTACATATTTTTATTAACATATGGATATATCATAAATATATCCAAAATATATCGTGTACCTTAGTTATTTCAATTCTCGTGAATATTTATATCGTATAAATTGTATTAAGGGGACAAGCCTGAGTTAAACAGAAATAAAACTTTTTTTATTTGTCCATAAAACTTAGTACATTCAATAGCAACAATTCTGAAAAATATTCGACTATAAATACTTGATTATATCTTTCATTTCAGCATAGTAGAACCTCAAAATCTTTATCCTACAGGTCACGATAAATCACTATTGTTAACACCAAATTTATTTGGAGGCACTTTGCGGCGTGCACGATTCTAGCTGATACAATGAACAAAAATATTTTTTTCTTTACCGTTATTCGACTCCTTTTCACATGTACTAAAAACTCATAGAGGTACTTTTTTGTTATTATAATATATATATAAATAAATATAATATATTATAAATTTTTAAAAAAAAATTTTTTGAGGACTAATCAATTTTTTAAAATAATTTTCTTAATAATTTTTTAAATTATACAATAAAAATATTATTCATTTTTCTATAGTTAAAATGCAGAATTCAGAATAAATGTAAGACTCTAAAGATGGACGTAATTTTGCATCGCGAAACTATAATAATTTGACGCGTATATTATACAAAAAAATTAAAAAACAAGCCATTAAAAAGTGATAAGCAATAATGACATAAGTATGTCTGCGTCAACAGCGATCTTATCTTACAGGACATGTTCCATTTAATTAACATAATAATATTGTATATATTATTAAATTAACTAGAGTAGATACCAACAATTATTAATTCTTTTCTTTTGTGACTCGTATTTTTATATGCTTTTTATAAGGATTACAAGAATTTTTCACTACGGATATCTAATAAAAATAAGTGTATGTAGGCAATCTGTCTAATATTATAATCAGAAATACGAACAACGGAAAAAAGAGAGAACCGTACGAAATGGAAACTCGAGAGAAGTACAAGAATAAATTAAACAAGAGGAAGTAGAAGAAGTAATAAAATGCTGCAGTAAAGATTGCTTTGTACCTAGCAAAATCTTACTAACTACTCAGTAAAAAAAGCATTACTTTTCGGTAACTGACAGTTGAAATAAATCTTTCTATAAATTGAAGATAAATTTTTCCCTTTTTTAAGCAAGAAATGGAGATAATGCTAAAATATCTAAGCTGATTTATGAAGAAAAAGAAACTAGAGGTATATGTAGAGAAGTAAAAAATGATGACCATCAGAAAAAGAGGAAGAATAGCAAAAGTGCAATGGAAATGGGAGAGCAGCAAGCAATAGCAGAAGGAAAGCAGTTCAAGTACCTAGGATATAAAAGAGGCGACAAAAACAGAGAAAATATATGCGGAGGCAGGAGAAAGGTACATGAAATACGAAGAGAAGAGAAGAAATCAGAGAACAAGTTACTTAAAGGGGGCCAACCTGAGTTAAACTCTAAAAAAATTTTTTTATAAGCCGATGCAAATTTTTGCTTTAAAAGCAACAATTTGGACAACATTTTTCCTATAAATATTTAATAGTATTTGTAAGTTTACCGTTGTAAAACCTTAAAATCACGTGCACGTTTCTAGGTGACACAATCTACCAAAAAAATATTTCCGAGGGTAATTTGATTCCTTTTGGTACCTATACACTAAAACTTTTACGGTTTACGTTTTCGTTAAAAAAGAATTTATCATTATTTTTTGGAGAACAACATAATATTTATACGACTTATATAATATTTTTTTGACTTATATAATATTTTTAACCAGTGAGTAGGCGCGCTTTTTCGGCCCTACGCGAACACGCGCGTGGGCGCCTCTGAGACGCCAAATTCAGGTAAATGGTGTTAGCAAGGATTATTAAGAAAACTGAAATACTAAAAACGTTTGGAGTAATTTGTTTATAAATAACAAACATTTATTTAACGTTTTTTGACTTTGTTAATAGTTTTCTTAATTAATTTATTAATCAAAATTTTTTGGGCTTTATTTGAAGTTAAATAATATTTCTGAAGAAATACATATGCAACAAAAATGCACAAATAATTATCTCGATTAGAAAATGCCGTTTGAAAAAAGTATGTTGTCTCAAAAGTGCCGCGCGTGTGCTCTTAGGGTAATGAATAAGTAAATCATAAAATTTTTAGAACATGCCTTAAGGAGTCACCTAAGAAGCGTGCATGGCCCAAAGTTTTCCCAATAAATATCGTATTGACAATGGTAATATATTGCATAATATAGGAGCAAGATTTTGAGGTTCTGCAACGGTAAAGTTACACATATTATCAAGTATTAAGTGGCAACTGGAAATCTAGAAAAACACGACGCATGTAATAGCAAGGGAGGTACTCGTATTGTACAAGAAAGCAAAAATGAGTGTATAGGAAGCAGAATGCAGAGATGTTAATAGATAAAATGTAATAGATGGATGGAGAAGATGAAAAAGAAGCGATAACGGTAAGAGATTGAACATATGCAAGACAATATCTAAGATGGATAGCACCTAAATATCTACAAGAAAAGGTAAAGCAAAGCAATAAGATGAAAATACAAGCCAGATTTATTCTTTTTAATTCTTAGGTCTAGTGTCCATTTCCCCATTCCTTTTGCATGCATGAAAAACGCCATATTCACACACTTGTTAAAAAAAATACTATGTGTCTTCGGCGCCCTCGACTCCCACTCGTGCTCAATTATCATCCTCGCTTAGATAAAGTAAATTTTCCCTCCTAGTTGCACAATGTAATATTTATAAGGATTACAAGAATTTTTTACTGCGGTTATCTAATGAAAAGAAATGTATGTATGTACTTTACCTATTGGTTGCAAAATTATAAACTTTTTTAGATGAGTATTAAAGCTTGCGTAAGTTTGAGTTTGTTATGGACATCTAAAATTTTCCCCTTGGTCATTTTTCAACGATTGACGATGTTTTATTCGTAAAAAGTTTAATTCCTTAATGCGATTGACGTCTTTGCTTGATAACCAGAACAGTGAATTACATTACTTTTAGTACAAAAAATGAAAATATGCAAAAATATAAGAGCAAATAGCAATCTCGAGACTTTTTACTTTATTTCTTCGTAGTTGATGTCTTTTTAATACTAATTGTTTTTGTATGCATTACCATTTTAACATATTGTGATTTTATTAAACATCGTATGTAATTTGCCTATTCTAATTTCTACGAATAGTGACTTCAAAAGTTTTCTTTTACAAGACTTCAATTTCTGGGTGCAGAAACGAAAGATGCTTAGCCTATAAAATCTATTTGATTCTGAAATATACAATGCTCATTTTTTTCGTTATTAAGTACGGATTCAAAATTTAAAAATATATTAAAGATTCATCGATTAAGTTTTGACTTATAAAATTTTTTAAATCGGTAATTTAATTTATAAATATACGATTGTAATTTATTTGTACTTAAATAATATTGATTAAGCTATTATTTACTACAAAATTTTTTGGATTAGCTATTGCCATTATTTTGTTACAGACAGAACAAAATTGGATTTTAATTGCCATTTAAATTAATTTATCTTACAAATTGGATGAAAAGATAATTGTATAAAATTTGTATACATTGTATAACAGCCTGTACATAAATTTTATCCAACGGAATAAAACTTATACAAATATTAATTTATATACACTTTCATTAAAATCGATTGCATGTAGATTATAAACAATTTCACAACTTTCATACAACCTGCATACAAGCTTACATACATTTTAACATTTGTGTCAGTAAAAAGTAAAAATTTATGAATTTTAACATTGCAATTAATACTTGAATACACTATTTATTCATTGCATAGTTTGAAACATAAATATAGACATTTTTTATGGACGATTACTAAATTTCGAAATTTGACTTTTTTCGTTATGGTTCTGAACGCTTCTTATACAGTATGAATTCGAAAGCTAACTAAGTGCCAGTGAATTGGTAGCAATTTTCAAATTTCTTTATAATTATATTAATTCCACCTTTTCTCATCTAATATCTCTACGAATCATCACTCAATCATCGAAAATTACGATTCACGACGGTATCATTCCGGCAAAACAGCTGTTGCACTCGCCGCCGATTAACTCGTCGCTCGCGCACCACGTGTGTCTCGTTTTCCATACTGTACGTGAGCGGCAGCACTTCGCGTACTCGCGTTATTCCCCCCTCCCTCCTCCTTCTCCCTTTAGCTCGTTATACCTTTGCTGAAACTCTCCCACTACTTTCGAGCTGGTGTGAAGCCGTCGAGGGGGATTTAAAGGAGCGGGTCTGGCTGCTCAGCATCCTCACTCGTGTTTCGGATCGAGAGCGCATCGGATCGAGATCGACGTTTGGACAATTAAGTTTCGAAGGATTGTTTACTTGTTTATCGGTTTAAGGTTGTAAGCGTCTGTATCATCCGTGTCAGAAGTTTCTTTTGTTACTTGAAATTGATATTGATTTGACGGGTACGGTAAGTTTTTAATTTTTTGTTTAATGAATCATAACTTTTGCATTGTTCTGATTCGCTATGATTCATTAAACCAATAATTGAAAACGTACTTTGTTGAACATTTTCTATAAATTTTCTACGTCAAAAGTTGTTATTTAAGATAATACGAAAAATAATTATATGATAATATTTAAAAATAATGTGATAGTCAGTTTTCGTGTAGCAAGATAACGTTTAAGTAGTTGACGTGAATAGTTATATATAATTGAGAAAAAATACAAGTTCACAGAAATTAAAAACAAGGCAAAGACGATTCCGTTTCACGAAACATATTCATTACCAAAAGTGCGTTAATTTACTTAATACTTTACCCACATCAATATTATCATATTCATCAACATATAGCAATTCTTTAATATCAGTTAAAAAATGCATGTTAAACAAAAAATTAAGAAAATTAATGAAAAAAATCTGTTTCTATAAAAAGAAAAACCTGGTATTCGACTCATTGTCAGATGACTGTATCAATGTCGATCACAAAATGAACCGCAAAACCTCAACACTGAAAAACATTCACCATCAACGTACAATCCTTAATGGACCGATAACTACAACTCGAATCTTCGAAAGTGTTTCGCGACCGCACGAGGAAAAATATCCCCAAATTCCCTCCAAAAACCACACTCCTTTCACGCCCAAATATTCCACTCTGGAAGGTCAATATCTTCGATCGCCGTTGGGTCCAACCGCGACGGTCATCCGATTCCTTTTCTTTCATCGGATGATACCCAGCTCAGTGCACAAGCACTTGCCTGCGCGTACTTTCTCCGGGGACGAACGATCGTCGTCGTCGCCGTCGTCGTCGTCGTCATCCAAACTAGATCAGGGTCGAAGGAAACGTGCACGGCACCGTTTTTCTCTCTTCGCGAGCTGGACACAGGCAGCAACGTTACTTTCTTTGCCTTTTTACCTGCGCGGTCCCTTCCTTTGGTAGGAGCGTCAGTCTCTCTTTTCTTGGTCCTCGGTGGGCGTTTTGTTTTGCTCGTTTTTCGGTGGCGATTGGATTGTTGAAGTATGCGTGTGCATGTAAGTATGTGTGTGATGGAATTTCAGATAGTCTTACTCAAATGTACTAGCGTAGTATTAGGAATTAGAACCATAAGAAAAATTTAGAATTATAGAAATAAATAAAATTTGAATTATGAAGATTTTTCTTTTATTGCTTCCTCAAAGAGGAAGCTTTGTGATGGTAAAAGAAAGTGTTTCTAACATGTTAGAATAACATGTTAGAAATGTGTTTGAAGCTTAAGAAATCAAAATACACTATTTTTAGAAAATGTCTGTATGGATGTGTGTACGTGTGTGTGTGTGTGTGTGTGTGTGTGTGTGTGTGTGCGCGCGCGTGTGTGTGTGTGTGTGTGTGTATGTGTATGTGTGTGTGCGTGTATATGGGATAATTTTTTAACAGGTGATTCTGGCAATGTGAGAGTGTTACTGTATTGGTCGAGTATATGATACGTATACGTGCGTGTTTATGCGTATACATGCAGTATGCGTATTTACGTTTATATATGCGAATTAGAGTATATGTTAATGTATTTACGTGTAAATATGTGTATGCGAATATATGTTAATGTAAAATTAAATGTATATATGTATATATGTTCATTTACGTTTATGTACAATGCTTACAGGTTTTGAAAAAAATAATGAAACGTGCAATATACGTTTGTGTACAATGATAAAACTACAGAATGAATATACAAAATGAAGTCATCAGATTAGACAAATAGTAGTGATTAGGTTACTTCTACGAAGTGAGAAAAGATTCCCTGAAAAGTCAGACCGTGAATGATGCACATCATAAGATATTAAAAATTCAAGGTCTAAAAGAAAGATTCATCTATAAACATTTACAATATTTTTAATAAGACATAACATGACCTTTATGGAAGAACTATGTCCAAATTTCTAAAATCTTTTCTATTCCTTCTGATAATCCAAAATTTTAAATTCAATTTTACGCACTATTTTCAGTTAAAAATTCAATTAAAAATAGATGAAAATCTGTTAACTTCAAAATCCTCCTCGCACAGTAGATTTACTTTATCCAATCTATTTGAAACTTTGTTCAAAGACACATTGTGAAACAATAACAATATTCATATCTTTGTTACAAATCAGCTATAATTTTTACTACTGTTCCGATTTTTCTTTTATTTTAAATAAATAAAATTCTTAATAAAAATTAGTATTCTTAAAAATAATTAAAATTGTGATTGACAATAACTTACAATAATTATTTTTAAACAATAAAACTCAATGTTTTTTATTGTACCATAAGAAGTTTACAAGAAAAGTTTCCAGTGGATTAATTAATTTTCCTTTTGCATATTTAACGTCCAATTTTGAGGCCCTAATAGAACCATTGTCCAAAACAGCATTAGCAAATCTTCTAATTCACTTTTAAAGAATTCAGTTTCCAGTGAATTAATCAATTTTCCTTTTGCATATTTAACGTCCAATTTTGAGGCCCTAATAGAACCATCGACCAAAGCAGCATTATCAAATCTTCTAATTCACTTTTAAAGAATTCAACATGATCTTTTATGCATGCAATGCGTCTTTCATACAATATTTATGCAACTCATCCAAAACAAACACAGATCATTCACAGTAAGACCATAGCCAAATACTAACTTCCTACATCCACTCTAAAGTCCTAAAGTTCATCGAATCTTGACCTGAAACAATTGCCACGCTTCCCTCAAACACTCAAGCGCATCAATTAAATCAACTGTCTCATCGTGACGATGCATCACTACCACCACACCATCGATACACTCGATCCTCCTCATCTCTAGGTCGACATTTCGACAGTCCGCATCTGCACACCTCCTTGTCTCCTCGCCTCTTTCTTTCCTCGCAAACACGCATCTCGCATCTCGCGTCGATTACGTGGTCACTTTGATATCAAGAGTGTACCTGTACACACCGGCTTCTATATAGTCGTGGTGTATCCTGCGAGCGAGCTCCTCGGCATTAAGGTCAGCCGGAGAAATCGCGCGTTCCGAGTGGACGCGCGCCGGCTGTTCGTTATACGCTATACTGCAGCCGCGGCGGTGGCCCCGACAGCTGGCGCCATCGCGTTGTGGAAACTGTAGTCTGCAGTGGGTTTAAGGAGTGATGCGGACGTAAGGATCGAGGTTTCGGAGTGATTGGAGATGTTGAGGGTGCATTTAGATGGAGTTTTAAAACCGCGAGTGATTGAGAGGGAGGATTGAATTGTATTGATTATCGCACCTCTAATTACATTTGTTATTAGTTTAATGTATTTTATGATAATAACTGGAGTCTCTACATTCAATTAAAATATTTATTTTGTATGACTTTATAGTAATATGTAATAAAATGGTAATTAAAGGAGCGCTAGTTAGCCCATTTCAAATCTCCCGCTCAAAGTTGGAACCATGAAAGTGCTTCACGATTCAAATAATAAATAATTATTTTTATTGTGTTCTAAATGCGCTCTAAAATTAATAAATTACTAGAGTTTTGAGTGTAGATAGCATATAAAATGGTCTCAAGTAATTATTGTCAATGATCTGTATAATTTATCAATAAATAAATATTCATATAAGATTTTAAACAAATAAACTTGTGTCACTATGTACTGTACTGTATTTAATAATATGGGATTATATTCCCGGGAAAAAATGACTTCACGCAAGCATATATGAATATTATATCTGAAGATATGTGAATGTATATGATCATATATGTAAATAGTAATATATATATGAGCAGAAACGAATTATGGCAACATATACACGTATATGAACGTTTATGGTCATGTATGTCCATATATATAATAATGTATTACCACATATGACTATATACGATTATATATGACTGTACATGCTTATGTATTATTATATATGGATAATTTCGAATATCCAAATGAAACTTTTGATATGTCCATATATATGTATGCATGTACAGTCATATATAATTATATATAGATATATGTGCTAATACATTATTATACATGGTTATATATGGCACATCATTTGGCTATTATATAATTATGTATAATCATATATGATCATATAAGGGCATATATGGGCATATATGAAATCAATTTTGTTAATTTTCGGATTGCATTTTTTTAATAAATATGCTTATCAGAAAATATTTTTAGAATCATGGTGTCATTTGAATGTTACCATCCGGATGATACTTCCAAAAAGGTAACTTTATATTAGTTCAGTGCAGTTTTTTAAGTCGTATAATGAAAAATCCATTAATAAATATAACCGTACATGAGCATATATGTGTTAATATATGATCAGATATGTTCATCTGTTGCCATAACTCGTTTATGATCATATATGAGTCAATTGTACCCAGGATTTACCATCCCCTGAAATTTGTTGGGAGAAACCACAGATACAATACATCTCGCTCCCGTATGTTTGAGAGCCGATACGTCTGCTATACGTCGTACGTATAAGCATGCGCGATCCGAGGGGATTCGGGAAGGTCGCTGCGATCGCCCCGCCGATTTCGACTTCTCGATCCGGTCCACTTTGGTCTGCAGCTGCGCCGCGTCTGTTTTCGCAATCCCGATGCTGGTTGGATGAGAGGAGCGCTTTGACGAAATCTCGGAGGAAGGCTCGTCTATAGAGTTTATTTATAGACCGTGGTTGCTGAATTTTTTTCTGTTATTGGGCGTTTTATTGCGTCTGGCTTGGGTTTTGATGGTGTTTTTTAATAGATGCGTAGAAGAAGTATCGCTATTAATGCTGATGTTCGAGGAAAGCTTATGGAAGGTAATCAATTGACATGCAAACGTACCTTTTTTTTTGTTGTATAGAAGGAAACGAATGAATATGGTTTGATGGATTTGTAATGGATGTGGACGTGATGATAATGCATTTTTGATAACTTATACTTTGTAGGGAGAAACATTCTTTGATAAATGAAATCGTTTTTTTTTTAAACAGTTTTAGTAAGCATATCATATAGAAATATGTTTTGAGGCCTGGTTAGCCCTGCCGGCATCAAAATCCACTATTTATATAGGGTGATCAACCGAATTACTGACCCCCTAGCAATTACTGAAATCTTACGTTATTTTCCTTTAAAAGGCAAATAAATCTTGCATATTAATATGTACGAAAATTCTAACAAAATTATAACTGTTATTGAAAAGATTCTTAAGTAAACACATTACTATTTCTTCTAATAATATTAATAAATCTTCAATTGTACGGAGGTAGCAGTGAAAGCGATAAAAAAGGCGGCGCCTGCAGCGCGAGCGTAAGCTCATCTTTTCACCGTTGTTGTTTTCATTAGTAAACGACTATAAGTTACCGTTTTCGTAATAAAAATGTTCTTTAATTTTAGTTATTTATTACGTTAACATGATATACTAGATTATATAATTTGTTTCAACACAAACTCCATAAATTCGCTGGGTGTCAGTATTTGGGAGGTCAGTAATATGTCGATAAAATTGACGTGTCAGTAATAGCTTAACGAAGATACATTTTATTGTATTAAATCTCCGATTGAAAATAAATATTTTAAAACTTACTGATATTTAATTAATAAATTAAATGTACTAAATACTCATAATGTCGCAGAAAAATTTATATTTTTGCAGCATAATCGTTAGAAAATAAGTAATAAATAAGAGTCAGTTTTAAAGTGTCAGTAATTGGGTAGGTCCCCCTAATATGTATATGAGTGACCCGGGTAAAGATCGATTAAATATATATAATTATATATCAAAATGATATACAATTATATAGTTGTACATAAAATGATGTACAATTCATATATATAATAAGTGTATATAATTATATGAAATTATATGAAATTAAATATATATACCCTGGTAGAAAATTATCTAATTTTATCGAGGCCCTCGATTATTTCCTTGGCAAACTAGATAGATCTACATAGTTCTAGATTAATTTTCTACCAGGGTATATCATCATTCATTTTTGCCCGGGGTGCATGCGTGTGTGTATAAAGAGAAAATGAATAATCTTGTGCATGTGACTATGTGTGAGTGTGTGTGAGCGTGCCTTGAGTGTATATGTGTCTGATTGAATAATGGAAATTTTATGACTCACAGGGATCCACAATCAGTTATAAGAAATGAAAAAAAAACGAAAGAGTATGGACTGAAACCAGGTGCACAACATCTCTGCGGAATATGATATCATTAATATTGTATATGTTATTAATATAATATAACCCGGTACATAAATAAATCATCTGTAAGTTGAATTTAAGTAAAAGGAGTACAGCGTTCTCACGCTAAAAACAACAACATACATCTACGTATATCTAAAAGCTAACAATGACCATCAACAAAGAACAACCCAACCTCCCAATCATCCCAGCCACCTAGAAAATTAATTTTCCCAGAAGACCGCATTTCAAGCGCATCCACAATGAATCTCTCGCGAATCTCGTCCGCGACGCGATCTTGACCTCGATATAAGTGCAATTCGCGGGCCGACCTTGAAGGACCTTCATCCCGCCGTGGGGTGCGCGAGATCACGCAAGAACTGCTGCGAGCGAGACGCGATACATATATAATCTTCGTCCTGGCGCGCTGATCCACTTTTGCGCGAGAGAGAGAGAGCGAGAGAGTCCCCGTATACCGGCAATTTCGGTTGAATGAAGCTGCTGCTGCTGGTGTTACGTAAAATCGTTTTGCGCGCGAGGTACGACTTACTTTCGTGGGACTTCAACATTGAAATTTTAATGGCTGCGTGTTTGTAGGTTTCCGAGAGCGGAGTGTAGTGGAGAGAGGTTGAAAGTTTGAAGTTGTGAGATTAGAATTAGGGTAGAGGATTGTATGAATGAAATTATAGGGTAATAGGATACACCGATTTTTTAACTTTTGTAATAATAAAGAAAGAAGATTTTAAATTTTGATGTCTTTAGTTTCTTTATAGATTTGACTATACTGTAAAGATTATATTGAATTGATTAAAAAGTTAAAAATAAGAACTACTTTTTGGTGGATAAAATGTTTGTGCTTAACTATTGAAAGTCTCATAACAATGTAAGAAATGAAAGTACAAATTTAATTTATACATAATTTTATTTTTAGTAACTAAGATTTAATTAGTAAGACAATTATTTAAAATATTTTTTTAAATTAACGTAAAATTTTAATATAGAAATAATTAAATCAATTAATCCTGTCCTTAAAAAAAGAAGTCGCACTATTGTGTAATTATAAACGTCGTTTGCAAAAAGCATACAAAGTGAGTTAGACTTCTAGTAATAATAAAAATATGCATGAAATTAATTGCTACTTTTATTATTTACATTGCAATGACGGCAGTGTTGGATATGTTACTGCTTTAAAAGTAACTAGTTAAAGTGTTCGTTATTGCATGAAATAATGTAACGAGTTAAGTTATCGTTATCTGAAAAGTAATTCGAAGTAAAAGTTACTTCTGTTCACCAAATTTTTTTCAACTAAAAAAGTATTGGTATATGTTATTTTACATGCTTTTGTTGTTTGAGTTTTAGAGAATAAACATAACTACCTATTTAAATATTAGTTGATATAAATTTTAGCAAAAGAGATTTTTAGTTTTAAATCAGAGTAGTGGAAACTCCAAAGAATATTTATTAACTTAAGGAAACTAAAAATGCTTGTTTAAAAAATGACAAATTGATTTTATATAAACTTGACAAGGCATTCATTATCTCTGTCCAAATAAGGGAAATTATTTAAAAATAAACAATAAGACTAAATTTTAAGGATAATTTTGATACTACATTATACCTGAATTTACGAAAATTTATTTTAAAATGCGGTGTAACATATTGATTAGGTAATTTTTTAGTTGCAAAATATAATAAACATATTTCATGATAATTCAGTGATAAGCGATGACGGTTAAAATAGCTGGAAAAGATTCATTTCTGTACCTAATAGACCAACTGACTCTTATCACTATATATTCTTGAATAGAAATAATGTTAGGTACTTTTTTAGGTCTCAAAATATTCCTTGTTTTAAGACGAATTTGGGACAACTCTTAGTTTTTCAATTAACAATTAACTACCTTCTGAGTAAATAGCAAAACTGTTTTTAGACAAGGATTAAGAAAGGTTTGAAAAATCGAAAAAAGAAATAAAAAAAAATCCTTATATCCCTACATTTTAGTAATGAACAATTTTATAAAATTCTTATAATATATTGCCTAAAATTTTTAAACATCATAAATTTTCACATAACTTTATTTATACCTAAACTGTGAATAGTAAAAAAGACATATCATCTTATATTACTGCTATTAAATAAAATGTAATAAGAAACGATAACATCAAGTTTTGACTTAGATAGTTAAGATCAAACGTGAGATCACGATCTGCGGATTACTTTTATTTCATTAGTGTATTTACCAAGGTTTTGGATAGCTACCTTGAATTTAAATTTCTTAAGGTATGTACTGAGATTATCAAGATTAACAAAAAATATTTTCGCAAAATTTAGAACCAAAAAACAATAACAATCAGTTTATGACAAACTATACAAATAAAACGAATAGTATGTCAAAGTAAAATATCATTGTACATAGATTGACCAAAACATTTATAGAATTTCATTAAAATCCTAGATATATTGAAAATAAGTGCTTGATAATAAAATAATACTGATCAAAGGTGCTAACAGGCTATTATTAAAAATGGTTATCATAGCAATGATGGGGCGGCATTGACCACAATTTTAAAATTACAACATTGTAAAATACAAAAGATCTATGCTTTTCAAAGCTGTAATTCAGATGTTTACGAGAAAATCTATTATGACTTACGTGTAAATTAAAAAGGCAGTCACGATAAATTAGCGTGAACTCACAGAACAAAACGGCGCTGGTTGCGTTATTACCTCATAATTTATTGCGGCAAATGCGTGTAACTACCAAAATCACATATTTCACCGTGTTTATACGGATTTTTCATCCAAGAAAAGAGGGTAATAAATATTTAGCTGCTTAACAGGAATTTCGTCGCTATTCCCATTGAGCAATTCACTATTGCTGTCAGATTAGATGAGATTAGACAGAGACACATATCTGCGTGTATCCAAATGCTTTTATATTATTGTCATTTTTGCGTAATGTATTTTTTTAAGATTTGATTTTAATAAGTTAGATACACTTACATAGATAATATTAAGATATAATGCTCTTCATCTAAAATATGATGTCTTTTGAACACTTTGAAATTCTAAATAATATATTTATGTATAATATTACTAACAAAACAATAGTTACTTCAAACTCATTAAAAAATTCTGTTAAAACAAATCACATTAACCATGTGCACGACAATCTTTTGACTACTGTTACCAATGTGCATCAACTCCGTTATAGCATTGTTATAGCAGTGCGTTATAGCACAAAATCATATTGTGATGGATTATCATCTATGAAAAGGAATTTTAAACTGTCTAAAGTGTCGATAATCATGCACCAAAAATTCAATATTTTATCTAACAGTTTTCGTTATATCTCAGAAATCAGTTTAATACAATAAATAAATCTAAAATATTGTATGCAAGATTATCAAATAAATTTTATTATCTCGAGAACGAATTGATGAATCGGCCTGAATTTTTTACAGTTTCTGCATATTGTTAAAAATAAGCACTTCCACGGGTTTTAAAGTGAGTCTAATCATTAAAACTAATGAAGATAACATTAATTAAATTGTATTTAAATTGTTTCAAATCGTGTTTCTTAATTAAACCAAAATTTTAGCACAATCTTAAGATGCTTAATAGTAGTATATCTACAAATTTGACGGTAATTTTATCGTTTTTTATACCTGTAAATAGAACTCCCTTACCCTTAGCTGTCGAGGTGAAATACAATCACGTATCCGCTGACATGGTGGCATATGGACACCACTAAACGTTTTCTCAAATTTTAATATGAAATTGCTTAATTTACCATAAAATAAAATTTGAGTTACAAGATACAGTGATTTTGAAGTATTTTGCATTCTTACTTATGTACATAATAATTACAAATTAATATTAGAAATTATTTTGTGAAAATGGGAACAACGTAAAAAATTGTAGATTAAGATATGACTTTGTTTTGAAGGTTTAATCTACTAGAATTCACAAATTTTATGTTGTTAACGTCAATATTAAACATTTTCATAATCCACGTGGTGGTCCAATAGCGACATAAAATCAAGAATTTATCAAAAATGACTTCTTTATTCTAATTCTGAGTCTACCCTTACAAAATCGTTATATTTTTTATGACTTTAAATGGGGGGTTTGGATTTTAAACACAAAATGTCTACATAATTATTCAAAAAATAAAAACGCGTGGTGTCCCTATGCCACCACCTCGGTAGCTAAGGGTTAAAACAAACATCAATAATTAAACATTTCTTTTTCTGTTTCGATTAGGTATAATCAAATGTACTATCGAGGTATCAATTTCAGATTCACGAGGCATCAAATAACACTTTCAGTTAGCAGCAATTCACTCTAATATTTAATATCTAACTATCAACTGCCAAAAATCAAATAAACAAAAGCAGCATGCACACTCTCTTTCCAAAACAATATTCAGCCATCATGAGAACAAAAATGCAAGTAAAATCCGACTTCCCCCATTTCCACTCGCCGCAGCGCAATCAAAACAACCGCGAACTTCGCGAGGAATCGTTAATTCGCACACAAGCCCATGAGCGATGCCCCGAGCGCGCGGAAAATTACTTGTGCGCGCTGACGTTTTTCCCTTCGTCTATACCTTTGACGCAAATGCACCGGCTATATTGTAGCCTCGTAATCCGCGAAAATGCGCTGCGAGCGCGCGTGAGAATCCGCTTGCGAATACCTAATTGCCGCGCGCAGCCAGCAGCCCGACGATTATTCACTTCCGTCGCGGCGCACGATGCGCGCGCGGAGCTGTTTGTTTACAAACGTTGCGGATACGTTTCGCCGTGAGCCGCTCTTGGGGATTTGAGGTGTCATGGCTGGAGCGAAGCGGTAACGACAGTCGACAGTTTCTTCTTTTCTAATGCCTCGTCTTCACTGGTAGTTTAATAGAGTCGCGCTTTAACTTTCAATATCGAATAAGGTAAAGTACCCAGTACCGGGACAAAGTGAAAATTGGGAGCTGTACTGGGACAGTAGCAAAATACTTCTATTACTATTAAATCTGATAAAAGTATCGATGCATTATCGTTGTTTATGATGTTATGATTTATGATTTATGATTATCTTTGTAGTCAAGATACACTCTTTGTAGTAGTGGGGTACATTTAATAATATATGTCCCACTACTGCATCCAAACGATGTCCCAGTACTGCGTCCAGGTCGATATAGCCCGTCCCACTTCTGTATTCTTGTGTACATTTTTTCAAACATACTCTTTTAATATAAAAAAGCGTTTTAATGTCTTTGTATGTGCATAAATAAGTAAAATTGATTGCAAATTAATGGTTAGATTTAATTGTTTTGAACAATTTTACTTGTTGGTTTTAAAATCGTTGTCCGTTCGTGAATCATATTAAAAACTGTCCCAAAACTGGGTACTTTACCTTAACATTTATGTTGTTTAGAAAAGCAAGACTTTTATAGTATGAAGAAATAGAAGAAATACATTTCTACACAATAGAACTCTTTAAATTTTACTAGCAATTATCACTGTAATGTTATTTAATATTAAAAGTTAAAGCGAGACGCTATTAAAGTGCCAGTGAAGACGAGGCATAAATAAGCATACACAACAGATGGTTTTTAAGGGTCTACGATAGCCATAGCTATAATCAACTAATATATATAGTAAATGTGGAAAAGTTGCCTTCGTACTTATACGTCGCGAAAAATTAATGAAATCAAAATCAGAGAGGTGCGATCGCTTCCTTTTGACCTATTGTATGGAATCATATTGTTTGGTAATAATTCATATAGCTTCTACGATGTGCCAGAAGAGAAATAAATTTCGAAGCGGTGAAAATTTTGCAGGTTGTTGACTTTGAAAACAAAGCTATTTTGTTGACAACTTCATAGAACTTCAAACGCTTTTAGCAAGAAGATTGATGATCAACCAATGCCGAAGAAAACATTACATTTTATCATGATAATTGTAGTTTTATTCAAGAAATAAGAATTAGGCTAATGTTTATAGACCAGCAGACTATTATTTATTATTCTTTTGTATGAATATGCCTTAATAGTAGAGTAAAGATTCCTAAACTCCTCCCTTATAACCTTGAAAAAACAGTGGTCATATTATGAAGTAATCGTTACTACATATATTAGTTGAGTATATCTATGACTATCGTAGGCCCTTAAGACTAATTGTATTTAACAGCAATTGTACTTATAAATGTGGTTGCAATGGATTTATACGTAAAAGAGAAGGACTAAGTAAAATAATAATGAAGTGAAATATGACAAAGCTATTAACTTTATTTGAATTGACTCTAGTATTTTCAAATCAAGTCTATTATATTTTTGAATCATTTTTTAAACTATTTAAAAGTTGTTATGAATTTATTTCCTTTACACATTCTAAAATTGTACAACATACAGAATTATTTTGTATAATTAATTTTAAAATTCGTCCGCTTTAAATGCTTATTTTCGAAGAAAAGGTGGTCGTTAATGATTATTTGCTTCGGCCATGACACTTTAAATCCCAGTGGTTAATTGCAAGTGGCGTACGCGGTTCTTCTGCGTAAGATGATTTTGGTCATTTCGAAATGGAGTTAGGGCTGAATTTATAGGTGAATCTTGATCTTGATAACTGAGCGTGCTTGATTCTCTATCTCAATCTCAATCGTAAAGTGGAAATCATGTAGCACTCTTAAATGTTTCATTCTTGACAATTACTTAAAATATTTATTTCTTAACAAATGCACACAACTTTTCGTATTTTACTAAATGAATCTTTGAACAAAGTTTCAAGTGATTGATCAATCTCTCAAGAGAAAATATTTTATGTAATAATTTTAGAAATGATTAGGTAGTTTTACTTGTCACTGATGAAAATCACTTAGCTGCTTTGCTATAAAACAGGATTCAACTGACCATTATCGCTAACTTTACGCTCACTAGCTAAAAACGATCGTTCTTCATCATGTTCTTAATTATCGAAGAACTCATATAATTGACCTGTTGACTTTGATTTATTTGAGAGTCTCGCTCTTTGTATTATAATAGATTACGTCAAGTTGTCGCGCGAAATTCACCTCGCTAATGACTTTCATTTTCCTCGAAACGTTGGAAATCGTTATAAGCAGAGTGTTATCATTATACTATTATAAATTTGAATTTCCATCACTGAGCATAGATAAAACACAGATAAACTAATGAAGTATTTAATACAAAACAGCGGCTATTTGGTAATCGTGCGTTAAAACTAATTTTTGTAATTATTTTGCAGGACCAACCAATTAAATGTGATTGATGCAGTATCATACAATGTCACATAATGGAAAATTACAAATGAAAAATGAAAGGCAAGTGTGAAAAGTAGTCTAATGTAAAGTTTAGTATAAGGATTGTAAGGTAATGCTTTAATTAAATGTTTATTGGTAGGTTTGAATTATCGTGGTAAAGAATTGAGAAGATGATCGGTAAAGCGGTACGTCAGAAAAATTAAATTTCAAAAAAGTGAGAAAATCAGGATATATTATATAAAAAGAAGATTAGCACTACTACAGTTTAATAGGAATTTAAAGAACTCAATAATACACTACTTGATGCGCTAGAACTAAATAATAAATAATAAAAAATTAAAGTCATTTTTAAAAGATGCATTGTTGGACAACAATAGCTTTAGTAATAATAATAATAATCATAAAACCTTGAAAAGTTCCGTGAGTATTTGTTATGTGCTAGGTTATTGACTGAATTTCTAAGATGATTTGGCTCATAATTTTTTGAAACATTGCTGATTATTCTATTTAAAAAATACTTTTCTCCACGTATATCTTAACATATATTAGCTTTATTGTGATGACATTTTTTGTAGACATTAAATAATAAAATATTTCTATGATCTCTAGTAATCTTGACATAGTCAACTTATAAAACATATAGTTTGACAAAGCATAGTGCTAAAGAAGTTGACAGCGTACCGAAAGAACGGTATAATTCGACTTACTTGTATCGTTTTGTCGGGCAGTCCTTAATTAGAAATTAAAAGTTTAACTACTCTCGGAACTCCTTGAGCCATATGCATGTATTTTAATAGTAAACGACGGACAGGTATAAAATTTGCATATTCGACATAGTAACTTTGGAATTCTTTCGGGTGCGTCAATGGAAGTATTACGTTATCAATTAACATTTATTCGGTAGTGGACTAGTTGTGTTATTGAAATGAGGATTTCAAGTCAATTTGCAATGACCGTTTTTTCTTTAAAATTAGCTTACTAAACGTTCGTATGAATATTCGCAGTCTGCGGTAAAATAAAAACCGTCGCCTACGTACAACTTAATCTTCAAATTAAATTAATCCTATAAATATGAAATTATTGGTTATAATAACATAATTATTATTATATAAATTTAAAACTAATATTAATTAAACAATGTCATTAAAGATAACACGCATATAGATACGTTAAATTCAATTTGCCAATTAACAAAAACAAAACCAGAAAACATTCCATATAATTCTTTAGCATCGAGGCTTAACTCGCTTCTCGAAAAACGCAGGCGTATTATATAGAAGGGTCATCTATCGCTGTCCATTCACTCTCTCTCCTTCTTCATGCATTTTGTCCGTG
Source organism: Gastracanthus pulcherrimus (assembly GCA_949152435.1). NCBI lineage: Eukaryota > Metazoa > Arthropoda > Insecta > Hymenoptera > Pteromalidae > Gastracanthus > Gastracanthus pulcherrimus. The sequence continues at coordinate 7,744,057 of OX424575.1, forward strand.
CTCCCTCTCCTCTTCTTCTCTCTCTCTCTTTCTCTTTCTCTTTCTCTCCTTTTCTCTCTCCACGTGGAAGAGAAAGAGGGAATACGGGTCAAACGCGCGCGCCACAACAAACCGCGTTCTCCGGTTCTTTGCAGACCGGTCAGCGCCTGCTTCTCCTTTCGCCCGGCGTATTATGCCTGACGAGTGGAATACTCGCATCCCTTAGTTGCGATGCTATCGGTTTGGTTGACATATTTTTTTATCGTTGATTTTAAGATTATTTATTTACGTTTTTATATTTAAGTTTTGCTGTGCTTATTGAATTATTATATTCGATTACGTACTGAAGTTTTTACTGGATTTTTTTTCGAACACATTCTTGATAATTATTATGATTCAATTAATATTTTACCCGATGGATGCTGATGTGGCATTGTACAAATAAGTATAAAGCTTGATATAAGTATAGAGATATTATTATTTTGTAAACATTTTTTTAACCTTTCGTGCAGAAACTTTGTAAAAAAAATAACACTAGGTATAGTTTTTAATTATCAAATTTTCAATGATTCAAGTTTTGGCATATTGATTTTGTAACAAAATTAAATTTCACATTTATTTAAATGTAGTAATTTAAACTTAACCCTGGAATTCCAAGATTCTTATTTAATCTAAAAAAAATTTTGAGAAGCTTTTAGTTATCTCTATAAAATAGGCATATCATGTACCTCGAATAGTTTTACAAGGGGTCACTCCGCTGCTTTTTAAAAAATTTCTCCTTTACGTTCAATAACATTAAAACTTAGGTAACTTTTTTGTCATAATTGAAGAAGCTTGCAAAGAAAATCTGATATCTTTACTAAAAATATTTTTAAGATATTGGACAAAATGGATGTATTTGATCAAAACAAGGAATTTTAAAAACTAATTAATTGCGCATACGTACTCGACAAAACCAAGTTTAAAAATTAAAGAATATTTCTCAACTCCAAAACAAATAAAAGTTAATATTTTTTACGCTGTTTAAACTCAAATTATGGTCTGAAATAAATGAATCATTTTTAGATTTTCTAAAATATAAAAGCTTCATATTTCAACACTAACAATTGATGGATAAAACATTTATCGTCAGAATACCTAAAAACAAAATATTGACTTCTGTTAAAAATAATTTAATCAATATATCCTGCAAGTTTAAAAAATATCCATGATCATGGGTTACCCAAGAAACTTTCGATGTTAGAAAAATAAGTTTGTTCTGACTGAAACGTTGAGTGTACTCTTATAATAATATTTTCAAAATAAATTGCTCGATATATGACTCACAAAAAGATTATATTTAATATATAACTCTAAAATTTTTTTAATAAAAATCTCACTCCAGTGACAATATTTTCCGAATTCTTTTAATGAAATTTCATTCCAAAAGTGTGAAAACGTAGTTACTCGAGTAAGATTTTCATTCAAAATTTTTTAAAAAGAATCTAAAAGAGTTCTTATTGCTCCGACTTGATAAGCAACTCAAACTTGACTATGAAAATGTAAACACTTTCTACTATTACTCGATAGTCCAAAATCACGCCAACCCTTTAAAAACACCGCATTTTACCAAAAACCAAAAAACTCATCTCCTAACTTCAAAACCCAGCTACGAAACCACCGAAGCACAGCTACGCAATACTTAACCCTTATTTTCCTCCCACTCGCCAGCAACCAAACCTCCATCATAAAGCACCTGTACGACTCGCGCGCCCGAAGAAAATCACAAAATTTCCGGCACGTTTCGAATCGCCAACCGACATATAAGCTAAGCCATTTCAACGCACCGCGTATCGTTAGCGGTGCGAGCCAGCAGGTCAAGCGAGTTGTGCGCGCGGCGCCCGCGCCTTGCGACACTGTGCGGTGTGTTTAGCGCGCGAGAGGTATAACAGCGAGCTCTTGTGCAAAAGCCGCGCCGGGCGCGGGAGCACGTGCCGATTATTAGCGCGGCGATCGAACTTTTGAGCTCGGGTGCGCGTTGATGCTGCGGGGAGTCGATAAGTGCGCTATTGAGATTTAGCCGCGTTACTTTTGATTGTTCGTAAAAGTTGGCTATCAATTCGCTCGCTGGAAAATCACACGGTAGATCGTTTAATTATTTATTCGTTTTTTTTAAGGATCCGTTAAGGACGTGATCCTCAAAAAATAAAAATAAAAACTTTGGGAGATATTTCAAATCTATAATCTACACACACACACATATATATATATATATATATATATATATATATATATATATATATATATATATATATATATATATATATATATATATATATATATATATATATATATATATATATATTAACGGAATACCACTGCTGTACAAAATTTCTGTTAAAATTATTTTTATGTTATAATTTCTGAAAAAATATTTTACATATTCCATCCTGCCTCTTTTCAAATGTTTTATCTTCATTTATCTACTATCTACGGTAAAAGTCAAAAAGTCGACCAAGTCGTGTTCCCGGTATTTTGCACAAAGGAGTATACCCGCAGATTTATAATAATTAAGCCGTTGAACGGGAATACATAAAAGTAAATTCGTAAAAATAAGTAGAAACCCCCGAGTATGGTTAGACTTTTCACATTGCTTTAAATGGGACAAATCCATAGATCCACTTAAGGGTAGTAATTTTTTTTATAATATTAATTTCTAAACGAGCTTTAAACAATGGTGTTGGTCTCATACGTTCCCTCGAGGTGGCTGCTATGGGTATCCTAGTTTAAAACGATATCTCGACCAAGTTTAAAACCAGATATATTAGATATAACATTTAAAATATTACTGTAAAGTTTCAATATTATTCATTGATTTGATTGCGAATTAAAAATCAGAATAAACATGAAATTTTTCAGTGGGTGTACGTGCACGTGTGTGAGATGATCATCTCCACGGGTGTGATCCAGATGTTCTAGATGATGAGCATGATTTTTCATGATTATCTCAGACACAGCCCAGATGTTCTGGATGCTGCGACTCAATTCGCAATGTTGTCCATATTTTATCAACTATCAATAATTCTATTCAGTGGGTGTATGTGCACAAGTATGAGATGGTCATCTCGTGTGTGATCCAGATGACCCAGATGCTGCATATGATTTTTCACTATTATCGATTCGTTTTACTACTATCGATAATTTTACAGTGGATGTACGTGCACTTATGCGAGATGATCATCTCGGGTGCGGTCCAGATGTACCGGATGCTGCGTATGATTTTCCTTTATTATTGATATTTTTTACTACTATCGAAGATTCTTTATAGTGTGTGTACGTGCACGATAATCGTCTCATCTATTTTCTGCATTATCTACATTATATTAACGGAATACCACTGGTATAGAAATAATTCTATTATAATTATCTTTTGATGTCATAATTTCTGAAAATATTTTTTCTATTACCTTCCGGACTTATTGCGAGTTAATCATCTGAGTTATTAAATATTAGAAACTTATCAAATATTAAAAAAAAAGATTGTATAATAAAATATTGTTAAAAAATTACTGTAATACATTTTTATTGCTTCCAAAACGCGAGTGAGCGGTTCTTGCTAGTATTTTAATTAACATATAAAAATATGAAGAATGAAATTTTGTCAGTTGTAAAAGTCATATAAATAGAAAAAAATTCTTGAAATATGCATAATGTAAATAGATTTTGATAAGACCTCAAGAGATGTTTTCGAGTGCCTAGAAATGAAGTCTACCTAGTTTGTACAAATGGGCCCTTGTATTCAGGATATGAACTATTTTACTTCAAATACACGTTATTTTAGTGAAAAAAGTCTACATCTTCTTGTGATAAATACCTATGAACCTATTAACACTAGTCAAAATTAAAGTAGGCAAAGTGAGCTTTACTTTAATCAGGTGTTATGTATAGGGTACCCGAAATAGGATATATAATAGGTTTCCGTAATTACAACATATACAGTGTGTCCATAATTGGATCATAATTTATTTACGGTATTCAGAAATCGATAGTTTATATGCACATAAGTTTATGATCTTTCTTTATTTATAGTGTATGATAATTAATTCAATGCAAATGTTTCTAAATAAATTAAAATCAGCTTTTTTAGAACAAGAATATTTAGATTAGCAATCGCCGATTTAAAGCGATTAAGTTAATTTGAGAAAGCAAAAAATGCTGACGAATTGGCAGCGGTTTTTATTTTTTTAAAGAAATATAAGATTTCTTACTTCAAAATTATTTAGAAAAAAGCAGATGTCTGTTCTTTTTAGGTGGCTGTTTAATACGATCTAAATTAAATAATTTGAAAATTCTTAAAGCGGTTGTTAACGTGCTAAATATTTTGCTTTTAATCTTTTAACATTTTAAGTGAAACTCTACATGAAAGGCGATACTTTTCCTATTGATGCGCATGAGTTATGAATAAAAGATTAGGAAAATTAAATATTTATTAGTAGCTTTAACAGCTTTGTGTATAGGTATTCACATAATTTTTTACGCCTAGATTGAAACATCCTATGCTTTTTTCTTTGCAGATGAGTTGTCAAACTCTTAAAACATTTAGGTATAATGTATAGAAAATCATTTAAAACATTTATTATTAAAAGTCATCGATTCACATAAAGAAATATTGTTCTTTATTATACGTAAGCCAATGAATCCGCAGTTGACGGATCGGATATCACAAAACCTTTAAATCAACCGTTCATACCAATAATTTACGAATGACACATGATTAAAAATCACTCAGTTTTAACCCTTTGTAGCCCATATTTTTTTCTTAAAAAAACAGCTTTTTTCGTTACTTGTTTATTTATAACTATTTAACAATAAATAAAATATCAATTTTTGTTAATTAGTATTATAGAGAAACCTCTTAGCTAATAGAAGAATGTAAAATCATTTATATACACTTATAAATAAAATTTGTATACATAATAATCTTAGACGAAAGAGGTGGCTATTATAATAGCCACTAAGCCACAAAGGGTTAAAGAAAATATGTTCAACTAGCATTTCGCGTATCTTTCATTCCCTCCTTGACCTTCTTTCCATTAAAACAATCAACGAACGAGCTTGGACACACCGATCAAGCCGCGCCTCCCCTAACCAAAAGCGTTCGGCTCCTCGACACGCACGCGGCGCATTGCGAAAATCCGCGAGGCTTCGCGAGGAGCAAGAGAAGCCACTATAAAAAAAATGACGGCGCGAAACCTGCGCGTATGTACTTACATCGCCTAATCGCGGGTGCAGCTCGCCGGAGGCCGAACAAGGCGATGAAAAGCGCAAGGAGGGAGAGAGAGAGAGAGACGTGCAGTCCGTTTGGCAACAGTATGTGTGTGTGTGTGTGTGCGAGGCTCGCGCCGATGTGCAGCATTTCGCAACTCTCGAAAACGCGTCTTTCGATGTATCAGTGGCGCACGGTGCTCTCGAGATGGCTGTGTATAAAGTCGATGGTGTTTGCTTTATGGAGGTAATGAAAACAAGTGCCTGCGTGTATAGCCTTGTTGAGGATTGATGGAGTTGCTGAGAAAAGGGGGAATTGGCAGATCGAATTGTGGATGATGAATTTGTTCGTGTCGGATTGGTAGTGGGAGCAGATATCATTGATATTAAAACTAGAAAATTAGAATTATGGATAATATTTTAACATTATATATTCTTAGAATTACAGGCAGCCTTACTCAAATGTTCTGAATTAAAAGGAAAATTTAGAATTATAAAAAATAAAAAAATTCAAATGATGAAGATTTATCAGCTTTGAAAGTAAACTGATATTAGTCGGGTCATAAAAGAAAGTTCGAATTATCGAAGGTTTGAATTATAGAAGTTTTATGGTATTGCAGGTAGAGATACTCGATTACTGATTTAATGTAAATGTTTACATAAATGAAAACACTATTGATCACTATACGAGTCATGTTTATTTAGTTAACATTATCAATAGTGTTTTTATTAGTCTATATTTTATTGTAATTAGATCTGACAATAATTTTCAGTATTACTCATTTCTTTGTAGTTTATTGCTTCTTCAGGCTTTGTGATGGTAAATTTTTCTTTTATAAAAACATGTTATAAAAAAAAAATAACTTTTGAGACTTAAGAAATCGAAATACACTATTTTTAGAAAATGTATGTATGGATGTGTGTGTGTGTGAGTGTATATGTGTGTGTGTGAGTGTATGTGTGTGTGAGTGCATCAGCATTTCTCTGCATATACACGGATAAACTCAATGTTTTAGGGCTCATTTTTTTTTGTTTTTTAGAGGATGGGGGACAAAGATATTTTTTTGTTTTGTGATTTTTTTTAGTTTTTATAGTGGTTTTTCGATTTTTGGGTTTTAATTTTTCAAGTTTTTTAGTACATTAGAAATAATATCATCGATCCACTAAGAACTCCCTTCTTTTGTTAAACACGAAAACGTCATTTTTTATTTAAACGGTTATATCTTAGAAACATATGATGGACAGTTTTTGAAAAAATTTGAAATTATTATGAATATGGAGAGGAATGTTCAGTAAGATTTTTCAGTCTTGACCTTTTTCTTTTAACAAGAAAAAAAGATTTTGTGAAAAAATAACGATTTTCTTTCTCCGACGATAACTGAAGAAAATCGGCAGTATTTTATCTGAAACTTTACACAAAGGTAGCTTTCTACTATTTCATTGCCGGTATGTTTTTTTAGATCATGAGATCTTCTATTTTCTGAAATATTGAGATTTCGTATTTTTTTAAATTTATTTTTGACCCATTATATCTCGAGAACGATGGGGTCATAGTTTATCAAACAGGGCTTAATATTTCCTTTTTTAAATGAAGATTCAAAATTCAAAAGATATTTCAAGATTCATCGACTTGGTTTTGTTTAATAAAGAGTTTTCGATTTTTCGACTTTTGAGTTTTAGATTTTCTTTACAACCCCAAATTTTTTACAGGCTCTTTCCCTTCTTTTGTATACATGAAAACGTACTTTTTAGTTAAACGGTTATATTTCGGAAAGATATAGCAATTTAAAATTAATTTATAACAAAGAATTTCATATTGGAGCAATTAATTTAGTTTGAGGAAGCTAAGTGCCAATAAATTGGCAGCGATTTTATCCGACTGCCTTGTTTCCCCATGCATAAATTACACTTCTTGGCGATTTGTAGAAATACCGATTAATTATCGCTACCTCCCAAACTAGAGAACGCAAAAAACGGCAAGGAAAACAAAGTTCCAGAATGTTACCCGCCAAGTGCATGAACCTCGATCGTTAACGCGCACTCTTCGAAAGAAAAAACCGGTCTTACATCAACGACCGCGTCAACACCGATTTTGACATTACGCGAACTTCTATAATGCGCGCGCTCGTGGAATGCCCATATATAACGCAAAACCAAGAGTCCAACGTTCGCCCGCGTGCGTATTTATATACTTTGCATATAATCCGTCCGGACGAGGAAACTCGTGATCTTTCCTGTAAAAATCTCGCGGCCCGAGAGCGAGATAGTTTGCGTGTATAGATATACGCGCAAATTACAATTCTGATCTCATCTGGTCGTTCTGAGCTCGCTCTCGGTCTTTGTGCTGTGAGATTTTTACAGGACAGATCGTATAAGTTTCCTCTTTTTACACCAGTTCTCGTTTTATATATATACAGGTTGTTTTTAAACGAGAACTGGTGTATAAAGAATTATACTCGGGGAATCCTTCGTAATTAATGGTTGCAGCGGACGCGGGTTGATATCGTGGCTCTGAGCACGTGCGCCACTCTGTGATTCAGGCGATTGCGTTGTCTCTCCAGAAATAGTTGACTTCGTTGACCCCCCGTAGTGTCGAAGCTAAGGGGCTCTCTTAAGGAAGTATTATAGCCCTCCTGCGCATTAGGACGAGTATACTCGTTCCAAAATATTTGTCAATACTAATTATATTTTGTATGACTAATGTAAAATCCTTTGTGAAATGATCATCTTTAACCTGTTAAATGAAAGCTAAAAAGTACAACTTTAATTTAAGAGATTGCAGATTAATGCAGCGCATATGAATGCAGATTTACATTCAATTAAATGCAAATATCAGAATATAAATGACTGCACAGGAGGGTTAGTCTTCGAAAGCCGAATTTTCATGCTTATATTATATAAAATAATTTTTTTAACGTAATTGGCGAAGATTTCGGTCGTTGTAAAGGATAATGTGAGATAAGCGGGAAAAAATATTTCATTTTGTACAATACTACAAACTGCTTTAGCACTATGCTTTTACATGTTTATTATTCATGTTGGCTATGTGAATAATACCAAAGATCATATAATACTTAATATCACAAAAATATCATCATAATAAAGCTAATAGACGTCACGATATACAGGAAAATTTTTTTTTTAAATTGAATAACCGCCTCTAATATTGAAAATGTGTAGTTGTTCAGTCTCAACTACTAAAGCTGATTTAGTTTCTATCCTCATGCATGAAAAGTTTCCAAAGAAGGATGCCCATGGTTGGTCTATGTCGACTAGGTAAAACATTGATGGGGCACCTATAAAACTGATATGAACATGAATAATTTATAAAATCTTAAGCATTTAAATACAAAATTTCGTCTTTACAAAGTGAAAAACATAAAGATTAATTCATTCTCTTAATTTTTACTACTTAATGTCTAATAAAATCTTGATTTTTTCACTTATTTTATTGAATTTGGTCCACTTTTTATAACGTTTACCTTCACTTCCCCGCATTAAATTTCTTTTTAATGTTTATATTTTGACAAACTCCAAATAATAGAGTCAGTTTTGTGCGTTCTCATACGTTCCCTGACTTACTACGTATCCGTGGGCATCCTCCTTTCCGGTAAAAACCCATTTTCGACAATTGAAAGAGGAGAAAATTTTGCAACAGATTGTGTGGTCATAATTATAGGTCAAAGTGACTCTAGGTCAAATCAAGGTCAAGTCAAATTAAGGTAAAATTTTAACAAAGCTGAAGCTGTGCGACAGCTAAAAATAGTGGATATCTTACGTTAGTGTATAAAGTCATGAGCATGGGTTAAATAGACCCGCTGGTCAAACTGAATTCAACAGTCAAATGAAGGTAAAACCACACTTTACTGTAGTTATACTTGACCAGTAATTAAACTCTGCTTGACAGCGGAAATCGAAAGCGGTGGATATTTTTCGTTAGTAATTAATTGTAATGTATTCATACAGTTACATTCAGTGAAATAGAGAAGAACATAAATATCGTTAGAGAGAGAAGAAAGGAGAAGTGAGAATGGGAGAACAATATAACTATTGCGAATACATCATCCGATGGCAGGACACTCGCATTTTGGACACCTAGGTGTGAACAGGTGATTTCTTCTCTCAAGAGGCGCGAGTTATCGACTCGCTTGTGATCAGCAAGCAATGCTGATGGTGAAGTTAAAGATCACCTTCAGTTGCTGACACTTTTCTTCGTGGCTATTTAACCCGTCTTCGTACCAATAATCTGGACGTCAAAGAAAGAAGAAGAAGAAAGAAGAACTAGTATGCATGATGAGTGAATAATATATTAGTCTACGTAAAAGCGATTAATTTATAATTCGCTCACGACCTTAAGAAAATAAATTTACTATTTCTTTTATTTTAATGTAAATCAATAATATATATATATATATATATATAGATTATTTATTTTCTCCAAATATTGCACTTCATTACATAATGTGGTCATGACCATACATAAAAACATTTTTTAAGCCTAGTATATTTCAAGACATAAAACATGCTTATACGTTGAAAAAACACAAACAAAATTATTGCCATCACGGCGAAAGCCTATTGCGGAATTATTTACTGCTTTATGATACATTAAAAATGCCGCTGAAGTGTAAAAAACAGTTCATCCTGACGTTAAAGGGTTAAGCTATAATTTGACCAAATTTTACAGTTATTTCTATTATCAATATTTGGAAATCACTTCTAACATTCAGCGAATTTGTTTGAATCATTTTATAACCATTTTTCAAATAGTAAAAATCAAAAAATGATTGGTTTTTAAATGTTTTTTGTGTATAAATGGGTTTTTTATATTTTGTATACATTCTAATTTTATATAACATTAATGTGATATATAATACGAAAATAAAATATATTATTTAATAATGTTAATTATAATATATAATTGATATCACTTTAAAAAAGTATAACGTCAAAACAGTATACGGGAACCGAAAGTCATTGAACTTCTGGCAACTACTGTACATTTACTTTACATCCATACGAAAATTCCTAACGATTACGTATCTGTTTTAATTCTACGCACGCACTGATAGAACTCGCTACATGAAAACTGGGCAAAAATAATAGGTAATTTTATGCTCTATTTAATGTATTTACACCAAATCGATTATAATATTTCTAATGTACCAAACAACTCGAAAAACTAAAACTTAATTATCCAATAATCGAAAAATTGTTAGAAAAAACTCCTCAAATATCTCGAAATATAAAGTCCTTGTGATCTGGGCAAATAACTCGTTCAAGAGATCGTAAACAGCTACCGTTTTGGAAAATTTCAGATCAAATGCTGCCGATATACTCCAGTATTCGCAGCTGAATAAAAATCAAGGGTTCCAGGATGAACGTGAGCCTGGAGCTGGACCTACCGTATAGTGCTTCATGGGTAGCAGTGCGAAGTATGGACGATAGGGAGTTGCTGGTGACCACGGACTATTGCCAGGAGATCGGAGGACAGGAGAACTGCGAAAGGTTCAGGATTCAGAGGATCACTTGATGGACAGTTGAGATACAGGGCGCTAGACATTGATGGATTTATGAATGACATTAGATATCCGTTGAACCTCCAGGTATAGGAACGATAAGGGGTACATGGATTTGAGGTACGAGAGCGTGTGCGTACCGGAGAAGCACACGTTGATAACACAGCGATAGTATCTGAGTGAGTAAGGTGTGACGTTAGAAACTAATATATGAGATGTTGAATTTGTATGGCTTTGCTCTGTGAATCTAGTGGCCTTTTATTTGTATATTCGGAAAGTGTTGTGCTTATTTCAGTGTGTAAATATTCTTTGTGTAAAATGTTATACTGTATATGTGATAATAGTAACGTTTATTGCTGGAGTGTAAGTAATTTGAGAGAGCAAGATCTTTTGTTATTTATTTTAACACTGTTGTGCTTGTTTTTTTATGATGATTGAGTGTATGTAACTCTACTTTTTTTACTAACGATTAAACTTTTGAACCTTATGATTCAGAAGCCCGACACCATCGAACTGACCTATTCTAGATTATACGATATACTACTAGAATTGTCTCTATAAGCTCGTACAAGGTATTCTATTAGAACGACGAATTATAATTAAGTTAATATAATTTAATAATTATTATATAGTAAATAATGAATAATTAATAATTAATGAATTATTAAATTAATTAATAACTGTTATTTAAAATTATACTGTTATTGTTAATACAAGAGAAAAATAATAATAAAATACAAATATTTCAAGTAGCGCTTCTACAGGTGATTTACAATCCCACTTTTTTTATCATTTTTAATTATTTAAGCTATTTTTTTATTTTTACATTAAACTTTCTGTCTTATAAGATCTACTAGATGTTAGTAAATATATGGAAATACGAAAGAAAATTTTTTCTTAGTTGTAAAAATAAAATGCTATAGGCAAACGTATTCTAAATAGTTACATATTCTTCAAGAAAATGTATACTTTAAATAGTTAATTATTACATTTTTAAAATAATAATTGTGTAAAGAAAGATTAAAATAATATATTACATATTTTTAAAATCAATTGGTCATAATTTAACTATCACTGTTTTTTTAAAGTTTTTATAATAGTGAGTTTCCTCCTTACGATTTATTTGATAAAGTATTGTAAATATGTTGTATACAAAGCCTTCGAGTCGGATTAAAACGACACGCCGGTAACAAACATTTCTTATATATTATACGCTATTTTCCTGTAGGAGCCGGTTGTTGCAGCGAAAAAGAATGCTCCAAGAGTTCATCGCAAACAAATGTTTACGATCTCGAGATTCGGATATCGTGGCCGGGAACATGTGCGCCACTGTTAATCTTTGCGAGTGCGTGGTCTCTTCAAAAATACATTTTCCCTGAGTTTGTCGGAGATTCTTGTTATTGTAAGCTTCTTTGACCGTTCATAGGTGCTCAAGTTCGGGTTCGTTCAAAGAACCGATAGAGTAAAAATCCAGTAGTTTGAATATGTTATTAGCAATACTCTATGCGACTTTGCTATAATCATTCTTTAGAATTCTTTTTATTAGACAATTATTACACTGACAAGGAGTGTGTCCCACCTGTGAGAACCCTAAAATGAAATTCAGTACCCGCATTCTGTTCCTTGTTCTCGAGATACGAACTATTTTCTCCGAATATGCGTTATTTTAATGAAAAATTATACCTTTTCTTCATATTATTCCTGTATAAGTTTTGACGCTGACAAAAATATTGAAAAGGTAAATAGAAGTAAGCGAAAAAAGCTTTAATTTAAGCTTTGTTTCTTAAAAAATATCAATCTGATTCAAAGTTATAAACAGTTAAAGATGGTGACTAAAAATTATATATATGTACATATGTAATTGCATTATATAATTATATATATATATATATATATATGATTAGTAGATGGATGACATCATTTCTTGGAAACGAATTATCTGAAAGCAAAAAACAAAACGGTTTCATGTTCTGTATCGAATTGGCTATGGCCTCAAGCAGAATGAAACATTTTCAATGAAAAAAAACAAAATGGCGGACTTTTATTTTTTCAACTTTTATTTTTTCAAAAGTCCGCCATTTTGTTTTTTTTCATTGAAAATGTTTCATTCTGCTTGAGGCCATAGCCAATTCGATACAGAACATGAAACCGTTTTGTTTTTTGCTTTCAGATAATTCATTTCCAAGAAATGATGTCATTCATCTACTAATCAGACGAGTTTCAGCAGCCATTTTCAAAACCGCCATTTTGAACAAAAAAAAAATTTTTTCAAGTAATTTAATATATGTGCTTTCATATGTAAAAAATTGATTACTCAACATGTTTTGTACTATGAATAAAATTTATTGAAAAAAATCACGTTTTTTGGAGTAACCTGGCCTTAATAATCTTTCACATCCGCACCTTTTTAAAGTCAAATCTTCCAAAAGACCGTAATAGTTCTGATCTACGTGACGATTTTCATACCATGGCACACCATACTGTGTGGTTTCATCAGTTCACAATCGTCGATGTACCGAACTGTAGCATTGTGGCGAAGCTGTCGTTTCCCGATATGTACGAGGACAGAAAATTTACGACTCAACTAATACGTTACCGCGACAGCTCCGAAATCATCGCCTCCAGTCGACAACATTGCGGAGATCGGCTACCGAGATGCAGGCTAACCTACGACTTCGAGGAGCGACAGATCGGCGATCATAAGCCCTACGGAGCCACGACGGCTACATCACCCTAACCGTGGCCAATCAACTACCGGGCAGGGGTTACTACTCGTTCGGTTACGTAGGGAGTCCCGTCAAGGGATACAAAGATTATACGGCGGTGTCGTGCGTCTATCCTTCGGATGAAGCAAAGAAGCTCCTGTCCGACATCTGGCTACCCAACGTGAGGATAGACTCGTTGTCGTTCTCCACCGCCCACGAGCTCTTCGGTGTCTGCTGGCTCGACAAAAGTCTGTCGAATATACTGACGTCGAGTAGCCAGTGGGTGCTCTGCTCGCAATTCGACAGCCAGGGCCCAAGGATAAATCTGAATCTGGAGCTGCCGCGCATCACGGCGTGATTTTTAAGGGAGTAACCGAAAAGGTTGTCTGCTTTAATGTTATAAACGATCGTTAAATAATATTCGTATATAATATCATATTTGATATTTAATATGGGACATTAGTAATGTACGTTGCATAAATATAATTAATTTTTTAAACCAAACGTTTGCTATTTATTTTATCAGCTATATGTTTTTCCGATAAAAACGATCTACTTAATTCGAATTTTTTTAATAAGGGAGTAGTCGTGTTAAATTAATATGCTTACAACGTTTTTTAAATTTTGACCATTTGATAATGACTATACTGTTTTTATTTTGTATGCTTGGAATGCAATGTACCATAAAATTGTAGTTTCAACTTTCGCCACCGTGTGGGACTTTAATATAACCCTTACCAATGTAAATACAACATATGATTTAGTAATGCATTTTCATGTACAACTTATAATATTTTCTTAGAATTTGTTTAGACAGTTAATACGTTACACAGAATAACTATACATATTATGTAAAAGAAAATAGAAAAAAGGTGCCTAGCTATTCCATTTGAAAAATATAGCAATCTCAAAATTGTATACAATTTTGTCGCAATATCTTTATACTGATGCAATCTCATATAAAAAGTTTTTATTATATTATTACTATCTTATTAGTATATCTTATATTAGCATAATTTATAGTTTGAAGCACTGGTAACCCTATTATATCTAAAAACTAAGACAAGGAACTTAAAAAATATTTCTAGCTTCTTCTAATCCATGACTTTTAATTATGTTTTCATGGATACAACAAATAATAACTGTTACTAGTAGTGGTTATAGAACTGATTAATAAACTGTCTATTAAATTGAGTCTCTTATAATGCCGAACTTAGTTTCTACGACTAAGAATAATATGCAAATAGAGTTTTACTGTTTGATATATTGTTTTTTCTTATCGATTTATAAATGGTTTGAAGAAACACACACATATATATATATATATATATATATAGCCGTTTTTTTTCCGAACAATCACAATAAGATGGGGTATTAACAACGAGAGAGTGAGGGTTGCGGATTCTGGATTTCCATGAAACTTTAAGTTAACCCCATCTTATTGTGATTGTTCGGAAAAAAAACGGCTTTATTCAAACAAAGAGCCTGATAACGCTGCATCTAATGGGCCAATCACGACCCACGTCTTTAATGAAGAAGAATCGCCAGCGACGAGAGCACGCGGCTCTCTCTCTCTCTCTCTCTCTCTCTCTCTCTCTCACTGCTGCTTCTACTAGTATTGCTCTGACCGCCGACGCCTACATTGCTCCGAAACGCTCTACATATAGAGCAGTGTATCTTTATTAAATCATAATATACGTCTCGAACTTTGCCGAGTCCTTTATTTATTTCTGAACCCTTCACTACGGAACATTGGTCCTTCGAGCCGGATATTTATGCTTTAATCATTGAGAGCTAAGTGCTCAAGGAAGAAGTATGTTAGCCGATCGCATCGCTGTCTATTGGGTTAGCTGCTATCAGGCAGATTTCTAGGAGAGTCCAAATCTTGTACTCGCACAGCATTGTTTCACTGTGCTGAGGAGACAATGCTCAATGACGCTCTAGAGGATTTTTGGTGGGTGAAAGATATACCAAGGAAAAATCTTTACACTGTCGACGAGCAAGCTTGTAATGATAATTTCCTATCCTGTCGACAGTAGTTCAAATTTAGGCAAATCATAAGCTCCTGCGCTCTACACGCTAAAACCTATGGGATTAAAGTTTCAAAAAGATGAAAAACTCAAAGCAGCATATACTGCATTTATGGCTGAGTATCAGCAGCTAGGGCACATGCTTCCTGCCTTTAATACTCCTCTCAAAAGGGATTTAAGTGACTCTCTTTTCTCCCCAATCATGAGGTCTGGAAGGAAACGAGCACCCCAACAAACTTTCGAACAGTCTTCAAGGTTCAAGTCGCACCAAATCAGGCTCATAATTAAATCAACTATTGCATTCTGGGCCGAATCTCCTGCACACTTTAGTCGATTTATTTCTAGATGGCTACTTTACCGACATGCCTTTGTTGTTGATGGCAAATGTTTCGACAGATTCTCATTGATAAAGAAGATTACCATTATCAATCGATTCTTTGAAGATCTGATTTATCACTTGAAGTAAAGGTTTTGCTCCTCGTAACAATAACTTATGGGTTAGCTCCATCGTCACTCATCTGAGCATTCACTCGGAGGTCAGGTCTTAGAAGGAGAAATTTACATGGATGATATATTATCAGGGACTCATTCAGTTCAGGAAGCACGTATAAAGCAGGAAGATACCATTAATCTCTTCCTAGTGGGCAGTTCCCCCCTTCATAAGTGGTCATCCAATACAGCAGAACTTCTTGATTCGTTAAACCCAGCACTATTACCTGCTGATCCATTCTTGTTCTCTGTAGAGTGCAAGCCTGCCTCAACTATAGGCTACTAATGTTCATCTCAGATGATCACTGATTTGCAACCTCTGATCCCAGCGCACTTCCTAATTCAAAGATGTTCATTTTCAGTTCTTGAGCCTGATATTAAGCAACTCCAATATCCCACCTGGAAAGTGATGAAAGCTATATCATTCAGATAGCGCAATACTTTTCAGATAAACGGTCTGCGGAATATCTCACCGCTCTGCAAGAACGTAAAAAGTGGAAAGTCGTTGCAAGATCTCTGCAAGTAGGAGACATGGCTCTTATCAAAAGTTAAGTCAGCCCTCTAGAGTCATTCCAGATCACTCTCGCAAGGATGACTCGATGGTCCGAGTCATGACCATCAAAACCGCTACATCTACACTAAAGAGACCTTCAGTTAAAACCATCCTATACACTCTTGAATCCTAAAATAATTCCAAGTGCCTTCACTTCTATCCTTCCATTAACCTTGTCCACATTATATGTCACAGACTCATTTATTCGCCCTGCGGACGAAGGTGGGCGGAATGTTCGAAAATTCACTTCTATATTTCAAGCCAATCATAAGAGCAATTTAAGATCGGCTTTTGTATGTCTTACATTATTATCAAAATTTTGAAATCGTTAAGAAAAAATAAACATACACATTATTTATTCATTTTTACCATATAAATTTCCACTTTTTGATTGACGCGATCGGCATCTGAAATCAGCGTAATTTTGAAATTCATAACGCGAAATATTATTAACGACCCCGGGCTCCTTAATACCCCGCGGCTTCATCAGATATACCTCGCGAGAGGCTTAACGAGCTTTTGTCAAATGGCGCATAAAGCACGTAGCTGCAGATGAAATCGCACACGGCTACCGTGCGATCGCCTGGCAGTGATAGCGGCGAACTCTGCGCAGCTCTGCGAATGCAAAACGTACAGAGGAAATACAGCCTTTGTTCTTTGGAGATTGAAGTTTTCAGTGGAAGTATTTGTTTTTGTCATTTTCATGATGAGTTAGTGGTGGATCAACTTTATCATCTTAACCCGGATCTATCGACTACTTTTTATAGCTTTTTATAGCTCGATATTATCAAGAAATAATATTAATTTCACCAATATTTTTATGGCCGAGCGATATTTTTGCCCTTGACAGGGGAAAAATACATTATTCGACGTCTCAGCAGACAGAAAAACTACAATTTAAAAAAAAATTATATTAATAGCCATTTTCGATATTATCAATTTTGATTAGAAGGATAAAAAAACGCAATTATTAACTAGTTACGTTATATTTTTTTCTAATTGGCCATTATTTTGCCTTACGTAACTGTAGCACATATAATTTTAGTTTTCGTTTTAAAAGTAATTTCACGTTTCATAAAAATCAAATTACAGGATAGATGATTAATATTTTGATATATTTATATTTAATATATCGAAATATTAAGTTTGATATATTAATATTTTGATACCAATAGTACTGGGTGAAATCTTGATTAATTTTTCTTGTTAACAAATGAATTGTGTCAGTGTTATTTAATGAACCGATATTACACTTGCAAAACTTCAACTATGACGTATAGGAATTCTCCGTCATTTCAAGGTTAATCGAAATTTCAAATACGAAAAGTTGGCAAAATAATTCATAACCTTGCAAAGTTTATTGTCTCATTATATAATCGATAATTTTTGGATATCAGTCACATATAACAAACGCATAAACTCTGTATTTTTCAAAACCTTATACACGTCAACCCTGTTCCCCATTAATCTTAAACTTCCAACAACCACCCAAAACTCCTTTTCTACATTAATGCATACATCAACAACCGCAGCATCTCCAAGAATCTTCCATTTTTTAAGCACACGTTCGACACACACTCTTGCAAAACTTGCCATTACCCACCTACAGTGCGCGTCATAAAGAAAAACACACATCGCCCGGAGAAAAATATGAAGGTCCAACCAGCGAGAAAAACCACACAACAGCAGCAGCAGCAGTCGAGATAGCATCGAAAAATGCAACGCGACTTTAGACGCGCGCGCGTAACTTTGTAAGAGGGATTTGTTAATCGACGAACGCGTGGCGAAATGGAATTCCTAAGCGCGAATTCTTATATACGGATAACGAAGCTGAAAAGGCTATACTTCGATTTGTGATTTTTGTTGGATTATTCTTTATTTAAGTCTTGAGAGGCTATTGTTCTAGATTTGTATGAGTATTTTGTCGATGAATTATGAATAAACGTAGTAATTACGTTTAATATATTGGTAAGGGTTTCATATTCATTTCTGATTACGATTAAAATTTAGAAAATAAAGTATTATTCAATAACAGAAGTATGTTAGAAATGATAAAACCATGTTTAAATGAATGATGTTTATCATGACCTCTTTGTAAACTTTATTTTTGCTTGACATTCTTCAAAAACTGCATTCTTTTTTATTAGTTTAAATGAAATAACGTAATTTAGATGTATTATTAATCACTAAATTTTTAGTTTAGATACAAAATAACACTATAAATACGAAGACAGCAATATGTTATGATTAAAAGGACTTTGACAAAAAGTATTTTCACAAAAAGTGGATTATCCGATTTTGTTCGTCCCTTCCTCAATTAGTTTACTTAAGGTATATTTTAGAGAAATGCAAAAATTACTCATTGATGGATAATTTTATTTATAATTTTATCTTTTAACAAATTAAACACATTTTGTATTCTGTATTATAAAAACTATAAAATCTAAAAAATTAATAAAGCTATTAATAGAAAAGAACAATGAATTAAGTCATTAAATTTATATGTGCATTTTTAAAGACAATGACATTTTTATTTTTACGACTACCTAAATTTAAATAAGGAAATGTATGCAAACAATTATATTATAATATAATATTATCTGAATTTTTATTTGCATTGACCTTTTCTTTATTTAAATTGGCCATTTATACTGCTAATACACTAAACTTCTCGACAATATTAATAGTATATTATGACACTGTTGTGGGAGATGGTTTTCTACCTTGCTCGAGGGTTTTCGCACGAGCGAAGCGAGTGAGAAAATCGAGCAAGGTAGAAAAACACCTCACACAACAGTCTCATACGATATTTTATAGCACAACAACCTCAAAATCGACAATAAAGTTGGCATTTTGAGGTTAGTGTGCTATAAAATAGTTAAAACAATAATATTCTCAGCGAATAAATCATTAATTTAAATAATATTAACTAGGATACTTTCGATTTTATATGAATATTTACAATGTTTTGTTCAAAGGACATTTTACATCGGCATGTACATAAAATTCACTCAGTCATTAAACTACGTAATTAAAACTATCTGATTCCCGATTTTGTAACCTAGCATTATAAAGTTCAGCTTCTTTTTGTCATTCAATCTCAATGAATGTCGTAAAATGAAGAGTGAAAACATGCATATTCTTCTAAATAGTGTAAAATGTATGAGCCAAAAAAATGGTCGTTAACTTATGTAAGACGTGGACGACAAGAAATTCAAAGAGTTCCCGAAGTGTGTAAAACAAAACGAGCGTTCAATTACTCCCAATTAAGTTGTTAAAGTTGTAAACGATGTATTGTTGCACATTCGCTATACAAGGCAACATAGTTAAGCGTAATAGCAAACACTGGAAAAAGGTAAAATTGCTCTTGCGCCTAACAAAAAAAGAGTCATTCATATGCAACCGATGTTGTAATAGGATAAAAACTACCTTATGGCAAATTGATTACATAGGAAATTATTATTTTAAGATCATCCGTAGTTATTCTGTCAATTCTTGGGTATTACAGTAATTATGTATTATGTATTACATAGTAAAATGGGATGCAAGTGCTGTTTCGTTTAGTAAGTTATTCTTTTGTTAAGAATCTGAAAACTACTTAAATGACGAATGTGACTTTCAACCTATTAATAAAAATTACTGTATGCAATAGATTTTGAGCACTTTCGCAATATTGAAAAATAACATTTTGATAATAAGTCCAAAGAATTTTCGTGAAAGTACTTCTTGATTTCTATAACGGTGATGTTTTTTTCAGTGTCCGTTTACCTAAAAAAGACAGTCACTACTAAGTGAAATTAATTTAAATTTCAAATTCAGTCTACACGAACAAGGAGAGTGTCATACCTCTAGGTCACGAATTTTTATGAAACTTCGGGAGGTATTTTCAGTACCTAAAAATGAAGCCTAGCACCCGTATTATGGTCCCATAGGCCCTTGGAGGCAAGATATGACCGTTTGTGTTCAAAATACGCATTATTTCAGTAAAAAATGGTACCTATACTTCGTATCATAACTCTATAACTTATTTTGCTAGAAACATGATGTAATAAGATAAAAAAGTAGACTAAAAGAGCTTTAATTTAAGCTTTGTTTCATATAAAAATATTATTCTCTTGCAAAGCTATGAACAATAAAAATGATAACGAAAAATTAATGAAAATTTGAAGATTTTCAACTCTTTAAATTCAGTAGTTTTCCATGCATATTTGTCATCATTTTTGATAGTTCATAACTTTGCAACAGATTAATATTTTTATATGAAACAAATCTTAAATTAAAGCTCTTTTAGTCAAATTTTTTATCTTATTACATCATATCTCTAGCAAAATAACTTGCAGAGTTATAATACGAAGTATAGGTACCACTTTCTACTGAAATAACGCTTATTTTGAATACAAACGGTCATATATTGTCCCCATGGGCCTATGTGATGAAACTACGGGTGCTAAACTTCATTTTTAGGTACCAGAAATCACCTTCCAAAGTTTCAACAAAATCCGTGACCCGGAGGTGTGCCACTCTCCTTGTAAAAGTGTCACAAATTTTGGATGAATGCATACAGATTTTCATGAAACTTTGAATAGTGTTTTCTGGCACTTAAAATTCAATTGTAACACGCTTAGTATGTTTCAACTGGCCTTTCTCCTCAATATATAAACCAATTGACCTCAACTGATCCAATAGTTAATAAAAATAGACGAAACGTGTTTTAATTTTTGTGATGTTTCAAACCATAATATTAATTGATTTCAAAGTTATTAACTATCAAAGAGTGAAATGAAAATTGTGCGAGAAATCACCGAATTCAAAAGAGTTAAAATCCTTGAATTTTAATGTATTTCTCATCGGTTTTCTTGACAATTAACCACTTTGGATCACATGCATATTTTTTTCAAAAACAAAGCATAATTAGAGCTCTCTTTGCCTACTTCAAATTACTATTAGATCATTTTTCTAGTGTGAAAGGTTGCGAAGCTTTGATCAGAAATAGATGTAGAATTTATTAAACAAAATCATTATCAGTAATATCTGTTAACAGAATCATCTTCAAAATCTTTTAACGCATAATTAACAAATTCTATTTTACTATTAAAAGCCACTTCTGAGCTAGAAAGAGAATCGTCTTATTTTCTGTATATGCGATTAGCACTCAGTCATCTTTGGTTGCCGAACGCCAGGCGCGTTGCCATTCGTTTTCTAGAAGTGTTTAATCAGTGAAAATATTTTATTACTTGTTCATTCGCAATAGCAATATTAGGATTTTTGCGTTACATTATTTCTGGCATTTTATCTTTATAAATATTAATTTTATTCACCTGTCGAGTATTGAAATTTTGTTTCCTCAAAGAGGAAGCTTTGTAACAGTAAACGATATGAGATTCTGCTAAAAACAATTTAGAAACATGTTTTGAGACTTCAGGTGGTCCTATAGCGAAATTTGATGAAAAAATGGATATTTTTTATTTTAATTGTTTATACTTTGTACATTTTTATAACAGAAAATGATTTTACACAATCCAGCGCATTCCTAAATTAACCGAAACCTAACCTATGATCAAACCTACCTATTTTATGTAGAGAAACTTCAGAAAACATAGAAATTATTAAAGGAAATTTTTATCAATATTCTGCAATAGAAAAGTTGTTTTGATATCATCAGATAAATATTATTAATAATATATTGTGTATCAAGGGCGGAAAGTAGGCATTTACCGCGAGGGCGTTGCAGGCCTAGCCGAGGCAACCCGACGGATATCAGGGCTGCCGAGACAAGAGCTGCAACCAGCACGAGCGTTAATCGTCTTCCGCCCGTGGTGCACACGATACTTTTTGTCCTATCTGGACTGAAAAAATGATATTTTTTTAGACCGAGTGTGGAGTTTGCAGTACAAGTCGAAGGCGAGCGAACACGATCCGAAAGCGAGTGCGATTTGTGAGCCGAAGATGAGTACTGCAAACACACGAGATCAAAAAGCCCACTAACCCTTGGTGCAAACCATATTTTTTGTGACAGACGTATGGATTTTTGCGGAAATGTCTCAAAAAGTACAAATAAATAAATATATCAACAGCGGGCAAGAAAAGCTACATTTTGCCCGCTGGTCAGAAAACAAGCACTTTAGACTCGGGCCCTCGGGCGGAAAAGTACCGCATGATACTTTCCACCCTTGATACACAATATTCTATTTCTTAACACGTGCATGTAATACTCCCTATTTCATGCATCTAAAGCGAATAGCAAGATGCCCATTTCGAGCGTGTTTGACAAAACTGTGGAGTAACGAATTCATTACTGCTCTGGGGCAATAATATCCATTACTCACCTGCAACAGTGGAGTAATGGATCCAGGTTTGGAATGGATCTCTGTTTGTAGGTGAGTAATGGATTCATTACTCCACAGGTTCAAAACTTCGTAAAAAATTTTCAAAATTGTTAAAATTGTCAAAATGTTGAAAATTTTTGGAAATTTTGACAAATCTAAAAATTTTGAAAATTTTGGAATATTGAGAAAATTTTGGAGAATTTCGAAAATTTTGACAAATTTGGATATTATTAAGTTTTGGTGAATGGCGTACGATTCACAATATGCAACTCCCCATTCGTCCTATATGCATAAAAAGAGGCATACATGCACTTATCAAAAAAAGTACGGTGTGTAACAAAAATATGAGGGGAGGAGGGCAATTTCTAATTCGGGTGATAATTTTAGCACTTGTCTAAATCTCGGGCACCCTCATTATAGTATCTGATTTAATTAATAATTAATTAATAATAATTTCATAATTTTTAGATTATTAATAATTTTTTCATATTGTGCGGCAAAACTTTTATTTAGTATTAGATAATTTTTTAAGCATGAAAACTGAGAGCTACGGTAAGAAGCAAAGCTATTATGTGTTACTAAGATAGCTCACGTTTAAGGTCAATTCGTTTATATCTCGAGTATAAAGTTCTTTGGACCCAACTAAGGGTGCTAAGTGTTGAACGAGACAAGTAGTCTAAAGGATTTCGATTTACCAAGTTAATGTCCTTTACAAACGACCTGATGACCGAAAGGGTGAATCTCAAAAAATAATTCAAAACGCACCTACTACCGCCCCAAAATAACAAACTCCCCCACCCCCTCTAACAAAAACGTTCCAAAGCGCGCTACCACCGGTAGACCATCGCGACACTCTCCTCCGACGAAAATCACTAGACACGCACTCGTCTGGTCAGGGTCGCATTCGTCGCCTTTCTTCGACTCTCGGCTCCCTCTCCGTCTGGTCCACGCCGCGGCCTTGCCTCGCGGTGCGGGACCTTCGTCGCTGCGGATTTCGATTTCTTCTCTCGCTCTCTCTCTCTCTCGCGCAGCGTATCTCTACCTCGCGCGGGCGATACCAATTCCGTTTCGGCGCGTTCAAGGTCGCGAGCGAGAGAAAGAAATCATAGATTCCGGCGTTGGCATTGAAAAGAACGAGAGGTGTAATATGCCGGATGATGGTTATGGGTCTTGCGTAGAATCTTCGGTTAGTTTATTGTATTTTTGGGATTTGTAACGCGGGCTTTCGTCCAGGTTATGGACGTGGATTGATAAATCAATTTGGCGTTTCTCGCTTAATGGGTCGCTTCTTGTTTTTACGAAATTTCTTTGGCGTATGTCAAGGTGAAGTGTTGAATAATCGCGTGATTTAGGATTTGAATTAATTTCATTCATTGGGGAATAACAGTTATATTGGGTGCTAAAGGATATGGACTCAGAATGGTCTTTGATGGATGCTTTCAGTTTTAAGTTTTGAATATTTTATTGGTATTTTTATTGTTTTCCTTATAAGTGACCTTAGAATTTTAGAGGACCGCTTTAAAAAATAATTATTGATTAAGTTCTTTGTCTAGATCATGAGAACTTTTATTTTTCAAGATATTCGAGGTTATATTTGTTTTCAAAATTTTTTTGATTGCTTATTTCTTGGGTATTGCACGGTAATTATTGACCAATCAAAGCTCATTTTTTATGCTTTTCGACGGTAATTTAAAATCAAGAAGAATTTTTAATATTTATCGATTAATTTCTGTTTTATAACGTTTTTTCATTTTTATCATATTCATTTTTTATTTTTCTTAATTTTAACTGTTTTTTTTCTTGAGTATTATACAGTATTTTTTGGCCATTCAAAGCTATTTTTTATATATTTATGAAGATTTGAAATAAAAAGAAAATTAAGATTCATCGATTCATATTGTTTTATACCGTTTTTTTTATTTTTATGGTATTTTCGTAATAGATGAATTCTTAATAACGTCCGTTATTTGTAAACTCGAACAAAATTACAAAATTACGAAAAAATGTTGTATTAATTTTCAGACCATAAATTGAGTTTAAATACAGTAAAAAATATTAACTTTTGTTCATTTATAGTTAAAAATTTTGTATTTTTTAAAATTTTTTTAAATAGATTTTGTCTAATAGGTGAGTGTAAAGAACTTTTGTTAAAACCCCTTATTTAAACAAATGATAAAATTTTATCACAAAAATTTGCGATTACTCCAATACTGGTAAATAAAAATTTTTATTAATTAGTTCCAAAATAAGAGAAGACAGAGCACTTTTTAGTTAATTTAATTTGCAATTTGCAATTCAATTTGTAAGGAATTTGGGTTCACAGTTAAAATGAGTTTGAATAAACTATTTTGAATAACTAAAAAATAATATAAAAAATAATAATTGATGATGCGTAAGACCATAACTTTGTCATTACAAATAGATTCATGATTTACAAGTAGATTTCTATATAGCTACGATATTTAAGGATACGATAATGGAGCAAAGAAATAGGATAGATGCTTTCAGTTTCGAATTTTGAATATTTTATTGATATTTTTATTGTTTTCCTCCAGTCGGACTAATAATTTTAGAGGGCCGCTTTAAAGAATAATGATGTATAAGACCATTTGTCATTGCAAATAGACTCATGATTTTCAAGTTGATTTTTATATACGTACCTGCGATATTTGAATAAACAATAATAAAGTAAATAAATAAATAGGAAGAGCATAAATAAGGAAGAATTAAGATAATCTGTTGACATTGAAATTATCCTTATTAGCACTTTTTTGAATATTCGTATACAATCAAAAGAAAAAAATGCAATAAATAAGACGGTGATAGTGTAGGCGGAGAATGATCATATTTCATATTCCATTATAAACATTTTGCTAGACAACCAAAAGCTTCGCTCATTCTCGCCTTTCCTTGGACCGATGGCGCCGACTTCCGTTACCCACTGATTTTTGATTTAGCATACGACCTCGCACTTTTGTCCATCTCAACAATACAGCCAATTTTTCATGGCTTTTTTTCTACCTGTTAATGACAATATTATCTAGATACTTAAAATTGAATTCTGCCTAATTAGCAAGGATTTTAGGATTCGAACGCCAGCGTTGTGAAATGGCAATAAAGACGATTGTTTCACTATGCAGAAATCGGATGCAACCTTTGAGATTTAAAATATATTGTTATCCGTTATGCTAATTGACGGGGAAGAAATTTCGACACGTGTAATTGTTTCCTCGTATGCCATCATTTGCTATTAATAAATTGATATATTTAAATTTGTACATGTGATGATATCAGTTTTGTATAACAATAGTGTTATTAAATTACTAATTTAAGGTTACTCAAGTTTAAAATAAATAGAACGAAATAAAGTTACGTTAATCATAAAAAGTAATATGAGTACTTTTTTTGCTAAATTGTCATTATAGCAAATCAGAACTGGAACACTTTCGTAATAACGTAGTGTATTGCAGTACTTCAGACCGGATATGATATTTTGAAGTGTTTGCCCTACTCGGACTCGGACTGTAATTACGCGAATACGTGATCTCTGCTAACGCTCGTTATTGTGCACGAGGTTGAAATCGATTATCGTCAGACGAGAAATCAATCGAACAAAGGGATTGCTCGAAATGATTCTGTATTGGTTATAATTGTATTAGATTTATTATACTTTTACTTTTTATTATACTATACTATTATACGAAATATACTAACCCTTATTTAATTATGTCTCATGTATTTTGGCTCTTGTCGTTACCCAAGAGGTCGAAAAGATACCTTGGATCTTCCCTGGTTTGTATATCTTCGTGAAAAATAGATCAATTAAAAATAATTTTTTTAAATTAAAAGTAACAAGAAGAATATTCAGGGTACATTCCATGAGTCGCTTATTATTGAAGATCTTAGGTATTAAATTACAAAGTTTCTAAAAATTTTAAGACATGCGACAATTTTTTTTGTAAATCGTGCGTATTCCTAAAAACACAATACAATATTTTTGCAGCATTTCAATAAAAAGTTCTTTCGATGTACTACTACCTACTTTATTTTAAAATCTGTTTATTTATCCGATTTATCTAAAACTATTAAAATGGCAGTAGTGGAAGATCACCCACTATTCCGCAGCTTAGAGCAACCGTGATGAACACAATTAGCTTTTGCTTCCTATTCTGGACCCAATTCCCCTTGATACCCATAATCATGATGCGAGATTTAAATACACGTTATGCCTCTTTTACCTCCATGGGGTATCTAAGACTTAAATATAATTTATAATAAATGCTGTATTTTCCTAGATTAGTATTGGGTCTGGCATGTCCCGACTGTAACTACTGTTTGTTTGATATGTTACATGACTATCGCTTGGTAACACTATTATCAATCTGTTATGACAAATCCACCACAACCCTTACTGTTAACACTTACTCCTCTTTCACAAACCTTCACTGAGAAAGATCAAACATAAACGCTAGATTCAAGCACGTTCATATGCAACGCGCGAGATCCTATAGTGTCATCGCGCAACGAAGTTCGATTATTTATCTCAGCAAACGCCGTAAAGAAGATCGCATGCAGATCCCGGAAAGACGCTCATGCCTGTCCTCGGCGACAAATCCTCTACTGAACAGTGTGAAATATTGCCGTAATGATGGAGAGAAAAACTCCGCGATCAAGCCGTGCAAGCCAACCAGAAGCGATCGAGTTTGATTTACGGCGATGAGTAGCAAAGTTACTGTCGATGACACGTGGATTTGTATGCGCTTGCGATTTCCTGGATCTTTTGGCGAAACTTTTTTCTTTGGTAAAAAGGATTCAAGCGAAAGGGTAAAAATAATTTTTAAAAAAATCTTTCTTATGATTTGAGCTATGTGTAAGTAAACATGTTCCCACCGTGACATGTTTCATGAAACTCATTTTTTAAGTCGAAAAATAACGTGAAACGCTATTTATATTGACAGCTAGTTAAAGTATAAAAGAAGATCGTTTATATAAATCAATTAAACTCTGTGAAGGGGATCAGCCTGCGTTAAACTCGAAAAAAGAAATTTTTTTATATGCCGATAACAATTTTTCCTTTAAAAGCAATCATTCTGAAGAAATTTGTACTGTAAGTACTTGATAATATCTGTAATTTTACCGATTTAAAACCTCAAAGTCTTGCTTCTACGTGACACAAGATATTGCCATTATCATCAACAAAAAGTTTTTTTTCCTACAGTAATTTGACTTCGTTTGGAATGTACTGAAACTTTTACGGCCTTCTTTTCCGTTAAATTTTTTTCATCATTATTTTTCGGAGAACAAACTAATTTTTAAAAAAATGTTTTTAGTGATTTAAAAAGAATTAGGCTATTCTCTGAAAAATAATGGTAAAAAAAATTTTAACAAAAAAGTAATCCGTAAAAGTTATAGTAATATACCAAAAGGAGTCAAAATAGTGTCGGAAGACACTTTTTGTTGATCGTGTCGTTTTCCCAATAAATATAATATTGACAATGGTAATATTTTATCACGAAGGAGCAGGATTTTGAGGTTTTACAACGGTAAATTTACAGATGTTATCAAGTATTTATAGTAAATAAAATGTCAGAATGGTTGCTTTTAAAAGAAAAATTTTTATCGGTTCATGAAAAAAATTAAGTTTTTCGAGTTTAATTCTGTCTGGCATTTAAACAGTCATTTGAAATAATTATTTTTAACAATAATAAAGCACTATTGTATCATAATTAGTTTTTGAACAAAATTTCATGCGGATTGGTCAATTTTGCTTGCGGAGACAGAGTTTTATATCCAATTTCTGGACTTCGATGGAACCATTGACCAACGAGCATTAGTATTCTTCGATAATATTTAAGGGAAGCAGCTACCGATTTTTGGTAAAAAAATCGATTTCTTTTTAAGCGGTAAAACACTTTTATAACCTTTTTTCTTTCGAAAGTAAAACGTTTTACGCGAAAACTAATTTTTTTCGACATATTTGAGGCTATAGATTTTTTTACACGATCAAAATTCCTAAATTTTTGTCATTGTTTTATAGTACATTACGATACGTGTGACCTAAGTAGTCCTTTACAGTACGGTGTATATTAGCGTCCGAGCTAAACGCTGTGGTATGAAACACGACTTTTGACACGAGTATCGTATACTATTTATAGATTATAATAAATTGTTCATGTAGAATAAAACCTCAGAATAGTTCGAAAATATTATTTTAAAATATTGCTCTTTAAATGACTTAATTTTAGCATGAAATGATCATAAAAAAAATGTATACCAATCCATCGTCAACACCTGTGCACAGTGATAATCAAACATATGTCTCTTTTTACAAGTTTTTTCAAAATAGCTACTTCAAAGGGTGGTGAATTTGAACAAAACCAGTCTAAAATGTCATCTTTTTCTATATTATAACATGTTTTGTAGAAAAAATATTTTTTTTCTTAAATTAAGATTTTTAAGCGCGGGTAAAGTCTTTAGTATCGTAAAAAGTGAACAGAGAACTCCCTTATAAGGGACTTAAAATTAGAATAAGTCAAGCGGTTAGGCATCGCCATATACTATATACAGTTTACCGGTTCAACACAAATCTTATACCCAATCTCTTCAAAGCCGACGAAGACCAGACTAAAAGACAATCACTTAAAAATGACATCCTATAAAAAAAGAAAAAAACATTAACCGAATGCGATAGACCCACATCGCTTGCGCCAAAAGAGCGAGTAGATTGAATGCCATCAAGCGTCTACTCGCCCATTTTTAAACCCCGCACCCCGCTATTATCCATTTTTCCTCAATCACATCTTCGCCATCCTTGAATACAAACTCGAGGAGGAAAATTCGCACAATATCCGAATCCCCGTCGACTCTCCATTAAATGTTGCATCTCATCGCGAATTTATAGGCTTTTTTTTCTCACTCGTCGAAGTACGGCGACTTATTTTTAATCGACACATTGTGCAATGGGGGAGAATAGCGCGTGCGTGCGTTGGTATTTGTTACGTCAGAAGGAACGACGACCGGTATCGAGGATGTCTTTTATAGATAATAGGCCCGGTCACGCGCCAATACAATGGAACGAGCAATGGAATTACGCTTTGGAGATAAGCTTTTGCGTGATGAGTTGGATTCAGCTTCTGTAGGTTTGTTTTATCGGATCTTTTAACATAATGCCTGAGAAAAATAGAATTACATGTGTCGATCTAGATGTAAACAAATACTTTGGTAATAGTTTAGAAATCGGTTCACTTTTGAAAGTTGGCGTGTATTCTTGGAACTATAAAGTAACTTCTTGATCCCTATATATATTTATTTTCATTATGATGGGTAAAATCAAGAATTTATGAATGATCAAATTACGAATGTTCATGAAAAGCTGTGTCGTTTTGACATCGTGGTCACATCAAAATTTTAAGAAGGGACATGACGTTGTCGTTATTCATGAAATTTATGTTGTAACATGTTGAAAATTCTCTATAAAAGTACTTAATCAATTTTCATTACGAACTACATGTTTACGAGATGAAGCATAAATTAGAGTCCGCTTATGGTAAATTATCAAGGTTGAATCTAGATGCGTCTATATATATATCCAACGACTTGCGCTCCTAAATTTCTGGCAAGTTGCTATCTCCCATTTCGTTACCTAAATTTTTTCGCAATTTTAGATCGAGCGTAACTTTTCATCTAAATATCCTCAAAGATTACGTTCAAAATGGTGGTAATTTTATAATATAGCCATTTTTTAGATATTTTCGAAAATACAGAATATTCTAGACCTTAGGGCTGAAATTTGATTTTTATGGCTTCTTTTGATACGTACTTTCATATAAAAAAATCGACAGAAAAAACTGAGACATGGGTGCGCATCGATTTGTCGAATTTGGCTGGCCTGTCATATATATTATCGAGAGTCAACTCTGTACCCCACTATATTATACACAGCTGTAATAATTTATTATTAATTATATAAAATTAAGGGGACGTAAAAGTAATAGCAACTATATTATGTTTGTTATATTATAATTTTCAAAGTATGTATATATTTATAAAATATGCATGGAATTAATACAGCCTACTAAAGTATTTTATCAAAAAAGTTTATTCCAGTACAAATATTTTTAAAATATATGAAACCATGATGTAGATTCCTAAACAGAATGTATTACTACTTTTTAAAAAATTTCTCTGTGTTTACGATTTCGTTCGAAATACTATAAATATAATCAATCAATATTACCTACGTAAAATGTTTTCTTCATTAAACAGCAACATTATTTCGCACCATCTATAATCGAATATAAAGCAACATAAAAAATACCACAATCGCTTCACTGCATCGTCAAAAAATATCGCCTTTTCTTCATATTCTATTTAATCGCTGCGCGACCTTTAAATGAAAGTGAATTATTCGAGCGTCGCGCGTTGTTGTCGGCTTGCGTCAGAAGTCAGA
Organism: Gastracanthus pulcherrimus; assembly: GCA_949152435.1. Classification (NCBI taxonomy): domain Eukaryota; kingdom Metazoa; phylum Arthropoda; class Insecta; order Hymenoptera; family Pteromalidae; genus Gastracanthus; species Gastracanthus pulcherrimus. The sequence goes on from OX424575.1 coordinate 7,775,351, forward strand.
AATTTTCGGATCCGTGATGCGGCACGTAATTATATTAGGACCTGTTTACGCAATAGGTGCGAAGTAATAATGGTGATAATGTAGTGTAATTGGACAAGAAAAAATAATTGGAAGATTAAAAAAATGTGTAAAAGACGACGAAATAGCTTGTGTACGAAGGAATTGTGATGCATGCGATGTTTACAGTCAATAACGGAGAGGATAATTCATTAGGGATCGCGAGTCAGCAGAAAGTAATTAGTGTTTACCGTCGGTGGTCCTTCGACGATATGACATCCGTGTGAATGTAAATTAATTTTTGTCTAATGATCGATTTCCGCGATTTTTATACTGAAACTACAAGTACTGTTAAACGTTCTATTTCTATTTTTAATCATTGATATATCGCAAAAATATATAGTATTACTTACAATAAATTATTGTATGAGATTATATAAATGTAAGATTTGTAAAAATAAATCATCTAAAAATTGAAAAATAATTTAGATAGCTACAATTCGAAAATTCAAATAAAAAATATTTAAAAAATGATAGTTAGCTGTACAATAACAGAACATAATAATTATAATTAGCTATATTTCTTTCTCAGTAATGAAGTCATCAATGATTATTGGACAAATTTTTTATTATGTATTAAACAATAGTCAAAAATGAGAAAACATGAAATTCTTTCGAAATAAATAGTTAAAAGTGAGAGAAATGATTTATTCACTATCTTTGATCATACATGACGTTTGATATCGTTAATCGAATTTAACGCGGCACATCTCAAATTGAAGCTCTTTTCTTCTACGCTATTGCATACAAAAATGTTTAGACCTTAAAGAATCAAATGATTGTTATATCTAAAATGACCATTGTTAGTCCATAATTCTCATGTTACATTCCCATAAGAAAAATTCATATACATATAAAACGGTGTCACGAGGTCTTTTTCGCATATTGGAAAATTTTCTTGTACATTTTAGGACCTATAGATCAAGAAAAATCAAGTTTCAGAGGCGTCATACTCCTCATTTACTTTTCCTCATTTTTCGAACCACTTATCGATCGATTCTTTTGTAGAATTCTTCATAAGTTTATTTTTTTGTTAATATAAAAAAAAATTTATGAAAATTAGGATTATAAACTTTTTACATTATTACGCCAATATGCAAACCAATAAAAACTGGAAATGTCTCGAAATTACTTACCAAACAGGAATTTTATTCGTCCCAAACGTTTATTAGGGCTACAATACGTTCAGTCACGCTCAAAAATAGCTGCAACGCTTAAAATCCCATTCATGATCACGGGACTGATAAGTTTTTTGGAGGGAATCCCAAACATGTCGCCCGACGAGAATCTGCTCGCCTTTGCCGAGTGTATTAAAAATTGCCAAACTCGTTTTAAGGACGTCCATCACTTCTAAATTTCAATGCAGTCCATAGATAATGTATTTATCAAAAACCTGTTGATTAATTATTACTAAAGAAAAAAATATTGTAACGGTGCATACGAATATATTTTAACTTTTTATTACGCATAATAAATTTAAATTTTATGTTAATGATAAAATTGCACATGTCTTTAACCTCTACACCCTTAAATTAAATGCATGAACTACGATTCCTGTTAGACTGACGTTAACTGGACAATCCGATGCACTGAAAAATAATCATCGAGATACGTCAACAAACGTCACAGTTCTAAAAGCAGCCTCACGCAAAAACCCAAATCGCTTCGAAGAAGCTTTTCTGCGCATATCTATCGGTAGACAATCAATTCCGTCGATCTGCTGACGATCGTCGACAGCGTTAACGACCGTTTTAATTTATGATTTTGACAATAAAAATCGAACGATTTGCAATTGTCGTCGATAAACAAGCTCGCAGTCAGCGTCACTTAGGTGTACAATTACTCTGTATTGTTTATTAAATGGTTGCTGTTTGATTTTTTAAGGGGCAGTTAACGATGCATGGGCAATAAAATAGCGCGATAATGATGTGTGGAAAGGGAAAAAGTTTTCCGGATTTTAAACCGAAACGTCATGCAAACGATCGAGGGAATACCAATTACGAGTTGTGATTGTCAATAATCGATAAGTTTTTTATAGAAGTTTTTCTTTTACAATAATAAATTTTATTTTTATTAAGTAATAATTATTAGTTGCGCATGTCATTTTATGTTAAAAAAAATTGAATCTGCAATAAATTCAAAATATTTATAGGATAGTTCTATTCGTTAATTCACATGAATTACGTATATAACCTATTTTTTTTTAATTCATTTATTATACAACGTAAATTTCGATATAAATATGTCGTATTAAATATACTTCTTTTGTTCATGAAAGTTTATTATTAATTTATTTAAAGTAAATTTGATCACATTTTGTTATTGTATTATAATAAAGTGATATAAGTTTTTAAACAATTTTTTAAGTAGGTTGTTAAACGTCTTATACATAAGAAGCTTTTTATAATTACATAGTAGGTTTTCATCTATTATAACTGACAAACGCCCAGGTAAAAATGAATCATATATAATTATACATAAACATATAAATATATGGTTATATATAAATGTATATTATTATTATTATTATTGTTTATCCGAGGTCGAAGTTCAAGTGAGTTTATATGCATTAGTTTCCTATAGTCATGATGCATCAATTCCTCCCTCCCATATTTGGAGAAAGTAGATGAAGTGCGCATGCATTATAACAATTATATATAATCATATATAATTTTATATAACCATATATAATTATATATATATATATATTTTTTTTTTAACGTCGCTCTATTTGTGCTCCTATATGGTACTAATCGACGACGAGGGTCCGCGGTGTGTTTGTAAACAAAGCACATGCAATTTTTCCAGAGGTGCTTGTATCTTGCGGCAGAGACTAGGAATCGAACCCAGGACACCGACGCTGGCGTGGGAATCCGACACTCTACCGACCGAGCCACTGCAGGCCCCATTATATATATTTAGAATGTATATAGAGAATGTAGTAGGTGAAGTGCGCATGCATCATAACAATTATATATAATCATATATAATTTTATATAATTATATATATTTATATATACTTATATGGAGACAGAACTTATATATACCCATATATAATCATATATATTTATATATAATTGTACATAATTACTATATAGTTACTCATGTACAATTATATATAATTACTAGCATTACCTGTCACGGCTTCGCCCACGAAAAAAATACTGATAGTAAATAATTATTATAATTCTTATTTCGAATTTGGAATCTACGACCTGAAGAACCTCTATTTACACATTACTTTACATAATTGTATGCGTGTGTGCATGTGAGTGTCACACTGTGTGTGTTTTTATATATCTCTGTATGTGGTTATGTGGGAATATTATATACAATTATATATGATTATATATGACTCTACACCATTACATATAATTGTGTATAATTAGATATATAGTTATATAGTAACAATAAAAAATAGGAAAATTAATTTTTTCGCTATCCATGCATTTTGCTATTTTTTATTGTTGCTCTTTAAAAAATTAAATACGTGAAGTAATTAGTTAAAGTATCCCTTCTTTAAGCGATTTCTGAATTAGCCTCTTCTTCAAACGGAATCTAAGCCGCGACGTACTCTTCTTTATCGGCTTATGTATTGCTCGGATCCTCGGACGTGGAACTAGTGACTTCACGCAGACGCAACTATTCCTCCATAGAGTAAATGAGAAAACTTCAATTAACTTGTGGGTACGAACACTCGAGAGAGCCCCAACCGACCAGCCTCACTTCTCTCGCACGTTGGGCGCCAGTTCGTTACAGAGAAGAAAAAGAGACGATACACGGCCGCGAACCCGAGTCGCTTAATTCTCATTGTCATCATATCGCTATTGCATCACTCCGCGACAATTACTACAATTTATGACAAAGAACTTTTGATAGTATATCAGTTCCATCCCAAAGCATAACTCATAATCCCATTCGTCAACGCCCACAAATTCCCCACTGCAACCTTCCTCAAACCCATCTCACAGGGGTCACCAATTGACCCTGAACACCGCATGCACTCACGCCCAAATCACCTCTAATCCAATCCCCTCTTCCCATCCGCAACCCTTTCGCAACGCATCACGTTTGACCTAGCCGCGAGCAGCAGCGGCAGTCGGAGGAATTAAAAAAAAAAATGAGCGCAGTCGCGATATTATACACACATGGACGCACATGGTAATTATAAAGTCGCGAGAGAGGCCTTGCCGATGCACGGAGGAAAAAAAGTTGGAGGAGGAGGCGAGGAACTTTCACTTCGCGGCGGTGGCTGCTCGAGATTTCGGAGGAGATGATGAGTATGATGGAGCTGTCGGAGCACTGCTGCTCCTGACCTTGGCTAAGCGGCTCGTTAACCCTGCGGAGAGTTGGAGTTACGAGTTCAGGTGCAGAGAGTTCTTGATGGAGATGATTTTGCGGTTTTATCGTAGCTGGGAGAGTGATGAACCGAGAGATTTTGGCCTTCGCAGGTTGAGGTTTGACGGTTCGAACGTTGTGGACGGTAGTGACGTCGTGTGACTTGTGTATTTTTTTGGTCACTGTTTCACGTGCTTAGGGGAGAGCGAGGTTAACTTGTACAGTTTTTTTCGTGATTTTTATATTCGATAATTAGCTTAAAGTTTAATTTTTACGTGCATAGTCATTTATGGTCATAAATAGTGATATAAATTTTGTCATTCATGCGTCATTTCAATGAATATTATTATTTGTTTCAACTATTGCAAACACAAATTCTATGACTGATCTAAATAGTATCAGGGCTTATATGCAATAGTAGGTTATTGAAATCTTTTAATAAAATTGGCTAGAACAAATAAATTGTATCCAATAAGATTGTACAATTTTAAAATACGGTACGAATTACTTTCTATTGAATGTACATCACGTGTACTATAAAAGCTGCTACACCTCAAATATATTTACCGTATCCATCGAATACTTTTGTCAAATAACAATTATCAAGAAGTATTCATCGAATACTTTGATCAAAAACCGAGTATCCGTGAAAAGTAATCGACAAATACTTTTTTTAATATTGAGTACTGAAATCGGTTTGCAAACTTTTGTAAGTGGTCCAAATTGTACTTATTTCTCATCTAAGACCTCAAGAAACTCAACCATTTTTTGGGGTACTTTAATACAACAAACAAAAGAGTATTCAAAAATATATTATGCTTATAAATGCTTGTCGATATCTGCCTTATGAGCATATTTATTTTGCATAGTTTTAAGTTTATCACATGAAAGTTTGGTCTAATTTTTCACTTTTTAATGCATATTAACCATTAATTAATGTATAAAAATGAAAGCGCTAATCCTAAACACATTAAAGAGCCTCCATATATGTTGAATAGTTTAATTTACTGACCTGATTAGAATTTAGAAATCGTGTTGTCGAATTTGATAAAATCGAATAATGACGTTTATAAAAGACATACACAGTTTATACTTATTAACAAAAATAAACATTCAACTACCTTTGCAAATGGAAAATTTAATTGTTTAACCGCCCATACAAACATGTTTATACGTCTTTGGCTCTTTGAAAATGTGTTACAAATATGTATAAATTATTGTAAAATAATATCAATGTAATTTTTTTTGTCAATAGAGTCAATATATATACATGTATAGCTAAAGTGCTTGAAAATAGAAAATAAAAAATTTAGAATTAAAATATGTATTTCCATTGTGCATTTTATTATCTCCGTTGTTTACAATTTGGTATTCACATTTATTAATAAAATTATAAACGAAGTTCTACATTTTTTATCGTTATTTCAACTATAATTAAAAAACAATCCAAAATCTTTCGGACGAGATTCGGGTGATTCATCGGTCATTAGTTCCTTCCATGACGTAATCTGATTATGATACACAAGTTTTTTCGCCATTTATCAGTTCTTTACAGAGCTATGAGCGATCAGTCTAGTCCTGAACTTGTGATGAATTATTATTCTGCACGTTGACCTCTCGCATTACAAGGAATCGAGACTCATACGTCAAAATAAAAAAAAATATCGGAAATCTTGAGGGTAAAGCAAAAAAGTTCTTTATAATTTGAGATAAACTTGTTTGCAAATGATTTCAATTCTTTTTTTGCAGATAATATAATTTATTGTTTAGATTGTTGATTGATTGGGAGAATATATTTTTTAATAACTCAATTATAATTTTGTCGGCAATACAAAAGCGACTTTTTAAAAAATTGCTGTAATTTAAATACTACATTTAAAGCAACACTAATAGATCACTTAGGCATCACGCAACTTGAAGTTTATTAGAAAATTTATCTGCAAAAAGAGCCAAACTCTATAGTGGTGGATTCTAAGTAGCAGATCTAGACAACTTGGAAGATTGTGTCTCAAATTTCAACTTAATTTATCTTTCTTCTGTCCTATAACTAAAGTAACTAATGAAACCAGTTTACATCTTTAAAACTGCCTAAATCTAAGCATCTCACTATAGGACAAGCATTCCTGCGATATACGAGTCCTGGAGATTATTTCCTGGAAGAAAAATACAATACATTATGCTATGATGTAATCCCCCGTCACATTTTCCTCATCAAAGCGACACACAAAACTTCACAGCAATTATCTAAATTTACAATCATACACCAACACGATACCATATCACCCTTGCCTAATCTTGCTTTTCACGAATAACCCGAATACAACGAATATTGACCTCTCGCGCGAATCGGCCTCGTCCTTCTGGATCCACTCAGCACGCATCCGAGGAACGCGATCTTTTCGAGGAAGCGGCCATTACGCCGAAACGAAAGTTCATTTCGTGGACCAGTCGCCAGTTTCAAGGATCTCTGATTTAGAGTTGATGGGTGTACATAATGCAACGTCCGATAAATAGGAAGCGCGAGGGAGGATACACAACAGATTTTTGCCTAAGGCGAGCAGAGTTGAAGCAGTGCTTCCTTCCTCTTTCAATGGTCCAAGTACGAAAGTTCATTGTACATACTTGAGAGATGAATGTTTTATGCTTGTAAAGTTCGTGGAGATGAGGAGGACTTTTTATATTTCATTTTTTATTGGGATGCTTGTTATTCATAATAATAAGTATTCTAATCTCTTTGATTGGATATTACTCGAGGAAAATATTTAAATGCAGCATTGTAATGTGAGATGCCGTGTCTGTTCGTATATGCTTAATGCTCTAAAGCAATAATAATACCTCTTCGTATAATATGAAGGATTGCTTTAAATTTATTCCAGTTATCCTCTGTAAAAAATTGATTTTTTATAAGATCTTTTTATGGGGAAATAAGAACAAAAATTCTTTTTAGCTTATGCTGCGACTGATAAAAATAAGATTATTTAAAATAAGAAACTTATCGGCAGTTCTTGATATTATAAGAACTAAAACGTTTTTAATTTGTTTCATCTTATATTAAGAAAAATTTGTTCTTACTCCTTTAAGGCCGATCCATAGATCCCACAAGAACATTCTCTTTTTTGCTCGGTTATTTAAAATTGGTCCAAAACTTTCCACCGAATTATTAAAGAAAAAACTTTCTTTAAATATAATTTTAATAGGTGAACCTTAAATAAGAAATAATCTTTTTGAGAAATGTAGCTCCTTTAGTACATGAGTACACTTCTAAAGAATAGTTTAAAGCGTCATTGGCCATGAAATATGTTCCACCTGACTCGAAAACCCGTGGTAAGTGATAAAAAAGGCTATATATAATTCAATAGTGAAGATTAGCGAATTCTTAGGATACCATAAAGGCCGCAAAAAAGAGTCAAAGTCGTGGAAAAATCACATATAACATAAATATTTAAGATATAAAAACTTGCATCACCTTAGATTGCGTCAAAATATTTTCTCAATCTATAAAATGGATAATGATTTTTTATAGAATTTAACTCATGCTTGACTCCTTAAATCAAAATTCCAAGTTGTTTTCGTAATACTTGAGGCAATACTTACTGAAATTTTTGTAAAAATTCACCAAGATAAAATGCACAAGGAACTCTTTGAAAATAGAAAATTGAGTTTTGAGAAAAACGTATTTGATGTACTAATTTTGCATGTTATCCCATGTTAATTGTTTTACTTGACCGGCTATAACTTGTTGAATAATCTAATTTTGACATTCAACAGGTCCAAAAATGTTCCTCAAAAGATAAGTATTACAGATATGTAATAAAAAATTTCGACTTTTTGGCAAAAAACTGGTGCAAGTCCACCTTAATTCAATCATTTTGAAACATGTCTCACCTTAAACCAGTTGATTGACCTGCTCATTCTTAAAATTACACGCAGTAAATACCAAATAATATATTCACTAATATACTCGGACTGATTGCTCCATTCTCAATTTAAATTCCGCGCTATAAACTTAAATTTTTGTCCATTCCATCGGCTTGGACTACATACACACGCGCACGGACTGATCATGACCGAGGACCACCGGTTCACCTTGAACATTGCATCAGGTCAAAATTAACGTCTATCGTTCTCTTTCGCTCGCCATCGAAGATAATCCAAGATCTTGTGGGGAAATCAATGAGAACCTTTGGGAGGTCTGACAGGTGTCTCGCACAAACACATTATATCGAGACGCGATTGTGCAAACGATATTACCAAGTTTATAAATAGCACGCAAACATTTTTGCGTACTGCTAAAATAGCTTGGGCTTATCAAATATCGACTATTTTAGTTAATAGGAATTAGCATGAAATATTTGTCATCATGATATAGAAGTTATACTGCAAAGGAGAATACTCGTAGATTTTGAATAATTAAATCTTTGAAGGGGAACGTATAAAATTAATACCATTTCATGGACTCATGAAAGAATAAATGTTTTTTGGGTTTAACCCTCTGGCGCAGTACCCCGAGATATCTCGTCCAAACGAGATTTCTACCGTAGCCAGGAGGACGAGATATCTCGTCCTAACATTTTTGGCCATAACTTTGACTGGTACACTATTAATGTACCTGCGACCTCACAACTTAAAGCTGACAACTAGCTCTTTATGATAATCATGGCTTCGGATTATTACGCGACCCCGAAAACATAAATACAGATATTATCCAATTTCCGAACATGTAAAAAAGAAATATGCATTCGGGAACGAAAAAGACGGGTAAAATGCTTACACAGGAGGGTTAACCCACTCCTGCCCCCTTAAGTGGCAGGAAAGTAGAGGAAAATGTGGTCAAAATTCGTAAATTGAAGTAGAAATTCCCGAGTATGGTTAGACTTGTTACATTGTTTTAAATGGGACAAACCCATAGATATTATTTCTTTCTGCTTTCCTCGTACTTAAAAATATTAATTTTTTTTATAAACTTCATTTCTAAACGATGGTGTTGGCTTCATACGTTCCTTCGATGGGGCCGCTATGGGCATCCTCCTTTCAAACATTTTTAATCATTGTCTCAAAAATTATTCATTTTTTGGTGTAAATAAGGTATTTTTAAAATACACAACCCTTGTGCATATCATATTAACTTATAGATCTAAAAATCGTAACTAAGAACAATAAAAACTCGTCTCTTACATAACTTAATAACTAACAATTACTTAAAAATACCACATTTTTATTAATAACTTTATTATAAATAAACTTTATAGTATTAACTTACAAAAAGCCAAATCAATTTATTATGTAAAGTACTTTAAAGAACGTATCGTTAAAGTTATATTCAGATTCCATTTACTGTATAAAAGGAACATCTTATGTCTAACTAATAATATCTTCTAGAAAAAAATAAATGGTTTTCAATGTAAACATGTACAATTATTATTAAAAATCCTAAAGAATCTCCAGAGGACCGTTATATTACAATCAAAAAAATAAAAGTTAAGGGAAATACGAAATCTGTGCTCATTCCACAGTAAAAGTTTTCGACAACGAAAAAGGTAAGACTCACGAAATTCGACTCGCCACGATTGTTCATTCTCAATCAGAGGAATTCGCGCGCGCATCACGAGAGCCCGCGAGACGACAACAAAGGCGCTTATAGCGCGCGTCCGACTCGACGCGGCCTTAATCTACTGTGCGACAGAAGAACTCCGAATGAAACGTGGCGCGTACTCAGAAAAATTTTTCGCCATTAACGCGAACGTAATTGCGCGGAAGCGCTGATTCGCAATGACATTTCTTCTTTAGAATAAGACGAAAGGCTAGTTGCATAATGAACGAATTTCTTTGTCGTGTTTGCGATAAGTAAGTGTTATGTTATTAGAGATTTAAGGATATTGAAAATTATTACTTTTCGAAGATTTTTTGGTATATTTTCATTGTCGTAACGTAGCTATAATCAAAATTAGACAGACAATGAGATTTTTTGTTTTTACTTGGTTTTTGAACCTATAAATCATGTTAAATATTTTGTTCGTGCAGTTACTATTTTGAACTGTGATGATAACAGTATATTTTTTAAAAGTTTTTTTATCCACACAAGCGTGTTTTTCCATGTTCATGATGTCCCATGCTCTTTACATTTTATCAAATCATTCTGTAAGTTCACATAACTACGTAGTGCTTTTTGCAGAATTTTAAAAATTTTGCCCATTTTACATTCTCTAATAAATTAAATTCGAAATAATTATAACTCATGTTACTTTAAAAATACGATTATTATTATATTGTTTATTTAAAAAAAGAGAATTTGTGTTTTTAAATAAAAAATATATGGAATAAATAGAATTTTTTATATTGATGTCAAGAAATATAGAACGTATGAAGTAAAAAAAAGTAAGTAAGTTAAAAAATTACAGGATTTTAAATTTTCAGTATAGACGTACCTTAATTTATAATCAGCCGCTTATAGAATGTGTTTCTTGCTTAATTTTTATGAGTGGATTGTATAGTATTTCATAGCTATTATAATCTTAATAAACTCTTATTGTGCTCTTTCACCGATATTTTCAGCAAAAACAGAACAGCTTTGGTATCAAGAAATATTTATTTATTCAATCTAACGTATATTATATCGATATATATTTTCATTAGCTAAAGAAGAAAAAATAATATTACTTTTTGATGAATGGATATAACATAATAAACTTTATACGTTCCTCAATTAAGCTGATCAATAACAATGGTCCAAAACGTCGACCACGCGATATTAAAGATGTTCAAACAATTAATATGAAATTTAACGATTTCAAGTATCAAAATAGGTGTAATTGATGAATCATTAAATCATAGACAATATGTAAATAGTAAACAAGATACAGGAAAACTATTAGTCACACGATTTATCGCAGAATACATGCAATAAGAACAATTAGAACCTATCATTCATTAGATCTTAATGGTGATAAACAAATATTTTTCGTTGGTTTTATCGGTAATAAATGACAATAACAGTGTTTTACCGAACTAATTACAAAGCTAAAAACATGCGACATACAACAAAATTAACTATGCAATATCAATTTGTATGAGATAATACCAAAGTCAATTCTAGAAACACTCAACACTCTACAATACGTTTTTTTCTCCTACACGTCTCTTCTTTAGTAATACGCTTTTTTTGCCATCTTTCGGGCATAATTACATAATTCGCTGTCCAACACAATCAGCGCTCTGCCTTTTTTACAGCTTCTGATTGTGCGCACGACGTAAATCGTAGTTTCGCCAAAGTCCAATCACCAGAACTGATCAGCCAACGCCGGCAAAAACATTTCCCCCATTTGATCGAGAGGGGAAAAAAAAGACGCGTGTAATACGAGCGCGACACGCGCGTGTATAGTAAATAGAACCAGTTATTGCCTCTACGCGTGCGGCCTTGACTTTCGTTCCTCAAATGTTGCAGCGCAGAGGAGAAGGTATGACGTAAAAATGTTTATGGTGAAATGAATTATTGGTATCTGGAGATATAGCGAATTGCTGATTCATGCTGAATAAAAAAATTGTGGTTTTTGGTGGTTTAATTTAATAGCAACGTTGCTTTTTGTCCTTTTTCCTTGTAAATATCAGTATTTTAAATATTTATATAAAAATCGTATCGTCGAATGTGCTGAATCACTGTCGCATCTCGGTGAAGTTAAACATATAACAAAGGATCATTGTAATCAATGCGTAATTGAGTAAGTAATAATTGATAGTACTTCGTTCATAAAAGAATAATTTTCGTTTTTAGTTGATAGTAACAGAACCAGAAATTTTAAAAGTATTTAATTCTGTAATGCCCTGTAACACTCTTTGATATTCTGATTTATTTGTTTCTTTAAAATTTTGAGACTCAACACTCAAAATTAATTCTCAACATTTTCTTTTATTGCATTTGTAACTAAGATGGTGTATAACTGTATGTATTGTATTTTTCTGCATTGCATTATTTAAATATTTTACCCACGTTACGCATCAATGACATCATTATTTTGAATACCACCCCGAATTTCTTTCTCTTTTATGACACACCTAAGTTGATTTAAGATTGTAGCAAGATTTTCTGGAGAATGCTCGACACGATTTTCTGCAGAGCTTTTAGACTTTGTAAGTTATTCTGCAGGTTTTGTCACAAGTTTTTCTGTAAGGTAACTGCCTACAAATGTATCTGCAGAAACATGTTCTGGAATTTTTAATGGAAAACAACGCTAAAACTCTCTATATACTTGCATTGGTGACATACCCTATTTTGGTGTTATTATCCGGTTGATAATAACACGTTTATAGAGTGTGTCAACTGTATAATTAAGGATTGTAACTTTTTATTTATTTATTTATTTATTGTTTATCCAAGGTCGAAGTTCGAGTGAACTTTGCAGAGGTAATTTAATACCTGTACGCATTAGGCCTGGTTCCCTATTGTCATGATGCATCCATTCCCCACTCCTACATTTGGAAAATATAGTAGGTGAAGTGCGTATGCATCATAACTGGCCCTACAGTTTCAAGTGGAATCCGAACCACCGGAACCGTGGTAACAAACATATTAAAAAATCATTTCTGAAAATTTCATATGCCGGGATTCGAACCCGGAACCTCATATTTCCCTCTTTCTATTTTTTATTTATTTTTCATAATTAACATGAGTTTAAACTGTACTTTTTGCAGACAAATCTGCAGGCATAAACCTAGCAGAAACATTTGTGGAATCACCTGCAGAATAATCTGCAAGGTCTAAAAGCTCTGCAGCAAATAGTGCAAGATAGAAACCATAATAGAAATTCTATAGAAAACTGTACCCGAAATAACGCAAAAAGTCTTGTAGAAATTTCTGCATGTATTTCCATAAAGGTGTGCAATAAGTCTCTTCATTCTTAAGTGGCAAGGCGCACTATAGATTACGCAGATAGGCACTATACACGATGAGTAATTCTAAGACGAAAAATAAAATGGGTTGACATTTACTACACAGGTTATAACTTAGTACTAAACTGCGAACGATAGAATAAAATTACGTGTAACCTTCAAAATATATGCACACTAAGAAAAATTTTTTTCATTAACACATACATAACATGTAGAATAAGTCAAATATGAAATAATTATTCAAGATTGTTCAATTATCTAAGGACGAGTGATTATTAGGATACATTAGGATTAAATCCAAGTATCATTTTTATCGATTCCGATTAAGGCGATGTTAAACCCCGTGTTACTGGTAAATACGGGGATCCACTTTTTTCATTCAATTTTAAATTTTAAGAAACTATCTCTCTGAAAAGTTGTTATTTTTAATGGGAATAACAACTTTCCATAGAGATATTTACTCAAAATTGAAAATTAAATGAGAAAAGTGGATCCTCGTATTTTTCCGTGACAGGTGGCTTTAGCATCACCTTAACTCATCATGCGTTGTACTTGGAAGAATAGTACACATGCTCCAAGAGACGTATTTGGATCAGGCTTTGGGAGGTAATTTGTGTTACTCAGAAATGATGCCTAGCATCGGTAGGTTTGTATAAAAGGGCTCTATTCTCAAGATATGAGCTATACGACTTTAAATATACTTTAATTTAATAAAAGAAATGGTACCTCTACTTCTTAAGATAAGTCTGTAAGTTTATGTGCTAACAAAGAGTTACATAGAAAGAGATTTGTTTCGTAAACAATTATTAACTTAATTCAAAGATCAAATTAAGGCTCTTTCCACTTACTATTATTATTGTTTAGGTCATTTTTCACCGTCATATATTTTTCTAAGCGTGTACAAGATCTTTCCCTTTGTGTCGTAAATTTCTAATATTTATAATAAACCTTGTAAAGGCTACGAATCATTTACTTTGTGTTTTTTCTTTATTCTTAATATTAGAAATTATATTTGCGTTGACAAAATTATTATTATTGATAAATAAATAATGAACGTTATATATGTATGGATTGAATTAAAAATGTGATTTCATAATTTCCGCACAGATAAGCTGTATATTCCATACATTAATCATAATATATATATACACATATCTGAACGTTACAGCCTTGTTTATTATTCCAATTTTTAATTTAAGAATTTACTGACCTAAGAGGGAAAAAATGAACGGCGAAAAAAGCAATTTTTCAGGATTTTTCTTTTGTACGAGGGTAGTTCAATAAGTCTTTAGAATAAAGTATAAAAACAATTTTTTTTGGGTAAATTTTTTTTTATTTTTTAACATAATCTCCTTGGAGCTCTATACACTTGGTCAATTGCTTTTTAAGTTTTTTTAATCCTTCAGAAAAGTGCGTTTCCGGAAGTTCCTCAAAATAAGCACTTACAGAGGCAATAACGTCTTCGTTGTCCGTAAATCTCTGTCCACCGAGCCATTTTTTCAAGTTTGGAAATAAGAAAAAGTCACTGGGGGCTAAATCTGGTGAATACGGTGGGTGTTCGACCAATTCGAATTTTAGTTCTTCAATTTTAGCCATTGAAACGAAGCATGTGTGAACTCGGGCGTTGTCGTGATGAAAGAGAATTTTTTTTCTCGCCAAATGTGGTCGTTTTTTTTAATTTCTTCTTTCAGCTGCTCTAATAATGATGCATAATACTCACCAGTAATTGTTTTACCCTTTTCCAAGTAGTCAATAAGTATAATTCCACGTGCATCCCAAAAAACTGTAGCTATAACCTTACCAGCTGACTTTACGGTCTTTGCCTTCTTTGGAGCTGGTTCGCCTGTGGAAATCCACTGTTTGGATTGTTCCTTTGTCTCAGGAGTGTAGTGGTGTATCCATGATTCATCCACAGTCACAAATCGACGAAAAAATTCCTCAGGATTCCGACTTATGCGCGCCAAAAGAGCCTCAGAGGCGACCACTCTATTGCGTTTATTCTCAGCTGAGAGCAAACGCGGCACCCATCTTGCCGATAGCTTTTTCATGCCTAATTTTTCATGTAGAATTGAAACAACTGCACCTATAGATATCCTTGTGGCCTCAGCTAACTCACGCACTTTTAATCTTCTATCCTTCAACACCATATCGTGGATTTTATTGATGATTTCGGGAGTAGTTGCTTCTACGGGCCTTCCTGAACGTGGTTCGTCACTTATTGATGTACGACCACGCTTAAATTCATTTACCCAGTTATAAACCGTTGCTAAGGCAGGGGCAGATGTGCCATGAACTGAGTCCAATTCATTTTTTATCTCATATGGAGTTAAACCCTTTAAATGAAAATGTTTAATTACCGCTCTGAACTCGTTTTTTTCCATTTTTCTTAACAAGCAATTTTTTTTTTTTCAATTGGTTATAAAAACACGTAAACTCAGAAGATGTGGACTGTGACTGCACCATATATCTAGTCGGGAGTGGTGCTGACTGAAAACAGATGATTTGGAGCGATTCGCGCGCCATCTGTTGGTCATTCTAAAGACTTATTGAACTACCCTCGTATTATACATTTAAACTTTTTATGGCATCTTTTTTATGCATTCCAAAGCATATAACTTAATAAATTATCTTCCATGAAAAGTTTAACAAAAAAATATGAATATTTGAAGCTATAGCTACTTATGGGTTGAAATTTATATGAATTCTTATGACAATCGCTTAGGATTTTTTCATAATATTATTTTTGTAATAAAATGGCAGAACTTTAGAAAATGAAAAACATTCGTTTATTTCACTTTAAAAAAAATAAACATGCAATGGAAAAACCCCTAACCTTAACTAAAAATAATCTAATTCGGAAGATCTCCTGAGAATATTAAATAGATTGCTAAGAATTGACCGAGAATTTGATCTCGCCTGAAACTAAATGGTTTTCAGATTATCGTGTGTAAAGTTTTAAAAGCTCCATTTCAAGTGCTTGAGGTACACCCAACGGTAAAACCATTTTTCCTAGCGTGTTCTTAAGTAACAACTTTTTCATAGGTGTAAGAATGCCAAGTCACCAAAAAGTCAACAAAAAGATGACTTCTGATGTGATTTTGTTTCTTACGCCTATGAAAAAGTTGTTATTTAAGGACACATTCGGAAAAATGGTTTTATCGTTGTATGTACACTCGACGTGGGAAATATCTGGTCGAATACGTTTGAAATTCTCCAATGAGCTGAGTGAAAACGTGCGTTCGATCCAATGAGACCCAATTAAATTACAGTATTTCAAGAAAAATCAAACGCATTCGACCAAAAATTTCCCACGTCGACTGTACCTTCATAAAATATTGCTTTAGTTATTTCCTTTATATTTTTAATTGTCCTCTAAAACTTTCTATAGATGTGTAGTTTCAAAACAAAAAAAAATTGATTTCCAAAGTTGATTCCCCATTAAGAGGTATTCTAATAATCGGGATATAAAAAGTATTTAAACAGTATTCAAAGATTCTTTACATGTAGGCAGAATAAAGTTGATTAAATAAAATATTTCTTATTTATCACTTGAAATTAAAAAAGGTCTTTTGTGATAAGCAAAATTTTGAACATCCGCTATTTGCTTAGAGTTGACTTTTAAATGATTAGTTGTGGTATCCACGATAGCAACACTTATAAAAATTGAGGACCTTTATGACATTTCTTTTTCAAATAAGTCTACAAGCTGAAACCAGTTGTGCAGCTAAAGTCCGGTTTTCTGATGACGACGTATTCGATAAAACTTTCGTGATACAAGGAACCATAATAAAATTTAAACAAAGAATTTTGTTCACTTTTTTCGTGCATTAGAGTCTTAACAGTATCTGCGCACAGGTTATAAACGACTTACAAACCATCTGCCTGATTATTTTATTTTTATTTATTCATTATTTTATTTCTTCTCTAAATAAAAGAGCAGTTTATGTATCTAACATTTATATATAAATAAATATCGTATTAAGGGGTCGTTTACCGGAAAATCTACTTTCTTTATTTTATCAACTTACCTTTAATATTTTTATTATTAGATGACGTATGTAAAATGTAGGAAAAAGTGACGTTACGGGGCTAAAAATACCGCTATATGCTTGAGAAAATCCAAAAATTGCTTAAAAAATACTTAAAAATTAGCCATTTTGAAAATGTAATTTGTGATGAAATACTGATTTTGATGACCAGTCCTGAGATATATATATATTTGGAGGTTCAAAATGAAGAAAAATACGTACGGATTTTTTTTTAAATTCAAAATAAAAAAAAACTGCACCTATTAGACCAAACAGGTCCATGAAAAACCAATTATTTAGTGCCTTTTTTTAATATTTGTAGATTTGACCTTGAAAACTTTAGTAATTTTTAAAAAGCTTACGTATTTTTCTTGCTTACACAATGAGAAAACACTATACTTCATTTCAAGTTGATCCGTCAAAAGCTTCATCGTCAATCCCACTTTGAATCTGAAAAATATTCGAATTCTTAATTCTAAGATAATCAAGGTTTATTAAACGGGAGTAAAAAATGATATTTACAGGTTTCACTTTCTTTGGCAGTTAAATTTCGGTTTATTGACGTTTCATAACGGTTATTTAACCTTTTTAGGTTTTTGACCCTTGGGCATGTTGTTTTGAATAGGTTGAATGACTATATTGCTCTGTGGTGAAAATAAGAACTCAACAATATCGATTTTCAACAAAATTCTGTAAATCCTTAAAAGTGTCGTATAATGAAAAATAAATTTTTTTGGGCTATTTTAGGGGTGTATTGTTATACTTATCTGTATGTGTACGATAATATATGAAAATTGAAAAAATTATTTTTTGTGTATTTTTGAAGATTTTTCGAGTAAATGACATTCTTAAATTGGTTGTATCACGGGGGGTAAGCCACTTTTATACATTAAAATGAGAAAAATTGTCTTCTAAATATCGATCAGAATATTCACAGAAAATTTTAAGTCATTATATGAGGTTTACAAAAGTTATCGAAGTCCAAAAATAAATGCATTTTTTTACATTTGATTTTTTTTTTGTCAACAAACATACATTCTTATAACTTGAAAATTTACAGGAAATTTACAGAAAAAATTTGATTGCACAGTATAATTAATGAAAAACGACACATATAAAATAGTTTCCGATCCTAAAATGAAGGTTTTTATGAGTACTCTATTGTGAAAAACATTCGCTTCCCTTTCAAAAACCATTCCTACATTAAAAGAATTTAAAAAGAAACGAAAATTTTATATTATCAAATTTTGACAAATGTTCACATAAAATTTTTATTTGACCAATTTCGATGAAACTTTCAAGCGCACACCAGGTAATGATAGCAAACATCTGTGCAAGATTTGGGAAAGGTATACTACATATTGAACGAATGGTGATATGCCACACATACCATACTAACACGCACATTTATTACGTATGTTGAAAAGACAGAACAAAAATTCCATTATCATAAACTTTGTCTTTAAGAAAGCAATAATCGGTCTTTATAGTCAATCATTCTTAAAACTTTTATCACTGTAAATACTTGATAATAAATTATTAATTTATCAATCTTTATTATGAAATTGAGTTACTTTTTCTTGGTCAATGATGCACCATAAAAATTGACGATATTTACAACTATTTTTACTTACAAAAATTTGTTTTTACTTGAAATGTTAATAAATATTCAGAACAAAGTTTGATATTGTTACCATGTAACTTTTACAGTTATCAAATTTTTCATGATATTGAAACTGATTTTATAACTTTTTAGTAGCTTAAGTAAAGATCAAATTGTGCATAAAATTTCAAATAATAGATGTATTCAGTTATTCAGACTCAGTTAGCTGATCGAGTAAGTTTTAATTTGGGTCACAAACCTTCTAAAATGTTATGGGTCAAGAGTCGCTGCTTCTCACACAAAAAAAGTTTCGGCAGTTCTTGCAATTTCCAAAGTGCTCCAGTTGTATCTAACCAGCGTCTGCCCTTTATTGCTTCTTCAAAAAGGAAGCCTTGTGATAGAAAAAAAAAGTTTTGCTAAAAACGTGTTAGAAACATATTTTGAGATGAGACTTAAGAAAGCAAAATACACTATTTGTAGAAAATGTCTGTATGAATGGGTGCATGCGTGCGTGCGTGCGTGCGTGTGTGTGTGCGTGTGTGTGTGCGTGTGTGTGTGTGTGTGGATATGGATCAGCATTACTCTGCATATACACAGTGAAACATAATGTTTAAAGGAAGGCGGCACAATAATTTATTTTTTTCTTTTCCGAATCGTTTTTGTTTCTTTAGAGATTTTTTGATTTTTGAGTTTTAGTTCTTGGGATTTTTTAATACCTTAGAAATAATATCATCGATCCAGCGAAAAGGCATTTGAAAGAGAATAAAATTACCTAGCTTTTGCGACCTGAAAATTTGAGTAAGGTTATTCCTTACACGAATACGTCATTTTTCTAAACGGTTGTCCAAACGGTTATATCTCGGAAACATGTGACCCAAAATTTTGTGTCACAAAATCATGATTATGAATATGGAGAAGTATGTTCAGTAAAGTTTTTGGGTCTAAACATTTTTCTTTTGTCATTCTTTTGTCATCATTTTTGGATCTAAACCTTTTTCTTTTTCTATACATGTCATGTTATAGTTTTTACTATATCATGACATGTATGTATTTTCAGATCATGAGATAATTTATTTTATAAGATATTGAGGTTATGTGTTTTTTTAATTTTCTTTCATTCTGATCGCTTATATCTCGAGAACGGCTTGGTCACTTTTTACCAATAAGGTCTCATTTTTCTCGTTTTATAATGAAGATTCAAAATTCGAAAGAAATTTCAAGATTTATCGACTTGTTTTTGTTTTATAACGATTTTTTAAATTCTCGATTTTTGAGTTTTAGATTTTCTATTTTTTTTTGTATTTTAGAAGTATTATGATAAATCTATTGTAAATTCATTAAAAGAAGCCTAAAATATTAACCAATCTCTTACTACCGTAAATTTTGGATAGGCTTTTTTCATTGTCCTAAATAATTTTAGAATAAAAAAACGCGACTACACGGAGAGAAATGGTCTAGCAATAATTACTTTTATTTTAGTAGTAAATTCTACATTAATATCATTTATCGTTATTTATATATTAATATGTACTATCGAGTGTAGGGTAAACTGCTAAATAAGTATAGTAAATATATAGTATATATAGTAAGTATAATAAATATAGTGTATAGTATAGTGCTGTTTCAGCTACTTTTCCATTTTTCAATTTTTGAGTTTTAGCTTTGTCAGTTGTTCTTTTATGTTAAAAATATTATCATCAATTTAGTGTAGTTTTTAGAAAATCGAATTGACTTTTCACCACAGAATTAAATAGAATAAATAATTTCATATTGAAACAATTTATAAAGTTTGAGGAAGCTAAGTGCCAATGAATTGGCAGCGGTTTTTTGTTATGGTATTGTCTCAACAATGTGCAGTACGGTGTAGAGTAATGACCCGGTATTAGGCCAAGTATATTTTGCCGGATATTTGGTATTTCTAAGCATTACTGAAATAATGCTGACCAATACCAAAATGATAAGAACTGCCGACACTTCACTTATTTGTGCGAAAAATAACCAAAAATTTATATTTTACTATATTATCTTACCAATTCACTGTACATATATCGTAATTGCCTGATTCCGATAGACAGCATTAGTTATTTATTAGTTACAACGCGAAAAACTTTTTTTTGTCGAGATTCTTGACAAAAAAGTAAACATTTCCAACATAAAAAACCTAAAAAGGTAAGGTTTATTATGATAAAATAAAATACTAATTTAATAGATAAATTTAACATACAATAAATTAGGATTCCTACAAATTGTAAATATCAAAATACATAAACAGAACAAGTTACGGAGAGGACCTACAAATTTAAATTTACTTGGAGGTCCTCAGTGCCTGGATTAACCCTGTTTTTTGTATGATTAGAAAAGATATTTCAAAATCACACTTGATAAATACGAGGTCTAAAAGTAGGTTGTAACAAATTACGCTATGTTTTTGTTTCGCTGAGTTAGGGTTGTGTAGGAGAGTATCGGAGATTCTGAAAATGAAATTTGATGAGGCTTCGTAAGGGGATTTTGTTATCTAAAAATGAATTGTAGAGCCATTAATTTATTCCAAAGGGCTCTTATACTCTAGATATAAGTTAGTTAACCTTAATTCTGCATTTTTTAGTGTAAAATAGTACACTAATTTCCAATCATACCTCTACAAGTTTTTACGCTTATAAAACGATCTAAAGTTGATAAAAGTAGACAAAAAGAGCTTCAATTACTTCTTTATTCGTACAAAAATATTTATCTGTTCTGCAGCTAATGACCAAAAATTATATCCAAATTCCAGGATTTTAATTGTTATAAATTCAGTGATTTTTCTTTCAATTTTTTATTACTTTATTTTGATAGTCATCACTTTGGAACAGACTAATACTTTTGTATGAAACGAAGCTGAAATTGAAGCTCATTTTGTCTACATTTTCTTACTTTTTAATCATTTTTCGAGTGCAATAACCTGCAGATCCATTCTCAAAAGTTAAAGTATCATTATTACCCGAATGCAACTTGTTCTCTAAAATAATGCATAATTGAGACTAATTAGGTTATATTTCGAGAATAAGGGTTCATTGGACCAAACTTTATTTTCAGATGCTAGAAGATGTTTTACAAAGTCTCATCAAATCTCGTTTCCCGAAACAGTGACACTCTCCTAGTAAATACTGCCCTTTCCTTCAATCCAAGCATTTGTACCTACGTATTCTCAAAATTCACTCACAATCAGTATCACGTTATTATCACGCTCGTAAAGAACCAGTGCTCATACAATATCAGTAGCAAATCTCTTTCTTTAATAACCAACAACTTTGGAACAAACAAATACTATTTATACTAATCACTTAAGTAACTTTTGGATCATTTTCCTATCCTAATAACTTACAAAACTATGATCCAGAAGTAAAGCTACCCCTTGACCCTAAAATCATACACAATC
This sequence comes from Gastracanthus pulcherrimus, assembly GCA_949152435.1. Lineage (NCBI taxonomy): Eukaryota > Metazoa > Arthropoda > Insecta > Hymenoptera > Pteromalidae > Gastracanthus > Gastracanthus pulcherrimus. The sequence goes on from OX424575.1 coordinate 7,797,678, forward strand.
GAGGTCAATTAGCCTTGCATCTCGCTCATTCGTACAAACTCAGCGCGCTACACTTCAGAAAACACCCGATACCAAAGTCCCATCAACACCTAGTTTCCCAAACCAGTGACACTCCACACAAGTAACCTTTCAGTCACTGCCCTCTCCATCAAACCGATCACTTGTACTACATACACACTCATTCACTCCCTTTATCCACAAACGATCCCCATATCCCTATCGTCCCATGACCAATTGGTCCCGCACCGGTCGTTCATTGGCAGCTCTCCCCCTTCCACCGGCACCCATCTCCCAACACCTCTCTCGTTCTACCGCAGCGGCGGTGGCGGCGGCGGCCGGGCCCAGCACTCACTCCGCCGCTTAAAGACAGGGACCGAGCGCGGCCCCGGCGCACTATTCGCGCAGCATCGCAGAGCCAAGCAATCGATCGCGTGCTTCCACTCTCTCTCTCTCTCCTTTTCGATCTCTCGATCTCTCGCGTGGACCAACGCGTGGACCAACGATAATAAAAGTCAGATTTCTAAGTCCGTGCTGGATGGTGCATGAGGACCAGCTGACCAGAGCAGCTGATTTGTAACAAATATATATATACGACACGAGTAGTTCGAGTGTGCCAGTGATTTTCGTTAGGAATTGACGAGCGAGCGCGCATCTGCAGAAGAGGAAGACAGAAGGAAAAGCTCAAGCTTGTGCGCGCTGGAGGATCGGAGTTGTTTTTCACGGAATTTATCATCTAGTGAAAAGTGCTTTTTTTATTCATATGTTGCGGTGAGCGTTGGGGTTTTTTTTTCGTCGTCGTTGAGAATTTTACCACCTGGCGAGGACGCGGCAGCGGCAGTAGACACGAGGATCCAGCCGCTACAGCCGGTTTCCTGCGCAAGGTAAGAGAGCGCGAGGCGCGGTGAAATTGGAGTGACGATCTCCCGCGAGAGAGAGAAAGAGAAAGAGGCGCCCAGCATGAAAGCGAACTTCCGTCGAGTGGTCGCGCGCGCCGGAAGTCGAGGCGAGAGATTATAGCGTCGTTAGCGGGATTCTTATGGACGGTTTTTATCTTTGCTCTTCTTTTGGAGATTATGGTGTTTTTCGAGATGGGGGATGTGGGTAATCGGTGTAGTTTCTCGAAGCTGGTGGGGTTCTTATTGGAGTTTAATGTAGCGTGGGATTAATGGTCTCTTTGGCGCTGTGGATTTATGGCGCGAGAACGAGGATCGGTAGCGCGAAGTTGTGCTATTTTGTCGGAGGTGCCGCGGTGGCGTTTTCATTGATATTGCAGCGTTGCGCATTTCTTTTTGATGAGGCGGGGAATGGCATTTTTCGGATAGGCTTCCGTCAGCGATTGCTGGAAGGTTAATGTAAACGGTATGAGGAAAATTGTGAGAACGCGTGTTGGTTCAGTTAACGATTGCGGATTATCGCAGTGAAAATAATTAGAGAAATTTGATTTATAATACTTTTGTGAAAAATAATTTAATTCATTAAAAAGAATATTCATGAAGAAAAAATAAGGTAAAATTATAATTTTAATATACAAGCTTTCTCAAGTATAACTTGGTGTTAATTATCTAATTTTGACTAGGTGCCCTGCTTATTAATCAGACTAGCTTAATAAAGTGAGATTTTAGATAAAACTAAATAAATTTAAATTAGGTTTCAATTTCAATTTATTCACCAAAATATATTGCAATTACATGCATACATAGTTACATGCATATATACATACATAACGCAGTATCATATAGAGATAGTTATATCTTTTGTTTTGTTAGATAGTTTATGGTAGTTCTGAGGTAGCCGTACAAAAAAAATTAAAAATAAAATACAAAGTATACCGACATAAAATACTAAGGATTTGAAACTAATATATTAGTTTATTTAAAAAAAAATTGTTTCCTGTAAATATCAATTGAGTACAATTTTGAAACAAACTGATATACTAAATAAACAGGATACCTGCTTAATGAAAATTAAAATTGAAAGTTGCTCACAGTATATTTAGGTCACTCAGAAAATACTCCACATCCTAAGAGCATAATTGGTATATAGGCTATAATCTAACCCAACGAGAGTGTAATTTCACTTTTAATTGACCCACTTATCGCCGAGATCCGTTATTCTCGAACGCATCTCGCACGCATCTCCCTCAATTCTAATTAACATTCAAATTAATAATCCATATGCAACCGAAAACAAAAAAAAGAAAGAATCGAGCTCCGTGACGAAACGCAAATAAATCACTCAAACTCGTACGACCCGCTGCACTAAAAAAACTACCGCCTCAAAATTTATAGTCGAGTATAAATTGTCTCCCCCTTATATTTTGACTTATAAGTAACTTGGCATTCCGCGCATTGTCACAGATGCGCGCGTACGCTTATTAGCATTTTGAAATTTCGAGATATACGAACGAACGAAAAAAAAAAAGAAGAAAAGAGAAGAAGAAAGAAAAATTAGCTCCTTCAAGTACGCGCGTTCTCATTGACTGAGCGCGCAGTCGGAGTTGCGAGTTGCAAAATGTGTTTACATGGCATTTAATGTTGATATATGCAACTCAACTAAAACGATTTAAAGGCTGTACGTGCGGAGGTGCAGAGAAAAAAGAGCGCGGACGCCGCCGCTACTTTTACGCCGGGAGGTTTTGCGAAATTTTGCGTATCGGAGTGCAATGATTATCGTAAATAAGACTCATCGATTTGATTTAGCGATGGTAAATGCTTCGTGATATTAAGGATAAATTAATAAACGCGCGGCCGATGTTTGAAATAAGCGTTAAGGTTTTGGTTACTGTACATATTTGTGTGGAAAATTAATTTTTCACCTAAATTCAACAATAATTCACCGAACTTTTTTAGTTTTTAAATTAGTGAATCAGTAGAAAATACGTAACTATAAAATATGAGTCATGTTAAAATTTAATCATATCGATAATAAAAAGGTATCATCGTTTTTTAGGATTGGAAAATGACATACCAAAATAATGAAACTTTTTTATTATCGACGTAATTCAACTTCAACATAAACTAATATTATACTATTTACTGATTGAAAAATTGAATAAAAGTATCGAATTCGATAAATCGTTATACATTTTAAATAAAAAACTAACTTTTGAAACAAATTGCATAGAAATAAAATAACTGACATGAAATACAATATCAATTATCCATACCTTCAATTCTGCATTCTTACAACTATCTTATCCCCGAATAAATTCCCACCTTAAACAAACTACAATCCATCTCGCAACGTATTAAACTTAATTACGTCAATAACGCCTCGATAGCCCAACGTTATTACGCATAACGCAAACTAAAACAAACGAAAATCGTGAATCCCACCAACTGCGCGCGCGTGTGTGCGTAAGGTGTATTTTAGAACGGCACGCGTCTCGACTAAGCATGTGCTCGGATAAGCGGAGACGTGTCCGTGAGAGTCACCGCGGAATTGATTGGGAGTCGCGGACTCGACACGTACACCCGTGTGAAGTTTTTTGGATTTTTAGGAAATTTGAAAGGGTGGGTTTGTGACAGATTGGTTGATGAGGTTTTGTTTTGTGGAAATTGGAGTGTTACTCTTTGTGGTGGTTTGAGAGTACCTTAAATTCGGTTTTATACGTTCGATTTCTTGCAATTTATCGTTAAATAGCGTTATTTGGTAAATTAATTTCTTAGTCTTTGATGAAGGGAGCTAGAATTGTAATGATCATAAAAATTTGTGAAGAGAACCTTATGTGAAAACTTGAGTATATTTATATGAGTAACTTGAGTAAACTTAAATGTAATTAAATGAATAAATTGAATAAAATTTATCACAATATGATATGTAGATATATTCAAAAGATTAAAGTACTTCTTTGAGCGTAGATGTATCATAGTAACAAGACATTAAGTCTTTCAATTATTTTTTAGTGTTCTAATATAATATTCTTTGTGTTATCACATATTTATTTTATTTTTTAAATATTATAATAGTTTTTCACAAATGAAGTAAAACCTACTTTTTTAGCGAGTTCGGTTATAGGGACTACGTGTTAAAATTCGCAATTTTAAAGTACTATATCTCAATTTGGAAATGGTAAAGTTTCGTTAGATTTTTAGTACGTATATAAAGTTATCTTTAAGATGAAGTATAAATTGAGAATTATTTGCAAAAAAGTTAAGACACCAATTACCTTAAGTCTGAAGATATGTAAATATTTGACATTTTTTAGCAACAATTAAAGAACAGCTTGTGAAACATGCGGATAACGTAAAATTTGCATGAAAATTTGTCAATTTATAGACTTTTTTCTATACAAATGGACATAATGTGAGTTGCGAAAGAAATTTCAAAATTGTGCCTCATTGACAAATGCCTTAAAGTAACTACGCGGAATCGCGTTTTATTAGACACTTATTGATGGATACGAGTATCAAGGTCAAGACATTAGGTAAGATTTATTCAAATTTTTTTTTGTTAGGCCCATCCAGTTTTCTCACCTTATATCTCAAGATTCTTCAGCGATTTAACTAGATTTTACATTTGGAAAACATACGATGTTGTAATTAAAAGCGAAATTAAACCTTTTATAGAATGAATAATAATTAAATTACAAAGTTAAGAAATAAATAAATCAATAAAATAATCAAATAACAAACTCAATAAATTAACAAATTAATATTCTAAACATGAGTTAGTTCGACGAAATACCAATGACCACATAATAATACAATATAAAGCAAGCATAGACAAACGAAACGATTCCTTTCTTTGAATTAAAATGACAGCTCATTTTATTGTAATGTTAAATAAATGCTTTTATAATTATTTTATTGTAAATTTTATTTTTCATATTAATTTAACTAAATAATACTTCAGTAGACGTTACTCCAATTCTTTTACCAACTGACACTGTAAATATTTAATTGCACCTATTTCGCACTAAAAAATCTAGTACTTCTTTAGTAACATCGAACCCTCAGAACAAGACTATGTAAATTCAAAGTTCTAAGTTTTTCTAAAACATAATCAAGCAACTCAATTTTTTTCCCAAAATGCAATTTTCTTACTTAAATTCTACTAAGGTAAAGTGCCCAGTACTTGGACAAAATGAAAATTGTGACCAGTACTTGGACAGTGACAAAGATTATAATTACTGATAAAGATGATAAAAAGATGTATTCATTTGCATCCATACGGATTGTGTATGATGTGTAGTATGTAATTTAACCAAAATTATGTTAATTTACGTCTTAAATTTATTATAAATGTAATTATAACATTTTGAGGTTACGTCGAGAACAGTAATATGCCGAATGTATTGTCCAAGTTTACGTCCACTACTTTTTCTGAACCCAGTAGTTGGACACATTTAATTCATATGTCCAACTACTAGGTCCTAACAATGTCCAAGTACTGGGACAAGCTTGAGATATGATGTCCAACTACTAGGTCCTAACTATGTCCAAGTACTGGGACAAGCTTGAGATATGATGTCCAACTACTGCGACATATAGTTCAATTTTTAAACTTACATTTTTAGTATAAAAAAGTATGTCAGCGTATTTTTTCTTGTACTAATAATGGTAAAACATGCAGAATTAACGATTAGATTAAAGATTTGGGAAAAATATTGAGTTTTGGCTCTACAAACACTGATTTCGTATTTTCGTTTCAAAAAGTGTCCAAGTACTACCTACTTTACCTTATCTTATTATACAAACTTCATCTATTCTAACCAATTCTCCAAGTATATAAGTGACTGTCTCCATACACGTTCCTTAAACTACAATAATCAAACTGACACCATTCTCTCTTACCGCAATATCCCTCCCAAAACACACAATCTGTACTCCCCCACACATCTCACCTTACCCCTTCGCAGTCAAACCCAAAAAACTCTCCAGTCCCTTCCAAAACAAACCCACCGACACGACACCCGTGTACACTTGGCCCGTGAAAATCGCATTCCTGCGTGCGCTATACGCGTATAATTCGCACACATTGCGCAAACGCGCGCGCACGTTCTCCGTAAAACCAGTACTAATATTCGGCACAAGGTCGGCGCGCCGGAGCTGGACCGTTTACGATGCTCGTTCCTTTTTCATTCGAGGCGTTCTTTCTCAATTTCGGGGGGGTACCGAGCGTGGCCCTGCCCTCGAGAAGAAGCATGTGTGTGTGTGTGTGTGTGTGAGATTTTGAGGGTCACAATCTGGCGAATTATTAGCTGCGCGGGGTGAAGGACTTTGGCGGAACGGAGAACGATGATTTTGGAATAGGAGGAATGGTGATTTATCGTAGAGGAATTTTATTTGTGGGTAAGGGAGGTCTATTGTGGAAAAGGGAATTATTTTGATGGCATATGAGTTTCTGCTTTGGGCTAGATGACTCCTTTTATTGCAAGAGGATTGGGTTTCCTACGATAGGAATTTTTCTAGGTATCTATTTTGAGAGGATTCCTGTATAGACACAAGGATCGTTTTCTGAATAGAAAGAAGGATGGATGAGGGAGTTTTGAGGTGGACATTGGGTGGTTTGTGATTTGACAGGATATTTGAATTTTCGCGCTTTGAAACCGATGATCATACATATAAGAGAGAAATGAGAATTTCGTTATTAAATTTTTTCTTATCACAAACTAATATTGATGTAGGTTCAGTATATTTACTTAATATTTTTCGGTTTTAGATTTCGATTATTCTTCTCCGAGTTATAATATTATTTATGACGTTTTTATGCATAACAAAAGAACAATTATAGATAATCAAAAGCTTCTTGAAAGAAGAAAAATTGAATATAAGGAAGGAAAAGAGCAATTTATCTAAAACTTAGTTTTGATTTGTAAAATTAATTACATTTTTTATTAATGAAATTTGAAATTTAAGAACTAGGAGACAGGCATTATAAATTAGAAGTGATACTGTTTTGACTGATTGATTACTATTCAGCTTTTACATTCAACTTTCAAGATCGAATAATTAATTAAATACTGGTGTCTTAATTTTCGTTTACGCATTCCAATTTAATCAGAAATTTATAGTTAGTAGTAAAGATCTGAGATCTCCAATTCGCATAAATATACTTTACTATATAAACCTAACAGAGATATAGCCTCATAATTGTGATCTAAGTCAAGATTACGAACACTCAGCTTCAGTTTTAATTACACGGATGTAATGTATTTAAAGTGAAACTTACGATCGTTGTCGGTAATAACTTGAAGTCTTGGACATCAAAATCTGAAATTGAAAAATTTTGGTTATTCTAATTATTCGCTATTTAGCCTCAATTTAAAAAAAATGTAAAATAAATTTTATCAATTCGAAACATACAAATTATGTACTGCTGCACGTCTTGTAATTATAATGCATTTCGAAAAAAGTAACGGCAAATTAATTCTAGACCATGAATCTAGCAGGACCAGTGGCATAAAATATACGGGTTTCTTTCATTCGAATATATATTGCTTTACAACTTTTACTTTTTACTGCACGTTCCATTGCCGATCTACCATTTTCAATTTCATTTGTTAGTATCGAAAAACTAGTTTTTACTCATAAATTATCCACGATGTTCTTTACAAGAGGACCATGCACATCGCTTAATATGAATATATTATCATCCAGTCTAAATTAGCTAAAAGTAACTGTTTAATTCAAAAACAATGCTTCAAATCGACTTGCGCTTATCTAAGAAACTTTTGATCAGCATCCCTTGAACATACATTACACTACAGATTCATCCAATTCCAACCAAAATCTAATATCCCTCAATTCAAAATAAGTTCTAATCAATCCCTCATCCATTCAATTTCCACCCTTCTACATAAATCTGACCCACCACTAAATGGCATAATACACGCAATACAACATTAAGTCGCACACCTTCGGACGAAAGACCGCTGTATAAACGCCGATCCGCGATCGTTTTCGCTCGCGCCCTTTACTCCGGGACGGGCAGAAAATGCGCGCGGCGCTCGTGAAACTGGTTTAGAACGTTCCGAGAGTTCTCCGCGAGTCGCGCACTAATGAAAATATGGGCCTATAAGAAGTGACCGGTGAACGAGGCGACGCGAGTTCAATCGATTACGCGATTGCGATTGTAGGCGATTGCTATAGGTGTGCGTGAACACTGTTTTTGGTAAACAGTGTACGTGTAAATTTAATGAATTGAATTTCTTTTGTAGGGAAAGTTTACTTTTATTTGAATTGGTTCTTCATTTTCTCGAAAGTATGATTTTTCTAATATTGGACGAACATTAGATTTATGTCTTTGAGATCGATATTGGACTATATAGATAAATGTTTCATCTCGTCAAAAGATTATTTTCGTCAATTTCTGACCAGAGTTTGGTATCATTATACTACTTTATCTGTTCACTCTTTTTCAAATTTCTTATAATGAACACATTAAAATGCGATATTACCCGTGTAAAAAAATTAGTCTGGCAATAGTCTGGCTCAATAAGTCTGGCGATAGTCTTGCAGAAGTCCTGCAGAAGTATGGCTTTGGCCATTATGCCAGACTTTAGATAAAATGTGCAAAACAAAAGCATCGCGTCATGTCAAATTGCCAGTACCTAAATTTTTGTCTCTTTTTTAAAAATATTCATATTTTAAACGAGATTGCAATATATAAAAAAACTTTTCTCCTATTTTATCGAAAAGTACGCATTTTCACTATTCTAGTCGATATTAATAATTAATGTACTACTCTAATTATTTACTTGTGAAAAATGAGTTTTTTTGACATAATTCCAAAAAAAGTCTGGCATAGTGGCCTAAGCCAAACTTCTACCAGACTTTTGCAAGACTTTCGTCAGACTTGTTACGCCAGATTAATCCCAGACTAGTGCCAGACTAATTTTTTACACGGGATACCAATTGAAATGATGGTTACCGGACATCTCGTCGCGGAACGTTTCGACGTGTGGACGTCTCTAATTAATTTATAATTATACAAAATGAAGTTTATAATATAAAATAAACAACACATTTCATCAATTACTTTTATGAAAAATCATCCCAAGTTAGAACAGGGGTTATGGATACATCGACGGTCCATCTATTAGGTTAACTACTACACATTTCTACTATTATACACTCTAAATAAAGTCCTAACTAACTAATACGCCTCACAAAACTCATGAAAAAAGTATGTCACACTGTCCACAAGCCTCATCAACGCCGACAATCGAGTTTCTCAATTAAACGGGGACGTTCAAACAAGGCCCGCGCAACGAACCTCCGAAGGAAGCCTCGCCACCGAAGATCAGCAACCGGCGCGCACGCGTTGCACAAAAAAGCATCCCAAGAGCATTTGCATTTTCGCTTCGTGAATCTTGCAAAAATCCGCAGATTCGCGCAACGTCCGACGGAGCCGCGCAATTTTCAAAATCGCACACTTATCAATATACGGATAGAGTGTTGACACAACGCGCGCGCGAGTGCTTAATGAGCGACGAATATATATAGAGAGAGAGAGAAGAAATAGACGTTTCACAGACGACGCACGAGCGCGCGCGCGGATTTATCATTTGTTGCGAGTGCAGTGGCAATTAATTCACTTACGCGCAAGTGGAATAACATTATATAGGCGCGGCGAATGAAGAGTGGTGCTTCGCGCGCGCGATTCTCGCGAACGAAACTTTATTATTGCAGTCTGTTTCACAACGAGATAGGTATGGGCTCGTTAAGGTTTGGAGGAGAAATGACGCGGATGGGGAAATTGCGTGGAAGTATCGGGACTTTTTTTTTGGCTGATGTTTCAGTTTATACTTCTTTCTGTGTGGTTATAAAATAGAATTATGGACATATTTTAATCAGTTCTTCGGTAAAAATGTAATGTTAAGAGACTTTTTTTATTTATATAAATAATATAGCTGTATAGTTTCCTTGAGCATACATTTTTATCATAGATCTCCAAAAATTTGTTTCCATCTGATATTTTGTTTAAAAACAAATTTTTCTTTAAATAAACAGTAAACCTAACTGTATTTTTTAAATAACAAATTGTAGTTTTAATAAATAGTAAGTTTAATAGCTTTTTTCAAAGATCACACAATATGCACAGTAGTTTCAGAATGACTGAATAAATTATAGAGCGTATGGAGAAATCATAAATATTAAAAAAAGCAATTGTGATAGAAAACGACTGTACAATAAAAATTCCCTCTTAACTGAATTGTAATTGTTCACTTTTCTAATCTACTTCTACTATTCCTCAATTACTAGGCTTAAAAAATGTTTAGAATTAATTATAGATTTATTTAGAAAATAAACATAAAAATGATTTTTTGATCAAATTTAAATATATGGACCCTACACAAATAAAGCAACAAATAAACAATTGGAAATCAATCATTTTCCATAGTAATATTTCAAGAATTTCAGTACGTGCGCAATTTAAAAGCAAATAACAGTCACTTTGATTTTCCGTTTACTCTTTAAATTCACAAAATTCCCGCTCAATTAATCACCTACAAAAAAAATAAATTTACCTTCATCAAACCCACCTTCAAACAAACCTCCCAAAAAATCTCACCATCTTAAACCAAAACCCCTAATCACCTCCAAATTCATTCAAACCTCCAACCTCTCCTCCAACTTCTCGCTCGATACCGCGCTCCCTATTTCAAAATACACTCCGCTCCCCATATTATACACACGACCTCGCGCCTCATTATCGAAATATTCCCAATTACAAGAAGAGAAAAAGGACGAAAAACGCATTTGTACCGCTTCGTCACTCTCGCGCGTGAAAGCACAGGCTGCGGGGAATCGTCGTAAAGGTCGACTGGTCTCGGCGTCGACCTTCGCGGCTTTCGCAACCGCGAGACGTCCGGTGTCGACGCGCGGACGCGGCCGACGCCGGCGGATTATGTACATATAGTCCTTTCCGTTTTGGAAAACGCTGCGATGAGGGAATGCGTGAATGCGAGAGAGAGAGAGAGGTGATGAAATGGCAAGTGCGTGTGGTTGCAGTTTGGGTGTTGGGAGTTTTTAGGTGATTTTTCTTTTGGGAGACTGTTGGTGATACTTTGAAGGTGTTAAAGTGAAAAATGCGATGGATCGGATCTTGGTTTATCGATGAATTTTCTAATTATTATTATTAATTATAGCCTTTTTATGTTACCACAATGTTTGATTTTTCAAGACTGACATAAAAATAACTGCAAATACTTTGATAAGATCATAACAATAAACAGTTATTAGCCATCGTCATTAATAACGTTAAAAACACTTTTACTAGTATAATCTTAAAAGTTTATATTTTACAGTTAATAAATGTTTGCAATGATAAATTGATCACTAGAAAATCGATATTTTCAACTTCTATAGCAATGAATGATGTAATTGCTGATTGAAATAAGGACGTACGCTGTAGTTAAATTCTTATTTTTCTGTGGAGGTGGCGAATAATATTATACGAGAGAAAAAGTAAAATTGATAAGAAAGTTCTGATCATTTGCTGATTATTCTCGTAGTTTACTCTTAAAGTAGTATACAGCAATTGAGTAGAATTTCACTTTAATTGAGGCGATCTGATGTAGTTTTAGGGATTCAGCTTAACTATGCAAAATGTCAAAAGTGAAAATGTACATTATAAGAGAAAGAGAAATAAAGTCTTTGGTTTTCATCTGATTGAACGTGACTCAATTAAAATTTCTCGTTACAGGTACCCAGTACAATTTTCAATTTGTTCAGTCGAAACTACATTTTTAAAGTATACTGTAAACGTTTTATACTACTATGTATTACTTAGCTTCAAATGTGGATTTCGATGTACGTATAATATTTCATGAATTTCTTTTAACTTTTGAATATTGTCACAGGAACGTGACCAGTTCTCAGTGTCGATACGCTAATATTAAATTTCCATAAAATTGTATTGATTATCCAATTATTCAGAAACTGTAGATTGAGCTCCTTTTTCAACTTTCAAATTTCCGTATGTGTTTTCGAAAATGTGATGAACATTGAGACGACAACCATTCAAAATTAGAAAGTATATACTATACAATTTCTCTTTATATTACTGAAAGACTCATTTAATACTTTTCTCGTAAAATTCACATGTTTTCTTCTGTGTTAACATTCTTCTTTGTATTTAATGTTTTATAATATTTGTTTGAGTATTTTATTGTTTATTTTACGGATCAGAGCAATAAAAAGTAACCAACAATGAAATACACAATATAAAATTTTAAAATCACTGTTTCATGCGCGCTAGCATAACATTTAAAAAAAAGTTACGGCTACCCAATAAATAGAGGATCTCCTTTTTTGAGAGCGCATACTCATAAAATATCATTTCAAGTCCTAAAGAAAAGAGCTTTAACTCCTTTAAACGAACTCTTATAACCTGCCTACAAGAAAGTAAATACAGTAATTGACTTTAAATAAAACCAACGTAACTTACAGCAGACTCCACTTTTTCTCTTCCCATACACAACGCACACAGCAATAATTCCACCACTTCCTTCAGTCCTCGATCCACTACAAAATCCTCTAAATACGGATCAATTATTATCGAATCCCTCAACTACAGGAATTCAATTTCCCTACCCAGCTTTCTAAACGCAACTACATTAAAAGCACAAAAAAACAATTTTCCATTTTCCCGATCAGCGATGGGCAAAAAAGTACTTTTGTCCTCTTTTGTCAAATACAAGGAAAAGTACTTGAATGAATGGATTCAAGAACTTCAAGACAATTAAGTGCACATTCATGTCACACCATCAATAAAAAACGATTTTTTAATGATCCATTTAATTCTACACAGTATTGACATCTAAATACAAGTACAAGATCAATGTTTTCTCAATTGCCAAGTACTTGTACCTCTTCATCCAAGTACTTTCCCTCGTACTTGAAATAAAAAGACGAAAGTACTTTCTTACCCATCACTATTCCCGATCATTCATCTTCTCTCTTCCACTATATCTCTCCTCAATCAAACACACGTGCCCATCCCTCCTGTATGCGCCGTCATACGACCACGGGAGAAACCGAAAATCTCCCCGGAATAAAGGTCAAGCGCGCGGCTCGCATCGTCATCGCTTAGAAAACTCGCTGCAGCTTCCGCCGAAGGAGGACGCGAGTGATACAGCGGTGCCGTTGTGTGTCTGTGTGTAGCTTGTAGGAGAAGCGTGTCCCGTTTCGCGCCGTGGGAGAACAGTTTGAAAGTAAACGCGCGGCAAGACTGCGAGTCTATGGGTTTCTGTGTATGTGTGTGTGTGACTCTGTGTGTGGGTGTGTATGTATGTTTGTGTGTGGAATTACAGGAGAAAAGATAGGAGAAATTTTCGAGTTGGAGGGAGAAGTATAAAAAGGTTGGATTTTTTTTGGATCGGTGTGATCTATGGGATTCTTTGTGATTTGCGCTGATGATTTGTTGGGATTCTGAAATTAAGGTTTATATTTGCTTTTCGAAGGGAAATCATTGGTACGATGAACTTTTATTATGATCTTTTGATGTTGAAGTGTTTTATGTGACGTGATGAGTCTGAATATCCTATTCCCGAAAGTGTCGCTCGCGTATATGTGGGTACGTGTGTGTGCGGGTGTGTCAATGTGTGAGGTAACCATAAAGTAAACTTTGCATGTATATTATGTTATCTATACTTAGAAATAGTTTGAAAGTGACAGCGAAGTTAGTCGATCTGTTTTTTTTAACGCTACGTTTCCAAATTTGCAAAATTCTACATTTCTGTTTATGAAATTTTTTTTGTTAATATGAATAATTTTTTTATCCAGCTTTTTGTATATTAAAGCACTAGCGTAGAGAGAGACTTTTTTGATAAAAATTACCATGCAAAACATCGTGAACGATAAAAACAATTAAAGGTAAAAATTGCCGTAATTCAGGGTGAAATTTTGATAAATAATGTTAATTTTTACCAATTAACAGGTTAATTTTTTCTGAATCCAGGATATCCCACGTTTTCTATCATTTTCACTCTCTGCGTACAATCCTTCATTTTGAAAGCGTACGATATGATACCTGTTGCCGTTCATTTGTATACTGTGTTTATATACTTTTCTTTTTTGAATTTGATTTACTTTCAGAGTCATATATCTACCGATTTTCATATCATAAAGTTCATTATTTCTAAGAAAATGTAAAATATAAATATAATACCTTTTTGTACAAAGATAACTTTAGTTAATTTTAACCCTCCTGCACAATTGGATGATTACACACATCCAAAATACTTATTAATTTTGTATATACATTCTATCGCTTATCTTAATATCATCATTACATGATCATATTTAACGTCTCAAATGCAGATAACTATATAAGTACAGTTTCAATTTAAGAGATTATACACGATTGCAGCGCATGTGGATGCAGATTTACATTCAATTAAATCAAAATACCAGATAATAAATTACTGCGCAGGAGTAGAAATTAATAATGCTTTGAAATCCGTACTGATAATTTGTACCAGAGTTCGGCAAGTATTTTTGATACTTATAAGAATATTTTCTGTTTTCTGTAAATATTAAGAAAAAACAATGAAATATCAATTTCAAAGCAGTGTACATCATGTATTTAGTCGATATCCGCGATTTAAAAAAGTATTCGAAAAACGTATCCGACGGATACTTTCATCGGATACTCAATATTCGAAATGCAACTATTTTCGGATACTTGACTTATTTTCAAATGTCTAAAAAAGGTCTAAAGTTCTTCCAGGCTCCCCTAAACATGTGGTATTATCCGGATGATGTGCCCGGATATATGTAGACCTCTTTTAGACATTTTAAAATAAGAAAAGTATCCGAAAAAAGTATCCGTCGGATACTCAGTATTCGATGAAAGTATCCGTTGGAATTTTTTTTCGGATTTCAGTATCAGACCAAAGTATCCGACGGATACTTTCTTCGTATACATTTTTAAATCGCGTATATCGACTTAATACATGGTGTACACTGCTTAGAAATTGATAAGTCGTTGTTTCTTCTTGATATTTACAGAAAACAGAAAATTATCCGAAAATATTTTGCGGTCGAATACTTGCCGAACTCTGATTTGTACGACATTTTTTTTTACTAATTTGTATTATAAATTTCTGAGATTTATGAAATTTTACTGTATTTACAAATATTAATGCATTATTAATTAAAAATAAATATGCAAAAACGACTACTGGTGTAAAATAAACACTTTCTTAATTTTATATTTTCATAACCAGGTCCTTTATTTATTTATACCATAGCACGAACACTTTGCATGCGAATAATATTCAACACCATCTGTGGATGTGTGAAATTAGAAATCGTCGAGCAGGAAGAGAGTCTAAAAAATAATCAGCTAGGATGGATCGATTCTCATTTTTTTGTTCGGCGAGATTCCTTTGCTGATTTTTACGTTTTTTTGGCGGACGACGAAAAGTGAAGGTTTTTTTCGCTTTTAGCGACGTAGTAGCTGATTTATTTGGGTACCAGGACGTCTGCCAGCCGTTTTCGGGACTTTCGTTGCAGACCTACGCAAGCTAGTCCTAAAGCGGAAATACCCGAGTACGGAATGTGTTTTTGCGAGACAGTTTATTTATAAAATTCGTGTATCATCGTGAGAACACGATTATTATTTTAATAGAGGAAAAGACACAAACGTTACGGGAATCCACACAGCGTAACACGCTATAATGAGGCAGTTTACAGTTGTCTAAACATGTTTTTTGACGTTAATTTTTGCTTCCTCAAAGAGGAAGCTTTTTTATAACGTGACAGTTCGAAATACTAAATGGTGTATGATTCACACAAGTTCATTACTCTTCAATTGCATTCTGGTTATGCTATTCTAAGTATCCTTGGGTTTTTTCAGACTCTTTTTGTAGTCGTATCTCTTATACGTGCACTGAGAATTAATTAGTACCATACGAAGCATTGTACACAGAAATGTTTGAGGCAACAAATGCTATTTTTTATGGTAAAGACTACAATTTTTCTGACACTTTTTATTACATCTGCGAAATGCTAAATCGTCGAAATTCATATGTACATTAGCATACATAGAAAGTGATCACAAGATTTAAAGGATTCGGTATGTGCATAATTCATATACACGTGATATATCGGGAATGAGAGATCATATATGATATATATACCTATACGAACATTAATGTGAATAATTATGGAGTAGAGATCATTCAAGCTAAAATTTATATGTAAAAAAATTCTGCAAAATCTTGAAATTCGTGGAAGTACTATGTTGCGTAAACGCGCAATATTTAAATGCAGTAACAGTTTTTTAATTAATCGTTTAGATTGCAAAACGCTGGCGTGAAAGTGCCATTGCTAAGTTTATCATACTTTTCGAAAAAGAGAAAAAAATAGATTTCCTTCTCAGATACAAAATCGAGTCCCGATTCACTGCATAAGAACCTCAACCTTCAAACTCAACCTTGACCGTCCTTGACTTTTCACCCGATTCAACGAACCATCAACCCGTCGAGTTATATCACCAAACTATACACTATTGAATCGCTTTTTTCTACGTCGATCCGTATCGTACTCACGAACTTTCGAAACATTATATTAAAGTAACAATAAACCTTGCGCCGCCGCGAAGCCAATTACTAATCAGATTTCCTATGAATTACTGAATACTTTTTTTATAATTATACGTAATGTACAAATGTGAAATTTGAAAGTATTAAGAAATGATTAAACATTTTTGATGTTCCCATACATATCTCTTTTGTACAAATATATGTTAATATTCTAAAATAATATATTAGAAATTTTATGAGTAGTTTTTAAAGACAGTACATGTAATATAGTTATTAATTGATATCTAATTAGGAATAGATAATTAATTATGATTAAGAATTAAACCCGTGACTGTATACAAAATTACCATCATTTCGAAGTAGAAAGCAACAATTTTGAGACTAGTACACCTAAGTATAGTATAAACTATGTAGTACAATCTATCCAAAACTAACCCATTTTTCCAAAAAATGGCTCCTTTCTACTTTAACAACAACGACCACATTAGCACTCAAACGCTCAGCTATCAAAGAAACATACATCTCACTAAAGCGATAATTACAGTTATCCCTTAAAAGGCACTTGTCCAATAACTCACCTCTGACGCGTCAATCCCACATGCATGTATACGTTATTATACACGATTTAGAAGCATGTACCCTTTTAACACCGAGTCTGCATATATACGCGCGCCTCGCGACCGACCGATGCAAGTAGGTTAAGAGCGTCTTACGATATTCCATTGAAACGAGGCAGGTACCAAATAGAGGAGAAGGTGCGCGTGGCGTATGCCTGCATAGTACCTATGCCTCTTCTCGTTCGAGCGAGCGAGAGAAGACTTTCAGCTGTTTACTTGTGCTGCGCGGTGAAAAGAGGCGAGGAACTTTGTAGACATGCTTCAATCGAGAAGTTTATGTTGTCTTTTGATTTGTTCGATTCGAGTGCTTCGAATGAACGTGGCGAGAATTATAGTGCAAATTGTGCATTTTGATTTATATGACTCAAAAATGTATTTGATTGAAGAAGGTGAATTTATGCATTACTGCTATGAGCAAAAGTCTTTTCGTTTGTACATATACGTACTAAATTTTGTTCATTGTAAACAATTGAAATATGTACATATATATTTTATAAAAATCATTTCATTTGATTAATATATGATGTTATGGAATCATATTGTGTGTTGTATATAATAGGTATAAATTTAAATTTGATTAAAAAAAGAAATATTTTTTTTATAATTTAGATGAATCTTCTTTAAAACTATACGAACTTGAACGTAATTATAGAAAAAATACGATTTATACAAACGAGTTTCTAATAATGTTCGATATTAACATATACCTGCTACTTTCTAAAAGTCAAGTGGCATTCCGAAAAAGCGAATGATAATTCATATGCAGCTTCTATATTAAGTCGTTTTTTCCTTCCGAATGTAAATTAAACTATAAAAATTTCACCGATTTCCCACATTCCAAATTTACTACTCGATACCATGCGTTCGAGGTAATTCTTAGGCAACAGATAATTTTGGAGATGGGATAACACTTATCGTAAACGTTTGATCTCATCAAAATTTTTTTTCATATTTCTTAAACTTTTTAATTTCAACTCTATATAAAAGTAATTGACTTGAAAATCATGAATTATAACGAATTAAAAATGAATAAATGTCTTCCTATCGTTAACGGTTTTAATAACTCAAAAAACTTTAATTTTCATGTCAGCTGGAATACACTGAACACTCGAGCATATCGAAGTGGTATTCGGTATTACCGTGAAAGTAAACAGAGTGAAACCGGTATTTTACAATTTTGAGCGTCATTGGGTTACATTCTTGTTTATATGCTGACCAACTAACCAATATTTAATATCTTTTTTATATTTATAATCTACTAATTTTTATAAATCTATTATATCGTAATCATTTTCAAGAATAGAGTAAGAAAAAAGCACCTTTTTTAGATACACTAAGATGCATTATATCCTTGTTATAAATAAATAAAATTCTGAACAATTTTTGAAAAATTTGCTAAAAATGTTATTTTGCTAGTAATTAAAACAATAATATAATATTTATTATCTAAGTGTATAAAATATAGCTATAGCTTCATATAACTAATTAGTTATCATAAATTAATCCAGCCTCTAACACATAATTTTTAGCACAAAGTAACAACTAAATAGCCAATTATTTTATAAATAGTAGACTGGTAATAAACGAACGTTTATCATATTTATTTTATTTAATATGAGGTTTTTTAGGATCAAATAATTAATTTCTGTAAAAAAATAAGTATTTTCAACAATACTGTTTCGTTTTATCAATAATTTTGCAACATTTTACCATTATAGCTTCATTTATTCTATTCCATTAAATAATTAAGATTATCCATTGTATACCGCCTACTCGTCGTGTCTCACTTCATCTTCTTTCCCAGCTTCTTAAGAATTCTCAAAATTTAAATATTCACCGGATATAAATAAATCTATCTAGTCATACTTGTTCAAAGCAGAAACCAACACCCACCATCCAAAAAAAGAGAATGTCACACGAAACTTAACAACTAGATCGATTTCCCAACCGAAAACTAACAGTATACTCACCTCAAACTCAAAAAAAGTCCCACCAAACCCACCGCAGAAGATAACGCTACAAATTCCCTCTTTCACTCACACACCCAAAAAAAAAGTTCCGCTACAGGATAAGTATACCAATTACCGCAGACTTTCTTCGGAGATGATTTTGAAACGAAATCATAAGTGCACGTGTAAAGATAATTTGTCTTTTGATTAATCAATAGTGGTCGTTATTTGGTTAGAGAATAACAGTTGAATCGTCGTACAGCAATAATTTAAAACCGTTTCTCACGTTTTTATTACTGCGGCTATAAGTATATTTGCGTATCAAGTACTGCAAAAATGAATGAATTTCCTAATATTAAAATATTTATTCTATACTGTTATTTATAGTTAAAGTAATAAAAATATATCAACCCCAATAGAAAATCATCCAGTTATATCAATGCCCTCGAATATATCCCATGGCAAACTAGAGAGATCTACACAGTTCTTGATTATTTTCCACCAGGGAAGTCATCAAAAGAATTATCCATTTTCAATTATTAATCAAAACCGCAGTATCGTATACCCATAATCTTCCCCACATAAATGAATTACTCCCGTATTAACGAAACCCAAAATAATTGACAATAATCTGTCACCTCAATAACCGTCCGCTTCATCCAACCGAATCACCCATAAAAAATGAAAAGTTCCCAAAGCCTAAACTTCAACGTTCTCATAAAACCCCCAGTACTATTACCCACAGCCATCCAAAAAAAAAAGAAAAATTCCAGACAGAAAGAGCCATCCATCAGCATTCACCGCGCGCGGCGGGCACATTAGGAAGCGCCAACGTCTGGCATAAGTCTCTTCCTCGCTGTCCCGACTCCTGCCTCCGAGCAGGTACCATTGAATTCGAAAGTAAAGAAGCCACCGCCAGCGGAGAAAGAGAGTCGTAAGCGACGCGAGGCGAGAGTCAATGGTACACGCCGCGGCGCTGCACGAGCCAGCATCCGATTGATAATTATAAGCGGTGCGGCGGCGGCGGCGCGCGAGCTGCGGCCCACTTACCCACTAACGGCTTCCCGCCCGGTGTATACGTGCGGCGAGAGAGAAAGAGAGATGGGAGTTGGAGTGAGGTTGGTGCTCGGTATATATGTATATATATGGAAAGGAAGGAGTGCGAGCGGTCTCGGGTTTATACGGGTTTGCGCGGGAGGACGATCAGCTGATATGCGAAGAGAGATGGGGGTGTTGCGAGTTGGAAGAGAGGATGGGTATTGGAGGGATATTTTGTGTTGATGAATAATGTGAGGCTTTTTTTAGTATTGTAACGTAGGGAAATAAACGAGCGGTGAATCGTGGCTTAAATCGTTTCTTAAATTCGTTTTTGAGAAATAGTTAATATAGTGTAGATGACAAGGGCTGTTAATATTTTATTTTTTCGAGATTTTTAAGACATTTTTCAGATTTGTTACAAATATTAAAGAAAAAAAATTGAAGTTAGAATCTTTTTAACATTACAGATCTGAAATCTTTCTTAAATTCGAAGTAAAAATTTAGAAATCGGTTTTCAATGGTTGCCAATATTTTTCTGTAATAATGCAATCGTTATTCAAAGAGTCGAGCAAATATTTTAACTCTTGTCAAGTCTCTCGAGGATTTGTTCAATTGGCATTCGTTGAAATATTGAAATATTTATTTCAAACTATGTACTATAATGAAAGATTATTGATGCATAAGAGAAAAAAAATTATGTCCTAATTTTGCACAATTCTGTTTATATATTTAATAACAGACAACCGAATATTAATTTCTAATTTCCGGTTGGTATGATTTAAGGTAGGAAATTTGAATTTTAAATTATCTTTGACAGACGCTTTATGTGTAGTTAATTTTATGCAAAAACTACAAACATAATTTGCATATTTATTAACATTTTTTAACCATGTAGCTATAATATATATCTTTAAGTAAATTTTACCTTTAGAATTAATGAGAAATAGGGCGTGACCCCCCAATTACTATCTCCTTATCCCTATTTGTTGTCACCCAGATATTTTACCTATTTTAATAGGTTGCAAAAATATTCTAAATGTGCATTAAACGATAGTTTTCAATGTAAAATATCATTTAATCTACGTATTTAATGTTTTTTAAACTTTTTACATAAAAATATCAGAACGACGACAAATAGAGATAGGCTAACAGTAATTGGGTGTCTTATACTACGTATTAGAAAAAATAATAAAATGTAGAAATGGAAAAACGAGTTGGGAAAATTCTTGCATTATTGCAAAAGAAAAATAAAATAAGTTTATCACAGCTTTCATCGATTAGCTCATACCAAGAAATCCATGAAATATAGGAGAACTGCGATTTCATTAATTAAATTTTCATTAATATATAGCTAATGCCTGAACAAAAGAAAGCTGGAAAAAATCAGCTCTATTTGCACCATAATTTATTTTATTGCTAACGGTATATAAACTACCTAAGATTTTCTCTCTCGTAAAGCAAAAACGTGTCATCGACGCAAAACAACGCAGTAAACTATTTTCCGCTAAAAGAAAACAAAGTAATTATAATTAACAAAGATTTTTATCGCACTAATTGGTTATATTTGCATTCGTACGTGTACGTCATTCTCCCTTTCGATGAACACTTTGCAATAAATCTCACCAATTAATTGAATAAACTAAATGTCGAACTGTAATTAATTATTCCCATAATTAATCACACCATTATTAATTTATTTAAACTGTATCAACCCTAATTGCCAACGAATACTACACTTAACAATAACTATATTCCTTGCAATACCTATCAGGAATTCACATAACAATTTTGTTTCTTCGCCAGTGTCTAGTATACGGATAGATATATACTATGCCAATTTATGAATCTATTTACATTTAAAAAAAAAAATCGAAAACAAGTTATAGTTTTTGTAAATACCTTCATGAACGGTATTGTGGATCAGTGCCTATATTGTGGATTATTTGTTTTTAAATAATTATTGTTAAAGTTTTGCATTATTTCTTTTTTTATTTTAAAAAATATGAATAAGATCATTGAACAAAGTGAAAAAATAAATAATGCATAAATTTTATGATTCGAAACCACATGTTTCAGAGTAGAGGTACCGATCCACAATAAGGCCCGTACCGGTATCTTTAAAAAAGTTAAACTCTATATATATTGCAAAAATTCGAAAAGTTCTTAAATAGAATATCCTACATTCTATCAAAATGTAAAAACAAATCGTGCAAAAACCAAATTACATCTCAATCTAAATACAACTCAATCCGAGAAAACCATATGTTACAAAGCAGCAAGAATACAACAAAAAATAATCGAAATCTACATACGTTCGAGGCGCCTATCTTGCTTAGGAGCTCGTTGCGCGCACTCGCGCGCATCGCGTGAAAGCCGCGATGCGAGACTTGAGAAAGGAAGAAATTCGATCCCGCGAGCGATTTTGGAACGAAACGTGCGCGAGACTGTGTGAGATTGCAATCACAATTTTAAAATTTTTCCCGGGGAAAATGGAAGAACTTTTTATCGATCGGTATGAATTGATGGTATGGATTTGTAGATGAATTGAGAGTTGCAAAAGAAACAGTTGGAACAGTTGGATCGAGATAAAGTGTGATTCTTGGAGGAAATGACAAGCGTGATTCTTGGAAAATGCGCGTGTTTTGTGAAAATAGAGTGAAAATTTTTATCTTTTGAGTGTTTAATTTTTTTAGATAATATTTTCGTTCTTTTCTGAACTAGTGTTTTAAATTGTATTACTAAATTTATCGAAGTATATATGTATCTTTAATAGAAAATTATTCATTTTTTTTTTAAGTTTACTAAAAGGAGAGATGCACTTTTAACAACAAATTTGCAACATTTCTTTTTTATCAGAGTGACATCTGGGATTGTTTGATACCAGCAAAATGAAGCTATTTGTTATTATTTAGTAACTATTGCTTCGAAAGATGTAAAAACTTAATTATGAAAATCGTTAGGGGATATTTAATTTACTAAATAATAACAGGTCACTTGCAATATTCATTTCTTTAGAGTTTTTTTTGTTGTAATGTAAATAAGCTATTTTATATGAAATAAACCTAGTCTGGCTATTAAAACCTAGTAATTATTGAGACTAGACACAAAGTTGCATTTTGGCAGAGATGGGCTTACTTTACTTAAAAATTTTGGACTTTACTTGAATTATTTTAATTAATACGGTAAATTTCTAAATATTTTAACTCGATCTTCATTACCGTACTAATTTAGTCTAACAGCAATAAAAATGGGAATTTCATGCCCATTTCTCGCTGTAAAATTTCTCTTCATTTTTGAAGAATTTTCAAAGAACACGTGACAATTCAATCTTACTTACCATTAGATTTCTTATAAGGCGCATATTCCGTTATCCTCCGAGACGCCGAAACTTTCGCTAACCGTACAAAATAATGATCATAAACAACGAACTATAGGAGACTTTTATTGAATCAATCACTCGGTGTCTCGACTTTAACAGCTGAAAATTCTACTTTTATTGAAATTTTCTCCAGCAAACTTTACCTTTCATCTCGTTCTTGCCACATTGTTACACTTACCATCCCATCTCCCACTCAAAATTCCTCAAAACACGTTCAGAACATAAAAAAAAAATTCTCAAACTTAACACAGTTTCAAGCTCCCTAAAAGTACACCTTAATAATTCCAAAAAGAAACCGCATCCTATCTCCTCCTCATTATCATAACTCCTCACACGATAACTACGTATAATATAAACTACTTGACCTACAAAAACTCACACCTAACCTCCAAATTTCTTCAATTAATAAATATATTCCACACCTTCAGTAGTACCCATACAGATGAAGAAAAGAGAGAGAAAGAGCGAAGGCACAGCGAAAGCCGCGAGAAAACGAGACCGATAAGAGACGAGCGCGCGCGATGTTTCTTCTCCGGAGGCGCGGAGAGACTTTCTCCGTAACGAGTACCGTTTTCGTCTGCCATCTGCGGTGGCTGTGCATCTCTCCTTCTTTACCTCGAGTGTATATATGTATAGAGTGTATGTGTATACAGGAGGAAGGAGAGCGTAGAGCACGTGGGCTCCAGCGGCGAGGAGCCGCGTGCTGGTAATCGATTCGGCGAGGCTCGCGGATTTTCCACATAGCTGCTATAGAAGGAGGCTACGTAGCTTCGAGGAATGCGATGAGAGGTGAATAATGGATGCTTGTTCGGCGCGAGGTGATCCCGCGGACAGCTGGTTCTGCGTTAATGGATTTGATTTTTTTTGTAGTTATAGAGGAGAGTTTGGAGTTTTCGGAAGTTTTTTGGTGGTTGATCGTACTTGACGGGGCACTACCGCCTTTGAATGAAATAATACGTTGCAGGTGCTTGTTTCGTTAATTTTAGAATTATCTTTTAATTTATTCTATATTAATTCTTAGTTGATTAAGAAAATGTACCACAAATATAGAATTTCATTGTAATGTATTTGCATTATTCTAGAGTATGACGAATATTATTTTTCGATGCAGTAGGCGTAAAGTTCAATTTTCAACTTTTCCTTCAACAAGGCAAAAAGTTGAAATTTCACACCTACGGCATTGAAAAATGATGTTCGTGCCTCGGGCGTACGACATTACAACTTTCGTGTGGTCGCGCAGCAGACGAGGCCTAGGGTCCTTCTTAACGCCCTTAGTACAAAAACTACTATAATGTATTTATTTATAAATAGTTTCTATTCACGTCTTAACTATAATGGCCACCTTATTGACCTGAAAAGCGGGTCGAAAATAGCACGTTATTCTCGCAAATTTACTTTATTCCCGCTTTTGCAGGAATAAAGTACTCTATGTAACACATGCAAAAGTGCTTGTTTTCTGACCGGCGAAAAAAAAACAACGGGCAAAAATGGCTACTTTATTGCCCGCTGTTGATTTATTTACTTATTTGTACTTTTCGAAACTTTTCCCCAAGAATCCATACATGTATCACATAAAATATGGTGTGCACCAAGGGCTAGTGGGCTTTTTGACTTCGTGTGTTTGCAATACTCGGTCTAAATAAGCTCACTTTATGCCCTTGATACACAATATACTATTATTCCCGCATTTAATTTGCGTGAATAAAGTAAATTCTCAGTTTCTCTGGCTTTCTCTCTTTATATTTCAATTTTATATTTATATTAATATTATAAATTTTCAATAAAAGCCAATAAAGTGTCCACAGTTAAATCAGAAATAAAGTTCTATATGCAACACGGGACTTTTGCATATTGTTGACTTTATTCCCTTGTTGCATAATATACTATTATCGTTTTTCTAAAATTTTTATTTACTAACTTAAGCTATGTTATAAATATACTGTTCAATTCTGATGAGAGGTGTAATGGATAATTGTGTGGTGCGAGGTGAAGCTGTGAACAGCTGATTTAAATTCATTGTTGATGGATTCGATTTTTTGTGATTTTGGATGAGGCTTTGAAATTTCGTTGCCTTTGTTTTGATTGCTCATTTCAGAGGGCCTCCCTGCCATCTTTTAATTAAAGGTTAAATTTATAATGTATTGTTAATGCATTTGGATGCAAAAAAATTATTTATTATATGGATTGTTCAGAACCATATTATAATGAAATAAGTAAATTTAGCTAAATGAACTTATACAACTATAGTTCTGTACTGTTCATATAGATTATTCTTTTTTAGATATAATTAAACATATTTTAAATAAATACGAAAATAATTTTCTTTTTATACAGATATTCAGATTTCTTTAATGGTTGGAACGATAACATGCATTTTTTCTTAATGCACCGTAAGATTTTAAGACGAAATAATAGTGTTGGGAGTTTTAAGGTTTTCGTATGTTCAGAAAACCTACATATTAATATGCCGTAAATGTGAGAATCTGAAAAACTAAATTGATTGAGAACAGTTATAACCTTAAAGCCAAAATTCTTTAATTTTTTCAAATTTTATCATACAATATCGATTAAGAAACTACGTATAACTTTCTAAATTGAATTTTCTTCGGATTCCCAAATTCATTATTTAATTATGCGTGTATATTTTGAATAAAATGTACCTTATACACCTTACTCCTATTTGTATCAAGAAAAATACAGGATTTGACTAAGTCCATTCAAATCTAATCTACCCACGTTTAAATTCATAAAAAATCAAGTAATAAATAATTTAGGTATACATTATCATGCATAAGAAATTCAATTTCTAATTTAAAGGTATTTATAAGCTTCACATAACATCCATGACATTCTATAGCATGTATAATTTTTTTTATTCACTATCAATACAAATCTATATAACATAAATATTATAATAGTTACCGAAATAAAAAAATTAAACGCTTCTCTCCTGAATCTGGATGCTACCAATTATTCAATCTGTTACGTTACCTCGCAAAATTTATTTTTAATAATATTAGAGCTTTCACCTCATTAAAAGAAAATGCATTCTTAATAACTAACGAACTAAGAAAATAATCAATGCGCCTGACACAAGCCTAGATGCTACTACTTATCCAATACGTTACACTACCTCGCAAAATGCCTTTGTAACAATATTAGAGCTTTCTCCACATTTGCAAAACTGTATTTTTAGCCTCGCTAATAAGCTCCCTATGCCCCCAAACAAAACCGTCACATAATATTACTCAACAGAGTCGTCAATCACTTTGATTACATTCCATTCTCCAAAAGCGCGCTTCTCTTCCTCCTACCACCGCGACAAAAGAAAAATCATCTCTCACACGCCAGAAACTAACTACCATCCACCCGTCACATAACGGCTCCCCTCATAACCATCATGACAAAGTGCACACATAGAAGGAGGAGAAAAAAATCTTAAAAATCCCTTTATTATGCAAGTTAAGGCCGTAACGTTCGAAGCGCGCTCGCGCGCAACAACGTAACCGTCGCAAAACTATTATATTACCGATGCAACGAAACAATCATGGCCCCACGGCAAAACACTGCAAGCCGTTGCGTCTTGGCCCCGTAACAACTTGACGTAAGCCGACGCGCTCGTCGATTTCCATGCCAAAGGATGCTGCGGGATCGCGCAAGGTAGCGCTTCTCGCGACCCGGAAATCGGCTGCGAACGCACGCATTGTTGCTGGTTGTAGCGCGTGGAAAAGGTGAAATTGGCAGAAAACGGCACCTGGTGCGCGGAGACCTACGGAGACAGGAGGACTAGGTGCTGAGAATGCGAAGGAGAAAGTGAAACGAGAAGGTGGAGTGTTGTCGGGAGAAAGAGGAGAAACGAAAGAGAGAATATTCGAATCGATTAAATGAAATTTGATGAAGGTATTAAGTGGGACATCGAGTGAACGTGTTTTGGATAGTCGAGGCCGGGCCGGTTTACGTTGAGGCTTATGACGAAGACGCGTGTCAATTTTTGTTTTAAAGACAGAATTTTGTTTTATGGTTTACCGTAAGAATGGATGACAGTTGAAAGTTTAAAAATTACGGCTGTATGAGCACTTTATTGAAGTGTTTTAGTTTTTACATTTTTAGAAGGCATAGAGCGTTTCTTACACATAAGAATTATACACGTAATTATAGTATACAATTTAGCATTGGTCAAATTATATATAGATATATTTGACCAATGCTAAATTGTGTAGAATAATTACGTGTACAATTCTTATGTATAAGAAACGCACTATGCCTTTTGGAATACTTTTCTTTGGATTTGTTGAAAAATGAAATGCGATAGTTTTTGTAAAAAGCATTAATACCTATACCTAAAATTAGTCTGGAAATAAATTTGGTTTTTAATTTTTTATAAACGTGGAAATTTTGGGAAACTGAATGTATTATAAAATGAAAACAACATTATTATAATTTAGCAGTTTTCTTTTTTACAAGAATTGTATTTTCTAAAACGAAAATTAACAGTTAATTGGAACGTATGTACTTCCTTGTACTGCAATTAGCAATATGTATTATTTAATTAATGCCGATTTTTAAAGAACATCGAGTATATTCCGAATATATATAAATAGTAATAGTAAAGTTTCATAAACAATTTGTAATTTTTACAATAAAATGTATACAAAAAAACATTGATTTAGATTTTCTAAATTAAAAAATTATAATATACTTATTCGGAAAATATTTTAACGCTGCATTGAGAACACTGACCCGTGTAGCTTCATATTTGATTTTGTTAATCAACAACATTAATGTCATGACAAGCAAGCATTTTAAAAGCACCATACTTTCAAAATACTTAGCACCTCTGACATCCAAAGATAAGAAAAATCGAGAGAAAGAGAGAGAGAGGCAGAGCTAGAAAGCGAAAGAATGAAAGAGAGAGATGGAGAGAGAAAGGAAAGAGAGTCCTTTATGTTCCGAGGTGAAGTGGGACGATCCACAGATGACCTCGTAGATGAGAAACTTTATAATTGGTAAAAAATGTGTACTGCTACACGACTATGTACATACAACAGTCGTATAACAAATTACAAATAAGAGGTCAATAGCAACGATCACCTAAAAATAAAAGAGCATGAAACCAGAACGTAAATCGCCACACTCGTACTCTCACTGAGCAATAAAACGACAAATCGTGCATTTAAATCATTTCCCGCAATGATATAAATGTTTCGTAAACACGTGTCGAGTTATAAATTAAAACTACACGCGCAGAAGCTCCGATTGCTGTAAAAGCTCGACGGTTTTATAGACCATTCGAGGTTAATCCCGACAAATTGGTACAGTTCGGCAAAATTTCACGACGCGAATATACGTTCTTCCCAATTTTGATTTATCGGACGGGTTTATAACAATCGGATGCGCGTTAAAATGTGCAAGTGCGCGGTAGCCGGTAATTACGCAGCTGTAAATTTCATGGAACTCGTAAGTCAGTGGAGCGCCGCGGAGTTTTCTAATAATTTAAAGATACATTTAATTTAACGCGCGTGTGTGCCCATGGGAATGTGAAAATGACCTTGTTTTGGAGTTTGAATAGTGTCTCGCGATAAATAGGAGAGTGTAACATTGTAATAATTGAGATTTCTCTCTGGTGATTTTGGAAAAATGTACCGTACAATTTTTTTTAATCTAAAATTTTTGGAAGTGAGTGGCTCAGAATAACAAAACAAAACTTTTTTAACAGATATCATTAATTTTAAATGGAAATGTAAATATTCCATGACAAGGACGCTTGCGGTAGCGGATTCGCAGTCCTGTCAGTCCAAAGTTTTCGAGGACACTGCAAAAAAAAAGTGTCTTCCGAATTTTTTGGTAGAGAGGAGAGCAAGCTCCTGACAATACAAAAGATAGAAAGTAAAATATGCTAATAAGAGCTTATCCCGTATATAAAATAAGATAAATTAAAAACAAAAATCTGACTCTTTACAAATATTTAACAAAAATGTTGTCTTAAAAAAATGCATATTTCAAATTGTTAAATCATAGCAAGTTCTTGAAGTAAAAGCAAAAATAACTAATTAGATTAAGAAACTCTTTTAATATATGACATTTAATTAATTTTCATAATAGTTGTACAAAACGAAATTATTCTCAATATATAAAAATGAAAAAAATTAATATTCTTAATAGAATGGTTAAAGATCATAAAATGATTGAAGATTGACATATTAAAAAAAATTAGAATAAATCGAAAGTTCACAGAACTCCTTGTACCACTAAACCAAAGTAGATTCTTTCACTTTCAATAAAATAGCAAAAGAGCTTTAACCAGTGAAAACTAATACGATCAATGACCCTCCGCGACTAATGATTTAATAGATAGACGCGCACGTGCAGAACCGAGAGAATCACCTGTAACCATTTAAGAACGAAAAAAAGACGCACGAGCGATTTATGCTAATGCGAAACGATCAAGGGATACGTGAACCGAAGCCGCGCGAGATCGGAATAATGCATATTCATTAGACGATGAAAAAAGAAATGATGTATGGAAAACAAAATTATTGATTGAACTTGGAAAGTGGTGAATCTTAAATCGGACGATCGGAAGGAATATTACAGGTCTGTAAACATCGATATTTTATTGTCGGATTTCGTAATATCCGGAAAAAAATAAAGTATTTTTCCGTACGTACTTAGTTTATAATCCGATAGGGGACCTCAATTAAGATTTCGTAACAGTCCGAGAAATTTGACAGACTGGTGACAAAAAACTGAAGAATTAATTTTATGGAGAAGCTCGTAAACTTTAATATGTACCTGGATCTTTCTTATGCGATTTTGCTAGAAGCAATCATATACCGAGTAATTAGATACACAAATATGCGTATAAAAAGTATTTGACTGTTTTATGAATCGAAGTTAAATTTTTATTAACAGATTATGTAAATATATAATCATGTAACAATGACATAATATACCATATCGAATGTACATTATAAGTTTTGTTGCAATAAATCAGTGTAACAATTAAAAATTAACTTGATCCACAAAAGAACAGTATAATAACATGAAATATTTATTGTTTATTTCTCAGTAATCCCCAATAGAGGTCTTTGCAAAATGCATCTACTCACCATTCATCTCGAAACGAAGTTTCTTAGATATACGATTCTACCGCGCATCTCCTTAATTCAATCGTTCTTAAAAACACGATCCCTCCTTTCTTCCATCACACATCAAAACTCTTAACTTCTACTGCACACACATAGAAATCACCAACACACCATGTACTACAAAATTACCTACAAACCAAGAAATCAAAAGAAAAAGTACATCTCTCCCATAACCTCCGTCTTCAAATCCTACATCTGTCCTCAATTAACTCAACGAAATCCGCATCCAAACCCAAACAAATAAAACCCACACCTACACAAATCAACTCCAACAAACTCCTTCGACCACACAGCCTAAGTATCCTGTTAAACGTCGCACAGCGCGTTCCTAATATAATACACACGCATCAATTAAAAAAAAAGCCCCATTCGCGTATACCCACGAGAGAGAGAACTGGTTTTTCGGGCTCCAACGACTGCGCGGCGTGTGCGCGTAAATTGCGGAGAGCGCGCGGCGATTTCCACTGGAGCGTGAACGCAAGTATGCGCGACTCCTCGATAAGGCGCGACACGCATGAATTACGGTGTGCGCTGAGTGCACCCTCGAATAACTTCCATAATTGGGTAGGTGTTGTTGTTGTTTTTCTTTCTTTCTGGTTCGTGGTTTGTTGAGTGTGAGAGTCTTTTATTGGAGGGTTGTAGGTGAGGTATAGTGAGGGATGAGTGTTTTATCGAAGAAAGATATTTGAGGATGGTTTATGTTGTTGTATTATAAAAGTGGTCAAACTGAAAACCATGATCTGACTGGTTGAAGCAATCGTCATGCACAAACAGCAACGTTGTAACAGTAGGTTTTTATCATATTGTATATAATATGTTTGGTTTCTGATTTTTGCTTCTGCAAGTTATCAAACATCTATTAATTAAGTATTATTGAAGATATGCTTATGTAGGAGTATATGTGAAAAATATTTGAATATCTATAGGTAACGAAAAAGAATTGACAAAAATCAAACTTTAGTTTGTATGATACTTAAATCTGTTATGATAAAGGATAGTGTTATATTACCCATGGAAGAACATTCTTATACGAATATTTTTATTTTAATATATTTATTTTTATATTCTATAGAGCTATTTTATTAGCTTATACAAAAAATTACGTTCGTAAGAATATATATTTTCTAAATTGCTTTTATTTTTTGTATCAAACAAAAATACTGAATGTCTTAAAAGTTTATTAATAATTAAGTCAATGCTTAAAAAAGAAATATAATAAAAAAATATCAAAAACCTAAATATGTAACGCTAATCTTTAAAATACTGCAGGGTCACTACATAGCACATACTACATATAAAATATATCGCAAAAACATAATAGCGCTACAATTCTCACTATGATCCAAATTATAGTTCACGCACTACAGCATATCTTCGCACAAAACTAAATCCACTCTTCAAATGTCAATTTGCATAACCCTTCGCTACATCCCGACCCTAACCACTACCTCTCGCTAATATACCCCACAACAATTCCTCCGCCAGCAATCATACAATTACAAAAAACCCGCATCCCACCCGCGCATTATAATTAAACCTCCCTGAGAAACCCGCTTTCCCGTTAAAAATGTACCACCGCGCGCGTTAAAAATGTCAAATCGCGCGCCCCATATTCGGCGCGAGATACTCGCGCAACGCCATAAAACCCATGGATAAATTGCCATTTAATGCTTGCGTCGTCGTTCGAAAGTCCCCTCGAGCTATTCCTGGGTTACACGCGTATATGCCACTGTACTCGCGCAAGTGGAACTAGAGGAGAAAAAAAAAATAGTAGGATGGACGCGCGTCGTAAAGGTTGTGCCGTGAGCCGACACTTTCGACGACGACGACAACGACGAGGATGATGATGACTTTTGGAGGCTAGCGCGGCGAAATCGGCACAGGTCGTATAATAATGCGAGAGTGTATAGGAATATAGGATGCCGATCTACTTTGCATTTTCGTGGAACGGTCGACGCGGTGCAGTCGATGGATCGAGAATTATTGGTATTGTTGTACCAGTGGTGCGGGATTGGGTTGTAAAGTTTACGATTGGGTGTGTGAGATATTCGCGCGGTGAGAAAATGAAATGCGAGCGCGGATTTCTTTAATTGTGGTGCGTAAACTGATTGGTGGTTCGAGAATTTTTCGTTCTGCGTAAATAGTTGAAATTTAGAATGGCGGTGATTGGTTTAATTGTTGGGAAGGAATTGGAAAGAGTGTATTTTTAGATGCATGATCCATGTGGATGCAAGTTTATGTCTCTGCTTGACTTTATTATAATCTAAAATTCAATGGTCAAAGTAGGTTATTTTTAATGTAAAACGTATTTTTTATTTTGTCAGTTTTTTAGGAAACTTTTTTGAAAATTGTTTGGAACAGGAAAAGCCTGGAAACCTCATATCACAAGTGATCTGTTCCTAATTTAGCCTGAAAAAGTAAATTCCGTGGATATCTCCAAACAATTTTCATCTCATGAAAAGTTTTGTAATGCAGTTTACCTTTTTCGAGACATACGTTATAAGTGAATTAGCTTAATTTTACTGATATCAATTTCAAACGCCATTTTTAAAGAGAAAACAAATGTAACTTTTGCTTTAACAACGAGGACCTCAAGGTTAAAAGAACCTTTACAAAATCTACGTCATTTTCAAATTCGGACAATGGATTTGTAATTAGCGACCCTTGAAATCTTTGCATACTAATTATTACTTAGAAATTTGAATTATTGTTGAATTCAAGCAAATTTATTTTATTTCAAGTTCATTAATCTCCTATTACATCCTAAAACAATGCATACTATCCCCATGAAAAAGAAAATCATCCCACAAAAAAAATTTACACACTTAAAATTTCAATATCGCTCCCAAGTACACATAAAACACGCGCATCTCCAAATCATCACACATAAAAAAACAAACTCGCACGAAACCACAAAACACTTGACCATTCATCCAACCTCACTTCTTCCTAATAGATATAATTTCGTAAACAAACGCCGCGCATTCACCCATAATCCACTCGCGCTCACACTTTCAAAGTCTCGCACTATATATCCCTTATACACATCTACCGTGTCTCTCTCTTTACGCCGCGGCGATTGAGAAATCATCAAGTCAAACACGCATTATACCGGGGCTCGCAAATGACTAACCGATAACCGCGCAAGCGCACCTGCGTGTATTGGCTGTATACGCGTACGACCGAACGTGTTCTCACGCTCGCAGCGAATTGCCCAATGTGATCAAGGTGCACGGGTTTGAATGGAAAAACGCGGCGCTTTTCGTGTACTATAAAGGTCGTCGAGGTTTATTATGGGTCTGCGACATGTGGATTACCTCATGATTTTATTCTGTGTTTAGGGAAATGTATGGGTGTGTTGTTTTAACCGGGGATAAGTCAAAACAAATGTGTGCAATAGGAAGATTTTCTATAGGAGGTTTTGTAATTTATGCTGGTGCTATTGAGATTTTATCGAGATCCTTGATCGTTACATGGTAATCTAAATACTAAATGATTCTAATAGTACAACACGGATAATGAGTAAAGTAAGAAATAACTGTTACTTAATTAAGAAGTACTAGATTTTCTACTGCAAAATTAGTAGAACTAATTTTTTCCAGCAGATTGCTAAACATTTAAGTGACGCACGTAAAAACAAGTAACTATGGTTTCTTAACCTAGAGCCATTCACTGAATATTCTTCGAATATTTCTTTGAATATTCATTACCATAAAATCATGAAAATTTAAACTTACTACTTTAATATATTCCATTTAAAAATTATATACTGTGTTTTATTTGAGTATTTAGTCTAATAAATGCCAATAATAATCAGCAATTGATTTTTTCTTAGTGCATTATTGACAAAGCTAAAGAGAATTTTAAGTGCACTCGAGATTTATAGTAATATAATGAGCGAGTAAGTAGATACGTGCCGAGTATGGCAAGACGCGCATATATGAATGCAATCCAATTACATCTCTAAAGATTCCCTAACTATAACATGTTTTTCAAATCATTTTTTATAAATCATAACTTTCTTAGCGCTTACAGATTGTGAATTAATAAGAATCTTATTTAATGTTGAGGTAGTAAACAAACCACCTTTTCTAAAAAAAAATTAGCCAGCAATTTATTCATTGGTTCTGAACTTACTAAAACTACTACGAAATACTGAAGAAATCGTCATACACACTAGCCGCTCTTAAATTATCAAACAAAATCTCCTACACACCCAGTAACCATCGCCAACCGTTTACATATCCACTACACCTTGCAACCACAAACCACACTAAAATTCACACTCCCAAAATCCATTCTCCAAGCTCACGTCATCCCAGGTGTCAACTCACCAATCGCTTCGCACCTCATCATCCTGTACCAACACCATAATATCAAAATCAGCATAAGTAGATGAGCACCGCGCCGACCTTGAAGCACCCGCCAGACCAAACGGCAAACAAACGCAAGACAGAAATATCCCTTCGGCCGCAGCGGCGCGGCGCGGAGCTTCAGTAGTAAAAGGCAGCGAATCGCGAGACATTGCGTAAGAGCCACGCGAGAGTCGTGCGGTGCGACGGAGATAGATGCAGGGGAGCACGTGGTCGGAGTAGGTATAGTTAGAGGAGGTGGTAGATTAGGAGAAGGATAATAGAGTGGGGTGTGTGTATTGTTAAGGATGGATTCGATTGTGCGTAGGTGCATTGTGTGAATTGAGATGCTGTTCGCGTGAGGTAATGATTGAGGTGTGTTATAGGGTAAAGAAACCTTTTTATTCGTCTGTGATTTTAATTTTAGTGTGAAATATTTGGAATTAACAGATTGCTATTAATTTGTGGCGTTAAATTGTACTCATAAAGTGTGGAGATACAGTAATTCTAATGCTATATTGAAGTGAATTTTACAATCCAAAAGTTTTAGAGAATGAATACTTGAATTTACTTTTTGAAACGCAAATCGCAGTGTATGAATTTTCAGTGACGAATTTGGAAAGAATTTCCGTTACCTACGTATAACTAAAAATTAGAGTACAAATACTTAAATTTTTTCTTGTGACACAAGAATGTGTATAAAATTTATGAAAATGCGCCAAGATTAATTGAAATTTTAGCTGCTATATTATCTGCATAAATTATTATTGTAACATGCTTAGAAAATACTTCAACAAGAAATTTTTTAAAACATTGCATATTGCTGTATTACTTGAAAGTAGAATTGTAAAAGATCTTCATTAACACCTTAATTGCTACACGCGTTTCTACATTAATTTTAAAATATATGCATTCACAAACACTTCGACTGCTGAAAAAGTAACCCGTGCATGAAAAATCCTACAAAAACGCCTCACTGACTTTACAATCATCACACTTTAATTCAATTCATGTCCTCTCACTTTCTTAAAAAGAAAAAAATCCATCCAGGAAACTCCCGCAATCAACCGTCCCCAATACACTCTCCTCTTTAAAACCCACTTCGCGACAAAGCCGTCGAAGAAAGTTATAATAACCCGCGCAGCCTCGAGGAGAATCTTCCCCGACCCTCTCGAGCTACAACCAAAAAAAAAAGAATCTATCAAGGCGCGTTTTTATCGTCACGCGCGCGCGCTAAAACAACGCCAAACAGGTTGGCCCGAAGGTTCATTCCTGCGCGCTGTCGGCTTTATTGTCATCCCGTTTCGCTTTGTCTCGCGACGCGCGTGCGCAAGTATTATACTTAGGTACGTTGCTCTTGAGGTCGTGCACCAAGAAGGAAGGGGCGACGTACCCGAAGCTAAAGGGAGGAAGTGCGCATGTTTTACGAAGGTGCACGCGATGAGATGATCGGCCTTCGGGGCGACCGGTCTTTTACTTCCTCAACATCAGCGGTGAATTATATTTTTTCTTCTTTTCTCTCTTTTATTCTTCGTAGGAAGTAGTTACGAGTTTTAAACGAACAAAGGATCATAATTTTATCGTGACGTTTGTGCGCATAGTTTAGTTAGCAGTAATGGGGTAACTTTGAATTGTGTACGTCATAGGCACACTAAAAGAAAACAATTATTGTGTATACCAGTTTTGGTAAAAGTGCTTGTCTTCTAATGAATTATGTTTGTGCATGTTAAAGAAGCATTTGTCTAAATGAATGGCACTTTTAATATAATTTTTATTTATATCATATTCTGACAGATTCTAGCATAGTTTATTTGCGGACTTTAATGATGCAAACTTTGTAACCTGTATATCTTTTTAGATCATGAATAACATGAATTTTAAAAATTGATCCACTCAGGCTAAAGGAAAGTAGTAAAATGTACCTCAAAGATACTAGTATGGAATTTTCTACTGAAATCCATCATGATTAGTATACGGGATTTTCATATTGGAGGGCATTTTTCGCCAAATGAGTTGAAACGATCTAACTTTTTTTTAAAAATCGTACTGTTTGTAATCTAAATATCTATGTAGATAGATGGAAAGGTTGCATTTTTACTTAACCAATAGGTGTAGGCCATTCATGGGTGCTTTCTCATGACATGAAACCAACTGCGATACCTTGAAAGTAACTATTGAAAATAATGTACTTGTAAATAAGCTATAACTTTTTGCTTCCTTATAGAAGAAGCTTTGTGATTTTAATTAAGTATTTTGGAAACATTCATAAAAAATCTCAAATCGGCTGTCATTTTTCGCTCGAATTGAACACATAATTTAAAACAAAACATTACACTACAGAAATGTGATAAATGTTCATTATTAGATTTCTTTATAAAGAAATTAGTTACTCAGTAGTTATTCTCTTGAAATCCATATCTCATTAGAGGACAAATAATGTTAAGATATGTACATATAACTAATTATTTTGAACAAATGCGCTTGGGTAAAAGATATTAATATTATTTTAATGTAACTAGAATATTGTCTTTCATTAGCAAACAACTACTATATGCTAACAAAGCAACGTACAATATAAAACAAATTATTTTGAACTCTCAACTTTTCATAATAAAATACTAAATAATGCCTTCTTAGTACACAAGCTACTAGAGAACTTCAGCCAACATCAGTTCTACCAACAGATTACACCATTTCCAGCCACCTACCACTACACAATAAAAAAAAAACTTAAAACATCCCAAGATCCAAAAATCTGCCACATATACATCGAACTTCTCAACGTAGACTCTCTCAAATTTCCCGCGCAAAAGCACCCAATCACCCAGCAAAAGAACGACCAATTAACGCTCTCGCGAACTCGAAAACCCGATCGCTATAAATCAGGTCGCCGATCGGCCGCCGAAACGCGTCGCGCGCTCGCAAAAAAGAGAACGTACGGCGTGCGCGCGCGAGAGCTGCAGGCCGCTGCGCTGCCTTTTCGAGAGGTGCTGGTGCGCGCGCGCGAGGGATCGAAATTCGCGAAAAACGACGAGTCCGGCTGGTGAAATGAGGAAAGAAATTTGGATACTTTAAAGGTTGTAAAAGTTTCGTGCCCTTCGGGTGATGAGGAGGAAGTTGCGCGCTGGACATTTAGTCGCATGTTGGCTTTTGAGTATGATACTAAGTTTTTTGCAAATTTTTGGCCGGAGGCTTCGAAGTTATGTTGACGAAAAATTAAATTTTTTTTATTCTTTTGTGTCTGAGACGATTTTTTCTGATTTTTAAGACTGAAATGTATAATTTGTATTGTAGCTTAGCTTTTTACATCTTGATTAGTGCAGTGTTTTATTCATTTTTGTCAATTTTTACTTAAATATATCTAAATTATTATAAGGAAGAACCTAAAAGATTATTTTTACGTAAAAAGATTATTGCTTCATGTTCGAGCTTTAAAACAATGTTTTCCAAATTTTTAAGACTAAAATTAACAATTTGTATAGTTTCGTTTTTTTAATCTCGATGAATTTATTGTTTAAGGCCTCAATTTGATGTCTGGATATATTTTGGTATAATCCCTCCTTAATGTGAGAAAAGATTTGGGTAATACTTTTGAAAGTGGCATGCGATTTTAGTATTTTACATCTTCCATTTTTATGGGGAAAATGGAGTAAATCATTTTAATAATTAATAAGAATGATGGACGCATCGTCCAATTGGGTATTACTACTGATTTATATACACTTTCTAAGCTATTTCGTAATTTGTAACCACATGCTTTCGAGTTTTCTACTGTTATTAGTACGTATATGATCAGATATTTTAATTTCTTTACCGCGCAAATATTTGCATTTCTCAATATTTTATTTATTCTTACATATCTAAAGTATACCAGTAGTTATAATATGGTAAAGAAAATTTATTTTATTTATTTATTAAAATACGTTATTTAAAGATATAGATTTTCCGTAAATAGAATAAGGTGATACGATGCTCCTCACCTGGCGTACAATTTCTCCGAAAGTAATTTTCTTAGATAATATGCAATGATCCTGTCAGAAGTATATGTACATCTTAGGCAACATTTTGAACTTTATCGAAAATAAACTCTCGTTGGGTGTAAGGAATAAATCACAGGACGCAAACATTAATGCTCGTGAGTAACTTATTCAGTGTTTGAACATACGTCGAACTGGGTCACGTATGTTGCTATTATAGTTGCTTTTCTAATAGAATTAGCTTTAAGTAGGTGTGCCTAATAACACGAGATTATAAGGTAGCAGAGCGAATGGCGACTGGAGAAACACCATGACAAAAGAATACTAATAGAGGAATCCTGCATAATTGAGCAAAAAATGGTTCATTGAGCAGCTTATCCATTAAACGAAATGAAAAGTAATCAGGAATAATGAATGTACATAGGTTGAATATTCACTGAAACTAATAAAAATACGCAACCTAATAATGTATTAGCAGATGTTTAAATAAAAGACAAATTATCTTGTTGATTTTTCTCTTTCTCTTTCTCTCGTAAGACGGCCCATAAGCCAAGTTTATTACAATACGTTTAGCATTAGTGATAGACAGCTTTACCAAGTGATTATTGAGCCATATTGCGATAATGCAGGTTTTTAGTTATAAGTATATACTTAAATTCGATTGCTTCAACATAATTAAAATACTAAGACTAATTTGGTAAAAAAAAAAGAAAAATTTTTGGATCGGTATTTGATAAATAGGTAGAGAACCTAAACTGATTCATAGATCAATTCGAATGTTTGAAAATCATTAAGATTTACACAAATTACAACGTTTCAAAGTTCTTTAATTATCTTCTTTAATTTTCGAAGTATCTGAAAAAATACGCTTTTTACCCAATTGGCTACATATATATTAACCCACTTATCTCTAGTAAATAAGAATGAAATTACTTGAAACTTTAGCTTGAGGTTACTAAAGATATTTTAATAAACTATTTCGAAAGAAATCGCTCTGACATGACCTACGAAACCTCATAACCTAACCTCTACTTAAAACGTCAACCAATTTCATTCACATCTACCAGAAGAAAAAAGCCGCTCCAAACCTCTCTACCACAACATAACCTGCATCTCTCGACTATTACATCCCCCAACCACACCCCAACCCTCTTCAACCTCTAACATCGCTAATCCATCTCTCTTCTCTCTCATTCCAGATAATACAAACCCCCGCTGATCAGCACCGGCAGAGCTGAGCATCAGAATGGCGTCGGCGGCAGCGGAGCTGGTGGTCGAGCGGGAGCCCGAGCCGCGGGTCGACGCGAATCGCACGTTCGTCGGTGCCGAGGGCCTGGTGCGCATGGCCCTCGACCAGTACACCGAGATCCTAACCACCGTCTCGGATCCCCGGGTGAGCGACTGGCCCTTGATGGACTCGCCCATACCGACCTTCCTCATCGTCGTCGTCTACCTGTACAGCGTGACCCTGCTGGGACCTAGGCTCATGGCCAATCGCAAGCCCTTCCAGCTGAGGAACGTCCTGGTGGCGTACAACGCCTTCCAGGTCATATTCTCGCTGGGAATGATGTACGAGGTGAGGATTTGGAATGGGGAGGAATTGGATGTGGATATGGAGGTTATTGATGTGGGTGGTTTAACGATGGAGGGGTATGGATGATGGGTTGGGTATTGAGGGATGTGATGGGTGATTTGGTGAAATGTTGATTGAAAGGGGGATTGTTGACTTGGTTAACGAAAGGACTGGAGTTTGTGGTAATCACACATTCAAACGCAGTTCGTTGTAAGATAGTAATTACATGCTAGAAGTTTTAGACGTTAAGAGCAAGGATACCTAAAAATTTTAATGCGATGAAATTTTGTCAATAACGTCGAATTTACTGATTACTTATTGAACAATGTTGTTACTCTTGAACTGAAAGTGAATTCGTATTTAGCGTAAATTAAAGTACTTTTGTTTTTAAGTTAATAATAGTTAATAGTAGGTGATTCAGGGAATTAACTTTTAGACCCTACAAATATATAGACTAAATTATGAAGAACCATAACATTGTTGGTCTTTCTTATGTATTATGCAAATTATACGAAGTTCCAAGTAAATTTCAATATATTGACGAATACCGTTCAAACAAAGTCTCGATAATTTAATCAGAAATATTATTCAAATCTCTTTCGAAGAAGCGTCAAAATATGTACTTGAAACTTTGTATTAATTGTGTATTTATACAAGAAAGAATATCCATGAGCTTTAACAGAAATGTCCAAGGTCAAGGTCGAATGTGTTTAAAATATTTCGATTTTTTGAGTCGGCTGATTGGGATTCATAAAATCGCTGGACTCCTTGGGGTGTTTGAACTTGAAAAAGTCAAACTATTACAGTAACTTTATAGTCTTTGCCTAGGCCGGATAACTGTAAAAATCGTTATTACAGTTAAAAGTTAATATTTTTATAGTTTCATGGTAATTCTTGATAATTTAAATTTAAAATTAAATTTCACTTTCATTTTAATAAATATTTCGTTGTATATACGGTGGCATTCACTCTCTCTTCGATTTGAATTTATAGCGTGAAATATAAAAGATGAACAACGAACTCGCAATGTAATAATCTTTTGCGTCACTTTCTACATCGAAATAACTGCAGCTATAAGCACGAAAACAATAAACTACACGCAGTCAATGCTCTGCATCGATAATTAAGGTCATTGATCTTGAAAAGAAAGGATAAGTTACCAGTCTTAGAAGAAAGTTTCATTGTTAAATTGCATACGAGGTATCAATACAGTTTTGTTCAATATCTTTTGATATTTAATATTTATTGCAAAATTCTTCTCTTATAAAAAAATTATAATTTGATTGTTTATGATATCACAGCTCTAAAGAAACACAAATAATCTATAAAGATATCTATCAAAAAAAGCTTCCTAAAACAACGTATTTGTATACTCTGAAAAATGACCCGTTTGTTGGAAAACGATTTTCCTCTGAACCACGTTACATTCTCGCAAAAAGAATTCCTTTTTATATGAACAAGTTTATTTTAAGATCACGGTTTTACGATACAGAGAAAATGTTGTTTGCTTATAAATAAATCCATTTATCCGAACTTATAAAATTCCTTTTCCAAAGAAAACATACATCAATATTTTCATTGTAATTGTTTGATTGAGCATATTAAACCATTGGATATCGGTATCACGATATAAACCCACAAGACCAGCATCAGCGATGTACAATCAAACATAAATTCTTCCAAGCCAACATTTCTCTTTTATTCCAACTCAATTCTGCAAGAAAAAAGTAATAAAATCACAAACAAAATCCCTTTAGCTATCCATATTCATTCCCAACACCATGCACAACCAAACCCCAATTCCTCTTCGCACACAAGCCTCCCATTTTCCAAACCTTCTACCCAACACCCCTGTACTCGCACACCATCCCGATCCACAGCCTCTCGCCTCACATTGCGAAAGATTATAGACATCACGCCTCCTCCCTCCTTCCTCTCGCCATTTAAACGGAAGAGATCGAAATGCTCGGAATAGCTTCTTTCCCGACGTGCGCACCGATACACACTCCTGCGGCAGCCGGTCGAGCGGCTTTTGCGTGGCGCGTAAACGAAAGTAGGCCACGCGCGCCGTGCGAGTTTTGCCTATAACGACACGACGTGAGGTTTTCGAGCGCAGAGCCTGTCGTAGAAATCCGTAAAAAATGAAAGTGACGATGAGAGGCGGCGTGCGTGTGTGTGTCTGCGTGTGTAGCTTCTTCTTCTTCTTCTTCCGAGTTTCGGGATGATAGGTTCCGTTTCTTTTTTACGTTCGCTTTTTGATGGATGAATGAGGTGGGATCAAGCGGTTTTGTGAGGTTTCGGATTTCGCGAGTGGTTTTTGATGGAGATGGGTTTCTTTTTTTAGGTGGCGGCGAATCGTGTAACACAAGATGAGACTTTTGACTGAAATTAAAATAGCTTATCTTTGGTTCATTGTGCACTTTTTAACTGTAGGACGATGAGCCCAATAAGAGTTTTTAAAGGTGCCGGGGTAAAAATGAGTTACATATATATAACCATATAATTATACTATTATATATAACTCATTTTTAC
The DNA here is from genome assembly GCA_949152435.1 of Gastracanthus pulcherrimus. NCBI lineage: Eukaryota > Metazoa > Arthropoda > Insecta > Hymenoptera > Pteromalidae > Gastracanthus > Gastracanthus pulcherrimus. The sequence goes on from OX424575.1 coordinate 7,840,741, forward strand.
CCAGGTAATAGTTTTTTGCAAGTTACAGTCGTGGACTTATGCTCTTTTAAAAATATATGATTCAATTATAAAAATGGTTCCATGGAAAGAAAAAAAATAAGTTTCTAATTAAGAGAGAAATCATAATAAACCGAATTGTTTCCTATAAATTCAAAAGAAATTATTTGAATCAAAGTAGAATCTTCTTTAAATTTTGGAAGACAAGGATTCTTCTTGAATTAAAATTATTATTTTTGAACTAATGGTAAAGTTTCGATTCATAATAACTTTCTTCGTAGCAACTGATTCGGGGTTAGTCTTCTGGGCTTATAAAGAGACCATTTTTCTAAATCTATTATGTGCATTAACGTGAACATTTTTCACAGTACCAACACAAATAAACATAGAGAATAACGTCTGAATGCAAAATTAATAACAATTTATTTAAAATACTTGAAATATTCAATATGATATTTTTATATAAGAACGGTATCTAATTTGTCATCTTGATCTACTTTTCACTATTTTTCTAGTATAGCATCATTTTCAATAAAGAAATATATCAAAGTTATAATTAAAATTTTTCAAACGATAAGTCAAAGTAAAAGAAAAGCAATTTTCGTAAAAACACTAGATTCTCAAGACACTCGTGCCATTATTACTGGTATTGCGCATGAAAAGCTTGTCAAAACTGACATAATTACAGATTTACCAGATACATTTATATTTAATCACTATAATCCGACAAGTACATTATGCTAGGTGAAGGTGAAATTAAAGCGTTACTACCATTAACTCCGCTGATGACGATTATGATAAAAAACACTATTCACATATATATCGTAAAATCTACGTTTTTATAATACCTTACAAACCACTTGCAAATCCATCACAACCAAATTAACCAAAAACCTGCAAACAATCATTACAACCACTAAAAGTCTTAAACACACATCCAACCCCCCACCTCTAACTCATCAAAGCGAAACTCATCCGCGTCCATGAAAAAAAATGTAGAACAACTGCTCACCACGTCGGTTTTCAATCGATCTACAATACACCCATAAACTCGCGCTACCAGCTACGAAAGCGCAGCTGCCGCACTAAAATCCACATTGTAATAACCCCTCGTAAAAGTCCAATAACACCGAAGCGTCCGACAACAATCGCACTCGCGCCGCTATACGTATAACCCGCTAAATCGCGCACGCATTACCGATCGCGCGCGAGACTTTCCTTCGCTTCACGCTCGGTTAATCGCGGCTCTCCGCGAGCATTGTGGCCGAGAGAGAACCAGACCGGCGATTACGAGAGGCGTTAAAAAATCGCGAGCGCTTAACGGGGGTAACGGTCAGTGAGATCGTTAGACGGGAGTGAGAGATTTTTTTGGAGGCTTGTTTTCTGACGCTGAAGGCTTTGAGAATTCAGAAGAATGCAGCTCGGGACTGTTGTTGTTTAGTGCGGTGAGTGTATTTTAAGTTTTGACGGGGTATGTAAATAAATAATGTAGTCGTGAGGAAATTTGGTATGCAGAAGTAAGTGTAGCATAGCGTAAGTTATGAAGAATAATAGCGACAGAGGTATGTAGATGGGTTTTTAAAACCCGTTGATGACTTTCTTAGCGGAATATTTTTTAAAAAATCTTTATTTGAAATTTGCTTACTATAACAAATTATTAAATCTTTTGTACATGAATTACAAATTATAAAAATGAAATCGGAAAGCAAAACCATTGATGATGTACTTAAATTATTATTTTTATGATATAATATCTATTAGCTACTTATTTTTCTTAAGCTTGTTTAAATATTTGTTTTAAATGTATGAAATAAAGAGAATTACACATATTTTTTTAATATTTATATGATTTTATACATATAACTATAATAATATAAAAAAGATTAAATTCTATTTTTCAAAATTCTTGATTTTATTAACAGATTTGCACTGACATAATCCATAAATGAATCATAAATTATCGCAAATAGATTTAGATTTTGTGTCATTGTAAAAGTAAACATTAACGAAACTATTCATGTAACCGATTTTGTTATTCTTTACGATCTTAAAATGGTGTAGAAATATCGAGTTCTTATTGAATGTTATAAATTTAAATTAATTAAGTAAATAATTAATTTCAATTAATTTTGGAACAGATTGCTAAAATATATTGTAAATATCATACGAATAAATCTAAAATCTAATCCGTTATAATAAGTATCCTCTCTGTTACACCTGCAACAATTTTCAGCAACGAACGTCGCCTCCTTATTTAACCTCAAAAGCACACCAATTTATCAAAATCTTGGCTTCCAAAATCCTCCTCCTTCAAAAGCTTTCTCCTCGAGAAAGCAAAAACAAACCCAAAAAGTATCCCATCGCCGTAATTTATCGAAAGCAAGCCTCAAAATTCTCGATACTCAGTCCTCGGCACCAAACGCTCAATACTCCACTGAGCGCTAAGCACCGGTATCGACATTCGACACATCAAACCACCGATTTCCCGCGCGCGGCAACTACAGTCACCTATATATCCCCGTTGCGCCAGTTTTCCTTAATTTCGTCAATATTCGCGGTCGATTTCGAGACAGCGCTCTCGCGACCACCGCGCGCTATAAGAGAAAGGAATATGCACACGGACAAGCAGCGGCGTAATAAAAACTCGAGCCTTTTACGTGTGTGTGTATACCGCGCGTTTAATTTATCGCTGCAGTTTCGTCGCTGTCTATTGTAATTGCCCAATGCAGCAGCCGATTTGCGCTGTATACACGCGCGCGATGGCATCCCCGCGCGCAATTTTTTTTATAATGCGCGTCCGCGACCGTGTGTGTGTTTCTGCAACTTTTGCGCCGTTTGCACGCGTTAGTGAGTAATTGGAGGTGATGGAAAGATCGAGCGCGAAAGTATGTGGGATGATGTTTGTTGCGGTTTTTGTACTTTGTAAGGTTATCGTGGATGAAATGTTCTGTTTGGGATAAATAGTGGGAAGGTAAATAAATATTGTTGTTTGTTGAATTATGAAACGAAGTTATTGAAGTCTATGATTATCGTAAATAAAATAAAATAGGAGTTTTGTAGAATAACTGACTTTATGTGTCTAATTTGCCGGATTAATTGATACTTTTGATACATAGTACTTTCCTTTCACTGTCAATAAGTATTTATATGCTGCTACCGAAACCGAAGACATTTTCTACGACTACTTTTTTAATCTTTTTAAATTCCCTGAGTGAAATTTTACTTCAAAGAGATAGAAAGTATTGCCATTTTAATATAGAGCAACTACCTTACCGAGAATTGAAGAAAAAAAATGCAGTTTGACGGTATCCTTTGAAGTTTTAGAACCGCGGCGACATAGAAGGAACTCTGACACGTTATAGCTTGTATACATAATAAATACCTATTCATAAAAATTAAAATTGATCCATGAATCTTATATTCTTATGTATCAGCTATTCATCAAATTACCTTTAAAAGTACCTAATTATAGATATTCCCACGCTCAGAAAACAATCATTTTGCGACAAGAAGAATCTTTTCGTAGTAAAAGGAATTTCATTCCCAAATAAACTGCATTTGAAGAAGTTCTATTTGGAAAAATTAAACTTTTTATGTTCGTGTCCAATAATAAACTAACTACTTCATGAAAGTTTGTCATCAAATATATATTCTATAGAAAATGATAAAAGACTCAAGTGCTCGTTAATAAAATTTTAAATGTAAAGTCTCTAGCAATAAAACATCAAGCTATAAAGTCTGTGAATTGTTTTAGTCCATTGAAATTACTACTACTAGTCTTTATATTTAAAATTCTATAGAAACCTTAAAATTCTTAGATTTGATAAGGAATCTATATTCCCATAAAGTGAAGTGAAATTGTTTTAATTTTCTTGTCAATCTGGACCAGTCAGACCTTCGGGAAACAAATTTTGCTGAACCTTTGAAAATAGCTTTCTGGTACCCCAAAATAAAACCCAGCACCCGTAGATTGATCTAATGGATCCTAAAACCTGAGATACAGCTAACATCGTTTGGATTATCCATATACCCAATATTAAAAACCTTGTATATATAGCTATACAAATAATGTTGATAAAATATGCTATATCTCTTATACAGAGGTCCATTCGAATAAACTACAGGTACTGATCATCATTTTTAGGTATCCGAAAACGATCCCCAAAGTCTCATAAAAAACCGCGACCCGCAGGTCTGACACTCTCCTCGTAAATATAACTGATCCAAAATCTCAAAGTGATATAATTCTCTTCTGTATCATATTAACCTTCTCCGTTCACCAAAATCTAAAACATCAAAGTACAAAGGAAGCCTACTCCCAATCAATTCCTCTTACCACCAAAGCTCTCCTCTTTCCCCAAAAAGGCTCATTATCCTCGCAAAACCCACCCCCTCAAAGAACCCCTTATCTCTTCACTCTGACCCTCTCCGACCTACACATCTCTCCCCTCCCTCTATCCCTCCACCGCCAAACAACGACAATACACATTCTTTCTCTCGATCCGCGAGGAATTTCCCTCGCACAGCCCGGCGCGCTGTACCGTATTATACGGACTTTCCATAAGCCAAGGTCCTCGCGTTCGCGAGCGTGCGCGAGCGCGAAACGATCGGCGCGCGGCGTGGGGGCTTGTTAGCCCGCGCGTTCGGGAAAGGGAAGGCCGCGATACGGTTTAGTGTGCGAGCAGTAATGGGGCTGCACTCGACTGCGTTCGGACTTCGGTTGTAAGAGGCTGTGGGGAAATCGGGGATAGACGTACTTAGAGATATATACGCGAGCGTGAGGGGAGGAGGAATGAATTGGGTGGGGAGAAGATTAATTCGGAAGTCGATGTGAATTGAAAAGGGAAAAGCGTGAGTGCAAACGTTTATCGGTAGATCGAGATAGATTACTTTTTATTGATTATACCTGACAGTGCCATTATTTTAAAAGAATTCTTACAGAGTTCTTGAGTTAGGATTCTTTGGGAACTAATTTCAAAATCATTAAGAATCCTTTTCTATTATGCACTCATAATAAATTCTTAAAGAGTTCGAAAAGAATTCGTAAAAAAATCATTTTCTTTGCTGTCTGGGATTTGCTATTTTGGCGATTTATTAGTTAAGAGCATGAGCAGGTCAATACTCAGCAATGTTTTCAACTATTAGAACAAAAGAGTAGATTCAATTTTTTAATTTCTAACCAATAGAAAGTAATCTGTTCCGATTCATCGAAAATATACACAATTGGTTACAGGTCAAACATTTGAATCTACGAGTTTTATGTTCGAGTAATTTATTGTATTGCTCAGTATGTATTAGACATATATACATATATCTTGGTTTTGCTGGAATAACCGCTTGAGCCCAATTACGTGTTTTAATGATGCAGCGGTTTTAAATGTTTGATGTATTGATGGGTGTAGATAGAAACATAAAAGACGGCTAGTAAAAATAAACTTGTTGGATAAGATATCAAATATAACGTTAATCATACAGTATAAAACTTAGGAAAAGTTTGCTTTTTATTTTGATCATTATTCCTGCAAATGTACTTACATATTAGGGTGATTTGGTATTACAATTAAAATCTTTTACTTAGAGACATAAACTTATGTTTCAGCGCCCCCTATACTATTTTTATAATAAAGAGGTTTATATCTTAAGCGCATAAAAAAACTTGATGCAAGCTGAAATTAAAAAAAACTAACTTTAATCTTTATTATGTACAGTCACAGATATAAAAGTATAATTGTAGTTGACATTATTAAAAGTTCTATCGTGAATCATAATTTTATGGTATGGTATCAAAATATATTATGCCAATGAATTTTCTACCAAGTTTCAATTCTTTTTTTTTTTTTTTTTTTAATTAACGTCGCCATGTTTGTGCTCCCATGTGGTGCTAATCGACGACGGGGGTCTGCTTCAATTCTATTTCAATATTTGAGCTAGTCAGAGTATAGAAATAACTGAAACTGAATTAATAATGTTTATTTACGTATTAATTATGTTATAAAAAAAACTTATTACCCCGATTAGTTTACATAACAACTTTATTTATAATATACCAATAACGAACGATAAATTAATAATAAAATAACGAACCTAAACCAGTTGCGAAACGCAACCTCTCCATTACTCCATAACAAAATCCACGTGCAAATACCACTCAAAACAATAACACAACCTCAATATAATAATCTGCGTGCGCCCGACATTTTCGCGCAAAACGCGCAAAAAAAACACATCCGCGGCGCCAAGGGCACTTCTCGCGTTGCGAAATTCCAGCGGCGGAGAACAACGGCCGCAAAAACTGCGCGGCAAAAAAGTTAAAAAACGCGCGCGCTCGCGACCTACGCCACGCGCACCGAAGTATCAAAGGCACATCCACTTTACGAGCGCGAGCTTATTAATTACGCCGGTATTTCGCTGTTACGAAAGGGCGCCGATCGAAAGCGAGAGCGCGCGCGTATTTTATGCACAGATATACGTTAGTGCATCGTTGACGTCGCGCCGAAACCATAACACCACCTTGACCTCGATATACGTGTTATAACGTAATTATGGTATGAATGCAATGTACCTTCATGATGTGTGCATGTGTGTTTGTACTTTTTTGTCGTTTGTTTCTCTGCGCAAAGTATGTAGAATATCGCGGTATTAGGAGGGAAATCCAGTGCGTTTGTACGAGTTTTATAGTTTATATATCTATTTATTGCAATGTGTATGAGTTGATAATATTACGTAGGTATAGCGTATGCTTAGTTCACGCTTCAAAGGCTATAATAATACCGACTCGCGATTGTTATCAATAGCTAAAACTGCCTCGTAACGCTTTTCATGTGTCTATTACTAACCAAAAGAGCAAATGATAGTCGAAATTCGAATACGTTCTAATCGATGGCTGTTTGATTATTTATGTTTAATTAGGCTTTATGTATAACGTAATACTGTAAAACAACCATTTAGAGAGTTTTATACTTCCGTAACTCAGAATTAAGGATTGCGGGAGTTAAAACCAACTTTTCTAGGTCGATTCCATGCAGAAGAAACACTTAATTATTGAGTGTTTCCACTCAAGTTTAGTGTAGTTTGGCACTTTATATATTGTACAGGATAAAGAACAGTCGATTTTAGTTGAGTACAGTGTGCCAAATAACATTGCGCAACACGAAATCACGTGAATTATAAAATGCTGGAGATTTAAGACTACTCATGATATCAATTTCAAACACCATACATTTTTTATTTATAAATCACTATAGACCATTATTTATTTTGTAAAAACATATTACGTCTACTCATGGTATCATTTTTTTTCTTCTTCTTGTAGCACCTGATGTCGGGATGGCTACTGGACTACAGCTACAAGTGCCAGCCCGTGGACTACTCGCACAACGCCTCGGCCCTGAGGATGGCCAACCTCTGCTGGTGGTACTTCATCAGCAAGTTCACCGAGTTCGCTGATACGGTGAGCAACATTACTTAACACTTTCGCTGCGGCGAGAATAATGGCTTTTTTTAACAAGTCTTTTTATATTGGGAGCGAAAAATGTATAAATGTCCATAAAAGTATAAACGTAAAATTTTGTATTTCTATTTGTGTAATAATTGAAGAATCATTAAATAATCACTTGTGATTGTGTATAAATAATGGTTCTCCGGTTGGGATTCATAGGTCTGCCTATATGTGCATTTTATATGACAATAATCATATATATTAGTCTCATTTATTAGAAACATTTCTATCTTATTTCTTCTAATTATTACTTTATTTATTGTTCCCTTTCACTCTGTTATCACTTTTATTAATTATACCTCTCTTTTACTAGTTTCTTTGGTTTCGTTATATTGTTCCCTCATGCGTTTTAGTGTTTCTTCTTCTTTTTTACATATCTTGCACATTCTCTTTTCTTCCTCTTCCAAATACCTGCTCTTTTACCATTACGTTGAACATCATTATTCTTCTTTTAAAATCTCCTCCAAATTTTCTCTCGTCTATTGCGATTGCTGCTGCTGCTTTATTTACTACCTCTTTTATGTACTGATTGTCTTTGTTGTTTTTCTTGAACGTATATCCTAAGTATTTAAATTTGACTCTCTGCACTTTCCTATTTTCTTCTTTGCAAAAAACCATTATTTTTTATTTTTCTATGTTTAGCTGCAGTCCTTTCCATCTGAAGTATCTATCTAGACTATTCATTATCTTCTTCATTTCTTTTTCTTCTTCTGCCATCATTATTATACCGTTTGAAAACCGCATGAGCCACTAATGATTCCATACCGCAGCAAAAGAATTAATTTAATTTATTATACATTGAAATTAAAGAAAATATCTCTTTCTCTTTACTAAACAAAAATACTAGTGATTACAAGTTAAAAATGAAAATTATAAAAAGTTACATTTAGCAAAACTTAGAAATTTAAGTTTTAACATTATTAAATCGCTGTAACAAATAGTCGTTTTTACTTAAATATTGTATTTAACCTTACAATAAAATAATAAATTTGAAAAACTTGAGAACCCTAAATAAATTGTATTTATCGTTTTTTTTCTAGTAATATTAATAGATTACATAGAGTAATAATATTAAATTACACAGTATCTGTGATTCGTTGAGTTTGTGTTGAAGGATAAAAAAAACAATTATGCAGTGTTTATAATTAATGAATGAATTGATTTTCATTCCAGGCATTAAATCACATTCGCACGTTGAGTTATTTGTTGCAAATTAGCGTAGATAAATAGTTGATAAATTATTTATTAATTATTTGATTGATGGTTAAACATAGTTCATTAGTACGATCTAGTACTGTATTTAATAGAATTTTCTATTAATAGTCATGATCTTCGATAAAAAATAAATTGAAAATTTTGTATACGCTATAAATAAATTAATTATCATATATTTACATACTAATACTTTCATGTATTATCTTCCGCTCTTTTTCTAAAGCCATTTTAATACTTCAATCATGTTAATTCTTTTTTACCTTCTTTACTAAATAACAAAGATTGAAAAAATATATATGATAGTTATTGCAAAATATTTAAACACATGTACTACCATGTAATGCTTGCAGTACCTATAATCTTATAATTACTATCAAAAATCATCAAAATGATTACAAACTATAATTCAACGCTCTCAAAGTATCACACCTCCATAATTCATAAAATTCCACGTAAACCCTTCTAAAAACTACAATTCAAGTTTCATCGTATGGCACCATCAAATCGACAGAGAAATGGAGAAACGATCCTCGCGTTCCTCTTATCTCTCGCCATCGGGCTTAATCGATATTGCCAGAGACTTGCGTTTCTTGCGACAATCCAGTCGATCCTTTTACGTTGAGCAAGAAGGGATACTCTCACGTGTGCGTACACAAGACGTATACGAGCCGTTTTCTGGCTTAAAAGCATCGCGATATTTATGCGCGCGCTCGACGTGAAAAACCGGCCGCGCACGCGACGAACCGCACACGGCTTTGGATTCGATCGAACGCGCTGGGATTTCAGATGATGTGTTCGATGAAAAAAGAGGAGTTTTATGGTTTGGAGTGTATTGTGGATCAGGATGAAAAAGTTATTGTGTGTGTAGGCACTACTGGTATAAAAGAGGTGGATATCTGATGCTTTTAATCGATGTCTTCAATCGTGCAGTATCTCTTTTATATGTAGTTTAGATTAAAATTGTTTTAAATGGGCATTTTTAATTGTATGTATATTCAAAATTAAGTACCTATTATGTATGCCAGAACTGACTAAATTCTTTTCAGATGCGTGGATTCTTGGCATGCATAATTTTTGGTCAAAGTGATCCTAGTGCAGATTGCAAAGACTTATTGTTATATAAGAAATATTAATTTCTTCTTAAATATTATACTTTCTCAAAAAGAAAGCTTGGTGAAGATGTTGGAATAAGAAATTTTAATGAATTTTGATTTTTCGAGATTTATTTACTATATATGAATAATATTAAGCAATAATTAAAATTTCTGTACTCCAACATTGAAGTATTAAGTTCTTATGCAAAAATAAAATTCATTAATTTGATATGCGCAAGAACTGGTTTTTACAAAAATCTTGTATTCGCAAACACGTATTCATTTAAGGTAGTACTACCGGTAAGAGATTGACGGTTCAGAAAAATCTGAAATTTAGCGTATGAGTAGATTTTAGTTAAAAAATTACTCCGATAAATTTTTGTGAACGTTTGGAACGTGAGAAAAAAGTTATAAGCATTCAATTTTCATAAATCGCACATGTTTCTCTTCAACTCTTGATTGTATAACACTGACGGTTCAGAATCCGTCCAAATTTGGCAGATTATTAGTTAAAAAACTAAAGAATAATTTCAGTGCTTGTAAATAAGAATTTGGAGCATGGGAGAATAGTAATAAATAAATGAAAATTAAAAAGGTACAAATAACCTCAAACAATGAGTCGAATCAATTTCCATATGAAACTTTTTATTGATAATTATGATAAATAAAATTGCTTAATGAGAATGTATAACCATTATTTGGCATAATTTGATTTATGCAACTTCTGTTATTACGTATATCTCGCGAATGAACAAGAAATCAAAAGTGCACTTATTTTGACTAGCTATCTACCGGTAGTATACTCTCTTAACAGGGATTTTGGCAGTTCTGTAATACTAAATATTTTATAGTTAATGCTCATAAAAACAAAATATATCAAATAATACCTTTTTAACCTTAATAGTAGAAAAGATGCGCTATTTAAAATATTAAACAAAATATTAAACACATAGCCACCTTAACAAACAGTCAAAGGTTGCGAGTTGGACAATACATCTCTAAGCGCGTAAATAGATGCATGCCGAGTTAGATTAGACATTGATCACCTTCGAATAAAATACATAAAGTTATAAGAATATTATCTTTAATAAGTAGTAATGATTTTAGCCCTTAGTTGGCACAAGTAGTCACTCTGTTCCCACATAGAGTAGTCGTTTTATTACATGTCAACTTTAGGTATACTTTTAACCTATTTATTATTCTCCTTTAACAAACAATCAAAAATTGCGAGTTGGACAATACGTCTCTAAGCGCGTAAATAGGTGCATACCGAGTTAGATTAGACATCGATCACCTTCGACTAAAATACATAAAGTTATAAGAATATTATCTTTAATAAGTAGTAAAGCTTTTAGCCCTTAGTTGGCACAAATAGTCACTCTGACCCCACATAGAGTAGTCGTTTTTTTATTACATGTCAACTTTAGGCATACTTTTAACCTATTTATTATTCTTCTTTTGAAAACAAATTTTAACTTAAAATAAAATCTGTGCATATCTTTAGAAATACAAGTATGAAAATAGTTTAGGGTCAATTTGACCCTCTGTGCTACCTACATAATTTTAAAAGAATTAAATATTATATATTTTCCTAAGATTACTGCCTACACCTCGTGCTCATAATTTTTCCTTTCACTCACAAACAAATCCGAAGAGACACTATAAAACACCGTCGTTAATCCATAGAAAGGACTCCATCACGCGTGTCGCGCCGCACTACAACCACCATCGCCAATCGCTAATCGGCCTTTTCATTTTCCCAGCGCTCCCGGTACTCGCCAGGAGCAGCGCGCGCACCTCGCGGTATTCTCTCGATCGTTGCGACAGCGCGTATACAAGCATCGGCACGTTTCGCAAAATTCCCGCGCGACGACAATGTTCGTCTCCGCGTGTAATTCAAGCGTGGATTTTACGAGACGACGTGGAGCGATTTTCATGATCGCAGAGAAGAAGGCGTTACGAAAGTTGACCTTTCCACCTCGGATCGAGTGGATTTGCTCGTTTATGGTGGTGCGAATTGGGTACCACGTGTGTTTAATAGTTGTATGAGTTTTATTAATTTTATGGGAGTTTATTATTTTAAAAAGATGGGTTTGAGAAGCATTGTTTTTTATTTGTATTTTGAACACGAAAGTTTATTATGTAGTGATCACAAGAATGCTGGTTTTCTCTATTTCCCGCTGATTATACCCACGATGTATGTTCGTGATAAATAATAAATATAATATATAGTTTTAATTCGTGGCGAAAGATTTAAATAATTAAATTTACTATCTAAGTAAGGAGATAATTTAATTTTGCCAGATAATTGATGAGAGAATTTTTAATGTTGATTCAATACTATGATGTAAAACTAAATGATTCTGTCAAGGAATAAAATACTGGCAATCAGTTACATCAGAAAGAAATGCACATTACAATTTTCTAATCAGCTCTCGGCATTGCAACAGTAATTAACTTATCAATTTATAATATCATCTTTTCGCAAAGAATATAGTATGTAAAAGTATAAAATGCACGTAAAGATAAAAAGGAATTATTAAAATAGTGTATTTATACTATAATACTGTAAAATTATATTATTGTATTTATATTATAATACTATAAAACTGATTAAAAATGAATACTTTTTTTAAATCCAAAATATATGTAAAATTAATTTCTATTTTTAAAGTGTTTACAAAACATTTAGAAGATTAATCCATCCGAAAAAATATACAAGTAACTAAAAATGTAAATCTAAAATCCACATTTACGATTGTATTATACGACGAGATCAACAGACTTTAATCTCTCAATAACATAAAAATATTTCTATCAAGAAACAAAAATACTGTCAATCAGTTACATCAAAAAGAAATATACATTGTAATTTTCTTATTAATTTATCCTACTCTCGACATTTATGTAAATAAAATTACATACTACCATTAAAATTATTAATTAAATACGAATAAATTATAATCCAAAATATTCTTCAAACCACCTGCTACATCTTACATATCTGTAGACCATTTAAAAAATCCCAAGCACCCAAAAACAAAAATCCAAAACCCTTCATCTCCATGCACTCCCACAACCAATCACTCTGAAGCAACTAAAACCCACATTTTTCCACCCCCAGACATTCTTCGTCCTGCGTAAGAAGGACAGCCAGGTGACGTTCCTGCATCTGTATCACCACTCGCTGACGCCCCTCGAGACCTGGATCTGCGTCAAGTTCATCGCGGGCGGCCACGGCACCCTCGGCAATCTCATCAACAACGCCGTGCACGTGGTCATGTACACGTACTACATGCTCGCCGCGGCCGGACCCGAGTACCAGAAGTACCTCTGGTGGAAGAAGCACCTGACCACCGTGCAACTGGTAAGTCGAGGGGGTTGAAAAGTGTCCTGTTTTTTCGGTTTTTATTTATTTTTCTGGAGGAGAGATGCATTTTTTGTAGTCTTGTTTGAGAAGGGTTTGCTTCATTGATGCGGCTGTTTGATTGAGGACATTATAGAGATTTCATAGGATTTCTCGATTATTTTGATCAAATGTAGAGTTTATTTCTGTGGGTGTTCCCAGAATAAGAACTTGAGTGCACTTTTCTTTAATTTAGTTTTTAGTTATTTTGGAATCTATTCATGGTATACTTTCATATGGAAAGTCAAAAGTTGCAAAAGATCAATTAATACTTTTCTATGTTTCGTAACCAATGCATTTGTTTTGTATATAGATTCAAATGACAATTGAAAAATTTAAACCTCAATATCTCGACATTTTAAAACAGGGGCTTGAATGGTTATGCCTGAAAGCCTCAAATTTACATTGTTATATTATCATAGTATTTAGATGCTTTAAAAAACTAATTGTGTAGCTCCTCCTACTTTTTCATCGTTTCTCCACTTCTATTTCTGGAGTAAAAGGTCACTTTTACTCTAGTTCGAGTGGATTTTACTTGACTGAAATGTTTGCTTGAATTGAAATATTGGAGAGCAAAAATAATCAGAATTTTTTTATTACTTTTTTGAGCCATAGAGTTTATTGATACCATTATACTATAGCACTTATACGATATTGTAAATACCAATTTTCTAGCTACTGGTTTTTCGTTTTATCAATATTCTTCCTGAAGTGAAGAGTCACTTTCATACTTCAAATCAAATGGATTTCATTTTGTTGAAATGATTATTTGATTCGAAATATTAGAGTGGTTTTTTATTTAATCGTCACCAGAAATTGAGAATTTTGATATTCCTTGCTCGGTAGGCTGCGAAAACTTCTTTTGTAAGCAGTATTTGTATTTAAAACCAATGGATTATTCCAAAGACCCTATAAATATGTACTTCTTTTCGAAGTCTTCAAATAAAAATATATTTGCAAAAGTTATAGTTTGTTAATATGTTTTACCGCAGTATCTGTGTCTGCAGTATCGTACAATCTATTATCGGAATATGTTATTCGCAGTCTTAACAGAAAATCAGTAGCCTAGCCAATTTATCACGATTATACCATAACATTTACACAATTGCAAAAACTATTTCTCTAACGTTTACTTTTGAATTATATTAAAATTCAGCCGTTAAGATTAAAATATCACGATGAATATTAGATTCTGAGATATTTTAGCTTCCTGTGGTCGTTACTTCGTGTCTGCGAGCGAATAGACCGAGAGACGGAGATTGAGATCGGTCCGCGAGCTCGTAGAGTACAAGGACGATGGAGCCTTTTAGATTACGAAAATTACGGCGACGGCTATGAATGTGGATAGATCTCATGAAACGAGATGCGTGGATTTACTTTCTTCATTCTGCTTATACTTCTTTGTCTCTTCTGCACTGTTTGCGAAGAATTCCTGTGATGATTCAAGCTGAGTTTTAATGTGTACGGGGTAGTCATACTAACGTGTATATAAAAATATAATGTAAATTTTATATAATGAGTTACTGTAGATAAATTTAATAATTATAGTAAAGAACGGAATCACATTTTTAATTTATGCAGTGTATGATTTTGTGGATATTGAGTTGAATTTACGAAACGTGGAGCAAACATTATGACTCATTTTCCATCAAGAATATAAAAAATGTAATTTTTCTACTATTTTGTAGCCTATAAGTAGATATGCTGAAATACAGTTATAATTTGTTTTAATTCCTTTTTAACGATTGTAAATTGCGGAAATTATTAGATTATGATTGCAACATTCCAGAATAAAAGGCAGTAAAAAATGTAATAATTCGTGAGTGCAAAGCTTTGTATATTTACTATTTAAGACGAAAGGTTCATCCACCTAAAAAACATGAAACAAGTTATGATAATGCTAATGCACGAAAATGATGAAGGTTTTAGATAAAACCGAATTACACATAGAGCTAACGAGCACTTGTTTGAATCTGGTTTTTCGCTATTTCGGTCACTTGCGCTTTACGAAGTCTGTTTTGGTATTTTTTGCGTAGTTCAATGACATCGTGTAATATTGACGTCAGAGAAAATTTACACGGGAATTCAAAATATCTCACTTAAATTTTGTCAGTTTCTGTAATAACGTATATAGTTCACTTATCACATTCAATTTATAAAATTACAAACATCAAGTCTTATAAATTTGAACATAGGTGATGACATTGTTGCGTGTCATAATTCACTTATAAATTGGTCTTAACAATAGACCTAGCAAAAATTGCGTAACCATTTACTGATCTATACTTTGCAACGTTATGATACTACCGTCTTAGTTATAGAACAATCACTATGATCGACAGCCACTCTATTATCAGTATTGCACTCGCGGTCTCGTATTTTAACTCATAAAAATAATAAGACCTTTTGAAAATAACACTATACACGTTTTTTTTCACGCTATTTTGCAACGTTTTCGATACAACATTAATCCTTCAAAATATTACTTCTGAAACCTTTCATTTTCAAATCGATAAAATAAATCACAATTTCGATGCAATCTACTTCGAAACGTAAAATGTATTTTTTCACATATTCATTTCCTCGGACATAGCAATGAAAAACGTCGTGTGCCAGTCACGGAAATCACACCTAATAATCTACTTTCCGTGCTCTCTAAGTCCTTCGAAAATTCGCAGCGTCATCCACATTACCCATATGCCTCATTTCGAGCGCTGCACTCGAAACTCCGACGCACACCTGCTGACCCATATTCGCGCTGACCATTGCAAAACCCATGAAACAAGTCCGCGCGTGAAAAACTCCTCCTCCTTTGCGTCAAAAACTGCTAATCTCTAATTTCATTAAAACGAAATAATCACTATCATCATTGTCTTATGTATCTATATGGCTTCCTGTAATAATGAATCAAGTCCATTATTATTTTCTTGCAGTAATATGCTAGATCGTAAAAGACGAGATAGCAAGAACAGTTCGACGCCCCTTGCGAAGACTAGCACATTACGGATTTTTCAAAATCACCGAGTTCTTATCAGGAACCTCCCACGAAAATTAGCAATCTCTGAATTTCAGAAGAAAAAAAACTATAATTTTCTTAGAGGATCTAAGAAAGTGTTGGTATCAATCAACAAATCTTAAAAGTACTAGTTTTTTATAAAAGACCTCTAGAAAATACTAGGTGTTTTTGAGAAATCTAAAATGTGCTAGTCTTCGTAAGGGACGTCGAGTTACAGCTAGTGAATGAGATGTCAATATGTTGATTATAGTATCGAACTTATAAAAATACTTGCTTTTGTTTGGCAACAATGTACTTCTTAACTTATGTATTAGGATGATGTAATGTTAAAATTAGTACCGGAAAAATACTAATCATAAGAAGAATAATAATAAAATAATTCTCTTTATCATTTTTTATAGAACTTTAAAATTGTCACTTAGTTTCTGGATGTAAGTTTGACATTAAATTGTCTTTAAATAATTGTTTTATTACCAAATAATGACATAGCGTCTCGTAAAATAATAAAAAAAGATCATTATGAGCAATTATCAAATGAACTCAAGTTGTTAAAACGCTGTGCTGTTTTCAATCCTAACATTATCTTTAGACTTCTGTTGCTATATTTATAATTTGAATGTAATCTATGAGGAACTTTATGTATAATTGTATTCTAGTGAAACCAGAGAACACATTTTATTAAGTGGAAAGCATTTTTCGATCGAACTGTTTTGTTTACAATAAATTTAGTGTAGACAAGATTCAATATTTAGAAAGTAATTTAGAAATGAAATGGTTAACAAATTAGCTATGAAATAAGAATGATTAAAATTTAAAAGAAAATATAAAAAGTAAAAAATTCTTGTCTATCTCATATAAATAGGACATAATATATTTTAAAAGTCTGCAAACAACTTATTACAAATAAAACAACAACAATGTATTGAAAAAATGAAAATGTTCATAAAGCATATTTTACCCCATGCACTATCAGTTTGTAAAACTGGCTCCTAAACATTTCTTTCTCAAATTTCTAAGCCACAAACAAGAGACTCGTAAGTCTTACTTTCTTGAATTTCAATACCAATCCTTCAATCATTCAGATAAAGATCCGTCTTCCTATCGCCTCTGCCAATAACTCTACCACAATAAAACTCAACTCGATCTCAATTGATCCAAAACAAGAAAAAGCCAAACTCGAGCCTCTATTCCGGGAAGCCACACGAGCCCCGGCAGAAAACGCCTTTTCACCTCAAACCGACCAAGATCGAACCTTTTCTCTCTATATATCGAATAACAGCCGAAATTGCGCAAGGCCGGTCGCGGCTCGGCTCGGCCGCGGATAATTCGAACTGCGCGCGCCGGTCGCGCTTTGCGAAAAGTGAACGGCCCTCGTGCAACTCGCACACGCGTGTGTTTACGACGAGCGGTGAAATACAGCGCGATTTTCCAAATGCGCGCGCGGGGGGCTTTTTCGCAACGCCGAATTTTCCTCGGGGCGATTCCGATATTATTATTCTCATTAACGATCGTGCGCGCGTGTGTGTATAGTTTTATATCGATTGCGGCACTGGCTTTTTATTAACTTACGAAAAGCTGGAGGATTGCAGACTTTTGTCGGGGTTCGATTGTGTGTAATGGAGGTGTACAGTGTGTATGCTCTACATTTCGCGCTTGGTTTTCACTTTTTTTTTCTTTTCTATTCGTTAAACGCCGATTTGCTTAATTCAGCGGACTCTTTGAGTAATACGCGTGCGTGTGTTTTATACGCGAAATGCGAAAGGTCGAACATTAGTCTTGGCGGGTCTTGGGCAATGGATACATAGTTGTAATGTGTGTGTTATACTTTTTCTCTGTCGCTGTGAATTTTTTTTTATGTGTATTAGTTGCACAGCAGAGCGTTTGATGCGGAAATGAAATTTTGTAATCGATTCGAATCGGTTTTCACACGTGCGCGGGATATTTCGTGTGTGGATATTGGCCAAACGACGGCCTTAATCGTACGACTGCTGCGTGTTTTGTGTCAGAGTTTCCATCGTATTTCAAGCTTGCGGCAACATCACAGCTGGGAATTTATAAGGCTCGGGATGATATAGAAATCGGTATGATATATTTGTTGTGCGTGAGGTAAATCGAGTTAATTTAGAGCCGAACTTTGCAACAAATGTCTTAAGTAATTACACTGCCAGTTATTAATCGAATTACGTATCACATGTATGAAGTACTGATTTGACGTACCGATTTTATTGCTTTCTCGGATAAATTATTGTTATGATTAGAATGTTTCTTTTTTCGTTATAGAAACATACTTATCATCTGGCGTGATGAATCAAAATATACTACTTCCACAACTTTTTCATTAACAGGTTCATCGTATTTAGACGATTCATTTTTGTTTTATGTGAACAGTTCTCTATAACGACTTTTTATTGCACGGATATAATTTGGAATTTATTTGGCTTTCTCAATGAGAAAGCATTGCTTGCTTGAAAAAAGTGTTTCTTTTAGCTTTTAACGTAGAAATCAGACATTAGTTGACTTGGACTAAAAACTACCCGCTGTGATGTGTGTCATTGTATCTCATAAACTACTTACGACAACAATAACTCTTTAGATCTTGTAGCTACTGCTATGGAATATTGTACGAGTTAAAACAATTCAAAATGTTAATATTAACTAAGTGTATTTTGAGAACAATATTTTAAATTTATTATTCTGTTTGGAAAATTCATGCACGAAAAAAGAATGTCTTTATACAATTATAAGTAAATTGATGCATTTGCAGTAATTTGAAAAATTCATTTCATGAAAAATCTGATACTTTAACTATTAAGACATATTCACTTCGCTGTATTTCAGATCTACCGACTTGTCAGTTAAGAAATCGAATACTAGGAATTGAAAAGCTCTTTCCTCTGTATAGATTAGCACGAGTACATTACAATTCAAATAATATTTCACTAGAAAAAAAGTAAGATAAAAAAGTACAAGAATGAATTGAAATCACTTCGAGAAAATACAACGTCAATGCAATCGGCCTCGTTTTTGTTACAACGCTCAACTCCCTTCAAACCACCACATCCAACAAAAGCCAAAATCCGTAAAAATAGATCGTAACAATAATCACCCGATGCAAATCTCCCTAAGTATACCCTACACACACACTTATACCTACTCAAACCACCTCGCAAAAAAGAACCCATAACCACAACAACCTTCACCTGCACAAGTCTCAAACTCTTATAACAATCGCTGCTCGGCGGCACCCCGTCATTCAGCGCCTCGATAAACCCACGTGCTCCACTGTATACCTATCCGAGGGCTAAATTTTGCGCAGAAGCAGGAGGGGAGGGGGGGGAAAAGTGAAAAGTGCGCGGCTCGTTGGGCAACTCAGGCTTCTCTCCTGTATCTTTTTCTCTCTCGGCTGCTGCCGTACGTATGTATCGGCTCTCGAGACCGGACTGCGCGGAGTTGCGACTGCTCGCACAAGTGGCGCAACAATTTGGCATTCCAAAGAGATACGTACGCGTGTGTGTCCGTGTGCGCGAGTGTGTTGGAGAACGTGCAGATCGTTCGTCTAGGTCGGTGCGCATAGTAGCGCGGCACTTTTTGCGCGCAGGGCATGCGCCGGAGAAGAGGAGAAACGCGACGTGAGTATGTTGTTGGAATGATGAGCGTACGTGGAGTGGATAGTGTGATGCGAGAGAGTTGAGTGATGGGTAGTTTTTTCTTTTTTTTTTTATGCGCTGGAGTGGAAAGATGTTGTCGCGGAGTTTCTTATGGGCTGTTATAAGTAGGAAAATCGAGTTGGTTAGAGTGATGGATTGGAAGTTAGGTGTGTATAGAGGAGAATTGGTTAATGTGGCGCTGCACGTTTTATTTTGCAATCATGATTTGAGGAAAATAGCTTTGAATGGTGTAGTTCAAACTGATGTTATGCTGTGCTGTAAAGTAATTGATGTAATGAAATTGTTTTTCGTAACATTTTATCAGTTTAATTAGTAGTTATTATATCGGGAAAAAATGGTTAAGGGCATCACAATCAACATAGCCTATGCTGGATAAACTAGTAATAAAATTTGTAATTCTGCTCGTTCCGAGTTCTTCTTGCTGGTAGAAAAACAAGTTTATTTTTGTACTAACATTAGTAGAAAAAATCTGAACGTTAATGCAGACTAATAGCTTTGAGAGGTATCGAAATGGTTTTCTGAATGAGGCATAAAAATAACATATATGCTCTCTTGAAAACGATTTCAAGTAAATAAGAGAATCTTGTAGTAAATTTGATCTAAAAATATATTAATTTAAGTTTAACAATGTTTATTGACAGATACACTCGTAGTATCCAGAGATTATTTTTGTAAGTTTTTCGGAAGGCGTAGCTAGCATTATATTTATATTGTTCCAAGTTGAAACGATAATTGAGATTTATAATGAATTATAGACTTTCTTATATAATTATTTGATAAACGTATACCGATACATGTTCTACTTTGTCCACTGATCAATATTTGTGAGCTGTTAGAGTCGAATATTCCAAAGTATGCATATGGTACGAAATAGTTAAAGATGTATCAGTCAAGTAAAATTTCAAATCTTCCGGCTCAAATCTTATTATTGACCAAAAAATTAATAATAATGTATATATTATGATAAAATTATACAAAACCGTGAGATCGTTACCCTTCCTTATGTATTAATCTGTGATTATACAAAGTTTCAAGCAAATATTTCAATATTTCAATATTTACTATTCGAACAAAGTTTTGAAAGCTCAAAACTAGAAATTTTATTTTATCAACATTTAAGAAGTGTCGAAATCTTTGCAGTTGAATTGTATAATGGCGCATTATAATATACGGAAGAGAATTAAAATTTTTGTTCAACATATCATAATTTCGTCTATATATGATATTTTCGGAAAAATCGAGTTATAAGTTCTTCGGGACGAAATTAAACTAAGGATTTGGATGTAAATAACTAATAACAATTTCGCCAGATTCAATAAAGCCCTTCATAGCAACCAATCCATACAAAAGCCAGAGTAAATCTGACGTATGCGTCATTCATTTCGAACTCTATAGAACCAAAAGTCGCCGTCGCAAAGACACCCGAGAGCGTTATCGCGTTTATATATACAACCTTTTTTAAGCCTTTTATATAGGAACTTATTATTACACGGTCTATTTTGTTACTTTTACATTATCGCCAACGGATTCTATCCATAACATAACTAACCTTATTTTCCGGTACCCAAAGCACTAAAGAACCTTATGCCAAAAACTTGCCTTTCTTATGGTAACTTTTTTTATTCTGTACAAATTTATAAGGACACTTTTCAAGAAGTATAAAAATGCATTCATCGTTCGTACCCCTATGAAAAAAAATGCACGCATTGTACTCTTGTGATACGAGGTTGCAAATTTGCATTTTTAATGGACTTTGACAAACCCCTCACAGCAGTGCACGGATTCTCACTGAACTCATAGGCTTTCCTTCCAGCTCCTCGCACACACTGACGGATATCTCACGTACACACAGGTGCGACTGCGCCGCGCACAACGCGTCAATTTGACGATGAATAAATTGCGCCTACTGCGGCAGCGATGTTTTTCTTCTTTGCCGTGTAGCAGGCGCAGCCGGTGAAGAAATCGCTTTATCGGGCTTTGCACTCACGTGTCTGCAGTTTCTCTCTAGCCCCGAGCTTCGCGTTTTCGTTATTTAAATGTAGAAATTTTTCACGGTAAATTGGAGAATTTCGAGGCAGTAGGTGTTTGATTGGGGTTTGGATTTTTCGAAGATGACGGTTAAAACGAAGGCATTTGAAACTTCGATGTGATAATAGATTGTTTGCAATATGCCAGAATGTTAAATATTTTATTAATGTATATATTTAATACTTTAAAATTTTAATAATAATCTCATTTAATAATACTTTACGTATAATATAACACTTAATTCTTTTTCGGAATAATATTGGATATAAAGGTATAAAGATTCACGGTTATAAACGAATTCGTAACAAAGATAATATAGGTATGTTAAGTCAGATTTAAGGATTACTTTTTCACTTACATTTTTATGTGCAAAAACTCAGCAAACATTTGTTTGTAAATGATCTACGCATGTTATATTTGTTAAAGTAACATACTGTTTTTCGTTATTTACTTTTTGCAAATAAAATATGTTAATTTTTACAGCCGTGTCATTGTAAACAAAAAACAAAAAAATAAAGACCATTTTCGATATGTCAAAAATTGGTGCGACTTACCCTAATTTTAAAAAATTCTTAATTATTTTACAAAGAATCCTACAAACACAAATAATACTTTCATAACAAAACGATTCCATTCGCACTAATTCAATTAATCTTCCCGCGGTATGTCGATTCCTCGCCGCGTATTGAGCCGTCGAATCACGGGCGCGCACTGTCGCACACCGTGATTCGCGCATTTCTGCCGCAGTACTTTTTTCTGCCTCGTTAACCGTGCACACGGAGGCGTTATGATTAATAACAAGGCTTCGCTCTGCTCCAGAGAGCGAGAATAGAAAATGACTTATTTTCATTCATGCGCGGCTCGTATATAATGAATGATACTTAATTTTGCCACGCGTTCGCATTCGCGTTCGTTCATTAAATAAGAATTCGTGACTTTCGCAATTTGCTACGGGCGCGCGCGCGCGCAAGTGCCTTAATCCTTCGAAGTTAAGCCTGTCTCTCAGGTATTTAAGTGCGAATGAAAATTGATACTTTTCGATTGACTAGTTTATCAGTTTTTATGCGAATGTGTGTGTTTTCAAAGGTGGTTTTCTGATTTCTTCATTGTTGTAAATAGAGCAGAGCATAATTTTGTTTTAAAGTATTTTTAATTGAATTTTACTAATATATAGAGCTAATTAAATTGAATATATAGATAAAAATTTGTTTCAAATAATTGTTTTCATGTAATATTCATCATATTTTCGGTAATACCAGTCGACGAAATATCTCTTGACGATGCTCATCTCTATTTATAAAAGGATCATCAAAATTACTTATTTCATTAAAACATTTTTGTAATAGGAATGTAAAAGAAAGTTATTTTTAAGGAGGGTCTTTCGCTAGATATAGGGTATAAAACAAAAAAACGTATGATAGTTCATAAACGTCCTATGATAAAACTAATTATATGTACATAATAATGGTTCAAAACTACATGAAAGAAAAATTGTTTAAAAAATCGTAACGTCACAAGTGTATAAATATTGTCAATTTAAAAGATATTTAGTTAAACCCCAATTATGTATTTTATTTCTTAAGCAATTTTAATGTTTTACGGCTTAATTTATTTCTTAAACATTTCTCTACAAAGTTAACAAAAGAAAATTTTAAAATAATATATCTGTGATTAGAGAAAGCCATTTGTTTATAAAATTGTACGCGTTTACTTATAAATAATTAGCTTTCTCTTATTACAGATATATTATTTTAAAATTTTCTTTCGTTAACTTTGTAGAAAACTGTTTAAGGAAAAAAATAAGCCCCAAAAACATTGAAATTGGTTAAGAAATAAAATAGAAAATTGTGGTTTAACAAAATATTTTTCAAATTGACAATACTTACACTTGTGACGTCACGACGTTTCTGGAACAATTTTTTTTTCATGTAGTTTTGGATTATTATTATGTACATATAATTAGTTTTATCATAGGACGTTTATAAACTCTCATACGATGTTTTGTTTTATACCCTATATCTAGCGAAAGACCCTCCTTAACGAAAATCATCTTTTCAAAATCATGATTACTTTCCAAGTATAAATACCTCTTACTATGTATGTGCATTGTGATTATTTGTATCAAATTAGTAGTTGTCTCTACATTTCAACACAACTATTCATTATCTGGAAAGAAAATCATTCCTTTCGTATATTTCACTATTGAGCAAATAAGATAATGAATAGTTATGTCTAAGACAACAGTTGACAGCTACAAATGTGTCAAATAACCGTCATTATGAGAGTTAATTACATAAATTGAAGCCTCTCTGCAAAATATCTGATTCGTCATCGCGACAAGAGGGCAATTATAAAATATGAAGTTCTTTATCAGCAACCGTAATAAAATAAATATTACTTTATATTATATACTTTATAATAAATATTATTACGTATTACGATGAATGGCAAATTTGCCCTCCGTTATAACTATCTATACTTTTCTATACACCTACTCTATTAAGGTGATGCTAAACCCATCTGCCACCGACCATTACAAGGGCCCTCTTTTTTCATTTAATTTTCAATTTTTATCAAATATTATGAAACGTTGTTATTCCAATCAAAAACAATAGCATTCCAGAGATATATTTTTAAAATAGAAAATTAAATGAATAAATGGATCTCCCATATTTGCGGGTAACACGAAGGTTTCGCATCACTTCAAGGTGGTTGCAAAATGGAGCAAGTTCTTTCCTCTTTACCTACCATACCTTTTTAACGACTCAATAATGAGTAATCGTTCGAAAATTCAAATACGTATTTCAAGCGCAGTTGTAAGGGATGTTGAAACTCGATTGGTAAAGCAGAAATCTAACTAATACATTTGGCAATATACACATTTCTAGTCATTTATTACATGAAAAACAAAGGAGAAGTTACTTTGGATTGACCTAATATAAATTTTTAATATTACAGTCGATTATTCATTTCTCAGTCGGTAAACTTTAAGTTTTTCACCGACACTCCCTCAATAAATTAGTGTACAAATCATCATTTACACCTTCATCAAATTGAAAACCTACATACACAGCAGTCTTCGAAATCACTAACCTATGTTATTATGTCCTTCTCGCAGGTTCAATTCTTCCTGGTGTTCGTGCACAGCGCCCAGGCCCTGATCTTCGACTGCGGCTACCCCAAACTCGTCGCCGCCCTGCTCCTGCTCCACTCGACGATCTTCTTCGTCCTCTTCTACGACTTCTACCTGCAGGCCTACCGCAGGCGGCAGCAGGCCGCCACCAAAAAGGAGCTCAAGTCCGAGTAAAGAAACAATGACGACGACGAAGCGTCACGCACACTCTCTACTTTACCGACGGAGCTGCCGAAATGCCGACGAACGCCGAGAGAAAACCAAGGAAGACGAGATGAAAACAAAAAGACGTGACAATGAATGAGGAAACGAATGACAATCGGTCCCGTCGACGGCCCGTGGCACGAATGACAATACAAAAATAAAACAGGTGGAATTTTCAAGGTTATGTTCGTTCGGTTAAGCGCCGTCGACGGGACCGCGCGCGAGTTTTTCTGCTTTTTTTCGTTCGCGTGCAATCTAGTCCTCGCGCCGGCGCGATTATTTTTCTGTTCTACGAGAAGAGGTGGGGGAGGAGGGCGCGTCGGAGAGCTCGCGAATTTTATTATGTGTTTCTTGCGTATGTGTATTAAATGTAGACACGTATGTTATAGGGAAAGGGAGAGAGAACGACGGAGGACATGTGGGGTCCTCGCGTTCGCACTGATGATCTTTTATAAACCTTTTTTATTGTACTTCTGTAAAATGATTCTTTGGTGATGATTCTCTGGATATTTCGTATATGTGTGAGACCTTGTTTTTCTTTTTTTGGGATCGAGAAATTTGTTGGAAGAAGACTCGGCTTCTGTCTTCTGTCTGATTTGTTTTTTTTCAATCGAGTGCGCCATATATATATGAATTTGACTAAGTCCTATGGCTTCTCTGCTCTGCTATATTATTTAATAAGAAGTCGCGGATGGCAATGCTCTGCGTGTCTCTTTGTTCTAAAAGGATGAGCGGCATTGCATGAGGATTTTAAAGTACGATGCAAAATTATAGTACTGAGATCTGATGCAATAACAATTATTTGGTTTACAAATAATTATCAATTGCAATGTTACGCTTAATTATAAAGAATAAAGATAGTTGTTTTTGTAAATTGCAAAAGATAGCGTCGGTAAAGTAGGACAGGCCAAAATTAATGTGGGTGTATAGTTACTATTTTACCGACTGAGCATTATACAAACATATTATCATTGCTCGATAATTTGTAACTTTTTACATTGAAAGAAAATTGAAGCATGTACCTGTTCTTATTTTCAAATCAATTTGAAAATAATTTGAAAACTTAACAAATGCGACATACGATATTTCTTACTATTGTAGAGCGGTTTTGTCCATACTTTTTCTTAAAAATGTACATAGAAGATAAGGAGAGATTAATGTTTTCATTAGAATAAATTAGATATATTTTCTCAAAAATTTTTGTACGATATTAACTTATAGGATGTACTTATTCGTATTGGATTCCACGTATATTTTTTGTTATTTAATCACTGTTATTATACAATATTTGAGTTATATTATTTTTTTTTTTATATAATCTTCATGTTCTGCAGTGACGTGAAGTGAAACATATTCTATCAACTTCGAATCTTTAATTTGCTCTAATCAATCTCTAAATTTTACACTATTATTGAATATACAGTTTGTAAAAAAAAAAATTATATTTATATACAATTAAGTGAATGTCGAAATTTAATACCGACTTCGCAAGATTGTTACAAAAGTTTTTAGACTTTCACACAGAATAAAATCTTTAAGTAAGAATGAAAAGTAAAATTTATAACGTTCACGTCTTCTCGAAAAGGTACTTAATTATATAATCTACATTAAATGTATCTTGTAGTACATAGAGATAAGATATCAATTTATATATATATAAAAAGGTATAGAGTATATCAAAATGAATATACATTCACACAAAAAAAAAATTATTTATTGTTTGTCCACCAATGAATTTCTCAATTCCACGGACGGGTTTTCTTTCTTCCGTATGTCGTGCGTGTCGAGAAATGAACAAAAGAGAACGAAAATTCTCAACGCGCATCGCTACGTATTTTCTTCTATTGGAGACTGCGTATCGAAGTCTCCGAAAATTTATACCTCAAATCAAAAGAGAAAATATAACTATTGTACAAAATCCCGTGGACACTTCGGGGTTTTGCATCTTATTTTCGAAGGTTCATTCAACTCACATAGCCCCAATATACCATATTTTTTCCGATATTGCGAGCCGCGGTATTGATGCACGAATATCGTGGCAAAAGTGAAAAATGGTAATATTGACGACGACGAATACGTGTGCTGTTGTAAGGGATATACTGCCGACTACACATACGATTGTGTCGCAATGTTAGAACTATTACTTTCTGTTTATTTCTCCAATGTATTAGGTTGTACATTTAGCGAGTAGAATAAATTACTTGGGGTCACTTTACTCTTGAGGGTCGCAATGTAAAAGGAATTTCCGTCGCGATTGCAGACGAACGTTTATACATGACTTTTGTTTGGGTGCATACGAGACAACATCGGTTGTATCTTTGGGTATAAAAAGACGTTTGGTTTGCGCAATCTATTTATTATATGCTGGAGAAATTAGTGCACGTACTTACCGAAGGAATTGAAAATTTCGAGAAAAAAAATGCAATATTATTACGTTCATTAATCCAATGTATTATTAACGTCGCCGTGAAAGCCAAACTAAGTTATGAAATAACAGATATATGTATAGTGTATATAAAAGAAACTGTAATAATTTTTCAAAATAATAATTAGAGGAAAGTAAATTATATATATATATTATATGTACACTGGTTCTTCGAGAGAATGCATCGATATTGTGACATTTTTGCACTCAGTGCATGGGATATGATTCCATTGAAATGATCATCTACGTTTTGCGCTGAAAAAGTGTTCAAATATTATGATGTATAGATTACGCAAGTGTCAATGTAATTGATAGACAGCGATTATTTTAAATTTTTGTATGTATTTTTAGTTTTTAATTAAAAAAAATATTACAAATTAACATATCGACTCATCAACTTTTATTGATTTCTGAGATTTACTAAAAAATAATACTAATAATCAACCCAACCAATACTCAATACTTCCTTTCCTTTGTAAAAATCCTGGTAGATATAAAACGAATTTTCTTTTTTATCTAAACTGTTATTTTGCTAACAAATAATAAAATCTTATAATGAAAGTTATATTATTAATTAAAACAATAATATTTTTTTCTTATTCGAAATTTATTAAAATAACCAGTTATGTATCTTGAAAGTATCCACCCTCTGAACACGTGAGTATTAGCAATGTAACTATACTATTATATTTTTGTTGGTTTAACACAAGATTTTTTAGCATTAAAAAATTGTTTTCCGCAAAAATAAGCATTTATAACAAAATTGACTAAAATGAATAACTAAAGATGTAAAATTTTTCATAAAAAAACTATTTCCATTCATTAAGCGTGTGCGCATCATAAACAACGATTTTATAAACTTTGTATATCTACCTTTATTCTCTTCTTTAAAAAAGCCTTCAATATATTATCCGACTAAAAAACTTCTATTATCGACTGTTTATTCGAAAAAGCAGAATAACCAATCCATCTTCCTTCATAAAAATACAACATTTCCCACAATGAAAACTCTTTTCATTCATCACTCGCGCATTAATCATTTACAAAACTTCCGTGCAGCTTTCATCGCAAAACCACGCAGAACAGCTGGCAGCTTCTGCACAAGTTTACACATACACGAGTACCGAAAAGAAACTTTCATCCACGTGCAGGTATACTCTTCAAGCTTCCACGGTATCAATAACGACACCGCAACATCTCCGCTAAACCCGTTCCATCCCCGAAAACCTCTCAATCCGCAAGCACAACAAAAAACGTAACCTATATCTTCCCGCGCTCTCGACTCTCCCAAAAAACCACCCCACTTCCGGTTCCCTTCAAACCTCCAAAACAGCCGCACCACTCGCCTCCAAACCAACCAATCAACAACCCCAAAACCACTATATACATAAATAAATTACCTCGGAAGTCCTCTCGAGCTCGACCTGCACCCCTCAGCCAACCGCGTGAAAGCTCTCCTCGCTCTCCTCGCCCGCACGAATTCAAGGACCACGAAACGCACAATAATCACACGTCCAAAAAACTCTCCTCTCCCCGTTCCTTTTTATCTTCGGCGTGCCGCACACACACGCGCGCGCGAGAGAGAGAGTTACTGTACACTCTCCTCGGACAGCACAGGGTATCGCGTGTGCGCGCGGCACACTGCAGCGGCTCAGCGGCTCTTTTATCGATCCTCTCTCTCGAAGTCTCTCTCTTCCGCAATGTGTGCAGCAGCAGGGGCGCAGTGACGCTCGATTGCGATTGCCAGGGCGAGAGGAGAGGAGAGAGAAGGCGTTGAACTCGGGAGTTTGGTTGGGGTTGATCGAGGGTGCTGGGGAATGCTTGACGATCGAGGAGTTACATTTTGGTCGGTGGGTTTTTTTGAGGAAGTAGTTTGAAATGGAGTAACTGTTTTATTACCTGAGGGTATTGGAAGGGATTTAGGTGTAGGCGAAGAAGTAAGATGATAATTTTTACATTGAAGTGTAATTGGAAGTCTTAACTTGAAATGGCTATCCTGGAGAGTGAGATATTCTTGTATGTATCTGCCGCAGTATGCCGCAGTTACATTTATAACTCTCATTTTTCTTTAGAAACGAGTGATTATTAAGATTGTGTGGAAATTATATAGGTATTAAATTACTCGTAACTTTTTTTAAATTCCCATACACACCGGGAAATTAAGTGTTTTTTAAGTAAAATGAGACTTATAAAAGTCATATTCGTTGATGTTGACTCCCCGAATTCTGCGGTAGGTCGAGAATATATGATTTTTCAGAGTTATTTAAAGTTAATATTTCGAATTTAAAAAAAATATATCTTGTCATTATGACGATAAAAATAACTTTAAATAATTTTGGTAATTTAAATTTTGGTTCGTTTCAATGCACTTTGTTGAAAAATGTAATAAAAAAGATTTGATGATTAAAAAATTAAAGGTGATTTAGTGCTTTTAATAGACAAATATGAAGTAAAATATTTTTTATTCATGCAAAAGATGTTAATTTTCATAAGATATTCTTCACACTCTAGTTCAATATACTTAAAAGAATTTTTATAAAGAATATACTTCTGTAAGAAAATTATTTCAATAGGTAGTTGTTTTTTTATTTCAAAGTAAAATATTATGGCGAAATTGGAAATTAAAAAATAATATATATTTTTATTAACGTCAGAGATAGACTCGACAGGTATTTTTTCATACTTGTCCAAAATGTTAATTTTTCTATATTTTTACTTATTTATTTATTATTTCTTTTTTTAATCTAGTTGGAGAACATCGAAGATTGTTTTATTTGAAAATTTAAAAGTAATTGTTTGTTTAATGAATTGCAAAATAAAATATTTAAAATACATAATATGAAAGATTTCTAGTTAGGGTGAAGTCGTATAGTATGAACAGGCATACAGTATATGAACAAGTACGCGTTTTCGACTTTCATCGCTATATGACCTAGTGAATTAGGTACATATTTATGTTTTCGAGTTATTAAGGTTTAAAGGTTTCATTTTCCAATTTAAACTAATGTTAAAAAAATCATAAATAGTAGATATAGTCACTTTTTGTATACTTTTCCTAATTTTTAAATATTTTATCTGAAAATATACTACTAAGGATACCAAATTCGCTCAAAACTTAATTTTCAAAAAAATTGACATAAGTCGTTTTTCCGGGAACCCACAGATATATATATTGTTGCTTTATTTAATATAATAGGGAACTTGCATGAAAATATATTCCTTGTCAGTGTCTGCGATATCGATAGAGACCCTTAGCTGACTTTCAAATCCGTTTGAATTTTCCAAAAAAATTAAAATTTAGAAAAGTTATAGGCTCTTTAAGTGTCTTTGTGACGTCACACTGTTGTAAAGTTCAAAGGAGCCAACAACACAGCAATGTGACATCACAACCATTTTCATACCGCTGTATCTTCTTTAGTTTTTGATGTATTACAAAAATTTAAAAGTTCATAAAGGAAATGTACTATAATCTATCAGAATATGATATAAAAAAATTTCATGCAAATTCCCTATTGACGACCAGTATTTAAAATATACTACTTTAAAATTTATTGTGCAAATAAGCGAAAAATTGATTCTTTGTTGGTCAAACCTTATGTTTCCCGTGATGGGTGCATTATAAAAAAAAGAGTAAACTAACAGACTTAAAAAAGGCAGTAAAGACTTTAATTTAAAAGGTGTTATTGCTGATAGAATCTCGCTAAAAAATAATATTAAAAACTGACTGCAATTTTACCTACACAGGTGGCAAGTAATAAATATATTACTAAAGGTGACATTTTCACGCATTAAGCGTATATTCTCGATACCATAACCTGTACTTAAAGTTACTACAGTACGTCTCATAACTATAAAAACACCAGAAATTATCACGTTTTAATGTATGTATTATACCTTTTTTTAAAAAGTCTGTAACTTTGGAATTGAAAATCCGAAGATAATTTTACAAAAATCAAATGTAAGGAAATTGTATTCTCTTTAAAACCTAACCAGAATTTTTTTTCTACATTAACTTATGACAAATTCACGGATGATTTAAACAAAATTTGAAAACTTGATAAAAAATTTACATTGATTTAAATGGGTCTAAAAATTGAAAGTGTTTCTACAGTTATCAAATAATAATAACTTCTTTAATGTTGATGTGAAAGAAATATTCTAGTAATGTTTTAAAGAGAATACATATTTCTTTCATTTGATTCTTGTAAAATTATCCTCGGATTTTTGTTTCCAAAGATACAGGTTTGTTAAAAAAGGTATAATTCTCACATTAAAACGTAAAAATTTCTGGTGTTTCTATAGTTATGAGACACACTGTATTTTTTATTAAAAAAATGTAATAAAATATTTAGTCAACAGCAATTTCATCAAGCGAATTATCTGCTGCGCGAAAAGGCGCCTTTTTAAAGTCGTCATTCTTATGTATCAATAAACATTTCCCAAAGCCTCAAAAAATTCAAATTTTCAATGAAATAATACTATCTTTGTTAGATAATTACGTAAGTATACTGAACAAAAACATAAATAAGTCAATAAAATTCTACATTGGTGTTATATATTTAAATAAAATTAATTTCCCTATTTCTTAATCAAAATATTTGTAAAAATAAAGGTTTATTTGCAAATACAATAGTTAAATAAAAAGATAGGTTCCGTTATGTATGAAATCCGTCAAATTATTTAATGATTTGGATTCTTATTTTAAATGTTTTGGCAATTTATTTGTAGAACCATAAACTAATTAATAGTACATTATGCACCGAGGGAGTACAGTGAGCAACGTACGCACTGTGTGAAGTTGCCGCTCGAGCGAAGCGAGGGCGGCATCACACAGTGCCTACCTTGCTCTATGTACACTCCCGTGGTGCATATACGACTTTTCCCCACATCACGCGGAAAGTGCGTTAACAAAATATTATTCATGTTATTAGAAATAATTTTTGATTTTGCATAAAAAAGAGTATAGCGCAAGCGCCCAGCTGGTCGTCCGCTTGACCGGCTTGACGCTAACTTCAATGTTTACGGCGGTTTTCAAGTGCGATCTCATCTACCTATGTAACCTACTCTATGACACAAGTCAGTCACTGCAGATCGCTCAGCCTTTCTAACCTACCTATACTGTTTTGATTATGAATGCAATTGTATGACATAAATATTCAGTATTCTTCTCATTTTCAAAGAGTAAAATAATGTGTAATTTTATGAAATTAGAATCAAATATGTTTTTTTAATAAAATACCCAATTATATAAATATAAATAGAATATTTATTATCAATACAAATGAACAGCTACTAATAATATAAATATATTCAGTGTCTTGCTTCTTGATTGTAGTGCATGAAGTGTCTTTCTTTTTGTTTACTTTTGGTGAAACTTGACTCTGTGTAACTTGAATAAAGTGCATTGAAAGTTTGATCGAGTGAAAATAGTTATATTCTAACATAAATCTTAGAGATAAATAAATAATTGTAAATAAATAATTATAAACTAAATAAATAATTATAAGATAAATCTTAGAGTTTTTATAACTTAGTCTTAAAAAGTCTTTTGGTTTATCATTGCAACAATTGAAATTTAGCTTACATGCAAAATATACAACAAATTAACTTTTGTAATTACCAATACTAAAGACTCCGACAATATGTAACAATACATATAAATTAATATATTTGAGCACTTTGGAGAATCCTTGCACTTTTACTTTCAACCACTGAGATGACTGTGAATATTTGAATAATAATTTTAGAAAATATTAATATTAAGAGTTGAGCATGAACAATACGTGAACTTAAATACACTTTACTGTAAAATATTGAACTTGTCAGAAAATTCTAAAAGAAATTAGTCTTATAAAGTCAACAATTAAAATTCAGCTTGCGAATAAGGCACTTGTGTGTTGAATATGTTTTTAAATTTTTTGGGTAAACAGCGATACTCAAATCCTCGTATATATAGTAAGTAATTATGTTGAGTCTCGTGAATAATGAGTTTAGTTAGCTATAAAATTTTGAAAAATACTTAATATGCTTTCTTTTTTTTTAAGTAAAAACTGATTTTTTCTGAAGTTAGACAGTCAACAGAATCATCTGTGCGATGTGTAGTGACTCGCTTTAGTCTATGAATACGTCACATAGATAGGTTCGAGCTTGGAAATTATCACGCCGTAAAGTATTACCTAGGGCGTCCATTAGCTACTTTACCGCCCGCTAGGGGGGAGCACAGTACGCACTTTACGCGTGGTATGGGGAAAAAACAATTCATAAATAAATAATAAACTTAATTAATAAAATAAAATTTTGTCTTACTCCAGACGTTTTTAAAATTATAAGCCTATCACTAACTGAAACTTGATGTACTCACTGCTTATGTGTAAATATGATTACTAAGAGTGCAATTTCATTTCCAGGGATTTATTCTTGAATAACAATGATTTATATACAGCGACGGGTGTAAATCGATTCCCGCCTTTTATTTCCTCTAAATTTTTAATAAACAATGATCATTTGAAAATCTATGCTAAAGAATCTTAAGCTGCTTGAGCTTGTTCCAAACGGTGCCTCCTCTGAAGCAGTCTGCGCTCCCTTTCGTATTCCTTCATTCTCAACAAGTAACTGAAAAATGAATACCACAAGTTAGATTTTAAATACTGCATCTTTAGCTTTGTAAATTTGTTAAAATCAGTTGAAACTTACTCTTCATAATTACACATGCTTGCCGCATGTGTCTCATCCTTGCATTTCCAAGGAAAAGGCCAATTTTCGACTCTACATCTTTCAACTTCAAGCAATGTGTGCGCACAGAAGTCCCATTTATTTTTTGGAATTTTGCATGCTCTCAGTTCAGCTTCTGTTGCAATCATAACTGGGAAACAAAACAAACGGGTGATCAAAATGAAACTTTAAAATCAAACTTAAAAAGAATCTTATAATCTAATTTACTAAAAGAATTATATTCATAATCATACTGGACTGCAGTTATAAACAAGACATTTACAATATTAAAGAGATCCTAGCTTATTTTATCCAAATCAACGTAAGTACACATAAAATACAAACAATAGAACTGAATCTTTCCTTACAACATTACACTACGCAAAAAGAAATCCCATTAAACATCTAAAAATACAATGTTTTGCATTAGACTAGTATCACAGCTGATAATGATTATGTCATAACACTTCCAAATTCCTTACAAAAACCGAACTTAACGAAAACCACCACAAATCAGTCAACGCGAATAACAAAACTTGAAAACTGCCATCGTCCCCAAAACCCATCAGCCACATTAAAACATTTTAACTTTTGCAAAACATCGAGTTTCGAGGTTAGAAGCCGAGTTAGTTACTCACCTCTCTCCTTGCGCTCGCCGATTCCCAGGGTTGGATCGAAGGTGGTCGGCCCGTAGGGCACCGGATTCAGCTCGGGATACCAGAAGGTGTCCCAGGTGCGCGCCACCATGTTCCCCATTCTGGCGGATCAATTGTACTTTTCGTTTCTTTTCTTCGATCCAAAAACTGCTGAGAAAACGATTTTTTATCTCCGAACGTCTGCTCGCTCGCTCTTCTCTTGCAGAAGAGCAGGGAGATGAGCGCACGGACGGGTGTGCTGACATCTGGTGGCGACTCGCGCATTATGTAATGTATATTTAGTTTATTGAGGAACTTGATTTTTTTAAAAGTGGACTTATGTCGTTGTATACCGGGAACCCGCAGATATATTACAAGCATTGATTGGATTTCAATTCGATCTTTGCTATTGATTTATCATTAGCAAATGTTATTATTTCATTGATAACATTTTTGTTGCATAATGTTTTCTAATTTTATTTGCATTTTTTATAACGATAAATAGTTTCTAAGATTTTTTATATGAAATTAAAAGTTTACCAGTTTTTTATGAATTTATTATGAAACTACAATTTTTATATGAAAATGTGCTTATAATTAAAATTATTAGGATTGTATTAAAATTAGGTTTGGGTTAGTAATAAAAAAACAAAGATTTATATGAATATCAAAAGTTTATTGAATTCCATCTGAAATAAGAGAAAACCAACGCATTAGAAGTTTATTCAAGATAGTAGTATCATTACTTGAAATTTCGCTTCCTGGCCACAGCGTTGGAATTTCTTATTTATTTACAAATACTCTAATAATTATTTACATATGTGGTCTCTAAGCTGGATCAATCGATCAATCAATAATTTCGACTCAATAACTTTGCATATATATCAATCGATTGTGTAGTAAACCGATCTTTATTAGCTTGATATTTGAATCAGAATGACAATTCGTTCAGGTGTAAATACTTATATTAATTGCTTAATAAACTTAATAAATACTCTTAAAGTAAATGTGAACGGAATTCAGTCATCGTCTTCTTCCATTGCATCCATGCCTGCGTTACCTGTACATTCAAAACCAACAATAATTAGTAAATTTCAAATATTATAAATCAGGGCTGGACTAAAATATGAAAAAACTAAGTTGATTCTTTTTTTTGCAGAACAGCTAATTATAATTGTAAAAACTTAAAAAAATTATTAATAATTTTTTACACAATACGAGTAAAATAAAAGTTCAGTGAATTATTAAAGAAAGCACCTGTTACTATTGTTACTAATATGATTTTTTAAGCAAACACAAAAACTATTATAAATCACTTCATACATGAAAAAAAAAACTTGAAAAACAAAACAAAAATTATATTTTATTGTTATATGATGTTCAAACATTGATTGCAATCGTTCCAGCCCTGTAAAATAACAAAGAAGAAAATGTAAAACATGTAGTCAAAAGTGCAATCATTGGCTGCTAAGAGGACATTAATTTTAAGATGTTATATAGCAAATTTTTTTACAATTTTATAATTATTACTTTACTGACATTAGAAATTTGGCAGTTTTCCTTAAATCATTACTATTTTACAAATAGCATAAATTTCAATTAAAAAGTGCAAAATTTAAAGCATCAGTAAAATAAGTCTCCTGTACTCACTAAATAATAATTTTAAATACCGTTATGATGCCTATTATCTCCTGGAATATGTCCTGACTGTAGTAATTTGCTGAGCCTCTGGACTTCTTCAAGTGACGTAGCATTCGAAATGGCTTCTCTGATCTTTGCCCTTTCGTCGTGACTCATAGCAGGTTTGTCCATTCCATTTGCTCCCTGAGCATGTGCCTTAGCCTTCTTTGATATTTCTCTAGCTATTTCCCTACCCTTTGGACTTTTGAAGAATCCGGTAGCTTCTGCACGCTCCCTCTGCTTTATTTTCCTGAAGTCCAGTAATTTCAACTGTGGCAATTTATACACAATGTACTGTCTGTAGTGAGGTTTTGCAGAAATTGGATTTTGTAACAGGCATAGATTTGTAAGTTTTTGCAATGGAATCAATGGGTCTATATCTCCGAGTTCTTGTAACATGTTTCCCGTTAACATAATTGTTTCGAGATTAGGTATGCAATGTTCTAAGCCTTCAGCAATTCTGACTATGCGGTTATTGTTGAAAAATAGTGTTTTGATACGTTTCAACAGTGGGAATCCATCAAGTTTCCTTATATCATTGTCCGAGAAATCTATCGTATCAAACTGGTCCTATTAAACAAAATATTTTATGTTTATTCATTTAATCAAATAACACTAATTAAATTACCAACTAAAAACTGTCTCAAGTATGAAAATGTAAACAGACTAGAAAACTATATTGATTTTATAGATACTTCATAAGATATCATTTTGATCGCAGGCTGAAAATCAAAATTGTTTTCATTTTCACACCAAGCTGACCTTGTAAATCAAACCATATAATATAAAAGTGACTAACCAGTGTGGCACCTAAATTTTCTATCGTTGGTATTTTGTATTCTAGAATAAAATAAACATATAAATATTACTTATTAATGCAATAAGTATTTTGTAAGAAAGGCAGAGAATGCTTTTTAGGTTATGGCGGCAGAATATTAAAACATTCTCTGAATTCAGGTTATTTACTTACCCCTGAGATCTAGTTCACGATCTCTAACTGGATTTATATACTGCATTGATTGTTGAATTAAATCTGGCGTTAATTTAACCATTTTGTACCGATAAACTAATGTGCAATCAAAATTTAGGACACAAGACGCGTATATTCCGACGCGGCTCCACGAGTAAAGTCGAAAAACTGGGCATGCGCAAACAAAATGGCGATTTTAGAATCTTTTTTTGAATATTAAATTATTTTAGTGCTTCCTAAGTATATGGGTATTAATTTTGAAAATAAAAATTTTTATTAAAGAAACTTATTTATCTAACGATATTATTTATAAAACATAATATTCAACACAATATGTTCTTATTTTTATCAAAGTTTATTTTTCACCAAATTGGATTGCACATTATATATTGCAAGACTTAGCTTAAAATTTTAATTTGATACATATACACTATGACTATAGTCATGTTCATAATTAAAAAATATAAATTAAAATTTATGAATATAAAAATATTTAATATATGGAAAACGTAACGAAAATGGTTTATGGCACACATTTGTGAGAGGTTTAAATGCAACGTTGAATAAATAAAAACAACCTTATCAAAAATCCTTAATAATTTAATTAAAATCAAAATTCATATAATTATCAATAAACATGTGATTATAAACGAAAAATGCATTCAATAATAAAAACAGCCGCGCAATAATTTTTCATTATATTCCATTTAAAAAAATGGTCTACAGAATTTTATTTATTTTTTTTTTTCATATATATATATATGTATATACACAACACAACGGTCTTAAGACATTTTGCAGATCATAAAGTTTTCATTACGGCGGTTTACTTCCTAAGTCACGTGAACACGATACCTAGCTGCTCTAGTGACGTATGATTAAGAGGCTCCCGAAGGCATATTACATACCTTTTAGTACCGCTACTTCAAACTTTCATCAAACGACTCAAATAAATTACTACTCTAAAAAATCTGCATTCGCTCTACGAAAGTATAAATAATAATGGCCTGCAATATAAATTATTGTCATTGTCTGTTTCTAGATAAACTTTTTTTCATAGATTCTGTTCGAACTTTTTGTTAAATTAAAAGACTACAATAAAACTTCATTATTCAACAATTATGTTTAAAAATTGACAAACAATTGCAGATTTGTCAGAACAGTTCAAGCAAATTGCAAAAATTGAAGTACCGGTAAGAAAAGAACTTGCATTCACATATGTAATAGCGAATGCTTGTGATACATTACTTTGCATTAAAAATTTATTTTGGTATTTGCAAATAGCTACCGTTGTATCTAATTATCTCCCCAGTTTCTTCTATGCTGTTCACCTGTACTCATTATACATTGTTTTGTTGCAAAAAAGAAGAGTTTACTGATACACTAGTTTCGACATACTTATAAACAGAAATATAAAAATTTCACCTCCTTAACTCTACGTGCTCGCATTTAATGTGCCTTAAACTCGTAGGTCGCATAAAAAGTCTTCATGCGCAAGCTTAGTTGGTAGTAGTTTATAGTTTTTTTTTTTAATCTTATCTTCATATATCTTTTCCAACA
The DNA here is from genome assembly GCA_949152435.1 of Gastracanthus pulcherrimus. Taxonomy (NCBI): domain Eukaryota; kingdom Metazoa; phylum Arthropoda; class Insecta; order Hymenoptera; family Pteromalidae; genus Gastracanthus; species Gastracanthus pulcherrimus. The sequence goes on from OX424575.1 coordinate 7,879,981, forward strand.
CACCAATTCATTCCAGTTGGGTTGAAGCTTTTAGGGATAAGGAATTTTCTACTTTAATGACTTAATTCCATTATGGAATCGTAAAGAATGTTTCCTTTCTCTCGCTCACAAATCATCGATAACGATTTTGTTAATATTGTTATTTTTTTTTGTTTGAGTTGTCTCAGACTTTTATTTTTTTTTTTCGAGACGTCGCGCGCGCCGCGGATTATTAGCGAACTCCGCTCTTTGAATGTGCTATCAGCCACTGCAACGTTATGTCAATATTGTCTTTTTCTTTGCACGAGATGCTGTAACAGCATATCTCACGATCCTGAATTGCCGAAAGATTCCTGAAAAATAAAGAAAGTTAAATTTAAGTATATTTGAATCTAATTCCTTAAAATTCTATTACAACGTATGCATTTTGTGGGCCTCTTGTGGCTGTGAGAATCATACAATTACATACATTGCAGTAAAATCAATATTTTATTGTTTATTTTTGACACTAAAATTATATTCTTTCAAACCCTTGTTAACAACAATTTTCTCGTTTTTGTCAAAGAGTAGAACTATAAAAATTATTCAAGAATGTAGAAGAAAATTGTTTGCACTTATTTGGTGGAATACAAATGCTAAAATTTTGCAGAGCTAATGTTCACGAAATATTCTCCTTTAATAATTGGTTTAAGATTAAAATTGTTTATTTAAATACAATACTCACATTCTATCTATAAGACCATTCTCATCGTATGCATGAGGTAGATCCCTTTTGTTTCCTAAGACCAATACTGGTATACCAGCAAGCTGTGGCTTATCTAACAAATTGTGCAGTTCATTGCGACTTGCTTCAATTTTCTCTGGATCAGCTGCATCCACCATATATACAATGGCATTGACACCTCTGCAGTAGCGCTCCCACATTGATCTGAATCTTGGTTGGCCGCCGATATCCCAAACTTTGATGGTTACATTGCCTTTTGTGATTTTGCGCATGTTGAAACCTACAGTTGGGATCATGTCTTCGCTGAATTGTCCAGACTGAAAACATCAACAAAAAATAATTAATTAAAATGCTATGATATTTATTTAAATAAGTTATGGCTTTAATCAATAATAACAATTTAAAACTATTCATATTTTTAAAAGTCATTGATTGCTGTAAATACTTATTAGCAACTCATTAAATCAATTGCAGTTATAATATATTTCAAAAGACTGCATGAAAGGGAATCCTATTGGTATTTCATTTCAATCAATACTTAGACATTTCAAACTTCAAATTAAGTTAGTTCTATGCTAATTATTCCTTCTCTTGTAGTGTTATGAATATTTTGAAGCTTATTATTTATTAATAAATTGAAACAATTTTTTTCAATTCCGTATTTAAAAAAGATTACATTTGAGATTATATTTATGTTAAATACATCATATTTCTCTTTTGTAGTAATTTACATTTTTATCAATTTTTTGTATTACTTACAAATTTAATTATTATTAAATATTAAAAAGATTTACTAAAACTTTCAGCATTGTATTAAATATCATCTTTTCAAAATTATAATTCGGTGTTTACACAGTTGTCCATTATAGCTACAAAGTTATAAAGCCTATTTTTAAATAAATGATTTTCACTCAATGTAAATATTATGTTTCAGTGAACAGTAAACAAAATTTATGAAGTAGCATAATTCTAAATAATCAGATGTTTAAGATAAGTGCTTGATGTCAAGAAACTTTGGTTTTATCTTATTTTGAGCCTCAGGATTCCAAAAATAAGTGAAGTAAAAGTATTTTTAGATAATGTATTTACATAGGTTTAGATAACATAGGAGAAAAGTTCACAGTGTCATCTAAGCTTTTCCAAAAATTAATTCACTACAAAATTTAAACTGCTCAAGCAAATAATAATTTCAATAATGCGTATAGCATTGTAAACAAAGAAACCTATGATGTATAGTTCTTTAAATGTCAGTCTATATGATTTATTTAATACTGTCTAATAATTTCTGTTAAAATGACATGAAATATTATATTCAGATAATATAGCATATTCCACAAACATCATAAAACAATAAATGTGCTTATTAATTAATTGACTACACAAAAAGTGCTTTGTAAGTATCACTTATTGATAAATAATTATCAAAAACACTCATGCAATTTTCGACTGACTAATATAAAATTTTTCATATTAAGCTATGTAGTTTTAATTAAAAGCTAATGACTAATCACTGTCATTTCCAAAGAAAAAAATTCATATAAAAATATTAATCCAGATAGCATCGAACAATTGGCATCTTCATGATTCAGTTCAATGATATAGATAAGCAGTAACACTTGCTCCCCCAACAATCGTATCATTATCTTTGCTTGCTCCAAAAATTCCAAAAAGGAAATGCACTCTATCTGAACTAATTACAAACATCTAACAAAGACATTGAATACATTCTACTTATTTGTATTTTACACAGTAATTCCTACTTTTTGAATCAATTTTGTTCACTGAAAAATTTGTATTCCACACAAATGTTTTTTTTTCCACACTAAAATTGCCAGCACTCATTTTCCATTTACTTTACTTTACACTTATCTACCTTTAGATTTAAATATAATACAGAATCTTGGACAGATAATTAACCGATGGTAGAAGTTTTGTATACTTCAAATAATTTTAATGTTTCTTTACCGTTAATGCTAATACAAATCAACTTGAATAGCGACTAAACCTCATTCTATTAATCATCAGCGTCCCTCCAACTATGCACGGCACTCATTAAAACCAATTAATTTGTCAAAAGCGGCAACTCCCATTCAATTAAAAAAAAGAATATAAAACAAATACACGCTACAAACGCTCCCCAAGTGCAAAAACTACATCTGAACCAGCGCACAGTGGCCAGAATCACCTCGGGCCGGCCACTTAAAAACCAGTAAAAAGGAAACAATCATATCCACAATGATGCAGTCTATAGGTGCGATGACTCACAAGACAAGACAATCAAACTCTACGTCACTCCTGCTCCAAAACACCCGCTATTCTCCAAGCTCCGGAACCACCCCCTTCCAAAAAAGAAAACACCCACCCACCCACCCACCCACAGCTGCGGTGCTCACAAAGAAGTATATACAACAAAAAAGAGGAAGATCGGATCACTTCACACAGGGGGGAGGGGCAGGTAACCTATAAAAAAAGAAGAGAAAAAAAAAGAGACAACTCCGGGGTGTCGAACACTCAAGGCACAGGAGCCAGGGTCTCGGAGGATATGTACCGCGATGACGTTGACGAAGGTGGTCTTGCCGCTGTACTGCAGGCCGACGAGGGTCAGCTCCATCTCCTCCTTCCAGAACAGGGACTTGAACCAGTCGAGGATGCGATTGATGAGCGCCAGCATCTTGGCTCTCCCCTGATGGATGTGAGTCGAGACACTCCTTGTACAGCTGCTTGGCCTCTCCTCGTACCTGCACACACCCCTGCTTTCGATCCTTGACAATCCTTGTGTCCTACAGGGGCTTCCTCTCGTCGGACACTCGCACCTATATACACTTATTGCAGGTGCGCAGCGGCGGTGGCAGAATTTCCGTTCGAGAGTTCAGAGAGAGAGAGAGACGTCGCGATTATGCTCGGCGACTGCGTCTATACGGCGATTTTGACATGTACTGAGGATACGAGAGAGAGAGAGAGAGATGACTATACACTGTGTGTTGCACGTATGTATATATAGAGAGTGTAGGTGTTATTGGCTGCCGAGTGCTGCTGTATGCTGGTGGGTGATTCTCTGTTGCGTTGCGGGCCGCCCCGGGAGTGAGAGTGTGTGTGAGAGTGTGCTTCTCCAGAGTGATGAGTGTATACCTGGAGTGTGTGGGAGTATAGTGTAGGATTGGAAAAGTACCTGCGAGTGTCGTGAGATGTCAGATGAGCGAGGAGTTTGAGGAGTGACGGTCGGAGACGGTAATAGGATGGTCAGCTTTTGTGCGGGGGAACGGACTGGTATAGCGAGGGGGATTTTTTGAATTAACCCTTTGTGGCCCATATTTGTTTCTTAAATAGCAGCTTTTTTTCGTTACTTGTTTATTTATAACTATTTAACAATAAATAAAATATCAATTTTTGTTAATTAGTATTATAGAGAAACCTCTTAGCTAATAGAATAATGTAAAATCATTTATATACACCTATAAATAACATTTTTATACATAAAAATCTTAGACGAAAGAGGTGGCTATTATAATAGCCACTAAGCCACAAAGGGTTAAAAGATTTGTTCGGTGAAGATTCATAATCGTAACTGGGCCCGATTGTGTAATTTTTACGGTGATACAATGCTAGTGGCCACTTTGGCTATTTTGTTTTAAAAAATAAACTCGTATAGACAAAATATCGCTAGATTAATAATTTTTTAATGGTCTATGCCATTTAAATATTTAATTCTGACCTTAAAACTGTTTAGGAACCATTAAATAATATTTTTTTTCGATATATCTTTGTCGATATGTGCTTATGGGTGGCCGACTACTAGAATTTTTTTAATTATTGACGAATTTTAGTTGTCGACCGGGCCTGGTCGATAATCCATGTCTAAAGCCACTTTTAATTGTAATGATCATTACGATTAATTAATATTTAATTTAATTCATTTAATATTTATTCAATCGTCTATAGCTAAACTTCAATCATAGAACTATTAAAAAGAATAAACAAGGTTTTTAAAGCGAGATGTATTGCCTTAAATTATCCTGGCCGACTACTAGCGATCAAGCGGCCGAGTACTAGATTCCAGTGGCCGACTACTAGCGCTTTCGTCATATTTTATTAAAACACATATTATAATAATCCTGTAAATATCTTAAGCAAAAATAAACATTTTATCAAAAACTAGAATACATTTAAAGTGCAATGGAACCGGTAATTTATAAACAAAGATGTTTCTGAATTTTTTGCAACAGCTTAAATACAAGTTTTTCCTTAGATTACCGACTACTAGTGTCTCTACCCTATTAGTAGGGGAGAATTTCTCAGCATGGAGCCCCTACCAGTATGTGTACACTCGACGTGGGAAATTTCTGATTGAATACATTTGAATTTTTTTGAAATATTGCAATTTTATTGGGTCTCATTGAATCAAACGCACTTTTTATCTAAGCTCATTGGAGGATTTCAAACGCATTCGGCCAGAAATTTCCCACATCGAGTGTACCTCTTATCGATAGATGAAAGTACTTTATAGGCTGGAGTAAATGCATGTTATATAGTTCTATCGGATGTTCTTGATTTTAAATCATAACTCCGAATATTCTCGCGAGAATAACGAAAAAGTTGCTATCATTTATTATTATCATTTATCATATTATTTTCCGTATCAAAAGTTATTTCCCGAGGGTTAAATACATGCATGCCCAGTACATTTACATAAGCTGAGTAAATACTAATTATTTTACATGTGATATGATTTAAAGTAAATGTACATAGTAAACATACTATTTTACAACTTTTACCTATTTCTTAAACACAATTTTCAAGCATATATATATTATAACTACAGGTGTAAAGCTAAGTGATATGCGGTACGAAGAAGAGAATATTTTCAGATAATTTAAGATGAATATGAAATCTATTTTTTCGTAGTGATAAATGTTTTATTATTACATCACTAAGATCACTTTTTTTATTCCGGAGCGATATAATAATAAACATTTACTACGGTGAAAAAGATTGTAATTAGATTGTATTACGAAAAAACTAAAAATATTGCTTTTTTATGTATTGTATTAATATATTATGTGCATTATGTTTATATCATATATTTTGGTAATTTTTATAGAATATAACCCTATAGTAGAACACGTGTAATAATAACGAGACATCGGTTATAAAATGAGAAAATTTCGAATGTTTGTTTGGTTTCAATGTTAAATACACAATTAAAATGTATACGGCTGTTACGAGCTCGGTATTCCTGAACAATACTCGGCTTTTGCGACCAAAAAATCTAAACACATGTTTATGATGTAACGATCATCTCGCGGGAGTATAATACAATAGTTAGTTACATCACAGTTCGGTTTGACCATTTGCTATGAATCTTTATATATTAAACTAGCGATTTTGTTACTTTCTGCAACATCACATCTTTTTATTTGAACCTTTAAATAACTTTTGAAAAATAATTCACTTTCTAAACTATCTCTGAAAAAGTTCTAAACAGTTCAAAAGTGATCACTTTATCAACAGTGTTGGCATAGGAAAGTCGGGCAGTAAGTACGTTAAAAAGTCAAAACTAGCCTATAAATCCAATGTTTCTATTCTGCGTTATTTACTGCACGATGTCGTATAAGTAGGGGAGACTTGCCTAGTCTTCCACTGCTAGATGGAAACTTTTGGGTACGGTAATTTGTTACATATTATAGTGCTATTAAACATACTCCGAGATCATTGCTTTAAATTCAAAACTGCAAAAGATGTTCGGACAAATAGTCATTAGGTTAATTTTGCCAGCGTCAAAGGTTAATTTTAACAGCTCAGTACTTATTGTACAAATAAGTTTGTGTTCTTGAAGCAATTTATACATGATATTTAAACCTTTATCTGTTAAAAAAATCCTCGGTGTCCCAATAATTCCTTGCACTCGCGCAGTACAATCTAAATTGGTAAAATGAATTTCTTGCCTAGTACCGCCAATATATTATTATATATATTTTTCGTAATTAAATTTTCTTTTAACCTATTAAAACATAAATTGTATTGTAAGATACTCTTGAGTTTTCCTTTTGTACTTTTTCCATTTTAAAATGTCTAAAATTGAACATAAGGTAAAGCAAACGGGAAAGAATGTAATAAAAGCTACAAAATGTGTAACGACTGATAAACTAAATATCACAAAGAGAGTAAGAACATAGTGATTAATTTATTTCTAACGTTACGGATGGGATGGGTACATTTTCATGGTGCATCAAACTTTTTGCGTCAACTAAGATCACGTGATATTTTTACGCGCGCTTTCGCAATTCTCACATTAAAATAGTTTAACTTCAGTAAACAATTGAACTGTCACGTGTATAATTGAAAAGGTTATCTAAATAAAAAGTTTTGAAACGTGTTAAACATTCAGTTGTATTATTAGAAAACATATTTAAACGCTTACAAACTATTATTAATATAAAATATTACATTTTTGGGAGATCGCATGTATATGACAGTGAAATAATATTTTACAAAAATAATTAAGTTAATATAAACATTGGGATTCTCTCGTAAAATGTAATGGGGTGGGAGTTGACGCAAAGGATTTGACGCACCATGAAAATGCATCTTTAACCGGAGGAAGGAAAGAGAGAGGGCTTGCTGTGTAACTTGATTTATTGGCTCAGAGGACGAGCACCTGCGCCTACGACTGTTGCCGAGAATCTGACCGCTCGCTCAGTTATAGATACAGTATCCGGGTGGTTTTATAAAGAAATCATGGGGAGCCCATGTTAAAAGTTCTATTTTTAAACATTTTTTTCTCTTCAGTTTCTTGGCAACCCCACCCAACCAAAATTGCAATAGAATGTACAAAACGCTCACTTTCAGTGGGATTTTTCTTTTTTGTTAATGATGGATATTGCTTTGTATCTCAAGCAAACGTTTTAAAAAATGCGATTATAATGTTATGCGACAAAATAGAAAAAAAATTGCAGTAGCCACTTTCCCAACGCTTTAGAATGACTACTTTACTAACTGATAATTATCGGTTTAACGAAGGTAACGATTTTCGGATGAAAGACGCAATATACGGCAAAAACGAATACACGTATCTTGAAGTACATAAAAAAAGCTCATGTTCATGTTGATGTCCCTTACGAAGACTAGCATATTTCAGATTTCTCAAAAACACCTAGTTATTTTCAGAGGCCTCTTATGAAAAACTAGCACTTTTTACATTTTCTGATAATAACACTTTCTTTGATCCTCTAAGAAAATTATAGTTTTTGTCTAAAATTTTGAAAATTGCTAATTTTTGTAGCATATTCCTGACAAGAACTAGTATGTTTTGAGAAATCTGAAGTGTGCTAGTCTTTGTAAGGGACGTCGATGTATACGTATGCTTTCTTGACTCCTAAAAAATGTCCGCTGCATTAAGTTTTTTAAATATCATTTAGGTATTCTAAAAATTTTCAATGACGGAATAGGTTTTCGGAGGCGAATCTTTTACACAACAAAGTACTCATAAAATTCTTTATTTTGAGACTAGACCTAATGCAAATTATGCTGTTTTTTATTTGTTATACTGTGTGTTTAAGATTCTTTTTAACCCTCTATAACTCGAAAACTATAATATATAAATCAATGAAATTTTTACTGAATATTAGTTTCATATAGTCTTTTAAATTTTCAATTCATGGAATACATTCCCTCCTGAAAAATAGAACCAAATGTCAAAATAACGCATTTGTTTTGAACAACAATAAGAGTGATTTTTAATATTTCGTATCTAACGTAACATGCTATACTAGTTGCTTATGAAATCCGAAAGTAAATTTGGTTGAAAATAACTTATTTGGCTAAAACCACGTATAAAATAATGAGATTATACTTACGGAAATTTAAGTACAATATCCAGTGTCATTGATTAAAATTACTAGGTATACTGTAGGAGTTATGGTACCCTAGAGAAATGCATGAAGAGAGATCTCGTATAGTGGCCACTATCCATATTACCTGCACGCATCTTATTAATCTATCATTATACAAAGTTTCACGCAAATATTTTAATCTTTCGACGAATGACATTCAAACAAAGTCTGTACAGTCCAACCAGTGAAAATTAGAATTTCATTGTTTTGGTAGCATCACCTGAGATGCACGTGAGCAGTGAGCTCTTATTTTGCTAGAATATACCAATATCATGAATAACGCCTATATTTCCAGAGACATCTTATACCTGAGTTAAAATGACGCACGAACATTTTTTTATTGTGTTTATATATATAGTGATCTTACAGATACTATCGAAAAACATTCTATATCTGTATAGAAATATGAGTCCTGATGTTTATATACTGCAAAATACTATCAACGATGATATCAGATAATGAATGTATCATTTAATTAAACTTTAAGAGAACTGGCCGTGAGCATACCTATGCGTTGAAGTAGAGAAGATATGATCAAAAACGCAACTTTACATAAAAACTCTTAATTAAGGACAATTAAATAAATATGAAATTAATGTATTCGCCTATTTTGAGGTATATATGTTTATACTGAAAATTTCTAATCCTGTATTTTTTTTCTTCTTACATTTCTTACTCGTACATTATATACGGTCATAAAATAAAGTTTTAATAATATTTTAGGCAGGACATATCATAGTTATTGGCAAAAGACCTTTATCTAATTTGATTCTTAAATGAACTGCTCCATGCGCATTCATTTTTGACATAACATTCTAAAATTTTAAAATCCTAGGGTTCCAAAGATACAGAGGGTTAAAAATCCATATGTCAGCATGATTTGTACATAATCAGGTGATTCCAGTCTAACTTGCCCATTTGGCGTCCAGGCTTCTTAGGCACTTATATATTTGGAAAATAAATTCCTTCTTAATTTTTACACATGTATGGTATAACCAACTATATTTGTAAACATCCGGAAACGTACAAAAGTGCTATCTTTTAAAATAAATCAATAAATTAGGTATCAAATGTTAGTTCCGTAACATGTCCAAAACTCAAAGTTCGATATATACGCCAAAGTAAAGTAGGTAAAAAAAATCCCCCCGTATACATGTAAACTATAAAGTCAACAATATACAGTTGTATTGATTTTAAACTCAAAATTCGCTAATTATCATTAAATCAAGGTGCATACTCTTTGTCCAGCAGTATAAAATAAAATATTGATGACATCGGTAGTCCATACGATGGTAGATTCGAAAACTATATATTATTACTCATCAAACGTATCCGGAAAATGATCTAGAAATTCAAAATTTTACGAGTATAAAACAGTTTTCTCACTTCAGATTTCAATAAAAACAGTAAAGGTCAGTTCCGTAACACTACTAAATTAGTATCTAGAAACTCTATATTAGATGTTTTACTACAAGTAAAAAGTGTTTTTCGTTACTTAATAGTAAAGTGCATAAAACTTATTTGCAAAACTATTGGTATGTTAAGTCTAGAAGTAGAGCAGTTTCAAAGTAAAATATCAGTTCCGTAACAGGTCAGTTCCGTAACACCCTATGAAAAGTACTATCAAAATAAAAGGACTTTTCAATCATTTTCATAAAAAATAATAACGCCAAGTGATTCTACTGCTAAAAATGCATAAAAAGTCATACGAAGTTAACTCTTGTAAATTCAGGAAAATCAATGCAGGTTGGGGGTAACAATCGACAATTTTCACTCATCCACCGTTTTTATGCTTGTTTCGGTATCATTATCCAGTCCAATCGTATTTGTGCAGAACATATGCTGTACCTTAATTAATCTCAATAATCACCTAATTGAAAAAAGAAAAAGTATGTGTCAAATATTTTTCGATATATTCTTTCAAACGGGTCTAACGGTTAGTAATTTTTTTCATTCAACTTCTCTATTGATTTATGGTTATTTATACCTACCTATTTTACTTGAATACCTCTTTAAATCATTTTAAAGTACTATTTAAGTTAAAATAATATATCAAACGAAAAATAATATATGTATGTAAAACATAAGTTAAACAAATCTTCATTTCTGTCATTCATGCATGAAGCTCTTTAAGTAGAAAGAAAGTTGAAAGAAGCGCGAATAAGACAATGTAGACAGCCAGTAGCAGAATATCTATGTAATTATATATTTTGTAAGTAGATATGCACTGGGATCGGTAAGACGTGTCTTGCTGAACACGACAAATATCACTTACAGATATAGATATGGTGGCTGTTCGTGTTGAATCGCAGATACGCATTGCTTACGAGTTTGCTCGATTCAAACTTATTTCCTTATTTAAAATAATATTTAAGTTAATTAATCCTTGCAGTGCGTTTTCAGGCAGTAAATATTACGTTAAGTAGAAAAATACAAATACGGCAAGACATGTGTTTCTACTATAATAAGTTTCGGAAGCAACTTTTGCAAGTTTTGCGCGTTTTGTATAATGAATCGTACGATTTCATTATCAGATTGATAAATTATTTTTTTTTAATGACTTGCGTATATTTATACACAATATCATAATTACTTCGAGTAATCGACTAATCAAAATGTGCGAATGAATGCACGTGCTGCGAACATTGCTGAATATCAAAATATTCTGTCATGTTTAATGAAAAAAAGTGTTTACATTGTCTTTCGTTCTTAATTCCTGATAAACAAGTCAAAATGTTTTGTAAATTATATATGCTTCATGGCAACTTTTGAAATATATTAACCATACCTCTGCACACTATAAAACAATAAGGCTCAGTGATGCATGGCAATTCAGGACGAAGTAAACAACAACGATCCAGTGAAAATTTAATAATAATAATAATCCATTTATTTCTCGTAAGGATACACAATCGCACGATTAAAGTGCCAACTTTTTCTACGTTCCACAATTTCGGTAACTGTAGCGAATCTCTAACAGAGACATATCATCAAATTCGACATTATTCTCCGCATTGCTCTTCGTTATTTTTTCTTTCCCTCAACATTCCAATTACATACTATCCTCCCTCAAGATCGTTTCCGGATCGGCGCACCGTCAAACAATCGATCATCCAGCAGAAACAAGAAGAAATCCAAAACAAAAAGAGTATACACGGTATAGTAAAATCCACGCGATGCGCTTATCCGAAATTTCTCGAATATCCTTCCATACTTTCTTTCTTTCTTTCTTTCTCGATTCGTGCGTGCACGCCTCGTATCACAGCGACAGCTGGGGATACTCGCAACAATACAACCTCAAGTTCGCCAGCTGTGAGCTGCGAGAAAGCGACGCACCGAAAGAAAAAGGAAAATCACGCTTATATACGGTGTACATTTTTTTTATACGCGGAGAGAATACCCGAATGTCTAAGCCTATTATTTCGTTAGGTAATAATAGTAATTGCTCTTTGCCCATTTACTTTTTTATTTATATAGTTTTTTGTAATTATTTTTTGTTGTCTTTTACGAACGCGCGGATATATATAATTAATTACCTTTCTATTTTTTTTCTCTTTACAGTTTCTTTACAGTTTTGTTGTTTGTTATTCTTTTTTTATGTATATATATAATCGACAAAAAGTACATTAAAAAATAGCTCTATCAAATCGTTATTTTAAACTTGTTATTACAATTAATTAGGTAAACGCGCACACACGCGGTTTTTGTGATGTCGTCGAACCACTACTACGTTACCACGTAGTGTAGTGTCCATGCTTGACTTGTGCGAAAGTTCGGGGTTTACTTTTATCATCGGTACGTTGACGACAATGTGGTGCCCGAATTTTTGTACAAAATGTTGCTTTAGGAGTATTTTTCTTAATATTTTTGATTAAAAATATCGGAATTTTAATAATGTTCCCAAGCATTAAAAAACAATAGAAAAATACTCGAATGGTAACATTTTGAAATTCGATATCACATTGTCCTATTTTATAAAGTTCTTTATTATCAGATGGGTAAAATAGATAGCAATCATGTATTTTTGTGTTATAGAAGAAATTAAAATTACTCGTTGAAGTACATATTTAAAAATTAATAAATAAATAAAGAGAGAATCTATCTTCGCTTCACGTTACCCATTCGAAAATAAAGTACATTCAAAAAGCTTGATTATTCACTACGCAAAAAATTTGGCTTTGCGAAACCGCAACTAACTGATAAACTGACCGGCGCTAAAAAAAGTTCGGTCTGGTCTCTATAATTTTCACGGTACATCGCAGTTGTTAAAAAAGAAGGTGAATAACAATATAACAATTCCAAAATACTCAAGCTTAGACATTACACACACACACATACAGATTGTTACAAAAACGCGCGAATAATTCGTTTGAACGCTTGGCGGTGATTCTTTTACTTTTGTAATATAAGTTTATCGTGCACGCGACACATTCTTTTTTTTTTCATTATACTTATCATCTCTTATGTACGGAGCCGCGCCTAGGACGATGACTCTATTTATAATAAACAGCTGCGTATAATCACTCGCATATATATCATATATAATATATGGTACATATATATATATATATATATATATATATATATATATATATATATATATATATACATACATACATATATATATACATATACAGTAGTATACAATGATTATGCGCTCGAAAGTTGAAAAATTCTCTATTCTTACGATTGTGGTGTTACTTTTGAACGCGCTTCTTTTACTCTTAAATCTTCAATTCTATATGTTTCATTTTCTTCTTTTCAAAGATGGATATCTTACGTTATTGAATTACAAAATTTTCTAGTTGTTTATTCTACGTTTATAGTAATTAGATGAAGGCGTAATTAACAGATTATAAAACTATTTACTGTTAATATGAATGTAATGCATCGATCTATATGGAAGAAAAACTTTATTGATAAAGAATTTTTAAAATTTTACATATACAACTGCGCAGAACAACTAAAGCTATCCATCTTCGATCGACTCTCAGTTCGTCCGGTGAGAGATGCGACAAAGAAAGAGAGATAGAGAGAGATAGAGAGAGAGAGAAAATTAAATATTTTACATTAGAGTTCGCAGTGCAATAGCACCGATTTCAGTGCAGTTTTTCGTATCTCCTCGTTTTCCCGCCCCCTCCACGCCGGACATCTGGGGAGCGTAGAAAACGGCTTTTTTTAAAAAACGTTGGTGTTCGTTTGTTTTTTTTTCATAATGTTTTTTTTTTTCTTTAGGCACAAATTCGAGATTTTTCCATTTTGCATTATATATTTATAGTACAAAACTAACCTATCTATGTACAAAATATTTCGACGCGGAGCAAGGCGACGGAAGTCTTCACTCGACTACTTTCTTGGTTTTTTGGATTTTTATGCTTTTTTTTTTCATTTTCACAGAGATCGGCGAGGAGGAAGAAAAATCGTTGAAGTACTAGGAAGGGAAGAAGCGATTTTCGTGCACGCGATATACATTTTTTGCTTCCGGTCGACTTGCCCTCTGCTAAAAAAGAAAGAACGTCGAGGCGCGTATTCGAAGTAGAAACAGAGAAAAATCATATACACCATTGTATATTACTTCATGATCGCTCGCGCGCTTATCTCTCTTTTTTTTCTCCTTTAATATTTATTTATGTACAAAAAAATCGATGGTGTTCTACTACTCTCACTTCGGTGATGCGTGCCAATTCTCGTTGCTGCCCTCGCTGCATTTCTGTCTTTCTTCTTCGGATGCGGTCGAAGTAAAAGAAAAGAAGCCTCGAGGAACGAGGTTTTCTTTACAATGAACTTTGATATGTTTTTGTGCTTTCAGCAACTGTGTGCTACCATTTTTTCGATACTTCGTCTCACAGCCGAACATTATTTGACTTGTGCTTTTAATTGCATGATTTGCTTGATTTTTGCATTTTTCTGCTCTCATTGACTGATTGTCTATTGATAGTCTTTTAACTACGCTTCATGTAAGAAGAAAACTAACTTTCGTTACTTTTTCATAAAATTTATTTATACTAAACAAACTCTTAGTTTTTGTGCGTAACAACCTATCTAGTACGTTAAATAATGTAAAGAATAAGTACAAATAAATATAGAATAACGAAAGCTGTATCAATCGTTCCATCGCGCTGTATCTTGAGCGCTGCATGTATTGCAAAAGAGCCATACAAACACGCAAAAATAGCAGATTTTAAAAGAAAAATGCAAAATCTGATACTAGAACAAAAAAGAAGTCGAGCACGCAACAGAGCAGAGGCACGAACCCCGCCACGTAATATTGATATATTTTATATCGAGGATGAAGCGAAGAGACGCTTGATGGCGATAGACATTTTTTTTGTTATTTCTTTTTTCCTTTTTCTCGTTGTCTCCTGAAAATGCACGAAGAGTACGATGGTCGAATGTCATGGTTTCATAGACAAAATTATTATAAGAGTTTACAAATTGTCTGCAAAAACGCTTGATTGCATATTTAAACATATTATTGCTTTTGTCGTGCGAGTACTTAAAAAAGTATTTAAGTACTGAAATTAAGAACTTTTTAAAATACTTCTATTTGATTGATTCTCCGCAACGGTAATTCTTTAAATATGTGATCAGTCGTTTTATAGACGACTATTGCAACAATTCGAAACAATGGATATAAGAAAAAAATCATCGTGCATTTTCGTGAAAATATTATCAGCGGAAAAAGTCGCCTCGCTCGCGTGTGTTATACAATAATCGAATTCAGCCGGTATCACAGGTTCGCGATGATAACCAATTTTTTTTCGTGTTTTTACATTGTTTTATCTCGCAAGAGCCTCGCGTCGAAAACGTGGAGAAACTTCGAGAGCCTTGTGTATATATATTTATACGATATACATTTTAAAAACTCTAAAATGAACGTTAACCGTCCCTAAAAAAACAGAAGTAGTATCGCAAATTCAACTTCACCTATAAAAAGAAAGAACCACTTGTGTATTTATATTGCACAGGACAAGCGAGAATTCTAAAGTTGTTTTCATTCGTTTATTTACAATATTCATTTCTCCTAATGAACGATGAGCGGCGCGCAACGCAATGTCCCCAGCGGAAATCTCGCGATATGTATAGAAAAATGCAAAATCTCTATTTTTTCGCTAAAAAATAAACACGTGGAATGAAAGAGAGAACTTGGATCTTATACTTTTCGAATGAAAAAATGTATGCTAAAATTTTTTAAAAGAAGACGCGATGATCCTTCTACATGGTGAAGAATATAATCCCTTAGAAACTTTACGACTTTTTGGTTCTTATGCTCTAAATTTTACTTTAAAAATGGTATCTCGGAGAAGCCTCGCGAGAAGAGAAATTTGTGATTGATTGCAAAAGTTTATGTTTGTTTAATAAATTAGAAGATGTAAAAGCGAGCAATATCACATGTGAAATATACATTTGCTTGTATTTTGGAGACGCTATATTACAATATTTAAAAAAAGTGGCTAAACGAACTTATAAAAATACTGGTATAATTAAGAATGATGTAACGTTTTATACAATAATGCAATTAATAATGCTCACTTGTACAATCTTCCAGACATTGGCACATTTCTTCACATCGACACAGACATTTCTCCTATTATTTACACCATATTTTTGTTCAAATCAATTATTTTATAAAAGCGGTATAACAATTCCTATTCTCGCTCTAAATTCACGAGAAAAATGCATTGAAACAAAAGCATTCGGCTAGTCTTCACTATACTCTCCAACAACCCCCCAAACAACCTTCAACTTTAATTCCAACATATTTCTCTCATGATTTATCACAAAAATAAACTATTTATAAAACAATCAATAACAATATTGACGCTATCCCAAAAAACAAATCCAGACTCCTAATCTGGTCCCTTGACTTTCTAGCCCCATAAAAACAACCGTAACCTCACTTTTCACACCGGAAGAGCGTCAGGTACGCGAAACAAAAATCACGGCATAAACGAATACGACAAACATACTGTCTCCAACTCCACAATCAAACCCCATCATCATACCTCGCCTGATGCGCGCGCGCGAACATACAACCTCCAACAAGGGACACCACACCGGCGCTTAATTAAAAAAAAAAAGAAACGTTACTTTTAAGACGAAACAACAACAAACAACGACGACGACGCACTCTCGCGCGCAACGTGGTTACACATACACACCCCCGGCCCCTTTCCATCCCACTTGCGTCCCCCCCTCCCTCGTCATTGCGTTTTTTTCTTTTTCTTATTTCGTGCCGTCGCGACCTTTCCTAACCTCTCGCGCGCGCTGGCACGAGGGTGAGCTGGTTGAATCGACGCGATCGTCGTCGCGAATCGACGACGCCGACAGTGCAGTGCAGTGGCAGTTTGCTTGTTTTGCTGATGGCGCGCGCGATTATTCGCTGGCCGCGGCCGCGGCGAAGGCGGGCTTCCGCAAGTGGAGCTCGCTCGCGGCGATGCTGTCGCCCTTGACGTAGTAGTCCGCGGCTTCGCGCCGCCTGCTGTTGCTGCTGCTGCTACTGCTGCCGGTGGTGGTGACGCCGTTGTGCTCGAGGGCGGAGGTGCCGTTGGCAAGCTTGCCGTTGGACGTGACCCCGTTGCTGCTCGAGGAGGCCGCAGCCGCTGCTTTGGCCGCTGCTGCCGCTGTGGGGAGAGAACGGGTGTGGAGGTTAGTTGGTGTTTCGTGCAAAGTTGAGCAAATTCATTTCTCATTTGATTTCATGAAGATTGACATACTCTTTAAATACATATGTATTTATTTACTATTACTTGGTCATGGTTTTGTATTTTATAGAAATATACATTATTTATATCCGGAACTGTTGGTGTTGTGGTTTTTAGGTTAGGTTTGAGGGGTTGCTGTTTCTTAACTAGAAAACTTCACGTGGAAGCTTATGAAGAGCCCGAGGTAATAAACTGTCGAATAACATTCTTAGTTGGACCCTGGTTTATAAGAAAGAAAAGTGCATGCAAGTGCACGATTGGTAGAGTATAAACTCTTGAAAGTAAGGAAAAATACCTAATCGGAGCAAAAATACTTGGAAAATCTTTCACTTTCCAGGTATTTACTCTACCAACGGTGTTCGCGGTCATACACGACTGCATGCACATATGCATGCGTTTTTCTATTGGAGACACAGCCTATAGGCGTGAATGACAATTCTAACCTTTTATAAAAGCCCAGGTAGATTAAAGTGGATTTCACTGGATTTTGAGAGAAAGCAAGTAAATTCTAGGTGAATTAAAATGGAGGCTAACAGGACTCTGTATGAACTCACGTCGACTTTTTCTTATATGAGGGGACTACTTTCGTTATGAGGGACCATTTGCTTTCATAAAAACTTTTTGATATTTCTTGTCAAGTCACGTAAAATGTCAAAAACATTATGAGAAATTTTCAAGAGTTTTTGCCGCTAATTTTGATCTGCAATTTTTGTTCCAAAATAACACGTTAGGTTACGAATTTATTTCATTGATTGAGAATGAAATTTATAAAGCAAGCAAAATATCATCGTGATTATTTGACATTCCATTGATTTTTCTTACTTTTGTACGCTCTCAAATGTGATTTCATATATACAGCGTGTCTGAACAGAGCCGAAGGTGATACTACTGATTCTTCACTGTACTATCTCAACTTTTTTGATAGTTAAATAGATCAAATTGGTATTTACAATTATTTATATTTATTTATAATCGATACTAAATAAATAATTATCTTAATTTAAAAAGTCATATAGGTATTAACATTATAGAGTTCAATGCCGTTAATAATAAAAAAAAATTTATAATGCTTTAAAATGCAATTCTCATTCTCACGTATTAATATTATTTCGTTTGAATTTACAACTTGTTTCTCATATGCAATGATCTCAATAAATTGCTACGCAGGATATTTTGTAAACGAAATCTATCGGCTAGGCCGGTACGTAAAACTGGTTCTTTTAAGTAGTAACAGCTGAGTTCGAACGGGCAAGTGACTGAAGCAACAAGGAGAAAGAATTTTCTTTCGTTTTATAGTTGAAAGTTTCGCAGATTTCTTACGAATTGCTAAACGTTAGAACTTTTAATTAAAATTGAATTAATTAGTTAAATTATTATTCGATTAATGGCTTATAAATATATCATATTTTTAACTTCGAATTTTGTATTTGTTTTCTTAATTTAGTATAAAATCTCAACTCTAATTGCTTACATTATTTAACAATATTACGAAAGATTTTATTTTAAGTATTGTGAAGTTGTTAAAATGTATGCAAGTTTTTAAGGAAAAAAGGTAAAAACTATTTTAAAAGATGATTCGTGATGTAAACTATATGTTATACAAACAATGTAAGTGCTATTCAAAAGACTCTCGGTCACCTATGAAATAGCATTTTTTCTAGAGTGAAGCACATGTTTCGCGGAAATCGCATGCAGCCAAATGAATATAAAAGACGAACTTTGAATATTGAATATCAAAATGTAACGTTGAAAAGCTAGCTTTGAATAAATATTGAGCAATACCGCGCTAATAGACTTCAAGAATTAATGAAACAAATTTTCATTCATTTCACTTTTAAGCGATATCATTTTCTCATCTATCTCGAATAATGCTTCCAACCCAAGAAATACACTGTTTAGTTCCACTAAAAGTACAACCTATCAAATTGATTTATAGTTGTACTCGAAACCTGGTAAAAATGATTTTGTTAAAAACTTAATATTTAAGAGAATATGAACAATTATAATGGAAACAACGAAAAAACCTCTAATTTTGCAAATTTGGACTCACATTTTCTCAATAATTTAAATTAAATGAATGATATGTAACAAATAATAATATTTAAAAAAAAGACAAATTTTAGAAAATTTATTTTAAATTTTAAATCTTTGATATTTGACTTTTGATGTATTTTGAATCTACGCATATAATTACAATAAATGCTAATTATCAAATTAAAATTTCTTCTTCCGTCTACATACAAATAACCATTCAAAATAAATCATAAACAAAAAATAGTACGTTGAAAATAAGACTTCCCAGCGTTCATTTCCTTTCCCCAAATTCCATAACATTGTTCATCCTTCCCATCAGGTCTCGAAGCACCATCAATCCCAACCCCAACCACAACAAGTGCAATTCCAAAGTCTCACCTGCAGCCTTCCTCGTCCTCTGCGCATAACTCTGCTGGTAGAACTCGTTGAACAGGAAGAAGAACATGACGGCGTGCATGCCGATCCACCAGACGAAGGCCTTGGGATAGTTGCAGTCGATGAAGAGCAACTGGAAGGCGTGAATCATGATGGCGACGAACTGGAGCATCTGGAACGCGGTCAGGTACTTCTTCCACCAGAGGTAGGGCTGGACGCGTGGTCCGAGGGCCGCCAGCAGGTAGTACGTGTACATGATGATGTGGACGAAGGTGTTGAGTAGGCCGAAGAAGGTCGAGTGGCCGCCTGTTGGAGTGGAGACGGACGCGAGTGGATTAGTTTTGGGGGCGATACTTGGGCAGAATGGGTGGAATTGAATAGTGTGCAAAGGAGTCACTGTTGATAGTGGAAATGCAATTTAAAGCTGACAACATTCTTTTAGAGGTATTTAAAGTGGTTTAGGAATCACTTAGCTGTTTCTGTTAGTCCATAATACTTGAAACCGTTTACAGTTTAAAAGTTTAGCATCAAAATTTGTAGGAGCACAATTGTAGAAGCAATTTTGAATGGAATGACTTATAACTTTCGGAAAGTTTTCAGAACATCATTATCGTAAAGTTTTACAGTATAGTGCCATTTTTTAAAATAACTGAAAACCCTAGTACAAGTTTCAAATTTGTACTAAAGCAATAAAGTTTTGAATAAAACACAAATTTTTCAAAATTCTGTTACATTCCCTGGTAAATACTTACATGTATACCGAGGTTCATTAATCTGGGAACCTTGATTGTAGAAAAACTTATTTTTAAGATAATGATACTCTGAAGATTTTCGAAAAGTTCAAGTCAATCAGTTAACAATTACTTTTCAGTCAAATTGTACATAAAAGTAGATACTAAAATTTTCATTTGAATGTTTCCAAATATTGTGGAGTAAGAAAAACGCGTAAATGATTCCTACGCATTTAAAAATGCCTTGAATGGCCCCTATTATATGTGTAAAAAAGGTTATCAGTGAACGTGGTCTAGAATTGTATTCTTTAGAGAAATTACAATGAACAATATTTTCAAAATATTATAGAAGAATGCTTTGTACAGTAAGCTTTTATCTTAAACATTGTATTCTCATAGTACATGGTTATTATAAAGTAGTAATTTCAATCATAAAATTTGGTTGCTATGTCAGTTATATTGCAGTGATAGAGTAACTTTATTCAATGCGTAATAAATGTATATAATTTTAAAAGTCTAAAAACTTTATAAGTGCAAAAACAGTAATTAATCAGTGTATAATTTTAAAAAAACGTTGATCTAATTACTTTAATTACTATAGTAAGATATTTCACGCGCAAATAGAGTGTGAAGATTTAATAGACGAAAAAGACAGACATAACTTACGAAAAATAAAAGAAAATAAGCGAATAATTACGGAGAATTCACAAACAGATTTTGTCATCAACATTACAGCATTCGATTAAAGTTCCCATCCGATATTTAGTCTTTTTGCAGTCGACGGATTCAATTATCCGCGAATATCACCTACTTTCTAAATTGCTTTACATCACAGCTAAAATGACGAGGAATATCATTATAACCGGCAGTTACGGGTTTGACACCCATCGTAATAATAACTCTCTTGATTGTTCTAGAATTCCGAAAATACAGAAACGAACTGCTGCATTTCAAATTATAATATTTCTTTGTTTCTTTTCAACTTAATTTCATCTCTAATAGAGTGAAACGTTTTTTTAACTTAAATTGAAAATAAATTTTGAAAAAAAGAAAATAGAACAATGAACATGATTGGTCATAATTCTGCAAAATTTATCAGACGTATGATTTCTTAGAATTAACTTGAATTGACATAAAATGAAAATTTTGACAGATCAATTGATCAGATAACTACAACTAATTATAGATATTTTGTACTTCCACGGATTGCATTTAAATAAAATGAATATCAAATATTCACTCTTTCTACGGTATAAAAACGAACAAATGATAACTCATCTAATAATAAATTGTATTTTAACTCTCTTGCGAGTGAAACCTCACTCCAGCAAATTTAGAAACCACACTTTCCAGACAATTGCGCAACCTCTGCAAAGATTATACAAATACACAAAACAGTTTCGTTACTGCCTCGAACTACAGGAAGTTTCACTTTCCGCTTGATTCGCGGCAACCTTTCTTGCAATGATTTTAGGATTAAGTGATTTCACGTTTGATTGATCGAGGGAAGAGAGGAGTTGTTGCGATGGTCTTACCGGGTGTGAACTTGACGCCGAACCAGACGGACATCGGCATGCAGCCGTGATGGATGACGTGAAGCGTGGACACGTGATCGGTCTTCTTTCGCAGCACGAAGAATATCTGAAAGGCAGATGAGGAAGCATTAGCCTTTTGAATGCCGTTTGTATTCATTGTGATTTCGTGACAAATTGGCTTTATATATTTATATTTATCTTTTTTATTACATTGCAGATCATTAGATATAAATTACAATTAATGCTATGTTTAAAGTAGTAGAAGGACGATTTTACAAGCTTCTTTAAAAATTATGAAATTTTGACACTTGACCACTATAAGTTTGTATTTATTTATTTATTTATTTATTTGAAACTTGAATAGGCTCTTCTACAGTAAAATACAACAATTTTATAATAGATAATAATAGATAAGAGATTTAATTATATTTACATAATACACAAAATAAATATTACTTAAATTGCTTAATATAGTAAAATAAATATTATATTTATATTTGCATTATAAGAAAATAGTGTTAGACAAAATCTACTATAAATTTAATTCGTTATTATGTAATTTTTGTTTTGATATTTTGTACATAATACTTTATTTATTAGACCTACAGATATGTGAAATTTTAAAATAAATAAATAAATTCAATCCGCTATCTGGGTAAGGGCAGTAACATCCGTATATGATAATTTAAAAAAATGAATTTATATAAATAAATATTTGTTATACATACCGTGTCCATGAATTCCGTGAATTTAGAGAAGTAGTACCACCAGCTTGCATGAACCATCTATTGTCGTCGCAAAAGAAACAATCGATTAGTACAAATATATGGTTTTTTAAGTTGAAAAGAAGTCAGTATTAGAAAAAAAACAATAACAAATTGCAAAATCAGTTTAGCTTTACTCCAATAATTATATTAATTTTTTAATAAAACAATGAGTTTTAATTAGCTAGAAAATTTCACATAAAATCTATAAAATATAATGCGATCCACTCTCTATACTGATTTTGCATTTCATTCGTAGGTAAGTCAGTAAAAGTGCATCAAAAAAAGTGATTGTAAATCAGCGTGTCAGTGTCGTAAATGTATTTTGTATATTTCGTAAGATGTTATAGTTTGGCTGTTGATTTGTTTGCTCGGGGAAAAAGCTTTACTTTTCACCTACTTCGAAAAAATATTTGGACTCGAGTGTCAAAATGATAATAATAAGTTCATTCATTTTAAATTTAAATATTTGCAAGTTACAAAAAAAAATAATGAACTTATTACTATTCCGAATAGTTTGTAGTCGTTCCACGATTTTAAAACATTTATTTCTATTTTAATTATATACATGTATAGATTTTCAAAACATTGGTGAGAAAAATATTTTCAGTAGTACGAAAGAAATCTTCCGACTTTAAAATATTCTCTCGTTAGAAGAAAAAATAGTAATTTGTTTCAAACCTACTCTGAATACTTATTAGTCATACTGACCTACAGAGTCAATAACATAATTAGATATTTTCAACAAAAATTACTTATATTTTTCTTTTAATTATAAGAAATTGTCACAACTAGCAAATAAAACTTACAGTTTTTTAATTACATCAATTTACTCAAACTAGTCAAATTACTTTCTTAATACCGCTATCATTCGTTTAAACACAAAAATGCAAATTCTAATCATGACTATTCAATCAATTTTTTAATAATCCCAATAAACCCCAAAAATCATCAAACTATCACAAAAAAACCCGCCTAAATCTTTTCTCCCCGAGCAAACTTAAGATCCAAACAGCCTTATACTCGCAATAGTAAGTACTAGTAGTAGTATAAGTATATGTATGTACATGTTGGTGCACGCGCGTGTAATATGGCAATGGCTACACGTGAGAGAGAGAGAGAGAAAGAGAGAGATGGAAACACACGCGTGTCGCAAGATTTTTTTAGTCCGCGCTGTATGGAGGTGATTCGGAGCGAGAGAGAGAGAGAGCATATACGGGACTCTTGCCGTGCGCGCCGGTATGTGGTGTGGTTACGTGGTGTTAATTGCAACAGGCGAAAAAAAAATGGAAGGTATGTCGTGCGTGTGGATGTGTGGGTGACGGTTTGTCGGAGCGGGTCACGTGCGAGCAGGGGTGTCACTCCTTTTTCCTTTTTTCTTTCTTCAGTGCGTGTCGTTGATAATGATGGATTTCGATTTTTGCGAGAGAAAAAATTACTGTTTATGTTTGTGTATTGGAGACTTGAGAGTCTGAACAATTTACCGGGTGTATAATAAATAGTGACATACGAATATTAAATTTTAACGGGAATTTTATACATATGGAAATTTTTACTTTTAATTTAGTACAATAGTGATATGAAAAATAAGTTATGTTAACAATTTAAATATAGAAATACTAAATTTTTATAAAATAATTATATTATTATCGTAAGAATCGAGATAATATAATAATATTTCAAGAAAATTAGCACTAAACGATTTTGTATGCATTCATATTTTAATAAAAAAATATGCTTGAAACTGCTGCATTTATTCGTCAAACAAATAATTAGTTTGATACAACAGTTAATTT
Organism: Gastracanthus pulcherrimus; assembly: GCA_949152435.1. Taxonomy (NCBI): domain Eukaryota; kingdom Metazoa; phylum Arthropoda; class Insecta; order Hymenoptera; family Pteromalidae; genus Gastracanthus; species Gastracanthus pulcherrimus. The sequence goes on from OX424575.1 coordinate 7,904,513, forward strand.
ATATCACATGACTGAACAAATCTTTTTAAATTACAAATTTAATTTTAATATTAAATTACTAAGATAAATCTAAAACACTAATTTTTTAACTAAAATATTTAAACATATATTTCGTAACGAAAATAAGTTTGATAGATAATTTAAATTATATGAAAAATACTACAAAAAAAACTTTTAGGCGAGTATACAAAGTCAATGTCATTAGAGCATACATGTGTAACATACATCGTTATCTTTGCATATTAATGTCCTTAGACATTATGTTCGGATAATTTTGAAAAGTGAGTTATTTATTAAACGGCAACCTGCTATTCTACAGTATTAGAAAACAGGTTTCATTTTCAAAATACCGAATAAAATCAACAACATTTTTTCAAGTAAAATAATCATTTTCAACGGAACTGTGAATTAAAAACCAGTTGAAGGTAAAAGAGTGACACACATGCACATATATTTTTTGCAAGATTTTAAGCGAACTGTAGAATAGTGTCAGATTTTTATACGCTTTAGTCCTGCCGAGTTTTGTCGTATTCTACTTTTTCTTCTAATTAAGTAAGTCAATGCCTGAATTAAGCGGTCGAAACCAAACAATTTCTATATTTTTGTAAGAAAACTCTTTTAAAATTGCAGCCCGAAAATGGTAAGCTTTACTCCACGGGATAGCGATCTTAGGATGAAAATTTTCTCTTAATAAGGCTTGAGAATTACGTAATAAAATGATATTTCTTAATGCTTCATTAAAAAAATGAAAAACGTAAAATAGTGTAAGTTTTATGAAATTTTTCCTAAACCTACTTAGTAATTACGTTCATTAATTTTTATGCACAACTAGTCTTCGCGTAAAATAAAACCACTGCAATAGACCATACATTTTCAAGTCAACGTTGCAGCATGAAAATAAAATTAAAAAATAAAATTATATTACGAGCTTATAGAAGTAAAATTGAATAAAGAGAGTGCATTTAAAAGTTTTTATTTGTTATTTTATAGCTTCTTTTTACTGGGTTCTTTCAAACTTTTAATAAAATCTGCTATAATATAGAATTGTAAAATTTGTTATCAATAAAGAAAAAGTCCTGGAAAATGCTTTGTCAGAACTCTGCAGAATTTGTAATTCTGACGAAAACGGAAAATTCTGTAATAAAATTGCCAAATTTTATTTGGTTGAATTTGTAAAGATTTGTCAGGACTTATTAAAATTATTTGGAAAATTGAAACGAATTGTACCTAATTTCTTTTATTAGGGAATTAATTACCATTTTTTTCATAGAAGAATTTTACGAATATAACAATTCCATGCAAAATGAAAACTCATAAAAATTGTATACAATCTTGTTACCATCACAAATCAAAACCCCTCCCAACCCATCTCTCAAGAAAACCTCCTCTCTACTAGAAACACCATAATATCACTTCCCCCAAAGAAACCTCAAAACCCAAACCATCCTGCCTAAAATCGGTAATAACAACTCAATTCTAATCCCGATACCGATCAACCTGCTACACTCCGCACACGCAAAATTCGTAGGCTGAACACCTGCTCCACTGTAAACCCCAACCCGAGTGACAGAGAGAACCACTTTCTCCGGCGCCCAAAGCGGACATTCCCCGATACCGGTATACATATCGGCCAAAATCGGTGAATCGAGAGAGATAGACGCACCCTTATGTCATCGAGCTATCGATCGATTGGCGCAATGCACATGAGGCCTGTAGCCGTGCAGATTATTTACCTCGGCGAACCGATCGATTTTAACCGGATCGCATATGCGAGAGTGTGTGCAGGTTTGGATTTGACGCGCATGCGTGGTACTGAGATAGATAGAGAGAGAGAGAGGGGCTTTTTCTTTCGTTGAGAGGCTGAGAGTGGGTTTTGAGCGATCGCGCGGTTGGTCTAGTTTCGCTGACCTGGGTCAACTTGTTTTTTGTTCGGAGGGTAGATTGGCGATGTATAGCATTGATTTTAGTGGATTTAAATTTAGTCCGTTCTATTGTTTGTCTTTTGTTTTATGTATTTTAAATTAGAACCTTGTGTTTTTTCATCAATGAAATATTGCCGATTCAATTTTTTTTATCAATAATGTATAGGTTCAATACGCACACTCAATATTAAAAATATCTGGTTGAATTGGTTTGAATTTTAAAAATCCTCCAATGAGGTCAGCGAACACGAGCATTCAGTCCAATGAAGTTGCAGCATTTCAAAAAAATTCAAATAAATTGGACCAGATATTTTTAACGTCGAGTGTACATTAAAAGGGTGTCAACATCAATTTGAAATTTAAATTTCCCGCCTCAAATCTTGCCTAGTAAAAATTAAATAATTAGTTTTAATAAATATATGTAAACTAATTTATACAAAGTTAGGACATCATTGTCTTTTCTTATGTATTTATCTACAATTGTAATAGAACTTCAAACAATCTAGAGATTTCATTTAATTCTAGTCGTAGAGAGAAATATATACGCGAAACTTTGTAAATAACTGTACATTGTTATATAAGGAAGGGCAATGATATATTAGTTTTACATAATTTGGCCTATATATGTGTAAATTACGAAGAACTATTCATCGTTTGATCAGTAACATTACAAGCGGGAAATTCGAATTTCAAATTCACTGACATCCCGTAGAAATGTATAGATTCAATACGCAAATTGAAATTAGTGTGCAATAAATTTTTTTGAATCATTTCAATTAATTTCAACTAATCAGCTGATAATTGCAGCAATTTAAACCACACGAAGCACTGTAAAAGATTCAGCAACATATACAACTTAACCTTTTAAATATTCAATCCAAAAGACCGCAGGTAATATCTACTCTATACTCTCTGTCGGTAGAAAAAAAAGACCCAACACGGCAGGACACCGCGTGCGTAGTGTATTTATTGTCAAAGTGTCTTACATAATTAATAGCGTACATGTGCCCGTCATCCGGCCCACGCTAATAGGACAAACTACGGTGTGTGTGTGTATATCGCGGACAGATCGAAGTCACAGTGCGTGTATAATATACGAATTCACGACAGCTACTAGTTTACTGCGTGTATCTAGGGAATGATTATTATTACTTTTTTTTCGGGTGGCTAAATCGAAAAGCAACAACTAGTTTATCACTACTTTATGAATATGCTTTCAAACTGTATATATTTGTGTTATGTTATGTATACTATATCAAAGTGCATAAGTTATTAGTAGTTAGTATACTGATTAGTGATGATTGCTATAATTACTTAAGAGTTAAGGTTATATAAAAAGGTATTAGTTGATTAACAATACATGTATGAATAAATATTAATATGCTAGAAGCGAGATTTTTCATGCATGTAATAATAAAATGGGTTTAAGCGGCTCTATGTGGGCTCGCATTATTGAAAATCTGTTTGTCTTCTTTTTTATGTGTATCACAAATATGTTTTGCATATACGTAGTATGTGCAATCTGACTGAACATTTAAGAGTGAATTTAAATAGTGATAAAATGGTCAATGAATTGCATTATATGTGAATAAAGTGTGCAATCATGATTATGTGCAAAAATTATAGTTTTTACATAAATAAGAGGAAAAAGTATTGGCATGCGACTCAGAAAATATGCATTATACTTTCTATTTATCCAAAATTATTATTTTTCAATTCAATTATAGACAATAAATTTTTGTTAGTATGTACGAAAAAGGTAAGCTTCATAATATACACAGAAAAGATGTCACATTATTCTACTTTTTCCTCCATCAAAAAAAAAAAATAGAGTAAAAAAAGTTGCGCGCTACACATATATGTAGATAAACAATAATGCAGACACGCGTGCAGCGTGCGCGTGTTAATAAAAGAAAGAAGCACACTGCACGCTCGAGTCTCTCGGCGCAAACCCACCCGTAATACTTGGGGCCGATCGCTGTAGTCTACCGGCTGACACCTTAGAGAATAGTCCCCCGTCAGCCATCCGGACATTCCTATCTGCAACCACAACCGCCCAAAGGCCATCGAACCGAGATCAGAAATAATAAATCGGGGAAGAGAGATAGAGAGAAAGAGAGAGAGAGAGAGAGAGCATTCAGAGAACAGGAAGGCATATTTATAAATTGCAGCAGCAGCAATTCCAGCAACAGCAGCAGCGCCTCTCCGTCGTCCTTCGATTATTTGTCATACGCATTTTTCTTTTGTTGCAGCAGTTCATTAATTTTTGTATGTACACGGAAAGAAGTGAAATGAAGTAAAATGTTAACAAACGTGCTAGAATAGTGTTTTGTGAAGAAAGTCTCATTTTTTCGAGAGCGCGGACCGAACATAACCTTAAAGTGTCAGTTGTACTTTCGGGAGCGCGGACCGAACATAACCTCAAGATGTCACTTCGAATGATATTAAAAGGAATTTTAGCTTTTTTCAAATGCTATTTAGAACTTATACATATAAGAAAAGCTAAACACGACCTTTTACATTAAGTAGCGATTCTTAATTTTACTTCTCTCCTTGTACATATCAAATTATAATCGTTTACGACCTTCACCGCTTAATGCGACATACGCCCTTGCTTATGCACCCTTTATTGCACCTTCATTTTTCATTTATCATTCCATTATAATTAATTTCCTTTAAATTATATTTTCTATAATACCGCAGTCTCTCGTATACCAGATAAAGAGAAAGAGAGAAAGAGAGGAAGAGAGGGAGACAGCAAATAGGTATATAATGCACGCAATGATGCACAGCGCAGTATACAGCCTTGGATACGTGCGATTACAATGGCAGCAGCTATACATACTTATGCGTATATATATATATATATATATATATATATATATATATATGTATAATCGAACACAGATTGAGGTCCTTGAGAGGAGGAGAGGCGAGTATTGGTTGGAACGTTGATTTCATTTTTTATTCCAAAGCCTCGAGGGCAGACGTTCCGCCGGACCGAAAGAGTATAAAAAAGGAGTGTATTTATAAGTGCATGCACGCGGGTTCTTTGACATCTCGAGCGGGATTATTAATGAGACGCGACGGTAGTGAGTTTACTTCCGCGGTGATTATATAGCTTTTTTCGCTTTAGTTCATTGAGAGAAGCAATTATCGTAAAAAGTTCTTTAAATTGAATCTCTTTTAAATAAAGTTTTTTCAAAATAAGTTCTTTAAAATAAATTCTTTAAAATAAGTTCTTCTTTCAAAAAAGTTTTTCTTTCAAGATAAGTTCTTTAAAAAAAATCCTTCAAAATACGTTCTGCTTTGAGAAAATGATAATTATTATGACGATAGGTTTTTAGGCGATACAAACGTTATTCGAAAGTTTAATTATCATCCAAACAATTCGTTTGACAAGTAGAAATAATACTTTTTCAATTTGGCGAAACGTCTTCCTCGTTTATTGTTGTCATTCAGCACCTTGAGTAACGTAGCAAGTAGGAGTAGATATGACGCATTAATATTTAAATAAATATAGTTAAATAAGTAAATAAATAAATAAGTAAGGGAGGGATGGAAAAGGTGGCATATAAATGGGTATATAACTATTACCTAAAGGAAGAAGATTATAGGCAAAAGGTTATCTTCGATTACTCGATGCTGAAAAATAATGTTAGTTACAGAAACATAGAAAATATATAGGTATATTTGAGAGCGAGCATCAAACGTTTTCAATCTGCTGTATAAGTAATCAAATACACTAAAGAAGAATTAGTGAATTTCAAATAAATGTTTCTCAAGATACTAATATACAAAATTTACTTGCAATTAATAAATAATCATTAGTTTTAAGCAAAAACTTTAATAAGGAAAATTTCTCAAGTATAGCTGTTCCTAAAAAAATTCTATTTGTTTCAAATAAATGTTTATTTAAATTGCATATAACTTTTTTTCAACGTATACTATTCGATTTATAATTTTCAAATCAATAATTTTCAATATTTTTCCGTTTAAATAGTCGAAAAATGATAACATTAGTCGAGTTCATAACGACACTTTATTGCATTCAATTTAAATTGGCAACAGGAAAATGTGAAGCATTTCCTCAGGCTATAACCTGGAAATTGCTTTTCGCCGAACCGAACCACCGATTCATTCATAAAAATTCCGATCGTCACCGAGTCCCGGCACTAAATATATATAATAAAATCGACGCACCACGCTCGGTATAAATTTATGCAACTTATACATCGGAATTCTCAAGTATACACTCGACCTTCGACATCCCAAAGTCATTATTGTTTGCAGTCCTTCTTTCTCTAAAGTGCCCCTCTTAATTACCGAACGATTCTCGCGCACTGTCGATTTCGTAATTCGGCCAGTGTGTGTGTGAACTTGCGTAAAATAAATTTTCGAACCGTTCGCGCACGTGCACCGAAAACTTTTCCGTCCGTTCGTTTGTTCGATCGCGTGAAATCTCACTAGAATGCGATGTGGTGGTTGATTAGAAGCATTTTGCACGTTCTTTTAAATGTAGGTATAGAGGTGACGTAAAAATGATAATCGAATAATCTTACGAATTCGAAAATTTGATGCTCACTCGGATAAACATGGATACATTTGTTTTAATTATAGTATGGTGGAAGAACAGTTAGAATAAGATATAAAATACGCTCTGAATATTCGTTTTAAGAAATAAAATAAAGAAAAGTTATTTTGAAAACAAACCGAGAGCTAATATTAAATTTATGTAACAAGATGTCAAGAGCTAAAAGAGAATTGTTTTTGCAGAGTCCAGTGATAACATAGACATACCGCAGAGTCGTAAATCGGTCTGAAACTAGTTATACAAATTTCATGACTGTTGCAAAAAGCCCCGTTTAGAATACGCGTATACTAAAAAAATCACAATAAACGTCGTAATTCAATGCCCGCAAATCACGTGCGAATTAAAGTGATTCTTTCCTTAGTCTATCACGTAGAAATGCAAATTTATGACGTTATGTTTGTAAAGCGGAAGACCGCCCAATATGTACACAAAATTTTATGGTATAATGATGCTTTTAGATAAAAATCGACAATAAATTAGTAAATTAGCTAAATACATATGCAAAATCGAGAAACAGGTTCATAAGAGGAAGTATATTTTTATGTTGTAAACCCTTGCGATCCTGTTCATATATGTATTATGAATCCGTTACTAATGTGAGGAATAAGCGAGCGAAACCAGATAATTCCACTTTTCTTAAATGACAGAAAGCACTATTCAGTTTCTATTAGTTGAAATGGAATAATGTATTTTAGATACTTTGTCAATGTCTCAATTTTGAATTTGCCATAAACGTCAAGACAACAAAGTATTATAATGAAAAATCACATTTCACCAAAAGTGGAACTATCCTGTTTTATTCGCCCCTCCGCACATATCGTAAATATTACTGGAATCTTTCAAAAACGAAACAAAAAAGTTTAAAACAATTAATTTTTAGAGCATGATTTAGAAAAGAAAGGGTTAAAAATTCAGAGCGTACAGTCATCTATAGTACAGATATTAGAATAAAAGGCTATAAAGGATAGACATTAGGGAGCATATAAGGCGCATACAATTATTAATCTAAGCCGTAGGATCGGTCTACCCCAGCTGCATAATACAGTAGACCACATCAAGTACATAATCCATAGCATCAGCTACATCGATGCTCATAAACATTCCAATGATAAAATAATAAAGAAAAAAAAAACATCGTCCAAGCCCTCGTAATTCATCAGGCCAAGGCACTTAAGATATAATACATAAAATATAACCAGGAGAAATTACAGACAGAGAGACTGAATGATTAAGCGTCTCGTTTTGGGGATGGGGTGTCTTCGTCCCTTTTTTTTTTATATATATACATCAACGCACACAATATTCGACGGTGAATTTACATATCATTATATATATACATAGAGGAATGATCGAGAAGAAGAAGTTGTTGTTGTCGTTGCTGTCGTCGTTCGTTTTTTTTTTTATTTTAAATATCTGAAAGGAGAATCGGTCGTTGAGAGACTCTGACGAACGGACTCACCCTTATGGCCGACGGACTGTCGGAATAGTCGACCGGCTGGCAGCGGAAGCTATACTCGCGGAACCATCCGCCCATCATGCACTGCATACATTTTACCAAAAGTTGAAGGATTTTTGCGCTTCTCGCTCATTGGGGTTTTATGATTATATTGTACAATTTCCTTGTTAAGGCTTTGCTTTGGTACGAGCGATGGAATTCTTAAAAGATTTTGATTGGCTTTATAAAAGATCTTTTTGTTCGAAAGGTAATAATATGTAGAATTTTGGTATATATTTTGGAATGTCAAAGACATCTGAGACAATTTTATTAATTTTGCAATATTTTGACTAAAAATTATCCTTGCACGTACTAAAATGATCAATTTATTTGAAACTTGCTCCGAAACCTTATTTCGACATAATAAATATAATATTACATGTTAAATAGTTCAAATGATTTTTAGTTTTAAAAATAAACAATATATAAAAATATATCATATAATAAAAATCAAAATATATAATTATTAAAAGTAAAAAATATATTGTCATTCACAAGATTTTTTGTTTCAAGAAATGTACACTTCGCAGTTTGTTATATCATAATAAGTCTTCCAAGCAAGTTTCAAGTGAATTAGTTGCGCAAGGATGATTTTACGTCCAGATTCTGCGTTTTAGTGCAACGATTCATCTTCAAAGCACTTTTAATTTATACAATTTTTGTTATTTATGCAATAGTAATATAGAATAAACTAAATTATTTTCACTGTAAACAAATATTGGAAAGTAAATATTATTTATCTATTTTATCGCAAAACAATTTTGTAAAAAATTAACTAATTTGCGTTTTTAGTACTAAATTTTTTAAGAATTCAATCGATCGCTTTAATTTACTATTTATAATTATACTAAAAAGAAAGATACTCATTCGAAACTTTGCTGAAAATTCCTCAACAACAGAAGGTTACGTAAATCTTATTAAACAAATTGAACAGCTCGACAAGAAAACAATTTTAAACTCCAGAGAACAGGTTTCAGCAAAATGACGAACGTCCGATAACATCTGTACAGTAGACTCTGCCCATCTTACCATCCTCAGTTCTATATACACACAAAATCCACCTTCCATAAGCTACAATACACTACGTATCTTACACAGAACAATAAAACAGACAGAGCCTCCATCCTCATCAAAATCCACACTCCATCATATTTACAAAATATATCTCGCCGAATGTACACTCAAAACAACTGTAAAAAGAACTATAAGAAGTACTCGTGCATCATCAACAACAGCACCAGCAGCAGTAAAGCTATATACCGCCGGGCGCTGTTCGTTTAAGTGAAACGAGACTGCGTGTAATCGTTTCGCCACGCTCGAACGCGTGAGCGAGTGCTTGCATGCTTGCTTGCTTGCTTGCTTACCTCGTAAAACAGCCACGCGGAGAAGATGACCTGCAGGAAGTTGTAGACTATGAGGACGTTCTTGAGCTGGAAGGGCTTGCGGTTCTCCATGAGCTTGGGGCCGAGGACCTTGACGATGTAGACGTAGGACAGGCATATGAAGAGCGTCGGGAAGGGCGAGCTCATTAGGAACCAGTTAGTCGTGCGCTTGTCTGCAAATGAAAATGGAGGAGTAGTTGTTAGGTGTTTAGTGGTTTTTGCGCTTGGGGGAGGTTCGAATGATTAAGATGAGGGTTGGATGCGTATGACGAATGAACACTGGGAATAGAGTTTCATTCGGTTGCTTCCTAAATTCTGAATGGTGGTATATTATTTGAAATGCTTCGATCGCGAAATTATGACTTTTGTTTGAAGTTAGATTTAAGTCTAAGCGAGTGATAAGTGAGTCAATCGAAGCCTTTTGAGTAAAAAATCATTCTTCAAAATTTAAATATTAGGTAAATGGGATTTTAATCTTAAAGTAACAGATTTATTAAGGTTTTAAGATTTCCTTTAAGTGTTTGATCTAACATTTTTTTGAAAAAGTGTTTATTCACTGGTCTGTTTATATACTGGTGCAGTCACCCTACTTCGATTTGTTGGTTTCAATGTGTAGATACATTTTTATTAACATTTTACTTGAATTTTATACAGAGGAGAAGATTGATTTATTACACAGCAAGATCTGCAATTGTAAGGTTCACATTTTAAGTATTGGAATTATTTTTTATTTAAAGATTCATGTCGAGGGCATTAAATTATTGATAATTCTGATAATGCATGGAAGGTGATGATAGAAGATACTATTCTTCCGTGCAAATTAAGAAACTGGGTATCTGCATTTTGCAAAAAGATTTGAACCATATAAATAATTAAACATAAAAATGATTATAAACATTATTTTTCTTTTACAAAAATGTCTAGTTTTAGTCCGTTTTCAGTGTTAAACGATAATTGCGTTTTAATATAAATTTTCTATCTTTGGCAGTGTCTACGATACTGGTAGACAATCAAAGCCGATTTGCAATTCTGCTTGAATTTTTTCAAAAAAGCTCAATACAAAAAAGTTATAGCTTATTTACGTTCCTTTGAATGACGTCAGACCGTAGTTACTTCAAAGGTGCCGCATCTACGGTATGACGTCACCAGGATTTTGGAAGCGCTGTATCTCTTTAATTTCGGATATTTTGCAAAAATTCAAACAGTTCACAAAGAAAGTATGCTATAATGTGTCAAAATATAATATAAAAAAGAATCATGTTAAAACCGAATTATTTGTTCAACAATTATCTTACGCAAATAAGTCCAAATAAAAATGAATTTTATCAAATGTCTCGGATTTACTTTAAGTTCAGATACCCACTTTCTTAATTTGCTCGGCAGTATGTAAATGTTCAGCTTGCTTAGTCCATTATTTTCAGACATATTCAGAAAAGTCTATTTTACTATCTCTACATTTCAATGATATAACTCCAAAAATACTTAAAAATCGTATTGTGTATATTTTTAACGGAAAATATTCAACTAAAAATAATATATCTTTATTAGTTTTTAAAATCTTAACATCTTCCAGGTCTGAAAATATTTTCATAACTATAAAATTAAAGAAACCATAATAACAAATTCTTTGACTCTTGGATAAAAAACACCAGAATGCTACCTTAAAAAAGTGCGCAATAATTTATCTCTTAAAAATAAATGTTTAAATATACTACATGAAAATAAATTAGTTTCTTAAACACAAATGAGAATATAATAATTCTGAATTAGTTCTCTTCTATTTATATGAGCTTTATGGTTTGTTGTGTTTGACTTTACAAACAATATAATAAAAAAATAGTTAAACACAAAATCGACTCGTTTTGCGTAATATAAACTATTCGTGGATCACACTTAGACACAACAATAAAAAATCTTAAAAAATGATAAAGAAGTAGTATTTCCAGAGTAGATGAAGATTTGTTGGGTGCCTAAGCATGCAAATTAAGCGAATTCGAATGCTAAAATATAAGATATACGAAACACTCACAATTTTATAGGTGCAGAATATACTTTATGCTAAATTTTATAGCGGTGTGCTATAAGTTACGACGCTGCTAAAGTTAACGCACAAACTTGAAATTCTAATCTCCATTTTGACCTTTAATAAAACTTACGTCATTCTATTATTTGATAATCTAACACTATCTAATAGCACCCAAAATCTTAGTAATACAGATGTATAAATTATATATTATCTACTTTCAAATACATAATTAAGTCCTTAAATACACTTTTCAAGTAATTTTGGCACCGATCTACGAAACCTGTTGATTAAGTTATAATCGATGTGTGTAACAGGTCAGAATATATAATAGATTGAAAAAAAAATTTTATTGAATTTACAACATCGAAATAATTAAAAACTACTAATAAAACTTTTCTTCAATTATACTGATATATAAATTTATATCATGCACTTAACTACGACCTCCCTACAAACCTCAACAATACCCAAACATCCAACCTCAACCACAAGAAACAACCCGCAGAATGAAAATACCTCCGCACGTGATTCCCCTCTCACGCGCAACAATGATTTCATTGATCCCCACCTGTGCATCGCCCGTATCCCAAAGAAAACGCCACGAACCAAAGCCGTTCTCGCAACTGCAAGTCATCGCGGAAAAAGATCGACCACGAGTCTGCGCGCGCGTGCGTTATACCCCGCGCGAGCGCTAAAACGACTTCAAGGGCGACTTCGAGATGCGCCGCGCGAAGTGAAAGGGAACGGGAAAATTGTGCACGTGTTGTGTGCGAATGCAGAAAAGCCGAAGGTGCACGAAGGAGAGAGGAGTGGCATCGATGTCGATGCTCGCCGACGTTGGGAGGCAACGATCGCTACGAGGAAAGCGAGTCTTTTTGTTCTGGTTGTACGGCGCGGGGTGAGTTGAGAGACGAGGCGGTAGGTGACACTGGACGAGAGTCTGGAATCTGGGAGGTAGGAGATTTTTGGTGGATTTCTTTCTTTTTGTTGTGTTAGTTTTTATAGGTGGAAATGGAATGCGGGAAGTTAGGCAATCGAACAAGTTTTTTGAAGGGGCGACGTAATGAGGAGCAGGCGAACAAAACCGGATAAGCACACTTTTGGTCGAAATTCTTTGATCTTATGTGGTTTTCAGTCTAATGTATTGTTCTCTTGACATTCAGAGTACTATTTTCATCTCTAACTCGTGATTTAGACATTAGAGAGCATCTAAATGGCGATCATACATAACTTCAAAAGATATTAGTTTTTCTTCATTTACTTTAATGGTTAAAGCAATTGCCTGGGTAAAAATAAAAATTTCCACTAGGATGTTAGTAGATGTTTATAACAAAGAATCATAGTCCCTTAAATAAATAATGTGACTTTATACTAAGATTTTCTGAAATTTCGTAACCTCATTATCTCATCACCAAAATATAATTTTATGATGGTCGAAGCTTTTTCATAGATATTTACCAAAAGATATATTAAAAGTAGGTAATATAATATGTACTAATGCTTCGATTTTCGATTCAAGGTTTAATATATATAAATGAAAAACGGAGTTCTGATTCAAAAGAAGGATATAAAGAAAGTCTGTCATGATTCTCGAATAACTGTCAACATGAATGTGAAGCTTATTGAATTGCAAATACTTTTAAGTGTGTACAAAGGGAGATAAAATTCAGTAAATGGAAGTGGTCCCATTATTTTTTATACCAAAACGTTTCTTTGTGGCTGGGTCCAGTAAAACTTGTTTTAGTTTAGTTAGACTTTGAATTATCTTGCACATCTAAAAAGGTTATCTAGCAATATAAAAGAGTCTATAAAAGAATCTAAATTATACTCTTTCTCAAATAAACCTGCTGGGATAAGATGTCTTGATGATCGTTACTTTGCATCACACATAACTAAGACATTACATTTATCTCGTGTACTCAAATTAATAGTCTGACTGACCAATGAACTTCAATTTAAAGGAAAAATAAATCATTTTAAATTGGATTTTATAGTACATTTTAGAGGTGCATTAATCGTGGAACATACGTCAGTGTAGGCGAATAAAAACATTTATCTATCACTACTGCAATGAAGCTAGAAATGAACGAACGTAGAATTAATTAATCATTACAGAACTGGTAGTCGGCCAAATTTGCAATCACTCGAGTTCAAATTTTAACGTTTGATATATCTCTTCATTAAAATTACTTTAGTACAAACAGTATGACAACCATTCCTGTCTATAATAGCAAAATTGCATATGATTTATGTCACAATCCAAAATATTACTAATTTTACTATGTAAACTATTTCTATAACCAAGAAATATAACATTTTAGTTTTCCAACGTTTATACATATAATTATGATTTAGTACTTCAATAATGCAACTACATTTACGTTGCAATACACTCCCAGCTCTACAACTCAAACAATTAGTATAAAAATCACACAAAGTAAACGATCGGCCAATTTTTTCACAAACAAAGTCATAAAATTAACGAAGCCCTGCGCACATATATCACCAGTCCCCATAAAGACACGGAACCCCGTTTACAGACCGCAAAAAATGCGCACAAAATGCTGCACACCTGCGGTGCACTGATTCCAGGTATTTCAGGTGCGGTCCATTTGCGCAAGAGATTCAAAGGTAAGACCGACGAGAAAAAGAATCCGGACGAGCGCAAAATCTCCTCCCGAGGCGATGTTAATTCACGAGTGAGAAGAAAAGAAAGTCATCATCGGACCTTGCGCGGGTCAGTAAACTCGAACAGAGAGAGAGAGAGTGAGAGAACACGCGGAGCTTCGACGAAGGTCCTCGGAGAAGAGGCGAGACGACCTAGAGACGGAATTATAAGGTAATTGTTCCGATTTCTATACGCGTTTCTTTTAGTTAGTAGATAGATTTATTTATTTTTTATTGAAGACAAGTGCATGGTTGAATATTGAAACTAAAAGTGATTAAGATTGAATTAATTGACGTGCAAAACGATGCATACTAAATGTTCCTAATACGAAATACGAAAAATAGTACTGCACTGTAGTTGTTCTTTTTTTTTAGTACATAAAATAAATTACCCTCATAATTTATTTCCCATATGGTAATGACATGTATGTACAAAGCATTTAAGAGCAGGATTAGATTTATTTAGTTCATGCTGTTTTATTAACATTTATTAATATTATGCTTTCTGAAATTACTTGTTGGCATTTATTTCGTACAATTTCTTCTTAATACAAATCAGACCATAATATGAAACTTCTTTTTATAAAAATTTATATGTAGTTACTAGTCACTATAAAAATTGTTTTATCTAACACCAAAAATATTATTTCTTTATCCGCAGAGTTCCGAGTAATCGTTAAAGAGATAATGCACGTTTAAGAAAATATTGACCAGAATAACTCTTCGTAATTAAACTTGTTTATAATCATCAACGCATGAACGTGTAGAAATAAGGAACGTTCACCTTACGATCGCGTTTAATCTTCTTCTTTGCAGCGTCTCGCTAACGATTTCCATCGCGAATGCGCTCTGTTGTCGCGCGCAGCTTCTTCTCGCTCGTCGTCATCGCCGTAATCGCGGCTCCGGATACCTTAAGGGGAATCTCGAGTCGGATGTGCATCATCGAGGGTAATTATTGACTTTCGTTTGACGTAAGTTATTATGCTGATTGTTGCCTCTCGTTGCATATGAATAGAGTTGCGCCGTACGCTCCTATGCACGGATCTCGCTTTATTGGAGTTTTTTTGTTTTTGCAGAAGAATTGAATTATTTTTTAGATTGAATCGATTTTGTAATACGATTTGATGAGTCACGCCTGAGTGTATTAATGACGCTGTATGCATGCGAATGGTGGACAGAAGCGGGATTTAAATTATTTATGTTTCAATAAGTTTTTAATGGCGACCTTGAACACGTGTGTAAGCACATAGCGAAGAGTTTTTCAAATGATAACTTGCGAAACTTTATTAAATGTACTGATTAAAAAATTATTAGTGTTCTTGTAATCTTTATGAGTGACGACTGAAGACGCCAATTAGTAGAAAATTTTATACTTTTACTTCGTGTATGTGTAATTCGCTTGAATCGGGAAGAAAAAATGCGCAACCGATTTTTTTCCTTAACGTCATCGTTAATTGCATTACGTGACTTGCAGAACGGTTAGTTATATGCGAAAAAGAAAAATAAAATGAAAGAGACGCCGTAAAATTAACAGTTACGTTGATCTGCTATTCAGGTATATCCGAATTCTAAATGGATGACATTTTCAATTATCGCTCACGTCAGCCGTGTCGTTGAGGATTTCAAAATATTATGATTTCCTGTTCTGTGGAATTTTGACTTTGCTTAGTCATCGTTACTTCCCGATTTTTCAATAATGTATGTTTTAGAAAACTTGTTTCATAATAAAGAACAAGGGAAATAGCTTATTAAAAATTTTGGGTGGAAAAAGATAGGTAATTTTATGCTCTTTCAAATGCATTATCACTTAATCAATGATATTATTTCTATGGTATCAAAAAACCCAAAACACTAAAACTCAAAAATCGAAAAACCGCTAAAAACAAAGCGCATCGAAAAACAAAAAAATGAGTCCCGTAACATTAATTTTCACAAAATTATATTCAGAGTAATGTTTATTCACATCCATAGATCTATCTGATTAACTACATACATTTTATTGTGCCTTCTACAATGTATTGAGATTCAAATTTTTTATTGTTCTACCAAAAGATTTGGAGGGACATTTTGGGATACTCAATAAATGTCCAAAAAGATGTCTTAATTAGATTCTAAAGATCATTTATATTAAAATATCTACTAGGTACCTTAGTTTTATTTGTAAATATTTATCAAAAATTAATATTCATATAAACACAAAAAGCTTTACGTAAAAAAATGTTTTAGACAAAGTTTTCAATGAGCATAAAAACAAACGTCAAGATCTTAAAGTTAAAAAGAATGAATAATTTAAGGTACCTCATAGAAATGATAAAAATAGATTTTAAGACATGTTTTTTCTTCATTTATCGAAAGTGTCCCGAAACGTCTCTGAAACTCTTACCTAAATCCATGATTCAGAGTTTTAATACTCTCCGTGTCACATGTATTTATAATGTATGAATGTATTCATACGATGACTGATGATGTGAAACTATTACATACCTAAGATACCAGACCACACTGTTATTGTTATACAATAAAAACATACAATAAAAAAACTTGTTATGAATAAGTAAATTGTTACAGAAAATGTAACATGTCTCAAATGAACAATCAAAAATAGTAAATTTTGTTATATAATTTTGTTGAATGTATGTAATATACGAAATTTATAATTTTGTCTATCTATCTATCTATATATCTATCTATATATGTATATATGTATCTATCTATATATGTATATATGTATCTATCTATATATGTATCTATGTATCTATCTATATATGTATCTATGTATCTATCTATATATGTATCTATCTATATATGTATATATGCATCTATCTATATATGTATCTAAGTATCTATTTATATATGTATCTATGTATCTATCTATATATTTATTTATGTATCTATCTATCTATCCATCCATCCATCCATCCATCCATCCATCCATCCATCCATCCATCCATCCATCCATCCATCTATCTATGACTGCATTTCCTAACACCCTCCCAAAACCCCACCCTCAAACCACCCACCCCACCCTCTCCAATTTCCCTCCCCCCTTCATTCAATTTCCACGCAACATCGCACAATCAAACGCACTAAAGAAATGGCTCATTCTACCTCCTCCTATACACGCGTACATGTTATACACACGACTTTCACTGCGCCGAACGAGCCCGTAAAGCTCATTGAGCGCCGGAGAGCGCGCCGAGCCGTGCACTCGCGCCTCGTGACCCCCTTGCGGACGCTGCGCTGCGACTCTTATATATATATGTATGTATAGGTACATATATACCGTCGCGGGGTAACGTCCTTGATCGAGAACTTGCGCTG
This sequence comes from Gastracanthus pulcherrimus, assembly GCA_949152435.1. NCBI lineage: Eukaryota > Metazoa > Arthropoda > Insecta > Hymenoptera > Pteromalidae > Gastracanthus > Gastracanthus pulcherrimus. Next base: position 7,921,920 of record OX424575.1, read on the forward strand.
CATATCAATCGCTTCGCAGCAGCGCTGTGTACTCGCCGGCTCGCAATATATGCGCTGGAAAGAAAGGACCGCGAGGCGTGTATATATATATATACCTATGCGTTATGCGCGCGCGAAGAGGTCGAGAGATGAGTTTTATGGTTCGAGTGAGTGAGTGATTGGTTGGGAGACTTTTTTTATGGTTTTTGAGGGTGATTTGATTTGTTTTATTGGGAGGGTTGAAGTTTGTAATTCACTGGGTGTTGAGATTGGTGAGCAGTGTGAGAGTAATTTAATGGGAAGAGGAATGATATATATCGGAATCAACGTTTTCAGTGAGTTTTAAATTATTTGGTGGTTAGCAGGTAAGTGAGTCAAACTCACCTGTTAGTAATTAAATATTTTATAACTCTTGTTATTAAATTACTTTTACATAGCTCATCAATCTCGATGCCCGGTCAATTAACTTCAATCCTCACGATAACACAAATCAACTACCCGCTCCAAACCATAAAATCTTCTAAAAGTGAGTGTGAAAGTTAATTTAAAATTCAAATATCCCGCCTCAAATCTTACTGTTTAAAACATTAATAATTGATTGTAATTTATTATCACCGAATTCTGCAAAATCATTGGACATTATTACCATTGCTTATTGTATAATATTGATGTATCATTTTGCAAAGTTGCAATCAAATATTTCAATGTTTCAGCAAGTGCCATTTGAACAAAGTTTCAAGAGTCTAGCTTCGAGATTTTTTACATAAAGTATTAGTAGATACGCTGAAATATTTGTTCCAAACTTTGTATAAGATAGAGTGCATTTTTATAAAATAGGGCAATAATGTCTCGGTTTTCTATAATAACTCTATGTAATATTTAATTATAAACTTATTTATTATTTGGTTCCCAAGATTTATGGCGGCAAATTTAAATTTTCAGCAATATACGATTATATCCTATTCTCACTATACTTATCATAGTACTTATAAATTTTATAATAATATAGTAAAATACGATAAAATAGTAAAATATCTATAAAAAAGTAACCCCATCAAAAGTGCTAAATAACATTACTATCTCAATCCCATCAAAATTTCCAGCAAAAAGCAAATCAACCCCTCATTTAACCAACTACAATCGCAAAAATTCCTACAACACCAAACCGTACGCGACCGATCAAAAAATCATACACCAGACCTACCGCGACGCAGGCCTCAAAGCGACACAGATATATAATTAATTAATTAACTCGCCGCACGCATGCAACAAACGCTCGGCAGCTCGTATCACATCGTGGGAAGCCGCGAAACCGAAAGAACCTATAAGAACAAAAAAGAAAACTACGTATACAGGGTGACGCAAGGCGCGAGCGACTCTCTTTGCGCATGCCGCAATACGAATACGAGAGAGGATCCTCCGCGCGCGCAGACACACGCGTCGAAATCGCTCGCGCGCCGCTACAGGAATATACAGTGCGGCATTAATAGACCACGGGAGGACAGGAGGAAAAGAAGCGCAGTTAATTTCGCGTTATTCGAAAGAGTCGACTGGAATTTTAATTTTAGATTGGTTTTGGGTTCTTGGTTGCGCTGTTGAGGTGTGACGTGCTTGTGGGTGTAATTTGCCGATTTTTTTTTGTGCGCTTTTGGAACCGAATGGTGACATGAAGTCTATGATGAGATTTAGTAAAGAGAGATTTTTTAAGAGTGAATTTGCAATAAAAGAGTTAGTAAAACGTTTATTAAGTAATTAGTTTATAAAAAGAAACCGAGCCATGAAGTCATCGAACCGATTCTTCTCTTATTTTTAAACATTCATCCAACTGAAAGTTTTGAATACCGAAACGATACAAATTGGCGCTATTTTTAAAATCATTTTTTTTCAGTATTGATTTTTTATAATCCATGCGATAATACCCTATACTGCAATGAAGAAACTTTAAGAGCACGAGTGATGGTTTTCTAGAATCAATATTAATATACTCATAACTCGTAAGTTTAAAAATCTACTAAAAAAATTAGAAGGTACCAACAATTATGATTCTCAATTCAAGGACCAGTACAAGATAAAGCAAACTGCCATTGTCCCTTCAAATAAAGCACGATTTTCAAACACTCGAAAATAGCCAGGGTCACCGGTGTACCCAAGCACAGCCTACACTCCCCAAGACAAATATATCCGAGGCGCTAACCCGCGCTAAACAGTACCAACATTGTACACACACTGTCTTTGCATACAACTCCACTTCACAAAAGAGTGTGCATACACGCATGAACCTCCATGATGAACGTTGCGACTCACCTGCGTGCGTGTCCAGTATCTCGTGGAACCGGTCCACGTACTGCATGACGATCGACATCTTGTCGAGGACGAGCCTTCCGGCGAGAAGGTCTGTGGTTCCGCCGAGACTCGCTGTGCTTTCTGACCCGGAAATGCTTCGTCCTGTAACGAGAAAAAGAGAGGGCGGGGAGTTAATAATCGAGTGAGGGACCTTGGATTTAAAAGTGTACGAGGCTCGGTTATTAATATGCTTATTATATTTGGTGATTGGGGATCTTTTGTGCTGGTTTTTGAGCGCTGGTTGGGTGAGCGATAGAGGATTAAGTACGTGTTTGAAATTACTGTAATTGCTTTTTGGCGGATTTAAAAATTGTGATGTTTATGGTCTGGCTGATCAGTTAGGTGGTAAATGAACTGATATTTGTCGATTCGATAATGTACGTAAGTAGTTTTTGGGATTGAAAGTATTTAATCATTTCTGGTAGAGAAGTGAGAGAATTAAGGTGTAATGAAACAATTATTAAACAAGTAACTCGTCTATTTTTTACTGATTTTTGTAAAAGTGACTTGTTTCTAGTCTTAACAGTGTCTTAAACCCGATCTTCGTCAATCTGATAAAATAGTAACTATTGGGTTTAAAACATTTTATTCAAGTAGTCTATATTTATTTACTATATTAATCTTCAAACTATATACATCCAATGGAATATTTTCTGAGCCTCAAACCGATCGAGTCATCAAACCGATTTCACCGATCTGATAATCTCAGCAACATGTGTAATACACAATTAAAATATGTACATTTCACAGATCATCATAAAGTCAATTCCTTGAGCATGGTAACATTAAAAATCGTCAATAACCAAAACAATCGCTAAACTATCAAGGAAGGCGATGCCACTTCCATCACATTAATCTCACATTTATTCCCCATCCAAGGCAGCTAAAAACCAAATTCTCCCCAACTAAAACTTATAAACCGCTTCGAAAGCACCAAGATCCGCAAAACTTGGCGCGTCGATCGGCATTGCTCCTCCACTCCTCCGCACTCTCCTATTGCCATCTCTCTCCCACGCACGTAGTCCCTCTTGCCACACGCAAGTATAGCGCGCGATCGAGGGCGTATTACTTAACGCCCGCGAAGACGATCCTACTACTGCGCCTAGCCCCGCCGATTTGAGGTTAGGTGCGCGCGGGAAATCGAGGTCGGTCGAAGATTTCATCGAAATCGAAAGCCTCTTCCACTGACATTGGCATCGAAAAAGCTGGAGCCTGCGTGAATCGAGGCCGCGATTACGTCGGACGATTGGATAACGGCTCGCGTGAGCATGCGTGCTCGTCTTCGTTCCATCTTTCTTTCTTTCTTGCGTGCAGCGGACGCTGACTAATCGGTGGGACGGTGAAGGGGGGGAGGGAGTCGCTTGGAGAGCGAGGATGCGCGCGAGTGTTTGGAAAGATCGGAGGTGGGTGGGATTTTGCGTAGGGGTGGATGTAGAGATGCATGGGAGGAGAGGTCGCGGTACTTTGGTGCAATGGGTTGAAGGGATCGGTTTGTGATTGTCATTTGGGGATGATGATGTGCTTTGATCGGTATCGTCTGAATTTGTCAGAACTTTGCATTTATTTATATCTCGCAATGACGAGTATAGATGATTAAAAATTTAACGAAAAATTACTTTTGGCGTCCTCGAACATGATTATGACAACTGAAAATGCTGAAGTTTTGAAATGCTAAGTTTTTTATTATATATAGCGATCCCCTATCTGTTTAACCGAGAAAACTACTATACGATGATTCTTATTTTTTTTAATCATTTGCATTTATATAAACTTATTTGGAAAAACCGTTATTTACGTCCTTCAAAATAAGATATATTTCACTTTTGATTTTATTTACATTATCATGTTGTACATATCAACAGTACAACAGTCTATTTATTAATACATTCTTTAATCATTGAAAACTCAAATAACGTTGATTAGAGCTGGCAAATTAAATCGAAATATCGGTCAACGACTAATAAGCATTATCACAGTCTGTATAAAACTCGTTATAACAACCGGTAGCACTCTCAATGTTACGACGTTGCAAAAAAAAATGTATAAGTCAGAGCTTTGACTGGCAATTTTTGTAGAACGTTCAGAGTATAAATAGAAATATCGTCTATAAGCTCCTTCAAGAAAATACCATGTGATAAACATTCTTGCGAATCGACCTAATTACGTTTGAGCGCAGCTGCAAACGTTTACATCGAATCAGCTGGTGCGTTGAAACCGAAAGTCAGCATCGTTACGTGTCTGAACTTCAAACTGATAATGATTAAGAGACGTCTTTTAGCAGTATTTTACTATTGTTATCATGTTTGTACATTTTGTAATCATGATTTTAATCGTAAATAACAAAATGTTGTCTTGATAAATAAAATAGTACCTGTATGAACACATGTTCCATAAAAATTACTTATTCAATGTAAAATAAACTTAAGTTAAATAATGCAAAAGTAACGTAAAATAACGTTACAAAACTTGAAGTAAAATAGTGTCACGCAAATATTACATTAATTTGCTATGAAGACCGTAAAATAATAATCAATAACATGAAACACGATAATTCGTACAATAATAGAAAAATAATGTATAACAACGTATAATAACAGTAAAAAATATAGAATAACGAAATAATAACGCACAAGAACGTTAAATAGCATAATAACGAAAAATCAATGTACAATACCGCTCTCTAAATTTGAAATAGTGAAAACTCACTATTTGGCAGTGAAAACTCACTATTTTGTAGTTATAAGTCTACCATCACCATGGAAACGGTATACTTATAACTACAAAATAGTGAGTTTTCACCATTTCAAATTCAGAAGGCGCACAACAACGTAAAACAACGGGAAATCAACGCAAAATAACCCGTATACTTCTATTCTCCCCTAAGCTCATCGAATATACAATCCAGACAAATACTCCGCCATTTTAAAACCCATCACTTACACACCTTATCCCCCATCAAAAGCACACTTATAATAACCACCTCTCAAAAAATTCACAATTTCCACCAAACACCACCCCAGCCACCCTCCAAAAGAATCACGCACTTTGTCTACTGTATACTCCGCGCACTCCTCCAACTTCGAGTGGCCGTCCGGCACGAGCTCTCAGCTGCTGGAAGACCGCCGCAGAACTAACGCTCTTGTGCACTCCAGAGCGCGCGACCGCACACGTCAACGCCGCGCGCACCGAGACAATACACAATGATACGGCGAGCGAGCGCGCGCGCGGGTTTGGTAACCCGTTGGATTTCGCTTTCGATGCAACTCTCGAGAGGCCGTTCGCGCGAGCGAGCGAGCGTCAAGGCCAATAGACGACGATTCAGTAGGTGTCGCGAGCGCGAGCTACGGTAGGTATAGACTCGATGGTAGGTGCACGCGTGGAGGATTATGTAGAGGATGGTTAGGTATTGTGCGAGTGATTTCTGTGTGGTTTGGGTGTACGGTTGGAATGTTGCGGAGGTGTGGGTTCCTGGTGTTGGAAATGAAAGCACTTTTGGGAGGATCGCGGTTCATTGATATGTAGTCTGTGTAATGCGTGGAGAGAAGATGGGACCAGGTGGTGAAATTTCACGGTTTTTGGAGTTTGGTGAATTAATTGGACTCGGAAATGTGATGATAGAGACACTGGAGTGGGATCTTTGCTCCAGAAATTTTCTTACTGATTTTTTTATTGTTGGCCGTAGACAATTTTGAAGTAATTGTTCAAGTGGCATTAGTGAAGTATAGAGTATTTACGTACACTTAGTTTGTCACAAAAACATTGTCTGCAATGAGTCAAATCGCAAGTTATTCTATCGCTTTCTCATTTTTCATTGTCAATTGTACTCAATAGAATTTTGAAGCAATTCTTCGCGTTATACTAGTACACCAATTACGTAAAACGTTGTCAATCATATCAGGATACTACAATTGTAGTAGCCTGATATGATAAGCGATAGAATAACTTGCGATTTGATACACTGCAGTTTAATAAGTGACGAGTTTTGGTACGATGGAACAAGATTTTTATGGTATCGCGATCTCGTTGACAATGTTTTTGTTACAAACTAAGTGTACGTAAATACTCTATACTTCACTAATGCAACGTGAAAAATTACTTCAAAATTTAATTGTCTACGGCCAACAACAAAAAAATCAGTAAGAAAAGACTAACTTAAGAGGAAGTGCGTATTATTATTTAACAAGATTATACGAAAGTTTAAATGTTTTTAAAATATTTTGACAACATTTTCATGTCCTTCAAAGCACGTTTAAGAAGCATTTCGTGGCGTGCTTTCAAAAGCTTATTTTACATTGCGTAAAAATTTTCAGAATGTTTGTAAAATAATTTGTTGACCTTCAAGTGGTTGCATGTGCGCGGGGTTATCGGCAATTCAGTCACGTTTACTGCACGAATTAATCTAGTGCTGACAAAATTTTCGTTCCTATTCCTGAGGAATGGAGCTGAAATGTTTGCTCAATCAGACCATTTAAAAATCAGTTCAATTAAAATTCATCCTTAGATTATTTGAACACGGTTCTGGTTAAAACATCCAATTTGAAAAGTTAGTTTCCTTCACATGAAATTGTGTATAATTAAGTACATCAACGATATTTATATTTTTTCAATGTACTACATCGCTGACGCATAGTGTAATTAAAAATATCAACTCTCAAATACGAGAATTATAGTTCTAAAAATAAAAAAGCTTCACTATTTTATAAAAACTAAAGTAAACATTATAATGTTCAGTTAAAAGATAGTGAAGCTCTTCCAATTTCAGGACAATTAGTGTATTCAATTACAACCTTTCCAAGTTCATCTTTTTATCAGACCATCCTTCATCGATCCATTTAATAAAAAATATAGTTCACACACTCGTACCTAACGTCAATCCAACTTTCGACATAGATAATTGTACAGCCACATAAACTCTACTTGAATTTCCCTCCCCGCAATGAATCGTAAATTAAAATCCACCAACTTCAAACGACATTACCCACATTCCTTCCAAAGTGACTCACGACTCGGGAATCAGGATGCATCTCCTGCCACCTGGGCCGCAGCCTCGAGTTTAATCCCATCCGCGAGCGCGCGACCTCAGCGAAATTTTCCCGGCCGTGCGCGCGCGCGCGTCGATTCCGCGACGAGCCTCAATTGCACGCCGCGGCGTCCGTATATACGTGTAACTCTTTGTCCCTGCACCGTCGTCCGTTGTTCCCGTGTATAGCACTGCTCGTGGCAGCGGATAGCGTCTGCATCCGTCGTCGTCGTCGTAATAGTTGCGTAAGTGGAGTATTCGCGCGTGTATATACCGGCGTGAAAATTAAAAGGATGCCTCGTTCAGGTTAGAAAGATGTTATTTGGGTGGCTGGAAGAGGGAATTATATGAGGTAGAGTTAAGACGCTATGATGACGTTGGATATTTATTGAGATATTTTTTAGATCTTTCGCGAAAATTCTGTTTAAAAATGTTCGTAAAATGCAGATGTTGTATAGACCTTTTTAAGATTATATAAGAGCTAAATAAGATTTCTTAATAAATATGTATAACAGTTATAAACGTCTTCAGAACATCTTAACTGCGTCTCGTATCGTTTCCTCTTTAATACACGTGAAAAGATCTTTTTAGTGTGAATGAAAGATCTCTTTTATTTTATATATGTACAGGCAGTTATAAGAGGAAATTGTGGCGAGCTCCGTGCAAAAGTAATTGCGTGTCTGCAGGATATCAGTAGCAGTGCTACGCAGTGATGACGAGTGCATTAAAGGTCGTGTTGAGGAAGAGTGCTTTCGCTTTGTTAAAATAGTATCGATGAAGGAAAGTGAGTGAGAGGATATCGGTATAGTACACTGTGAGAAATTATAGTAAAATTTACTAATTGTTTTGTAACGTGAGGACATACCCGTCTGTATCGTAAAAACTACTATATTATATAGCGAAATTTATTATTTATATTGTAAATTTTACTATTTTATATAGTAAAATATACAATCTCTTAAAATTTGATATATAAAATAGTATAATTTACAACATAAAATAGTAAATTTTGCAGTATAATGTAGTCATTTTTAGGACACAGACGGGTATGTCCTTAAGTTACAAAACAAATAGTAAATTTTACTATACTACTATTTCTCTTAGTGTAGGGGAACGCTTTGTTGATAGTGGTTGTTAATTTAGAGGAAAGGTTCAAAGTGCAACCAGAGCATGACTACAAATCTGTGAGCGATTTTGAAATAATTTGTGTTAAATATTTGCATTATCAGACATTACATTAAGACGTTGTGACAATTAAAAGCGAGGGAAGCTCATTAATATCTTGAACAGATCATTCACACATCTTTTATAAATGATCCATTATTAGTTATTTAAAGATCTCATTTGAAAGTTACTGAATTCAAGTTAAAAATTTTGAGATCTTTATTTGATGGTTATATAAGATCTAAATTTTAATCGTTATTAACAATTTGACTAACTGAAGGAGCTCTAAAAATAACAGCACTAATGGTACCAATTTTAATTTCCAACGTTAAACATTGTTGACTCCCAAGTACTACGCACATAATTAACGCAACTAAAAACCAGCATCATAAACAACTCGATCCTCAATACCAAACCAGACAGTAAAATTGATGCTACAAAGAATCAATCTCACTTTCGAACACACACACACACACACCACGCCGGATAATTCAATAATAATGCACCGCTGAAAAATGCGGAAGTGCCTTTACGCAAAAAGAAAAGAAGTCGTCCAAAGAGATCGGCCCGATGAAGATACCGCGCCCGGGAGAATAAAGAAAAGTATCGTCGTCGGCGGCAGCGGCGGCGGCCATCAAGGCCGAGGGATGTCGAGCAACGACCTTCACTCTCTAGCCGGCCGAAGCTCGAGAATCCGGTTGGCGGAGTGTACAATGTGCGTATATCCCTCGATTGCAGACGGGTTGGTGTTCCGTGGTTGCGGTGCCATTTTCATTGGATTCCAACGAATCCGGATGAATTCTGACGGATGTTGAGGAGTGCCGATGAATTGTGATTAATTTTTACTGATTCTGCTGAATTGTGATTAATTTACACTGATTCAGATGAATTATGATGAATTCTGTCACAGTTTGGTAATATTTCGAAATACAGATGAGTTTTTTATGAGATTTATCGTGAGAAAAGCTCGTAGACGTGGGGCATTCTGGGTATATGGAAAAAATTGTCGTGATAAACGGTAAAAATTAACGATATTAATAGTAAATTATTACGGTACAGTGGACTAAATTTTACCATGAATCAGGGTATATTTTTAATGAGAACTTAGATTTATGCCCTACGTTTGCAGTATTTTTTACTATAAATTGTAGAAATTCGACATATTTTGTGTGAATTTGCAAGAATCTATCATAATTAATCGTTACTATAGTTGTTAAATTTTAACAAAAGTCTGAATTCATATTTCTGACAAATTCTACAATGTTGCGACAAATCACTTTTACCAGGAAATAATAGGTATAAGTATAGGCAGTCGTTCAGCCAGTGTATTATTATAAAATACCTAAAATTGTTACAGGGAATGGTTTATTTTGCTCCAATAAATTTATTAGCATTATTTAGCACATTAAATAAAGAAAAAGACTCCGAAACAAGTTTAGTTTATTTTTTAAATAGTCACATACTGCACACTACAGGTTTTTCATATATAAAAAAAGAAAGGTTTCGCGTACAAAAGTATTGATTACTTCTGCCTATAATATGAGTGTCTTGAGTAGCTGATTCCTTTCACTTTATGAGCAAATCAATATATAAAATAATATAAAATATATGATACTAAATTTATTCTTTAACCGATCTATAAAAACTTAAATATTAGTGTTTCTATTCTATATATCAAATAAAATTTAAGCTAATTCAATTTGAAGTTAAAATTAAAGAAATTTAGAAACTTTCGAGAAATAGTTATGAAAGAATTTAATTGAACACTAAAACTTTATTTTTTTATTGTATATGCACGTAATGTACTTAAAAGTATGTTATTTTTACATACATTGATGAAGTAGAGCGCGTAGAAGTATTTGTAACGATATATGAAAAACGCCCGGATAAGGAGATCGCGAAATTTGGTAATAACCATAAGTTCTAATTTGAACTGTAATTTCCGTTATGTCATAATTATAAGCATTCTACTATCAATTATGAAATTATACAGTTTAATATCAAATGACGGATTACTTTTGGATTTTTACATACGGTTGATTGCACACTTCAACGTGCAAAGAAAAAGTTGTTACTTCATAAAATGTAAATACTTGCGAACAGCGCCAAAAAGTACAAAAAAGCTCGACCGACTGGGCGTTACTCTCATTAACAGTAATTTATCATAAATCTGAAGCACCTACTCCGAATGCGTATAAATCCTATACTCCCGTGTTACAAAATCATTTAATTGCGAGAATTATGTTTTTCACACATTTCGTCCAGCACAATGAATCATCCGATATTTAATAATTGCCTCACTTTAATTATTAAACAAGCATAACGATTAAATATATATTCTTGTACGCTCTTCGTAAACCAAAAGACCGGTAACATCGCAACATTCAGTTTCACAAGTGTTAAGATCCAATACCATGGATGACGATGATCATCGACTGTTGTTTTGAATTCCGAATTCACACCAAAAATAACACAAACTCTCGGGAATCGATCATCCCGAATATTACAAAACTTCCTCCCATATATTTTCTAAATAATGTAATAACATACACATTAAATTGCAAAAACATCGAGCGGAGTCCTCAGCTACGTATATATATATAAATACTAATTGGCGTGTTAGTGCTTCACACTAATCAATTATATAACTGATAAAATACAAACTCAAGTGAATAGGAAGCGCCAGTGTGTGACGTATATAGGTTTGATACGCAAGACTAAAAAAAATAGTTAAAAGCATTGCAGCGCGGGTAAATAGCTGAATGATTGATGCGAGAGACAGAGGGATGGTATATAGCTAGTAGCCGGTTTCGATGTTTCTTAAAGACTCGGCTTCCGGGCGCAGTACCGATTCAATTTCACTAGAGGATTCATTTATAGCTGTTCAATGAGAAGAAACATGTATAAACAATGAGTTAATGAAAGGTTTTAGAAGAATAAGAGCAAATCATTTGTGTTGTTATAGTGTTATTTTGTGGTATATGGGTGTCAGTAAATTAAAAATTCAAATTGCCCACTTCAAATTTTACCCATCGAGAAATGGATTATCAGTTGTAATTTAATATAATATAGACTAAATTATGGCTAATCAGGACCCATAGCTCTTTCTTATGTATCAAAATAGTATTCTCGAAAGTTTCAAACTAATATTCCAAAATTTTCTACAAGTACTATTCGAATAAAGCCTCGAGATTTTATTTGAACGGCTTTGGTACAAACATTGAAATTATTTGCTTGAAACTTTGCACAATGGTGAACTATATTTGAGGAAGAGCAATGATGTCTTGGTAAATAATTTGGTTTCTACCTAATATTTATAATTACGTAGGTAAGTACATACGCAAGTAATACTATTACATAAAACTAAAAGATAATACTACTATTTTTGATTGAATTATATTATTTTGGCTAGCTATAAAAACACTTGTTAATTAGTTAAATGACTTTGACACCCCTTTAAATTCTCACACCATATAATACTACACACCACCCTCAAATCACCAAAATCTTCAAAAATCCGCACCAACCCAACCTACTCCACCGCAAAAATCGATCCTCGTTTCATCATTGATCTATGATGCACGAGACCGGCCCGATTGCAAAACCACGCATCCCACACCCCGGGCGCGCATTATCGTCTCGGCCTCTCTCTCTCTCTCTCTCTCTTTCTCTGTCGCAGGACCTTCGAAAACGCGCCGAGCAAGCGAATCGCATATTGCGAAAAGGCGACGTATAAGCGCCGCGACGAGGAAAAAAAAAATGAGCATGCGGGCTCTTCTTCCGCTACAGGTGGTCCTCGCTCCTCGGATGTGTACGAGTATACATAACTCGTGTGCTTGCGAAACTTCGATGCGTAGTAGTAGTCTTTTAGTCCTGCTGGCCGATTTGGGAAGGATGATGGGAAGGATGGGTGGAGAGGAGTGGACAAGTCCAGGGTCAAGTGGACGAGGATTTTGGGTAGATTTGGTAGGATGGTGTATGTTGGGAGGGATTTATGGTGTCGTTAAGAGATTTTTGGAGTTGATTTGGTAATTTGATGCTATGGTAGCTGTGCTACTATGGTACAGTTTTGTATAAAAAGTCAAAAGTTGGAATAGTTTGTCTGTTACTTTCCTTTTTCATAATCTATTCTTTTCTTTTGCATAGGTTTAAATGGCAATTTAAAACATCAGACCTCAATATCTCAAAAACACGAAAAACTGACTTAAATACGAGTACTCTGGGAAGCAACGGACATAATGATATAAATGTAAAAAATTGTTAATTAATGATATCAAATTAGAAAATATTCTATTAGCGCCTATAAAATATGTATTTAAGTATAGGAATATCGAGGCATCGCATATCTTGTCAATACATTTTAGGAATAGTTATAAAAACTGCACAATAATAAGATGTAAAATATTGCTTTGATCCTTTACACTTATATAACTTTTAAACGAATTGAAAATACCGATGACGCAATAAAGAGTGATCCTAATATAAGTAAGTTAAAACAATAATGATAACATTAATTTTATTGTATAATAATCAAATGTTTTATGGATTATGGGCATGGTAATTGTGATTAATTGGAAGAAAGTTTAGTGTGATAATGTGTAAAATTTCGCTAAAGACTGCAACATTTTTGGATTTGACATTATTATTGTGATATTTCATCGTCTTCCTTACTAATAAAGACCTCGGCGTCTTGTTATCATCACTTTAAACCTAGTTTGATTGGTCAGTAAAAATCAAGCGCGAAATTCAAATTTAACATAAAAAGTGTAAGTATAACAGACAAAATGCGCGTTGTATAGACTTTCAATACAATACATATGTAATATATTGTAAATCATATTACAACTAAAGTTCCTGCATCGTTTTATGTATATCCCATCAAAATTCACGAACAATACACCAACAACCAACAAAAACTCTTCTGAAGCATCTACAAATTAATTACAACCCCACAAGTCAATTCCCTAACGGAAGAACAATATCCCACCGAAAAGCCATCCGTTATCTCACAACCTGGCGCAAAGTGTTAAATAACAGTCAGCTAACCACCGCAGCCTGCATCCACCTCCTTAATAACAACCCGCGCCTTCTTCTGTCGGCGCAAAACTCCTCATTCTGCTTACATTGTTGCCCAAGTGCGCGCTAAATTACGGTCACCGAAAATGCCAGACTCTGTATATACCTCTCCCGGCAATAAAGAAACACGCGCTCAGTCATCAGTTATTTTAACGTAACCGCCGAGCGAGTGCACGAGTTCGCGTCTTCCTGCTGCTGCCGATTCAATCAAGCGAGAGAGAGAGAGAGAAAGAGAGAGACGCGACGTGTTCTATGAAAGCGATCTTGGACGAACGAAGGCGTTTGTTACAAGCTCGAGGTGCGCGCGCTCGCGAGTAGATTAAGTAATGGTATCGCGGAGTGTATATGAGAGGACGGCAGCGAGGATGAGACACGATAAAAGACGATGACTTATGCGTAAATGGAGATGGAATGCGCTGTGATGCGGTTTTTATTGCGTGTAAACATTGAAACATTGTATAGGATTCTCTTGAGGCTTTGTTGTTGACGGTACAATCCGCGTCAAAAGTTAGTTTTTTTTTTGGTTGATATTGATGGGAATTCAATTTGGAAAATCTTTTAGCGTAAAAAGTTAAACTTGCTTCTGTAGAATATTAACCTTTCTTTACATAATTTAAAGTATAGATAAATTATTGGAATATAATTATACACTTACTTTCAAAGATAGGGCAAAGGTAATTCAGATGTGCTCGATAATCTCTAATGTAAGCTCTTTGCGCGTTAAACGAACGCTTACTGAAAGTTGACGATCAACTGTTTAACAGTTAATAAATCTTTAGTTTATAAAAACTAATGATCTAATAGCTTATTATTAAAAACAAAAAATATGCTTATTAACTCTTATTTTATTTATTAATCGTTAATAAATATTTTTTAAAAATTGCAACAAAATCTGTTTGGTTATATTAAAGAATCCTTTTTCTCAGTGTATTATCTGCAATTACAAAATAAGCAATGACACTTTTACTATTCATTCAATTCGATTTTGATATCCTTGGTTGAAAAGTAATCATTTTAAGCTTAGATAAACGGATTTCTAAACTAGAAGCTAGCCGTTTCTTACCGTTTTTTGTATTTCTAGTCTAAAAACATTTCGTAAATCGCCCGATTTCTGCTCGGAATGGTTCATATCATTTGGTTAAGTATTTTGCTTCTATTCACTAAGTTCGAATTTAAAAAGTTATTTATACGATAAATTATTATCGATTTTAAGTGAAAAATAAACTTTTGATACAGACTGTAGAGTTACACAACCTTAATAAAATATTCACCACAATCTATTGCTAGTAAATATAGTCATAAATTGTAAAACAATATTAATAATAATAATAACAGTTTGTCAGCACAAAGATAAAATCGGCAAGGCATCGGTATTTACCTTTAATTATAAACCACATATAAATTTCGTATCAATGCCGCACATACAAACTCTCTCAAAGTCAATTCCCAACTATAATTGTCACCTAAACAATTTTCACCCAACCAACCAATGAAAAAAAAACCTAGCCGATCGATTAGTATTTTAAAAGAAAGAGGAATAATCGATTGGCTCTCAGGGGAATAGTCGAGCAGCAGAACGTGACTCGTTTTCCGAATGGACGTGGACTAATGGCAACGCGCGCGCCGATACAACGTAATTTCAAAATAATACTCGGGCCTTACGTAATTAGAAAATAACGTAATATATTATCGTACAAATCGGAATAAATTAACATTGAAGCGCGGCGCGTGGCCCGAGCGAGAAAAGTCGTGTATAACGACGCCACGCGCCGATTTGCAAATTCGCGCGTAAACTGAAACGAAACGCTGAGGGAGGAAAAGTCATGGATTCGAACGCAGTAACGTTCACTTTGATCATTATTTACGTCTTGAACGTTTACTCGTAAGTTATTGTACGATATGATTAGGTTAATATTCATTTATTGATATTGAGTTTTCGATAGTGTACCTAGTTAAAATCAGACTATTTCTTGTGAATCGCTTTTTAGAGTTGAAACAAGTCATTTTTACAAATAATCGGAAAAAATTGCTAGTTGCTAGTCTAAAAATCGGTTCATCTAATCTTAAAAGGGTCATTTTTCTATCCGGATTAAGTTTTTTTATTATAATTAAATCATAATTTCGCTTTACTGTGCGATAAAACTATTTTCTATTTTCTGACCAAATCTTGTCCCTAAATCGAAAATCCATATAAAATGCAAAAAATACTACAAATGCCCTCTAAAAAATCTTTTTTCGACCCTCAAAACTCGAAGGTGGAATCGAATTCCGTAATTCCGTCTGTCCCATCATCATCATCATCATCCTCATCTCGTTCTCTCGTGTATTCTCCGCGAGCGCGGGCAAATATCTCCTGGCCTGGGCAAACATTACGTACTGCGTCCATGATTATGCAAAAACTCCCAAAGTACTCCACGAGCCACGAAGCGCCATAAGTAAGTGTATATACATATATATATATATATATATATATATATATATATATATATATATATATATATATATATATATATATATATATATGTCTGCAGGCTCAACGACTCTTGGAAGAGGTCGACATTTCGAGAGACTGTTTTTAGCGTATTTAACTCGATCCGATCATCATCGATACATGATGATTCTTTTGTGAGAAATCGAGGATGATCTCGCTCGAAAAAAATGAAACGTTCTCTTATTTTCTTCGATGCAGGCGAGTGTCAATCATTGGTGCAAATACACATGTGTACGTCGAGTTTTGACATTTTGAATGCGCTTGAATGCAAATGCGAACCTTTTGTGCGCGCTGACTTTGAGAGCGAAGGAGACTTTAAAAAAGAAGGAAAACGTCGTGTCAATATTGTTAACGCGACGTTGAATCATTTTGGTGTGTTGAATGGAGATAATAAAATTCACTTTAGTCGAGATTTACGTAAGATTGAAGTTTAAACATTGCATCGATTATATAAACATTATGTAGCACGTTGTCATGTGCGACAGGAACTTTATTATATCAAGCAGTGCGAAGCCTAAACGAGTGGCTAATGAGTGCAATACACTTATTTGAACTGTCCAAACAAAGGTTACATTGAAATAACAAATTCGAAGCTTGTCGAGTATGTTAAACAAATTAAAAAGTAGGTATTCGAAATGCATTTTAACATTTCTTGGAGATTCACTAAGATTTCTTATGTTTCAAGAAAAGTAATAAGAATTTATAAATGAATGTATATAGTGCATGCTATAATACTAAATTCTCTAGTAGACTTGACTGTTGTATAAAACCTTTACAATGTTCACCATAATGCTTATTATATTGCTTACTACTGGACTAATTGAAGAAGTGCTTAGTATGTCATAATAATAAAATCCAAGACATGAGTTTTTGAACCTAGAGGAATAACCTTTAATAAGATGCAAATGGGAACATAGCTCTATACAAAAATGATCAAAATCGTATTATGATCTTCAAGAACAATCTTCTCGCAATATTCAACAAACATGCTATGCAAGAATATGCTACTGTAGCTTTAACGATTTATTTTGCACCAAAAGGAAGAGTTTTGGTTAAGAGCCAGGTTCTTCTTAGGAATTTATTCTTTTAGGTTCGAAAAGCATTTCTCCCAGTGTATAGTGTTACACAGTAAACATTGCTCTAATTAGTGCAATATTCAGCACTATAATAAGCATTACTGCAGTACACGTATGACTTTTTAAAATAATTTTCATAAGAATATTAAAAATTTACAAAATTTTGCACCTCGAAAGGAATCGCTAAAAAATGTAGATGTTACAAAAATTTATGTTACACAATTTAATGTTTACTTTTTAGATATACAGAAGGAAATCTGTAAAATTTAATTTCATAGAGTTGAAAATACAAAAAAAAACACGAAAGTTTTACATTCTTTAAAGACAAAAATGACAGTTTTTAATATCCTCCTTTAATGGGGCATGACTGATGTGCTTAATCTTAAAAAAGAACATAAACGGCTTCACTTATAGAATTTTAGTTTGGAAGCTATGCACTCAACATTTGTTTAAGCAATGTAATACCTTTTAAGCATTTAAAAATTTATTAAGGGTTATAATCACATTTAGGTAGCACACAATTCTCTGAATTACAAAAATCAAAGCCTCATTATCTATTATTTCGATCTAAGATTAATTTTCGAAGCTCTTCCCGTACCGTCTAAGGTCATACGTACAACAAACGTTCTCTAAAACATTCAGATCGATTCTTTAAAAATTGACTACAGAAAAGCGTTGCAGCAAGTGAGATATTAAAAATTCCATTTTCATAATGCAAGCAATCCTAATGACCCTAATAAAATGAAACAAAAATTGTTTCTAGTCCCTAACTCCAAAGCAAAATTCCAATCGCACCTCCAACTTTTATCTTCAATTCCAAAATATCACTGATCTCGCCCCCTCGAAGTACCACTCCACCGTCCCAAAGAATCCACCAACCAACCGTCACCAATTCCAACTCATCTCCAGCTCAACTACACGAAATTCCCTTTCCGTCGGCGCACTTCGGGCGAAAGTGCGCGCGGCCGCGTAACGCATTGTATACACCCGGCGCATAGGCAAAGTCCGACCGAGACGGAGTGAATCTTCTTTTTTCTCTCTTCGTTATGTAAGGTATTGAGGAGGCCGTTTTTCCTCGGCGAGGAGAGGAACACCAGGCACTCGACGGCGCCGCAGCGCGCTTTTGTTTTGTTATACAGGTTTTCAGGAGATTTTAGCGATTCAATTTATGGCGAACGGTATTATTAGTGGGAGGATTCTGTTGCGCTGATTGGGGCTTCCTGTTTTCTAGGTTGATGCTGTTCACGGGAGTGGATAATGTTTCGAAGTGTTTTGTTTTTTTTTTATATTCGTAGCAAGAATAATTATTTAAGGGGAAGCTTCTATATGAAATGGCTTTTGTAGCAATTTATGTTATTAATCTTTGGAGTCATGAAGAAATATATAAAAAGAGTTTCAACAATATATTTGGAATGTAGATTTTTTATATTGATTTAAGTAAAAGTATAAATTATACATTAATAATCTATCTTCTCCCGTAATTTCTAATATTTTTGTTAGAACTCTGTTTTTACATTTAGAATGTGGATTTTTAAAATTCACTTAAATACAAATAAATTATATGTTAAAAACGTTTATTCTACTATTTCCAATATTTTTGTCAGAACTTCTTTTACACATCTGACAAGGGTTCAGCAATATCTTTTGTATATTCCAAGATAAAAAAAAATAAACCGCCAAGCATTTTTTCCCGGTGCTTTTCTATAAGTACATACACTTACACTTTTACAGAAAATATCGATTAGCTTATAAGTAACAATTTCCAAATTACACATCCCTAAGGTCTAAGAAACCAAATACCAGCACTTACTCTCTTCCACACAAAACATCACCGAAGAAAGAAAATCATTCACTGATTTCTCAGCCGCGTATAATTAAAAACCTGCAATCGGTCACATCCCTCCACGGATGATTTCGTACATCTACCTCATCCAATCCTTATTTATTAAGAATCCCCGCGACACAATAATCTTTACGCGAGTGACACGGAGCGCTTGGCATTCCTCCGACGCTAATCGCTGGAAAGCACTGCGCCGCGCGCGCTTATTAATTTGCACTTATAACTGCAATAATGAATTCTCATTGACGGCCGGCGAGAGAGCAGTCAAGGTCCTGGTGTCTAGATGTGACTCGTGCGCGTGTGTCGTCACGCGTTAGCGCGGCGTTACAAAGCAACTCCGTACGACAATCGGAATGGCGGATTGGAGACGGCGGGTATTATTATCGGAGGGGGAGTGGACGCGCCCCTTACTATTCAAGCAAGACGCGATAGGGGATTCTATGTTATTATGAAATGTGCAATTTCGATATGTTAAGGATTTGTGGTGGGTTTGTCAAGGATTTTTTGCTGCGTTGATAAGATTAATTTGAAGGAGCTGTAATTTGAGATAGTATGATAGTTATGTTATTATTGATTAGTTGTGGACTGGCAGAATCGTGGTGATGAAGTTGGTGGTCGCTGGATATTTTTAAATCGGAAGAAGACAAAAATAATAAATGTTAGTCTCTAAAATTTGAATGGTAAAAATTCATTAATTAGCTAATGATAACTCAGCAACTATTTCGAATTAGTGAAATTGTCAGTATTTAAACTTACGAGAGTACTTTTGAAAGAATGTTTATATTTAAATAGTTTCAGTTTTATTTAAAAAGACTTCGTCAATTGAGTAAAAAAATCATCGTAAATATTGTACTAAAATGTAATATAGTGAACAAAATTATATAGAAAATTTACCATTTCTGTTGAAACATTCGGGACTTGTTCGATTTTCTATAATAATTACTTTATTTGCAGAAAAATTAAATTATGATATTCTCAATAAAATGAAGTATTTATTTGACTATTTCTACTATATAAATATTGGAAATTTTACTGTGAATATAGTAATTTTTACTATAATTGCCGTAATGAATAGATAAATGAGTATATCCCCAATGTACACACAAAAACAGTAAGTTTTGTTATACAGTATCTCACAGTGTAATCCACTAATTGAACATTGGAAGTCCACTAAAAACTGCATCCTCTACATCCACCAACTATGCCCCTATACCCCTCGCCTCACACACCCAATAAATCATTCACCCATCACCTACACAACATAATTCTAACCCTCCAATCAAACCGCTACATAATATACGTCCCAATAACCCAAAACACAAATAAACCAATACGAATCCAAAGACGAATCGGCAACCGAAGCCTCGGCGATTCTCTCATTCACTATTAAATCTCTCCTCGCCCCACTCTCTCTCTCTCTCTCTCTCTATGACCGATCGATCATATCGACCTAGACCCGGATAGCGCGCCGCGCGAGCATCGCCCCGAGGATAAAAGGATCGCGAGGCGAATGCTCGAGCGCGCGGCGGTTATTGCGCAACGCCAGTCATTTTTTCTTCTCTTTTCGCGCGCGCGCGTGCGCGACGGGCTTATTGTGACGTTATGGACGGTGAGGCAGGTGCTATAACCGGTGGGCTTTTATTTCTTCGGGATCGCGGGCTGATGAATGGAAATTACGCGGGTTGGGGTGTGGGCTTTTTGTGCGGAGCAATTGTTGCTTAATTTGCGAGCGGAGTGGTGGGGAGATTGACGGAGTTTGGGGCAGTGGGTGAGTCGGGTTTGTTGGTTGTTGAGGAGATAATTGATATTCTTTTTTTTTGGTTGGTACGATTTGGGTTGGATTGCTTCGGTATGTTTTGGAAATTTAACGAGATTAAGTAATCGTTTGAAAATGTAAGGCATATTTTGTGATGATTTGAATGATTTGAATGTTTTCATTGATAATTTTAGTTAAAAGTTAATCTTTTTGAATTTCTGAATGTTCAAATAATTATGAATATTTGCAAGATTTTCTAAATGGGCATATTCTATTCTGTGGCTATGAGTGGTTCATTTATTGAATGCTAGATTATGAATTAAAGAAGTTGAAGGTATAATAAAATATTAATATCTTAGATCATTGAAACAACATCTTTTCGACGAAAAAAACTTACCCCGAAAACTTTTCGCCAAATCTTCTATCTTGCGATATCGATTATAATATCGATAAAACGTTTGGATTTTGTTTTTTTATAATCGACTAGGAAAATTGAGCTGTGCATCGCGCGTACAGGTTATTTTTATTGGCGTTCTCTTTTTTTGCATTCGATTTTTTTCTCTTTTTTTCTCTTTTTTGCCTTATTGTATTTACCATATACATCGTATTTTATTAACGTTGGTATTGTATCTATATACATGTATATTGCTTTTAAAATTGCGTATATGAGCAATACAAATGTTTCTTAGTTCGATCTCAAGTTCAAATACCCATTGAATAAAACTCCGGTTATTAGGTTTTCAATTTGACTACGAGAAAACAATGCCCAAAGAAGGCGAAAAGGTGTTGGCTCGTAAAAATTGCCATATTCATAGTAAAAGAGGAAAGGCAATATAAGGGCAAATTTCACCTACGATGCTCTTTTAGCAAAATAGATAATTTTGACTTGAACGAAACCGGTTTGACCGGTTCAAAACCCTTTTTTACTTTTTAGCTGTACTTGGCAAGGTTTTATAATACTCGAGACTACTCGTTTTCATTTTTCGTTTAAGGTTCGTAGAATCTACTATAATGAGGTTCTATACTGGTCAAGCCGGTTACATTTTGCTCAAAAGTATCTATTTTTATAAAAAGAATCATGGTTGATGCAATTTTATTTTAATATTCCTAGTATTTACTATGGAATATTGCTATTTTCAGTATAAATAATGATAATTATTATAGAAAATCTTATATATCCTTAATGCACAAACAGAAATCCTAATTATTGTGTACAAACATTCATAATGAAACTTAATTTTTCCAGCTATCTATAATCATTTTGTTGATTACACTACCATTCAAAACACGCTTATCTTCACACAGCAAAAAAGAGTGCAATAGGTTGTATCTACTGATTGATGAACTACAGTAAACAATTGTTTACCGAGAAAAGCCAGCATTAATGTCCTGAGAACCAGGAAGAAATAAAATCGGCGTAATCACTCAATTATAAATCATAATAGGCAAAAACGAAATTGATCGATCGCACATTATAAGAATACACTCGCACCGTCATGCAAAACACTCTAAACGCCGCAAAAACAACACCGAACACTACCATCATTCCGAAAAATTCTATCCACAACCATAAATCCTTACAAAGGCGAAAAACCAACTCACGAGAACCCACCGACAAAGACGAGAAACAAGGAGAGCGGCGAAAAGTCTCGCGCGAATCTCCGCGAGAAGGCGAAAATAACTCGCGCGCGTACGTGAGGAGCAGCGACAATAACGCAAGCGAAAACAAGCCGAGTCGTCGAAAAGAAAAAAAAAATCAACAAAACAAATGGCGAAAGTGCGCGCACTGCACACACACTCGCGAGCGAGCCTCGCTGAATAATTCGGAGGATCGGCGACAGTCGCTGTGTTATACGTCGGAAAAATCGATACAGAGACGGTGTGTGTGTGTGTGTGTGAGTGTATAATACAGAGAGACGAAGCTCTCGTGTGGCACACATTTTTTGGACTCGGGTTCGTCGTGGACTTCGGTGAATGAAATAATTGGGATTCGCAGGTGTGCACGGTGAAACATTTCGACAGGAGGGTTAGTGTCGAGTGATTATAAAACCGTGTATCACAGAAGATTTATCAAATAAATAATTACGTTAATTAGTGTAATTCATTTTTTGTTAAATCTTGTGATATCGCACTCCCGGAATAAGACTATGCTAACTCAAAAATTGTTTCGTTGCATTTTCGTTTATAAAATATCTCATATAAAAATAAAAACACATAATACACTGCAACAATTAGTTGAAAAGGGTTAAGAAACCTATAATAGAATAATAAAAATCAAGTAAAAAAAATTTATTTGATGAAAAATTGATTCCATTGACTTGGTTTTACAAAAATATCAAATTTTTAGTTGAAATAGTCTTGTTCTGGGATTGGGATATGCAGTTTTATCATTTGTCAGTAATTTTAAATAGACGGTTGTCTGTGAATGTGAAATATATAGGTGTGCTTTCGTGTGAATTCTACAGATATTTGTCAGTCATTTTCTCTGGCAACAATGTCAACAGTTGACACGCGTATTTTTTACCATGTGGCTCTTTGATATACGTTAGAATACTGTGAGAGATTTATTAGTAATAATTTTTGCTGTGATTAACGAAAGCAAAAAAGTAAATTTTTAACGATTTTATCTGAGATATACGTTTTATTGACAGTAAATCATATAATTTTATTCGGTATTTCAATTAATTCTATGATGTCTAATTAACTAATCATTTTTTTTCTCTGTTCATCGTTGTGATTCATCACAGTAAGTGTAAATAGATGTAAGCTATTTGTAGAGCAAAAAGTTAATTGATGATAAGTGAATAAAAAAAATAACATCAATTATTGTATAATCATCATGTTTAATATGTAGCTTTTTTCTTCTGCATGAATGAGAAAAAAAATATTCACGTTACATTCTATTAGATTATAACAATATCTTTCTCTTTATTCAGTAGCATCGTAGCGCTCAACAACACTTGAATTTTATTATTATTTTTTCCGCGTCCTTTTTTTCTGCTTTTGATCATATGAAACAAAGAGTAGACAATGTTTATGCAATTTCATGCAAGAAATCTCATCGCCTCACCTCGATGAATTATTCATAATTTATAAATTCTATGTTATCAATTGAAAATACTGTATGGTTGGTATAAAAATAAGGAAATCAGATCGATGAAAGATGGTTATGAGAAGAATTATAACCCATTTCGTATCGCTTCCCACGCAGATAGAAAAAAAACTATCGGGGATTTCGAAAAAAATATCCTTTCAGAACCCAATAAATAATAAGTTCTTTGCAATAAACAACACAGTAATGTTTCATAATGAACTAATTTGTTTGCAAAATAAGTAAAGTAAGACGAAGAAATTCTTTTTTTATTTCTTCTTTATTCTACAACGAATTTGGAAGTCAAATTCGCGATGATTTAAAGATGTCACGTTGCATCTCGGCGAGGATTTACAGCTTTTTATTCTGCGTTTAGGAAATTTTTATGCATAATCGCTCTTTGTTTCTATTTTTCGCTGGACGAACTTCATGGAAGCGAAGCTATAACATTAACCGATCATCAATTATTTATGCTGCTACGTAATTATTTGTACGATCAGTAATCAATTTTTAAAGAATTGTGAATTAAAACATGATTTTATAGTCTGTTGTTATTACACGCAATATAAAAAGATGTTCACTTTTATCAATTTTAGCAAGCAAAAAACACCACACCGAATTTTTAATTAAACAATATTGCATCACCGTATGTTATAAAATTTTTCTCCTATGACGTACAAATTAAATTTTTTCACTCTTATCAGCTCTTAAATACAAAATCCACAATACAACCATCACAGAGAACAAATAAATCAATAACTGCAAAAAATCACTATAGCAGTATCTCACGGAACCCTCGAAGGCTGCGCTTGGCGAATCTCCGGCTTTTAATGGGAAGCGTCAACATTTGAATATCGGCGCCTCTATTGGACAACATACGTATATTGCACACGTGCGGACGAGCGAAGGTTTCTTCTGGCAATAGGAACTCATGCGAAATTCCACATACGTTCGGAAACGCGTATGGAGGAATAAAATAAGGATTGGGTGCGCGTTAGCGTTGCGTATTTCGTGGAGGTCGGGATGTTGACGGAAGAAATTCTGAGTTCCTTAGAAACTGGTTAGTTCTATTTGTTTAATGATTTGCGAATAGGAAATCGATATTTTGTGCAATAATAGAAGAAATAAGTGAAGATGCGAGATAAAAAGTCTGTTATAACGAATGAGCACCGATAAAATGATAAAGTAAAATATTTGCCTCAATGGAAGAAATGCTTTGCGGTCGTAACTAAAATATTAGTGATAACTGAGTGTATAAGGCTAACAAACGTGACTTTTTAAGAATATATCATCTATGTTATGTTTTAAATAAACAAAATACTTTGTAAATGTAACAAATATTTTTTGCTGTTACTTTATAGCCACGACTCTACCAAGTTAAACAAAAGCATCATAATATTAAGTATGTATTATAAATAGTAGTAAACCTAAATGTTCTGTTTTCTAATTTGATTTCTAACATTATTAATGACATTTATTTTTAAATTTATTTGTTATTAATCTGTGCGTATAAACACAACGAAAAATGATGTTACTATCACAATTTCTCGTGCACTCAAAATTCAAATTGTTTATAACTTAACAATTAAAAAATTCTTCCACATTCCACAAACAGTTATCATTGCAAATTAATTCGTTACTCTTATTAATTTTATTCCTCGTGCCGCAAAATTTACTAACACGATTATTTCCGATATCTTCTCTATGCGCTGCACACCTCGTTATCTCATCCGCGGTCGATTCGCGCGAACATCTGGTCTCGTTAACTGGCAAAAAACTTGGCGCGCAAAACCACAACGATGCACTAACTTTTTCCTTCTTTTACGAATAACGGATACACATTATTGTAAATTCAAATCAATCGCCGCCGGTTTTGATTATCGATTTTCTACGCTATGCTACGCTCATTGCCTAATGGATACAGAAGTCTGTAATATGGAAATTTATTGCGAATATGTAGAAGACTTGTAGTGCGTAGTTTCTTTTTGATGTGTGCATTTTGTCGTTTTCAGTATCGGGTTTCATAACGATTGTTTTACGGCTGCGATATTCGCACAGGTCGATAAATTTCATTAAGTTTGTAAATCTCAGCGCAGCGTTTAATCATTTTATTACATTTTTCGAAAGTAATATATTTTATTTTGTAATGATAATCACTGTTATAAAGACCATTTAAATTTTAAATCATTACGATTGACACAACCTCATCTACTAAAACTCACAATAATACACCGAAAGCATTAAAGCCGCAATTAAATCACGCCGAAGAGCCTAGAAAAAATCATAAACATCCAACGTTCACTTTTTTTAGAGCAAGGATGAGCCGCTCGATTCCCCCTCGCTACCCATCCTTCATAAAACTCCGCGCCAGCGATAAACCCGCCTCTAATACCTCCGCAAAAAAGAAAATAAAAACAAAAATAAAGGAAAAAAAAAAAACAGCAACGAAACGATCGTATCCATCACCTGCTATCTTCCCCGCTATCTCTCCGCGCTTTTACAATCGCCTAACGAAGGAACAGCGCGTTAGGTAACGCAAAACTAAAAACTCCGCGCTGCGCAGGTGTATATAATAACAGGCGATTATTGACAATGGCCGAAGCGTGTATTATTGGAATTTTTCTCGAGAGTGGCGCGCAAGCGCAAGCGCCTGGGAATCCATTACACGACACGTGCGTTTTGCTTCGGTATTATAATCTTGTGGACAAATTGAAATTCCAGTGTTTCTCGTTCTTTCTTTCTCTTTTTTTTCTTCTTTATCGCGGGATTACGGGGAGAGGGAGGAGTCGCGGCGCGTGATGCGCGTCTGCGAGGCGCGAATGCAAAGGAGTGCACGGTGGACCTTGAGATGCTGGTCGCGGCTCTTTGTCGATGCGGACTGCGGGAAGAGCGGAATCATCGGTTTTGGTATAGGGAGGATTCTGCGTGAGTGTGGAGTGATGGAGAGGTGAAGGGTTAGGGTAATATTGTAGTAATAATGAAATACTGATGAGTCAATTTTAAATTCAAATTTGACGCCTCAAATTTTACAGAACGAGAAATAAATATAATTGTACCTAATCAAATATAGGTGTATTAGATCGAATTATGCGAAAGTGGGACATCGTTGTTTTCTCTTACTATAGACTACTATCGATATACAAAGTTCGAAGCTAATATTAAAATATGTCAGCAAATGGCAGGATTTTATTCGATTTCGAGTAAATTTTATTCAAATAGCATATGTAGGATTCAAATATTTGCTTGTACCTTCTTATAATGCTGTTCTATTTATTATTATATGTCTTAATTTTACATAATTTGGTCTACATTTTCTTCATTGCTAATTATCTATCACTACATCGATAAAATTTTACGGACTTTGGACACCTTTGTGATCATGAATAATAACGAATTCATTAAATTAGTTCTATTATACGATTAGTTTCATTATACACTGAAATATTTGTAATATTCGGAGTTCCGGTAATGTCTCGCGTTTTACTGGTCAATTTAACACAATGTACCCGGTACACGCGAGTCTGGATCGAACAGCAGAGGAGAAAGAAGCACGGAAGACCTTGACACTAACGCAAGTAGTAACATTCCGGGGCTGGTCGGCCCTGCGACTCGAGCACTTCCTGCTTTACGGTTTTTCGAGTTTTTAACACGTAGCAGTGGCGGTTTACTCGATTTTTTTTTTACTTTCTTTTGAATGAATTTTAATATCACGAAAAAACTGAACGTTTTTTTAACACCACTTTGTACATTGCAAAATCGAGCTCGAGGATGTATTTTTTAGGAGCAACTATACGAGGATAATATAAAGTATCTATTTTTGTAAACTATGAGAGTAAGAGAGCCCTGAATTTATTTGCATTATTTTATATTTATCAAAATGCTAATTTGTTTCCTTTCAATTCTAAAAGCTAAATATAACGTTTGTTTGCTTTCTCGAATCACTGATACTGTATTGTATAAAATATGTTTTCTTAATCTTCGACACGTGCGCATATTGATACAAAAGTTATGAAAGAAATTAAGGAAAATTTAAAAGCAATAATTTACTTTTGCAATTGCATTGTTTTGTTTGCCACAATCAGAAACGAAAAAATAAAAATCAAATTTGGTATGTAAACAAAACTTTATTGTATATTAACACATCTGTCCATGCATTCAATCAATTTATCACTGATCACGCATTGAAAAAACAAATGTATGCAACAGTTGTTCAAAACTAATTAATTTTGTTTCTAGCTTAATAAATGCATAGCTCAGTAAGTGCTGCATCTAAATAACTTGATTAATCTTAAAGAATAACGAATATTAGATGACTAATTGAGATGATACTTAAAAAATTACTTATATTTATAAGAAGAAGTTAGTTAAAATTGTAGTTAAATTTAACAATATAGACAATAGTATAGTACAGATATTCATATATATAGATATATATATAATGATGGCTTTGTGTAAATTCAACCAAAAAACTACAGTGTACTCTCGATAATTCGAACATTCCTTATTCGCACGTTTCACCGGTCTCAATTCTACTCATTCCCCTGCTAAGCCACACGATCAATCAATTCAAATTCCCCCCAAATGCCATGAAATCCACTCTCATCAACTCCAAAATCACCCTCTAAACTCAAAAACCACTTTTCAAAACCCAAAACTCCCTACAACTCTAAATCTCCCTACTCCGCCCCCATCTGCAAACCCAACACCTCCCACTCGATCTCCACGACCCATCGCTCTCATCCAACAGCCTCGACTGTACAAAGCAACGACAGCACGTCACGCTACTGTCTCCACTCCATCTCTCTCTCTTTCGTTGCGCAAGACGCCGCAGCCGACGACGACTGGCGCGCGATTAGAAAATGTATTTATATTGCGAGCGCGGCGACTGTATAGGTGTGCGGGAAAAATGTGGGAGTAGGATCCGCGCGAAACAAGTGGTTGCACCTCGGCGCACAGCTGTTGCGTCGAGCCGCGAGGATTCCTTGTACGTGGTTGATTGGGAGGCGCTCGAATTTGATGGAGGTGAGCGGGGCTTTTTGGGGAGGACGTTATGTGACTTTCGAGGAGACGAGCGTGTTGGGTTCTTGGGTAGTGGGGTTAAGTGGGTAGTTTAGGATGATGCGGTTAGAAGGAGGAATGAAGTTGAGAGCGGGTTTTCTAGAAGGTTTCGTTATAGGTTTTTATTGTGGAAGGAATTTGGGATTTTTGTTTGCAGATTTGTTGAGTGGTTGTGTGTACTGGATTGGCTTTAGTTCTTTATACGATAGTTTTGTTTATTTTTAGGTTTATTTATTTATTAGTTAAATTTACATACATATATAGTTGTTATTTAAATGGAAATTTGTACTGAATTACAAATTCTTTATGCGATGTATATCGATTTAGTATTTTTTATTTCTGTAAATAACTAAGAAGTATGGGCAAATTTTAAGTGAGTATTCTAATGTAAATTACGCTCATGCGAGTGTAATTAGTAAATAAACTGATATGCATATTATTATAAACTAGTTCTTAAGAATAATGTGTCAATGTTTTAATAAGAGTGAAAATGTGGGAGACGAGGTCCGAAACTCGTAATGCTCTTTAAACGTATATTTGCTTACAAGCTGTGTACTTACGGTTTCGAAAAGGACCAAATTTAAAATTACGAAATCGAGAAAACTTAAGCGCTCATAAATGGAAATACGGAATGTGAATTTACAAATCTTAAGTAAATGTGGTTAATACAAGAATTAGATTTCCTTATTAACGATTACTTTCATTAATGATCGAGCGAATTACAGAAATACGATTTCGTTATTTTAAACTAAAATTAAGTTATAGTAGTTATTAAAATTCTTTATTAAAATTATGCCCAGATTTAGAATTTCTAAACCAAAAATGTAACTAAAATTTATAACAATTTGATTGCCTCCATTTGAACCTTTCATTTTTATTAAATTTTAATTTTCATTCTTGTACACTATACTGCACAATTTATCAAATTATTGAAAATCTTTACAAAGCAGCTACAACCCATTACAAAATGTATTCACGCGCTTCTAAAATAACAAAAATTTCACATAAAAAAGCCCCCAAAAAGCAACTCACTCGCCGATCATCATCACCGCGATCGCCACTCATACTCGTCACCACCTCCGCCCGTGCACTTACCGATCTCAGTCGCGGCTCGCTGCACTCGGTCTCTCCCAGCAGCCAGCAATCCTCGCCTCGCAAAGTGTCTCTCTCTCTCTCTCTCTCTTATCCCCTCAACTAAGTCCACAAAACACTTGGCTCTCCTCTCCTCTCTGCTCCCTCGCGCACTGAGTCTTCTCACTTTCTCTCTATCTCTCTCCTCAAAATCTGCGCGCGCGCGCGTTAAAAATCGGCTTGTCTCGGCACGACGGCTTCCCTTCCTCCAAAATCAAGATCCAAATAAGAAAAGAAGAAAGAAGACACACTCGTAAATGGAGATCCAGAGCTACGAGTGTCCGATCGTCGTCGTGCCTGACGACTGCAGTTCTGGCCTGTGGCGAGCGAGCGAACGAGCGAGCAAGCTCAGCGCGTTGCGATGCTTCTCGGCGACTGTCGCGGCGGCGCGGCGCGCATTACCTTTTAACCGGCGCGCCATGTTGCTGCTACGGCGGCTACCGTTCGCTGCTGCTGCTGCTGCTCTCCTCCCTCCAGAAGCCCGCGCGCCCCTACCTATGAGGTGGAGGCTATGCTTCGACGCGTGTACGCGTGTACACGAGTGCTGCCGATTTGTGTTTGTGCGCGATCCGCGGCGCATTGCCCCCTCGATGATGGCTTTGTGTGTGTGTGTGTGTGTGTGTGGGATGAGGGAGTTTTGGAGTGAATTAGAAGGAGTGGCGATGTGTGTAAGTCGATTTTTTACCGATTCCGTAAGAGGAGGTTGGGGCTTCGACGCGATTGTGTGTATTGGTGTATACTGAGTGAGGGTGGAAACTGTAATATGAACGGTAAATACTAAGGTACAAATGTTTCATTTCCACACAATACAAGGTAGTTTTTTTTGATACAGCGAAACAATGCGTATTTTTTATTAGTTATATTAGACATTTGAATACGTTCTGACAGTTTCTACCGTTGTTGTGCGTATGTGTGTCTCTATATTCCATTCTATCAAGAATTGCTAGTGGAATTTTTATGAAACTTGTTGCTTTTACTTTGGCATCGTTAAACTTAGGTCACGAAACAAGTATTTTTGCAATCGGCTATGTAGTTTCTCAGTTACATTAAAATAGATTTTCTATTATTATTTTTGTTAAATTTGTGTTTTATGAAGTATTAAGGTTTTAATGCTATTAATAGTTTGACATATCAAAATGTAAAAAATATCAAGTAAAATTAAAATTATTAAGTGAAGTGTATTAAATTATGTTAATCGTTGAACTAAAATTAGATAAAAAAATAAATACCTTTTATTTGTGAAAGCAAGCAAAAGTTTGGACCAATACGGACTTAAGTCGTTATTCATAGAAAGAATGTTTTCTCGACAAACTCGACTATATAGGTGTATTAGGATGATTTGGCGTTAAAATTTGGGACAACATAGGATTATGTTGTTATATTATGATCCAAGCTTTATGGTAGTAGATTACATACAACAATGGATTTAGGTTGTTTTTTCGCTAATTAGGTACCATAGTAAGTAGCATTAAATTATTTGTAAGCAAATTCTAAGTTAATAATTAGCTTATATAACAAAAAGATTTAAGTCGTTATTCCGAGTCTAATGATTTGTTTTTCCGTTATACTTGTAAATACCTATATTCTTCGAGAAAAAAATTGGTATGAAAGTAAATAATATATATTTTTCCGAATATTTAAGGTCCTCAAAGTTTTGCGAGTTTAGACTATAACTTTAATTTACGGAGATTTAAATCTCTTACACGGAAAAAGATAGTTAGTAAATTTTACTTAGTTGTTGAGCAATTTTTGCTTAAAATGTTGAGCAAGACTGGATAAGCAGCATTTACTCGACAGGTTAAGTGATTTTCACTTAACTCGTCGAGCTGAAGCAGTGAGACAAATTCTACGTATACAAACATGCTTTTATGTTTTTATCAAGTTAATAACATTTATTTGTTTACAGCTAAATTTTGAAAAAACTGGAGGAAAGTGTCACAAATTGCAAGCGCCTTAACCACTTAGACCAACGCGCGAACTGTTTTGTTAGTCGCGAATTCAGGGTTTTAGATTCTCGCGCGAGCATTAGGCATATTCTGCTTAATGTTAAGTAAATTTTACTGAACTAAAATTCAGCGATTTCTACTCAACCAACTTAAGCAAATTTTGCTAAGGATTTTTTCCGTATACTGTCGATTTAAGCTATCCAAGATTTCGAATTTTTGATAATTTAAGAACATTTATAATAAAAAGGAATTTTTGACAATCTGAAATATATGACAACTCGCGATATATAGATGCAGTTTTTTTCGGCAAATATATATTCTTTAGTGACAGATACTGATTTTTTACGATGATCTAACATCTTTTTTTAAGATCAAATTACACACTTGTAATGTTTTCCTAATAGCCGGCTTCTGGAAACGCTCGGTAAACACGCAAAACCTATATATTTCGAAAGAATTCAAGCTATTTTTTTTAATTTACAATGAATTCCCATACAAAATAACATTTTTCGCCGTGACTTAATCTTTGTCACTAAATAGCTCTATATATTATACTCCTTAGAGTTATACAATTCCATTAATAACAAAAAATTGTTTTCTAAAGGTCTACCGTTTAAGTTGACATTACATTACATAACGATTCACCAGCAGACAAGAGCGTGACATCCCGTAGTATTACCGATCGAATAATTCAAAATGGATCAAGTTAGACTTTCAAATCGCCATGAACACCTTATAAACCAGTAAACTCTTCCATGTCTACGCACGTAAACATATTATTCCGAAAACCTCGTTCACTTATGTCCTCGAGATTTTCTGCAAGTTGGATTTATTTATTTTTTCACAAAAATCTAAAAGTTTAATTGGTACGTCTAGACTCTTTCTCTTGTATAAAAGTTACAAGAATAGTACTAATGCTTGTGCAGATACAATTTTAGTTTGCAATTTAATTCTGGATAACAAAATTCATTTGCTGTGAAAAAAAAACATTTCATACAAAAATGTAATTTTTACTTTCTGCTCAATGAGAAAATGATCATACAAGATTGAAAAATTAGTTTTTCTGCATTTGAAGAACAAATTATTTATGTAAATCGGAATTTGTATCTAAATGCTTGACAAACTTGTTGACAGTAGTAGATAAATAACAATTAGCAATTGTAGCTGCACATACCATAAATAACCCCTTATGGACTAAATCTGCAGAAATTTCTATAAGATTTACTATATAATTTTTTGCATATTTTTCTCCAGAGCTTTAAGACCTTGCGAGTGTTTCTGCGGGTTTATCTACGTTTGTCTACAGATTTTTTCTGCAATGTTTTTGTCTGCCAGAATATAACACACAAATCTACAAGCAAAACGCTTGCAGAAAAATGTGTAGATAAGCATAAACAATTTTTTTTTATAAACACCTGTAAACCAGTAAACTACACCTCCAGATATAAAAATATAGTATTTCCAACCTTATACTTATGTACTAAGAGCAAGTTGTACTTATCAGATCTACAATCTCATCAAAGCCAACTAGAAATTTCTTTCCGTGCATGTTTTCTACTAAATTTTCAGAACTACCGTAACAAACCGACAGAACCCAATCTCATATCAAGACCCAGACAAGATTCATTTTTACAAAAATTTGGATTATTTGCTATCTAAAAATGTGTAATTAAAGTCTAAAAATTAACAAATTCTGATTTTATGCAAACAAGAGCTTATCAGGAATTACTCATAACTGATCAGGAACTGGATTCGTGTCGGTGCTTACTAAAATTTTGCTATTTTCTCTCCGTGAATGTACGAAGATTCCACAACATCTCACTGTGACGTCAGAAGAGTCTAATACGTCACCCATGGCCCCGCGCGACACCGCGTTGCGTCGACTCTACCATAACAGCAAGCTATACCAAGCGCCGTTTGTCGAAACAAAGGATATTAGCATAAATACGCGATGCGTGTGCTTTGATTGTTCTTTTTGGGGAAGAAGGTTCGCGATTGTTATGCGCTGGTCAACGGTGAAATACAGAGCACTGGGAAAATTTTCGGTCACGATGTTGGGCAGTGGTGAGGCGAGTTTTCCGACGAGTTTGGGATTCGATGCAACACGTGTCAAAAGATGTAGGTTAACTCGATGAAGCAGAGGTTACAAAATGAATATTTCTATTGTTAAAACAAAGTATTTTTTATAGAAATGTTGGATTTTTTTGTAATAAGGATTTTAGAGGTCGTAATAATGTTGAAAGTGTAATAGATTCTTAAATGTAATTTACACGTGCAAAAATATTAATAAAACATCATACTTTTACTTACGTGATAGAATAGTATTAGTGAAGAAATAATGCTCTCGACTAACCTGTAACATACAGAAAAAACTATGATTAGAGAACTATTCCAATTTATAAAAAACAAAAAACAAAATCCTTCCTATTTGCTTTTTCAGCTATTCAATTGAACATTTAGAATATTCATATATATGTTAAGGGAAGCTTCGATTAAAGCATTGGCACAGTTTTAAAACAATGCTTACAATCGTTATTATGGGTATGTACTAGTTTAGTATTAGTGCACTGTATACATTTTTACATGAATTTAACGCCTAGGTACAAGAATTTACATTTACCAAAGGTATGCAAAGTAATTGACAAAACTAGACATACGTTTTATTGCACATTTAATAAACTACCAAATGAAATAAAAACTGTGTATGCCAAAAGTTGTAAAAAGAGGATCGAATAAATTAATTAAGTAATTAAAATAATAAATTAAGTGCAAAATAATTCCGCCTACAGATTTTTTGTTTTTATTAATAAGTGGTCTTCGCATTAAACTTTAATGTTAGTTTAAATTCTAGTTAGGGTAAGTTTGGTTTTAGATTGTTAGTTTTAGTGCATACTTTGTTATTTACACCGTCGGCAGATACTTGTTTATCTCTGTGGAATGCAATATTTATGCACATACATATAGTGCGCTCAGAGAAATAGACTTTAAAATCAAAAGGAATAAATTTGAATAAGTTGCTGCAAGAAAAATCATTGTGAACCGAAAGTTTTTTTTTCATTTCAGAGAGAATCATTTTGATTCAAGTAGAATCTTCTTTATTTGAAACTTTATTGAATATTTGTTTGAAATGACTATTACAGCTTGAATATTGTTTCGAATATTCATTAACATTTATTGAATATTGTTTGAAGATTCTACTTCAAGTAAGAAAGATTCTTTTTGTGTGAATAAGAAGAAGTTCTTGTTCACACCTATTTTCCTCTTAGAAACTCATTCAAAATTATTCTTTTTCGTTAAAAATCTATTTCTCTTAAGGTGATGCTAAACCCCGTGCTACTGGTAAATACGAGGAATCACTATTTTCACTTAATTTTCTATTTTAAGGAAATATCTCTCTGGAATGTTGTTGTTTTTTATTGGAACAGCAACGTACCAGAGAGATATTTATTCAAAATTGTCATCAAGTGTCCCACCCGTGGGAAACGATTTTCGATGAGGCTCGTGGGGGCTGCTTTCTAGTACCCAAAAATAAAGTCCAGTACTCGTAGTTTGTTCCAATTGGCCTTTGTTCTCGAGATCTGAGCTATTTTACTCCAAATATGCGTTATTTTAATGAAATATGGTATCTCTACTTTATATCTTTATTATGTAAGTTTTGATGCTGAAAAATAAGTTCAAAACCTAAATAATAGGTAGGTAAAAAGCACTTTATTTTAAGCTTTGTTTCGTACAAAAATATCAATCTGGTCCAAAGTTATTAACAGTTAAAAATAGTGACAGAAAATGTATGAAAAATCAACGAATGTATTAGAGATACATTTCCTTGAATATTCATGCATTTCAGAATCCATCTTTAATTGTTAATAACTTTGGACGAGATTGATATTTTTATACGAAAACAAAGCTTAATTTAAAGATTTTCGCCTACTTTTATTTACCTTTTGAACATTTTTTCCAGCATCAAACCTTATATAGTAATGATATGAAGTGGAGGTACCATTTTTCATTAAAATCTCGAGTACACGAGCACATTGGAACCAAATTCGAGTATTGGACTTCATTTTTGGGTACTGGAAAGCACATCTCAAAGCCACATCGAAAATCATTTCCCACAGGTGAGACACTCTCCTTGTTCGTCTTACATTGATACAGTAACCTGTTTCTTAACTAAACCAAACAAATCTCTCTCTCTCTCTCTCTCTCTCTCGCTCTCTTTCTCTCTCACACACCTTAATTACCATCCAGCCAGATCACACAAGCTCACTCGCGCCAAGTGTTAATGGCTGCGTTGCATATACATGTGGTATAATGTACTCGCTCCTTATTCGACGCTGCAGGCGTCGTGACGTTTGTTTGACTTTTATGACGCTTCGGGAAGCGTGACGGCACACGTGGCCGAATCGCAGAATCTTCGGGAATACATCGAAAACTGCGTTTTAATCAGTGCCAGTGACGATAACTTATCAATAGAGTTCCATCTTCGGCTCTCTCTGTGTGTATAACGCATACTGCATTGTTTTTCTAGCTTCGCGAAAAATAGATGTGTGATATGGACGAATTTGTGGAAGTTTTAATTTTTTATCGGGAAAGATAAGGAATTAATAATTTGTGACTATCATTATTGGGCTCTTACATATTGCACCCCTAGAAAAAAACTAGGACGATCCATTTTTTTAATTCGAATTTTTGTACATAAAATTAGCTTGT
This sequence comes from Gastracanthus pulcherrimus, assembly GCA_949152435.1. Taxonomy (NCBI): domain Eukaryota; kingdom Metazoa; phylum Arthropoda; class Insecta; order Hymenoptera; family Pteromalidae; genus Gastracanthus; species Gastracanthus pulcherrimus. The sequence goes on from OX424575.1 coordinate 7,958,598, forward strand.
CTGAAAATAGAAACTCGTAGTACACTTCGAGAATCGATTAAAGAAGGTTGAGGAAGTATAATAATTAAACAATGAAATTCAAGTAACAAATTGTTATCTCACTAAAAATTGCCGATACTTGCTTAGTTTTACGAAAACATAGAATTGTGCGTTGTCATAGTTTTGTTCTAGGGGTGCAATATGGGCAAATCCAAAACATATTTAACTTTTGGTGTTGATTTTTTTTGCCATCTTCATTAACTGTATTTTGGTTTCTTGATGAGGCACATGATTAAATAGGGAAGAATATCCATTTTTAGTTAATTGTATATTCTTGTAGATCATGGTATAGCTTCTTTGTAAACTTTTGGTATTTTTACGGCATCTTTCAAATTGAACAAGATATAAGTAAAACTTTATAAACGGTGTGACGTAACTCCGGCCGGCACCTTTTGATGTTCTAACGTTCTGACGTCACTCAAAGGATCTTTAATTTCGCAAATTGAGTTTTCATTTTAAAATTAGAAAAGGAATGTACGTCGGCTTAGGTTCTCTACCATATGCACAAGTGCCGATAAAAAAAATTCATTTTTTATTCTTCCCTATTAGTGCATACATTTTTACATGGAATTGCGTTATTAATATTCGTATAAGACTATAAAAAATGAATACGTTTGACTATTAAAATTAGCGATTTAGCACATGGCGCAGTCATCAGATTACTAAATAAATACTAATCTTTCATTTTCGAAAAAAGAGTTTTTACCACTATTCGACATACTTCTAAGTCAACTTTTGCACTTTGAACTAAAAATTATACATGCATGCACGTGTGCACTCACATACTTGATATCACGCCTATATTTTGGTTATTACTCTTTGAACGAAATAGTCAAAGCAAACATATATAAAAAAAAGGTTATTTGCCAATCCCATTCGAAAGCAGTAAAGTTACAACTCCTAATGGTGCGTATATTTGCTCACGCATCCTTTTCGAAGCCCGATCAGCCTCGCAATCCCCGTTCAGCTCGATTCTCGTGAATTTCACACGGTACTGTAAGCTAGTGCGTATACGCGCTCTCGCAGCCGGTGCTCTGCGTTAATTTATGCGCGAGCGGATTTTTGGCTGCCGACCTTTGAGCGAAGCGTTAATTCACCGGATTTGTGCGCATTACGCCGTAAACGCCTATTATGCGAGAACTTTTCACGGACTGTCATAAATAGTATATATGGGAATATGATTAAAGTGTCAATGTCAGACGCGCGCGTGTGCGGCGTTACTTCACTTTTATAAGCGTCTAATGAAAAAGAGGAACTACGAGTGCGGAAAACAGGGGATTCCCTGTGTGATCGGCGCGAGAGGCTACGATCCTGAATCCGTGAGATGCGTTATTTATGCGGTAAATAAAAGCTTGATGTTCGTTTGTCTGGTGCCGATGGGTAAATATAGTCGAAGCGGACTGCCTCGTTAAATCGTGTGTGTTATTGTGTTTTGAAGAAAATTATGACTTAGGATAAAATAATCAATTTTATAAATTCTTGTAGACATTTCAATTTTATTTTTATGACTTGATAAATAGTATAAATATTTACTTAACCAGTATAGCTTAACCAGTTTTTCCTTTTTCAATCTAAGATTTTTAACATATTTTAAGAAGTGTAACCGTATATGATCAATTACCCTTTTTATTGACCGATAATGGTTAGAAAACGACCTAATGAAAAGGTGATGCACGATTATATAGGCAATTTTTAACGGGTTGTCTTAAATCCTACATTCTACAGTAGTACAGTAGTAACATTTATTAAATTTAATGAAAACCAATATACGCACTTAGAATTTGTAATAAACAAATATAATTTTGGCATAAATCTAACGTTTTTCAAATGCAGTTTCACGTATTTTTAAAAAAATTGTGTTCTAAAGATTTCCTGAAAGTTTCCAGTCAATCCGTGAAAAATTGCCACTTTAATTGTGCACCGCACATTATACTTCCCTCATTTGAACATTTCCAAGTACTATCCCTTACAAAAAACCGCTGCCAATTCATTGGCACTTAGTTTCCTCAAACTAAATAAATTGTTCCAATATGAATATCTTTATTCTAATAGATTATTTTAAATTGCTATATTTCTTTCTTATTAATAGCTCGAAAAGGTGTTTGTTTTATCATCAATGAGCACCAGTTGGCAAAAATAAGCGCGACGTTCGCAAGATATAAGCGATCAAAAAATAGTTTGAAAGAAATCATAACCTCAAATATCTTGAAAAAATCCGCATGATCTGGGTAAATAATTTAGTCAAGAGATAGTTAAAAGCTAACTTTCTGGAAATTTTCAAAAACAATAATGCTATTTTACTTAAGTTATCGTACGACATAGAAAATTGATCTTTTTTACAAAATGATTTTTTTCTCGGCAAAAGAAAAATAAAATGGCTTACAAATTTTACTGAATATTCTTTTCCATATTCCTAATAATCTCAAATTTTTACAAAAACTTTTCATCCTATGTTTCCGAGATATTACCATTTAAACAAAAAATGACGTTTTCGTATATAACAAAATAAGACCTTATCTAATTTTTCATGTCGGAAAAGTTAGGTAATTTTATGCTCTTTCAAATGTCTTTTCGATGGTTTGATGATATTTTTAAGGTATTAAAAACCCGAAAATTGAAAACCCGTTAAAAAATAAAAATGCTTCGGAAATGCATACTCAACTTGAATGTGAACAGTGTAAACACTCAATAATTGTGTATTTTTTATAAAAAAAATGATCGTATATTGCCTTAAAGAACCCTACTTTATATGGAACAAAATATGAAAACTTAGGTTAAGGGAAAAATTGAATAAGCTTGAAATAGTTATACATTTTTTCGATTTTTAAATCAGGCTTATTCACTTAGCATTAACAATATAAAGTTGATCGAACTCTAAACCTCATAGAAAAATAAAATAAAATGTTTTCATTGAAAAAACGGTTGACTTGATGATTCTATTTATCCAAATATGCATAAAAACCGCAGAGCACACATCAAGCGATCGAGTCATGGTCATTAACCTTTATCTCGTTTGAATTATATTAAAATAAAGTGGAAAAAATCGAGTCTATTCTGCGGTGAAAATTATATCACTCCCAAATATAAAAAAATTTGGACATTCATACCCTGTTATTAATTTGTTACACATGTCTGAAGGAACCACGCAAGCTAATTACTGTTTACATCAACACACCATACAAACAAAAACAAATCCCATCCAACATACTCCACAATTCACAAAAAAAAGTTTCGTTCTTTCCCGCGCGTCTGATCTGCGTAAATCTATCGCATTTCACAGCGTCAATAATAGAAAAACTTCCCAGTAAATCGTTAATCGACGTCTCTGCCGGAGTCAATTAGGATTTTTCCACTGTGAACAATATTTCCGCGGCTCGATAATTTATAAGAATACCAGAATCATAGGTCGACAAAAAAAGGCAGCACCGAAGCCGAGAGAATAGCCTTTTGGAAATTTTTCGTGAGTTCACGTTCAGCCGCGTCAATGTGTATTATAAAATCGGAATTATTTACGCGTGGCGAAATGAAAAAAGGAAGGAGGAGTGATAAAGAAGAAGATAGGAAGGAAGATATAGGGACGTTGACCAGTGCTTTTTGTGCCATCATCGATTCTATATATCGATGAATTTGCGCGTTTGAGTATGATTATTGTTGTAGTTTTTGGACCGGTGCACGTATAAGTCACGAGGTTGAAGCGTGCTTTTCTTACTCGGACCAATGCAGTTAAATATATTTGATACAATGTGTTCATTATAGACAAAACCTTCCAATATATTCTAACTGTCATTTTTGTGTCCTTTACTAAAATTTGGTCATGACTACAAAATTAAAGTTGTTAATGACTCTGCTTTTAATTAATTATTATTAATTGGCAAAGTTGTTTAAATTTGTTTTCATATAATTCGGATCACTATAAAACAGCAAATTTCCGGGAGAACAACTTTTACTCGTTCATTTTTCAAGCAAAAAAATTATCATGATTTGTATAATATACAATGTTTTGAAAAGAACCAGTTATCAAATGAAGTCTATTAAAGATCTTTTAACACAAATGTGCAATAATCGCGTTTTTTAGACTGTTGACGTTGAATGCAGCAAAATCATGATGATATTTAGGAAGCATCGGGCGATGACTAAAGAATGAGTTTTCGAATTTCGGATATAAAGAATTGATTGAGATGAAGTTGCAAAATTCTTTAACGGTGTGTGAGAAGGGAATTTTTCCTATGGGGATTTTTTGCTCTGAAATATAAATTTACTGACGTCTGTATGAATTCACTGTTATTTATAACGAATAAAGTACGCAAAAGTAAAACCGAATCAAACTGATAGCTTGATAGAAATAGGTTTGATTGTAGCGCAAAAACTTATTAGTTTTAAGGATGCAGCGCAGTTGAGAATCTATTTTCTGTCCATTAACCCCCTGCACAGAAAGCCGAGTATACTCGTCCAAACCGCACGTCATTCTTGTATACATTTTGTATCACAAATTTAAATCCTTACTTTGTTAGGACAGCTACAACCTCTCAAATTAAAGCTAAATGGTATAGCTTTAATTTAGAAGATGTTAGAAATTTGCAGAAAATATTGTTACAGACTTACATTCGATTTAATCCATATACACGAAAATAAACTTCTGCGCAGGAATGTTAAGGTAGTTGTAGCGAGATTCGACTTTCTTAGGAATCTTCTCAAATTTTTACTATAACTATAACAATATTATACATATACGGTTAAAATTAGAATGGACTGTCATATGTGATATATATATATATGTGTGTGTATATATATATATATATATATATATATATATATATATAGCTATGTACGTATATACAATAATATATGTAATTAATAGGTATATTATAAATATGTATATAATCGATATATATTGCAAAATTAGAAAATGAATATTTTCGTAATTTTTTACTAGTCTCGAGTGATCAGCATCCTTAAAAGTAAACTGCTAACGCTACGAGGGTAGTTCAATAAGTCTTTAGAATAAAGTATAAAAACAATTTTTTTTGGGTAAATTTTTTTTTATTTTTCAACATAATCTCCTTGGAGCTCTATACACTTGGTAAATCGCTTTTTAATTTTTTTTAATCCTTCAGAAAAGTGCGTTTTTGGAAGTTCCTCAAAATAAGCACTTACAGAGGCAATGACATCTTCGTTGTCCGTAAATCTCTGTCCACCGAGCCATTTTTTCAAGTTTGGAAATAAGAAAAAGTCACTGGGGGCTAAATCTGGTGAATTCGGTGGGTGTTCGACCAATTCGAATTTTAGTTCTTCAATTTTAGCCATTGAAACGAAGCATGTGTGAACTCGGGCGTTGTCGTGATGAAAGAGAATTTTTTTTCTCGCCAAATGTGGTCGTTTTTTTTTAATTTCTTCTTTCAGCTGCTCTAATAATGATGCATAATACTCACCAGTAATTGTTTTACCCTTTTCCAAGTAGTCAATAAGTATAATTCCACGTGCATCCCAAAAAACTGTAGCCATAACCTTACCAGCTGACTTTACGGTCTTTGCCTTCTTTGGAGCTGGTACGCCTGTGGAAATCCACTGTTTGGATTGTTCCTTTGTCTCAGGAGTGTAGTGGTGTATCCATGTTTCATCCACAGTCACAAATCGACGAAAAAATTCTTCAGGATTCCGACTTATGCGCGCCACAAAAGAACCTCAGAGGCGACCACTCTATTGCGTTTATTCTCAGCTGAGAGCAAACGCGGCACCCATCTTGCCGATAGCTTTTTCATGCCTAATTTTTCATGTAGAATTGAAACAACTTCACCTATAGATATCCTTGTGGCCTCAGCTAACTCACGCACTTTTAATCTTCTATCCTTCAACACCATATCGTGGATTTTATTGATGATTTCGGGAGTAGTTGCTTCTACGGGCCTTCCTGAACGTGGTTCGTCACTTATTGATGTACGACCACGCTTAAATTCATTTACCCAGTTATAAACCGTTGCTAAGGCAGGAGCAGATGTGCCATGAACTGAGTCCAATTCATTTTTTATCTCATATGGAGTTAAACCCTTTAAATAAAAATGTTTAATTACCGCTCTGAACTCGTTTTTTTTCTATTTTTCTTAACAAGCAATTTTTTTTTTTCAATTGGTTATAAAAACACGTAAACTCAGAAGATGTGGACTGTGACTGCACCATATATCTAGTCGGGAGTGGTGCTGACTGAAAACAGATGATTTGGAGCGATTCGCGCGCCATCTGTTGGTCATTCTAAAGACTTATTGAACTACCCTCGTATTAAGTTTGCTTTTCAAAGATTTCATATAGCTAGCTATTGCGGCAATATACATTATGTACTATAGATAAATTATATACATGATGATAGAAAGAATTTAAATGTTTACAGCGCTACTTTTGCACTCGCAACAGTATTAACATGCATCCCAATATGTAATTTATTATAAAAAAGTATGGAAGCGTTATTTTCATTAAAAAAGTTTCGGCATACCAACGAACCAAAATTTACAATCAAAGGGAGAAAAAAGTATAAAGAGTTGAATTTGTCGATTTGAAATTGAAATAACCTGCAATCCATGAACCTGACTTTATATATTTACAATTTAAATCGGAAGCATTTTAAATACGTAGCTGTGACGTTTTTCAGATATCTAATAAATGCGCCATTTATTAGAGCAGTGGTAATATGTTAAATATATGTATAGTAAACGCAGATCATCGGGAAATTTCCTTGACGTATTAAGTAATATTGAATATGCGAGAATGAAGAAGATCGTTCAAAACGGAAGGATTTAAGAAAGTGGATGTTATTCGTGGGTGAATGACACCTAATTAAAATTTATGACCAGTATTAGACATACTTATCTATAAAAGAATAAATTAAAATAATATTAAATCATCGCGATATACTAAATCCTCAAATTCAATTTTCTAATGATCAAGAAGCAATTATACAATATTGTACACATCCACAAAATAATCATGCTGCCATTTTAAAACCTTTAAAAGCATAATTCTCGATACATCTCTTGCATCAGAAATCCAAGTATGCAACATCACCGCGTGGCCTTGAAAATCTCAAAACCAAATCCGATGAATCACTGCTTCACTTTTTACGAATTCACCGATTACAGGTGCCCCGTAAAATCGCCCGCAGCATCCCCGAAAACAATCACCTTCGTACTCGATATTTATCTCTCACTCTCTGGAGACATTATCGCGTAAAATAACAACCGCAACGAGAGACGGAATCATAAAAATCCGCTCCCAAATATTTATTTCCGTTGCTCTCCGTGTATATATCCACCTGTCACCGCGAGCGCGGTGTCGAAATCGAAACGGTCGTTTACGCGGAACCGCGACGGCGGCGAGTAATTTTTCTTTCTTTCCGCGTCGTAAACATTGCACTGGAAGTGTATGTCTTTGTGCACTTTCTCGATTAGCGATTTTTATTTGGCACCGTTTCGGTGGACGACGGCCGAACGAGGTTTGATCGGTATTAATCGTGTTAGTTTTTCGTACCGAGAAGTATTGGCTGGTTTTGGATTGAGAGTGACAATGAAATTGTGTGTGGTGTACATTGTAAAATTGACATTTAATATGTAAATGTCTTGGTTTCTACTCATTTAAGCATTCACGTGCGCGTGAAAGAAGTATAAAACACTTATTTTAGCATGCATTTGATAAATGCTTTGAATTGTTTCAAATGAGAGATTATACATGCCAAAAAAATAATTTTTATATACGTTACGTAATAATTTGAATGAGATGTTCTTTATATATTGAAAAGATACAATTGCAGTAATTATAGAATATAGATAAGTAAATATTTTTATAAATCTATAACACTGAAAAATACGCAGTGAGTGGAAATCTGTATGTGAAAGAAAATTGCGACATGTATCTTATCAAGATTTATTCTAATGCTTGAAGTATATTAGAATAGTAAATACTTTTATACAGACTAATATTGAACAAACTTAACTTTACATTCAGTATTTCAGATCTGACGATAAACATTATTTTCGGTACAAGTAGAAAACTGATAAATATTCAAATTGTTATTTCTTTTAATTCGCTTTTTGTGAACGTAACAGGATATAAAATGACGTCCAATGCACTGATTGCATTTTAATGCTGCTCTGTTTGTCGATGATAAAATAAAATCAATACTTGTAAGACAATGCGTAATCGCCAGGTGCGAATGAACGCGATGTGCTTTCGCGCATTGAAGTCACTCGCTTTCAGCGATACAGATATTATATACACTCGTGCACCAAAAATATGTACATTACCAAATAATTAAAATTTAATGTGATGTATTCAATATATTTATAAAATATGTAACTTGTTTGTGAAAACATCGATTGGCAAGTATCATTTTAAAAAGTTCCACGGTGTAAATTATTTGATCCTCAGTCAATGTAATATTATACCATAATTTTTTAACTACTTTTTTCATAGATGTGGGTTTTAAGTATTATCTACTGCCAATATAATTACGCATATTGTATATATTTCAAATATGTAAAGTAGAATTTTTTACTCACAATACGATATTTACCTTTGAAAATTTCACAAAAGTTCGTAGAAACGATATAATATTATCCGAAAGGTGAACTTTGTGCTACGAAAACAAAATTAAGAGATATGTATACGCGCTAAGTAGTTCTAGAGGACATTTAAACCGGGCGATGATCTTTCGAAAGAAAGAATACTCGTATGTAAAATTCAAAGTCAAGAGCCTTTTCAAACTCACAAAGACTTACAAGTGCTCAATTTCGAGTAATAGAGTGATTATTGTATTCTTTTTAGAGCATGACACCTTGAAGATAGATGTCATTACCTTCTCTGACAAAGTACTAAATTTAAAGACTTCTAAAAATATTTATCTTCATGTCATAAATTGGCTATAAAAGTATTGATGACTCGGAAATTTATAAAAGTCATGCATCACTTGGACACTTATATCATATCTTAATCATGTCATTTTGTGTAAAATGCATGCATCTTTTCTATCAGATTTCTTAACATATATCTCAAATCGATAAGTTTTATTAAAAAAAATTATTACATTGTATAGTTATTAAGTAACAATAAGCTTTTTTATTATATACGTATTTATAATTTTGAACGGTTCTATCAATAATATGTAGGTTAAGTGAATTGTCATTCAACTTATTAAGTATAAATACAAACATTACCATACCGATAATTAGAATTTCAAATCTAATCAAAATTTACAAGTGTAACTGAATCAAAGCTTTAAATTAACCGAGAGGAATTTACGAAACTATGTGACATAATGATTAGATGCTTAATCTATGCCAGTCAAATGAATTATGTCGAAAGAGCACAATGATACACAATAGAGCACCGATTCATTGTTCGTATCTACTAGATATCAGGTGTATCAGGGTATTAAAATACAGTAATTCAGCTGAGATTATATAATGTTTTGTTACTATTTTAACCCATTTCTTCCCAAGCGGCCATTTTATAGTCGATTGGTTTTTTGCCTAAAAAATTGTAGAAAAAAAAATAATAATAACCAATAGCACTTTTCTGAAGTAAAATTGTCCGCTCTTTCCGTTTATGAAGTCAGAATTTTGAAATTTCCGTAGGAAAATTTAAAAATGGCGGTTTTAGGCAAAAAAACCAATCGACTATAAAATGGCCCCTTGGGAAGAAATGGGTTAAATGATGTTCTATTTTTATAATTATAGTAAATTTTCAAAACCTTTACAAATACAATTTCGTGTGTGATACGAAATATAGTTCATAAAACAAAAGTGCACAATAAACACAAGAAACTAAACTGATAAAACTTATTTCAATGTAACGAGTCTTTGGAAAAATTTGCATTTTCACTGTTCATATTTAGTAATTGTTTAAAATGTTTGATCAATTTCTGAAAACCTTTTGCAAATAAAATGAAATTTTTCAATTAGGGAAATGTTTTCTTTTCCAAAATAAAAGAATATTTCAGTCTAGTTTCAAAAAGATGGATTAAATTTTAGAATACGCACATAAACACTTTAATTCTCAATCCAGTATTCGATGAGAAGTCATGGTACATAGAAGATATTTCTTATCATACTCAAAATTATGTTTTATAACTATTATTACTTAAAATTAAATTTGAATTATATAAATACATTATTTTAATTATTAGATGCACCATTTCTCATTAATAATATCTCAATAGTTCCTTGACAACTACATATACGACTATTTCATGTTGTACCAAAACTTCTCAGTATACTTGCTGCAACAATTACAATATACAGACTGCGCTTTGCAGATTCTGAAAAACTCATCCACCACCCAAAAACTCGCTCCCACGTTTTCCCCTTATCAACGATAAAAACGCCCTGTGTTCGCGAATCGAACGCCGCCGATTAGACCCCGATCGGCGCAGTCCGCGAATCGCCCGGCGAGCCATAAATCTCGCGGTCGAAGGACGCGGCGAAAGAGAAAGAAGTCGCAAGGATTTTTGGCCGGACGCCAAAACGGAGTCTCCTCTGTTCCGTTTTCTCGCGCTTCGGCCGGATTGCGAGTCCGCGTTTGCGTGGCTGAATTCACGTATCGATGACTTCGTTGCTGAAATTATTGGTATTTTGCAGGTGTTTTGCGAGTGTTGGGTGGCTTTCTTTGTTTGTGATTTTATTGTTGTGGAAAGATGCATTGGAGGTACGATTTAGAGAAGAAAGGATGTAGGTGAACAAATTGGTGTATAAGAGTAAATAGGGTACAAGTGAGACAGAATTGATGAATCTCAACGATTAAGTCGCCAGGTATTTTGTACGAATGTCTAACTTAGCCGTGACGAATTGTATTTAAATGTTAATATCTGTGTCTTAACGGTTAAGAACCGAAACTTAACCGTTAAGAACTGTGTATATAAGGAATTCTATTTTAAAAAAAATCCTGCTGATAATGACTTACAACAGAAGCGGAAAAAATGTTGGGGCATCCCCCTACATCCGTGTTCCATTGTTTTTTAGGTCATACAATATACAAAAAAAATCAAACATGCGAAAAAGATCTTGTGACACTGTTTTATATATATATATATATATATATATATATATATATATATATATATATATATATATATATATATATATATATATATATATATATATTAATTTCTCTTATAGAAATTTAACATGGAAATTATGGACTAAAAATTATCAATATTGATATAACAATTATTCTACTTCTGAGAAGACAAACAATTTTTTGCATAGAAAATGAAAGAAAAGTAAAGTAGAAGAGTAAGTTTTAATTTTAGACGTGCCCCGCTAAAATTTTTTAGCAATATCAATTAAAATAAGATCAATCAAAAATAATAAATAGACACAAAAAAATTACTAAATATTGTAATTTTTCTTTTTTGATTATTTTTACTGTTAGTCTTTGCAAGGGTCATCGATATATGTCCTGATTAAGTTTATAAAATTAAAAAGTATGTAACAAATATTATATACTAACAAGAAGAGTGCACTCTGCTGGAAATGGATTTGATTCTATTCTGTGGGAGGTATTTTCAAGTATTATATTCTTTTTTTTAACGTCGCCATATTTGTGCTCCTATATGGTGCTAATCTACGACGGAGGTCTGTGGTGTGTTTGTAAACAAAGCACATGTAATTTTTATAGAGGTGCTTGTATCAATCAGCAGAGACTAAGAATCAAACTCGGGTCACCGACGTGGGAATCCGACACTCTACCGACTGAAAAAATTTATATCCAATACCCTTAGTTGTATCACACAGATCTTGTTATTAAGATATCAGTTGTTTCTATCAAAATGTACGTGCAAGAGAATTTACTTCGATTTCGACCGATAACGGAGTTGAAGCTTTTCGAGAAAACTGGAAAAAGTAATTCTAAAGAAATATTTGAAATAGCAAAATGTTAAGGATGGGGTTAAATTTTACAATAAAAACAGAACTACCCTGGTAGAAAATTAATCTAGAACTATGTAGATCTATCTAGTTTGCCAAGGAAATAATCGAGAGCCTCGATAAAACTAGATAATTTTCTACCAGGGTAGTTATAATACAATAAGTAGAAAATTTAAATCTCAATTCTAATTACAGATATTAAAGTATAACAAGTAATAGTTTGTCCTTGTGTTTTTGTATCGACGTTTAAAGGTCAAAAAATTGCAAAAGTGAAAGTCTAATTTCAAACTGCCGCTATTTTCAGAATCTTTTTTTTTATAAATCTGCTATCGTCGATATAGCCACAGATTAACTGATTAAGAAACCGTTTTTTTGCTTAGATAATTGACTCGTGTACGCCATAAGGAAACTTTTTTTTCACGTGCTTTTCGAGATGTCCCAGATTTACCGTTAATTATTATTATTCATGTCGAAAAATGTGTGAAGCTAAATTTAAATGGTTATAAATTATACGTGTTAATGACGCACATAGTGTAAAACACGGTACTTTCTACCTCTATCATACAAAAAAACGACCAAAATTGATCCGCTAGACTGTAAAACCCCCTTACAAAAGCATATTCTACTTTGGGCATTAAATAAAAGACATCATAATTCAATTTTAACAATGGCCATGAGCAGCCTACTAAGAATCACGAAATTCGTAATACTTTCTATATCAAACCTTGAATTTTTCATAATACAAAAATGATTAGTGGCATATCCAAGAGATACTTTTTCCTCGTTTCGGTAATACAAATAAATTAAGAAAAGGAGCTAGGCTCGATATTAAGCCTCCGCTTTCCAAACAACACAAAGAAGGCTACAATCATTACCGCAAAACTTTATTCGCCCAATAAAACGCTCGATTTGTTAATTCATCGGTGGCCACTGTGCACCACCGGTCTCGCATTAAAAATACATAAGATCGATCGATGAGTCATTATAGTCGCCTGAAGCCGGGTAAGCAACGCGACACTTTTACTTCGGCCGCTATGTCGACGAATGATTCGAGTTCGCGCAAAGGATCGACCGCTGCACAGTAGAATTTCGCGGTGGCCGATTTCGTCGAGATATATATATATATACTCGTAAACCCGCTAATTTCTAAGGCACACAGGCGTTCGTTATAGTTTTCCACTTGATCCGAGATAGCGTGGCTTATTTTATACCGGGACAAATTATTTGCTAATACCATAAAGGTGCTAATTCACGCAGCGAATAATTCGCTAATTGCAAAATGCTGAAATAATGAGCTTTTAACAAATATTAGTTTAATAACTTTGTGTGAATGTAAATGATAAGCTGTATGTATATTAGATATTGTAGGGCTTAAATTTAAGAATTCTTTTCATTATTTTTTAATAAAATGCTGTTTCGGATTCATTGTTAATAATATAATTAGACCAATTATAGTTATTGGTAAAATTTATATGAAATACTTGTTCAAAAAGTAATAATATTAATTAGTTACTATTTCTTATTAAAAAGTGTAATAATAAGAGTATATTCAGTGAGTGGTAATTCAATCATGGCGAATTATTCGATGCGTGAAAAGATACCATAACTCGATTAGTCTAGATACTAGCGAAACAAGCGTCATTGGGGCGATTCGCTGAACACAAGTGCAACTTAGGTAGCGCCGATCAATCAGTAGACAGTAGCTGTCACGTTTAGTTTGTTGGTTGAAATATGTATAGCTTTGTCATTATTGCAATATAACAACAGCAAAAAGACAATTTTTGTTACCGTTCTTAAATAATTAAAAGTCGACGGTTTGTGCTTCTAGGCTATTAACGATATTAAAAATAGACGAAAATTAATTAATATATAATATAAGTGCTTGCTTACACCTAAAAATGATAACCATTAGCGAATTTGTACTTCCTATTCCTTGCTTTGTTTTCTTACATTACATGAACAAGCATTTTTTTAAATTATTTCTATTTATCATCATCTTATTTACAAAATAAACTGTAAAAATTTTATAGAACGCTTATAAATAATTATAATATGAAAAATTCTTAAAAAAGAGTCGGTATGCTTTTTTGCTCCAGCTTTCCTTATTAGCAAACTATTTTTCTCGGTGTGCGTAAGAAGGCATTATTTGTGGTCGCGTTCTTGATGCTTGTGGTATATAAATGGATGTAATTCCCGAACGCATAGAATTAAATTGTTAAAAGTTGCATTATACGTTTGGATAATTACGATTCAGTTTATATGCTAATATAGAATGCTATGACGCGGTACGGAAAATTTGTTTTATTGCTTAAAATGAACAGGCATATTTGCCAGCTTGTTATAACATTGTCGCACGCGCTATAAAAAAACTCTAATGTCTCTGTTTTAATAGACATATGATTCTAGGAAAAGCAGTGTAAGAGCCTAGGAAACTTATCTATATAATGACTAACAACCACAAACCAGTTGTATAGGTACTTCAATATCAAGTGAATATCAAATCCATTAAAAGAATTAATTATAAATATAAGAAATCAATAAAAAAAATGTGTACGCATATTAGAATATACTCGTTTTTAGCATTCATTCTACACTGAAAATAGATACAAATGCTTTCAAATATAAAAGTTTGTGACTCAATGACAATATTTTAATTAGGGGTCTTCACGTGTCACATTCAATTGTCAATAACAATAAAATATAATTATATAAAATGCTAAATCGTGACTTATTAGGTAAACTATATGAAAAATTAAATAAAATGGAAGGCTCTAAACTCAAATTATACTACCTCTATTCTCTTACAATTCGTATCACCCTCTCAGATAGATAACTATATTATGACAATTCTAAACTCACCAAAGATAAATTAATTTGAAGTAAGAATCCATCAGAAACGGCTATCTAATTGTACAAATTTTAATCTTACAATATATTTCAATCGTATTATTAATAACTTCTCATCGATCCCTTATTTTAAGTTAATTTATTCTCATCCATCATAATAGTCAATTCGTCACCTATCACTCCAGATGATACCACGATACGAAGCTCAATACCCTTGAGAGAATATGATTTGGGTCATAGCTCCTGGCGATCAATTTGACTTAATTATTCTTCTAAAAATGAAAGTGTCCGCAGTTCCTCCGACAAACCACAAGAGCGGACAAAAAAATCAAGAAGGACCTACGATACTCCTATACACGCTCCAACGAAATAACGTAATTCATCGCCCGAATCGCAATGCAAGGCTGCAACAACACACACGCGTGCTCGCAAGACAAATTTCGCGAAACCTCGCGCGGCCTTCTGCCTTGGCTGCGTCCGTTTCGCTGCTGGATTACTGGGTATACGGGCGAATCTGATGAAAAGGATGCTTTTGATTATCATTTTTCTGCTTAAGATCGTGTGGGTTTTTGGGATTTTTTTTAATGGAACTTATTAATGCGATATGCTAATGTAAGATTACGCGTTGGGAAAACTTAGAAGTAATTACGAGTGACTATGAGCCATCACGCGAGAAAGGTTACACACAGAATAAATGAAAACGCTTGGGAAATTACATTGTAATCGTCACATTAATCATCGATAAAAATCAAATCCTAGTTTGGTTTAATGTAAGTGATACTCACCACTAGCAGTATAATAGTGGTATTATCATGATAGCTATTATCATTGTTCATTAGGAACTCGAAAGTTCATAGTCCTGTCTACCTATCGCATCATTGCTCTGTATTCTGTACTAATCTCATCTAATCATCGTCATTGCATCCTACTTCTTGTGAATTAATTTCAATATTGTTCTACTACCGTCTTCTCAATCTACCTGGGGCATTGCAATTTTGTTACCTAACGTGTATCCTAAGTGCTGTGCTGTCTCTTCCCATTCTAGCTTCGTATTCAGCCCATCCTAGTCTCCGGACTTTAAATGCTCAAGTAATATTGGATTCCCGGAGTAACTCATGCATTTCTTAATTATGCAATTTTCTCCACTCTCAGTGTATTCTCATTTAGCTTCTCCCCGAATATTTTATGACTCTATTCTTAAACTTTCTAAATTTATTCGCTTCAAGTTTTATGAGGACCCACGTTTCCCATCTGCATCGATTTACCGGCATTATTATGATGGTTTTATATATTTTTAGCTTTATATTCCGAGATAGAAGCCGAGATTATTTAAAATATCCACCAAATATAAACATGCATCTTTCGAGTGTAGTATTTTCTTAATTTTTTTATTCGTCTCATTTTTATTATCTATTACCATTAAGATTTATAAAATTGTTTGCGTTTTTAAAGATTTTAACAATTAATTGAAGATAAGTATCACTATTATTCCATACTACTTACAAGGGGAGACCACGACCTCCGGTAAACCTTTTTCAATGAGGCTTTGAAAAGTGCTTTTGGGTATCTAAAAATGATGCTTCGTACCAGTAGTTTCATCTCATAGGCCCTTGGGGTCAAGATATGAAAATTTTGTATTCAAAATACGCGTTATTACAGTAAAAAGTGGTACCTATTGTTTGAATTATAACTCTGCAAATTTTTTTGCTAGATAAATAACGTAATAGGATGAAAAAGTAGACAGAAAAAACTTTAATTTAAACTTTCTTTCATATAAAAATATTATTTGATTGTAAAGTTATGAACAATCAAAAATGATGATGAAAAATGCATGAAACTTTGAGGATTTTCAGTTCTTTAAATTAAGTAGTTTTCCATGCATTTTTTGTCAGCATTTTTGATTGTTCATAACTTTGCAACAGAATAATATTCTTATATAAATTAAAGCTCAAATTAAAGGAATTTCTGTCAACTTTTTTATCTTATTACATTATTTATCTATCAGAAAAAATTGTAGAGTTATAATTCAAAGTATAGGTACCATTTTTACTAAAATAATTTGTATTTTGATTATAAAAGGTCAGATCTTAACTCCAAGGGCCTATGAGATGAAACTACAGGTGCTAGGCATCATTTTTAGGCTCCAGACACCACTTCCCAAAGTGTCATCGAAAATCGTTTCCTGGAGGTCGTGGTCTCTCCTTATTAGTTAGTGACCATCTATTCAAATTTCTTCACGCTAATTTCTCTACTTTGTTATGCATTTTTATTACCAGTATCCTTTCCTAATAGCTTAAGATCGTCTTTACATATGGAAATCTACCTATACCTGCATAGAGTACTAAAAGTAAATTCAAGTACAGTGATACCTCATTTATTTTAATTTCAACGATTTTAATACTCGCATCTAGTACAATTGTTTCGTCTGCTTTTCACGCCCTTTCTTTGATTACGAGAAACCTTATACAAACATGTAGAGTACTAAAGGATATTTGACGGTTTTCTGTTTTATGGTGATGCTTTTTAAGCACTGAAATATAAAAGGACCCTAAACATGAACATAATCGTGATAACAAAAAACTTGCGCTGACATATAACAGTCATATCAACAGCATAGAAGTGTGAACAATTAAGTAAACCTTAAAGTCAGGCGTTCAGCTGATATATACGTGGCTCAAGTACTTAGTTCGTAACTATACATTAAGACATGCTGTAAACTATTAAGAAACATTCATTTCGCTGTATTTAAATCCAGAAAACTTAACAGTTAACAAATGTTTTTTATATCAGTACAAGTAATCCTTTCTCTCATTTGCACATAAAAAAATTCAATTAAAAAGTAACTGAAAACTGATTGAGTTCCATGCTGCTAGAATAGGTGAGCTATAACTGCAGCGACAACACAAACGTCATCGAGATTATCCATTCCAGTAGAATCATCCGTATACCATACGTCTCGCGCACCGCGGCGATTCCGTCACGTACTCGCCGATGCTCGACCGACTGAATCATCGCTGTAGCCACGTACCCTCCGGGTGTACAAACTTCGTCTCCGCGCTGTTCCGCACTCGTGCAGAGATGAATTTCGCGGTGGTTTCTTAACGATCCCCGCTTTCGGGAAGAACTGGTTCTTCTCACAGCACTTATTGTGGAACTGGATTTGATATATGACGCGGGAAAAAAGGAGGAGATTTGTGGTCGCGCGTGAGGTGGATGATGAAAAAATGTGGTCGTTTTTGGGGAAGTATGGGTATCCGCAATGTTTTGGGTTAGCGCGAGTTCTTTGTTCGCTGGAGAACGGCTTCTTAGAGAATTTGGAGGGAAGGATGTATAAGGAAGGATGTTAATTTGTTTGTGGAATTCGGGAGCTCGATAGTTTTTCATTTTATTGTATTGTTAATTAGAAAATAATTTACATGAAGGGTATAAAATGTTTAGAGAACGAATTTTTATGAAACTTACTTATATATTTTCTAATACAAAGACATGAAAAATGTCAAAGATGAAAATTCTAAACTTCAGTTTGTAAATAATTGAATTCGTTTATTTATAGCAATCCTAGCAATTCAAAAAACAAGCTTTAATTGGAAACTTATTCAATGTAAACATTTTAATCGTATACAAAATTATGAAGTATTGAATAATAGTTTCGCAGTAAGACTCAAATTAAACCTTGCGCTTTCATTTTTAATTTACTTTTCAAAACTTTTTGTAGTATATCTATAAGCTTAGTTATTAACACCAGTTCAATGCTAATTTTCAATCAAATATATTTAAAAGATCACTATAAACGCTTTTGGATCTAATATTATGACTTTTTAAATGTATCATTTAGAATGTTTTTTATTTGGAATATTAATCGTGAAAATCAATTGCTATATTCAATTACTTTTGCAGTAACGA
This sequence comes from Gastracanthus pulcherrimus, assembly GCA_949152435.1. NCBI lineage: Eukaryota > Metazoa > Arthropoda > Insecta > Hymenoptera > Pteromalidae > Gastracanthus > Gastracanthus pulcherrimus. Next base: position 7,977,293 of record OX424575.1, read on the forward strand.
GAGAATAATGATCGTACTGATTTTCCAACCATCATCGGTCTTTTGTCATTCAAAAAAAGTCACATAGATGTTTGTTTTGAAATGATCTAAACAAGGAAAAGTTGCATAGAATGCGAAAAAAAACGTCAACGGTATTTTCAGACGGGGATTCCGCACATTCATTCTCTTTTCTGCACGAACAAAATATTGACTCGGAAATCCGTCGATTTTTTAATTGTTGTATGTAGTAAGTCGGGAAAATTTTTGTATGTGGAGGATAACACGATGTTAAAAGGTCAGAACTGACCGTTATTGATAACCTAATAGAGATTCCGACACCTCTACGACCTATACCTAAGGTCCTCATAGACTAGATACATGTAACTTAACGTATCTCCTCATTAACCTATAAACTATTACATTTTTTGATAGTACTTAAAAAAATATATAATGAATTCCGGGTGAAAATGATATACTTTTTTTGAATCATCGCATCGACCGTAAATTACTCCGCAAGTCCTACAAGAAAACACACGGAAATAACCGATTAAAAGATTTTTTTTATCATAATCGACATCCTTTCAATGTCAATCCAAGTATCTGCGTCAACGTTTCCATAAATATTGCATCATCAGCAGGATAATAATCCCGAGGTCAAAGGAACATCTCTTGAAAAATAAAACGATTTGAATTCTGAGCCGATTGTCACCGAGAATTCACCGTCACAGTGAAGTTTCCCCCCGATGCTTACGCATTCGTTATTCCAAACAATTGTGATACGACGAGTGCATAAGGCATTAGAAAATGATAAGCAAAATGATGAGCCGTTGGTTGACGGGTGTAAATGTGTGATTTCGCCTTTTATTTTCAAGCGGCAGTAACAGCAGTGACGCACGTTACCAAAGATGGTCGAATTGTGATCATGCAATTTCTGGATAAAGCGGCCTGTTATTAAGAAGATGGACTTACATCTTAAGTGGATAGTTAAATCTTTCAAAAGTTCAGTTGTACTGAGAAAAAAGTTTTAAGAGCCCAATAATTAAAGTAGTTATGAATTTAAGAACCCTATATTAGTTTTTTCATTAAATTTTTTAATGATATGGAAATTGTGCAAAAATAAGCTTCTTTTACTTTTAAACAATGCACAGAATATTGAATATTCTTCATAGTAATTGAAGAAATAGTTACTCAACTGATGCTTTCTTGATCCAACGCAACGTCATACAATATACTTTGATGCATGGGAAGCGATTTTTTTGTAGTACGACATATGATGTTATAGACGTATAGTAGCACTATGAAAATGAAAGTTCTTAATTAAAAAGCCGCTGCCAATTGTTCCAATATGAAATTCTTTGTTCTAATAAATTAATTTTAAATTGTTATATCGCTTTCTAATTAATAGCTCAAAAAGGTCTGCTTTTTTATCACCGATAGTTTGTCCAAAGATATTTTTTACTACAATTACACAACGATAGGTAATAATCCTTATTACCGTAGTTTTTTCTCTTTACGTACTTTAATAAAATTATTTAAATATTTAAATTATATACAATCAGATGGTAGTACGTAGATTCACTAAATTTTTAATCATTTAAAATTTTTTGACCGATTTTGAACGTAGCGGGAGGTAACGTTGATTACGTCCCGCTCTTGAGTTTCTTAGGTATAGTGGACGACTCGTAATGGTCATTTCCCCATTCACTTTGCATGCATAAAAAAGGCTCTATTCACACAGTTATTAAAAAATACGATGTGTAACACGGGTGGAAAGGGCTTTTTCAGACTTGAATGATGATTTGACAACTCGTATTCGTTTCGGGCGCCAGAGGCGCCTGAGACTTCCACTCATGCTTACTCATCATCCTCGTTTATAATTAGTCAATTTTCCTCCTAGTTGCACAATGTACTATATAATGCAACTTCGTCCAATCGCTTAGATGATGTTTCACACTAAACAAAGTGAACAAGATGTATGGAATGATCGAATTCGGTGTCTAACCTACGGAATGTGACAGACGTCTAATTAAAATACCAAATATACCGTCCATCCCAGAACGGGTCTCATCCTGATACAAGTTTTCCCCACTCCTCAGGTAGAGCCCTGAACGAATGCGGGATGTGATTAGGTAGGATAATATAAACGTATGGAAAAAATAACTATCAGACACTTACTATGCCAAAAGGATGCAGGACATACAAATACAGAAAATGTAAAATAATTTACCTTATCGATTTCAGAAAATCGTAAAATAGGAAAATCGTTATACAAAAAAAGTCGATGAATCTTTAAATTTATTTTTCATTTCGAATCTTCAGTAAAAACGAAAAAAATGAGTCCTGTTTGGTAAATGACCGTACCATTTTCGAAATATAAGCAATCAAAATAATTTTCAAAATAGTACATTATGTAACAAGGGAATAAAGTTGAAACGAGGGCAGTAATCACCCTGGGAATTCTCGACTTTATTCCCGTGTTGCATATAGAACTTTATTCTCGACTTAACTATGCCACTTTATTGACTTAAAAAGACGGAATTTCCAGTAAGAACTAGAATTTATTGAAAATGTATATTAAGATATAGAAAAATAATTAAAAATAAAAATACTTATGTGGGAAAAAGTAGATTAGTGACCATTGCGGTTGAGTCGGGAATCAAATACATAACCTCAAATATCTTGGAATATAACGGACGTTACGATCTGGGCAATTAACTCAACCAAGAGATAGCAGAAAGCTAACCTTTTGGAAAGTTTCAAATCAAATGCTGCCAATTTATTCCAGTTATCGTAGAATACAAAAAATCAATTTTATTACAAAAAGAATTTTTTCTCCCAAAAGAAAAAGATGAAGCGTCAAAAATTTTATTGAATATTCTTTATCATATTCCTAATCATCTCAATTCTTTAAAAAAATTTTCGTTCTTATATTTGACAGAAATAACTGTATGAGAAAAAATGACGATTTCGTGTATAACAAAACAAGGGAAATATATTATTCAAAATTTCAGGACGGAAAATATAGATAATTTTATGCTCTTTAAATGCATTATCACTCAATCAACTATATTATTTCTAAGGTGTCAAAAAATCCGAAAACCTGAAACTCAAAAATCGAAATACCACTGAAAAAACAAAAACTCATCGAAATACAAAAAAACTGTTTTGAACCGCCGTCCTTATAGAAGAACAACAAAATGAGCGCTGGAAAATTAATTTTTACCGTGCATATTCAGAGTAGTGCGACTCACACACATATACACACACGCATGCACGCACGCACGCACGCACTGACACACGCACGCACGCACACACACGTACACACACATCCATACAGACATTTTCTAAAAATAGCGTATTTGGATACCTAATGTCTCAAAACATGTTTCTAACATATTTTTAGCAAAACTATTTTATGAAGAAGAAAAAAATCAGACATGGATTTTAATGCTAATAGTGGATTATTAAATCTAACAACAATTTGTTAATCCAGTTGACAAAACCGTTTTTAACAACTCAATAATTAAAGCATTTTTCATATTTAAAATAAAAGTTCTATAAATCTAAAATATCCTATACTTACAAGTTTTTCATTAACTTCTTATGGATACATATGTAAAAATAATTTAAATATAAAATAAAACGATTAGCGTATTTTGAAACTGCGCATCAGAACAATATTTTACAGTACATAAACATCACTGTCTATATTACGGATAATATCCCTCTAATTTTTTCATATCATAACACAACCATTTAGATGTTTTCGTCTCGATTACCATAATATTATGAAGAAATTCATTATCACACAAGTTATAACTTTTAATTATTTCATTCAAAAAAACTTGTACTTCCAAACTATCAATTATAATATCCAATTGGAAGCAAAAGTCGCTCGAGCATCGAGTCTTCGTCTACAATCCGTTGGGCACTTTCGAGCAATTAGTACCTGAAAATTATCGCTAAGTTTCACGGCCTTGGCCTACACCTGCGCACTGCTACGCGCCTCGTAGCTCGCAACTCCTTTTTGTAACGACTCGTGTTTTATACTCTCAATTGTTCCTACGCACAAGGAACGGAGAACCGGTCCGATTAATTATTCGTGTTTATACCTACTGCTGTTGTTTGTGGTCTATATTACAGAGAAATATTAAATATTTTTCCTTACGCGTCATTTGTAAGGCTGACTATTGTTACAGAAAAGTTCATATTTGATAAATTGATTTTTAGTGCTAGTTTATCTAGGACAAAGGAACGACAGTAGCGAAGTATGTACTACATAACGTTTCGAATAAAACTTTCAGTTCTAGTTATTAAAAAACACGTTTCTATGCTCGTTTAATATTATACATAGTTGTAGAATTTTCATAATCATCGAAGACCATTTTAGTATACTAAATATGCAAATAAATTTCTTCCAACATGAAATTGTTAACTTTATACATGTGCTGCTACGTGATTGAAAGTATATGTTAATGCAAAATGTTGCAAAATATCCCATCGATGCCAAATGTATAGAAATGCGCAAATTATTATCTAGTCACGATTTTCAATTAGATAACCTCCCCAGGCAATATTTTCTATTCATATATTACAATGTGGCGTCGTAATCTACTCGAACAAAATTATTGTCATCACGGGCATTAAGACAATGTAAGCGTTCGTAAATCGACGAATTTCTCATTTCTGTAACATTCAGGCTCATGCATAAAGATGGTGCAAAGTGTTAATAGTATACTCGTCATAAATGCTCAGTTATTTTTAGAAGTAAGTGTAATAATCGACTGAATTATAAATAGATGATGTCAACAATAAACGAACATTTATTAATATCTGATGATAATTATAATAATAATATTAATTTATTAATTATTAATGATTAATATCGAGTCCTAGAAAATTATTGTGTAATAGAATTTTTCTATAGAATTTGTTACATACAAACAGGAAATCTAAAGTTATATTGATTATTGAAGCGATGATAGACGATTAAAAATTAATTGTCAGTTAGCTGCGCAAGCATCATGTTGTATCTTTATTCAATACTACGTTTTGTTGACAGCTATATTATATTGAGCAAATTATTTAAATTCGTGTTTACATTTTTACTTACAGGAAGTTATTGAATGTATGACATAAAAAAGTTAAAAAAATTAAAATAGAAGACAATAATTAAGCATAAGGAAATCTCTGCTAATTTTAAATGCCCTTAAAGATTATTTTCTATTATCTACGAGAAGGATAATAGTTTTATAGTAGCCAAATTTATTAATTTGTATAAACATATTACGATACAAGTTTATATGAAAATATATAAGAAATTTTGCACTCATGAAATATAATTAGTGTCAAATGTAAGGAATGTATAAAATTAGAGGTACAATAAACTAACGCCATAATTTTCGAAAAATCTCTGTTTTAGCGCTTAGCGTCTTTTTTCTAAAATCTTACTTAATTTCATGCTGTCTAATCTGTATCATACCGAAAGAATAAAAAATGCTTTTATGAATCTAATTCTCCTTGCTAATATGTACTTATTATTGGAAAAAATGTCGTTTGCTTAAATTTGTATCCTGGGATTTTTGATCCTAAAATTTGTTATTTATTACAGCTGGTGGAAATGTAATCATAAATGGTATACATGTAATAATAATAGAAAAAAATCTTTTACTAATTTAATACGTGCTAGTAATTAAAATATACTAATTTTCACAATCCAATTGTATTTATTAATAATTTATTGCCAGTTATTTATCTTGCAATTATCCACCCTCAAACACGTGAGTTCCAGCATTGTCTCTTCTAACAAAAATTATTTTACGTTTAATTATATAGTAAGGAACATTTTTAATATTTCTTTTCTTTCACGCAAAGTTTTCCAACATTGAAAATTATTTAGTGCAAAATATGAGCATTTCTTACAAAACTGGCCAGAAACTGCCGATAAAAAAAACCGTTTCATTTTCTACCAGGTACATTTCATGGTTGTAACTGCTGTATGTATTTTTATACGAACATGTATTAAATATTATTTATACAAATGAATAAATCAAGCTGCTATAAAAGTATATACTTCTTCATAAGTGATCAGCTATATGCTTAACCTTCGAATTACCAACGTTGCTCACGAGAAACATAACATTTTTTCGTTTTTCTTAAATTTTCATATGATAAACTCAAAATCTGCAAAATAAATACGTCAGGTCGAAGTGGATTTTATCATATCTCATTTCGCGGGGCCTATGCTATTTTTGACCGCAGTCAACCGAGGGAACTCAAAAAATTGCAAAAACAATTTTGAAAACAACATTAAAAAATGACCAAAACATATTTATAAATACTTTTTAGAAGTTTTACTAAACGATTTCTATGTCTAGGCATTACAGTGTTAACGGTTAGGATAAATACAACATATTTTTTATCCCTGAAATATCATGAAAAGTACCAGAAAATTCGTCATTTTTTCTATTTTACTAATTACTTTCCATTAATGTAGAAGAAACAATGCGTAACAAATATTTGCCAAACTATTACAGCATATTTTTAACACAAAAACAAATTAAGCACTTACTGAATCTTGCTGTGTAACTTTGAAACATAGTAAGTAATGAGATTTTAAAATATTATTACTAATCAGAATACTTAGCGTGATACACCATTCAGTAAAAGCTTAAATTGCTGTTTTTAGGACAGTTGAACCTCTCTGGTTCGAACGTCTCTTTCGAAAACCTCTATAATTTGAACTCACACTTTGGCCCTTTGAGAAAACTTCTATAATTTAAAAGAAAAATAGGAAAATAATAGAAGTTGTTTTTTATTTTTTTCCTCTAACCTTTACAATTCGAATTCTTTATGATAAAATTTTAGAATTCAAAATTTCTCATGAAATAACCTCTATGATATGAAATTCGAATAAGTGTTTCTGTAATTCGAAGTGAATAATTAATTATGTATTGTCTTGAATCAGTGGGTATCATTCCGACGTGAGAACAGTGTATATAATACAATGAGCTAGAATCGCAAATATATATCTGACTATTAATATCTATGTACGGTTGCATTTGTATGCATATTTGAATAAATTGAATAAATATAGAGGCCGAACCTCCATAATTCCAAAATTTTATAATTTGAAAAAATTTCCTCGTTCCTGGCATTCGATTTAGGGAGGCTTCACGGTATATGTAAGGAATATGATATAAAATTTTGAAAAAGATTTGTAACACTTTTTTTTACATTACCGGAAAGTATCAGCATTATTATCAAAATGGCCCTATTTTTGGTACTATATGATATAATATGATCTTCAGTCTGCAAAATATGAAGTAAATTTGATTGATTTAGTACCACCTACATAAACACTCATAAATACTTACAAAAATATTTATTTCTCACTGCTATCATTTTTTAACGTGCTTGTGTTCTGTGTTGGCCATACTTTCAAGCGTTAATTTGTCATTAATATTTTCGCTGTTCATGTCCTATACAAAGTAGCATATAATAAATTATTTAAGTCCTCTTTCTAGCTTAAGAAGTAAAAAAATATCCAGACCGTCAAGCCAAATATATTTCAAGATGTTACTATTACAATCATTCGGTTCGCGTTAAAGAATCAAAGACTAACTATAACCATACCTTTCACTTTTAAATGACACAATTTATACAACAATTAAAAAAAGAAACATATAAAGCTGCAATTAAATTCAATTATTAAAAGTTTTGCAACTCTCACAGCACGCTAACCTCTGTCACTTCTCTCGCATTCCACTCATCCTCCACCAATGATCATCTTCATCTTCACCTCCCCAACAAAACACATCCACAGATAAATAAATTCCCCGCACACAGAACAACAAAATACACCATACCCTACACCCATGCACAACCATCGAAGGCTCGAAATGATTCAGTCGAGCGAGCATTACAATATTACGGCATAATTATACACACGGGCTCTCTCCCACTGCTTAGCCAGCGACATTACACAATCGCGGCTAGTTAAAGCGCGTGATATCCGCAGGAATGCAAAAGCGACTTATATACTTTCCCGCGGAGCGAGCCGAGCGACGGCGCGAGATGAGCAATAGGTCGTCTATTTTACGTGGAATCGACGGAGGATGGGGGAAGATATTGGCCGAGAGCTTAGGCGTGGGGTACTTGTGTGATTTAGAGAGTGGTTTGCCGGAGACCGAGAGAGTGTCAAGGATGGACGATGTCCTTCGATTAGCGATCTTCGAATTGTCAAGGCTTTATTGACATTTTCGCGGAATTTCGGAGGTTGGATTTTGCAAACTCGCGGTCCTCGACTTTTTTTTCTAGGATTTATCGCTTGTTTTTAACTTTTTTTTCTTCAAGTGGATCTTGTGGAAGTAAGTCAGCGAGAGGAGTGGTATTATAATGGGTATTTTAAAAAGCAGCTGATATATAAGTGTGATTGTCCTTATTCTAAAGCGTCATTTTGAGTTTCAGTGGGTCTTGTACGCGATACAGGGACTTTTCCAAGTTCGAGAATACCCTGGTAGAAAATTATTCAGTTTTCAGATCTACATAGTTTTGGATAATTTTTCACCAGGGTAATTCTGAAGCAATTGGTGGGTCGACGTCTATTTTTCAAGGTACATTTATCTCATTGACAAATTTTTTATGTCATAACAATTTCCTTTTACAGAACCTTTGATAGTCTTGAATTCTTAGAAACATTCTGAGACTTAAAGGGTTAAAATTAGATGTATAGTCATAGACAAACCATATCTTATGAATATTATTGACGCTTGTAAGAGGCATTGCCCTTCAATCACTAAACGAGTTTTTCCGTATTTTGTTTGTCAAATCGATTTCAAGGATGGACCTCGATAAAATCGATAATAACCTTATTTGTCGGTCAATTATTTTACTATTTATTGAAAATAGCTACGTGCAATCCTGCAGGTATTTGGAAGGAAAAATAAAACTTATAAGGACATCGATCAGTTCTTAAAAATAAACACCTTTTCATGTATATGCTAATTTATTTTGGTAAAAGCATCGTGTAGGCGACATTTCATCGGTTAACTTTGTATGTCAGATATGCTTACATATCTTTTGCTATATACGTACGAAAAAGTAAATCGAAATACATTTAAATAAAATAGACGAATCAGGTTTGCGTTCATGGTCATAAGAGCTTTCGACATTTAATTATTCGCAAGGATTATTTTAATTTGTACACTATGGAGGAGAGTGCCGACAAAAGGAACATTTGTGATTTCGATGTACTCAAGCAAAAAGAATTTAGTAGATGTCCCAATAAGCACACTTTTTAAATAATAATGTATTCTTTAAGAACTCACAAATGTCCTCACTAAATCAATGGTTATAATAATCAAAAAGTATTTAAATTGTCAAAAAAAGCTGGATTTCCATTTGTCCCATATCTTTAAATACCCTTGAGAACATATTACATAGCTAAAACGTTTACAGAGTTTCATAATACATCAAATACAAGATATTTCTTTTGTTTTGAGAGTCTTAATATTCCATTAATCTGAATAAATCACGTCTAATTGTCAAATTTGTCATTTTTTTGCCATATTTAAGTTTACTGTCATTTTTTTTAGACATGTCTAGTTAACACATTTATCTATGATTAGAATGTTTAGTCCATTAATATCTTCCAATTAACTAATTATATTGACGAATTGTTTATGAACTGTTTTAAAATATCTATCGACTGGGCATTCGTGACTTCAAGAAGTAAACAAAGAACTTTTTTGTACACTCTTTTAAGTGTTTATACAGATTTCATGAAGCATCTACAAACATTAATATTTACCTATTGATGTAAGAATTTAATGTCAAAAACCATTGAGTATCTGCACCAGTGAATGACCTCCAAAGATCAGTAAATGCCTAGGTCACATGACATTTTTATTAGTTTAAAATAACTTGTAGTGTATGTAATTGATTCAAAAGCTACTTTTAATGCTTGTACTAAATTTTCCTGTGCGTTACTTATAATCACAGCATTTTTTATTTTAATACTTTTTAAAATATTGTGGTTATTCTCTGATTTCTGTTCATTCGCTGGCCAAGTTACCTAATACTACTCAAATGAAGACTTGTTTCTATTATTCTCGTTATTTTCTTAATTGAAGCACATATTTTTAAAAGAGCTTAAGTCACATTTATAAAATTTATCTAACAAGGAGTATCAAACCTTCGGGAAACGAATTTTGCTGAAACTTTGAATATAGTTTTCTGGTACCTCAAAATGAAATCCAGTACCCGCAGATTGATCTAATTGGTCCTAGAACCTGAGATTCAGCTAAAAATATTAGCACTGTCCATATACCCAATGTAAAAATCTTATATGTATATAGATATACTAATAATGTTAATAAAATATGCTGTAAGTTTCATAAAAAACCGTGACCCGAAGGTCTGGCACTCTGCTTGTAAAGTAAAGAACCATTATAAGAAAACGAGATCACCATTTTTAAGTCCTTTTTAACATAAAAAAATTTAAATTATTAATAAGGAAATATTTTTTCTTATTATTTTTATATAAAAATAACTTATAACAGTCGGTAGTTTTTGCAGCAAATATTTTCTTTTGTTCTCGTGGTATTTCAATTCTGTTTAATATTCGTGACTAAGAAATAAAAATTATGCGCTATTTTAGTTCATAAAATTTCTTTTTCTTAACCTTGAAAGCTTATCGATAGTAAATTTTCAGACGTATATTTTTAAATATATTCATCATTTTTTAATATATTCAGAAAAGAGCACTTAACACTCAAAAACTCTTGGTAACTTTATTCAACTATCTAGTTAGAGAATCAAACTACAAACGGTCTCATTCAATAAAACAGAATATATTGCATCTCTCATTTAATTCAAAAACCACTTCTTACAACTAAAGCTATTTCTTCAATTTCACCATCCACTGGCACGCGTGTCCAAAATCAATTCAATTTACCGAATCCCGCTATAATAAAACATCCATTTATTAGAATGTACTAAGAAGACTTGATCGATCTCCACGAACAAACAAACTTTTCCTCGTATAGATCGATCAAGTCCTCTTAATAATTCCTGTACCTACGAGCAATAAATTCACATCTAAATGACATTTACTAGTATATTGACACCTCCAATCTTATAATTGAATCCTCGATTCCTCCAAATTCACCGTTGCGAATTCCTGACTCACAATTAGTCGAGCTTCCACCTTCCCCGCGCGCACCAGCGTCACGAGTATAAAAGAAGGAAGACGAGTCCCGAGACGTCCGTGACATTACTCAAAGCGATAACTAGCTCCGCCTAGATGGATTACTAGCGTTGTGTTAAGACGCGCGCGCGTCTTTGGCCTCTCGAGCTCGCGCGGGAGCAACGAGCAATTTTGCAAAACTGATATGAGTTTTACGGCGTGTCGTAAGATGCGCCGGCATCGTTTCGAGCGATTTTTAATGAGCCTATTTCTGGGGTGATTTTCATCCTTGCAGGTAGATTGTATTGTATGTGGGACTTTGTTGGAGTATTATGTTTCGCGAGAAAAATCGCGTGGATGTAATTGGTATGATGAATAATGTAATTTCAATTGCAAAAAAATATGTAAGAATACCAATAAGTAATACACTGAGGAATATAAACAGTATTAGTTACAACAAAAAATAATAATAGATTTTACTTAAAAAATTGACAATCCCAAATAAATTATATTTTACTAGAGAATTTAAGAATTAACGCAAATTAACCTTTTCTCAGTGTAAGAATAAAAATATATTTTAATTGTGAAAAAAGATTATTTTACTGACGTAATGCAAAATTGATATTTACGAAGCTTGGATTTACTTAATTTTTACATATATTAGATGAGGAATTTTTATTGTATCTTAAACGTACTGTAAAAACAGCCGTTATACATTTATTACGTACTTTTTGACGTCAAGATCGAGTTAGCTTTAAAAAGTTATTTTAAAATTATAAATAACGTTGTAATTTCGACCACATAATCTTTCTCTTAAAAAAGAGTCCTTTTTAATTTTAAACGAGTATGCAACAAATTCCTTTTTTATAATGTGCAGCGAAAATAGAGTTTTCTGAGCGTCAAAGAAAGGGTAACGAAAATACTTATTTTCGCTACCTTTTATTAGTACCGAAAATACTCATTTTCGCTACCTTTTATTTTTGGTAGCGAAAATGAGTATTTTTGGTACCCTTTATTTATATTTGCTCCATTTCCTTATTTAAATTTTAGAAAATTCTGGAAAATTTGGGAAAATACTGGTAAATTTTAAAAATTTTATATATATACATGCATACATATACATATATATAATATGTCATAGACTTAAGTAGACGACTCGAAAAATTCTATTCTCAATCCACTTTGTAGACGATAAAGAATGGCCTTCTTTATGCACTTGTTATAAAAAATACGGTACGCAACTTGGGGCAAAAGGGTATTTCCAGACACGAATGATGATTTTGAGCACTCGTGTACGTTTTGGGGGCCTTCGGCGCCCTCGACTTCAAATCATCATCCTCGCATGGAAATACCCATTTTCGCCCCTAGTTGCGTAATATACTATTGAATACTTAGTAAAAACAGTAAAAAAGTTATTCTGCAAATTTCGTACAATGTATTCAAATGCATTAATAAAGCTAAAGCAGTTTCCTTTTGTATAACGAATAATGTAAACTTAGAAAAACTAATTTAAACTTACAAGGAGAAACCCTACGGAACAGGGGGGACAGGGGCACAGGGAACATCATCTTTAATTGCTAATAATTTTGGCTGAGAATAATATTCTTCAATGTTACAGGTCTCAAATTAAGGCTCTTTCTGGCTACTTTTATTATCTTTTCAGTCAGTTTTACTAGTGTCAAGACATGCATATTTAGAACCACTAGAAGAGGTACCTTTTTTTACTAAAATAGTGTACATTCGGAGTAAAATAGCTTATATCTCGCATACAAGGGCCCATTAGAACAAAATAAAGGTGTTAAGCTTCATTTTTAGGTACCAGAAAGCATTTTCCTAAGTGTCATCAAAATCAAAGTTCCGCAGGGTTGGTGTTCTCCTTGTTAATTTCTTAATACAAAATTAAATAAATAAGATAATAAAAAATAATTACTTTAATTAATAATTATAATAAGCAATGTATTGACTAATGTTACTCCTATAATTAGGGTGGCTTCAGCAATGGATACAATATCAAACGAGTCCCTCACAGGGGAGAATGCTAATTTGCTGAAGAACGTTTGCAGCATTTATCCTCAATATCTTTCTTATTTGGTCGATAACACATAATTATGATTATGTCATTAGATTTTGCATAAAAAAAAACTTTAATTACATATTCTGTTTGTTAGGAAATTTGTTTTTATAATTTAAGAAAAAGTGATAAACGGTCTCATCCCATAAGGTTATGTATTAAAAGTGACTTTTTATAAGCTTAGTTTCTTCAATAATTTCGTCCTTGACCTCAGATTTCTTTTACACAGATCAAAAGTATAATGTTGAAAGAACATTTTAGGAAAGTTTCAAAGACGTCTGTGTTTTAATAAAAAGTCGCTGAAGCCACCTTATAATGCGCATACTATCGTAAGAAGGTTATTGAACTGCGATTAATTAAGTTCGTGAATACTTCGTCAAACTTATTGACCTTTATCAATATTTAAGTGCTTTATTCAAAATTAATCAAGTTTACATAACAGTATGAACGCGTATTATTTAATGCTTTATTAAAAGATGATACAATTGAACTGTTTATTCCTAATTCTTATGAATATTAAAAATAAAACTTTTTCTTTTAATCGTATAATAATATAATTAAAAATTATACGTGACCTATAATGTCTCTCATTCAAGGGGACCAGCCGCCATGCCAAATCTCACGTAACATAGAAAGATGTAAATCAAGTTCCGATTCTTATTACGCAAAAATTAGCAATTAAATCGTCACCATAAATAAATTTGTATTGATGAGTAAGCTGGAAGTATATATATGTATGCTGTACGAGCCTGCCCGCACGTATTAAAAAGAAATAAATCCCAGGTGTTCATCTTTGGCAACCTTAAAATGTACACCCTTAGAATTTATGTAGATCGGAAGACACCTTTAGTAGTTCATTTTTGCTTTAAATAAAATACACTTTTTTCAAATAAATCTATTCCTGACCTATAATGGCCACTTTATTGATCTGAAAACCGGCACTAAAGTGGCGTAAAAAAGTATTCTTCCCACTTCTACTTTATTTTCTGCAAATGCGAGAATAAAGTAAAGTTCCGTTTCCCTGGCTTTCTCTTTTTCTTCGATTTAGAACTATTTATTTTTCTTTCCGTGGATCCCACTCTTCAAATCAATAAAGTTGCCACAGTCAAGTCGGAAATACAAGTTCTATATGCAACACGGGAATAAAACCGACTATTCCTTCGGGTGACTACTAATTTTCAACCCACCCTCGGGAATAATCGTCGACTTTATTCCCTTGTTGCATAATGTACTATTAAACGTACGTGGTCTAACTTTAAGACAATAAAATTTTAGTAGTACATCCATACTAATTTATTATAGGGTTACAAAATTATGCAGGTTCGAAAAGTTTACTAACTGGGAAAATGAATTAAAAAAGCAACTTTCTTTACAAAAATCTTCATTTGAGATTTTATTAAACATAATTACATTAAAGTGAGTCTACAGTCATAATCTACAAAAAACGTTTGACTTTTAATTTAAAAAAATCATTTTGACTGTAATTCAAATAAGTAACACCTACAAGTTTCTTGTTTTTGTCTTGTAATTATGAAAAAATTTTTAGAAGTCTACAAAAAAACGGTATGTGCATGGAGCAACAATAATACATAGGGAAAAGATGAAATTTTTTATAAATTTCACTCCATGTTCATACAGTTTTCTTTTGTAGACTTCTAAAACATTTCTTTTCCGCATTTTTAAAACCAAAACAAGAAACTCGTAGCTTTCACTTCTTTGAATTGCAGTCAATATGATTTTTTACAAACAAAAAACAACGTTCTTTTGTAGGCTCTAACTATAGACCAAAGCCCCCTTAAAAAAAATTATTTCTCGCTAAGTTCTCATCCACGCGAACTCAACCAATTCCTTCAAAGACCTCCCCACTAAAATCCTCCTCCATCCCGTCAATCCTCAACCCACACTCGAAAATAGCTATTTTCCAGCGATACCCAACGAAACAGTACAATCCTCGCCCGAAGTAAACAAAGCTTTCAAGTTCTCGCACACTCTACGCGCGAAGTTTTCGTCGTCGTCGTGCACGTCAAGTCAAAAGTCTTGCGCCCGAGCTCTTGACCCGCTAGAAGTGCACGCGAGAGCAACGTGCGTACATGTACGGCGTCCTTTTTGTATTTAAATCCATACGCCCTCCATCTTGACTCGACTCTCCGCACAGCGTGTAACTCGCCTTGCATAATGAGACTCGTTGCCGAGCGGACAATGCGGCTCTCGTCGAATAGCCATGTGCGACAGTTGCACGTTTAAGATTGGCCATTAGGTAGTGTGCAGAGTCGTGGAGTGTAGTTTTATTGGCGGGATTTTAGTTTGATTGGGAGGAGTTGGGACTGGGTTGGCTTTGAAAAGTATGATTATTAATTCGTTAAGTCGGAGAGATTCGGGAAGATCAAGGACACACCTGGAAAGCATTTTAAAATGTGTTTCAGCCGTTCGTTAAGGGATTTTTGCAATTAAATTTGTTTTGAATTTTTCAGGATTTTTTGATTATTAGGTGGCTAAAAATGACTTTTTTCCTCATTATGGATATAGAAACGGTCTACTTTGGATTTATATATTTAGTTTGAAGAATTTCGAGTTTATCACTTAAAAAATGTATAGAACAACGAAAAAAGATGTATATCCTCTAGGATGCATATGCACTAAAGAGTTAAATTCGCAAGTAAAAAACATTTTATATATAACTATATATATAAATGTATATATATGATAATATGTGATTGTATATACTTATAAATAAATTGTATAAAGTTATACATATAAATTTATATATAATTGTATATATCTATATCTACAAAGAAAAGTTCTTTTGTGATAAATGTGGTAGTTAATTAAGCGATAAATTAGAATATTATATTATACGTTTGCTAATGAATGTATACGAGGTCATTTCTGCGAAATAGAATAATGTCTTTGAATAGTCAAAATTGCAGTTCGATTATTTTCAAACATGTGATTAAATTATGGCTCAACCTCGAGAAGTTGTACATACGATAAATATGATAGCTAATTAAGCATTTAATTTAAATTTTATGTCATACGTTTGCTAATGAATTTCTGCAATGTCATTTGTATAAAAAATTTTGATTTTCTGCATAAAACTTCTTTATTATCCTCGTAAAATGTAAGAAAATGTCATTACTATAGATGAACTATAGTATAAATTTCGCATGCTATTATTCCTGCATCAAGTTATATAAGCACTATTAAATTATTTACTGCATTCATTAGAAAACATTGTAGATTAATCTTATTTATCTAAGAAAATGATTAAAATAATTATTTAAAGCTTAAAAATATTTACAAGTACATGGTGGAAAATAATTTTGACTAATTACTTACTATTGATAAGATACTACGCTACTTATTAGTAATAATTATAACTGTAACCCTTATCTAAACAGACATACCTCACTAGTTCTATTTACTCATCATAATTAAGTAACAAACTTCGAAAAAAAACAAGTCACGCATGACCTATTATAATTAGAGACATTATAAAGCAAAATGTGTACATTAGTGACATACTTCATTACAAATTACTACCCTTATAACAACATAAAAATTGCTACATTCATAGTAAAATTTAATATTCATTTAACAATGTTTACTATAAACATAGCGATTATTATAAATCTGACAATTGTCCCGCGGAATATGCCAATTTTAATAAATATACCAATAGTAATTTTTATACAAAATTAAGTATGCACTCAACGTACAAATAGAATAAATAGTAAACGTTTTCTATTAAATTAATCCCTAGAATAATTTTGGTATTTTTGGTACACCACCAAAACCGTCAAAGGTCCAATCTCTCGTTCCTTCTTCCATTCCTTCCGTCGCCTTTTTACGAACACAAAGTTCAATATAATTATAAGAGGGACTCCCCAGCGTTTAAAAATGCGAGGGGCGAAGCCGGGGCGCACAAGAATTACGTGCGCGGCATGCGAGCGAGACCCATAGTGCGGATCTTCGCCGGGAAGTATATACGAGTGCCGTCATCGACTCTGTAATCCTTAGTCCTCCTCGGCTCGATTCTCAATTTTCGCTTGCATATGATAGGTATATATGTGCTGGATTTAATAAAGGCATCGCGTGGGAATCGTAATGTTATTTCGGGCGAGCAACGTGCTTCCGCTTGCTGTTATTTCTTAAATTCGAGAATTTGTTTTGTGCAAGATTTGTTTGTTCTTACTTACTTGTGTGATTCTTAGTAAGATATGGTAACTGGTTTTCAGCTAGGTTTTCGGAATTCGGTCATTTTCTGCTTAACGTTTTAGCAAGAAATTCGTTAACAATGGTATGCTTGTCAGCTTTATTCTAAGGAAAATCTGTTTACTTGGTAATCTTTTAATCTCTTATATCATGATAATTGAAAACAACATATTAATGTTAACGTATGCATCATAAAGTAATTTTGATCTTTAAACATTAATTTCATTTTTATGAGAACAAGTTTGCTATTCTAAATATATAAATTACTTTATTCGTGGTAAATTAAATTAAATACACATTGTTACGCAAGTAATTATATGACAAATTGTGTCTTTTAATCAAAAAAGTTTATATCTTCTACAATTATCAGTCAAAGTTCAGGAAAATTTCAGAAATTTCTATTCAAATCATGTGGCAACAAATATATAACAAAATTAAGCATTCATAATATAGCTATATAAATATATAAGTACAAATATATAAATTCATCAAAATATAATGTTTTCTATACTCAGCAAAAAGGATAACCAATTCTTTTCCACATCTTAAAATTTTTTGTTCTTAAACTGAGTAACAAAAAGACAAATTTTACTTCACGCGAGAAATCTATCCCGAAAAGAAGCACTAAGTTACTTTTATAGTTGACAAACAAAAGAAACAGAAACTTATTCAAGACCGCGTAATCGAGTGAGCGACTAAAGCTGAGAAACTTTTTAACAGTTTTCAATAAATGCCCAAAATCCTTCTTAAAGTTCTTGCATCTTATTAAAAATGAAACGATGCTCTAACGTCCGCTACTCGATGACCAACAAAACCCCTTAAAAATTCCACCTCTCCTCCCGAAGACAATGCCATTTTTTCGTCCGCTTGCAACGAAACTCCTATCTCGCCTCGCAAAAACCGCTCTTAAAGTGCACGAAGCTCGCGCTCGTCGCGTTAAAGTAGGTACACTCCGGTGAAATAAGAATAGATGAAATATGCCCACGGTGTGCTTTGTCTTTAGGACGCTATAACAAGATTGAACTCTCGAATGCGATTAATTCGCCGTTGCGTAATGATGCTTTTGTCTCGGTAGAAAATATTTGAAGGTATGCGTTGCTGCGTTGCTGAGAAAAGTTTGGCGATGCCCATGATTATTAACGAAATTTGTTATTGTATTGCAAAATTTAATGCGTGAATAGATTAGGGAGGGTTGTAATATGTGTGTGTTTAGTTGATACGTAAGTATTGCAATAATAAGGAGGATTGTTTATAGCAATCGACCTAATTTCCGATTGCTCGTAATGAGTTGAATTAACGACGTTCGAGGCGATGACGCGCGGCATTGTAAAATCCAGGTCGTTTGAAAAACTCATGGTTCTCTAAGACGATTATTGTTACGGTAGCATAAATTTCAAAGGAATTTTTCAAATAAATAAATTTTTCTGTGCCAATTATTTTTAGACTTTTTTACATTCTGCAATTTTTTGTGTGACCATAAAGTCATGATTATAATTGTCACTGGCTAAGACAGTACACAATTCTTCTATACTGCGTTGAAAGTGTAATTATTTGTTACATGGAAGAATAATAGATTTTTTATGAAAAAAATTCAGATAATCAAGGTTTTTTTTCTACGTATGATTAATTATGATTTTTTTGTGAGATTCTCTTATTATTGAAAATTTGCGAAAAAGATTCAATTGTTATTGTGATTTGTAAAGGTTAAAATCGTAGGAGGAAAATCGTTGTTTAATTACATCACTGTAATAGTCGTATGCATCTGTTGACTGCAAAGGACAGACAGTTACGACATATTTCAATAACTTTTTTTATTATACAACAAGAAACAATATGAAAAGATTCAAGTGAAGTCTCAGATGCCTAGCAAATAATTCCATTTAAGAAATAATTCTTTTTCGCATCTGCAAAAAAAGAATTCAAATTTTACAATG
Source organism: Gastracanthus pulcherrimus (assembly GCA_949152435.1). Classification (NCBI taxonomy): domain Eukaryota; kingdom Metazoa; phylum Arthropoda; class Insecta; order Hymenoptera; family Pteromalidae; genus Gastracanthus; species Gastracanthus pulcherrimus. The sequence goes on from OX424575.1 coordinate 7,996,677, forward strand.
CTTGATTTGTTATATTTTTGATTACTTTGTAAATGCAAATTACCTTTTCTCTATTAGAACATAATTCTACAGTAAACAGTTTAATATCAATAATAATGTTTTTCAATTTAAAGGAAGAGTACATTGAAATAAAAAACATTTTTATTTATAGTCTAAATTTAGGTGTGTTTTTGGTCAAATTTAAATAAATATCCTGAAATTTTTATGAACTTTGTTTGCAAGTTATAAAATCTATAAGTTCTAAAACTAGAAAAAATTTATTATCAAAATTGTTAATAATTGAAGATGGTGACGAATATTGGAAAATATCTGACTCTTCTAAAATCGTTGATTTTTCATACATTTTTCGTCTCAATGTTTCACTGTTAATAATATTGGACTTTTAAATAAATTTATACAGTTAATACATGTTAATATATGCACAGTTATCATCATAAGAAAAGAAACCATTTTCACTAAAATAACGTATTCGCTTCGCACATAACTGGTGGAGCCATCTGGATCGGTGATAAAGTCGGAAAATTTAACACACATCTTATGAGAAGTTTGTAAAAAACTGTGATAATAACAAAAATAAAGTGTTATTTCCAGTTGTTTGTCTACAGTTCACTGCTCTATCAGTGTTGGGCAAATTGGTACTTATTACTTAAAAAAGTACAAGTATAATACTTAAATAAATACTTAAATACAGAAGTACTTAAGTATCGTCGGACAAGTGCAGAGTACTTAAAAAATACTTAAGTACTTTTAAAAGAACTTAAGTACTTCTTTCAAGTACTTAATTAATTTTCTACCTCAACTTAAAATACTTGAAAAAAGAACTTAAATACAAGAACTTAGAGATTTTTACTTAAGTACCGTTGTTCTTAAGAACCGCCCATCACTGACTACTATAAAGGTGTAATATTAATCTCATGTACGAAAAGACACAAACAAATTGTTTACTGTTTATTAAATCACTTTCTTTTCAATGTATTTTGAGGTTATGCGGTATATATATGTACTATATATAGTAATACACATACATTCCGACTTTTTCGCGCTTTTTCGTCATTATGAGTACTTTATTTGTTTTTCTTATCCTCTCCAACCAGACGCACACAGCGAATACCTATTCTGAGTAAAATAGCTGAAATCACGAATTGGAATATACAGCCCATGAGAACTAACTACGGATTCTAACACTGCATTTTAAGGAATCACCTTATCAAAATATCATACCAGGAAGCATCTCTCAAAACCTCGCCCAAAACCTCATTAACCCTTTAAAGTGAACAACGGGAGAAACCTTGTACTTAATTTTTTTAAACGCTAAATTAATGTATTAATATTTTTGATTTTCGTGTACACTCAGTAATGTATGATCAATTATTTAAGTGCTTTTTATCTCAGAAAGTAAAAAATTAAGCTTGCCGTCAAACAAAATAGATTCTAAGACGTTTAAAAACAGACTCCCAGTGTTCTTAAAACGAATTCTCCTTTTAAATCTAACCCCAAATTTAACAATCAAACTCCCAACCCATCCAATCTTCAAGAACATCCCGTTATCCCCCTCAACCTTTCTCCCATCCAACGACCAAACCGCCAAATCCGCCCTTACAAACGAAACCGTTTTCACGCTCGCAGCGACTTATGTCATCGACCGCGGCAGCGTTGAAAAGCGTATTTCACGAGATTCACGGTGGCTCGGGCCGTAAAATTCAATCGCCGGCGGTGCTGCACCGTCCTAAAGCGCGGGTGTAACGGAGTAAGTCGGACTGCGACGCGGACGCGTTTTAAACTGGTGCGTCTTTGTGACAAGCTGATGCAGGCGCGAATTTTTAGTAAAGTGAAGATATGGGGTAATCGAGGAATTTGTTGCAGGAGTATTGGGGGAAGAATTTCGATTCGGTATAATGTGTATGTTACAGGGACAGGAGTATTATAAAACGTGATTAATGATTAGTGAACTTTTTAATTGAAAATGTATGGAAATATTATTTATTCGTTATGAAAATAACAGTGACAATTATTGAAGGTCCGAAATGATACCCAATTTGACAATAAATAGTTATGATAGTATATACATAATTTTAAGTTACATCTTATTTATTATCTAATGTGTATCATAACAGACTGAATTATGTATGTCGCAATTAAACTGGAATGAATTATAGGAATTGATTGTGACATAATTAAAGACGGTGTAATTTTGGACCATTAAATTTCAGTGTTATTTTTTAAAGGGATGACTGAAAAAAATTTTAAGAATTCAATAAATCTTTTATATATATATGTATATATATTTTTTTTTTTATTGTAAACATTTATTTGAATATAAAAGGTCATTGTTCAAAACTATTAAATCTTTATTAATTTCAAGAGAATTATTAGTTTTTAAACACTATTATTAGTTATTATTATAAATAAATGTTTACTAATTAAATTATAACTAATTTTGTTTTCAGCCTTTTATACAGAAAAAATTGACTTCAAACGAAAGTTTGTCAATGACTTTTTAATTGATTTATATTAAACATTTTATTATAAACTACACACTTATAAGCAATCAATAATTAAAAAAATAAATTTAAATTTATTTAAAATTATATTCTTACTATAGTAGGAATGCATCTACTGGAATACGTTTTGTATGCCCGAAAATTAATAGCTCTATTTTTAAAATTTTTCATTAATTATTTAGGATAATTTTCTCTAAAATGAAAAGTCTTTTTCTATACTCTCAGGAAGTCATTAAGGTTTTCATGATATATATATTTCAAAATTTTAAAGAAAACAATTGTACAGCAATAAAAAGTCGAAGCGCATAAAAAGAAAACACGGATTGAGTAATATTGACTGCAAATTCCAATAATTAAGTAAACAACTGGATATTAGATAACTTTTAAACTTGATGTAATACTTATGTTTCCGTTCGTAACAGGGGGCAATAAGAAGTCGCAATAAAAATCGACTTTTATCTATCGATTTTCACTTATTCAATTATAAAAGACAGTGTCAATTACTTTGGCACCTTTACTTTCTTACAGGTTACCTACATTCAACGACTTTTCTATTCGCCGTATTTTACTGATTGAGTTGTTTACGGTTGCATTTACTATACAATTATTGTTGTATTGTATGCAATTCATTGTACTAAGTACTTTTTCAAATTTTGATTTCGTGAATGGATAAAAAATATTTAACTTAATATTATAATATGAGCCATACGAATGTTAAATAGAATCAATATAGTAAAAAAGTTTGATTGATGTTTTTGTTTGCAAATAATGAATCAAAATTTGAGATTATATTGCAATTAAAATAAACAATAAAACTTATTTACTATTGATTATTATCAATTTTTAGTGAAGAACTAACTTTCAACGTGAATTGTTTTGTGCAAATATATATTTGTAAGTGATTACATAAATTCTTCGTATAAAGTAAGCTTTGAAAATCCCATTTACTTCGATAATTCAATCTGCATCATGAGCAAAACCAAAATAAAAACAATGAGGTCACGACAGTTTTCAAGTCATTGCATTCTTTCAAGTTTACGCCAAAATGATATAAATACTTACGAAATTGCAACGTGCAAAAGATAATAATAAATATTGCATTCCTCCCTCAAACTTAAATCTTTTCTACAAATAACTTTACTTAATCTACTCAAAACCACATCTCCGCAATCTGATAATTTTCCTGTCAAACAACTCAGATTTTCAGCTAGAAGTTTAACTAGATTTCTAGCTAAATTTACCTAGATTTGCCTCGTAATATGAAACTTTTCAGGCTAGATTTGTAAAAATGTTATCACATAATAGTAAAAGTACTACTCTCAGAGTTGGACAAAAATGACCTACTCAAAATATAGTAAAAATAATATTCTCTACTTAAATAACTATATTCAAAATAGTCTTTGGTAAAAATGCTATTAAAACTAAAATTTTTTATAAAACAGTAAACAGCGGTTACTTTAAAAAAACACACTGTCATATTGTGTAGAAGAAGACTATCTTTAACAACTCTGTGCATTTTTAGAATTTAGAATATATGAAAATTGATAATCATATATCCACAAATGTTATAGTTCACCACGCTATTTGTAAATTTAAAAGTAAACTTTTCTACAGTTGCAAGTTGTTACCATAAATACTGTAATGACACTAGGTCGTAATTTTTCCAACTTTGAAAGTAGTAATTCTACAAGATCTTTTACTTTTTTAAAGAGAAAACTTTGGAAAGATGCGACCAGGTACATCATGTATAATTTATATTGAACTAATAAAATTTCCGAACATCAAGAATTTATGACTTTTTTAAAAATCAAAGAAAAACTATTACATCATATTATACGTCAGATATGAAAAAAATTGCGAATATTATTTATTTGAATGAAAGAAATCAATTTATTGATTAAAACAAATATAGATTTATTAGTGTCAATTGAATGATGTTTAAGAAACTATAGAAAAAATATTTATTCGAACTAATAAATTCTTTTTACAATAAATAAAATACAAAATATATTCTTGGAAAATCGATTTTTTTTTTACGTTTTCAATAATAAATATTGAACTGAACCTAAATGTATATTAGCAAAAATAATAGATGATAATTTATTGTTTAAAATAACAAAATCAATAAAAGATAATTTCTTGTTTAAAATAACAAAAAAAAATTTATTTGTACATTTAAATGCATAGAAAATCTTATTTTTATAATTTTGAACATGAAACTGACTTTCATTGATAATTTAAATTTAGATTCGTTTCAATATACTTCGTTGAGTGCCCTTAAAGTACATATAATTTCAATTCAAACAACATATCTAACAATCGCATTAGAATACATTTCAAAAATACACGAAAATTAAAAAAAAATTCAATTCTGCACAACTCTCTAAAAATAACTCAGCGAAAAGCACGAATGTCATTGCCTCTAAATTAGTGAAAACTCCACTGTTTCAAAGGTAAATATTCACTATTTTTCAGTAAAACAAAAAGTAAACATTGACTGCTGAATAAGTAGACTCTATATACTATCCCCTGGCTCAAATTCCCTAAAACACTTAAACACGCAAGCAGTTACATCACCAGTTCTCCTCCACACTCTCGTTACCCAAATCCACCTAAGAAGATCCCAACAACAGCATCCACCCCATCCATCCAAACCAGCACCACGCCTCCATCTCCAAAATCCATCCTTCCCTCAAAACCATCCCCGTCATCCCCAAATCGAAATCCCACCACGCACACTCCTCGCTCCTCTACTGGCTCGGTCGTCGCCCGCCATCGGCCAGCCGTAGGCAGTAGTAGCGCCCCTGGCACTAGGCAGACTAACTGGCGCTCGCGCGCACGCAGCACACGTGTCTCGCTCTCTGCTCCTCTCTCGTGCTCCGCGAAGCTCCTCGAAGCCTCCCACCGCGCTCTCGCGCGCACGCGCGATATTCTTCCATCTGCACGTGCACCTTCTCCCTCTCTCTCTCTCTCTCTATACACACTCGCCTATATATAAAACAGATATATAACAAGCTTGTAACAGCACACCCAGCAGCGCCAGGTGAAGCGACAACGCGTGTACACTCGGCGTTCCCAACGATGTACAAGATGGAATTTAGGCTCGTCACGACAGGCAAAGTAAATAACGAAACGAAACCATCGATAAGGAAAAAAAGTCTGCTTGTACAAGGCGAGGCGCGCGCGGGCGGGCGCGTGCGATCAGCTGACCGAGCCGCGCTCCGCTCGTGGACCGTTCCAGTGGCTCTGCGCGCGCGTCGTCTGTACCTCGCAGATATATAGATGTAAGCGCCGGCGACTGTGTGTGCTGCAGCGCGATGTGCACTTTTGTGTCGCTCCGCGAGCCAAAGAGCAGCAGCAGCAGCAGCAGCGAAGCTCTCTCTATGTCTCTCTCAAGCTCTTCGCTATCTCTTTCTCTCTGTCTCGCAGTAGATCAATCCCCGGTATGCGTAGACATCGAGCTCCTCGAGCACTACTTCTACTGCTCAATTATTATCAAAGAAAAATAAACTTATCTCGATCGACGAGTGGATGAGTTGAATGTTGACGAGGGATGACGGGAGCTTGTGTGCACGTCGGTTAGCCCTTTATTAAGAGGGAAGTTACGCGTTAATTGGGAGTTTTCGCACTTCTAACCCTACTTTCGTTCGCGTAGCTACGGGGAGAAGGCACCCGTAGATTCGACATTCACGGCTGAAAGTAATAAGTATACATGCACGACGGAGTACATCATAAATCAATCCTCGCCACACACATATATCCACACATCGGTAGCGTCACGCACACTGGCTTACCTGTTGCCTTATATATACACACCCGCACAGACACCCAGCCAGTCGCAGACTCCTCGTCTAAGTTGTACACTCCGCAAATCTCTCGATCCGTCGATGACGACGACGACGACGACGGCAACGACGACGATCTTCGCAAACTCACTCTTCCCTCCTCCCAACGATACTAAGCACACCTTCCCTCGATCTCTCTCTATCTCGGCCTACTCGATGCAAGCACAGAGAGAGAGAGAGAGAGTTGCCAGTCGTACCGTACGTCTCTAAGTATATACCCCCACTGGCCGGCGAAAGAAAGCACTGTACACTCGCGGGAGACGGAGAGCTTGTGCCTCGCCTCGGCGCGTAATGCAGGATTGACGCGAGCGAGCCGCGGAGACGAGCAGTGTGTTGTTCTGCTGCTGCGCGACTAGCTGTGTGCACGTAACGTACACTTACCACGGCGTGTATTGTGCGCTGTGCAATTGTGTGCGTGCACAAGCACGGAGTGCGTACGTGGGTGTGTACGCGTATGTATACACACGGGGAGGAGGGCGGTAGAGGTGTGTGTACGAGCGCTGGCTGCCTGCTTGCAAACGGAGTGGGCTAGATGTGGCTGCTGTAGCGCTGCAGCGACGATGCGCGGGGGCAGCACCGGCGAGAGAGAGGAAGAGTTGGGATGTGTACTCGAGTGATGTGGGCGAGGATGGATGGAGGTGGGTTTGAGATTTTGGAGGGATTGTGGGTACTCGAGGGGGAGGGGAGGATTGGGATTGGGGAGTGGACTTTTGGATTGCCAGGGGGTGGATTGCGAGTACGGGTGGAATTTTGGGGTTGTATGATGTGTTAGGTTTTTAGGGTGGAGGAGAGAAGGTTACGATGGTCTTTGGGTTTTTAAACTTTTGCTGGTGGTATACGCTGCTGGGTGAACGCACTTGCAAGGGGAATGAATATTCGATGCAAGTTTGTGTTTATTTGGACTTTGATATTTAGGGACAGGCAATTTTAAATTAAATGTTTTGGAAATGTAATTGGAGGTAATATAAAACGAACTTTTATTTGTGAGTTATTGAATTAAAGAAATATTTAATTGTCAGAAAGTTATGACATTTTGGAAATTTGAAGTAGGAAATGTATATCAACGAAGAAAGGAATAATGTAATAAACGAAAACAAATATCAAATTAAAATCGGGTTTCACTATATTTATTTTCTTTCTCTAAAAGCTTTTTAAGCTTTTCAGTACAGCTGAAATATTGAAATATAAATTAGTGGTAAAAGGGCATATGGGAATAAAGCGATTTTTTTCTATATTTACAGTTCGCAGCATGAAAACGCTCCTCAGGCAACAAGGGAAAAGAATTATTTTCGTGAACACTTTACGAACTTTTTAAGAATTCGTCATGATTGAAAGTTCAAAAAGAATTATTAAATTATAAAGAATTCGAATGCCAGCTACATTCATAAACTTTTTAAGAATTCTTTAAAGAGTCTTTTTTAATAATGATGCTGTCTAGAGATCTCCTTATAAGGTAGTAATTATTAAAAAATGGCGCCCAACCTTTTTCAAACGGCTTTCTTTAGTGAAAATAATTTTGTTCTGTCCTGAAATTTGTATGGATATACACTTCAGAAATGTCTTTAAGCTTCGAAAAAACAAAGAAAATAATAGAAAAAAAAATTATTTTCACTTATTAAGAAATACTGAGAACAATGTTTCCAAAGTGCATAAAATAATGCAGTTAGGTAAAAAAGTGTGCCTAGTAACGGATTAATTCAATACATTTCTTTTCAGCTTAAACGACAAGTATCACACTACGAAAATAAGAACACCTACAACCATCATTGCATAACACTCTCTCGCACAACTCTTTCAAAATCCAATCACGCACTCGTCACCCCGGCTACTATCTACGCCAGGAAATTCAAATATAACCGCGATAAGCAAAGCGCGCGTCCTCGCTCGCCTCCACTCACTAAAATACCCATAAAGCTATATTTAAAGGAAAAAAAAATATTCCGAACACACGAGAGCGCTTCAAGCGCAAAAAATTCACTTGTTTCGCGAATACATCCAGCCTAGAATCCCCCCACCACCATTTGTCGCTGCTGCACGCGAAGAGTCGCGCTGACACGCTCCGGTTGCAGCGGATTCGCGCGGGACAGAAATACACTCGCATGGCGTGGCTTGACGCGCGTGCACATGTGTGCACGTAGAAGTGTGCGCGAGTGCCGGCCAGGGTCGGCCGTCATTTTTGCGCACGCGGCGAGGAGCGTCATCGCCGAGGTGGATACACGGAATGGGCGAGAGAGGCAAATCGCCTAGACGAAAATATTGGAGATGATTGGTTTTTGGATGTTTGATTTTGCGGATAACATTGGTAGAATTAAACTTGTGTTGTATGTAAAGACTCAAGAATTTTACGGAATATAGGGGAGAGACGGGTAAGATAGACAGGAGACGAAGTGACACTTGGCATGTTCAATAAAAGTAGGCTTTGTTGTAAGTCCAATATTTTTTTATTAACACGCAGATGTATAAACTTAATGTTAATAAAGTGAAAATAAGATTTAAATGAACCAGCATCGAATAAAAAATAAAGTGACTATTTTGCCCCGCTACAATAGTTTATTTTGCTCTGTCTTATTTGTCTTCATTATTTTATATTAAGTTAAAACTAAAATTAAATAACCATAATCTAATAAGTACTATAGCTTATTTTCGCCCGCAAAGTAATAATGTCACCCAGCAAACTGATAAAATTGCCCGATATTTTGTATATTAATTGTTATTTTATCAATGTCTATTTTACCCCTGTATGGGGCAAAATAGACACTTGCATGGTTTTAGAAGAACTTTTTTCATATTAAGAATTTCGGATATTTACACTTAATATGATGATTTTTATCTATTGATAATTATAAAAGAGATATTAAAATATACATTACAAGTATTAGATTAGTTTGAAATATGATTTATATACGCAAACTGACTATTTTGCCCCACTTTCCCCTAGTATTTGCTGTCCACGATTAGTATAATTTTTTTTCGTAAAATTTTCGTTATTAGTTACGGAGATATATAGTTTTCTTATCAAATGAATGATGTTTTTGCTTATAGTAAAAGAAGAACGATTGAGATCAAAAACTCTTGTATGAAACGAAAGGTAATTTTAAACTCTTCCGAATGCAAGCGAACTGGATTTAAGGCTCGTGCACGCTCGCCTTCGACTCGTACTGCAAACTCACAGGTAGACAAAAAAGGCCTACTTTTCACCCTTGGTACACAATACGCTATTTTTCTACAATTGGGACACAAAGAACAAAGAAAAAGCCGTATTGGATTAAATACGGTACACTAATTCTTAATATCGAATCGCACACACACTCACATACACACACGCGTACAGACACTCACACACACACCCAAACACCTACGTACAGCCGCGCACATACATACACATAAGCACAAACACACGCACGCACACTCATATGTACACACACACGTACACACACATACCCACACACACACACACACGCACGCACCACGCATTCACAACTACACGCAGACACGCACTCATACATGCGCACCCACATACTCAGACCCACACACAGATACGCACACCAAGTTCAACCAGACATTTTGTAAAAATACAGTGTATAATGACTCCAAAGACCTTGAAAACCCAATTCAAAAATGTTTTCACAAAAACTTGGTTTACAATTACAAAGCTTCTTCAAAAACCGTAGTAGCGCATCAGTGCACTAATACCTATCATATAAAATATCAATTCATTCATTTCTCTTTAAACGACAACACTTCGCAATCAAACGCTCACTATCGTGTGTACCATCAACAAGAAATACTTCATTAACTCGATATAAGATAATATAATATTCGCGATTATTTACACCATACTTTTTCTCCCGGCAAAATACAGCACTTCCTATCAATATGATGAAGGCATGCGAAGTTAAAAATGGACAGAAGTCGCTATCGCGCGTTACTCGCAAGTCGCAGATCTAATCTGACAAGTATATGTACGTGACATGCGCGCATACACACCTTAAAAAGCAAGCGATGATAGCGATCGTCGCTTACGCGCGTCACACGCGTCACCTTTTTGCTTTTTATCGCGCCGGGAACTTTACGAGAAAGTTATAAATCGAACAAATCTCTGGGCTTGTAGAAAGAAAAATAATTGACAAAATTACGATGTCTGTTAGAGATAAAACGAGGCTTTTGTATTTCGTTGTATTGTCATTTGCATGCACATGACTTTTTAAATTAACATGTATGTGGATGAATATTTTGCGAAAGATAAAAATATTTTAACGGTACGTGGTTGAAAAATACATAAATGCAGTTTGTAATATATACAGTTGAATATTTGTTGATTATTCTCAGTAAAATTATCGGCATTTTAAATATTACAAATAAGATATGTCTTTATACAAATGAATCATAAACTATATATTAAATTAATTGTTTATATTACATTCGAAAGCAATTAATATTCAAACAAGCTTTAATTCTCAAATGGTAATTTAATTAAATTTTATTTTAAATGACTTATTTAATCTATAGCAATATAAATTACATATCATTATTTTCAAAATTTTACGTAGGATAAACAGGGAAAAAGTAAAAAAGTTGACCAAGTATTACCCCGCAATTTTTAACAAATTTTTCATATATGCGTTTTACGTAACTTCTGGCTTCAAAGCAAAATAACTTCTCCAGGTCTTGAATAATTGATTTTAATAAATTGAATATATTACCGTCTAAGGTAGAAAATCGGCAAAAATCATAGTTTTGAACCTAGCAAGATCCTAATCGGTAGGATTTTCTTAAAGCTAGTTACAGTGCCCTAATACGGCTTCTTATTCGAATGTCTCAGTTTTATGAAAGTTTTATTGGGAACCGATTTCTGTCCTTATATATAGCCCCTCGTCCTTTACAGATCCTTAAATCCCCTCGACTGTACATAACGGCAACATCTATAATTGATAACACAATAATATACATTTAAACACATAAAGAACTTTAAAATCTCCCAACCAGATCATTCTATCTCTCAGTCAGCTGGGTACATTTCACTAAAACACATTCAAGTCTACCTAATGCAGAAACATCCACAATCACCACATGCCATACAATTCCCAAATTGAAGTGACCTTGTTGAATCAAAATCTGCTTTACACATCCCCTTAACCCATTTCTTCCCAAGCGGCCATTTTATAGTCGATTGGTTTGTTGCCTAAAAAATTGTCGAAAAAAAAATAATAATAACCAATAGCAGTTTTCTGAAGTAAAATTGTCCGCTCTTTCCGATTCTGAAGTCAGAATTTTGAAATTTCCGTTGGAAAATTTCAAAATGGCGGTTTTAGGCAAAAAACTAATCGACTATAAAATGGCCGCTCGGGAAGAAATGGGTTAAATCCAACAAACCACCACCACCACACAACAACACACCCCATACACCCACTCAATCCGCGAATCTTGCGCCACGCCTGAGCGACGCACATAACGAACGCAAAAAGGCCCCCAAGACGATCGAGCGAGCACCGACGAGAGGACGACTGCACACGCACGACACTATAAGCCGATGAGGGGGGGAGGCGTCGCGCACGTGCACGCACGCCGCGAGTTTATAAGTCTCGTGCCGGGGGCCGAGTCGAGACCCTGCACCGCACATCCGCTTCCGACGCATCCTGCGCGCATTCGTACAATAGGAGGTATGCGCGCTCCTCGGATCATTGTATATATGGCGCTGTTCGATGGATTTTTGTTGTGGAGTGAGGTTGGCTGTGGATTGGGAGTGAAAAACTGCGTTAGTATTTGGAGATGATCATTTTTTTTAGATTGGTGTGGTTTGATTGGAATGTGTTTATAAAATTAGGTGAAGAAGTTAAAGATCTGCTTGAATTTTTAGAATCTGCATTTATCATCAATTTTTAGAAGAAAGGTTTGGGTTGGGTATTGTAAATGAAAATTAAATACATTTTTACAGTTTAGAGTTTCAATCTAATTTTGTTATTAATGGTCTTTTATGCTTCTATATTATGAAAATTCACTGAAACGTTCATGATTTTATTTGGCTACAATATTGAGACTTATGGGGTATTAAATAAATGTTGTTATAAAAATATAATCTGTGTCGCACGAAGTATTTTTAACGGGTTCGCGCCGGATAATGTATATATAAGCCGATTTACGTAATATTTTTCAAAAATAATTTAAATTTCGAACATTTAATAGAAACTCGAAATTTCTACATTATTTTACGAATGCAAAGAATAATAAAACCGGTTACATAAATAGTTTTATTAATTTTTACTTTTACAATTACAGGAACAGTAATGAAATTTGTGACAATTCATGAGTCATTTCTGACTCATGCCGGCGCGAACCAGTGAAGTTATAAAAATTCGCTCAAATAAAAAACACATTTAAAGTTTTATTTCGACATCAAAATAAATGTAAATTTTAATTTTTAATTTACTGTAAACTTGATTTATTATCAGAACATTATTCAGTTACAATTAATTATCAATACATTATCAAGAATTATATTCTATAATTTTAAATCAACTCTTCACATTTTGGATACAGTATCACCAATTCCTTACTTCTTATTTTATTTCATTTCATTTTTAGCTTGCTTAGACATTTATACACATAAGAAACTTGCTATTCACGAATAGTTCATAAAATTATTATCAATAACAAACAACTTACAAAAGAAAGTAATTAATTTAGAAAAAATTCGCGCCTAAAATGGTTTAAACAAAGCCAATTCCTCAGCCCACTAGTCTAACCAATCAGCATCTCAACGATCCATCGCCTCAACAGCGAAACATCAAAGCAAACTCCAGGTTAAAACAAGAAGAAAATTGCGCGCTCGTGTACACCCGGCCTGCTCAAAGTGTTGCGCTACACACTCCTCCTCCGCGCGCACACCCGAGATTGCGACCGCGCCGAGCGAAGAGCGTCGCCTCTTTATTATTAGTCCACTTCCGGCTTGGAATTGTCCGCCTCTTCTCCGCGTCTAACTTCGTCTTCTGCGCGTATAATATATATATATATATATATATATATATATATATACACACTTGTGCTCCACACACGTAGGTATGTATACACACGTGTACGTTACACGTATACCCGAATGGAGACGACGACAACGACGGGGAAAATTGCGAGGGCGAAATTTAATTATCTCCTTCGTTGCGGCAGTTTCGTCGTCCCCCTTCTTTATGATTGATAGATCGATTGGGTTTAGTGAGCAGAGGGTGTATGGATTCGAGATTTGTCGGATTTGTCTTTTCTTGTTTTTTTTTTTATTGAATCTCGAAGCTCGATTGATAGGGGAAATTTAATTGCAGGGACTTTTTTATTTTGGAGATGGGAGGAGTAATGCGAGAGACGCGGAAGCTTGGGTTTTACGCCGGTATTGAAAAGCGGTTATGGATGATTGGATCGTTTTTCTTGAATTTAGAGTTTTTTAAGAGATTGGTTTTAGCCAAGGAGAAGTATCGATATTGAAAATTGGGAAGGCTTGTTGAGAGGCTAAGTTAGATGATGATTAATGGAGGATTTCTTTGGATCCCTGAATTCTCGTGACATTTATTTCCTGGATTTCTTGATAATAAAAAAAATAATAGATTGATCGGAAATGCTTATGGTCATTTGATAATTATTAGGTATTTATAATTATTATTTATATATATATTTATTTTTTATTATTTACTTGCAATTATTATTCATTTGATATAATTAATATATTAAATTATTATTCTCATAAAAACTATTTTTGTTTCAATTTATATAACTAAGTTTTTCCTTCTAATGCTTTTCCCTTGAAGATAACTACATTATCGGAAATTTTGAATTAAATTAAAAAAATAGTACTTAAACGTTACAGAATATTTTTAGATGATAAAGCTGTTTAAACTCATTTCACCTATGTATACACGAGCAGTCGGGTTAATTATACATTTTGCAGATAGCGTTTGGTACGTCTTAATATTTATAACCAATGATAAGTGACCTAAAAACTTTTCTACGTCACCCTGTGGAGTTGAATACATTTTCAATATGTTGATGCACGCTAAAGTCTATTAATCTAAATTGAACGAGTGGAATGCTCACTTTTTTTAGAGAAAATGCAATTTTGAGTAAATTGTTCTCTCAATATGATCGTGTACTTTATCTTTTAATCTGAAACCTTTAATCTTTGCACGGTGATTTCTTCATACCTTGATTCTTATCTTATATTAGGTTCTCTTGAACATTTTCGACCGTAAAAAAGACATTTTGAGGGGTGTTTTCTGACACCTAAAAATGAAGCCTTCACCTATAGTTTTTTCCAATCAGCCCTTATTCTCGAGATATCAGCGAATTTATCTCAATTGTACACTATTATAGAATAATTGATGTAGCTACTTCTGAGCATAGCTCTTCAAGTTTTTCTTAGCTTTAATTTCATCTTTGTTTCGTAAAAAAATATTATTCTGGGCCAAAGTAATTAACTTTCAAAGAAAACGATAAAAATTACACTAACGATCACTGTATTTAAAAGAGTTAAAATCCTTGAATTTAGATGCATTTTTCATCACATTTTTTGAAAGTTAATAACTTTGGTCTAGATTAATAATTTTGTATGGTCAGAAATAGAGGCATCATTTTTTACTAAAAAAATCGCACAATATAGATCAATTGGTTGATATTTCGAGAATAAGGATGCATTGGAAAAGACTAGAGGTGCTACACTTCATTTTTAGATATCAGAAAATGCCTTTCAAAGTTTCAGCAAATATCGTTTAACAAACCTCCGACACTCTCCTAGTAAGAGTCAAATAAAGATGGGTGGGGATAAATGCACCGAAAGATAAATTTGCAGAAGGATAAATTTACCGATCGGTTGAAATTGCCGAAAAAATCAATACCTATGGATAAATATGCCGAAAGTTAAAAGTACCGCAAACAAGAATCCCAAAAAAGAAAATGCCGAAAGTTAAAAATGCCGAAAACGAAAATTTGGACAAAGAAGTGCTTTTATTAGAATATGCGCCAGTATTATACTAATATATTAATTGTTGCTACGTCGTTTCTTTTCAGTATTAGATATTTTTAGTTTTTACCCGTTGCCATTCAACATTTCGGCATTTTTAACTTTCGACATTTTTATCCATCGGCATTTTTACTCGTCGGAACTTTCTTTTTCGGCACTTTTGTTAATCGATTACTTTACCCATTGGCACATTTCACCTTTCGGCAAATTTACCCTTCGGTAAAATAAATTCGGCATTATTATCCGTCTGCAAAATTATCTTTCGGCACATTCATCCCCACCTCAGCGAATTTCTTAATAAAGATTACTCTGTAAATGATCGTAAACGTGTTGCACCCTGACGTTACGGTAAAAATAATCCTGTAATACAGTATAAATTGTCATTATTCATTATAATTTTTACCACACAGAAATGTAAATTTTATTATCAATCAGAGCAATTTTTATATAGTATATCAATTTCCTTTTTACCGATGTTCATCAATTTAAAGAGTACATACATCATTTTATAAAATGTACACAAACTAGTAATTAAAAACGATGCCAACATTAATAACAACAGCACAACCCAATATATACACCACGCCATCGTATATAAACAAGCTTTCCTCCAGAGATCTGCTCTATAACGAGCCAAACAGAAGCTCGAGAAAGCAAAATAAACGTACCTACACACTATACACTATACATCGCGCGCGCGTCTATATAATATTCGCGTCGTCGTCGGCAAAAGTGCAATAACACCTGTCGAGTGTGTGCATATGTATATATACGTAAGCGTTGCATCGCGCGCGCGCGCGCAGATTGAATAAAGAGCAAACGAGATCCCCGAGGACAGGGAAATCGGGAATCGTTGTCGATGCGCCGAAAATTCGAGATATTGGAATATTTTGAGGGGTAAATGTGTAGTGAAGCAATGTTAATTCGCAAAGTTATTGTGTAATGTGTATCTATTAAAAAAATAGTCTTGCTGAGGAATATTGTGTGTATTATCATAGTTTACACGTTATATGAACGTTCGTGGCAACCTGCAAACGTCAACTATAAATATATATGAATAACATTCCCGTTCGCCATGTTGAATTTCGAAAGGTTATTGACCCTGCCTGACACTCATCAACCTCTCAAACTCCCAAAATTAAACATCCACACCTATATATCAAACCGTAATAAACCCACAAAACGCAACCTCAATTAGAATTCAATACCCCTTGAAAAATCACCGAATTCATCACGCGTTTTACGATCCATAAACATATCATCCTAAATCCACATACAAGAATATTAACCTAATCATCGCCCATGACTCACCGGAACTCGAACGTCTCCTTCTCCAAAACTTTATCGTCGCCGCCGCCGCTGTCGATCACAGATAACTCTCCTCGTGTCCCAACTCCGAATCACTTTTAAAAATTAAAAATCAAGACGATTGCACATGTACACACACACACATAGAGACACACGCGTATTATACACAAAGTCCGCGAGGCACTGCGCGAGACGGACGACGACGACGAGGCGCGTGACACGTGCATGGAGGTTAACGAATCCTCGGTGTTTCTCTTCCTATACAGGACGTAATGTGGTATTGTGAGAGTCACTCGCGAGGTAAACAATGCTACACTGACTTGAGCGAGAGAGTTGTACTGCTGGGGGTCTGATGCTACCGATGACGATGTGACAGGCCGTTGGATTGGTATTTGCTGTACAAATGGCTTTTTAACGAAGACAGTGCGTGGTGGAGTGTGAGTTTTTGAGTGCACGGAAGATGACGAAAGCCGATTTTTGAATTTTGTTTATTTAATCGCACACTTGTGGCAGTCTTATTAATTTATTCAAACGATGCTTTCGGAAGAATTCAATCTGTGTAATAGTAAACATGTATAATTTTTTAATAGTTCTGAACGTAGACAGTTAATATTAAAATAAAAGTTTGGTATAGATTGATATTCTAATATTATAACGATGTATTTCTACTATAAATCAACTGAAACTTTTGTATAAAGTTTGTGATTATTTGCCAAGACTATACTGCACGATAGATCTAGATCATTACATCGAAATAATGTAAATTCTGAGCAAAAGATTTTCCACTAATTTTTGTAATTATCAGATTATAATAATACACACTGAAAACACAATTTAGTAAATTGCAATAAAGGTTTATCACAATACTGCTACAAAAGCATACAATAAAAACAAGTAATATTTATTTCACTTAAACAAACATTTATTCATTATAAATAAACACTAACTTATGCAAACAGCACCGCGATATAACTCTTCACTCCAACTTACCAACTACCTTAATGAATCCACCACCACGATCTCAACACTTTCACCACTCCAAGAACCAATCCTCGACGCCCTCCGAATCTCCAAAGAGAGAAACCCCACCAAAAAATCCTCGTTCAGCCACACAAGCACATCATTCCCATCCGCGAATCGATAGAAAAGTATCCTCGATTGTATTCACTGGCACCAGCTCGTAGGAACGTATATAACGCGTACGTGCATACACGAGCCGCGCGAAGCGTATACACAGAGGCACACCCCGGGCCAGCGCGGGGAAACACTGAGGTAGCACTACTGGCGCAGCTGGAAAGCCAAAGGAGAGCGAGCGAGCGCTTTGCTCCGAGCGGGGGCGCGCGATCGGCCCGAGCGCGTAGCGGGTTTGTAGAGAGATAAGCCGCGTGTGAGTGTGTGTGTCCTGTCTATGGCGGTGAGAGGTGCAAAGGTGCGAGGTGCGTGTGTGAGGAAATTTGGGAAGGGTTTTTTTAAGGGTTCTTTTTTATAGCTGGGCATGTGACGTGGTATACTATTGGAAATGGGTGTTAAATAAATGAAAATACACAATTTACACAGAGAGAATTATCAAATAAAAATTATAACGAAATTCAGGGTAAAAATTACCGTAAATAACTATAAAGCTGGGACACTCCTACTTTCTGGCACTTTTTACTGATATTTTACTATAAAAATTACCTAATTGACTACAAATTCTACCGCGCAGACTATAAATTTTACCGCACTGAATGGTAAAATTTACCTGATTTGAGAAAAAGAAGACAGCTGATAAAGGAAACAACTTTGCGTGTACACATTTTAGGTTACCTCAAATATAAATGTGTATAATGTACTTATTTAAGTATTAATGATACTGCTACATCAATTCGAAGAAAATCCAGATTTTTAAAAAATATTTCGTACAAATTTTACCACAGATTTTGGCTTTCTCTAAGATTCGTACAGGGAACTTTTACGCTGTGACAGGCAAATTTTCCCGATCAGTACGGTAAAATTTATCGTAAATATCAATAAAAACTGCCGGAAAGTTAGAGTGTCCCAGCTTTATAGACATTCACGGTAATTTTTACTTCGAATTTCGTCATAATTTTTATTAGAAAATTCTCTCCGTGTATATTTCAAATAAAATAACTTTCGTTTATTCAAACTCGCACAAGGAAGGAATAACGTCAGTAATGTGCGACTGCTCTAGATGCTCTGGTACGACTAAAAACACTTGACAAAAGGGCATAAGAGAATATCGGGGCAGATGCATATAGTTCCCCACTCTTTTCTATATCTCGCATTTCAGTTTATGTCTTTGGGACATTTCGCAGTCAGTCGATTCATTTTTGTACAAGCATGTAGTAGTGTATAACTACAGTTACACACACACGTATGCTAAAGCATATCGATATTCCAACATATACTTTTAGTCTTTTGGTTCATGGATGGCAGAGAGGTTTGTGAGAGATTATGTATAGGTATTGTTTTTGTTTTTCGTAATTTCATGGGGAAATGGAATGCTTGAATGTGTGATTTTAATACGTAGTAGGCCTAGCGAGTACAAATTCGCACTCGAGAAATCTTTAAGGTGGCGCTAAGACACCAGTCAACTATAATTACGAGGAGCCACTTTTTTTCATTTAATCGTTAATTTTTAGTAAATATCTCTCTGGGACGTTGTAACAACAACTTTTCAAGGAGATATTTTCTCAAAATTGAAAATTGAAGGAAAAAAGTGGTTTCTCATATTTGCCGATAACTCGAGGGTTTAGCGTTTTATTATTTATTATTTAGCGTTACCTTAAGTTCAGGATTGTTATATGTACATATAGGAGCAAAGATCTATCACTGCTACGTTAAATATGTCCATCGTCTATAATGTCAGATAACAACGTGCCGACCACAGTTTCAGAAAACTGTCTGAGAGATAAGCATAAGAAAAATGAGAATTCGCACCCGTGTGTACGTACTGGATACGGATGTGGAGTGTGTCTGCCACTGGTTAAAGTTTATTATGTGTAAAATAAACTTCACGGAACATATACTAGCTGCCAATTCGGACAAAATTGATTAAAAAAAATTTCCTTTAAGATTTTAAGAAACATTATTAGTTATATAAGAAAATTGTTCTATATACTTAAATACCTTTTATTATTTATTTGTAAAAAGTTCTCAAACTTCTTAGTCACATTTACCAAATTTCTACAGTAGTGTTGTTTTGCCCCTTAACCTATTATTGCTTCTTCATATTTTTGTTTGCTTTAATTATTTAGAATTTGAAACATCTTATGTGGCTTCATAGATTATTACAATTTTTAGTAGAGTCATTACACCTCTCATTTTCACGTATCTTATTAATAGGTTACCAACATTTTCGTCTATCTGTAAGATTTTCAACTCTCTATAAATTTCAAGTTTTACCACCAAGTATTACTTATTAACTTAGATTCTTATTAATGTCCGCTTCTTAAAAATAAGTAAATAATTTGAAAAATACCTGTAAATTAACCTTTCAACTAAAAGGCTTTTAGTAGAGCATCTAATATTGTAATTTTTTTCTCGTTATAGAGATTAGCAATATACGCACTCAATTATTTACCTGTATAAAAGCAGAACCACTTGGTAAAATTTTGACATGTGTTTGGTTTTTTCTACTAATGCTCTACCCGCGTAAAAAAAGTTAAGATCGTAAAGTGATCTTAAAGTGACATGTCTCAAAAATGGCACGATTTAAGACATTTTAAGACATGAAATCTTTAAAAAGATTGAAGCACATTTAAGATTGGTTTGATACAAATTATTTTTACCAATTTAAGTGCAATTTGAGATGAAATTTTTGAAAAAATTCGTGACGATTTTGAGATGGATTTTAGACAATATGATGTGATTAATTTGAGCCGAATTTGAGATAAAATTTTTCTAATTTTTTCAGACGACTTTAAGACAATTTTAAGAAGTCACTCAAATTCAGATGATTTTAAGACGCATTTTCGAGAATATTTAAGACGCTTTTATGACGGTCTTAAGACAAAATAAGTATGTTTTTAAACAGAATTCGGGATAAAAAGGAATAAACATTTATTATATTGTTTTAAGGAAAATACAAAACAAATCATTTATCAACACAATTTTAAAATGAAGCATATTTTATTTCATTTTCATATATTATGATTTTGACATATATAATAATATATAAAAATACAGACGAAGATTTGAACCAAATACATCATCTTGAAAATCAAGCCGGTTCAAGTTGAATATCAAAATTTTAACAGCCAATACGCCAGTAGTGGAGGTTGAAGCTCATCAAACAGAAGACCCGGAAAACTGGCACGAAGTGATGATCAGCAATATCTGTATTAATAAAAATTCAAAATAATGTAATAAAAAATACAAATAAACTATTTAGTAAATTGTTTTCAAGAAATTGTGATGTCAAATAGATTATACACAATTATACACAAAAATTTCCTATACTCATTTTTTATTCAATATTGTGCACAATGCATATATTATTGTTATAAGCTTATTATATAAAGTTTTCAAGTGTACAATATTTAATAATTAATGGATACAGCGCATTTTGTTTAGAATATTTTAGTGCAGAAAAAAGTACAAAAAATTTGTAGAATCTATCAGGTGTCGAAATTATTAGATTTATAAGTTAATATTTATATTTTTGTGTATTAATTTAATGAAGCTCATGAAAAGAATTTTTTTTTAAAAAGAGAATATTCTAGTATTTGTAAGGAGCGTTGAATTATACTTTAATAGAGCGAATCATTTTAATAATAAGCTCGTTTTCATAACATACCAATTTAATGAAACTCCAGATTGTCCTAATCATCGGCACATTTCATTTACAGCTTCTTAGTTGTCGTTTCCGTTAGCCTCATAATTTTCTGCACCTTACGCTGCCGAAAATTCTTGAACAGAAGGTAGCAATGCAGAAGCAACTGTGATATTCAACGTACAATTCCAGTTTAAGGTTAACCTGGAACATAAAATAAAAATCCTCAAAGCAATACATTGATATAAATGACAATTAAATTGTACACACAAGCCAGGAATGTTTTAATTTTTTAAAGTGAATAAATGATTTCGTGTATGCAATCGAAAGTTAGGTTATTTACTACCGAGTCAACGGTCAAGTTTTTAATTTAATATTTAATTCGATCTTTTAATAAGTTTTCCAGTATAACACGAAATGTAATAAATTGACTTTTTTAATTATCTAGTAAGATATTCCATTTATGCAATAATGTAGTTGTAATTTGTCGAAGTTTTGTTGAAACTTATAATCGTCACAGTGCCGAGACGCATCAACGTGAAGGGAAAACAATTTGAATATAGTCTTGTTTGATTGTTCTTTTACAAAGAAGTGCAACTTCATTATAACGCAACATTCAGTTTGCAGCAATGATAAGATAAATCAAGATCGATTCGCCTTCAATCAATCCCTTTTTGAAAAAACTTTGTCGATTTTGAACTACATTATTGCATAAATGGAATAACTTTTTAGATAAGTAAAAGAGTTGATTTATTACATTTTCATTTTTATTGGGAAACATATTACGAGATCGAATTAAATATTAAATTAAAAACTTTGACCATTGACTCGTTAGTAAATAACCTAACTTTCGATTGCATAAACGAAATAATTTATTCTCTTTAAAATATTAAAACATTCCTGGTTTATGTATACAATTTAATTTTCATTTATACCAATGTATTTCTTTGAGAATTTTTAATTTTTGTTCTAGGTTTACTTAACACTGGAATTATACGTAGAATATCACAGTTCCTTCAACATTCCAAGCATTTGTTCACAAATTTTCGGCAGCGTAAGGTGCATAAAATCATGGGGACAACGGAAACGACGACTAACTAGTTGCTTCAGCATTGCTACCTTCTGTTCAAGAATTTTCGGCAGCGTAAGGTGCAGAAAATTATGAGGCTAACGGAAACGACAACTAAGAAGCTGTAAATGAAATGTGCCGATGATTAGGATAATCTGCAGCTTCATTAAATTGTTACGTTATGAAAATGAGCTTATTATTAAAATGATTCGCTCTATTTATAGTATAATTCAATGCTCCTTACAAAGACTAGAATAATCCTTATTTTTCAAAAAAGTTCTTTTCATGAGCTTCATTGAATTAATATATAAAAAATTAAAATATTAACTAAAACATCTAATAATTTCGATACCTAATAGATTCTGCAAATTTATTGTACTTTTTTCTGTACTAAAATATTCGAAATAAAATGCGCTGCACCCAGCTTATAACAATAATATACGCATTGTGCACAATATTGAATAAAAAATGAGTATAAGAAATTTTTAGAATTGTGTATAATCTATTTGACATCACAATTTCCTGAAAACAATTTATTAAATAGTTTATTTGTATTTTTTATTACATTATTTTGAATTTTTATTAATACAGATATTGCTGATCATCACTTCGTGCCAGCTTTCCGGGTCTTCTGTTTGATGAGCTTCAACCTCCACTACTGGCGTATTGGCGGTTAAAACCTTGGTAATCAACTTGAACCGGCTTGATTTTCAAGATGATGTATTTGGTTCAAATCTTCGTCTGTATTTTTATATATTATTATATATGTCAAAATCATAATATATGAAAATGAAATAAAATATGCTTCATTTTAAAATTGTGTTGATAAATGATTTGTTTTGTATTTTCGTTGAAACAATATAATAAATGTTTATTCCTTTTTATCCCGAATTCTGTTTAAAAACATACTTATTTTGTCTTAAGACCATCATAAAAGCGTCTTAAATATTCTCGATAATGCGTCTTAAAATCATCTGAATTTGAGTGACTTCTTAAAATTGTCTTAAGGTCGTCTGAAAAAATGAGAACAATTTTATCTCAAATTCGGCTCAAATTAATCACATCATATTGTCTAAAATCCATCTCAAAATCGTCATGAATTTTTTCAAAAATTTCATCTCAAATTGCACTTAAATTGGTAAAAATAATTTGTATCAAACCAATCTTAAATGTGCTTCAATCTTTTTAAAGATTTCATGTCTTAAAATGTCTTAAATCGTGCCATTTTTGAGACATGTCACTTTAAGATCACTTTACGATCTTAACTTTTTTTACGCGGGTAGCCACCTTGAAGTTATTGTCTTACCATACTCGACATGATCTACTTACCTGCATTTTATATTATATGATACGAACGTTAGTCACACTGTTTTTTCAACTGTCCCACGGTATGCTTGACGTATATATATGCTAACTTAAACTAAAAGGTTTTAAAAAGAAACATTTTCAAAATTCATATTTATGTATTAAATTTATGAGTTGAAGAAGCAATTGTTAAAGAAAATTAGTCATGTGATGCAAATTACATAATAAAATGATTGACAGTAGAATTTTGTTTTTGTACAATGATATTTGTGAGAATTATTATTTGATAAATTAGTTTCTCAAACTTTCAAACCCATTTTTCTTAAAAGCCACTCGAAATAACTCGAGTTTTCGGGTTATCATACTGGTCAAAACATAAAACAGAAATGGTATATGAAAATTTGTTATGGCTTGATTCGATATATTATATGCTACTTTTTGTGAACTTTCAATTTTTCACAACTTACCTGTTATTAATGAAGTTACAACGCCCTAAACATATTGATGACGTCACATTCATATAGCGATGCCTATTGATGTTATATAACCACATTCAAGTAACTTATTTAGAATATGACTTCTTGAGATTTTAATCTTTTGAGAAAATTCGAAATAAATAGACTATGAAGTGTCGGCTTATGTTCTTTACCTAAATCATGGATACCGCAACGAAAACATTTTTCATGCAAATACTCAATTAACATATACCCATTTGAAAAAATTAAATTAATCTTGGATTGTGAATAACCCTGTTAAAATGATCTCTCTTTAAATTTATTTATCTTTTTCTATAAATATCAGCCTTTCGAAACCGTATACAGCTGAATATGCAACTGAATATACTCCAGTTGACATATAGTGTTAATAAAACACATATGTAAACTGGAATATTTTTTTCATACTTTTTTCATTCAAGTAGAATACGTTATGTACCTATTCAAAGATATCATAATATACACAAAGTTATCATAAATTATATATAAATATTTAAGATATAATGTTCCGCAGACTTTATCGTAACATTTTGAAACAAAATTCACGCTCTCTTATTATGAAACTCGGTAAAATCCGGTTTATGACTCGTTTCTTATTTTAACTAATATTAAATGATTTTTATCATAAAAAAAATTATCTTGCACTTCAACATTATAGCATAAAATCGACACCACATATCAAATCTATTCGAAATGAATTGGCAAAAAAAATGAACTTCACAAGAACGACCATTACGCGTCTAATCAAACTTTGCGCTTTACACCGCGGACGAGTGTTAAAATTCCCTCATTTCGTAGAAATGAATAGATAAGATAAGAGCAAAAACGGCATGAAGACGCAACGCGCGAAGCTTTAAATTCGTTCCGAACTCGACAGGCTGCCTCGCGTTTTATACGCGAGATAAGCGAAACATAACGGTCTATACTATGTTTGGTTTATTATGCAAATATTGCCGAGTACGCTATATAGTTTTCATTGCGACGTCATCATTTTTATGAACCGTAATTTTTTTTAAAAGTTTACTATCGGTTAGCTGTAAAAAAGCGATATTTGTATGATCGGTGTAGAGTGGTAGGAAATTTTATTCAATGGGGAAGGTCTATTCGCTTGCTTTCAATACAAACATCAAGGTGATTAAGACAGTGGTCGGCGTATTTCAAATTGTTCGAGATCGATATTGATTCCGGCGGTATATATGAAAATTTTAACAATGTAAGTTTATCATACTATTGATTCTATCATTATTTTATCTCTATGATTGAATTTCGGAATTAGTTTAATTTAATTTCATAGAAACGATAAGTTCACAAGAAATGATCACTTATCATACAGTACGCAATTGGAATAAATAAGTATGAGTAAGTG
This sequence comes from Gastracanthus pulcherrimus, assembly GCA_949152435.1. Lineage (NCBI taxonomy): Eukaryota > Metazoa > Arthropoda > Insecta > Hymenoptera > Pteromalidae > Gastracanthus > Gastracanthus pulcherrimus. The sequence goes on from OX424575.1 coordinate 8,022,337, forward strand.
TAAAAAGGCGTATGAAAAAATGTATAATTTAGAATATTATTTTTATGATTCCTCTATATTTTTATAATTGTTCAAAATTTTTGTATTAATATTCATTCTCATATTTTTATTATTGTTAAACATTCCTATTCTTACCCTTATTAATTTTTGTAATTTTTTCAGGTATATTGAAAGATACATTTCTATTTTATAAAATTTATGTAAATATCATGTGTGAATATTGAAAAATATAACAAAGTATTTAAAAACATACAAAAATGTGAAATGATTTATTATTTAAATGGTGATTAACATGATTGTGTAAAAAACAACGTACCTATTTACACTGGAGCAGCTAAAAGCATTTCAATAAAACGTTACTTTAAACAGAATTAAATAACATTATCTAAATCTATATATATAGATTTAGATAATAAATATATATAAAAGAAACAAGTAAATATATAGAAAATACAAAAATATAACCAGGGTTCATCTTGAATATTTTTTCATGTGATGTAAATTTGTACGCATTCAACCTTTTATAAACTGGATTTTATCTGGTCATCAACGTTTGAAAGACAAATACTTAGACAAATTCCATCGAATTCTGCTTACCTATTACGCAAAATACCCAACCAATGCACCCAAACTCAGCACTTTCACTCGCTCCACAGGATCCGTCGAGAAGTTCAGACAAATAATTCACCTACGCGCACTCATCCACGCACCGACTTCGGATTCACCCACCCACATCATGACTATGACGTCACTTATCAACGAGGAAGCTCTGCCTGGGTCTAAAAGCCTCTTGAAGAAAAGAAAGAAACGAGGAAGCTTTACGTTAGCCTCAGTTATTTCATAATTTCACCGACTACAGGTGAACGGGGCGCTCGTGCACGTAGGTATAAATTTGAACCCGACGAGAGCGCGAATCGATCGGCGCGAGATCTCGCGTTCATGCCAGAAATGGAAATGCATATAGGAGGGGAAGGTGTAATTGATTTGTTTAAGAGGCGATAAATTTTCGCGCGCTCGCGCTCGCGTAGCGTTACGCGACACGAGGCTTAACGGGAGTCTGCATTTTTGGACAGATTTAGTGAACATCGTTTTGTGTTTGCTTTTTTTGGGGGGGGGGGGGGGGGGGGGATCGTACACGCTATCTTTGAGACCTGCTGATTTATTTTTGCGTTCTGATGGGGTATTTGATATATCGGACTGTACAATTTTTTAAGGTTAGTGATTGTGAGAATGTGTTTAATTGTTGTTGTACTAAAGAAGAGCGTGATAATTATTATATTTTTCATTAAAAAAAATTATATTTCTACTTTGTCTTAAATCCCCATAATAAAAAGCGCTTCTAAACCTCTATTTTAATATTTCGGTATATCTATACAGTGTACGTAAAGTTAAACTTTACACACTCTTTTCTGTGTGCGAAATGCTACTTTACGTACTCATACAAATCGTGTTTTTACAACTCAGGCATGAAATTTCACACTGCGATATGATCGCATAACCGGAGTTTTAGGCGATCACACGAGAGCTATAAAGTCGTATGTCCGACGTACGAGCATTATTTTTCGGTAACGTAGGTGTGAAATTTCAACTTTTTCCAAGTGGGCTAAAAGTTGAACTTTACGCCTACTGCACCGAAAACTACTATTAGAATATAAAAAATATTAAATTTGAAAAAAATTTCCTCTTTACTAAATAGATTGTTGGGAAAAAATAGATGTAAAATAGTTGTCTTACTAGACTCGTCTGACATCTACTTTCATTTATTTTATGGATATAACAAAATGAGATTTTTAAAATTTTCTTTTCTACTAAGATGTCAACATTTTTAAAAATCTAATATTCTTTGCTTTGATAGTATGGGATTCATACGTCTATCTTGAAAATCAAAATTCTTGTACTATGAATACCACATTTTTATTAAAACGTTTGATTTACTGCCAGTTCTATAGTATAAATAATCAGAGCATTTATGCAATGTTCTTTTAGATCTAAAAGAATCCATTTTTATGAAAAACGGTAAAAAATGTCTGGTTACAGTCTACAAATCGTTTCATCTAGCCGCAGAGGTCTCTTTTTTACCATGCTTTAGCTCCAATAGTTTTTCATGTGATTTGTATGTATTTGTGCACACAAGGGATAAAATATTTACGATAAAGAATATTTAATGAATATTAATTAAAACAACCCTGGTATAAATCGATCTCATTTATTCCCTGATAGCACATAACGTTTTTCGAACGTTTTTAAAACGTTAGAATTGAAACCTCCAAACGTTAAAAAGAAAAGTTATAAATACCTCTGAAAAACTTAGGTAAAACGTCTCAATGTTCGGAGATTCGTTCCACATAAGACGTTGCAAAACCGTTTTTAAAACATTTGAAAAACTCTCCAAGGTCGGTTGAATGATAAAAATTTAAAAGGTTTAAAAACGTTTTTAAAATGTTTGGATTAAAACGTTTGAAAAAGGTTTGAAAAAGGTTTGAAAATGGTTTGAAAATGGGTTGAAGAAAACTAGCATAGAATATATCGAAAAAAATTATTTAAATAGAATGCTACAAATATTACCAAATTTGGAAATATCATCCAGATGGTACTTCCAAAATTGGTAATATTCGTAGCATCAAATTCTATTTAAACGATTTTTTCGATATATTTTATGCTAGTATTTATTCAAACCATTTTCAAACCTGTTTCAAACGTTTCAAAAACGGTTTTACAATGTCTTATGTGGAACGAATCTACGAAAATTGAGACGTTTTACCAACGATTTTCAGACTTATTTAAAACTTAGATTTTCAACGTTTCAAGGTTTGAACTCTAACGTTTTTAAATCGTTCGAAAAACGTTATGTGTTATCAGGGTAGCCAGTAGTCGGCTATTAATAGCCTATGAATGAAATCGGCTTTTACCAGGCAAAAACTTTTCATAAACTGGATTTTATTTGATCATTCAGTTAAATTCTTCCTAAAATGTTACAACATAGTTTGATATCTGTGATATCTTATGATATCTTTAAAAGTAACATTTAATTTATGCTATTGTATTTTACTTGATAAACTTCTACAATCGTCCACAATCGTTATTTTTCCGACAACATAACGCGCTTCACCAACACTTGCGATGCGAGGAAAATCGGGGAAGGATGAGTTGTCGAGAGTGTTCTTTTAGAGTGAGATGTGCTCGGGTGAAGGTGGGTAATACATCAATTTTGAGAATAATGAAAATAATGCAAGTAATCGTGTTTTTCAGCTTAGTATAAAATCCTGAACCAATAGAGGTAAGGGTTGAAAATTTTTTTTACATATTTTGGATATGAAATACATTATTTTCTTAAAGTTTCAGAGTATTCAAATTTTTCACTTGCTCACTTGAAGTGGAATCATCCATATATATTATACAAACTCTGCACGTGTCAAAATTTGAATTTCTGATCTCCGGAGTTTTGAACTGGTAGCTTAATATTCAACTCGGATACGCGACCGTGTCTAACGTATCCGAAATTCGAAACTACAGAAGTAGCTTTGAATTTGGAATACTATACATACATACTTCCGGGACTTTAACAGAATGTACTATTTATTGGTCAACATTTTCTTTTCTAATATAACTGATCTAACAAAATTAAATTATTATTATTGTTACTGTTATTGTGTTGAACTATAAAGAATACTTTTTCCCGTTTTATAAATAATCATTCCACAAATATAAATATTGTTTATTATAAAATACTGTTGATAGAACAACGTGTTAATACCAGATTACCAGCTCTCATTATCCAATCAAATGTCAAGAACGCTGGAGGTACAACAAATATGACGTCAGACGTGAAAAAGCCTAATAGGTTACATTTGTACTTAGTTTATTTTTTGGGCTTTCTCATTGGAGGATGTCAAAAATTAGAAAAAAATTAGAAAAAAATTTGTTTGCAGTCGCAGTAAATTTTTACTGTATTCAGGTACGGTTATAGTTCTAATATTCAAGTAAAATCAAAAAATAGTGTCGAAAAATATTATAGTAATAAAAATCTGGAGCTAGGGGATAGTTGGATTTTGTCTCAATAAGCATCGGACGCTCTTATATACTTATTTAAAAAGAAATATAGCAATTTAAAATGAATGTATTAGAACAAAGAATTTCGTATTGGAAAAATTGATTCATAAGTGTTTAGTACACCCATAAAGTAAAGTGGATTGTTATAAAACATAAAACCGCTGCCAAATCATTGGCTCTTAGCTTTCTCAAACTAAATAAATTGTTCCAATATGAATTTATTTATTCATATATATTACTTTAAATTGCTATATTTCTTTCTTATTAATAGCTCAAAAAAGGTGTTTTTTATTATCAATTGTTGTCAAAATATAAATTACAAAAAATAATAAGTTTGTGAATATTAATTGCATTATTGATTTCAAAATATTAAAATAGAAAAATCGTTATAAAACTAAAACGAATCGAAGAATCTTTCATTTTTTTCTGATTACATATGTGCATAAAAACAATTAAAAATTCGTTTGTTTAATAAAAAATGGCCGCGACATTTTCGAGATCTAAGCAATTAAATTAAAAAATATAACCTCAAATATCTTGAAATATAAAAGACCTTACAGTCTAGACAAAGAGCTCAACTAAGAGAGAGTGGAAAGCTACCTCTTCCATCTTAATTTATTTATAAAAATTTTCTATCATATGTTTCCAAAATATCGCCGTTTAAAAAAAATATTTTTCGAGATTATCAAAAGAAGGAAAATAGCTTATAAATAATTTCGAATCGGGGAAGATAAGGTAAAAGTACCTATTATGAAACACCCTCTTAACTGTGTCCCTTTTATGAAACAGTATAAAAAATGATAAAATAAGAAATAATTATAACATGCATAAGCGAATATAAAAATTTTATTGATAATTATGAATGTTTACGTCTGTAAATACACGAATATAAGTATTATTATACAATAAGTACTATTATAAAAAAATTATTCAATAAGTACTATTATAAAAAAATTATTCAATTTTGCGTGACTCCAAACCCGTGCAGGTCGGCGGTTTTGGGAGCCAAAACAGCTGATTTATACGACTTTGTTTTTTAACTATATTTATAAATATAAATGACTTGACATCATGTGCAATAGCTTATACTGTAGCTTTCTGTCCGTAGATTTGAATTATCTACAAACTGTTTTCATGTCGATGCGATTTTTATTAATTTACGTCATTTATTTCAGAATACCAAGAAATAGGAAAAACGTTATAAAATAAATACGAGTGGATGAATCTTAAAATTTCTTTTTAATTCGTCGTTCTCGAGGTATAAGCGATCAAGAAAGTTTTGAAAAAAAATATAACCTCCAATATCTTGAAAAATAAAAGTCCTCGTGATCTGGGCAGATAACTAAGCCAAGCGATAGTTAAAAGCTACCTTTTTGAAAATTTTAGAAAAGAATAATGCCGTTTTACCCAAGTTATTGTAAGACATAGAAAATTGATTTTTTTAAACAATGATTATTTTCTTGGCAAGAGAAAAATAAAATCGCTCAAAAGTTTCGCAAAATGTTGAACTACTTCAAATTTCCGAAAATTGAACTATTTAGAGATAACATTAGAATTGTCAGAAATGACCTTGCATGACTACATTTGAAAAATAGTCGCAAAGGCTCTGTAATAAGAATTACAAAGGGTTACTAAAAGTTGACCATGTCCGCTCTGGATTTAACCGGCATAGTCTAGGCGCCAGCTAGACCTCTTTGATGTAGATAGGTCCCGTTTTCGATCTCCGCGCTCACTATTTTGCCTATATAGACAACCGAAGCTATATACCGTCAAGGACCCAGTTCCTGATCAGTTAAGGCACGTCGTCACGTTATTTGTTGTGTCAAAGCGTAAAGATGCGGTATTCATGGAGCATTAAATTTCTAATAACAAATATAAATGTTAATCTTTAATATAAAATTGAAAAAACACATAAATAATCAAAATTAAGTTAAATATAAAGCCTTAAAGAAAAAAAGCTGTGGGAGCAATTCCTGATCACTTAAGATTTGTATGGGAGTAGTTTTTGATCATATCAAGACCCAATTCCTGATCACATATATTATTGATACGCATAAGTATTTTATATGATAAACAAAAACTTATTAAGCAATACTAATACCAACGAATATAGAAGTCTATATTCGTTGCTAATACACTAGATATACTAAAACATAACATTTTTTGGTTGTGTGATTATAAATGTGAAACTTAGGCGAGGTACAAGTCTTCGGTTATTCGTACTCTGTCTACCGCACGATATAGACTCGCGTGCGAGCATATATTATAACCTATAAAATGCACATAGTGTTGTGATTTATTGTCACGTTTTCTGTGACTTTTGCATGATGAATTATTTACGCATGAATTAAAACTACTTATAAAATTATGTTATTACAAATATTTGTGTATTTTATGATTTTTAAACACACATAAAACATGTTATTAATACTGATCAAGAATTGGGTAAACGATAAGAATTTGGACCCTATTTCTAATCAAACGTTTTTACAAATATCAATAATATTTTATATGAATATTTTAAGTGATTTATACGAATAAACTGTTGAATAACTTAATTACATAAGTTTTTCTACGATCTATTACAAAATTTTAAAGAAATGATGTAAATTTTTTTGTATACTCACTTGTAGTCAACTGCAGTAAGATGGTGTCAATCATGACGTTGTCAACAACGTCTAACTTTAACATTTCTTATCTTAAAAATGTATTTTACTAGTAACTTTTAAAGTTCTTTTATATGACTACGAAATAGTTTACTATTACTAATTATTTTTTTAAAACAAATTTTTTTATACATTAAAGTCAAAATAGTAATAAATGTAACCAAATTATCAGGAACCGGGTCCGTGACGGTATAGGCAAAATAGTGAGCGCGGAGATCGAAAACGGGACGTTTTTGCACTAAATTTGCAATAACTTTTTTTTTAATTAATCGATTTTCAAAAACTAAACTCGAGTATATTTGTGAGTGAAAAACAACCACTTTTTCACTATCGAAATTTCGAAAATAACAGTCTAGAGGGTGAGAAAAGACTTATAAACAAATTAAATCGACATTTGTGATTATAATTTTTAGCTCTCGGCGCTTAAATAATTGTCAAATCTAATCTTTATATAATAATTATAGACTAGTGTTATAAATTATTATTTTTACTTAAAATAAGACGTTAAAAGTTAAAAAATTTCGATTAGTACCGTAGCCACCGGCAAAAAAGTGAGTGCGGAGAACGAAAACGGGACCTTTTTGCACTAAATTTGCAATAACTTATTTTCTAATTAACCGATTTGAAAAATTTAAAGTTAAGCGTATTCGTCAGTAAAAAGTAAACAACTTTGTAAAAAAAATTTGATAGCTATCAAAGAACGCTAAATATAGCGATTTAAACAATTAAATTGTTTATAACAAATTATTGACCACTCTGGCGACAATGCACCATCAAAAATCGGATACAGGAGAGCAGATTACAATTAAAAAGCATTGGTGCATCTATCTACATTAAAGAGGTCACGGAAACCTAGCTGGCCCCTAGACTAGCAACAATATAATTTGCTTTTAGTTACTTAACAGAGCACAGTACTGTTTGTACATTCAACTACGGTAATAGTCGACACGGCCACGTCGGTAGTCGCATCCACGACCTTTCGAACTCGGCCAATAATGGATGGCAATACAGATTTTAACTTCGCTGCCAACCGTGCATCACGCGCAATCATCGAAGAGACGGACGATTCGCCGCTCAGCCGAGGCGAAGCAACGAGTTATCGACCTGTACAAAAACGGGAAGAGCAAATCACAGGTGTCGCGAATGCTACAGATTCCAGAGTCAACGCCGAGAGATTGACCAAAAACTTCAGTTAATCTAAAGGTCGCCTCGCGCACGTCCTATATAGTCAGCGTGGCTTGATCGGTCATCGGTTTAGTCAATAATCGACAAGTAAAAGACAATGCACGGAATCTGAAGGAAGCCACGATGAGACCCAGATAACTGCAGGCTCGAAGAACGAGGCAATTGAATATACGGAGGAGGCCAGTGAGAAAGTTCGCGAGGAGTAGGCGCGGATTCTCGCCCAGGCTGTCCAGCAAACGCAGAGTCAACTATAAGTTCTACGCAGAATCATTGATAAGCTACGCCGATCAGTGGCCAGAGGAAGCCAGAAGAAGCCTGTGTAGAAGCGATATTGGCTCATGGCAGGCCAAACGTTGCCCTGAAGCACGATTTCAAGCAAATGCTTCTGGAGAGCGTTCTGGGTTTGGTTATCACCGGACCCGAGTTTTAGTAGTAGCAGTCACAAATCTTCGGCCGAGTTCAGGCGTATCGATCACGCAACATCATATTGTAAAAATGTACGATAATAAGAAATTTTTTTATGTGACTTTTTCAGTGTATATACATATTTTGAATAGAACTAAGGCATAGTTGATTATAGTACATTATGCATCAAGGGAGTAAAGTGGGCAATGGACGCACTGTGTGACGTTGCCGACCGAGCGAAGCGAGGTCGGCATTTCACACAGTGCATGCTTGCCTACTGTACTCCAGAGGTGCGTATACTACTTTTCACCACACCCCCGTAAAGAAATGACTGTACGCATCTCAGCAGGCCGTACAGTACCCCATGCTCTGCCTAGAAGTAAAGTGACTTGTGTACGCGCGACGCGCTGTTTTACCGCTCGAGACGCAGTCGAGAGCGGAAAAAGGCGCATCGCGCATGCGCAAGTCACTTTATTCCCTAGGCAGTCCATGCGGTACTGTACGGCCTGCTGAGAGGGCGTACAGTCAACACTTTACGCGCAGTGTGGTGAAAAATAATTTTATTTGTATAGAATGGACGTAAATAATTGTTAATAAATTTAACTTTATCAATACATATATGTTTTAATAACAAATAGTTTGATAAGTGTATCATGTATTATTAATTGTTTATTTGTTATAATAAATGAGTACTTTAGAAATAATATGTTTTGACGTTGGTTCTATTTTAATGAAAAAAACTAAATAGATTTTTCCAATAAAAATTTCTTTATTTTAATATATTAATTTTAAATTGATACATTTCTTTCTAAATAAGAGCTCAAAAAGGTGTCTTCTGTATCAATAATTCTTCGTTAAATTACAAAAAATTATAAGCTTATGATCATAAATTGCATTATAGATTTCAAAAGCTGAGATCACGATCTGTAAACCCATATTTGTAATACCCCTCAAACGGACTTTTGTCATTCCGCGTTCTCCAATTCGGATGGGTGACTATATTATAACAGTCTTCTACCCTCCCAGAGAGAATTAATGCATAAAATAACATCCGAAAGACAGGAGAGTTTGGACAAAAAATATATATTTTGAATGTAAATGGAAGTTAAGAATAAGTTTTTATTAAGAAATAATGATAAACTTATAATATAGCGTTTCGGCACCAGTACTTTGCCAGTGAGCCATCGTCAATGCAATGCTGGCAAATATCTATTACAGACGCTGAGTGATACTCCATCGTCGGTTATATATATGGAATAGAAATGATAAATTTGTATATGGACCCAAAAAACTTGCATCCATCTGGCGACAAAAACCGGAACTATAAGGCATATTTGTGTCCTAATGCCAAATTATTATGAAATGAAATTTCCGTTTTACACTTTCTTTACAATAGGCACGCAGGGGCGGATCCAGAAGTAGCGTATAGGGGGGGGGGCGATGGCGCTGAGGGTGCAATCCAGCAGGTGCATGCTTGCAACATGTCATAAAACAGCCATATTTGGTTCCGCTTCATAAGCATAACAAACATGTGTTACAAAAATATGCTATAAATATACTATTTTCCTATTTTTAGGCACGACCGCGACACGGAAGTGCCTTATATTTTCGTTAGCGAAAAATGTGTGCGATAGGATATCTCACGCAATTTTTGACCAATCGGGCTGAAATTTTAGGAGAGATCTCCTTCAGCACAACATGAAATTCTATTTTTTTTTATCCCGATCCTATACGTATTTTTTAAATGGCGAGCACTTTTTGCTTATTTTTACGTGTTTTTACGTGTTTTTTTAATTAATGTTACACGATTATCTCCGCGAAATCTTAGCGGATCAGGCCCAAATTTTTTTTTGGAAACTCTCCTAAGTATAACAACCTGATCGTCCTACTTTGAGATTAATCCTGCAAATATACGCTGAATGCGGCGACTATAAAAAATCGCTAAAAACAGTTTTTGGGCTATAACTTGAAAACTAAGCATTCTACGAAAAAAAGTTAAATAGAAAAGTTGTAGATCTTTGAAAAAAACAACTTTTTCCCATTGACATCTATTTATGAAAATACTTTTAACTCGAGTTAACAGGCCAAAAGCGAATTTTAATATCGAAAAAACAGCTTTTTACCATAAAACATTACATCTATGCATTTTACATGAAAAAGTTAAATGGAAAAGTTGTAGATCTTTGAAAAATACAACTTTCTTTTCTGGACACCAAGACGCGAAAATGCTTTTAAATCAAGTTAATAGACCAAAAACAATTTTCGACATCGAAAAATGCAGTTTTTTACTATAAACCTTTGCAGGTATGCATTTTACGTAAAAAAGTTTAATGAAAAAGTTGTAGATCTCAAAAAAACACAACTTTTTATAGTAGCAAATATTTAAAAAATATGCTTTTACACAACAAACAGCCTAAAAAACGATTTTTCATACATATCATTTAATAACAATTGCGGTGCAGCACACCCAATCGATCTTAAAATTATTTAAAGATGTCCCCTTTTAAAAAAAAAAGAATATTCTTTTACTGATTTCTGTAAAAATAAACAGATAATAGTATCAGCGTTAAATGTAAGCTTTAGTTTAGCGCTTCGCGCGAGCTGAGTTCGGTCGTGCCTCTAATGCAAAACGCTTAGCGTTTTGCATGCCTTGCATCGCGATGCGATGCAAGGCGCGGAGGAGCTTAAGAGCGAGCGCGAAGCATTTCGGCCTCCGGCCGCATGTGGCGCACTACTTAGATTAAGTACACTTACAATTGTATACTTACAGCATATTCAGGTAACGAAATTCGGAGCACTTGCCAGAGATTATAGCAACATCTCTATGTAATATTCTATGGCCAGATACTAGAACAAACGAACAAGCTAGATGGCGACTTGACTAATAACTGGTCAGGCGGTCAGTTATCGGGCAAACGCGATTTTTATGTACCAGTGTATAGCCAAGTTAATATTTATTGAAAAAAAACAAATAAATATCTAATTTTGCTTTTTATATCTATTGTAAATGTTCTTAAGATTCTATAATCATATTTACTTAAGCAGAAATACCTTTTATTAACAGAATATCGTCTTAACAAGTATGCCACTTTTCTTAGCCTTAGCGTAAGAAATCTTTTGGGATTCATGTTGCAGGTAACTAGGATATTTTAGACAATTTTTCTAATGCCTAAAATACAAAACTATATAGCGAAATTTTGTATACGAGAAACCAAATAGTCAAATAACAGTAATTAGTAGATATACAAGACTAATTTTATCTATAAAGCTTGTTAAAAAATAAAATAACCTTTAGTGGCCAGGTACTGGGCAGTGGCCAGTCACTGGTACATCTACCTTAAATGCACCAGGTGGATTTTAATGCATATGGATGTATCCAATGAACTTGAATATATCAAGATGACCGTAGATGTATCAGATAAACTCGTATACACTTAGATTTATTTAGACGCACCAGATGCACTTGGGTATACTGCATGCACTTCGATGCAATTGGATATACTTAGATGCAAAATATTAACTTTTCCAAAAAAATAAATGCAAATTCATGATGTAAACTATTACCATTACTCCTGCAGTATTACTTGATCGATTGTGACAAAACTTAATCTATGCGCCCTCGGATTGGAGATGATCAACTGAAACTTGTAGAAGTATAAAATAAGAAATATCTGAAAGTCGGGGATAAAGAGGCTTCGCCCCAATAAAATATTTACAACACTGCATAATTGACAGCTTCTCCTAATCACTTGTAACATCAAAACACTAAGCATCAAATGGTCAAACATAAGAAAATCGATCTTTATCACTGCGCAATACACAATCTCAACTAATTACTCCAATTCAATTACACATGTTTACAGAGCATCGTTTGCCCCTTATCTCGCGATGCAGTCCGTTTACCCCAGACAAAGTCTCTCTCATCGTTACGTAACAAGAATTCAATTCTCAGCGATAGCGCACGGCCTTATCGAACTAATTCTCAACTGTCCGCACGCGCGTGGAAGATCGGCAATTAATACAAATTACTTTTTTTCCTCGCTCTCCGCGCTATCGCCTCTCGCACTGATTGTGGTACAGTTTTCGTCTGGACTGTCGCGATAATGGCGCAAATTATTAATTCGTTATCGCGAGTGGCAGAAGTCAAAACACTGCGAGAGCGTCTGTAACGGTGGGAAAAAAAGAAGTCGATGACTTAATTAATCTCTTAGAGAGAGAGAGAGATTGCTTATGTGGCGGATTTTGCATAATTCTTATTCAGATGTATTTTTGAAGAGCGAGCGTTTGGTTATTTATGAAGGTATGGATGAATGAGTTTTCTTTTACCAATGTTAAGGTTGTCCGTAAGTTACATAATGATCGAATAGTTTATTGCTGTAAAAAATGTTTTCTTTTAAATTGAAGGTTCTGCAGTGTACCGTTCATTTTTTCTTTTGTTTGCAAAATTGTTATTGATTTATTGTGTGTTGTTAACAATAAAACATGATCTATGCAACTTTTTGCAGGTGCAACGAAAAACGTTATATTTTACGTTTTAAAACATATCTTATGGTGAATTTAGAACTGATATGCGGAAGTTGAGGTTCAATGTCGATCTTTACACGCAATATTCGTAATTAAATCGGTTTAGCAAGTCTCTATAGCGTAGAGTATTACAAAATCAATAGATTTTTAATGTAATATAAATTAAAGTATCAAATTATTTTAATTATACACGTAGTGGGACGAAAAAATTATTTACCTTTTCCGGTCTTACCGTGCCAGACTATTTCTACTTGAGGGGCAAGACAGTATTAAATCATGAGAAAAACATATGAATTTATCTGTTAACTACTATTTTCACATGTACGTAGGAATTATGAAACTTATTTCAACTATAAATGGCACAACCCAAATTAATATGATATGCTAAACTTATTTATCTTCACGCACAGCCTATTGGTATATCCTTGAAGTGCGCGGCCTGTTTTTGCCGAAAATTCACATACCACGCGATTTTGAAAGCTTTGAAACTCTTCGAATATCCTAATAATATTATGTTTCTTACCAAATTTTTTATTCAAAGATATGCTTTGTTGTAAAAAATATTGATAAATATTTAAAAACATTATTATGAATTATGAATATGAAATTAAATCTTTTTAAGTTGAATCAATTATGCTGCACTCACTTTGAGGAAAACATATTTTGAAGGTATACATATGTTCTCAAAAACGCGTACCTATTTATAGAAAGTGGATTCATTTAAGATTGGCTTCGCAAGTACATGACGAGTAAATGTCGATATTAAAACTTTGATTTAAGTAATTCAGAATAAATGTTTGGCCTCACCAACTCTCAAAATACTCATAAAATATCATACTGCCTAAATAAAATATCTAGTGTCTAGCCTAAAAAATGCAAGCTCCAGTGAAGCCTTAAAAATGTATATATACTCAGGCTTGCCCTCTCGACTTCAAAAAACTAACGAATAATTGTCTGAACTTGGTGATATATTATACGACTAACCACTCTAAAACATACATTTCATTGAATTCACCTAATAACCCTCTCCTCATACCTCTTCATCACAATCATACACTTAACACCTTTCATCCAAACCAAACATTATAACATTTACACACACTTGTCGCATTAAATCCAGTCAAGTCTCGATATCTACCTCCACCAATTTCCCCCGAAAATCAAAAAATAAAATCACCTCTGTCTCCACACGTCTCTGGCTGTCATTGGCTGTCAATTTTCATTATATACCGGAGACGCGACCGACTGAACTCTCCAGCTCCGCGGAAGAAGTAGTTAAACGAGAGGCATGAGAGAACGAGACACACTTTACCCGCCGAGACGGCGGATTTATATTACTCTGCGTGTGCACCACGCGAACGCGTTCCGCGTGTGTTTGGTTACGTGTCTTGTGTGTGTATGCGCGAGTGTTGCGTAAGCGCGGAAAATGTATTTCTGCATGTGGGTGACGGAGTTTTTCTCTTTCTTTTCGTTTTTCGCGGGGCGCGAGTGTGCTGATTTTGGACTGATTTGACTCAGAATGACGAATTTTGTTTTGTTGCGCGTTGTTGTGTGTTGGTTCAGATCTGCAGAGAGATCAAAATTTTAAAAATTTTATCCTGATAAAATCTTTATAATTTTTAAAAATGTTGTATGCAATTCAAGTTATCTTGAATCTGACTGAAATTTTAAGTGTATTGTAACTCTTTTAATAATTTATATAATAGACTCGAACAAAATTTACTCAACGCATAATATTTAAAAAATAATAGAAATAGCAATTTTACGAATCATTTTATTTCTGCTTCCATATACAATTGAAATTTAGAGTATAAATTAAAAATTAATTGCATTCTAGATTTTGGATAATATTATGTATACTTTTGGTCGACGGAACATTCTTACGAAAAAAGGCAAGAAATTTAACCGTTGAATCACGCAAAAATTGTATGGATTGTTTTCTAGCTTGCTTCTTAATTACATATAACAAAAATTCCAAAAAAGAATAGACTCCAAAAATTTACCAAAACCGGATTTTTAATTTTGTAACAATGGCACGTCCATTGTTTCTCGACATTACATTATTTGCCAATATAATTAACAAAACAAGAGTCATTTAATTTTACTTTCACCAATTTTTCCAAGATACAATAATACAATACGTAATCGCACAATAAAATGCCGAACTTAACAATCTCCGATCTCCAATCACCCATCCGATAGAAAAACCCCCAACCGATAAAACAACTCGAACCAATCAATCCCGATAAACCACACACACACACACACCAATCTAAAAAAAACTCCGCAAATCGTCATGGCTCTTTTTCCATCCTTATCTCAAGCCTCGAGCGACTCCCCGACTCGCGCCTCCGCGGCAGCGCTAAAATCGCGAGAGAGCGAGAAAATGCGGTAAGTATATAAAGTATACCCACCGTGACTCATCGAGGCGAGCGTTCCTCGCGATGACGCGAGCGCGCGGATGTATCTCTCTTGTGACTCCCCCGTGCGGACCGTCTGAATCACGTGAATAGCAGATTAGAACTTAAGAACGCGTTTTCGTTGCGTTGCCGGGCGATTGTCGAATTAAATGTTTGAATCGTGGTGCTTATGGCGCCCGGTGTACTTTGTTACAGGGGAGGTTTTAATTTAGTTTGGAAATGAGGATGTATAAGGGGTTATTGGGTGGAAGGAGTGAGCTGTTCACAAGGTCGTTGTCCAGAAATTAATTGACGCAGAGATTTGACCTCTAGGTTGGATGCTGTTGAATGTTAATACTGATTTATAGAATAAAAATTATGGGTATTGTTTTAGTGTTTTTGTGTAATAAAGCGGTGTTATGGGGGCTGTAGAATTTTTAAATTGTACATAAATCTTTTATTTCTAGGATTTTTAGTATTATATTGAGCTAGTATTAAAAGAATTGAAACGAAAATTTTAAATAATTAGTATAAGACAATTTTGAAAAAAATCGTTTTCCAACTGTTAAAAAGAGCTTTATTCATTTTTTTCTTCATATAGGTATTTAAAAGTCCATGCAGAGTTTAGTAAAAAATTATATGTTCTAAACATACTCTAATTTTCTTATGCTGATATGAAGCTCCGTTATATTCTGATTATGGCACGATTGAAACATTCTTTTTTCGAGCATATATAAATAACTGTTATTACATAATGCCAAAAAAGGATTAGCTAAAAAGATTTTTTTAAATTCAATATTGGATAAAATAAATCTGTTTTAATTCAACATATAAAATATATCTTTTTTCGTTTGCTATGTGCCATTTGGCTAAAATCGCAATGAAAGAGTTAATCAAAAGAATACTAATTTCACTATAATGTATATAGCAATAGCATTAAAGTATCTATCACGGGGATGTATCAGGCCTGCTTTAACCGCCAATAAATATATTCGCAAATGATGAGTGTGTACATTTAAATTGTTAGGTATTAGAATCGAAATTCAGAAAAATTACGTGATTATGCTAGTTTCCGATTCAGATATCAAATAAAGAATGATACTCATCATTTTTCATAAATAAAGTAATCCTTAATTAGAAATTTGATTCTTATGCGCATTTTTTGAGAAAAACGAAATTTTCAAATATATATGTTTTGACGGGTAAATTAGGTCTAAAGCATCCCCTAACAACGAAAAATATTGTAGAATAATGTAGTATACACTGATGAGGTGGTGATAATAAAGAATAAAATAGCACATTATTCATTTCGTGAACCAATAAGCGTTTATTATTAGTATTAACTTTTCTCTTATATTATTAAAAAGATAACGAACCAACGTTTCGTATAAAATTGTCCACCCACGACGCAAAGCTTTTCTCCTCTTCTCGCCGAAGGGTTTGTCTTTTTTTTTTCTCCTTACCGAAGATAAACTTTACAAGTCTTTGATTTTCTATGCACTTCGCAGAAAACAAAACGAGAAAGCAAAAAACGAACGAGAAAAAAAAACGAGAAAAGGAAAGAGAGGAGAGTAGCGTGCGCGTGTCTCGCGACGAAAGAAAACACATGTCGATCACAATTATGCGGTTAACCCTTTTTTTTCTCTCTCTCTCTCGTTCGTTTACAACGACGATGCCGTGCCGCTGCTTTTTTCTTCGCTTTACAAGAGAAAAGTCACGTCGCACGCACAGAGAGAAGAAGGAAACGCGCGCCAAGTTCGGTGTGTACTTCAATATTTCTGTTTTTTTTTTCTTCACAATAGCAGTACACAGTACAGTTCATTTCTCTATTTTCGTAAAAATGCGCACAGTAGACGAAAGCAACGAAAACATTCGAGAGCGATTACAAAGCGGGCACATGTTCTCTTTTTTTTTATTCGCAAATTTCTTTCTCATTTTTCTCATATATATATATAATATGTATCATCAGCCCCCCCAGTTCCCTCAATTTTATAATATTATGTACAAAAATATAATAAGAATCAATAATCGTTACGAGTTTATTTTTTTTTCTTCATTTCTTCATTAACATTAGGTACAATGACGACGCGTGTGTGTTCTATCATTTTTATTTTCCTTGAATTTCTTTTTCTTTTCGGGCTCGCGAGGTTCGCGAGGAGGATTCGCGAGGTCAAAGTTGGCTGTCGAGCATCACTTTTTTTTATCTATTTTTTTTATAAAGAGAATAATTGATCTCGCAAATTTCAGGATCGACGAGCCTCGCGAGTGAAATCGAAGCGAGAATGCGTGTTCGGTTACTTTGTTTATTTCATATTTTTTACAACATTTTTACAAAAAACATAAAAACCTTACTTCGACAATAAAAATGCGATTTCTCATCAGTTTGACAGCTACGCCCACGAGCGCGTGTGCACATACATTATTTCATTGAATCTATACACTCTGAAAGTTCCTCCGTTCTAGTGACATCGAAGACTTGTATTATATTATATATGCGTTGCTGAAAAATTTGTACAGTTGCTTTCTTTCTATTCTTTTCTTTCGACAAATTGAGAATGATTAATTTAATCAGTTTTTTAACTCGTAATTAATGCTAGTGAAATGTGAGGCGGAGCAAGTTTCAGAGATCAGAGCAGACTTATATTGTTTGTTATTATTTATTTAAAAAACAAGGAGGAAATTAACTCGTGAGTTCATAGTCACACGTGTACACAACAAATTCGACGTCTACATCAGACTTTCGGCGAGCTTTCGTTACATCGAAATAAACACAGTGGTACAAAGGAAATATTCTTAAATTTTATTTATTGATTCGTAAGAAAAAAAAACATTTTGTTTACAATAATCATGTTTACCGTCTAACAAAATAAATCATGAAACGTACAAAATCAGGGGTGCATCCCGACAATTAACGAAAATCGTCGCTGTCTGACTCGGATAAAAAATACAACGGCATCAGAAAAGATGAACGAAAAAATAAGGGACACACAGATATCACGCACTTCGACGTCGGACTAAACGTACACGTTTACTTTGTTTCTCGCTTTACTATTTTTCCTGTTTACTTTTGTGCAGAATCACAGCCCGTCGAATGGGCGAACGAACGTATAATGTTTGTATTGTAGGAGGATAAAAAGGACAGCAATCCAATCAATTCCTTTATCGTCGACGTGGGAAACTGTTGGATCGGTATTTTTAGTCTTTATCAATTATATTGTTTTGCCTCATTGTGTTCGACGAGAGGATCGAGGGTTCAGTCGTAAAAGAAGGGATCATTGTGTCCGTTGGTAGTATTTAATAACAAAAAATGAAATGCAGATGATGAACGTTTCGTCCGTTGTAAATTGTATCATTGAAAATATTCCTCCCAAGTTGAAATAGTAAATCGTCGAGACGAAAGTAAATACAGTGGATAAATTATAAAGAATTTCAAATGTGTATCACAGTGAGATTCGATTGAATTCATCATGTTCTGTCTCAACGATTAAGCATTCATTAGGAATTATTTACAATGAGCATTTCCAAGTGCAGACGAAAGACCGTCAAAAAGAAATTGTATTTTACTTCCTTTTTCTCTTCCTTCCGTCGTCCTATACGCAAGTATCGCATATACTTATATTTATAGATATCTTGTTTTAATTTTTTTTATTTCACCTAGTAAGCGGTAACAAGGTTTCTCTCGAGTGTTCAGAACAACGCAGACGCAAGAAACCACGCTTTAAAATGTCTTTTTTTTATCGAGGTAATCTTCTTGTTCTTGCCCTCGGATCTTCTCGAACGTCTTGGGATGAAACAAAGCTATATTTCGTCACTTTTTTTACGTGTTTAGCAGTAAAATAGAACTTTATACGAACTTGACCATTAGTCGACGATCCCCAGTTTGAAGTTAAAATTTAATATGCCTTTAAGTTTCATTAAAAGTTAATGTATACATCTTTCGTAACAATTCATAAACTGTTAGAAATAAAATAAATTACAATATATAACCTGTAACACTTTAAAACAATCGATCCCGTCATCAAATCACAATTTACTTCTCTCTTAATAAATGCTAATAAGGGATTTGATTGCTTCAAAATATGTTAACTGTATACAACAATTGTTTCTTATTAATATTGCAGTACGCGTCCTTCCGGACTGATGAATTTATATAATAAGCCTATGACAAAAATCAGATTTACTCTCTAAGTAGCTACAGCCAACATCCTCATCACTAATCATCGTACAAAATTGTATAAAGTTTCGTTTCACCTTCTTTTCACCCCGTAAAAAAATCTGCAAACTAGCACGAAATTCACCTTTTTCTTCGCACCGCGGACAAAATTTACAAAAGTTTACAGGTCCGAGCAAAAAGCCGCGAAAAGTCGATTCTCGACACCCACGAAAAATCGTCTGGAACAAGAAAAGAGAGAAGAAAAAAGAAGAAAACAAGACAGAGAGCGCTCGCGCTTTTACTCTTCGATTAGCTCTAGTTTCTAGGACGAACACCAAAGCTTACTGATTCTTTTATTTTGTTTATAGCACACTAACCTCAAAATGCCAACTTTATTGTCGATTTTAAGGTTGTTGTGCTATAAAATATCGTATGAGACTGTTGTGGGAGGTGTTTTTCTACCTTGCTCGATTTTCTCACTCGCTTCGCTCGTGCGAAAACCCTCGAGCAAGGTAGAAAACCATCTCCCACAACAGTGTCATAATATACTATTATCAATTACTATTAAATTTTTTTCTTATAATCCTTTTTTGTCGATGAACACATTCGGACCAAGCGATAAATCGGTCTTTCTCTCTCTCTCACACACACACACAAACACGCACGCACATTCACTATAATTGTTCTCTCACGCACGCTTCTGTATTATCTTTGTTTCAACAAGCAGAGAATTAATAAACACACGCACAACGAGAAAAATGTTTACGCACACGTATAATATTTATAATGTATATGTATAATAACTAGCGCACGAAACTGGACGCACTCGGACAGGCACTCGCAGTTACAAACGAATTAAAACGTAAATGACGATTAAAAAGTAAGAAGTAGCATTGTGTAAAGAATGTACACGTCGCGCGAGGCGGGGAGGGGGAACGAGAGTGCGGCTGATTTTCTTCGCTTTTTCTTTCTTGCTGGCCCTTCTGCTTAGACGATTTTTTATAGCCTCTCGAAGTTCGGACGGCAATCCTTACTTAATTAATGGCTATAATTAGTGATAACAACGTTTCTAATCGATGCGCCGAACTTCGAAATGTATAATTAGCAGTCTAATCGAACGTTAAATTTAAAAAAAATAAAAAAGTTACAAATTTCTTTTTGTTTTACAAATTACACGAAAACATCTAGTTAATTTTTCAGATCGCATCTTTTGTCGAACAATATTCCTTTTATTTATCGTGAAATAAAAATATAAATTTTCATTTGATTTTTTCTATATAGCACTTAAACTGACATTGTTCCTTCTAACGACTAATTTTGTTCGAAACGATCAACATGTATGTATAGAATAAATTTAGCTAACGCATACATGCGACGTAATTCTTCGAACATTATATTTATAATTAACAAAAGATCAACATAACTTTCTTTTATTAAGTTAAATACACTCTTTTAGCGCTCAAAAGTACTCTCATATTTGTACCACATGAATGTACAAACACACCATTTTAAATTCTGCGATCTATCTATCTAAAAATTTTGCCCGTGATTATAATATAATCAACCTCCTAGACCGAAAAGGCGAGGTTTTCCTCTGATTTTTTTGCAATTATGTACACTCGTCACGTTAACTCCGTCGATCTAAAAGAAAGCAACTTTTTAAGTACATCCGTGTACTATCTAGTAAATCTAAACTCAAGCTCCCACTTCGATCGGACATAAATTTGCAAATTGTGATCACATAATTTTGTTCAAGCGGCTCAACTTCACAATCGACGCCGTGTTCGAACTTCCGTAGCAGCCCGAAATTCTCTAGCACTAGCTCTACAGAACCGTTCAAACGAAGTTCCCCCCTCCCCCCGGAAAAAGAAGAAACTTTCCGCACTCTCGTCGCCTCGGCACGTCGAAAAATTAACGCCTAAATACAATAATAATCTTAAAAAATACAAAAAAAATAATAAAAAAAATAGGGGTAGAACCGCACAATAATAATAAAAATAAAAATAGTATAATAATAATAATATAATAATAATAATAATAATAATAAAGTTAAAACGAAGAAGAAGAAGACGAAGATAGTAACGCAAAAGCGAGGGAAAGAAAGAAAAATAGGTAGTACATAGTAGTAGTTGTAGTAGTAGTACAGAGTTCCTTTTCTTTTACTAGTGGTACAGAAGACCCAGAGCGTTACGTATCTCCTCGCGCGCAACATAATGTTTATCAACGCTTTTGCGCACAGTGTCTCTCTTTTTCTTTTTAGTCTCCTCTGCACACTCGCGACGATCGCGCGTACATACATGTATGTATATAAACCCTCAGTTTTTTTTTTGCTATCCCGTACTACCGAAAAAAGAAGCCACTCGAGTCGAGCGCGATTTGCGAGTGTATACACACGAATCCAAAGTTCGACGTGTTATTATAGAATTGTACAATATTCGAATTCGGTCGAGCGTTCGAAATCGCGCTCGACTCGAGTGGCCTTTTTTTATCGTAAGGACTTCTCCCTAGTGGAAATCAGACCATTCATGAACACGCTTTTTAGACTAGAAACGAGCCATGTTATTTTTTTACAAAAATCGGTAAGAAATGGCTGTAAGGTGAGTGTTTCCGTTTCTGCTTGTTTTCCATTTTTTCTCGTTATTGGGAATATCAGATACACGTACTAACGTTTTAAAATAAGTTATTTCACTTTAACTTTCAATTATAATTCGCAAATATCTGTATGTACCTGATATCTATACCCTATTGAAAACACATGTTGATTCCAAGTGGATTCTAGTCTAATTCACACTGTAAAAAGTCATCTGTAAAAATACTACTCTGAGAGTAAAACATTTACTATTCTGAGTGTATTATACATACTATAAAATATAGTACATTTACTGTTTTCAGAATAGTATATTTACTCCTCTCCGAGTAGGTCCCATAACTTTCTATTCTCAGAGTAGTATTCTTACAACTGACATTTTTATAATGTAGATGGAGTCAAGTGAATACATTCATGTGAATTCAAGTGAATGAATTCAACTGAATTCAAGTGAAGTTATGTGTATTTACGTGAATTCAAGTAACTTCAAGTAATTTCAAGTGACTTCAAGTAAATTCCACATAGATTCCACCCAAACTATTTCCACTAGGCAACAACGTAAACCCCGCAACCCAAGCAGAAGCAGTTCCGCTCAGCCAGCACTCAGTCTAAAAACCGTTTCATCCTCTCGTGGCCAGCCTCCCTCCCCTCCCTCCCCCAATCATCCTCCTCCTCCTCCTCGCTCCATCGTCGCGTCAACAAGAAGAATCGTCCTCGACTATCAAGCGAGCGCGGCCCTTGATCAGGACACGGACGCCTGTCCCACGGCGATGAGCGCCGCCGAGGAGGGCTTGCCACTCCCACTACTGTTCTCGTCCCTCTGTCCTCTCGCGGCCGCCGCGGCGCATCCCGGCGGGCCGTTGGCGAGGTTCGCCCGTCGGCGCCTGCGTCGCCTGGCCCACGGCTGCGGGGGATGCTGCCCCTGAGATTAGGCGAGCTTCTTGCCGCTGGTGTCCTGGGCCGCGTTGTTGTTGGCCACGTAGCCGTTGTTGGTGCCGTTGCTGTAGCAGCTGTTGTACTCCTTGTTGTAGATCGTGGCGTAGGAGGAGACGCCGTTCTGCTTGTGCCTCGTCGTCTGGCTGGACTTTGGATTGTTGGAGGAGGAGGAGGAGGAGTCGTCGTCGATGACCGGCATGCAGGCGCCGGTGTTGTTGCCCCGCGAGGAGGAGGAGGAGGAGGAGTAGTAGTAGCGGGCCTTGAGGGGACTGCAGCCCGTGTACTTGGCCTTGTAGAAGTCGGAGAAGAGGCCGAGGAAGAGCAGACCGTGGAGCCCGATCCAGATCATGAAGCTGCGGGGGTAGTCGCACTCGGTGAAGAGCAGCTGGAACTGGTGGGTCATTATCAGGACGAACTGCACCTGTGGACGGGGAAGAGAGGAGTTAGAGTTTTGCGGTTGTAAGTTTTTTCTGATCGATGTTCTTAACGTAACTACTTGGAGATTAGACAAACTTTTGTTTGATTCAAAATTATGCGAAATTCTTTTAGTTGGCATCAATTTGGCTAGACAACAAATTATAGTTTATGATATCTTTATTTTTCATGATTTTTAAAGAATCATTAACAAATATTGGCTAAATTTTGATTAAGTAATACATTGTATGAGTTAAAAGTACTAAAATCACTGTTCGATGTATAATTATACTTCTTAAAAAACCTCTTAAAAAACTTGTTTTGATAAAAAAAAAAAAGAAAACAATTTCTGTTAACTATTTTAGATGATGTACAGTATTCTACATATTTGTTTAAAGTCCTTAAGAGACTGTTTGATGGATAATTTATTGCAATACTAATTTTGACCAAAAATAAGATATGTGAATAGCATATTTATTTATCTCTATGAACCAGTGTAAATAGCTTGATTTGATATAAAAAATCCATTGTAGACAAAGAAATGTAATCTTTATTTAGCTACAGTCATTAGTTGATGAATAGTTTCTTCGAATACTCATCATGATTAAAAATGAGCTATATGCATATCACATTAATCAATCTGTCAGAATTAGCGTTTAAATAACTTTGATATAAAAAATAATTCTTGTTCACTACTTAAACAGGTTTAACGCGGTGTGATCAATATGTGTAATAAATAAATATCGTAAGACATTGTAAAAATCGGATGATATAATGTATAAACTTTAGTCGTACAGAACTTGTTAAAGAACTGATTTATTTAAATTTTATTTTAAAAATGATTTAAAGAGATTGATAAATATGCTACACAACTGCTTTATCCAAATTACTATTCGAAGAAATCATCCATCAAACAGCCAATATTAGCACTTCAGTTATAATGTACTATTTATTTCATACACTTATAACCACAATATCTGTTAAAATTTTAATAATTTTCTGTAAGCATAAAAATAGCCAACATTTTAATATTCTTCAAAATAATTTAAGAAGAAAAATAATAATTTCAATAAATTTGAGATAAAACTGCTGTTATCGAGTTCCGTACCATTTGGAAGGTGGTGAGGTACTTCTTCCACCAGATGTACTTCTGGTACTCGGGTCCCATCGCGGCGATCATGTAGTAGAAGTACATGACGATGTGGACGAAGGTGTTGAGGAGGGCGAAGAAGGTCGAGTGGCCGCCCGGGGCGAACTTCAGGCCCATCCAGACGGAGAAGGGCATGATACCGTGATGAATCACGTGGAGGGTCGAGACGTGTTGATTCTTCTTGCGGAGGATGAAGAAGAGCTGCAAATTAAATGTTGACAATTAGTAATGATGCTCACGTAAAGTTTGTACAATTTTTAAGTAAGTGATTGTGTGTAGCTTTTAAGATATTTGTTTGTATTAACATCTTTTTCTTATAGTAGTAGTTAATTTAATATAATAATATATTAGTAAAGTTGCATAGTATAATTGAATAAAATGATAATGTGAAATTCTTACTAATCGACAGTCTATTTAAAGTTTAAATTTCCCGCGTTAAATTTAACGAGCGAACAGTGAATAATTAGTTGTAATTCAATGTGTAAACCGAATTAAGCATTATGCATCTACTACTAGGATACGTATCTTAAAGTCTTGGTTTAACTTTCAAAGTGGAATAAAATTGATACAATCAGTATTATTTGATGGCAAAAGTTAAAGTGAGACTCTATCAAAGGGTATGTCCATAGAAAGGCATTACAAATTAATCTACCTTTATACAAAATTTCAATGTTTAAGTAAATATTTCAATATTTTCACAAATTTATTCAATCAAAATTTAAAAAGTCCAGTTTTAAATATTTTACGCAAAAGTCATTAGTAGGTGCGTTGAAATATTTGCTTAAAATTTTGTATGATGGAGCATTATCATACAAAAACAGTGATGATATCTGGTTTTTACATAATTAAGTCTTTTATATATTTTATTACAACTAAATATTATCGTTCGATAAATATTATTTGAGGTGGAATCTCTGAATATTTAGTAGACTTTGACATTCTCTTTTTTAGATTTTTTTAAATATCAGCACGTTTTGATTACTTGCATATAATATGCACATTATTCTTACAAAAAAAGTCAAATTAAAATTTGCGAGCGACAGAATATGAGTTTTCAACACAGTTTTAAATATCAATGAAAATAAATATATATTCAACGAGTAACTTGAGGCCCGAAAAAACAAAATTATTTCGCAACGATTCGCGTAATTTTAAACCAAACAATAAAGGATAGCCGAGGCACACAATCGTAACTGCCAGGCAAACGCCCACAATTTTACGCAATCCCAATGCCAATAAAAAGTTGAAGCTAAAAAATTTTAGATAAAAGCAATCAAAAGCCGCAGACGCAGAATCAATTTAAAAATAACATTGCTCGAAAGCCTTATCAAGGCAAAAATTAGCATCTGTTGAACTTTTTTGTGTTCTCGTAGTTACAAGATTTCGTATTTTATTATGTGATTGACTGTATTTAGCGTGAAACGAGACCATATCTTAGGTAACGAAGTAGCCTTGAAATTTTTTTCGTTTAGCTTCAATTTAAAAGGCGTTTTCTGACCTCAAGAGTAAATCGAATTACTTTAGCCTCTTGCTGCAGTGAACCGCATAGATGTATCTTACGTAATTCTTAAATAAAGATTCTTTGCATCTATTATTACACATTTCATAATAATTAACGAAAAGCTCGAGTGTGAAAATACATAGAAAATAATACTTTGAATTAAAAACAATATTAACACTATTTCTAATTTTTTTTAAGTTTAATGCAGGACCTCGGTTATTTAGGCAAAATGAGAGTTTTAACTTTAATTGAGATTTTATTTTATTTTAATTTTCCAAGTCAGATTTGCTCACTATTAAGAAATACTTAATTCTGTTTTTTTTTTCTGCAAATTAATATAAAAAAGTTATTTGATTAATTGTTTTAAATAAAAATGTTCATTTTTAGAAAGTTGTCAATGCATTCCTGCTTGACTGAACCTGTTCAATAAATTATGATATTTATTCATGAACAAATAAAAAAAAAGCGTTGAAGAAATTTAAATCTTTATCTTTAGCCTACGTTCTTTCATCAATCGATAAAACAAAATAAATTTTGATTGTTTAGAAATGTGTTTAAAAATAAGTTTTCTTTTTTTAATTAAACAATAAAGAACATAATGATTACTAAGTATTAAGTTTAAAAATAAATGTTCTTCTAAGAGTACATGCTATCTGAATATAATTTGATTCAGTTAAAACTCAAATTATTTTAAATTTGTATACAATCCAGCTTTAAACTATTCTTAATATATACAAATAATAGTTAAAATCCTTCAAAAACCGTTTCGCCCTTCAAATAATTCAAAATACCACTATACACCAAACCCATCACTCAAAGTGGACACACAAACCTCACAAATCCCAATTATTCAAAATCCAAAAAACCCCCTCTCTTCAACTCCTTATTACTCTATCAACCTTTTTCACGATAATTAACACCTCCATCCCATGTGCTTCCCAACTATACACACACACACACTCGGACTCGGAAAGCAGAAGTCGAGCGAGAAATCCGCAACGGGTGTTTTTTTTTTCGAAACGCGTACCGTAAGTCGCTGCCGCACGCGCGAGCGCGCCGCGCGCAACAGGTGCACAGCGAGGCAAAATAAGAGAAAGAAAAGGAAGGCGCGAGTGCATATACGTGGATGGGTACGAGGAGTCGAGTTATCGCCGAGTCATGGAAGACGCGGGAACGCGATTTTTATGAGCGAGAAGATGGGGGATAATAAGGAGGTTGCGGGGGAGGGTATATATATATATAGGTTCAAGGTGGTTGACAACTGTTGCTGCGCTTTTTGGATGGTAGAGGTGTTCTGTTTTTTTATTTGTGGGTGTGGGTGAGGTATTGGTAGGTTTTCTGTAGGAATGGGTGAGATATTGGTGTGTAGTTCTTTTTTTTTTATTTTCGATATTGATATGTGATCTTTTCGAGTATAAGATTTAGAAAACTTTTATTCGCCAACGTTTCGGGAGTATATTTTTCCTCCCCTTATCAAGGCTTCTATATGATACAGTATTATTGTATTATTTTATTTTATTTTTGACTAACAACTTACGTAAAAAAAAAACCCTAAACCAATTTTTTAAGACCCAAACAGATTGTACTAAATTGACTAGAGATGTTATTATCTATAATGAAACAAATTAAAATTGTAGTATATTGTTAGAAACAATTAATTGAAAAAACTTTGTAGAAAGATGGACCCACCTAGTCGAGCCCCACACATCTCTTATTCCCAGGTAAGCATATTCTTTTTTTTTAATTAAAATAATGAAACTGTACTGAATCGAGGGTGCATTCTTCGTGTAACGTGTGGTGATCGAATCTGGATCACAGTGCTCAAATGTGTAGTAGCATTTTTTTAGCTGGATATGTAAAATCCATAATTAGTAGTCATTTTATTAATGACGATACATTTAAAGAAAACGACAAAAATAGTACAAGAATATTCACAATTATTCTATCAAAAAAATCAAAGATTTGTAATTTTAAATATGATTGTTGCTTTTATTTTTAGCGAAACGTTATGTGGTGTATTAAAGTAGTTGAAAATTGTATAAATTAGTATAGATTTTGATTTGAACTTTCGTTTACTGTAGGTTGAGTGACGAACATTTCAGCACTTTCATTGTATTTTTAACCAAAACGGCATTCATGCAAAAGTAGTTATATTTTAGAGCCAAAATATTTTGGGATATATTTGTTATAATATTATACATATGTAGTAAACATGAATCATACAAAAGTTTTGAAAAGAACATTGTATATTCTGGAACGAATAAGATTCTAAGCCACTTTTGTGCTCCTTACCTTAGGACGCGTAAAAATGCATTTTCTTGTAAGAGAACTACGCGCATTGAATAAAAAATCTTTTTGGTAATTATTTGTACGTATTTAAAGATACTAAAATAGTGTTTCTTATATTGCTGTTTTCTCTAAATATAAAATAATATCAGTCATTTGAATATATTTCGTCAAACTTTATTTTTTCTTTACTTTAGATGAATCTACATTATCTACAGATTTTATGTACATCATTTAGACTTCTTTTCATCGTTTCGTGCACAGCAATATATTCAAGTCTATACAAGAAGCTTTTCAAAGACTTAAAATATATGCACAGAAATGCCAAATAGAATTTTGACTCCTCACTACTTACAGTCCTCACACAATTACACACTCGCTAATACGTTTACAACCCGATGCACCGTGCATAACACAAAACACACCTAACAAACTCCA
The DNA here is from genome assembly GCA_949152435.1 of Gastracanthus pulcherrimus. Taxonomy (NCBI): domain Eukaryota; kingdom Metazoa; phylum Arthropoda; class Insecta; order Hymenoptera; family Pteromalidae; genus Gastracanthus; species Gastracanthus pulcherrimus. Next base: position 8,051,031 of record OX424575.1, read on the forward strand.
CGCAAAACAGCATTAACCGTAATTCTCCTCTAAATCTATCCAACCTGACCCATTTAGTTTCAACACGCATTACATAAACTCCCACCTCGCAAACCAGAAACACAACCCAATAATTTCCCAAACTACATTCACTCCGTATTGACATTACATAATTCACTCACACAGCGTTCAACCGAGAACCAGGTCAAAAGAAGCCAAGCAAATTCAAACGGCTATCCCGGCTCCGCTTATACACGACGTGCACCTTAACGAGACCCTAATATACCTACACACACACGTATACACTTCTATTTATGCACTCACCGTGTCGAAGAACTCTGTGAACTTGGAGAAGTAGTACCACCAGCAGGTCGCGGCCATGCGGATCGCCAGGCTGTTGTTCGAGTAGTCGACCGGTTGGCAGCGGAAGCTGTAGCCCCTCGCCCAGCCGCTCGCCAAGTACTGCAACACGCGAGGAGAAGAGACAAGAGAGGTTAATAAATGTGTTGTTTGAAGTGTTTGATGGGGATTTTATTGGGTGGGTTGTTTGCTTGGATTGGGGTTGGATTCCTTTTTTATTGAGGGTGTAGGGGAGGTTTGTCGAGGCAATTGATTCGTTGAATGGTTCACGAGGTTTATTGGCTTGTATAGGATGTTGTAAATTATATGGGCTCTGAAGTTGAAACAGTGAAGTTTTACTGGTTCGCTGGTGAAAAGTATGAATGTATTTGGAATGGTGAATGTCCACTATTTAAATAGAGCTTATATGCACTAATTCAAATAATTGAAATTAGTGGAAGTTTACGTTTTCAACTTTAGAGAGGGTGGTAACACGTTGGTATAATTTGGTATATTCTCAAGTTCTAGAATTTTTATTTAGCGTTTTGAAGAAGTAAATAAAAATGAAATAAATATAATGTATTCGAGACTGTCTTCATGATAGTGTTATTAAATGAATTGGAAGCAATCAAAAATAATTTTATATATTTATAGAAATAATTGATTTAATTAAGTTTCAGGTAGCTGAGCGCAAATTATTTAACAGCAGTTTCTTTCGTACCATAGGGTAATCACCATAAGGTGATTTTTTACGACTGAAATATACATAATTAATAATTGTTGATTGAAAATTGATCATTTTCCGTAGCGTTTAAACTGCGCTAAATATATTATGATTGATTTTGTAATGAAAGATAGATGGAACAGAATGCATGATTCTTCATAGGTATAAGAAGAAATCTCTTTTTAATGATATAATCGATTCTAATGTTCGTAGATATATAATAATTAGATTGAAATAATAGTGGCCACTTGATTAAAACAATTTGTTTTTTCTTGACATACGTTAGCAGGTAAACATGTACCAAATGACCAAGACATTGGCTTGTCATTTAAATAAAGTAAAGAAAATATATTTCGAATTTGTGACTATTATTGTTTCAACCTAATTGAAAAATATTTTTTGTTCTAATTTTAATTATTGCGCATTTATAATACAGATCCAACAAAAGTATTATAACTTTTAAAATAGAAAAATCACGTGTTCCCTACTATTAAGAGAAATAAAACAAAATATTTGCATAGGCAAAAGAAATTATTTTGTAGGAAACTGCTATTATTTCGTAAATATATCAATATTGATGGACTACAATAATCATTCTCTCATAAGTAACCATTCAGCATTATTGATTAGTAATATCCAAAGGTTCAGCATAAATTATTCTCCCTTGTAATTTAATGATTTATTAAATCAATTTGAATTTGAAATTGAATTATTAATTAAGCATTTTTTATGTATTTTCGAAATTCGTACGGTAATTTATTACAATATTGAAATTCATTGCTTCAAAATATCACAACCTGTTTGATGTGGTTAGTAGCAGAAACTAGTTTTCCCTGTAATAAAACGATTGTTAAACCAAATATCAATCTAAAGCCATCAGATAAAAATATTTTTCAAAACATTTACTTCCGTATTTTGAAATCTTAGATAATACCAGTCATAACACTAAACGTTAATCTAGCGTCACGATGTGAAACGTCACAAAAAGACTATAGGTATAAATCTTATGCAGAGGAATTTTTAACAAAAACGCGCCTTTGATTCATACTCTATTAAAAAATGAAGACGATTAAATTTTCTGCATTTACGTCTCGACGGCAATCAACTAATTTTTTTTTCTTCTTTTCTTTTTGCCGGCGTTTGCGTCTGAATTACGATTAAGCTAAATTGCATCGGTACACACGCTATATCAGTTGATTATCTTTAGCGAGAAAATTGCTGGATAAACATACCTACGCGTGAGTGGGAGCACTTTTTCTTCTACGACATTCATGCGATTTGTGAAGATATATGGAAGCCTTGAGTTTTCCAAATGATTTATAATTAAAGGACATTCACTTGTGCAGCGCAAAGCTATTTATAATTAATTTAAAATTTCTAATCTAATGTAAAAATAAGCTATTAAACTTTTTCTTCAGTTAAAAAAGTTTATAAATCTTTAATTGGAATAAATGATTGGAATGATTGGGTATACTTATTGTTAGAAAATAGATAATCATGAATTCCATCTCTATTTTTATTACATTTTTGTGTAAATGTCATATTTTATCGATATAGTCTAAATTAAAATGTTTTCTCGAGCTTTCAGCACTCGATTTCAATAACACCGGACTGTCAAACGAAACTTTCTTAAAAAATTCTAATTTAAACACACGTGCATGCGTAAAATCCACTCCACAAATTCCGCGATATAAAACCCCACCTCAAAGGACCAAACGCATTTCGCTAAAAAATTCCACTACATCTCACTATTTACCCAAGAAACTTCACCATCCAAAAATATTAAAATCCGCCTATAGCATTCCCACGCCTTTGAGAAAAAACGCACCTCGCTCGCAAAACTTCGAGATTGCCCAATGCCGCGACACGTGCTCCAAGCCGAGAGCGTGAGAGCGAAATCTTCGTCGCCTATACCCGATAAACGAAACGAACCTCTCGAGCGACACTCTTTTTTCTTCTTCTTTTCATCCATGCGAACGCGCAACGCCGCGTAGAAACGAGACTCCGAAGGACTTTCGAAGAAAAGAAGCGTCAAAGAAGTCTTCGTCGTTCATACTTCCTTCATCCTTGAGCGCGCTTTCCGCTTTTGGTACATAGGCGCCGATGTTGGTTGTGTTGAGAAATCGCGCGCGTTCGTGATTTACAATGGTTTGGAGATTAGATGGTGGTGGTTTGGTTATTTAGCCGTGTGGTGAAATTGTTGGACGGCGGGGGCTTTGATTGAAATTTGCGAGGACTGAGATAATTGAGTTGTGAGGGATAATGTGGTGTAATTGAATGTATAATTAGATTGTGTATCGGAGTGAAGCTTTAATGAAACAATGAAAAATATGTTTTATGTTCATTGTGTATTTATAAAAATGATTTATTCAAGTTTTAAATTAAATTTTATACAGGTTGAAAGACTGTTCATTACGAAGCATAATAAAAATAACATAGGCGTCAACTAGTCAACTGAAGAGAAGTTTATCTAATTATAAAACATGCATCACCCAGTATGAATTCAGTCAGTCACTTTATCTACTACCAGGCGATGATTGCGTTCAATATTCAATGAAATTCGTTTGCACAAGCACTTTTTAAAAATAAGTATTACAAATAATTTATCTGTAATAAATTATAAAAATAATTTGTTTGTTATGGTTTTTACAGTGGAATACTAAATAAATATATCATTACAATGAAAAATATTTATTCCTTGTAAGAAATCACATATGTAAAAGAAAATTGTGCTAAAATCTGTTTACGAAGCTTTTCGGAGAATGATATATAAAGTCACATGAGATGGCACATGACATTTCACGTGACTTCTTACACGAAACATTAGAAAATTGATTATCTCGAAAATCTTTATCAAGAGAATTGATAAAAACATAACAAAATAAATCTGCAAAATGACTAATACTCCATTCTATCGATGTTTTAGTATGAATCTTCTCATAAAAAAAATTTCTCTCTCTATCTCTCTCTCTCTCGGAGCGACTCATCGCTCACATAGCGCCGCACACTCACGCGTGGATAGCTCTCCGCGAGAGGGTCCTCAATACTTGCATTATTCTCGCGCTCTCGCGTCGCGACTATTTGAATTTGAAATTGGCGCGCGAGCGAGCGGGCGAGAGGCGCTAAGTGCTGCTCGGTATTGTGGAGGGTCGCGCGCGCGGAAGGTTCGCGGGTGATTTGCGTTGAATGTGCGCGAATCCGGAGTTAATAAGGGAGAAATTTATAGAATGCTACTACTGGATGGATGAAGAATTGGTTGTGAGGGGCATGATGATTTTTGGTTCATGCAGATTTTATGGAAAGGTGTTATTTCAGGTAGCGGGTAATTGGTAATAAGGAAAAATTAATTTTTCATTTATCAATTACGCGAGGCTTCGTAAGTAAATGCGAGATGCCAAAGAAGTTATATACATTGCAGTTGGTCTTACTGTTTATCGATAGACAGTGTTTCTTTCTTAATTGTTCATAAAAATACGTTTAGCAAACTGTACTTGTTGAAAATTCTGCATTATCCGCCCATCGTCATAGCAGAAGACGAAATTGTGGACTAGAAGCAAACCTCTAAAAGCAATTACGACACAGGGTACTTAATTTCACTGTATTTTTTTGGGGTATTATTATTTATGAATTCCTTGGTATCACATTACCCATGAATATTCTTTCACTGTTACCTAAACCATAAAATTACTTATAAACAGAGAATAAACCACAATTTACTTCAAATCTGCATAAAACTAATCAAAATACAAGCACCCGTGCGAGCAACCCAACAATTCCCACAAACTTCCAACCCACCCCCAGCAAACATTCCAAATCTCCAAGCTCACAATCCAACTCCACATATATCCCCCAAAAAAATCGAACGCGCATCACAGCAATGGTGCGCGCGGTTTGCCTTTCGCGAAATATACCCGATGAATAATATTCACGCGCCGAGAGCCTGCGCGTCCGTTTGATATCGGCTGAAGTTACATCCTATGGCGATGACGACACACAGAACTTGGCGAATAAAGCACATTGCGCTTCTGTGTATAATGCGTACACTTGTGTTTCATTTTGCATAGTCTCGGAGAGTTTGACGCGCGAGTTTCGCCGGGGCACGGCTTAATATTCCCATCGATCATTTCGGTTGGGTATAATGCGCAGGATGCGCGCGGGGAGACGTGACGGTTCAATGTTCTTTGTCTCTGATTCGGTGAAGAAATGAGTATATGTAACTGGTAAAAGAAGGCCAATTTGATTGTCTGGGCGTTTAGATTAGTTTACCGTTCTTCATTTTCAGTTTTACTAATATATTTATTTTTTGTATTAATTTTATTATTTAGGTGTATTTATGGGTGTGTGTTTTTTAATCAGAGCCTTGATAAAAACCATCATTAAACCGATCGAAATTGCGAGTATTAAAACTATAGTGTATATACGTAATATATAATCGTTGGGTAAAATTGGAGATCATTCACCAACATTTTTCAGCAATTGACGATTATAATCATTCATATAAAATGTTGACAACTCGAATAAACTGTGCGATTCTTATCCTTCATATTTCTTCAATATTATTATAAGCTAATATAATTTAAGATATCATATACCTTTCAACCTGCTACGAGGCAAATGACCTCTCCACTAAGAGTAACCTCATAACTGACCATTTGATGTATGCCAATAAAATAATATTTATAGAATTACTTTTGACATGTAGACCTATTTCAATGTGTAATGTATTGAAATTACATATCGTGCTACTTGGGTCAGATATAAAAATAATGAAAATATCAAGGATTTATTACAATATAAGATAACCCAAATAGGGTAAGTGAGACATTTACTGTGCCTATCAAACAGTCGATGGAACTAATTACTGTGACTTTTTAGTTAACTAACCCTATGGAAAAGCCGTACCAGGATTTAGCATTAATTGTACTCAGTACTATTATCTCGTGTACTTTTATACCTCGTACATGCGGCTGTTAACCTCGTCGACAGCAACACCTTTTCTATTCCCGGAAAATCATTTATTCGGTGTAAACGTCTTTTTTATATCAAAAATATGTAAAACGCCAATTTGAGCGTTGCAAAAACTTTGCATATTTTCTTTTTCAGCCACAAAAAATCCGTTATCGTGTTATTTCTAGTAGGAAATCGTGTCTTACATTACTGAGGTGCTACCCAATATCTTTCAGAATCTTCCCTCTTATAATAAAAAAGTTACTGCAATATTTCTTGAAAAGTAGCTTGGGCAACATATTGCCCCAATGCAGTCAGCGGGTCAATCTTCACATTCCTTTATAAGGTACAAAAAAGCAACAACAATAAAGCACCCCATAACTAACTCTCTAACCCTCTATCCCGACCGTCAGTCTTCCACATATTCTCCTCTTATCATTCTACCACCCAACAACCCAAAGAAAAACAATGCATATATTCCATGGAAGAATTTACTCTCGGCAGAATACTGTTCGAGTATTAGTTGCCGGCACTACCAGTACTTGCAAATGTTAGAGGTCTAGCACTGAGATATAACGGGGATGATAAGAACGGGCCAGTACAACACTTTTCTTCTTAATATATTCAAAATTGTACAAGAAATATAAATTTTTAGGCACACGCGAGACGCTTCACTCCAAGTTTAGTGTAATAATCATAACTACAGATTACTATTGCGCGGCTGAAAATTTCACGTGAGCTTAGTAATCGTACATTAAATGGATATTTTATTAGAAATTAGCCTAAAAAGTAGGTTAAGTTACGCTTGACGATTTCGCAATGTTTTGTTTTCTTTCAATATCGGCAAAAAGTATTGCACCGACTCTGAGACGTTTTTCGGGCCAACGTCGATTCTTTTTACTAGCCCATTCTTATCAAAACCATATAATCCCTTTATTAGTTCACCACCGAAAAATAATTTACTGGCATACAATATTCAGCCAGAATCGGCCCGAACTATTACTGCTGGCAAATTCTTTCATGGGATATCCCATTCAACTCCTACCCCCCCCCCCCCCCCCCATTACCCCTCGAAAAATCGCCGGTGTAGCCCTCACCTCCCTATATACACCTCATCCCCCGCTACGTAAGACCACTACAGCGTACTATAGACATATTCCGCTAAAGCGCGCGCGAGAAGAAAAGGGAGAAGAGCGCGCACCGCGGTTATCGAGAATCAATATCGCCGCGCGGCGCGTCCCGTGGCAACAACCGTACAGCCGCGCGCCTGGTGTATATATATACCTGTGATACACCCGTTTTTATAATTGCGTGTGTGTGTGTGCGTGTGCGTCTTCGTTGAAGGGGGATGAGAAACGTTGAAAGGAAGAATCGGGTCGCGATCGAGGAATGGCTTTTGTTATGTCTATAACGTGATTGGAATGGGGTAGGGAGGATTGCAGGGTGGTTCGTTATGGTTGAGGAGGATTGGATTAAATGTGTGGGGAAAGAATAATTGAGGTCGATGGGGGATATCAAGGATTGATGTGATAGACGTTGACAAGTTTTAGGATGAAGAGAACTTTGGGAGGAAGGGGTTATTTTGAGATGTTTGTAGGATCTTTGGAGTTTTTATTTTGGGATTTTTACTACATTTTCCTGCGACGGATTTGTGTTGGTAAAATTTATAATAATTTTGTATATAGTGTATGAAATTATTAATATACCGAGAAAATGATTTTATAATTTTGTTAAATTCGGAAACTTTTGGTACCTATGATATGATTTTTCTTCTTTTCTCTATCTCAATTTTTTACGCTGGTTGATAATAGATTAAACCATGTTTTCGTTTCTAGGAATAATGGTAATGGAATTATCTTCATCTTTAATTAAGTATAGGTATTTAACAAATTTAAAAAATATACCCTCGTATGTTAAATATTTACTATATTTATTAAGGACATTTTCTGTTAATACTATTGGAAGAAATATTTACACGTAGATTTTTAAGGTTTTTTTCAATGTATTTGATTGATTTGGTAGTTTTGCAGGATTTTACGATTTTAATGAAACGTTTTTAAGACTAAAAACAAGAAAGTTTTACTAAAATATATTTGTTGATTTAAGAAAAAATCAATTTCGCTGACTTGTAAGTAGATTGAATTAATAATACAATGCATATAACAAAACACGAGATAAAATGCTAGCTATTGATTATAAACCTGGTTTCTGAGTATTGTTCAGCTTATTCCATATTTTAAGCGAAATCCCGTATTTGTTATCTGTGTTATTATTTAAAATGAAACATCAAAGAATTGAAAGATTGAAAGGCTTCTTTTATGTCATGTAAATCTCAACTTCATTTTATAATGAAAAGCAAATCTGATATAAATATTCAAATATAATTTTAATATTTATTATACAAGAAAATACTTAAACAAATGGTTCGTACAAATAACATTCGAGTAACAGAATTACTCAAATTTTTCAATGCATAATTTAGTCTAAATTTCGACTTAATAGACAGTGACTTGTCTAATTTGCTAGTCAAAAGTTTTAACTTCTGCTTCAAATGAATTGGAAAGTTATACTGCTTAACTCGTTAAAATTAAATGTTACACATGTCTAGTAACTTCTGAATGGTATAATGAATGAATAAAGTTAACCACGAGTACATTTAACATATTTTACGAAAAATCCAAGCATTTTTTTTAAGTTACCAAATGTACAGACAGTTAACATTCTACTACAGACCATATAGAAAGAGACACCAAATAGAGTCTACCGAAAAACACATTGAATATAAATTATCTAAATCTACACGATCTAAAATAAAAGGATATTTTTGAGGTTATTATGGCCCACACTCCCGAAAAAAGACATTCTCCTAGTTTCTCAAAAGTAAAACAATATACTTAAGCTAAAATAGCTTACAAAGAAGCCAAGACATTTTTTGTTTTTAGGTTTTAAATGACATTTGGAGGTTACGTCTGATCCGCTCTCAAATAACAAAGACTCTCCACATTTCCCCAGTAGTTCTTACCCTGCTTTCGAAACCTGTCTAGAATTGTAAATTTACCCCTCATTTTTAATTTTTCTCAAATCACCCGATAACTCCCAAAGCTACAGCCAAAATCGAGCCCGGCAAAAAAGCGTCACACTCAGAGCTAACGTTCGCAGAATCGTAATCGTCTCGCACGTATCTCCCCCTTCTCCTCACTCACACACACACACATTCGTATCTGTATCCTCGTACGGGTGCCAGCCCTGTTACGCTATATACATCTCGCGCGACAAGCCAGCAGAAGATGATCCGTGTATAAGGTGCAACGTACAACGCCGGTGATGCGGCGTCGGGTCAATGAGTCACGAAGCGAGCGTTTATAAGGTATAGAGCGAGATTCGTATGATTCACGAGGTGGTATATAGCTATAGGTGGAGGTGTGTCTCGTACGTTGCCGGGAGCCTCTCGGCTGACACAGATTTTGAAATTGAGATTTGGACTTGCAGAGATTCACAGAACCAGTTCCTAATCTGTTGAGAGTAGTTCCAGATGAGTATTTTATTTAAACTGTTTAGACTTTGTACACAGAGTTCTGAATTGTAGGTTATTATTTCTGAAGTCTTCAACAATAAGTTTAAGATAACATTTTATGTAAAGAAATGATCACGAATTGAGTCCTGATTAGGAACTAGGTCCATTACGGTATTGGTTATTATCTTAAATATCGATCTCAATGTTTATCACCAACGTTACGGTTCAAATAGTGGTAGAGGCAGGTTTGCACGCTATTTTATAAATATTCTTCATTTTTAATCGCTAAATAAGCAATATCGAGTGATAAGTTGGTTATATACTTCCAGGCTAATTTTTCGTAAGGTATATAATGTATTAAAAGTATTTACAAATTGCAAATGTATGTTCAGTGCCACGATTGCTGAAGAACTTTGTAAATATGTATGGATTTTGGAAAGCTATATCACTTGTATTACTGATACTGAGTGGAACTGATACATAGTCATAGAGAACAAGATTCGAGCCTTATAAGAGTATATTGTGTAAGTATGTCACTCGAGTCGAGAAAAACCCATTTCGGACTTCTCTACGATAATTACTTTTAATTTATGTTTTTACAATATTAACTGTATTAATTGCTCTATTGCATAATGTGATGTATTAAAAGTTATTACTATATTTAACAGTAATTATTTTCCTAGCTTTGCTTTACAATATATTAGTTTGATGATATCTCACTGGTTTAACTTTGAAATGAGGATAAATATGGTTTGTCACTAGACTTTGTACAGCGACTTGAAATTACGCAGAAAATTAAGTGACGTACCACAATTATCACCATTTCAAAGCTAAAAAAGCTAAATTCACTGATATATAATAAGACTAATATATTATCCATCAAAACAACACAATTAATTACTATTAAAATTAGTAATAATTTCTAATCTAAATGAATCTTAAAAGTAATCATCAAAAAGAAACCACCAAAGCGCATTTCCGTCACCTACATCAAGCGATACACTTACGAATGAGAATATAAAGACCCCCGGCGCAACGATCGAATCGATGGTGAAATTCGAGCTTCGGCGAATTTCGGCTGCGTGCGTGTGCGAAGTCGAGCGCGACCTTGGAGCGAGCAAGTGGGTCGAGCAAGAAAGAGAGAGATAGAGACAGAGAGAGAGTATTGTTTTATCTGGTTATCTGGGGGAGACGGAAGAAAACACGGGGCGATAAGGACGGCTATTTTTGTTACCAAGCTGGATTAGAATCAAGTGGCTTGTCACGATGCGTTGTTATGTAATTATTATTGCTTTTAAGAGCGAGCGATTAGTTTGTGAAAAGAGGCGTTCAGTGAGATTGGAGTGTGAATTAATGCATGTGATTGGATACTCGAGTGACGTGCGGGTGAAAACATTTTGATTAAATGATGGAGTAATTGGGGTGTGTCATTTGTGAACCAGCTAAAATCAATTCTCTTTCTATATAGTAATACGACGTTTTAGTACGTGGTTTAACATACTAAAATAATTTTTTTACGATATTTTAATATAAAGATACACATAAATTTTAATGAATGATCATAGTTTTTCAATTAATAACAATGTTAATGAATAAAATATTCTTGGTTTTCATTTAAATTATACGTAGACTTTTCTGTTAGAAATGACTGCATCTTTAATTTTATTCATGAATCAATTTTATTCACGCTTGATGCAAAGCCAGACTAACTAATACTTTTTAGATATATTATATTTATACACTTCCGAGAAATTAATTACACCACGCGTATTTTCTACATTGAGCCTATTAACGAATATATACGTACAACGCGTTTTCTCCTTCTCACAAGCATAAAACACATGCACTTATGTTAACTTTTTCGGTCCGTTCCTGACTAATATTGAATTACATAAAACTCATTGCACAACTAATCCCCTATCACTTAAAAAAACTCATTCCTCTTTGATTTTCCACCAATCCCCACCTAAGACACTAATTAGTCCAAACCAACAAATTTCAACACCATTGTTCCACAGATCTATTTGCGTCTACACACACATACACGCACACCCACACGCGCATCGAATAGCAAATCCACTCGCGAAATGCAAAGCGAAAAATTTCACCGCGACTCCTCGCTCGAACTTTCGTAACCTTGCGCGCGCGAATGCATAACGGCGCAGCGCAAACAAAAAATTATTTAAGAAAATTAATCTCGAGCGGCTTTAATTCTTTTTTGTGTTTCTTCTCTCAACGGCGCTCTCGAATGAATAAAACATAATCCTTTGCACAACGCAACGAAACGCAACGCGCGCGCATAAAATCACGATCCCCGGTGCTTTTCCCCGACGCAGCGCGCGCACTGTTATATCTAAATTAAGAAGCTTGAGGCGTAATGTTGTTTTCATTCTTTGCCCTCGGCTTTTGTTTAGCGTTGGTGAGATTCTAATGGTTCTGGGACTGGTTTTGGGTGAGGCTGCACAGGAGTGGGGATTTGAAGTGATCTCGGATGTGTGGATGATATATTGCCGGGGAGTGAGAGTGATATGGAGGAAGGTAATTGAGATGATGGTGTGAGATCGAATCGTTTGGTTAAGAGTGTTGATATATATACACGGAGAGAATTTTCTAATAAAAATTATGACGAAATTCGCAGTAAAAATTACCGTGAATGACTATAAAGCTGGGACACTCTAACTTTCCGGCAGATTTTATTGATATTTACGATAAATTTTACCGTACTGAAGGGTTAAATTTGCCTGCCGTAGAGTAAAAGTTTCCTGTACGAATCTTAGAGAAAACCAAAATTTGTGGTAAAATTTGTACGAAATATTTTTAAAAATCTGGATTTCCTACCAACTGTTGTAGCAGTATCATTAATACTTAAATAAGTACATTTATACACATTTATATTTGAGTTAACCTAAAATGTGTACACGCTCAGTTGTTTCCTTTATCAGCTGTCTTCTTTTTTTCAAATCAGGTAAATTTTACCATTCAGTGCGGTAAAATTTATAGTCTGTGCGATAGAATTTGTAGTCAATGAGGTAATTTTTATAGTAAAATATCAGTAAAAAGTGCCAGAAAGTAGGAGTGTCCCAGCTTTATAATTATTTACGGTAATTTTTACCCTGAATTTCGTTACAATTTTTATTAGAAAATTCTCTCTGTGTACTCAACATTTTTTTGTATTTGACAGATGTACAGGTTTTGAATGATTGTGCTAGATCGAAATATAAGAGATAATAAATAGGGCTATACTTGTTGAATGCAGTATAGAATTTAGTATCAATCACACTCTAAGAAAGCTGAATAAGTGAAAATTATACTTAGAATAATTTATAGCCGCTTAATATACGTCCAGATATTTAATAAGTGAGCGACTTTCAACTTATAATAAGTGAATATCAAGCAGTATGAAATAATACTATGATAACAAGTAAATCAAGTAAAAGTGGACCGATCTCAACCTTGAGACATTATTCCGGAAAAATGTAGTTATGCCCGACATGACTCGAATAAACGTATTAGGGTGATTTGGTATTAAAAAAGTGCATCGAAAAAGTTCTATAATCATAAAGAAATTAATGTTTCTTATCGTGTTTCAAATGGGCTCTGAAATCGTCACAAGTTTTCTAGATGTAACTTGCCTACGAAAGCAAGTAAATAAGTAAGTTATAAGTAATTTGCCGTACATTATACACTACACTGTATTTAACCATACGATTACATGAAAGCAGCCTGCCTCAATTACAACACACACTTCAATGCAACATCTAAATTACAAAAAATGAACTTAAATCTTCATTCCAGGAAGCCATATACATACATTTATATAAACCGCTCATGAATAAAAAGAAAAACCTCCAGAACGCAAACGACCTAATTATCAAACTTTAAAGTTACACAAAACGAGGTGTATAAGCAGCCCGTTCCATTGGCCACCTCGGGGTTACATTCACCTCGGCCGTTACTAATTCCAAGCGTTATGCCACTGCCAGTACACAGCGGCCGAGAGTTGGCACCCGCAATTTCTCCGCTGTATATATATATATATATACCAAGGCGGCGCGGAGGCTCGAAATTAGCGCCAAACTCGATTCTAAAGGGGGGAAGGGGGGTGCACGCTCGTTGTTGTGGTCAATGCACCGCGATCGATCCGCGTGTGTCTGCGTATACACGCCTTTCTTTGTCAACGAGTCGCCTGGAGTGAAATAAGTGGGGTGCTTGTGATTGCGATTATTAAAGTGGTAGGTAATTCAGTGTAGGCAAGGTGTAAGTAAGTAGTTTTATGAATGCAAGGAGTTTGTAAGTTTGCTAGGTAATTTAAGATTTTTGGCGGATTTTTCAATCGGTTTTGCGAAGTATTGTATCGTAGTTCTGTAGATTCGTGCTCGCTCTTCTGATGTTGAGATCATTTTTTTGGGATGATAAAAGCAGCGTCTTAGGAAACGTTTACATACTGTTGTACACTTAAAGTTTTTTGATCTCGAAGTCTTTATTTTATAATGAAATTAGTTTAAAAAATGGATTTGAGAAGGGTTTACAATTAGTAAATACTATATAGCAGTATCCAGTTTGATTTAATTATTCAAAGTAGAGGAGAGTGGTGCACAACGGTATAATTATTAGAATCAATTATGTACGTGTGTATAATAATTTTTAATATTATTATAGCTTCAGTTATTCTAATATTCATTAAACAATCAAGATTACCTATTATGTACCGATTTACCAGTCTTCCCTAGTTACAATTAAATGTTTTAAAATAAGCACCAATTTTCAACAATTTCAAAATGGTCGCCCAGAATTGGATAAAAAATGCCATTATCTACCCCAGTATTTCCCTACCCAGTAACATTTTAAACTTCAAGTGTGCACCCGAGCATTAAACTTCCTCATAATTACCTCCCATCCCAAACTCCACCCCTCGTATACAAAAAATCTCTCACACCAATTCAGAATTTTTCCACACTCCCACACAAAAAAAAAGAAACAATCCGAGCATTTAAAAGCCTCCTCCCGTCATCGTCGCGACGCGCTTCCGCCTTTTTTTGTCCACCAGTACAACTCTCTCGCTCCACACTTACACACATATACACACACAGCATTCTGTCTTCCCTCTCCGCTCAGCTAAAGCTACTTCCTTCGCTCCTCCGCTTGCAATATCAATCGATATATCCCTCTCTCTCTCTCTCTCGCTCTCTCCTCTCTCATGGCGCTCCGTTACGGATTTCATTTAAATTCAATTAACCGAGAGACGGGCCGACGACGACGCGGCGAGGCGCGCGCATGAAAGTGTCAGCGACTCGCGCGTCGCTCGGCTCCTATCCGCACCTGCGCACGTATGTACGTACGTGTATGTGTGTGTGTGTGTGATGCAGGAGTGTGGGTGCTAAAGGCCGAGGGCCGGTAATGAAGTTCCTGCAGGCGTGAGAGTCTGGCATATTTTCGCGTCTTTTCTCTTCGTTTTTTTTGTGTTTGGAGTTGGTGGTGTTTTTTGAAGGTGGCCTAGTTTGGATTTGGGTTTGATATGTTGAGGATGAGAATCGTTGAAAATCGAAATAAAATTTGGGAAAGTGGCAGCTTGGAGTTCTCAATATTAAACTTACGGACTCCACGGCCAATCAGAGCAGTCGATTATACTGCTAAGAAGAAGAAGAACTTTGGGAAGTTATTGAGAGGATAATTTTTGGAGGTTTCTCTATTTTTGTACAACTAAGATAATATTGATTTTCAAGTAATTATATATAGCGGAAGTTGTGTGTAGTTTCAGGTTGATTAGTTAGAAACTGAAACGCGTGGAACATGTTGGATATCCGAAATATTGAGTTACACATTGAAGCGAATAAAAGTTTCTCAAATAGATACATGTAAATGATATGGAGGATATTCAATAAATATACTCATAACTTTTTATTCTTTAAAATGATTGTTCAAAATTTGGTTTATTTATTCTTCTCACGTATATACGAAATAAAATAGATAATAAGAACATTTTATTCTTTTAAAAATTCTGAATATTTTCCTCTTTTACTTTTATAGATATATCATATTAACATACCGTTTGTAGAAGAAATGAAAACTCTTTATTAAACGAATAAACGTTCCATAGTAACTTTTTATAGTTCTAAAAGCAGTAAATATAGAAAACTACATAATTATTAAAATTATGAAAATAGATATATGTAAAATCAGAATAAAAAGAGCAGGTATAACCCATAGGGCTTCAATGACAAAACTAAATATAAGTAAAAATTCCCTAGGTGACCCAAGACAAAGGTGGGGAAGTAATAAATTAAATGTTACGTTGATGATAATAAATTTGGATTAGTAAAAAATAGAGAATAATGGCATTTTTGTGTTGATGAGGTTATCAACTATCGAGTTCTATCAGATATCAGATTAAACAAAAGCTAGAGTCGTGTATAAATAACTTCCAGGGAACGGATTTAGATGAGGCTTTGACAGGTGCTTTTAGGTAACTAGAGATAAAGCCTAGTGTTCGGAGTTTGAACCCATATGCCGTTGCTTTGCACATACGGGTTGTTTTATTCGAAATATTCATTATTTTAATGAAAAAAGCAAAAGATAGCTTTACTTTTACCCAAATCTCTGGAAGCTTTCAAGCTTTCAAAAACGACCCACAAAGATACTGAAAGTAGATAAAAAGAGCATAAATCGGAAACTTGCTTTGTTTGATGCTCTTTCTACTACGCAAAGTCACGAAAACCCTATTTTGTATTATAAGCCCTTATACACCTAAACATGTAACCATCGATTACAAAAAACACATCGAGCAGAAATACAAACATCCATTGTTAATAAGTCTCTCCTATTTATATACCAACGACCGAATCCAACCGCAAAGCTCGAACTCCCCAAAACGAATAATTCAGAACCCCTCCGTGCATATTGAAAAAGCTCGCTAAGCAGCGACAAAGCCGGTTTACCCTGTTTATTTATGTGCACACGCAAGCGTGCATGATTCACGTTGCGATAACGAACGACGACGCGAAAGTCGGTAATCGCGAATTTGACGGGTACGGACTGTACTGCTTCGCTGATAATCCGGTACATCCTCGCGATTTAATCGACGCCCTCGTACATACTTTACTCGCCTTTTAGCGCGCGACGCGCGATTGTTTTAGCGAATCGGAGATTACCGCTTACACGGAGGAAAAGGATTAAAAAAGTAAAAAAGAAGAATTAGAAAATAAGAAATACATAATCATTACCTACCCTGTTACGTTAAGCAGAGATGATAAAACTTTTCGCGAATCATTACTTAACTAGTTTGGTACTGAGTACCTTACTTTGTCCAAAATTACATGTAATTTTGAGGTTATGTTCGGTCCCTGAGATTTTATCAGCTCTGCTTTACCTAACCATGTAGGTAATGATTACTACAATCCACTTTCTCCGTGTATACTAGGTACCGTGTATACCAATCAATCAACAACTGGAAATTCGCAACATTGTCAACACAACGAAAACGCGTGAACAGCGATTTTCCATCAATTATGCACGGGTTTTTCCACGAGGTCCGAGATCCATCGTTATAAGGCGTCTGCACCGTGGCTCTACACACCTCGTGCATTTTTCAAGAGGTATAGGCGCGGCGGCAATGCTTGTTATTGTGGATATCCGCGTGACGCCGCGCGCAAAAAGTTCCTTTTCTCCTCATGCGTAACAGGTGGGAAGTGTATAGGTATATGTTTGCCGTGATTTTGACGGGCGGTGACGTTTGCGCGTCGGCTTGTTTTGAAGTTCCGAGGAAGAGTGAGGTGGGAGGGGGAGGGATTGTTTGAGGAAGTTTGTTCGAGGTGATGAAAGAATTGATGCGCGGAGCGACGTTTTGAATGAGAGATGTGGACGTTGGAGGGAATGATTTTGGAGAGGTTGGTATTGGGAGGATTTGATGCGTTGAGCGTGGATTTGCGTGAATTGTGAATGGAGTTTTGTGTGCGTGTGATATTCACGGAGCGATGCAAATTTAAGGTAGGTGGGTCTTAATTTATTAAAGGATTTGTGTGGGAATCTGCTATAGCTTGGTTGAACAATTTTTTTATGAAGGTTTTTTTTAACTGTTTTCTTAAGCAAATGATAAATTATAAAATTTATTAGTGTGCTCTTTTAATAAATGGTGATTTACTCGTATTAAAGTAATGACTGATTTAGTAATGTTCGTTAAGTCATCATTTGAGTCAATGTTTACACGTTTTATTTTACGATGCGTAATTGCAGTCTCGAAATCATATTGAATGAGGTCTTTCACTGTCAGAAAAGAATTTCATATATTATTTTGTACAATCACAAGTGGCTTGGTCTGTAATACGTTGAGGTCAAATTAAGAATCTTGTGGTAAAAGTTACCACGAAAACAGGAAAATAAGCGTTATTTATCCTAAATCTTACAGTGCAGTAGCGTAAATTTTAACAAGATTCAGTGCAATTTTTGCTGTGAACCCTGATAATTTTTACCGTGAAATAAAAATGACCTGTGATTTACCGTGTTTTTCACAGTCCTTTCGATTAGATAATTCTCATGCAATGTGAGATAGTAATAGTTTATTGATTATTTATACCGAAGCATCAAGATCGCAAATCATATATGTTATACATTTTGTCGTAACTTTTTTCGTAGAATTTAATGGTCCTGATAAATTGTCGTTACGATGACCTTCTTTCTAAATTGTTTAAACAATTTTTTTAACATTCGGTTGTACAATTTTTCATGGCCTATCACAAAAAAGTTAGTAATGGCTACTAAGTTCGGGGACAAAAAATAAATTTCGTTGCCAATACCTCGCAATACAATTTCATGTGATCTCGAATTTTTGGGCTTTTCATGAGTTTATATCAACAAAACATATGCACACAAAAATGTTACTATTATATGCAATTAAATACTAATGCATTATTCTTTAGTAATACGTCTATAACACGTATAAAATACTTAGAAATTAATCAATATTTCTTAATTATCCAATGAAAGTTAATTTCTAGGACAAATTATCGACAATTAATATCCGTTTTGCCTTCGTACATTAAATTCGTTCATCGCCAAAAGAAGATTGTACACACTCATTGAATGCTATCTCAATCTACAAACATGGTTTCTTATAGTGATACCGTACTCCCATATACACCATCATTTTTCCAAGTAAATGTTTGAGTTAACCAAATTTTCCAACCAACGACACATTCTACAAATTACAAAAATTGTGCTCCTGATCAAATACCTTAAAAAATACGACGCATCAGAAATCAATCTTTCATTACGTAATCCCCTCAACAGCCTACTAAACCACATAATCCCCCTTACACCACTACCCCAAATCCCCAAAGCCCCAAACACTCTCCAGCATTCAACTCTGCACTCTCAACACCTCGGCGAGCATCGAAAAGCAGGGCCTCCTCCCCGCAAGAAAAGTGAGAAGCCGAGCGAGAACGGCCTCGATATCAGTCCACCGTCGCGCCGTCGCACACACGCGCTAACTGTATATACACCGCCTTCGCTCGCAGACGAAATACTAATCGTGCGCCGAATGCGCGTCGGCATTCCGACTAAATACCTTTCGTTCCGCGTGTACACGCCCGATGGATTATGGGTCACACATCACAGGCCGGAGCTGCACGAGCTCAGCGAAAATTACGCATATATATATACACGCGGGCCGGGCTTTGATTTTGAGTGTATGTATGTGTGTGGAGCTGAGGGGAAGGAAATATCGTAAAAGTTTGCGAGTATTGTGGGTGTGAAGAAGAGAGGGAGGGTGGGACGGTGGGAAGTTTAAGTGCGGATGTGGAATTCGGAGAGATTTTATGTTGCGGATGATGCAAGAGGGAGTGGTGCAATGGTTGGTGGGTTTTTGGGTATTTTTAGGATGTGAGAGTTTCGAGGAGTGATTAGGAATTATAGTGGGCTCGAGTGCTCGAGTGTGATTGGGAATAAATTTGGCTTTGAATGGCATGGGATCGTTGATGTGTAAGTAATCCTTGGTGTAAACGCGCTGAATTGTAGTATAGGTAGTACTGTAAGGGATTTTTATATCAATGATGAGAAATAATTAATAATTTAGTTACTAAAAATTCAAAGCAGTTTAGAAAGACGACTTTTCAGCTTTTTCTATGTTAATATGATCGAGGTGATTGGAAATATATCTGATATCGTCTTACCTTCGATGAATTTGATTGAATTTTGCCTGCTCAACAGTAAAAGATATTCATTGTTCATTATGCTGCAGAAAAATTTGACACCGAGTGTAATATCACTATGAGAGAATGAACAATTAAAAATTGCGTATCTCATAAAACCAACGTTAAATTTTATACTAGCGAATTTGATATGCCAGAAATTATTACTCATTTTAACGTCTGAAAATGATGAAATCGCAATGCTAATTTGAATCGGTTCCAAGTCCTTCCACATCCAACCAGCGTACTCTTTCATATTCAAAATTTCTCATTGTACCCCAACATAACCTTGAAACACACAAAAAAGACAACACTCAAGTAACAAAATCCACGTATACATCTCACAAACGCTCCTTCACAATTCAATCCATCACCACCAAGAATTTTAAACTTCAAGTAACAGCACAATAAAATCGCTATAAAAGCATTCACACCAATTAACCCTTTAACGTGAACAACGCCCGAAACCGTATCGTTGTGACCTGCGTTGGTGTTAGTAAATCATGGTTTCTACTTCATTCTCTTAAACGCTGAATTAAAATATTAATAATTTTACTTATCATGTCTCAGTAACGTATGATCAATTATTTACGTGCTTCTTCAGCTTAGAAAGTAAAAAATCAAGCTGGCAATGGAACAAAATAGATTGTTATAACGTTACTACTTCCAATGCACGATTCACGTTAATGGGTTAACACAACCTTCTACCTCATCAACCACCCAACATTTATCTCCAACTCTTCCAAACACATTGTCTCACCCATCATCCTCATCTACGACACATCGTTAAAGTTTTACTCTCGCCGACTGTCTCGACTTCGAAACACGAAGCTAGCTCAAACGGCCGGCGCACAATTCGAATTATCGAGGCTGTCGCTGCTGGTGCTCGGGTTTTATTGGAGCGACATTGCGGTCGCGTCAATTTCACATTCTTGCGGTTCGACAATGGAGTCCAGAGGCGCGGACAGCGCTCGCCCAGTCGGCTTTGGATATACGTTAAAAGCGGTGGATGAGGATGCGAGAGGCGAAACGTGTACATACGCATGCAGGGAAGGTGAAGCGAGCTCTTTTTCGATTTAGTGGAAATTGGAATGTTTTGATAGCTCGGGAAACTAATTTATGACTGGTATATATGAGGAAAGCGTTTTAGTAAGAGTGAACAAAAACAGCGTGGTTTATGGGGGTAATAATAAAAAGTTATTAATTGTCCAACAAGGCCATAGAATGTGAATATCTTTTATGACTATGAGTACGGTAGAAATTAAGCATTTAAGGATTATGTTTGTACCTTGATGTTCTCTGACAGATAATGTATTCTTTACTAGACCATCACAAAGACTCAATTAACAGTAGAGTCTGAAAATGTGCGGTTAAACGTTCTTTCTATTAGAATATTGTTTTTCCTATGTAAATTAAATATATGGCTTTAATAATTAATGTACGCACGCTGTACACAAAAGAATGCTAAGCAAATTTTATAAAAAAAAACTGCATATGTGATTTAAAAATCTAAAGTCGCTTACGGCTCACTTATTCTCCCCTATACATCGTATCTACGTATGAAAAACGTTTTCATGTGAGAAAAAATCAATTATCGATGCAAAAATGAAGTGCGTGCAGAACTATTCATCGCAGTTTCGACATTTATCAATGGCTACGCGAAGTTTACTTTTACTCATACCTTTTTTTGCGCCGTGCGGTGGCGTTAGTGCGAAGAAAAAAATTCAAGGTGAATTCACCTCTTATCTTATAGGAAAGAACGTTCGATTTCTTTCGAATGCGCAAACTTTGCATTTGCGCTAGTGTTTGACGTGTGTATGACCATTTACCGATGGTTTGTATAGGTTATTTTTGCAAACAGAGCGTGTCGAGTATTTGAATTTGCAAATTTCAACTTTGTTTTCCAAGATGGAGATAACGAGTACTTAGTGTACATGGTTCTTACGCGATAATCGATTGATTCGTACAAAGGTGACTATATTATCATATTTATTTATAAAAATGACGAGACTTGAATAGCGTAGATTGCAACAAAGATTAATGACAAAAATTAATACAAAAAATCTATAGCAATGTATATAGTCTATATATATGTATATATATATATCTATATTAATGCATTATTATAAATTTCGTTGTACACTATACAGTCATCATCGGTTTTCAAAGCCTATACACGTTCGGACTATCGAACGAATGTCGCGATAGCATGCGAAATGCGAATATCGCAGGTAAGATGTATGGCTTCTGACCTGGAGAGGTAAGTTTTATAGCGCACGGCATTATTTAGAGCATAAAAGATGTATCGATCGTAAAACAGATCTCTTCATCCCTACAGACATGAAGGAAACGCAGAAATGTTTGTTTCTACGTGCAAGTCTTTCTTTACACGAGTGTTGGTGCTTAAAAATTTAGAATCATTCGTATAAAACGGAAAGTTATATTAGGTCTCATTCAATATTTCAACGATTCGACTAAAAGCACTTTGAAAGAGCGTACATAATAAACCAACTAACGAACAGGCCGTTTGACATTATAAATTAAAATATTCAATTTGATTCTATAAATATAACAGTATACGGCTGAGCTTTGAAAATTGTGCATGAAGTTTTATTTTCGTCTTTTCACGTATGCTTCATTCACCAGTCGCGCATAGACGGTAACTTATTTTCAATTTTTCTCTCGTGCCTAATTAACGAGCTGTTGACGTACCTCGATAACTTTATAAAGCAATTTTTTTTATCTTGTCAATGATTTTGATGAAGCAGATGCAATAAAAATGTATATAATTCACTGTCCGAATAGCAAACTAGTTAACCTGAATTTTGTGTAAATTTAACTTTGCGAACTCGTAGATTCACTGAGGGAAATCGTATAGCAAACATTTACTAGCAAACACTATTTGTACATTTAGGACATACTCGTTTTACTATAAAAGTACAACATGTATAAAGCAAGGAGTGTAATATTCAATATATGTCAATTCTTACTAGAAATGTGATATTTTTATAGAAAATTGAATATGCTTTCAAAGTACCTATTCTCAAAGGAAGAAATATTGTAAACGTAACATTGTACTGAGCTTTTCGAATTCGAAGCGTAAACTTGCATGAGATTACGTTAGGACGATTCAATGGTAACTATTGAATTAGCCGAACTTAATTGTATACAAGTGTACACACAATAATTTGAAAACTGAGTGAAAAATAAGATTCAAAGGACACGGCAGTATTTTCGTCAACTGTTAACACATAAATACTGTTACTCATTTTATTTTTCTTGTAACATTTAAAAAAATCATTTTACCCTTAGCTACCGCGGTGATTCTATATAGACATCACGCATTTTTATTTTTTGAATAATTAAGTAAATATTTTGTATTTTATTTCCAAACCCCCATGTAAAGTCATAAAAAGGTATAACGATTTTTTAGAGCAGACTCAAAATTAGAATCAAAAGGTCATATCCTGGCGTAAAGTATTGTGTTTATTCCCCGTTTCCAGGGAATAAAACGCCACATTATCTCACGCCTAGAAACTGCCACGCGCATGCGCGTCTCTACTTTTACTCCCGACTAGCGATGCCTGCGAGTTTGCTACCCTCGCTTCGTTCGGCCGGCAACTCACTCGCGGGCGTCAATAACCTACTTTACTCCCTAGGTGCATAATGTACTATTAGAGAAATACAAATTATTTGAGATTACTATATATTTCTAATACAATTTCTTTATAAATAAGAATGTACTCAGTAAAAAGAACTATTTTTAATTATTGTAAAGGCTTCTATCACCCATGAACTATTTATAATAGTACAGTCAAGTCGCGAGGACTGAAAAGGCTCGGCACCGAAATTCTCAGGGACTGCAATGTGTATTTAGTATAGGAGCCTTTCAGTCCCCGCGATTCGACTGTAACTTAATTAATAAAGTTCAAGCTAAAATATTTTTAAGTAAATTTAATAACTTTTCTGATTCTTATCATTAACTTGAAATAGCGAATAATAATTCTTTCTTTTAGTATATACACACATTATTCAAATTTGTTGTATCTCTTACCAAAAATAATTAGTAGATCGGATTTTTCAATTAAAACTCTAGTAGTTTTTTAGCAATAGATACTAGTATCTACCTCCTCCGGTGAATAGATTGTGCATACTGTTTCGGAAAAATATATGTCGTCAGCCATGTCCTCTATCAAGAAATTCCCATGAAATTTATCAAGTGTTCCATTAATATTCTTAATATTTTGCGTTCCCGTCTCCAATTACCTCGATTGGCAGTCCGGAATGCAAATTGTACAATGATAATACTAATGAAATAGGTTTTAAAAACGTTAAGTTATTGTGTTTTAATAAATTAAGAGCCTGATGATTGCCTGAATTGATTCTCGAAACGTAATAAAAGTTACGCTTTAATAAAGAACGCATTAAAACCCAATTCACAACCTTTCAATCCAATCCAATCAAATACCTAAATACGATTTCCCTTATCCTAATCTCGCACTAAAACAAAATCCTTCTCCAACACCAATCCCTCAATTCAACCTTCCCAACTCCCAAAACTATTTAAAAAAAAGAAAAAAAATGCGCTCTCGACCGCTCGCATACCACGCACTCCCACAACCATCCACTCTGCGCCTGTATATATATATATATATATATATATATATACAGCCCGTCTCGGATTACGGTATTCGCCACGGCCGACGACTCCTCCGCGGCGGCACACGCGATCGCCTCCGGGAGAGAGAGAGAGAAATTTCAACGGGTCGATCGGAATTCGCGCGACGCGCGCGATTACTTATTACGGCGTATATAGCGCGGAAGGAAGGAAGGAAGGAAGGAAGGAAGGAAGGTTGGAGGTTATGGAGCTTCCGATCGATTTGGAGATTTTCGTGTGTGGGAAAATTGGGAGCGGGTGTTTTGGAGGAATTTCCGGCAGCGGAGTGGAGTGGGAAAACTGAAGGTTTCGGGAATTTGGTTGAGAAGTCGTATTTTGCAACGAGAGATGGTGTGTGGGAAGAATTGATACTGGAGAACGTATAGTCGATTTTGTTTACGAATTAATACGTGAGGAAAAATTAACGTATTTAAGAAACAAATGTTAAGTTTTACTATCAATGTGTCATTTTTGTTACAATTTTTCTCAGTTTAATAATTTATGTTACCTATTAATTTTTAAATCTACAAATGATACCAGAAATAAAATCCATATACGAGAAGTTTCTTAAAACCGTCTAAAAAACTCTAGGAAATTAAAATATATATTAAAACTTTTAGAAATCAGATTTTTGTATAATACTAAAAACATGAATTATATGTTAAAAATCTATCTATTCTAAAATTTGTGATATTTGTCGTATTTTTCTAAAATTCGAAATAGTCCCAAAAATTGCTCATGCGAGTTTAACTAACACCACTTGTAAATTAAAAAATAAAATATAGTTTGCTAGAAAGAACAATTTTTTAAATTGTTGATTAAGTATTCACGTTTCCTTGCATATTATCAACATTAATATTGATATTTATATTAATGGGTCGAATGTACAGAAAAAGTTTAACAAATTTTTATAATTATTATTATCCATGCGTCTAGTTCTCTAAAAGAGTTTTTTATCAGAAGTTGAAAGTTAAATTCAATGTCTATAAATAATCCATCTAATTACCGGAACTCCAGTTATCGTATCTAATGTTAAATAAAATAAGATCTAAAAAATAAGAATGGTGATGCAATAATAATAATTATGGAATATTTTACTTCACTGTAATTTAAGTGTTCTGCAATCAGAATTAAATTTGAATAACTTCTTATAATTAATTATTAGATATTTCTTGCAACGACAAAAACAATAATCAATCTACGTGCATTTAGAAATCAAACATCGAAGTCTGTTTTGAAATGTATCGTATATCTCGTTTATCAGTGTAGATCGTGATTATAAAAAGATTAGCTAGAAAAAAAACTGTCGCATAAAAACTGGATGAACTGCATTTACGAACTTTTTTTCCGTATCATCAACGCTCTCCTAATTCGAAGACAACCTGTCCACGCAATACTTTAATCGCCTCGCCGACTTATAATGACTTATTAATGGATCTATAAACGTGTGAAAAACTTGACGCAGCGGCCTTTTGCGAGAGAGCGAGAGAAAAAAAAACCTGCGGAATTCTGTCCTTTATGTAACCTGACCGTCGCCCGATTCGTGTAATATGCAAAAACTAACTTTCACATCCGTCTCTCGAAAATTAGCAGATCGGAATAAACTCGACAGGATTGCCGCTATCATGTATACGCTCGGCGATTAAAATATATTAAAGTGTACGTTTTAATTGATTGATGTAGTTTGTTAAGACACCATGATAGTTCAGATTTTCTTGAAAGTTACAGCTGTTATAGTTAATATTCTAATTCGTGTGCGTGTTAAATTTCAATTTGAATGTCCGTATTTTTTATAATGAATAATCGTGTAAATTTTGTTCACATTTGTAGGTTATCACAACTACATGAACATAGCTGCACAGTTGAAAACTTTTATATAGTGCGGCTGGCACGAAGCTTAACTGTCTACGCTCAACATAACTTCAATAGCGTCTCTATTCACCTGTCAGTCTAGACGAGATATATAATAATGTTCTTACTTTTAAGTTGCAGTAAGTAAACAAGCTATATACGGACTTATAGTCTATTTTAAAATACAATTATATTGTCCTATACCTTTTTCACTCCTGCATAATTATAAGTTATAAAAGTAAAAATAAATGTATTTAAGAAGAGTTTATAAAGTTCCCATGGTAGAAATAGAAGAGCCCGTAACTACATCGTGATGTCACAAATGTAGATATTATCAATTACAAAAAATTCATTTAAACCCGAAAATATTATGTCATTTATCAATCAATTTTAATGTTTTGCAGCTTACGTATTTATTTCTTTAATTATTTATCTAAAAAGTTAACGGAAGAAAATGATAGAATAATTAATCTGTAAGAAGAAAGAGAGAAAGAGAGAGAACGATAATTATTATTGATACGTAAAATCGTAAAATATTATAAACAATTCTAATGAATAATTTGCTCTCTCTTCTTACAGATTAATTATTTTATAATTTCCTTCCGTTAACTTTGTAGTTAAATATTTAAGGTGATATTAAACCCACCCGCGACCAATAATTACAAGGACCCATTTTTTTCATGTAATTTTCAAAATTAGGTAAATAAGGTTGTCCCGGTTCTCGATAGCGAGCCGATTCTCAATAATTTCAGATAAATACGAAGATTCTTAAATATTTAAATATATATACCCAAAGCAAAAAATTTTTTCTTACTAAAACAACATTGAAGAATTGCTATTCATAGTTTGAATTATTGTGCTACGCCAATTGTTCACAAAAAATATATAATTTGGTTGGTAACCTCGAACTTGACGCATTTTCCTTAGCTTCGGAGCTTACAACTCACGAGCTTTGAAAAAGGAATTTCACGAGAATTTCGATGTTTTCGGTCGTAAAAAAGCAATTGTAACCATTAACTCAAGCGACATGTCTAAGAAAACATATATAAAATATATTTTATTTTTTATAAATACGTTAAATAGCGTTATCGACAACAGATCGTGAGTTACACATGTGACCAAGTTCTCGACAACATAGAAATTACTCTTAATATCAACTAAACTTTCTAATTTTTAGGATTATTTAGCGTAATTATTTATATTACACATAAGTACACGTTTGAATGATAAATGAAAATAAGTTTATAAAGTATAATATTGTATTATTAAGTTGAACGTATCTAACCTATACTAACCTCTATTTAAGAGAGAAAAACAACAAGAAGTAAATCGTAAATGGTTGTACATGTGCAATAAGTATTAGATGCAATTAGATCTAATTAATAACATACAATTTAAAAAAGTGTATTTTTAAACCTATTGACCTCTAATCTTACGTTATATAATAGTTATCGAGAATGGGAACATCCGCCTATCGACAACTACTCCAACCCCGAATATCATTATCGACAACTGCTCCCGCATACTTTTATTTTCAAATTAGATTTTAATATTATTTATACGGCCAATTTAATTATTTCTTTTATTATTTTACAAGTAAAGACTGAAATTAAGTACTCCAATCGGTCTTTATTGTTTATTTTAAATATAAACCCGTTGTAAAAGAGATAAAAAATGACTCTCTTCTTTCGTTGTCGAGAACCGGGACAACTACCTTATCTCTCTGGAATGTTGTCTCAATTAAAAACAACAACTTTCCAGAGAGATATTTTATCAAAATTTAAATTAAAACAAAAAAATGGCTCCTTGTTTTCTCCGGTAACGTGAGGGTTTAGCATTACCTTAAAGAAAAAAATAAGCCTTGAAATATTAAATTTGATTGAGAAAAAACAAATTTTTTAAGGTTTAACTGAATTTTTTCCTATTGACAATATCTATACTTCCAGCTATGGTTATTTGTTAAGTACATTTTCACCACACTGCGCGTAAAGTGCTGACTGTACGCCCTCTCAGCAGGCCGTACAGTACCGCATGGACTGCCTAGGGAATAAAGTGACTTGCGCATGCGCGATGCGCCTTTTTCCGCTCTCGACTGCGTCTCGAGCGGTAAAACAGCGCGTCGCGCGTACACAAGTCACTTTACTTCTAGGCAGAGCATGGGGTACTGTACGGCCTGCTGAGATGCGTACAGTCATTTCTTTACGGGGGTGTGGTGAAAAGTAGTATACGCACCTCTGGAGTACAGTAGGCAAGCATGCACTGTGGGAAATGCCGACCTCGCTTCGCTCGGTCGGCAACGTCACACAGTGCGTACATTGCCCACTTTACTCCCTTGATGCATAATGTACTATTAACTATTTACACCCCAAGGCCTTTATAAACCCTCACATGCCTTTTCTGTTTTATTGTCTATTACATACCGAAAAACCCTCCTTATATAACCATTTATTTAACTTTCTTTATCAAACACCACTCCAGCTACTATCCAACTACATCCTCCAGAAGCTCAAGAAAAAGGAGAATCCTTACCTCGTAGAATATCCACGTGGAGAAGATGGTCTGCGCGAGGTTGTAGAATATGAGGATGCCGCGCAGGTTGAAGGGCTTCCTGTTCTCCATGATCCGGGGACCGAGGACCTTGCTGAAGTACGCGTACGACAGGCAGATGGCGACCGTTGGGAACGGCGAGCTCATCATCGCCCACTCGCGCACTCGGGGATCTGCAATGTCAAGCGAGAAGAGAGTGAGATAAAATGCTGTCGTGGGGTTGTAATGTGGATTTATGATAAAATGTGATTGGGGTGAGATTATGTTTTTGGGAAGGTTTGAGGGACATTTAAATGTGAGGTTGTTAGAAGATTACTTGTAGTCGTGGATTTGTGCGTTTAGAATTTTTTTCTACTCTTGGGATTTATAGTAGGTAAGAAAATTGTAGTGTAAAGCGCTAATTTTTATGTTTAGAGTCGCTGGGTTTTTGGTAGAAATTATAGTTGCTCGAAATGAATGAATGCTCAAGTGCTCTATCTTTGTTTACACAAAAAAAAACTTATTATGCGTTTCTTTTTTATTGTAAACATTAAACGGTAATAATATACTATAAAACGGATAATTATTAAATGAATTGTTCTCTATAGTTTATATCTTGGAACTCCAGAACATTCCAGGTGTTTGAATTATTTATATAACATGTTGAAACTTTCAGGATATATATGTATCTATTAATATATTCAAAAATTCACATGTATTTTAGTTGCTCATTAAGTTCACGCGACGTACGTCTTATGAATATGCACAAAAACATAGATTTTTATATAATTTGACAACTTCTTTTTAGTTATTTTTTTTTTTGTTATTTATTTAAAAAGTAATATTAAAATTCAAGCAAATTTATGTTATAATTGGTATCAAATGTTAACAAAAAAAATTTAGACACTTAAACTTAAGGTGGTTAATGCAGGGGATATTTTGAAAGTGTATTGATTTTATCTCCAAAAAGATGACTTCTTATTCATAAGGTCTTGAACAAAAATTTGAAAATTTTGGAAAATACTATTTTTTAATCATAAAATTAATAGATCCCTTAAAAATAGCTATAGATTCTTTAAATGAAGGTAGAGCTCCACGTTAAGCATAAAAATCTGTGCCTCTGTTAATAACTACACATCTGACTATATATTAAGTCATGCGTTTTAATGTAAAGATTCCGATTCCTTTTCCTTAGGTTAACGAAATAAACAAACTAAGAAACGAGTTTCTTTACATCTAGTACGATTCCTTAACTATTATGTCGGCAAACTTGAAATACGGCGACTTGATGTTTCTTAATAGTTAATAAGTCGTAACTTTATAAATTTATACCCCAGCTCACTTCTTGACATTTGAACGCAGATTTATTGGCAGTAAAGGAATCTCATTTAGAATGAAATGCCTATTGCATAATATTTTAAACACATCGATGTACTTATGGTAAATAAATTCTTCTCTCAGTGCATGTTTAGGGCAAACTGTAAATAGGATTCAAATGGAAATTTTGAAAGAAATTAAAATAAAGATAAATACACGTTAAAAGAATGTATTATTTAAAACGTTTCAACGACTGAATTGTTGTTCTTCTCAAGCTAATTCTATTGAATCTTATTTTAAACATTGAATTTTCTAAACTAAGGATAAATATAAATGAAAAACAAAATAAATTAAACATTAATGTCGAAACAAAGGATGTAAATCATTAAAAAGAAAATAAACTGACAGAACCTAATGCTAATATAAGCAACAAGAATATGCTGAATTTTACACGTTAAAAGAAGATTGTATCAATACTCGAGCAAAGGTTGAGGTTAAAAATGTATTCATTGGAAAAATGGTGTCAGATTATCTCACTTCTAAAAGTGTTTGACAAACATTCTGTCACGATCAATTCCCTGCAAGAACTTGCACAAGGTGACTTTTTCAAACATATTTCAAAATCCTTCATCTCCTGCGTAACATTACAATGAAACATTTACATTAATCGACCCAAATACATCCTCTCACAATGCACCACTTCACCTCACAAGACATCCTCTCTTTCCCTGCTCCCACAACCTACATTCCGATTCTCCAGATATCATACCGAATATTCCATCTACAACCCAGAAAAAAGACCGACCCTTTGACAGGTCGCTTAATTGACCGTCGACGAGCTGGACGGACAAGACTAGCGTTCAACCAGCAGAGAGACATCCGCCCTCCAGCACACCAAGTCGCTCCTATACATGCACTTTTTTGCGGCCGCACAATGGCGTAATTAGGAGAAACGAACAATGGCCAATCCGGTGCAGTTCGTCGAGCATTGAAAGCGCGTCGGGTGACCAGCGCGTGAAAATACGCGTGTATAACCGTGGCCTGGAAAAATTTTTCGGGGCTATCTGACTTTGGAAAATGGGCGCGTGGATTGTGTGCGCGGTGGGTTCCTTTTTCTGGGAGAGGAAGAATCGAATGATTACTCCGGCGCTTGTTGCAGCGCTGATTGACGCTGAATGGAGTTTGCTTTGTTGGCCGTAGATGGTGGTAGTTTTGTTGCGCAGTTCTTTTTGCTTTGCATTGGTTTCAGCGTGAAAATTGAATTGAGTTTTGGAAAAGAACCTGGGCATTTTGCAATGGTGTTGTTAAAAAACTGGTCTATCGATCCCTCAATGAAACGTTTTTTGAACCTTTTTCTAACATTACAATGGCCTACAAAATAAGCAGTTTCTGACCACTGACTGAAACACAATACATACTTGATTTCTAAACTATTTATTGTCATAAAAAATGTATTATAGATTTTTAGTATTTATTTTATCATTCATTATAGATCTTAGTATTTATTTCTTAAAATATTGTTAGGGTCACTTTATCTATAAGCTAAGTAATTTTTTGGTATATTTATTCAAATACATTCATTATACTTATTCAAGTCATCTTTTAATATTTGTATAAATGATATCTCTGGCTTTGAAGTAGATATCAAACAAAAAAAAACTGTTAATATTTGTACATACATGTACAAGCAAAGTCTAGGCTCTTTTTACAAAACTATATACTCATTTGACTGTTCAATTCCATCAGTTTATTACATAAAAGCTCCTTATGAAAACAGATACAAAATAATCGAATAAGATTAGCTAACATCTCAAGTTACAAAAAACTTTTAAGGGTCTTAAAAGAAACAAAATGAATAATCGCGTAGCAGCCATTTAACCCACCATAAAGAACAAAGAACACCTCTTAACCAACAATCCTCATCGCCCTAATTCCCCTCTCAACTGCACACGAAAAAAAGCGTAAAGAACCACCCTCATCAAACTCGTTATCAGTCACTCCGGAAACTTCCCTAAAACTCCCATTAAAGACACCCCACACCAGGGAAGAATCCCGACTTGCAAGCGCTTCGCTCGCGTGATAGAACGAAGATTCGAGGCCAAACTACTACTACTTGGCGCGCACTCCTCGACTTTATCTTCCGGGCCGGAGTGCAATTCTTCGGGCTGTCGCGCGGATCAAAGGTGCATCGTGGAAAGGGGTGAGAAACGAGATCGAGCGCGCGCTCGCGCGATGCCGTGCAAGGATGGAGCGAGAGAGGTTCAACCGAGCGACGAATGGACGGATGGATGGATGAACGGATGCATCGCTGGATGGGATGGGGGAATGCTTTTCTAGATGGGTTGAGAGGAGCTAAGGTGGGTGTTGAGATGGAATGCGGGAAATTGTGTATGCTTGTTTTAATGAAGTGTCTTTTGTAAGAGCGGTGGTTTTTGTTATTGTAAAATGGATATTTTATAGTAGCCACCCAGAATTGGATCTTAAGTAACCATGACTTATACCTCATTACATGTCTTAAAACGGTAAAGTGCCGGATCAAGGTGTAAAAATAAACATTAAAAATAATTGTTTCAAGTATACACCAGATGTAATCGCTTGTACCGATGTAACATTTTCTTGTTTGTTGTTGCTGTGAATCTAAAAGTGTCAAATGTAAAATCATTCTAAAACAGTTATATAGACCTTTTCTATAGTAATATATTCAGAACATCATTTTACTCCACTAGTTGAAAAGCTTGAACGCTAAAAAGTTGGATTGAAGTTACAACCCTAGTGAAAGCAATGATCATGCTTTAAAATTCTTTTGATAAAAAATTAAATTTCCTTTCAGTCGGGTATGAAAATTTTCAGCATAGCATCGATTTTGATATTCTGTATTAATGAATGTTAATGGGACTTTTACCTTACTTAACAAATTTCATTAATTTTCCTATCGATCATTCGAAATAATAAAAATTCTAAAAAACGACGACCAAAGCTTCTTACACATCGTCAAGCCATCATCCCACAGATTATCAACTTTCCCCCGCACACACGTGCCCACACACATCCCTTGCAAAACCATGTCAAGAACGCACTATACTCCTATACAAAAGCCTTCACCAGCTTTCCCTCTTTCCTATCCCCTTCTAATCCCTCTAGAAAAAAGCCGCCGCGCGAAGGTGTCGCAAAACGAAGACCACGAGCAAAAGGAAGAAAAAGAAGAAGAAGCAGAAGAAAAACCTCACCACCACCCCCGAAAAAAAGGGTCAACGCGCCCATAATCTCCGCGAGCAGTACTGAACGAGCTTCGCCACTCGACGAGCTGTAGCTACACGACAAAGCAGCAACGGCAGCTCGTCGTCTCTTGAACTTATACTGAATAGAAGACTACCGGACGAGGGGTGAAGGGGTGAAAAAAGAAAGGGGTGCAAAAGAAGAAGAAGAAGAGCACGACGAGCAAGCTGTATAGGTGGTGTACGTACGCGAGGCTAAGCGAGCGCGAAAAAAAGAGAGGAAGAGCAAGCGAGTTTATCGGGTAACCGACTAAAAATTATGTAAACGCGGCTGAGCATCATGCATGTAGTATTCTATACATACTATATACTGTGTGCGTAAATGTGTGTGCATATGTGTGAGTGTATATAGCACGTACATATACATGCCTGACGATGTGAATGTGCATGTGCACGTGCTTGTTGTGTGTAGGTATGTGTATAAGGCGACTGATGCTCGTTTGCGCCTCTGCTCGCTTCTAAAGGATATTACGCCGCTCGACGCATCTCGTGCGAGAGACCTTAATTTAAAACGGCGCAGCAGACGGGAAGAGGGAAAGAAGAGAAAGAGAGAGAGAGAGAGAGAGTTGTGAGGTGAGCAGAAAGCTCGTGAGCGCCGAGCGCCTAGTGATGGCTTTGGAAAATGTTGTGTGTCCTTCGGAATAATATGTGTGTATAAGTTTTATAGATTGTTTTTCGTGATGCGGTGATGGGTGAAGATTCTTCTTCTGTGAGTTATGCGAGGACGCGGTTTTGTGTTATTTTAATGAAAAATTGTGAATTATTTTGCGATTAATCATTATACTTGTGTACTTGTATCCTTATTTTGCAATTTACACGTGGGAACTGAATAATTTATCATTTTAATTATCAGACATGTAAAAGGTATTTTAGAAAATTCTCCAAATACAATTATTTTTTTTAATTTTGAATATCCGTTGGGTGTAAAGGGAAGGATTGTTAAGTACGAAAGTATTTACAAGAAGTAGAAGAGAAGTTTAATTAAAGAAGACTTTGAAAAATTTTCAATTATTCCAAGAGCATGATAAATGTAGCTGTATAACAGCATGCATTTTCTAATAGAAACATAAAATTGCCGTAAAATTGTAATAGAAATGTTATTATCTTTTAAAAGCAGTTACTCAGTTGAATTTATACAGAAAAAAAAATTAATTGGCTTTTGTCACGATAAACCTCTCCGTTTCCAAGTTTTTTCTCTATTAATGCTTCCTCTTAGCGATTTTTCCTTCTAATGCCCTTATCCACTTTTAATTATGAGTAAAGTAAAAACTATTTTGAAAAAATCGTATACACGAAATATTACAGCTGTGAGAGCTAAGATGTAGCTAATTACAAGATGAACTATAATTCAAGCTACAATACTGCTGGTCAGTTTTTTCACAATATATTCTACAATTGTAACTGTCGCATTTTGTTACTTAATGCAATGCTATAACAATTGTGGTTAGAACAGTCGCAAATTGTACATTCAAATTGTATCTGCCACCTGCATTCGTACTAAAAGCAACAATTTTTTTCTGAGTAATACCACGATTCTCTTTTAATTTTATTTTTTCTGACATGTGAAAGAAAGATTTATAAATCTATATGAATATGTCATTTTTCAAGTTTTTTACTTTTACATTCCTTCCTGATAACGAATGTGTTCTTCCATTCTCGTACTTGGTCCTCTTTACTGATAATGTTTTTGTAATTAATTTACACGTAAAAATAAAATGATTCATTTTAATTACCATTGAAATAAAGACCATTTTTAAAAATGATAAAATTATTATTTTTATCTTTTATAGGGTGCATCCTAAAAAATTTAAATTTTCATGTTTGAGGCAGAGTGATAAAGAACGAAAGAATTTAAAAAACAAGAAAAGAAAATTAAAAAACTTTTGAGAAGAACAGAAAACTTAAATTTCTTTTTGTTTATCCAAGGAGCGTGATTAACTTATCTCTATAACCTTGTAGTAAGAGTAGAAAATTGCCATAAAATTATAATATAAACGTTGTTATCCATGACAAACAGCAACTTAGTTAATCTACATAGAAAAGAAAATTCATTAGCTTTTATCATGATAAGCCTCTCCATTTCCAAGTTTTTCCTCTGTTAACGCTTCCTTTTAGCAGATTTTTCCTTCTACCGTACTCAGGTACTTTTAATTAGCAGAGGAAAAAACTATATTTTGAAAAATTATTCATGGACAAAAATATTACAGTTGTAAATTCAATTATTCGAAGAACATGATAAAGTTAGCGTTATAACCTCAGCATGCATTTTCCACTAAGACCATAAAATTGCCATTAAAGATTTAGATACTTAGAGAATTAATTTACACAGCGAAGAAATGTAATTAGTTTTATTGCAATGAATATCTCTTTATATCCAAGTTAATAATCCATCAATGCTTACTCTCCTTAAATTTGACTTTCCCAACCTCTTTTTAATACTTCACCGCACGCGAAAAACCCAAAAGTCAGCAGCAGCGGTGTTGCGCAATTACCTTATATACTACCGCGGCTCGACTAATGCGACAAAACTGCACCGGAAACGTAAAGCGCAAAAAAGAAGCGCCGCAAATCAGGATGAAATAAGTCGCTCGCAATTAGCATGATAAAATCACTAATGCCCGTCCGCATAAATCGTCCCCGGATTACCGTACCCTTTTTTCCCCTCCTTGCTGAGGTTAATTTTTTCACTCTCGCGGCGCGATTAAATTTGCAGTTGGAACTCTTTTAATTAGCTTCATTTTGCAACAGTGTTGGTGTATATACACAGTCGCGCAGATGAGACAATCGGACGCTTCGATAGCTATATACTTCGCGGTTAATTGCCGCGGAAAGTTAGTTCCACGTGGAGAGTTTACTTTTGGAGAGGAGAGAAGCGCCAAAGTCTCCTCGTCAAGGGGTTCTTCCTCCCCCCCCCCCCCTTTTTTTTTGTTTGCGCAGTTTTCCCGTTAGTCTTGGACGCGCCCGGTTTTTCATCCACGCAGTTTGAGTTTGCAGGCCGCTACGTTCCTTTACGCTCTGTTTGCGAGCTTCGGACGTTTTATTTTTGCAATTAACCGTTCGCGTCGATCGTTTTCTGATTAGTTGACAGGTATTGGAGCGAATGCTTTATTCGAGATTCTTTTGTATTATTTTTATTGATGAGATATAAGTGTCATTACTTGGATGGTTTAGCATGAATGAGATAAATAAAAAGTAAAATAAGGTAAACGTACCAATGATCGGACACGTCCCAATGATCGGACAACATTAAAAATAAGTAAGTGTTTATTAGATACATGAAATAATTCGTAATCACCCCAGGTCTATAGACTAATGATCGATTAAATGATTTTTATAGTTAATGTTACGAATATTTTTTTATTTAAAGATATGCAGAGCTATGAACATGCGTCCGATTATTGGGCTTAAGCGTCCGAGCATTGGTACGTTTACCTTACATACGGTAAAAGTAAAATGTTACTGTAGAAATCAGACCAATTGTAATACGCTTTTTAGACTAGCAACAAATCATTACTAAAACAAATCAGAAAGATATGGCTAGTTCCATCGCTTTATTTAACCCTCCTGCGCAGAAGTTCATTTTCATGTATATGGATTAGGTCGCATGTAAGTCTGCAACAATATTTTTTGCAAATTTCTAACATCGTCTAAATTAAAGCTATACTATTTAGCTTCAATTTGAGAGGTTGTAGATGTCCTAACAAAGTAAAGATTTAAATTTGTGATACAAAATGCGTACAAAAATGACGTGCAGTTTGGACGAGTATACTCGGCTTTCTGCGCAGGGGGGTTAACCTTAAAAAGGTAAATTTTCTACAAGAGTAGTGAAATGCACGTTAATTTTAGTCAAAACAAACATACTTTGTATGGCATTTTAAGGTTGTGTTTAGTCTAAAAGAACGATTCGAGCGTTTTATTGTTGAATAAACTACGAAAATTTATTGTACTATTAATAGTAGTTATGGTTGATTTTTCAAGGTACAGAGACGTTTACTAGTATTGATACTTTCACCTTACTTAATTATAAAATCGTACTGTGTTGCAGCTCATCTACATTTTTCTAATTTATCTTTGAGGTCAGAATAAGATTATTGAAAGGAGGTGGTCAACAAGTTTATGCTTTATTTATTAACTGTGTTGTACACGCCACAATGAAGCATCAAATTTTAGTCTCCTAACGGCCCAACGGTAATTTCATATGGCGTAGTTACGTAATTCGTGATTTGAATTAAAAAATTTGGCGCGCTTTCGTCAGTCTCTGCCAATCAACTATGAGACTCTTGCGTGCGCGCATATAACTTTTACTGCTTATTCATTCAGATGGTCCTCGGCTAGTATACAAAGGAAAGAAAACCCGATACAACGCATACGTACAACTTCTGCTGGAACATTTGGTAACGAGCAAACTTCTTCTTCCTCACTGTCATACAATATCATGAATGTCTATAGACACCAAAGCGCGCGAATATAAGTTCTATTGAATGTATAAGCTTGAAATAAATCACGACGTGAAATTGATATTTAGAAAGTGTGCGGTTTATTGGCAGCTTTCAGCGTTACTGAAACCTTTCGCTAGACGTGTTTAAACTTCAATTTGGGGTACAACTATATATTCCACGACTCGAGTGTACAAATTAACGTCTGTCACTAAGCCAAATATCGATTAATCCCAGGACAGTGTGATTTTCAATGACAGAATTTTTGCTTTTAGTAACTTTGCACTTCGATTTCAGTGAAAAGATTGCCAAAAATTTGTTCACGCTGACACGGAAACATTTACTAATGTTGCTCATGAAGTACCAAATTAGGTTTAATCTCTGTTATTTAAACCAAAACATATTACTACGTATCCTAAGGTTGTTTGGAGTCCTACATGAAGCTCTATACTTATTTAAATTGCATGGATAGTTATATACCATCACGGATCCAGTTAAAGAGTAATGAGCTGATGTAATGAGTTTATGAGCTGAAACTAATTCCTTATCAGCCCTTGTTTCCATGAATGTAAATTTTACTTAAACTTTAAATACACCATTTTTAGATTAAAAATTTATCAGGAAATGGATCCTGATTAAGAACTTGATTCGTTGCGGTATTTATACAAAACTTCAAATGACCTTGATATAAAACGTTATACTCCTTGGTGTAAAGGAAAGACATCGAACCCAGTTTAAACCTGATCGTAAGTAACAGCACTAAAAGTTCTCTTGTAAAATAATTTCACACTGCAAGTCAAAGTCTCGCCGATTCTCTCCATCCACTGCACTCATACACACACCGCTTCTCGAAAATCGCACTGTACGTCCGTACCACAAGTGCAAGTCATGCGAGAGAGAATCCTGTGCAGCCATTCAGCGAGGAATATCCCCAAGGTCAGTCACACTGACTCCAACTGGCTCGCGGATTATACGAGCGTTATACATACCCTCGAGGGGACCACTATACACAAATCGACATCAGTCTCAGTACAGCCGAAAATAAAGCGAAGAATCACGCGCTACATGCTGCCACAAAGGAAGACGAAGACGAAGACGAAGACGAAGACGAAGAGAGAGAGAGAAAGAGAGAAAAAAAGTGTTACGCGACGAGACACGAGCGTTTAAGCGTGTCGCAACAATGCTGACCGCCTGGGCAGAGCCTTATACGCTTTGCCGTACCGCGAAACGGCTCCGCGAGCCGAGCTACTTTCACACGCACGACGCCAGCGACGTATGGAGTTTGTGTAACGAGGAGTAAGTGTGTAGAGGTGAGGAGTTGTGGAAACGTCGCGAATCATCGTACAATTAGGACGAACTTGAGGAATGGGGGTTGAGGTTATGAAAGGTTATGTGGCTTCTTGGTATTTGGAGTGGTGGTTAGCCTGATTAGATGAGAAGGTTTGGTATGTGTCTTTGTTAGGTGTGATGACCTACTGAAAAAGGTGTTTAGGGAGTTTAAACTTGTTATCGACCTTGAACTGTTTACTATTTTAAAGATGGAGAAGTCTGAGGGAAAGTGAGTATAGTCTTAAAAGTTTATCTCTATTAGAAAAATGACCACTTTCAGGATAGATAAAACAATTTTTAGACTAGTAACTAACCGCTTATCATTGATTGTTGTAAAAACAGCTTTAAAATAGCATTTCATAGTTGATCTGATTTCTACTAGAGATGCTCAGAAAAAATAACAATATGTTTATTAC
The DNA here is from genome assembly GCA_949152435.1 of Gastracanthus pulcherrimus. NCBI lineage: Eukaryota > Metazoa > Arthropoda > Insecta > Hymenoptera > Pteromalidae > Gastracanthus > Gastracanthus pulcherrimus. The sequence goes on from OX424575.1 coordinate 8,090,522, forward strand.
TAAATATCCATCATTAGTGATAACAAAAAATCACATCTGGTTGCACTGTTTCCGAGATAAAGAATAATAAAGTTTACCGATCTATTTATTAACTAATGTATTAAATGCTATTGCTAAAATACGTTAGTGTTAATGATATATTTATCAGGAAAATCAGAATTAAAAAAAGGCTCATTGTGCCCCGATCTATTTAATTTTCCTCGTATGAAACAATTATTCTATCACGAATGTTAAAGATACTATTCTAAAAATAAATTTGTTTTAATTTTCGAGTATCAAAATATAATTTATAGATAGTAATAATCTATTTTTTTGCAAACTCTTGCTTTCAGCAAAAAGTAAATTTGTCACCAACTATATTTCCTTCAATATATTTGCTAGATAGGAGCCATCATTCTCTCTCAGTTCAAAATTCAGCTGAAACTTGGGCAAACTTTCACTTTGAATAATGAACTTCATTAATGTAACTGCAGTAATTTACATCATTCTACTAAACTAAATAATGATTATAATAAATTTAACGTAAAAAGGATCTAATATATTTCTATGCTTTTACACGTAAACTAAATTTCTCTATTTGTTGGAGCAGCGGGTGGAGTACTTCATGATAGCAAAGTCAAGCAGCAAAGTAGTTTTCTCAATTTAAGTTTGTCACAGTAACTAGAGCGCATTTCCTACTCTTACCAGTTCACTAATTAAATTGACGAAAAGAGAACCTAATCATCTCTCAAAAAGTCAATTATAAAATCTTATCTATCTCTAAGTCCTCTTTACTAAAAAAGATTTGATTTAATTAAGAGGCTATAATTCGACTGTGTTTACGGAATACTGACTGAAAAACAACATTTTGGTATCAACTAAAATAACTTCCGTTCGACTTTTATTTATTTATTTATTTATTTATATTTTTAACGTACGAGAACGCCCTTACATTGACTATTGTTTTAATATATGTCTTCAACCAATTTTTACATATTTTTAAAGTATTAAAGCAACTACTATTTTTTTGGCTATTATCAAAAAAATCAAGCTTAAAACCATTGAACTATGTAGTTTTTCTATAAACCCTCAATATTGTTTAAAAGCTTATAAGCCCTCAAAGATGAAGAATTCCCACAGAAGCCGCTAACTAGGCACTTATTGCACAACCTTATGCGCGTCAATATAAGACGGAGAGAGAGTAAAAACCCGCCGAAACTTTTACGAAGGCAAACGCAATAATCCACGCGTGGAGGAACGCGGAAAACTCTCTCTCTCTTCTCTGTTTCTCCCTGCAAAAGTCTATATGAGAAGTCTGACTCCCAAAGAGGTGAAAAAAATGCAAACCGCGGCACTGGGCAAACAGAGGATCTTCGAAGACGACGTTTGCGAAATGCAGAAAAAAAAGAAGTCGCACGCGCCAGCGCGAGAGTGCAAACGATCACAAAGGTCAACGCGATGTAGGACGCGGTTGCGACTGTCGATTCCCTGCGTGGGATTTCGGTGCATCGGTATAGGTGCGGTAGCAAAATAAAAGGATTCTTTATTTTGAGAATAAATGTTTCTTAATGTCAGATGCAACGAATTTAAGAAACATTTTTGCTTGTAAGAACGGAACATTTCTTGTGTAGTGAAAAGAGTAGCTGAACATAATAATAAAAGTTTACTGGTGCTCGTTTGTATCTCAAAATAGTTCTGTTTTTAAATCTTCAAATTTGTTGCTATAAAAAATTGTTGTTCAAGTGACGATTTTTCTTCACGGAAAGAAATTTATAGTGAAACCTGGTGTAATGGTAGCTGTGGCAACCACAATTCAGACTTACTGCAACTTACTACTTCAATAACTACAATTTTCGCCATTGTACTAGGCAATTATAAATGCGACAGTTACAATATTGTAGAATAGGTTGTGACAAATACAGATCAGCAATTTGCCGCTCTCACAGATATAATATTTTCTTCTCTGTTATTATACCAGTGTCAAAACGTAACCTCAAAGGAATCACGTTGTTAGTCAATATAAGTAATGTTTGTATTTAAAAAAAGGATTATCTTTTTCTTATTTTTTAAAAAAATTTCGTATTCTTGTATGTGTTTTTCTTATTTCAAATAGAAATGTTTCTAAAAGTAAGTTCTTTTGTTTTGTTGTCGTTACTTGTTTTAAGAACAAAAATAAGTAATCCTTTTTCTAGTCTTTTTTATTCAGTGAAAAAACACGAATAAATTAAATGACCGAGTTTTCACTGTTTTCATATAATAACTTTTTTTTGTGATTTAAAAAGATTGTACCTACTTTGTTGTTCATGAATAGTTACAGACACATTTGTGATCACTTAGTATATACATTAAAAATATAAAAGAAATGAGATTGATCTAGTAAATTTTAATAAATTAAAAAAGCACACAAAAGCTTTCCGAATTATCCATGATTTTAAAGTAAATTGCAAAATGTATATAGACTAGCTAGTATAATAGCACAATAATTCATAAACAATATGAAAACCAATTTTTAAACCTTTATTTAACAGTTAATCATATCTAGTTGTAAGATGTTTCACTGCCGAAGGACATCTCCTTTTTTGTAAAGTGTATATAAGGGTAGTCGATCTATTGCTTACTTAGATATGTACTCTCGTGCATTCAAAGAAGCTTTTATGACCGCAAAAAATAATATTTTTGCATTTACATCTGAATTACGATTTATGAATTAAACATGGTAATGGATCGGATGCTATGAATAAATAATTCACCGCGACCGGCTTTGTAATTTTTTTGCATTCGTATTTTAAAATTAATGCTCTCCTGCGCCCAGACGGCTTAAAAGTGTGCGCGAAACAATAAGAGCCTCGGTCGAACGTCTCGATACAAGTTAATTAGCGTCCACTTTATCCGGTACGTTGAAATTCAACAAGTCTATTAAAGCGATTTGAGTCTCTTCCTGTATCTTCCGAGGCTAATCTACATTTCATTAGTCGCGTTAATTCTTTCTTCATACTGATATGCTATCTCCGCAGCGCCACTGCTTTAAAAACGTGTTAAACTGTATTTATCATTGCAAGAAATGAAATGGTATGTTGAGATTTTTTGTACACTTTTTTTTATTAACCACATTAAAGCTTTTTACGATTGTGGGAAATTTTAGAAATAAAAAGATTTTATTATCACTTGAAGAGCATTAACCTTTTTCAAAATAAATAACAATATATTCCTTGTTATTAGGTAATACCAATGCTTTTTTCTAAACCTTTTTTTTACTAGAACCTATTTTTGTAGAATTTTTTTTTCTTCTAGAACTTTTTTTTCCAGTACTTATTTTTGTAAAACTTTATATACAGAATTTTTTAGAACTATTTTATTATTATTTCCTAGAAGCTTGATAAGACACTTTGTGAGATAATTTTCCAAAAGCATGAATGAAACTTACCGGACTTATTGTCCATCATATCCCTGTAACCGTGGACTAACGTCGCTACTATGCTCGTCATCTTGACTTATATCTGAAACAACAAACAAAGATTTCATTAGTACAAATACAAAAAACAAGATCACATAATTGGTTGATTTATTAAAAATAATGAAACAGCATAAAATAATGTATTTCATGCGCGAAAGCAAACTTCTTTTGAACAGCGACTAATTAATTTAAAAGGAAGGACAGGAAGGTAATTATTGCACTATACACCTCGCACCGGGTTATCGCTTAACAAATTGAATTAATTACTCTAACTGGTCGGATAAAGCTTTACTGCGCACTAATTCAAATTACAACCCCTCTGCTAATCCTCGTTTAGCTGCGCTTTAAAGCAATAACGCACGACTCGCAGACGGACCGACTGATAAGAAAACATCGCGCATTGAGTAATGTGAAATCCGAAAGTTACGCCTGCTAATTGTTTACGTAAACCCCATATATCGGTTTTGGCAGAGAATTACGTGTACAATGTGTGTAGAGCCGTAGAAAGTTGTGGCTGAGCCTTTCTCTAAATATCATAGATCGGTTTTTGTAGCGAAACGAAGATTGCGCGCAACGACTGATGTGCGTCGCACAATAGGAGGAGGCCTTCTTCGAAAAGAGTTTGGCTTAGTACCGTTTGACCCTTTGTTTACTGAACTTTTCTTTTTTACGTTAATTAAAATCAATTAGTTACACGTCGTTAGATACATATTTTGATGAAAGAAAATTAAATTATTTTTTTTAGTCTTGCTGATAAGGAATTTATTTTTTAATTTAAAGAAAAGTAATTGTAAAACAAGAGTAGTTATTAAATTAAAAGCATTTTGAAAGTTAAAAAGAACTGATGCGTCAGCTCTCATATTCTTATTATATCGGGAACAATTTTGTAAAATTCTATGTTTTATAATTTTATCTGATTCTTTTTATAACACTTGATCTATTAATAATCACTGGAAAGTTAATAGACTTCTTAAAAACCTAGTTGCTTAAAAGCAACTTATAAATAAATGATGCTAGTGATGAAGTGAAGCCGCTAAAAACGCATTGGGACTAATTAATCCATAGCGCACTAAATTTGAATTGATAATTGGCGTAAAACTTGCGTCAATAGGTCATCTCGAAATTTCATCAATGTGGCGAAATAGACTTTTATACATCTGGGATCGTAAATTACTTTCAATTGTTTGCAAATTAAATAGTATGAGTGCTTCCTTGAATATATTATTACACAGCAAGGTCATTTTATTATGTTAAAAATATACAAGATCAAGAAATTGATAAATATTTTTATTTCTAATTTTAAATAATTCTTCTCTCACTTTTCAGTCGAAACATAACCTTAAAAAGTCACGCGTTTTCGCGAAAGAAATAATCTTCATTCCTAAAATACTGAATTTCTTTTCTTATTTCCTTTTATTGATTTAAAAAAATAAGCAATACTTTTTGCTGTATACGCTACCTTCCAATTCAAGCCCACCTCTCTCGTAAACCATTTTTTATCAACCTCCTCCCAACATAAATATTAAAAATCGAAGCATTATCAAGAAATGCCCGTAACTAATCACTCCTACAAAATAAAACCCGTTACGGCTCACTAAACCACGTACGCGATATCACCCTCCCACTATTAAACCAAACTACACCCACTCACACGCCCAGGCACACCTGCATCCAATAATTTCAGCCGAAGCCAGTGCGACTCCCGCGTAAACGCATATGTATATATGCATCGAGTTTATACATCATTCAAGAACGAGCGGTCAATGTGTGTTTTTTACCGTCTCTCCCGCGGGGCTCTACGCCCGCGACGATAACGAGACGCGGCCGCCCCCGTGGTTTAATGCTCTCTCGCTCTACTCTCTTTTTATAAGCTACCCGTGTGTGAAATTGGAATATCCCGGGGGGAGGGGGGGGGGGAGAAAATATACGATGATACTGGGCGATTTTCTCGCCCGTTCGGGCGGTTTGGGTGATTCGGGTGTAGAGGAGGGGTAGGTGTGAGTGATGAGATTTGTATTGGAAATTTGAGAGGGAGGATCGGGTTGCGTGATGTGTGCCAAGGACTGCGTTAGTTCTTTAGAAATTTAGGAATTAGGTACTACAAGAAGTATGCATGTTACTATAACTTATGTGGGCATTACGTGCGAGTACGCGCCGACAAGTGCAATTATCCTTTATTATGTGCATGCATGTTTTTTTGGTTAACGTATATTATGATGTATAGTTAGTTCTTTTTAAAATGAAGTTTTTTGCAAGCTCTCACGCAAAATGTAAATAAATAATTTGAGGTTAGGGGAGCGCGATTGTACTTGATATTTTAAAATGATTTATTAAAATTAAATTTTTTCTAATTTATATTTAAATTTGTTCATTATCTCCAATTTTGGTTATTTTTATAATAAAGTGCGTCTATTTGATTGTGTACCTTGATACTGTGCATGAAAGTTTCTTTTCAATGTAAGAAATCAATGTACGAATTTATTTTAGGCATAATTTAATATTTAAATGTTAGTTACTAAACATCATATGCTTAAAATTAATTTCTAGCTTTCATTTTTTATATTGATTGATTATAGTTCAAAGAAACTATTATTAAAAAAATTAAACAGTTACTCATCGATAAATAATTTAATTTATCAACTAGTGGATTTGGTACTTCTATTAAATAAAATACAATATTAAACTGCAATAAAACTAATTCAATCAATATTTAAGAATTTCGCTCTTCATTATATAAACGTAAAATATCGATGTATCCTTATAATGCAAAATTAGCTTTTCGGTAGTTAAATAGATTAAGAAAGCCGACTAAATTTGTACAATCCATATTGGTTAACCAACAATGATTGACATTGACAATCCACGAAGCTCTCAAATTAACAAACCGCCAACCGACTCTCAGTGTATCATCTCCGACAGTTAATCACCATCCAAATCTAACTACATATATCAATCTCTAATTCACCCCAAAATACAATCACGCTACCCAGTCGTTCACCCTACCTTAAAAATAACCTATTACCCAAACCGAAAGAAATAACTTAGTAAGATTAACAAAATTTTAACGAAATGTGTAGTGTTTTCATATGACTATATATTTTTGTTAGATATACTGCTTCATTTAATTAAGGTGTGAAACTGTTGATAAATTTAGTAATACTAACTAAATTTGCAGTTAACTTTTCATTCGATTGCTTATCTCTATCATACATGGTGTGCTAGATAGCTGTAGAGCTAGCCCTATTGAAAAATTATTTGAGTTAAAATTCATATAAGACCCATATGTGATGCCACATATAAATCTTTCGAAATCCATGAATAAGAACCTTACAGATTCCGTGCAGGATCCATGTGGGATCCCAAGAACTGTTTCCATGTGATTTCCTGTTGGGAATTCGTATGGCCAGTAGGACCCATATGGTAGCTATATTGAATTAAAAATTTTGAATGGATTCCACGCTCCCACGTAAGATGTAACATGGGTTCCACATGGGACAATAAAAAAAAGTTTCATAAAATTTTAAATAAGAAGAAAAATAGCTTTTTAAGTACAATGGGAGATTTTTCTGAATGTAAATCCGAATGGTACTTCCCAAATTCCATTGCATATGGAAAGTCACTATTTTATTAATAAAATTACTTATCTTTTTAAAACAATCCCACGTGAGAGCTACGTGGAGCGCCACATGGATCTCATGGATTTCGCATGGTTCTCACATGGATCTCGCATGAGCCACTCGTTGAATTTCATTTTAGATCTCATGTGGTCCCCATGTAAGATTTTTTTTAGTAGGGAAATACGCTATTTAGCATCGCCAGAAGTAGTCATAAAATTTAAATTACCAGTAATTACACTATCATTCTATTAACAAACAGCAATACTGTAAACAAGCATGAACAACGTAAAAAACTCCAAACAATCAATTTATCCACTAAAACCCCCTAACCACTTATATTCTCCCACAATTCAGCAAAAGCAATTAAATCCAAACAACAACAAATTAAAATTACCAAATCCTCATTCCCTAACCAAAAACGCACACTGCACTTTTACTACAATCTACTTCCCCCCTTCTCCAACAAACCGCATAATTCACCGTTAATCAGGCTCTCTACCTCTATACGCGAAAGAAAGCAAAAAGGCACGGAGGAAATGTAGCTGCAGCAGTTGGTCCCGCTCCAAAGAGTAGAGACAAGGGGGCTAACTTGGCAGCCAACGTGGACGAGTGCAACAGCAACAGCGGCAGCAGCAGGCGAGGATAATTAGCGCCAAGAATGTTTTCTTTCGTGCCACTGGTGCAAGCGTCCTTTTATCTGGCAGCCGAGTGTCGCGCGGTAAAGAGGAAAACGGTATAAGAGGAAGTGGGTATAAGGGTAGCAACTTTTCGGGGTGCGATGAGCTCGGAGATATATCTTGATTACTAGGAGTTATTTTGTGTATAAGGTTAGTTTTATAGAGATGGGGACGTGGAATAAAAGGGGTGGAGGAAAACTGTGACATGATTCGGGTAAGTTTTTGGGGGGGGTGGTGGGGGGGGGGGGTCAGAGGATTGTTTATGGTCAATTTCTGATTAATTTTTGCTGCATCTTTTAATTTTTTTAGATTTCTCGAATTGAATCGAGTGTACAGTAGGGTAACTAAACTAAGAGACCCCTTACGAAATTTGGAATAGCCCAGTTTGATCTGATCAACATTTTTCTGGTTTTGTAAGATTTTAAGTTTAATACATAAAAATTCTAAATAATCAAAAAAAGTTAATGCTGCACCAGAGCAACATACGTCACTACAGACTTAATTATGGTTGTTTAATTCTTTTACTTATTTTGATTACAGTTTTAGAATATTTAAAATTTTATGTTTTATAAGAAGAAACTCTTATTTTCTCTAAATTATATCAATTTTAAGTTCTGAATAATCAAAATTAATTAGATACATGAAATTCTTAAAAATAGTCTATTGAAAATTAAAATTATATCTGCGATAGAAAATGATTATTTTTAGGTTAGATGTAACAAGTTTTTGCACAATATATTTCTTACGGATTTTTGTAGAAATGTTTAATAAATAGTCTGATATAATGAAGTCTAAGATATATTTAGAACTTTCTCGATCTTTTTAAATACATATCACATTCAACGTTAAAAACTTAAAATGACAATTAAACATCACTTCATTCATTACGTGTTAACAATTCATAATAGTGTAACAAACGTAAATCAGCATTATAATTTCAGTCTTTAATCTAACTAAAAGCTGGTCCTACTTGTACAGTCAGTCAGTAATGTCGTTAATAAGCTCAGAAATTGTCTCCGCAAATTACATTGTGCGCTAAAATTACAAACGCCGACTGCTCATAACTTCAGCAACGCTTATTTTTATATTCGTGTAATATACTCGTTATATCTTTAGTGTAATAAATTTAATATAATATTTTTAATTGTCGTTTGCATGCTAAATGGCAACGTATATTAGTGAGATTTACAATGCGATGAATTAAATTCGCGCCAGGATAAATAAACTAATCTAAGCCTAAATATCTTCCTTTTCGCAGAGAGATAGTATTATCTATGTAGAGTATCGTTGTCTACTCTTGTTCTATATTTTATTGTTACATTCTATCGCAGCTGTGAAAAATTGTGCGGTTTACATTCTGTGCAGGTAATTTATTCTGGTACTACTGGTACTATAAGACTCCTCCATTTAATTGCAATAAGATGTGAAAAAAATATATTTATTCTTCTTTTATTATACAGCATTTAAAAGTGGAAGTTCGGATACAAATTTGCTTTTTATTAAATAAAAATATTAAATGCACTACAAAAAGAAGAAATAATCTGCAAATTATTTTACCAATCTATAATATAAAAATCAAAATTAAATTATTCTGCCAACGATGGTTTATAACTAAAAATGAAATACACATTTTACATATACAGTCGCAGTAGATAATAAAAGTGTATATCGCCGTCTGCATTTTAATTATTGAACGTAAATCTTATGCAGCTCGAATATGAACAAAAATGAACGGTCTTTTAACAATTAACAAATTACGTTTTTGGTCCAATAAAAAGTAAGCAAATAAATAATTTGTTAACCATAACGAAAATTTTTACTTCGCCACATTCCAAACGACACTTCATTAACAATTAACATACTTTATTAACAGCAACAAATCCTTCCTCTCAGCGTATCGCGCTTCCATCCGTTAAAACGCGTGTCAAAACGTGTACGTCAAAACGCCGTACCAAGGCCTCCACCGGGCCTCAAAGTTGCACGGAATAAACCCTCGGCCGCCTTTTCAACTACCTATAATAACTCACCTCAGCCGTCTTGCTCTCCCGCGAGAGGCGCCAGTGCAAATCCTTATATCCGTTTTCCATAATTTAACTTGCACGCTTGGCACGGGAAGTTCCCTGGGTATTGGTCGTTTTGGAAATCTTTGAGCTTTAGAGTGTGTAAAGCGCGAAGAGCTGATTTGGGAGCAGAGAGGGAGAGGCTTTTGGGAGAAGACTGTTTTCTTTAGGGAGGAGGTGTTACGTGGTTAAGGTGCGAATTCGATTTGGGATGTTTGTGTGGTGAGCTTGGGTTTCGTAATTTTGGGAGAGGTTTATGGATGTGAGTTTGAGTGGAGTGAAGATGTGTCAGTAGTAGGATTAGATACTGGAGTAGTCTTTTTAATTTGCTTTCTTAAAGGTATGATGTACTTTATTACTATATTTGTGGTTTCTTTAACCCTGTGGGCCTACATTGAAAATAAATTTTGGATACCTACAGTAAGATTCTTTGGCTGTAAAGCCAGTAAACTTGAAACATGGCGAACTGAATATTATTTCTTAATAGAGGATACATTATGACTTTTGATAATCTTTATCTAACTTCACTTCTTGACAGTTGGACATACATCATTAATAGGTACTTAAGAATACCCAATTTTGAATAAATTGCTATTTTCATAATAGTTCTAATACATCAATTTACTTATAATAATGTAATTCTTCTCTCAGTATAGTATTATTTTTAAAGAATACTCATATTCAATAAGGTATTAGTTGACACTACATATATCGCAAAAATTACGATACGGATACGTACATTTTTACGATATGATGTTGCGTGAGTTACGATATATATTACGTGAGTTTTCTCAATGCTCAATTTAAATAATTTAATACATTGCCATTTAAAGGATAACGCTATTATCTATTATCCATAAATCTAATAATTTTAGTCACGCGCTGGTAGTATGCATTACATTAACCAATAAATATCTGTAATTATGACCTGAATACTCGTAAGATATCTATGCAACGAATCAAACATGCGATACAAATGTTATTATCCATTATCGATACAATATTAATTTCCATCGCTACGCCTTCCTCGTAACATCAGTCAAAATCTATTTTCAGTCGCCTGACCTAAATATCTGTAGGATACACGTCTACGCACACCCAGTATGAATCGAGTGTTACGAGAAAAATCCATAACCGCGCGAGGCATTCGTTACCCGATTACGAAACCAATTAGAATCGGTTACGAGGCATCCGATCGTCCGATCATCCGCCGGCGAGAAAGAGAGAAATGCGAGGATGATAAAAAAAAGGCGTATAAACTTCCGAGAAGATTAGCATAACCGGACGACGGTCGTACAGTCATTAACAATTTAAATGGCACGTGGAGCGCGGCGCGACTACCGCGTATGTGCAAGAGGTGTTCTCGCGCTCATTGGCCCACTGGCGATTTTTTGTTCATTTTTTTTCAAAGGAGGAAGTGAAATACTGGTGTGATTCTTCAGTGAGAATTTCAGAGAATCTTTTTTGTAATGACTTTGCTTGATTTTTTTTTATTTTTATGGATTAGAAAGAGATTTACTTTATTATGATAAAGTAGAGATCAACAAGTATTCAATGTCAAAATGTTTTAAAATCTCTTTTAAGTGGTCTATACTGCTGGTTTATAACCGCTTGTTTTTGTTAGCTAATAGACTCGATTTTATTTTAAAATCGATTGTCCGTATACAATACCCGTATGTGTTTGTCAAATGTTGAACAATTCTTGTCTCTCCTGTTTTACAAGGTAACAAGGCATTATATGAATCTCAAAAGAATGGTACTACAACCGGACTATCGTAAGCAACAACCTGCAAAATTTTCAGAATATCAAGTATTTTCTATTCTGAGTAAGAAATAAAAAACTATACGAAATATCTTGTACATCCCATGTCCCAAGCCTTAATTTCATCCTAATATATCAAGAAATTTAGTAATACGCTAAATTTTAACTAAAGAAAATTTCACAGAGGGTTAATGTAAGTCTTAGTTAATCCAAAAATTATGCGCGACCTTTTAATGTGTGTATTCTGTTTATGTATGGTTGTTTCGAAAAATGTGTCCCTTAGTTTTGATGTCTTGTCCGTCCCAAGGGATTTATTCAAAGAAAGTTGTATTAAAATATTCACAAATTAAAATGCAACCGATTCCTACTAGTAACTCTAATGTACATTTTGTAAAAAAAGTTCACATATACTTATTTATTAGTATTTATTTCTACAAATAATTAGTTAATATTGCAAAATTCTTTAAAGGAGCATTCAGTTTGAAAAATAAATATTTAAATAGAATTTGTCGTTTAAAAATACAGAGAAATTACTTTTTTCTTAATTTCACATGCATCTTGTGCATTTAAATAAATAAACTACTAACAAAATATGTACGGCACAAATGTCTTGTCAGTCCAACGATTACGTTAAATGTACTAAAACAATCGAAGGCGGTAGCATCGAATGCGACAAATAGCTCAATAAACAACATTATAACCTATTTAAGCGTATATCATAGTCGTTCATATTCTGTAATAAGCGATGTGATTTTTAATTTGTGCTAAACAAGAGATACTTCATATAAGGTAATATATATCAAACAATATTAAATGAAAGTTATACTCTATTAATTCGTAATTTAAAATAATTGGTTATAAAAAACTTTCAACATTGTAATATTTTTTTAACTACATGAAGGGTTTTTTTTTATCTCGGCCATTTTAATTTTCTTTATTTATATGATTAATATTATTACATCATATTTTTTTTATTTTGGATTCAAAGACTTTATTTTTTTGAAAATCATACTTTTAAGAAGAGCCAACTTTTTGACAATCACCCATACAACGAATTATAATACTAAATATTTATGATCATATATGTAACTATAATATTGAATTTTGAGGTTAGAAATATAAAAGTAATTATGGACACTATTTAAATATATTAAAAATAGATAAAATCAAGGTAAAGATATTTAGAAGAACAAGAACAAATATATGTTTTCAAAAATCAATGCTGTAATACTTTTATAATTAATACACAAACGATCCAAAAGCTACTTTATTAAAGCTTTCTTTAAATGTACATAAGTAAATATTCAGTCTTATCTGAAAAGTACAAAAGTTGACGCATACAAGTACAAATTCAGCAATGTAATCTATTAAAAAGAATGAATTCGTACAATGAACTTATTCTTTTAAAAAGATTGAAATCTGGAATTCAATCCATTAAAAGGACACAATCATACTTTAAAGAAATAAAACCTTACGAATTTTTTCGTTTCAAAAGATTACATTGCTGTATTTTTACTTTTTCCCGTTCACCTTTGTACTTTTCAGCTCAGAGCATTCAGATTTTTAAAATTCAAAACATTATTATTTCGTCGCCCTTATTAAACTGCCAATCACATCATGTTTCAAGATGGTTCACTTCTTTCAATCATTTTAAAAGAAAATTAATTAATTTCACTTATTCGTTAATCCCATCAATTTTTAATAAAGCCCATCACCTGAAACCAAATCCAATAGTTCAACCAAAACTCTAATATCCTCTAATCCAATTAAAATCGACATCTCCGAAAAAAATGAATTATATATAGTTATATTATTAAACTATTGTTATATATAAATATATCTGATTATGCATAGTTGTACAAGTTTTGTCTCTATACAACTATATGTAATTATATACTCATATCTGTGGGTTCTCGGAAAAACGACTTAAGTCCACTTTTTGTGTTTTTGAGATATTAAGGTTTATAATTTTAATTTCCATTTAACTAATGTCAAAAAACTCATAAATAGTCCATATGGTCACTAATTTTTACACTTTCTTGTTTATTTTTGTATTTTTATCTAAAAATATACTATGTTAGAATACCAAAATCGTTCGAAACTCACAGAACCCACAGATATATAATCATATAGAATTCTATATAACTATATATATATATATATATACATATACAATTATATATAGTTGTATGTAGAATTATATATAATTGTATGAAAAATTATATATAATTATATAAAAATTTATATATGACGTTTGTCTCTATATAAATATATATATATATATATATATATATATATATATATATATAGCCTTTATAATTAATTATAATATCTATACTTATATAGAGACAAACTTCATATATAAATTTACATACAATTATACATAATTTTTCATCCAATTATATATAATTCCACATACAACTATATAAAATTCTACATATAATGATATATAACCATAAAAAATCCATCTTAACCCGGGTCCTCGCGAAGAATCCACGCGCAGCCACGCCAAAAAGGAAGACGAAGGCGCCTCGCAAAGAGCGTCGCGCGGGCGATTATGAAATTCCGCGCGTCCTCACCAGTCATCGTCGTCTTCGTAGTCGTCGCATTTCTCCATCGCGCGAATCCGGAGAGGATCTACCGCTTTCCGGATTACGCCGCGCTCGGCGTCTCTTACGTAAAGTCTGTGTACCCCCCCCCCCTCTCTATTTCTCTCTCACTCTCCGGAATAAAAGACGCGCGCGGCAGCGAAGATCGACGAGAAAGTTACTCGGTGATTACATCGCGACTCTTCTCGTCTAGGCGAGTGTATATGTGTATATGTGTATACGTAAATTGTGTGTACGTGTGTGTGTGTGTGTATTGGGTTTATTGGGTGGTCCTCCGGTGGCGACGGTTTATTTTTTGTTTAGGAGGCAGTGGCTCTGCTCGGCAGGACACTGAGGAATTTATGGGAGTTTTTTTATGGATTTCCGTGCGGGAAGGTGGAAGATAGTAGAGGAAAAAGTTGGCGCGACGTGCGATAGAGAAATTCGGTGAGCATAATCTATAGGATCGAGAGGGGGAGGGGGGGATTAAAAATTTGATGCGGATGTGATAGAGAACGATTTTTGGAGGGTAATAAATTAGGAGTGAATAAGAGTGAATGAAGAAGTGGATAAATATTAAATTCGTAATAGCAGGATTTATTGCGGGATGTCTGACCGAAAATTTTAAATGTATTTTTGTCATTCTTAGAATGCCAAAGTGTAGATATGTTGTAACACGCGAATAGAAGATTTTTCTCAAAATTTAAATATGAGTCATTATTCGTGAATTTATGATACTTTCTCAGAAATGTGTAAGAGAAAATAGAGCAACTTCAAAGCGTATCTGGCGTCTGAAAAATTGATGGAGCTACCTAAAATTTCATTCGAATATACTTGTTATGACATTTTGAAAAATGTCGTTTTTTCTTGTTTTAAATTAAGTAAATATATTCTTAAGAAACTAAAAATTTAAAGATTTATATAAAAAATTTACTTTATCATGCGCAGGAAGCATTTCATGACAAAGTCAGGGCTTCGATAAACCCATTGACCGGAGAAAATCAATAAGGTCTTTGAACTCATTTTGAATGCAATAGGCACGTTCTATTAATAAGTTACTAAACTCGAACCAATTATCGATATTATCTTTTTTTGTGAAAAAAGAGAAAAATTAATATAATTTAACAATAGTAGGAAGTTATTTTTCCCGAGGTATTTCTAAAGGAATCTCAGAGTAATTGAACGATCTCAAGTATTGCGATAAGAAAGACAAAAAGCTCTCGAGAGCTGTCGAAATCGATAATCCGATATTGATCTGTACACTCGGTGGTCTAGAGAAGAAAGAAAAATAGGTGGCTGTAATTATGTGAAAGCAAACATCGATCAAAACGTTCGTGACTCTCCTTCATTCTTCCTATTTATTTTAAGACAGCTAAGCCATTCACTGTAGATTACAAATATTTGCTACAAAAATATAGTCCATTACAATAGTTATAATACTGTTGTATTTATTCTGATATTTTTGTACTTGAAACTACTTTTTAAAACTAATTTATTTATCCTTGACTATAGCTCATTATACACACGCTGCCCTGCAAAAGTATGAGAACATGTTATATTACAGGGAGCGAATCGGTTCGAAGGTGCATTTCTTGGCAAGGATATTTAAAATGTCTTTCGTTTCTTTATTTTATTTAATTTTCGTGATATATGCTTTTGCAATGATCTTAAAATAAATTGCACCACCAGAACGAAACTATGATAACTAATAAATTCTGGATTTTTAAAATACTGACTAAAATAACGTTTTTTTACGAGCTAAAATACCTTCGTTTGAAATAATTATTACATCATAGGTCTTTAAAATATTTTCACTATTTTAGAAGGTGTCTGTACTATTTATTTATCGATTGCTTTTTACATTAAAAATTAAGCTAAAAAATGCTTTCAGTTGACAATTTGGTTCTGGAATCAAATTACCGCCGTAAAGGTTTTTCGATTATAAAATATTATACCATCGTCCACAAACTTTTGAACTTCCATATTTCCTTGAATCCTCACCTCACAAAACATACAAATCATACCCCCCAACTTTAAAACCACCATTTGCTACCCATTCCAAATCATCCCACTCTTTTCTCACAACGCCCGGAGCATCAAAAAAAAGAGAGAGAGAGTGAGAAAGAAAGCAGCGTAAAGTAAAGCAAAGTAGAATAGGCGCGTATAATCGCGATAATGCGGGCGAGGCAAAGATAATGTTTATAGCGCCGTCGCGTCCTATTTTTATCGCGACGCCGGCGCTGCTGAATCAGTTTTTCCTCTCTCCCTCATGCATATAATAACGAGGCGCGCGGCGAGGAAGAGAAGAGAAAAAAAATCGCCAAGCGGGCAACCTACATCAACCAACCGCGGCCCGGCCTTTTGAGAAGGCGCCGCGTCTAAAGACGTTATATACACGTTGGGGAAGAGGAGTTTTTTTCTTCCGAGGGGATAGCACCGCAAAAGTCCCACTCAGCGAGCACAGGCCGCGCACCGTGAAAGAGGAAAGGGGGATGAGAAAAGATGGAGGTCGAGGCTTGAAGAGCGATGCGCGGGAGATGATGATTGTTGGATGCTTTTTCAAAAGATACGCCGCTGCTGCGTGGGTTTTTTTGCTTCTTTAGTAAGAATAGGGGTGGAGGATGGTGGGAGTGGGAGGTAGAAGTGGTTGAGATTGTTTTTAGATTTCAACGATTTAACCGTTGGTGAGATATTTTTTTTTTCTGTTATTTTGGACATTTAAAACTTGGTTTCAGCGATGGATTAAAGAAATTTAATAAAATGTAAAGATGAAGAGAACATTTTTTAACACACAGCGATGAAAAAGTTAGTTTTAATTCGACTTATTCCTATCGTAAGAGAGTACTTTAAAAGTCATTTGATTGGTCAATAGAATACGAGCGTGTCGTTCAAATTTAGAATGAACTTCTAGTCGTAAAGAAGGTATATTCCCCTATATTATTGTTTCGTTCGCCTAAAAAAGCAACATATTATAAGTTTGTTTCGACAGTCACTAAGAAGAAGGACATAACTCCTGTGTATAAGCAATGGAGATACGTCCTTCTTAGGAGAAAATTGACCACAAGTTACTTTAAAATAAGCTTACAACATTCTCGATAAATAAAATCATATGTCTTGCAGGACCGACTAGTACACTCTCAGCAGAGATTAAAATCTAATTAAAACCAAATCGATGTTGCGAACCCAAAATCCTTTTATGATTTTGTAGTAAATTTTACTAATAATTTCAATTATTAACGTCTCTAAATAAATTGTTGGTCCTGAAGAGGCTTGTACATAAAATGGAAGAAACGTTGGCATTTTGCATTGCTCGTATCTACTGACATCCAAGTGATTCGGAATTATTTTTCACTTTTATCTAATTAAAACACCGTCAACTACACAATTCTGCACTCACGAATAATTACACCCCTATCCAATCAACATTCTCATCAACAACCGCACACATCCAAAAACACACAAAAGCACATCAGTATAAACTCCCAATCCCCACCCCACCAAAAAGAAAAGGCACACAGGAAGCGCAACAAAAAAAAGTGTCCCGACAGCCTCGAAACTCAAAGTACCCATACTCTCGCAAAATAGTATATTATGACACTGTTGTGGGAGATGGTTTTCTACCTTGCTCGAGGGTTTTCGCACGAGCGAAGCGAGTGAGAAAATCGAGCAAGGTAGAAAAACACCTCCCACAACAGTCTCATACGATATTTTATAGCACAACAACCTCAAAATCTACAATAAAGTTGGCATTTTGAGGTTAGTGTGCTATAAAAACATTAACGCTCCAAGGCCAACCAGCCGTCGCGATATTACCTACAACGGGTCTCGCGCTCGCGGGGGGGCTTATATACCTATCGTAACGATGATGACGAGCGTCGCCGCGCGGCGGCCGAGAAACAATATTTCTGCCGCCGCCGCTGCTGCTGCTTACGGCAAAAGTAAAAGGAACAGCTGATAGTAGATACGAGTGCGCGGACTGCGCGAATGGAAACTCCTTTTGCGAGGAGTTTTATACATCGGCGAGTTCTCGCGGCAATTTGCCGCACGTGCTCTATCGCGAGATTGCGTTTGCCTTGAAGCGATATGATTTTTGTTTGCTTGGTCGGTAATTACGGTTTGGTAGTTGTCATTTAGCGGTTTTAGACCGGTTTAGTATGGTGGATTGTGCATTATTGTTGATAAATATTGAATAGTTTGTTTCTTGACAAAGTTATCTGTGATAATATTTAGACGAATGGATAGATAGATATATTAACACATAGCTAGATATATATATATATATATATATATATATATATATATATATATATATATATATATATATATATAGGTATAGTGTTTATTTTTGCGCAGGACAAAAAGCATAATATGTATAATAGTATATTATGACACTGTTGTGGGAGATGGTTTTCTATCTTGCTCGAGGGTTTTCGCACGAGCGAAGCGAGTGAGAAAATCGAGCAAGGTAGAAAAACACCTCCCACAACAGTCTCATACGATATTTTATAGCACAACAACCTCAAAATCGACAATAAAGTTGGCATTTTGAGGTTAGTGTGCTATAAAATAATTAATTAAACAGACCGTGATAAATGCAGTCATATACAGAGGAAAAATGTATAGTATGTTTTATGTAATTTTAAATTAAACGTATGTTTGCTTAACAACCCATTTCGTAATTAGAATTACCTTAAAATTATTTTTGATTATTAAGGTGATGTTAAACCCATCTGTTACCGGAAAATACAGGAAACTACTTTTTCGGTTAATTTTAAATTTTGAGAAGATATATTTCTGGAGTGTTGTTGTTTTTTATTGGGACAATAACATACAAGAGAGATATTGACTAAAAAATTGAAAATTAAATGACAAAAGTGGGTCCTCGTAATTATCGGTGGCGGATGGGTTTTAGCATCACCTTAATGGAATTTATTGTAAACAAAATAGCTTTCGGATAAATAATACTGCGAAATCAACATATAAATTTACGACTAATATAATACTGATATTGCATAAAATAATATCTTTGTTACATATCCATGTTTATTACTTCCATAAAATTGAAATACAATAATATAGCCTAGGTATTACTGTTTGGAACAAAAGTTAAATGAAAGAACAATACACAGACAGGCGAATATTCACAAAATAATTACAATTTCAATAATAATTAAATAAAATTGTAATTTGAATTATATTCGCATAATTAATAGAAAACTACAAATGAGTTTTACCTCTCAGAGTTGCGTTTGATTGCGTTTCTGAGTAAGTTCTATTTTTTGCCGCATTTTTAGTAGCAACGTAAATTTTTATCTTGACCTATATCATGCGTCGTTACGTTTATATCCGTACGTAAGGTTAACGAATCGTCTTATCAAAATTGCTTTATTTAGTTTTTTACGTGCAAAATTTGACTATCCGTATAACTACAATTTTTTAAAGATGCCATAAAAACTAAAACGAAAAATTACATTGTTCCATGAGATAAGAGAACTGTATCTTATAGTACGATTTTGCAACCATTATAAATAAGCGAATTTAAAATACTGTGGACTGAATTTCTCTTAATAGTTCCAGTAAACCATAATTTGAAAAGCTCTGGCCTAACCTTACTTTTTAATAGCTTGGCGCAGATTTCCTAAAATATGAGAGATTAATTAATTAATTCCAGTATTAACTTTATTTTGTTAAGTTGTATATCAATATCCTTCACTCTAATAGAATTCCTTTACTATATAAAGTTACGAAATCTGCGTCAAACTGTTAAAAAGTGAGGTTAGATTAGAGATCCTCAAAGTGGCGATGTACAAGCAATAATACTACAAAGAGATATACTTCACCGTATTTCAAAATAGTTCACATAACCGCAGTTAACGAATTGTATTATTATGTATAACTTATAAGGAAACTTTTTCTAGGGTACATAAAAGTGAATCAAGAATGTTTATGAATAAATGTATCCGTAATACTGTGAGTAATTAGATATATAGAGTCTCGTTTTTAAGGCTATAGTACCAATAACAACTTTATTGAATTAACTGTTACTGACCGATGAAAATCCACATTTTAATTACCTACGTCTTCTTGATTGAACTTTTAATTGATTTCTAGCTAGATCTTAGCTAATTTCTATAGTTAATATTTACCTAACCAATTCACTTAATAATTAATATGCTGACCAGATGAGCCGTTTAATTTGCTAATTGGACAGTTCGCTGTATATTAAGTTTGCAGACATAACGGTTAAGTAGTCATACTAGGTATATAGTATATTACGCACCTAGGGAGGTAAAGAATTGGCGAATCCATAGCACGTGTAAAATGCCACCCGAGCCAAAGGCGAGGGTGGCATTTTACACGTGCTATGGGGTCGCCATTTTACCTCCCATGGTGCGTATACTATTTTTCCTCACACCAGCACCGAAAATACACATTTCTCTCCAGACGTCCAGGAGGAAAAGTGGTACTTTCGGTGCAGGTGTGGGGAAAAAGAATTTCTGTACTCACGATGGGAGACCACGTAGTTTGTATAACGGATTTTAATAAAACTTTGGAGATCGTTTTCTGATACCTAAAATTGAAGCTGAATACTCGTAGTTCTATCCAGTAAGTTCTAGAACCTAAGATAGACCTGAGAACGTTAGTACTGTTCAGATACTTATTATTAAAAATACGATACACACACATACACTATCAACCTTCATGAAATACAGAAATACGTTGTACCTTTCACTCAACGGCCCATCATCTAAAACTACCAATATCGGTCCTCATCTTTAGCCACCACAAAACGATCCCCAAACTTTCATCCCCAACTCGGTGGTCTCCAACTTCCAACGCCAAATCCTCCAGCACCCATCACCTCTCCATCGCTTCCCATGTCAAAGACCTCGCAAGAACCAACCACTACACTGTCCAAAACCCACAACTATACAACCCCCGAACTCCTCTCCAACCTTCGATTTTCCTCGATTACACCCACACACATGCACGAGGTTCACCACGTGCCGGATTCGCGGGGCGAGCGCGCACGGCAGTCACCCTCGTCGCGTGCTGCGGGGCTCGCGATAATTATCGCACATAGCCCCGGGAGGGGTGCGAGCGAGCGAGACCGCGGGCACGCGCGGCCAAACCGCGCGCGAGTTAATACCACGGTGTATATAGTTCGCGCACAGTTGGATGTGTTTGTGTGGGGGTGTGCGTGCGTGTGTGTGTAAATGTAGGAGTGCTAGGTATGATACAGAGGGAGATATCGCGCGAGACGTGGTGTGTGTAGTTGAATGCGATTGGAGAGAGATAAGAGCTGGGGTGGATTATTATTTTTGGGAGTGGGTGATATGATTGTGGAGGGGAATGGAATTGTTTGGTTAGTGTGTGTGTGCGTGGAGGTGGCGAAGTGCTTTGTTGGGTTGATGAAGAAATATGCGATGGTTTGGAGATAAGAGTTGTTGGCTTGGTTATGCTGAATTCTGACAAAGTGAGATTGATAGGAATTGAATCCAGTTTTCTTAGGTGGTGTATGGTTAATTGGTTGTGGTCAATGATCAGAAAGGGGTCTATTAGGTTCCTGTTCGAAATGTGGAAATGTGCAAATTAGTTTGGACTAATTTCCACCTGTGAAGGTTGATTGGTCTAAAGTTTAAGGTGATCTTCAAAATGAATGATGATCACCAGACCAGAATTGTTTACTACCATCATCCATCACTTTTAAAGTCAGAATGTAATTTAATAATTAATTAATTTGTAATTTATTAATTAATATCTAGTTATGCACAGTGGAAATTGAGTCCACGTCACTACTCAAAATCTAGCCCAACATTTGCTTCTAAATGGTCCCTAAATGATCATAATAAGATATAGAAACCAATAGACATTTTCTAACCATAATCTATCAGAAACCCAAGTACAAATCAAGATGCAAACATGACCTCTAAAACCACCAATTACACGCAATGTATTTGCTTAGTATTTTTAGACATTTACGATGAATCCTTCAAGATGACTCCACTGGACTCTTACCTAATTTTTTTTGTCCATTTTTAGTAAAATACTTTCCTCATATTTATTCTAATAACAAGTTAATTTCCTAATCTATTAAAATGTACAGATTTCTACCACGAGCAGCAAATCTCGACTAAACTCATTACCAAAACGGTTCAATCCCAAGCCCAAAATTCTCCTACAAACTCCCAGCTGTACAAACCCTATCTCCACCACATTTCGCTCTCACGTGTTTAGCTCGCTTATTAAAGCGCGACTTCCGGGGCGCGGTCTTTTAGATATTGATTTTGCTTCGCCGCGCTCTTTATTTTTCCTCATCGTCTCTTCTCTCGCTCATTCTCTTTGCACACATGCCGGCCAGCCTTCCATATAACTCTCGCTTCGCTCGACGAGACACTGAAGATTATCGGGGATCGACGAGTACGTGATGTGTGTGTGTATGCGTCTGTGTGCGAGAGCGCAGGGACGATAAAAATAAAAAGTTGCCGGCGCGCGCGCTGCATTCCACGCTCGTCGATCGAAATTTTTCATCGGTCAAGAGGCGATGGAAGGCGAGGAGCTTCCAGATGGGTTTATAACCGCGGACGGTTGCTCAGGATTGCGAGGATAGGTTGGGAGTGAGTTTGGAGGGATGTAGGTCTAAAGGAGATTTAAAGGTGGGATGATTTTTTGTTCGGGTTTGAGAGATTTGTAAAGTGTCGGGAGTTATCGAGTGTACGGGTGGACTGATTGTATGAGATTTGTTTTCTGATCCTTTGGAAATGTTGGGGTGAATCTTCGAAAAATTAGAGATTTTGTAAGGTGGGATTTTACGCAAAATACCTTTCTATGATTTTTTTGTTACGGAGAAATCTATCGATTATATATTAAAGAACATAATAATAACATGATGTCTTGTTACCATAAGTATTAGTTGTGCTTCAAAATTAATTGCTCAAAAATATTGATTTTCAAATTATGCTTTTTTTAATTGAAAATACTGAATTAACTTGATCATTATGTTAAATAAATATAAAAGAATAAATATAATGAATAATTTGTGGATTTTTGAATCAGATAGAGCTTTAACTTGATACATTGAAAATGCAGTAGACTTTTACATTTTTGCGAATTTTTTTAGCTTCGTTTACTTATCAATAGAGCTTAAATCCCAGCGAAGCTTTAGATACATTTTGCCTTTTTACGATTTAAAATAAAATCCATCCTGCTTCAAAAGAATATGAGAACTTTTTTAATAATCCGAGGCTTATTGAAAGATTCCATTAACATCCATTTACAAAAATCACAAAAAATTGTTACTTGCATTATGATAAAAATAATTCAGAACAAAAAATTATGATTTTTTATAAGGTTTTGATCACGGTATTAAAATTAACACTTTTAATATCTACTAAGTTGACACGAGTTAGATCAAGGGAAGCAATAAAGAATTTTTTTCGAAAGCTTATACTCCATGGAAGATTAAGAAATTTTGTATTTTCTGGATAATAAAGTTGGAAGTATGATTTATTAGCATGTGCCTACTACATTACTTATCTCAACCTAAAAAGTAGCATTGTCTATTATAATGTGAATTTAAGATATTTCAGTTTTAAGATTTTTGTGTCACGAACCAGTCGTTTAAAGTCTCAAAGGCTCTCGACCTTAGCGAACTTTCTTTTTAAAGATGTGACACTATCCAGCAGAGAGACAATGCAGCCGGCTTGTAATGGCGTTTAAGGAGTGACGTAAGGCCTTGAACATAATACCTTTCAAAAAATAAATTCTTTATTCTTTATTACGAAACGCTTTATATTTTATTAGTTTTGTTTAGTATTAACATTTTAAATTTTATTTTCGAATTAACTACGATACGGGATAATATAATATTAAAATTTTTCTACAATATTACAAAATTCGTATTTGAGACTACTTTATTAAACTGCTTTATTGAAATTACAGAGGCGATAAAAATGTTATCTTTATAAATAATAAAATTCACATAAAAATATTAATGGATAAAAATTTATAGATAATCTAAATAGAATATTTTTGGTTGGTGGTTATATAATCAATGCTGAAAGTTCAGTTTTCAGTAATAAATTCTGGTTTAATAAAACTGAAAAATTGTAGTTCGAGTGGTATGCACTTTAAACATTCTAAATCGAAGTAACATTGTTAATCAACATTTTTTATATAATTCTAAGCATACTTTCGTTAAATAAATAATGTAACTTCAAGGTATTATAACCCTTAACCAAATCACTTTTTTCAATTAAATATTCTAAAGTTTTTATTTGGTACAATGCATTAGTCTGCATATCGCAAATGCGTTCTCTATCGTGCACTCGTATCATATACTCAATAAAAGTCGAAAAAACTAAAATTTCTTTTTAACTTTATTCAAATAATCAATCAAAAAACTACTATACATACAACTCCCAGTATATTTTCAATTCTGACAGCCCCGCTCCTTCACACCTAACGATCTATCAATTAATATCAAAATAAAAGAAAGAAACTCAACCACCCTACATTTGCTCGTCTAACTAACCTCAATTCGCAATTCGCATTCCCCGGCTCTCCTCTCCAAATCTCTCCGGAAGCGATAATACGCAAACACGCGCTGCGGTATAATCCGCGCGAGCAACAGTGGCACCAACTCCTGCGGAAACACAGAAAGTCCGTTTACCCTCTCTCTCTCTCTCTCTCGCATTCCCGCACGTACGGGAGCACTGGACCGTGGGATTTATAAAGCGATGATTTGTCGGCCCTCCCGTGGCTCCCCGGCGCACGGGATACATCACGCATCAATCCATCATAAATACACGGCGATATATTGATCTATGGGTGTCAGGTGTACAGCTGTGCGGACGGTGTGCGCTTCTTTCGGCATGCACGGCCGAACTCGCGGATCTGGGGGATGATAGGCTTTTTTGCGCGGATGGAGGTAGGACTTTCAGTGGGTTCGCGGGTTTTGTACGGCGTGGTGACGTGGAAGCACCGTGAATGAATGTTTGCTCTAATTGTTCTAAAAGAGCTCGTTTGGAGTTTTATAGTCGTTCCTGTTCTATCGACTTTTGGGAAATTTTATAGAAATTTCTTTTATTTTTTTTTTATAAAAAAAACTTGTTTTTATCTCATTTGTAATCCCAAAATTTATGATATAAACTAATATTAAATTGTAAGGTTATTAAAAATAGATAAAATCATAATAGATAAAGTTATACTACTAAAATTAAACGCGAAAGTAGAATTTTATTATACATAAACATTAAAAAAAATGTATTAAAGTCTCTTTTTTAATATATAGTTTTTTACTACTATAGAAATTAATAATGATTAATTCAGTGCTAATATTTTTATAAAACATATTTCATATATATTGATATAATTTGCAGTTATTAAATGTTATGTTTTTTGTATGAACGCTTGCATTGTAATGCAGAGTATCGATTGATGAGTAAGGCTCTTTTTTAGTATCTTGACTCATGAAAATATATATATAATATAGAATCAAAACTCTGATGGCTTATCGTGACTCACTCGAAACTCTTTTAAAATCCACTTGAAAAAAAAAGATAATCTTTTACTTGATCTGTGTATGACAGCTTGAAGTAATATTGAAAGTATATTATCTACTTAATTAAAATTTGAGTGTGCATAATTTAAAGATACTTAAGACGGCTTTTTAAACTCCCAAACTCAATAAATTAATTATAAGAATGTACTAATATTTTTACTTTATCAACGCTTCTTTAAAATTAAAATAAAATTTAAAGTAATTATACCGCAGTAACGCGTAATTGCTGTATATAATTACCCTAATTGTTATCTTAATCGACATGCATTATTTCCATTTTACTCCATGGCAAAACCATTCGTAACTTTCTTAAAACCGGAATTATTATAAAATGGTATAAATGACAATAGTTTGTTTACAATAACAAACTGAATGGAATGACAATGTCATTAAATAGAAATCGATAGATTTCTATCCCACGCCTTCGACTAGTTTACACGGATCTGACCTCTTAATGCAATTTAAATATACGGTTTCCTCTTAGCCCTTAATTTGCCAGTCAAATTTCCGATCACTCGCAGTATCGATAAATTAACATCGATTATGTATCTAGGTATTTTGGAATTCGGAATTAAAACAAGTGCATCAGTGACACTTTTATGTAACGTCGCGTCAACATGTTTTTTTTTCAAAATACTATTATGCCGTTTATCTACACCGGTACATGACAATATTGTTCCTCACTTCCTTCTATTATTTTACAAGCTAAAAAGAAAAAAAACATATTTGTAACTGTCATATTATATTCTTCATGTAAGAATGAAAATAATGAACATGCATATTATTGAAACCTTACATATTTTTTTCCATTTTATATCACGTAAAACTCTAGTCACTCTACGACAAAGTTATAGAATAGGTATTGGTATGAAAGGTTTTATTACTGTTTTATAAAAGCACTACCACGAAACTGATCATCTTATCTTGAAGCAAGCTGTCATTTACCTTTTCTAAGTGCATTTTTTAACTTATTCTCTAAGTTTAACCTCAGAACTCAATTGTTCTAGTACCTACTCCGATAGAAACAGATTTCATTTATACGCTATTTATTCACGATTGTACTCTTGTGTGAACTAGAGATTAACATTTTTTTCTTGATCATTCTTTGAGCATCGATAAAAGTTTTTTTTGTGGTTTTCTAACATTTATTGCACTACATAATAATCATTATATTGCAATCATAGTTATTAACTGGACAGTATATATAATTGATCATGCAAAAAATTAGTTAGATAAGTCTATTAAGATAACCCAAGAAATCGCTATAGTACTAGTGCAATTAACTTATCAATTTTATAGACTGTTGCTATGGAAACTTTGTTTATTTATGACTAGATATAGATTACTTTTTAGGTATATCGACAAGTTATTCTTTATTATATTTCTTTCACGTCAAATCTGGATAAGTCTTTGGATATTTTCTAGGTTTCTAAAAGGTTAACAATGTTGTCCATTTATAGTAGCTATTAGTTCCTAGTTTTCTGTCCATTATTTTTTTTATTTCTACCAGGGTGAGAGATTGCTAATTATCTATTATTATACCCCTTGTTATTCAACACAAGGTATGCTTTGCGTGAACACAAGTTGTTTTAATCAATCTCATTCATACCATAATAATCGGTCATTAATACCTCCCAATGACCATTAATCTCCGATCATTGGCTACAAATAAGATTAATTATTAAACATATTAAAAAAACTCCTTCACAACACCAATTCATCCTCCTCAACGATCAACCTAAACTCACTCAAAATCCCAATCAATCTTCCCACCCCCCTCGCAAATCTAATACCTCTACCTACCAAACAAAAAACCGTCCCTCTTCCTCCCTTCTCTCTTCTATACTTCTCCCATCACAAAGCGCCCTACCATGCCATCAAACAAAATCGCATCAACCCGCCGAAACATCGCATCAGCCAAAACTCATCCCTACACACACACACACACACACACACATACACACGTATCCTCTGCTGCTGTATACAGTCACACACTGCCTCGAGGCAGAAGCAAGATAGAGAGAGAGAAAAGCGGTTCCAGCCGCTGAGCACTGCACGGTATATAACGACCGAGAGAAAGTGTCGTCGTCGTCGTCGAGGAGTACCTAAGCGGAAGCACGAGAGGCAGATTCAGGCATGCAGCTTCTATTCGCGAGTGTATTACGGTATGGGAGGCTGTTGTTGTAGGCCGGTGCTTTGTGCAATGGCGAGTGCGCGAGAGAGAAACTGTTTAGCAAAAATTGCATGTATATATAGGTATACCGATTGGGGAGGGAAGTTGTGAGGTTTGGGGTGGAAATTGGTGGATGGCTTTTTAGTTTTTAGTATGAATGTGGTCACTTTTATGGAAGTAGGTAGATTCTTTTATTTTCTTTCTACTCCTTGTTTTTGTTAAGAAATTGGTTTTTATTTTAGAATCATTTATGAATACCAAAATTTATGATTGTAACTGATGTTAAATTTTGAGATCAGAAATATGAAAGGGCGTAATAACGAACACTGTACTTAACGCTATCGAAAATAGACAGAAGCATAATAGATACAATTTATTCAAGAACAATAGAAAAACTAACATATTAAATTTTCATTGAAACTTAAGTAATGTTCAGATATTTTAAATTCAAATAGCTGGCGTTTTCGCGCCTCCATTCACCAGTCAATCATATTGAGTTTCTTCCTGTCATCACATTTTTAAAAAAGGAAATCGGGTTCAGGTTTCCAATATTCAGTGGTCTCATATTACATTAATGGCAATATAACAAGAGGTACTTGTATAATATTCAATATAAATAAAGAATGAAAAGTCGATTTCTGGCTGAAATATGTACATTTGATTGAAAGTTATTCGGAGATAAATATTTTTATTCAATATTGCACTGGCCTCTTATTACATTGCCGACAATGTAGTGGCAGTCTACTGTACATACAGAAATAGTGAAATTTTGTATAAAATTTGTAGTTTTTGCCACTTAATTTTTTTCAGTTTCTAGAGTATAGAATAAAGACCAGTGAAGCAACAATTTAATTTTTGAGTTCATTTTAACTGCTATTGTTATTGTTTACTGTTTGCCGTTACGTTTTGCTGGTATATTATTTTTGCTTTACTTGTTTCTATAGTTTTGTTTTGGCTTTTGATATTATAAAAGAGAATAGATTTTGCAGAGGCTTTTGAATTTTATAACGAGAATGAAATGCAAGATTTTCTTGCTTGTACTTTGTTAGGAATTCAATAATAGTATTTTATTGTTTGTTGAAATAATAATGTGCATGGATATACTGTTTTTGGATATATTTTCTATTGAATAATTCCCGTTCTTTCAAAGTTTTGCGGAGTAATCCCGCCAAGGTTAATTAGGAAGTATGCGTAAAGAACCGGATTGTTCAGTTTCGGTTCTCCAACAATAAATTGGTTTAACGTTAGTGTGTCAAAAACGAAAAACGGAATTATCCGGTTTTGCTCGGACTCTTCTCAAACAATCCAAGTCATGCTCATGATACAAAATGCTATATAATGCTACCTACATAATGAAGTAGGAAATTAAACTATTAGTAGTAGGAATTAGAGAAATCATGAGTGGAATTTAAAATTTCATGGATTCTCGTTATACCGTAATCGTGTACGTCATAGGTATTATCACACTATTTTCACACTATTTTAAAATGCAGCAAAAATACCTACATCTTTGTAAGAATTCTTTTTACACATTGATTCAGTAAAATATTCACTCTTTTTGCGATAAAATATAAACGACATTTTTTTCGAGTAACTCTAACTGTTTTACTTCCAATAACGAGTGAAATTCACTCTTTATTTCCTGTGTAAATAACTCACTCAAAACTCACTGATCATTCAATTTCTCCCCTAAACACCCAATCAAATCAATCCTCCACAAAACTTCAAAATTCAAATCAAGCCTCCCCTCCTAAAGCCCAAAATAACTCACTACACTGTTTCCCCCTTTAACCTACACCGTAAATAATTCACCGCCTCCCACTCCGTAATTCATTAAAAAAAATAAAGAAGAATCTTAACCGCCTTCTCGCACGATGAATGAACAAGAAGAAGAATAAGCAAGTGCAAAGGGCAGCACATGCCGGCAACGGCAGTTAATGCAACAAGGCTCTCCTTTTCCCGTCGTGTGCGCGCGTGCCATGCTCCCCCCATTTTTTTTTCTTTTCCTAAATATAGGGGATTCGCCATGCGCCGGGAATGCCTCGTATTCTCACGCAGTCGGAAAAGGAGGAGGGCTTGAAATTATGATTTTTCTTCTTTCTTTTTGACCTAGAAAGAGTGTTGGTTTTCTGGATTGTGAATGAACCCGTATGATTTGGGTAGGGAAATTTTAGGGATTATTGACGGCGGTTGTGGATTGTTTAATGAATGTTAAGTATGCTGGTGTGGATTGGTGGAGATTTGTATTGTACGGTGTTAATAAATTAGATTTTATGACTAATTTTTGGTCTGTCGTTTAATACATAATGATATAACATTTACTGTGATTAGTAAAAGTTAGTTAAAAATCATTTTGATGTACTAATTGAATATTATCAATATGTTTCGTAAACATGTGTACCGAAAATTCAACCTCCTACTGTTATTTTATTACTAAACATTAATTTCAGAAAAGTGTATTCGCTCTTTCGTTAATTTCGTTTTTAAATAAAGAACACCTAAGGTTACTTTTAGATTAAACTGATCGATAAGTGGAATAATTACTAAGTATAGGAACATTTTTTGCATTTTTGTATACCGTAACATAGAATTTTTGTTTTCCTGAAACGCAGAACTGTGTAATCGTCTCTCGTCATTAATTGATCACTTACAAATTGCGCGATTGTGGGCGCGTTTATCAGAACAATTACGGAATATAGTTCGTACGAAACGAAACAGATAAGGGGCTGAAAAAAAGTACGTTCTTATCTCTATATGCGGAATATTAAAATAATTGCACGAGCGCACAAGGTAAATATTTGCCTGCGCGTGGCAAAAAATAAATAGACGAGTCTGTTATTTGTATAGGTTTATATCACGCAATGAAATAAAATAACGAATTTATATTACATTCCATTTGATATTTATGTGCCTTGAAAATATTACTAATTTAAAAACTGTTACTTTCAATGTTGTTTTGAAAGGCATGTACTTTTTATACTATACATTTCTAAACTTTGAAATATTTAAAAGTCTTGTCCATTTTTGCAAGATAGAATGATACACGTATTCTTAAATCATCAACAGATGACTGATTAGTATGTAACGTATTTTATAAGAATTAGGTCATAAGCAGAATGTACGAAAACTGAATGGAAATTAATGCATTAGCCTCAAGAACATTATTTAATCATTTTGAAGCACACTGAGAACAATCATATACCAAACGTTTCTAATTATGTAACGAAAATTATCATTTTTATTTATGCATTGGGGACATACTAATTTTTCCATAAAAATGACTATATTTATAACAAAACTTGTGACGTCTAAAGTAAACATATATTGTATAAAAATAAGTATTTCTATTGAATGTATATTAACAGACGTACCTAGTATTGTTTTTAAATTAGAAAAGGTGTATTTATTGCTCGCCACCAGCCAAATCATTCTCTTGCAGACTATAGAAAGATCCAATCTCTTGAAACGGATAAGTATACTGTTTTAGTTACAATATTAAAGAACCCTTCGTCGAAGATATTGTGAATATTCCAATCCTGACTAAAACAGTACATCTATCCGCTTCTGGAGATTGAATCTTTCTATAATATAGCCTGCAAGAGAATGATTTGGCTCGTGGCGATCAATAAATTCATCTTTTCTAAATTAATAATGTAGTAAATTGTAATTTCTAAAGTAAACATTTATTCCATAAAAAGAAGTATTTCTCTTGAATATATATTAACAGCCGAATACCTAGTATCATTTTTACCACATAATTATTCTCAGTGTCTATAAGTTTCAATCATTCGATATTTTTCCGTTAACATGCAAAACCAAAAAATCCCTCAAAACAATGTGTATTTTTGTGAACTAAACGCGCCCAAAATTAAAAAATCTAACAGTAAAGTGTCTAATCATTTGAGATTTAACTCGGCGTTGTGATTTTCTTCATATATCAAAATTACACCAATTCTAATAACCAAATTTTCTACACTTAATTTACCCATAAACATGGACACTTTTAAAACATCGAATCCCAACAATCATAAAAATAAATGCTTGTTCACTATAAAAACAACATCTAGAACCCAGTTCTCATTTTACTGTCCCCTCGCTAAAGCAGCTGTACATATTTACCCAATTTCATCCTAAACCACGTCAATTAACGATACTGCATCTCTCCAGCTTCCAGTCCTAAATCACAATCTCAACAGCCCTCCTCGGCCAATTAATAATCATCCGCTGATCGATACCTTTTACTCCCCCGATCAAAAACCGGCTCTCCTCCTCCCCTCGCATAATATGATTCACTCCTCTCTCCTCTCCTCGCAAAAACACCACTACACGCACGCAGCGCGTGCAGACGACGCCGCGCCGCTCCCAAAAGCCCGACTCCCGGCTCTTTCGGCGGAAAATAAAGCAAAGAGGAAGCACAGAAGCTAAAGAGAGCCCGTGAACGCGCATTTTAGACCGCCGAGCGAAATGAAAAAAAAAAGAAGGCGTGTGTAACGCGGAAAAGGGCAGAGCAGCGCCGTGTACGTGTGTGGACGTACGCGCGGACGTGCGCGTGTGTTGGGTATATAGGAGTGAATCGATCCGTCCTTCTCGGCAGCGAGGAGACGAGACACTCGGGAACTGGCGGCGGCGGCGGCGTTCTAACCTACAAAAATGCACTGCTAGGGACTATACAGCGATGAATTTATTTATTTGTTTATTTTGCAATTTTATAAAATATCTACCGTGTAGCAAATAAGGGAGAATATGCAATAATATCCACCTTATTCATTCAAACTGAGCAATCATAAAATTATTCTTGTATTTGTGCATTTTTCGTTCCATTAGTCACGCGTTATTTATACTTTTTTTATTCACAAAGATATACCCGGAATTCCCTAACAATCTTCTTTTTTTTTATTTCCAAAGTATAGTACATGATTTCATGTCTCCCGGCGGTGCGAAAAAAACCTATTTCCGGACCAGGGGAATCGTCTATTTTTAAGCCGCGCATCCAGCCTTTGCAACCGGATCCTCGCGAATTTCGCACGAAGCAGCGACTGAATTATTTCCTCTGCCACTTTCCCTCCCCCGAACACTCAATTTTTCAGTTATACGAACGTCATTAACATTCCGCTCCCGCCGAACGGTATATATACACACCGTCATGTGTACAAAGTCTCCCCGTACAACATACAACACACGCACACACCTCGAGTCGTACCAACCCGCGCACACATACACAGTTTCAGGACGAGACGATCGCCGTTGCTCCGTTCCGCTCGTTCCCATTCCCAATTCACGCGCCCGCGCGCGCGGATACATCTAGCTTCTAGCCTCCCTCCTAACCTCAAAAATTCGCGAACGGAATCCCACCCTCCTCTCTCGAAAAAAAACACACACACTACACCCACTCGATACACCGTACAAAGCAGCGAACACCGTACAACCCCACTTTTCCAAGCGGAATCTAAATTCACGACGTAGGAAGGAAGGTGTCGCTCGCTCGAGGGGAGAAAAAAAAAGAGACTACACCCACCTGCTCGTGTGTCCGGCGTTCCGCTCGTTCCTTAACCTCCGGCCGCGGCTGTGTGGCCCCGTTCTTCTTTCTCCTCTCCTCGTGCAATATTCTACACCTTGGGCGCACCTCGTGCGTGTGTGTGTCTATGTACCGCGCGTCGCGTGTCACCTGAGCGATCGCATCAAGCGCCCCTGCACTCCGGTCAAGATAAACGAAAAGAACCAAAATAATAATAATAATAAATAAAGAAAAAACTGCCACTGGCGCTCTCCTCGAGCTTCTTATGCCCTCGATCCGTTGGCTCTTTGGCGAATGCCGACAAGCGTCGTCTGCTACGGGCCGCAGACTTCTCTCCTTTTTCTTGCTTCTTGCTTCTTGCAATACACACGCACAGGCGCGCACACACCGGCGGAAAAGAAAATGCCGGCGATTCTCCGTGTCTGTCCGTCCGTCCGTCTATCTATCTATCTATCTCCGTACGTCTCACTCACTCCTGATGATTCCGATTCTTCTTATTCCGGTGAATCCCCGCGGGGGGCTTGGTTTTCAACTTTCCGCCGCTGTTCTTATGGAGAGAAAAAAATACTACTCAGTGGAGTCGTGTCTTAGCCGTCCGCGCGTCAGCCGCTGCCGCGTGCCCTCGTGTATACACATGCACGGTTTCCTTGGTTCCCCCCCCGACGACGACGAGGACGAGAGAGAGAGAGAGAGAGAGAGAGAGAGAGAGAGAGAGAGAGAGAGAGAGAGAGACTGATGCCGCTGTGTGTGTCCGGGGCGCCCGCCGCCTCGCGCTTCGATCGCGCGGCCGCCGCTCTGATGCGGGAACGAGGGAATATTATGCACGGAGAAAGAGAAAAAAAAAGAAGCCCCCACGTATGTATAGATAGACGCTCGCTCTCGCAGAATTCCAGAGAGCGAATAAAAAGAGCGGAATATACACGCAGGATGAAAAAAAAAGGCGCGCACTTTTTGAATCTGTGTTATATGTATAAAACTGTGGAAAGGATGTGTGCGAGTGTAGCCGGCTGCTGGTGGTTGAGAACTACGACGACGGTGCGTGTGGTATACTACTTGTTGTGTGTTACCCTTGCACGCGGTCGCGCTCGACTGGCGGTCCCCGCCTTTTAGCGCGGCACTACTATCCGCCCGATTCTCGTGCCGCCGACGAGAGCGTGGGTATAAGGCTGTCTCGCTCTGTTCTACAGTCGCCGAGCTGCGTGAGTGTCTGCGGGCGGCAAGCGTTCGCGGGAATCTCTCCCCTCTCCTGGGAGCTTCGTGGGTTAGGTTAAAGGTGGGTTTACGATGGTGGCTGGGATAGGCGGAGAGGTGAGGATGGGAAATTGAGTTTCTTTGTGGTGGTTTGGAGGGAAGTGGAAATTAACTTGTGTTTTGGGATAGGTGAGACGTGGAATGTGGATGTGTATGGTGGAAAACTTTAGGTGATGAGTTCAAGGTTTTATGTATAATTTTACTTATTTTTTTACTGTTTTGATCGATTCTTTTTTTAATTGAAATTGGTAAGTAGTATTTATAAACAATTGACTAATTATGTAAATAGATATAATGATAAGCTAAATATTAATATAACAATAAATGATTAAAAAAAATTATTTTTACTTTTATTTCAGGTAAGTAAACTATACCACATGCAGAGAGAGTATAGATATATCGATAAAGGTATGGATATATTATTCTTTTAATTTATTCACTTTATTCGCTAAAAGAAAAATGTAGTAAATTCAAATATATATTATTTATTTCAGTGCATTTAATCTAGTCTAAAAAGCTAGTAAACATTCATTAGTTATAATAATGATAAAGCCAACGCAAATAAATGTTTACTAAAACATTTAGTTGAATTTATGAAATCTTTTTTTTACGGAGTTTTGTCAAACAAAATTTTATTTGATTTAACCTCGTAGTAAAATTAAATGCATGCATGTGACATCTCAAAAATGTATAAATACTTAACCGATTCTAATAAGCGTGTAGGATATGTGTTATTTGGTATGAAATACCAAAGGTAGAAAACTACTTTTTATAAAAGCGGTTCACGATTTCCTAAACTTGTAAGTAGTTCAGATATTACCTATTGCTCAAAGTATTCATTGCATATTTTGGGACATTCCTCTCTTTATTTCAATGATAAACCTCATGATAAACGATTAACCGGGTAAAACTGGGTACCAAAAGATGTTATGAATAATATTTATTAATTTGGAGAATTCCACGTAATTATTTTTTAAACGTTGATTCATGTAGTAGTATACGTATATACGCTATACATTTAAAAAATGTAAAAACACGAGCATCCATGGGAGATTGCTAATTGTTTCAAGTGATCTAACTTAATTCCCCAAATTACCAACTGAACCATACATTATTGACCTTAAATACGAACAAGATAAATCTTAATTAACTTCATTTACTTCATTCACATTGAGAAATAATGGACCTTTGTACCGCTTTGTATGTACACTCGACGGTATACTTATTCTGATCCAATTTTTTTTAATCATGTCATCTTATTTGTTAATTTCTGGGAATCGGACAATCTCATTGGAGCATTTTAAAAACGTTCGATCGGAATATATCCACGTCGAGTGTACATAGACTCATACGAACTTTCAGACGTCTACAACCAACGTCACCCAAAGATGTTTTGAATACATTTTTTTAAAAGAGTTTTATCCAAATTTCATTTAATATAAGTTTACACGTTTTATCTAAATTTATCAATAAATAGACCTGAGAGTCATATTTAATACTAATTGTTGTATAAACATCAACTGCACAAAATATTTAACTAATTATTCATTGAATAAGTTTATAAGGTGCCATTAGTTTTGATGTCTGAAATTCCGCATAAAAATTCAGTATTATTCAGTCAATTGCATGGGACTATGGGAGTTTGGATTTTGTCGACAAATAACTATTTTTATAATCACATTTAGTCTCTAGGTCTGTAAAATTAAAAGCGATAAATCTGAATTTATAATTGTCTTGAAACTTCCTTAAATTATCAGTTAAAAGATTACACTCAACTACGATACAAAGTGTCGGAACGTTAAGCATACATATTACAATTTTTTTTTTTCTAAGCAATAAAAGAATAATAAGAATAATAACACTCGACCACTCGCCGGTAAGATATACGCGTCGAACGTTCTTTGAAATGCTCCAATGAGATTTCCCGATGTACAGGAATTAACCAACAAGGTCGCCCTATTTCAAAAACCTTCGTTGCGAATATCTTACCGGCGAGTTTACGCATACACTCCGATCGAATATTTAAAAAAAGCTGTCACCTTATTGGTTAAGTCCTATGCATCTGGCAATCTCATTGTATCATTTAAAAAACGTTCGCTCTAAATATCCGAACGTCGAGTGCAAACGCCAACCACACTGTACAAAATCATTGTGGAATTTTACTACTCGTTTCGTACTTTTACGACTGTGAGTGACGTAAAAACATTGGAATTGTATTATTACCAAAATTGGTAAGTTTACCACTTTGGAAATGGGTCGGTTTGTTACCTACTTTGGATATGGTGATTTTACCAACGGAAACGGTGTAATAATTCCTCAATAGTAGTAGTAAAATTCACACATGTATAGTAAAAGTACCACATACAGAACGTTTGCGCTGACACCATCTTGGACGCAGGAGAAACTGTCAGTTAGCTTCCGAAGTATTTTGTACGACAAAACAGAAATTAAAGCTAGAGACAGTCTATAGGCTGTTGAATAAAGTATAAGATAGTAATTAAATACACCGTTTAAGAGTGACAAAGTGTTTCGAAATTTCTAATTGTCTGCATAGCCAGACTAAAATGGCCAAAAGGCATTGAATTTGTGAAGTGAAGTAAAAAAAATTTCAATTCTCTAGCGTCTGAACCCGTAAACATGTTCAAGTAGTTTATTAAAAAATACTAAAAGTATACATTACTAAAATGAAGCCGTATACCGCTTAATCACTGTTTTATCGGCATTCGAGTTATTATTAATATTTATACATTTCTAGACTTTCTGGAATTTTTGGAATCATTGCCAAACATATTTTCTTTTTTACCACTTATCGTTTTGTAGCTGTATTGCTTTTGTAACTGGTATAAAAATTAAGAAAAGTTATGAAATAAGTATTATTAAAAATGTACGTAAAATTTCTATTCTTAATCTAAATTTCACCATGCTCATTGAAATTTTACTATTCGGGTGGTAAAATTACTACTTCGGTAATGAATTCCTACTCCTAAAATTACTACCCTCCGTATGGTAATTTTATTTCCGTACGGTAATTTTACTACCCTATGGTAATTTTAGTAGTGTTTCGGAAAATGTACTACTTTGGAAATAGGTCGGTTTGTTACCTACTTCCGATGTGGTCATTTTACTACTCAGTTTTTTTACAGTGCAACGATTCGAATCACAAAAAGCCCCCTTTTACCCAAAGCACCCACTGTACAACCGGCATTAACCTCTCCGTCCACCACCACCACTCTCCCTCCTCCCCCCTCTCTCCGTCGCATTCCCATCCCATACGTCCATCTCACTTCCTCCGACTCGCGCGCGTGAATCTCGCTTCTCTGCGCCTGCACACCGAGAGCTTGGACTCGTCGTCCCCTCCCCTCTCTTCCCTCTGCTCGATTCACCTAGACGAGCGCGCGCGCGCGCGCACATAACAGACTTTGAAATGAGCCTCGCGCAGAGCCGAGCAGCTAATGAACGACGCGCACGGAAGGAGATGTTCGCGGGAGCGTGTGTGTCGTTATATTGTGGAGACGAGAATGGGGTGTTTAAATGTAGTGTGGAGGGATTTGTTGAAAGTTTTGTGGGTGGGGTGGGGGTTTTTAAGGGGTTCGAAGAGGTTTTGAGTTAGGTTGATGTGCGTTTTTGAACGTGATGATTATTCGTGAATTTTGCGATAGTTGGGTTACAAAAAAGCGCTGATTCTGTGGCTTGCCGGCGTAACCGAATAAGTCAACTTTTTATGCTTTGATGATAGCAAGGTTTAAAGTTTTTATTTTCCATTTAGAGTAATATTGATAGAAAATTATAAATAGTAGATATGGACACTTTTTATACTTCCCTCAATTTTTGCATGATTATCTGAAAATATACTATGTAAGGATAATAAACTCGATTAAAACTCAATTTTAAAAAAGGGATTTATTCGGTTATGTCCGGTAGCTACGGAATTTACGTGACAAAGGATTTTACAATATTTTTTTGTATTTCGTTGTATCAATTTGTAAAAAGATTTTGATTGTTTTTTAAATTTGTTCAAAAAATTGCCAAATAGAGTGTATTTTTTAAATGAAGAAGTGCTCACAGTCTGCGTTTAAAAAAATTATAAAAAAGATTACATTTTCAGCTTTAATTCTTCATAATGTAATGATAATTGAAAAGAAAAACGATTAAGTTTTCGAGATAAGCATATAGCGTTCATTGACCTTCAAGAGTGTATACAACTCTTATGATAATTTGTTATGTGAAAATGTATAAAACATAAACAACGTAACAAAAATTAAAAAATCACGAAAAATTATTCGCGTAATCAGATCAAAATCAATAAAATATTTTAATAAAAAAGGGATCTGGAGACCGCAGTTATACCATTTTTTTAATTCGTGGTAATGAGTAATAACAGATGTTTTTCTTATACTGGGTTGAATATTTTGGTATTTGAGAGATAAGCGAATGACCGAAGAAGGAAAAAGTAGACTCGGATGAATATTTTAGTATTTGAGAGATAAGTGAATGACCGAAAGAGAAAAAAGTAGAATTTGAAAATGATAAATAACATTTTTCTGATTCCTGTTTTATATGCATGAAGCACGTTTCTCATTGATTGTAATTATTATAATATTTGTAATAAAAAAATTACGCATTGTTTGACGTAATTGGTTTACTTTGAACATTTCAACGTGTCTTAATTCTTATACATTTTTTGGTTGGAGAATTATCAATCGTAAATTTTCGTGAATTTTCAAAAGGTAGATAAAATTGAATATTTTATAACCGTGTGCTCTCAATGTTAAACAATGATTTAGTGATGCCGTCATACGTACTTCAAAATTTAAAACACAGTACAATGATAAAATTATCTTGCACATACGTTAATTTAATAAAAAATAACTGAAAACTGATCAAGTTAAAATAGACAAGAGATTTTGACCACAATTAGCTGCTAAAATAGGCGTGGTTCCTACTAATCTCTGGCTGTACATACGTCCTTAAAAATATTTTTCTATGACATGTGACATTTGCCTATCCCATGGTTTGATAAATATTTGATAAGTATTGGTCCGCGAAACATTTTCGGATACTTTTTTTTGTATATTATTAACTTATAAGTTGAGAATATGTGTTTCGAATCCTGGAATATCCTAAAATTTAAAATATACAAGCTAGATATATATGTAATATATTTAATGAATAATGACACAACAATATAAAAAAGACGAATTATGAAAAGAAGTTTAATGTTATATTTTACTATTTTAGTTTAAGAAAGTAGATTTTCTAGTGTGATGTGAAAACGATTTTTCTAAAATAATGCATATTTAATGGAAATATAATATACCGGTATACTACTTTAAAATTAACAATAAATTATTGGCTATATATTTTTAGGTGAAAATAAAGTCTACATCATAATATGTTACTTGTTTCGTTTTACATAATTAAATATTTTTTAATAAAACTTAGTAAAATTTTTTTTTAGTTTTGAATGTCGTTTGATCTTCTTGAATGGCCATACTACAAACTTGTATATTTATTCATATACCGCACTCATTTGAGGTTTGACCACATAATTAGGTTATGAGTGTGCGAATTTGAAAAACAAAATTATTGACCAAAGTTACAGCCTATATAAGCCTGAATCCTTCTATCTTTTAAAAACTGTAACATAAAATATGTCTCAAATAGGCTGTAACTCTGCTCAATAAGAATTAGGTCCCCTTAATAAAAGAACCTATATTCCCAAAAATTCTGAGACACGTATTATCCCACACTTTATAATCCCAAAACATCTTCTAAACTTTCAAAATACTCCAGAACTCTCAACCTGTACACACTCTTCCACTTAAATTCAACCAATAACCCCCAGGCGATGCGCCCTAAAATCCACCAAAATCTCAGATTTCAAAATCTTCGTCCTCATCAATCCTCACTCATCCAGATCTCGAAATAACGAAGTCCCTCAAAGCTTTCACGCAAACAGGAAATCCCTCGCCTTACCCTCTGTGATCCATATTCGCTCGAATCGAGGCTTCGCGCTTTGGTAGCACTCCGCTGTAAGCCGGCTAATGAGGGGGAGGGCAGTGACGCGACGACGGAATTGAAAGGCACGAAGCGCGCGCGAGCCGCAGGACACAAAAGGTACGTAATGCGCGCGCGCGCGTGTGCATATAATACACATGCAGGAGTCGACGAGGGGCCTATGCGCTCGTAATTGCAAGGTCGAAAGCCATGTGCGAACGCGTTATCTCGTTGGTGTTTCAAGGTGGCTTTT
The DNA here is from genome assembly GCA_949152435.1 of Gastracanthus pulcherrimus. Lineage (NCBI taxonomy): Eukaryota > Metazoa > Arthropoda > Insecta > Hymenoptera > Pteromalidae > Gastracanthus > Gastracanthus pulcherrimus. The sequence goes on from OX424575.1 coordinate 8,131,411, forward strand.
CTTTTTGCATAATTTTTTTCTTTTTTGGATGAATCGGTGGTATCGCGAGACAATGGGTTTGCGTTATAAAGTATAGTCGATGTGGGATATTGAGTGTTGTGTATGTGAATGAGATTGAGTTTTTGGAAGTGTTGGGGTGTATGTGTGACTGCGTCTGGATTCAGGTTTTATTCTGTATTTCAAGGTCGTACGAGAAATGCTCTACCGGTTATAAGTGATAAATGGTGAGTATTTAGTTTCGGGATCGAATTTTACAGTTTTGCGTCATTTGGTATTGACGTACTTTCGAAATTTTATGATCTTTCCTGTTCGTATGAGGAATTGTGACTTAATTTATTGAAGTTACTTTGAATAATGAAGAGATGTGGTATATATTAAGCACAATGAATTTATTTTAGTATTGTAAAACTGTGCTGATATATAACTAAAATGTCATTTTTTACTGTCGAATCATGATTTAGAAATGTTTATTGAAATTTCATAACTTTCAATAACGGCAAAGATAAGGATGTTAATAAAAAGATTGTTAATTCTTCAAGATCCTGCCAGAATAAAACAATTAGTGCAATTAGCTAACTAAGAAATTGTATAAAAATGCACATTAAACAGTTCGGTCGTCCTGATTTTTTAATTAATTGAATGTAAACAAATAACATATTAATTTATTAGTTTTAGTATTCTTATACAAGTATCCATTGATAGAACTTAAGGGGATGTCGGAGCCCCGCCCCCCTTTTGCTGTCCGACCTATTTTGTATTTCCAATTGTTTGTAAAAACTACAAGTACGACTGACTTTATCTTGTACAGATCGGTTCATTATAGTAAGCACTACGGTGCTCAGCTCTAAATCTTACTGTAAAATTACATTAAAAGAAGTTATTAGCAAAAGTTTGGTATGATTACAATTTTGAGGTTAAGTTTCAATGCGTAAACACCCTATTGTATTTCCAATTAATCAGAAAAATAACTCATCAGATCAACTTTATCTTGCATGCAAAAGCTTTATTATAAAAGCACTACGGTGCTCTGCTCTTAAGGTTTCCCTGCATTCTATATTTTAAAAGTAATCACTAAAAGAAAATACACGATTTTAGCTCCGGCATCCCCTTAAATAAGTGTCTCAAATAATAGTTTCCTTCCTAAATTACATTTACATCTTTACCAATTTGGCAGCATCATTTTGAATTTTACGGTACAATATAAAATATACACGAGCTTGAAAGACCTTGTACGGATACGCTGCTCTCGGCTGCAAATGTTTATTCATTAGTTATCACATGTGTTTTCTTTAATGTTGTTTTGTTAGGAATCCTAATCGGCGTATCAAATAAAACACAGTTACTCGTAATCAAGGATATATAGTGTATATTATCGGAAAATCTTATCGCGTCGCGTGTCTCTGTCCAAATGTCTCAGTCTCGGCGCTCCCGATCCTTTTTATCTCTCCTCCAAAGTCAAATTAAAATTCAAATTTCGCGCCAAAAAATTACCGACTGAGAAACAACTTTTTTAACTGTAATTAAATATAGAAACCGAATTAAGCAAAACGACGAGATGTGTGCCCTCCGTTGTGTTATGATCCACCATTTTACAAATTTTCAAGTTAAAATTTGAATACCGCGACGATTAAAGTTTGATAAATGCCTCTATATCACTTCGTTCAAAATTTATTGGTCGAGCTATTGAAATTTTCACTTGAAAATGTGTAAGAGGATAGATTATAAAACAATGGTGGGCAAGTATCTCGTCATTTTGCTTAATTCACTTTCTATCTTTAATTATAGCTAAAATAGTTGTTTCTCAGTCGGTAATTTTTTGGCGCGAAATTTGAATTTTAATTTGACTTTGGTACCCCCATAAGAGGCCGCACGCAGTGTTTCGGCCATTCAGGGCTGCTGGGAAGGGGATGATGATCGGCGCCCCAAGTCACTCCGAGTCCCTCCCCCTCTTTAACCGTGACGCTCGCAAATTTCCCGGAATCCTTCCGTTCTTGAATGTATAACATTCCCTGCAGTTTTATATTTTCTAGTGCATCTTCTTAATCAATGAATTTTATAGATATTCTAAATGTAATATTTAGTTTCTTAATATTCAAGCGATTTGATTTAAAAAAAGCTTTAATTGATAAATTTGACTTAAACGTAAACGCAAATATAGGTAGATTTCGAGAATTTTCGAGTCACGTAATTTCATATCTTGGTATACAATTTTAATTTGGAAATATTTAAACAGTATTCCTATAATATTCATAAAATATTCACTTAAAATATTTTTCTCACTTATCTGTAGAATTTTACCTGAAGTTTAATTTCAGAAATAAAAGAAACATTACATTTCTTCCTCATTCGTATGCAGGTGATACCATTATGAAATTTGACGTCAGCGAGTCGTAAAAAATCATTTAGTTGGTTAATGTTTCATATGAAAAATTCTAATGTTTTGTATGTTCAATATAACAGGGTCATTATAAACGAAAAATTCCAGTCGTTACATTGTTTTGAAAACAAGAAATTTAATGATATGCCTACAAGCTTATTATACGTCAGAGTAATTAATTCCCCCGCGTATTAGAAATCTCGTTTAGCCGCATCACAGACGTCAAAACGATCCGCCGCTACGATAAAGAACGTATAATTCTGCGTTTATTCTTGTTCCTTATTGTGCAGTTATAGCAGCAGTATCTTTAATATTCATCAAGCATGTTTGGATTAAGAAGCTCGATACGTAAAATGCATTCTGATCTAGTTCGTAAAAGTTATGTACTTTGTTTTGAGTTGATAAATACATTATAGCAAACATTAGATGATCGTTTTTTATCCTCCGTTTTTATATCGCATCAATATATAATTTAATAAGATATGAATCACTACTAACTCCGTTTACATATTCAAGGTGAAAATTAATATTATACCAATACTAATCTGAATTTTAATAGTCGAAAATATATCAGAAGCATTTCAGGTCAAGTACCCAACCTGAAAACCAAATCATGAAATTAGCGAATTTGACTTTCAATGTATACGTACCTTAAGAGGTATGTGAGAAAATGTTATCAAGCATGCTTTCTATAGTTTTTTCCATTAGCTTTGTAATAATAATAAGCATTGATGTTTTAAAATTTTTTATCTATATCAACACACAAGGTCAATTTTTTGGTAAAAAATAATGACAAGGATCCCCCTTAACTTTGAAATAAAATAAATATAAAATTGTTTCTGTCTTTTCCAGGTCGCATTATTATTTTTTTTAATATTTGCAACGTCTACATTCATTTCTCCAAACCGACAGCAGCGTCAGCGCACACTTACACACACTCGCACGCATACGCAAAATCCAAAGAGAAAACGATGAACCCACTCCGTTTAATAATGCACTTGTTTGCCCGAACAAACGCGCGCGCGTTTGACAAAAAGAACGCGTGCATTCGCCTAGAGAAGAATTTGCAGTGTTCGCACATTACATCTCTTTTTGCGCACGTCGACGTCCGGGCGAGCGCGATGAAATTAAATTTTCAAAAACGCGACGCGCTCTGCTTGCGAATCTCTGCATAATCTTTCGCGCTACTCTCACAGTAAGTATACGGTTTTTTTCTTTAGTGGTAATGAGAACTTGCGGTTATTTTTTTGGTTTTTGTGTAGTTTTTTGGCGGTCGAGGAGGTTTTGTGTCCGCCATATGGATAGACAAATATATTGATTTTCGTTGTGGAAAAATGTTTCTTTAACGATTTTGTGTTATTGGAGGAATAGATCTGTGTTGATAGAATTTTTTTGAGATTTAAATGCAATAATGTATTTTATTCTCGACTCAATTGTAATGGCCACATTATTAACCTTAAAAGCGGGACAAAAGAAGTATAAAATTCCCGCAAATTTACTTTTTTCCCGCAAATGAATTTTTGTTTTTTAATTATTTTTCTCTATATTAGTATACATTTTCAATAAATTCTAGTTCTTACCCGAAATCACTCTTTTTAAGTCAATAAAGTGACCACAGTTAAGTCGAGAATAAAGTTATATATTCATACGAGAATAAAGTCGAGTATTCCATCGAGTGATTACTGCCCTCTGGAATAATCTTCGACTATATTCCCTTGTTACATAATGTACTATTTTCTAACTCATTTACCTCCTAGAGAAACAAATGAAATTATGAAATCTCTTAAAAATTTGACGAGAGATTCATAGTGTGAATTTGGAGAGATAAAATGCATTATTTTCGAAAAATTTAGTTCAGAGAGTGTCAACCATTCAAATTTTCCGCCGGAATTCCTAACCTCAAATCTTTGACCGAGGTATGAACAATTGATTACAATTAATAAATAAACCGAATTATGAAAAACAAAGACATTATTGCCCTTCCTTTTGTAAAATTTTGTAACATATATAAATGGCATTGAAACGAAATTTCGGATAACCTTCTGTAGATCTCTGTTTTATCATGAAATTTCAATTCAATGCCATTGATGTAAGCCGCAAAATTTTTGCTTGACAATTTGCACAGTGGTAGATAATTACAAAATGAAGGTCAATGACATCTTAGTTTTTCATAATTCAATTTATTCTTTTATTTTTGTATTATAGCCAATATTTTAGAATTCCCGGGTCGGTAAGGTTGGGAAGTGAAAAATTGACTTTGACACCCCCTTAATACCAGAAAAAAGTAAGATAGACATTGGGTCGGCATTTTATACCTTGTAAATAAACTATATAATATTGCACTTAAATCCTCTATTCTCCATACGTTGCTAATATTTAATATATTAAAATTCGCATTTTGCTTTTTTAATACTTCGAGCATATACTTTTTGCCACTCTATCGGAACCCAGAAGTTGACGACTAAGGAACTGGAAGTAAATTAATCCCAACATTAGTTGGCTTGACACACATTTTCTAAATAGCTAACAAATCCGCGGGTAATCGAAGATTATTGAAAGTGAATAAGAAATGACTTATGAATAATTATTATCTATTACACACTCGACTTAGAAATTTACAGCGTACTTCGCGTGCCACTTATCACTTAGGTCTACTGCGGTTATTATTATACTCTTTTCATACTAGTGGACTCTCGATATTATATGACCGCTCGCTGGGGGTCATTTTTCACATAGCGGGCGGTCATATATCGAGAGTACATTATAAATTTAATTGTCGAGCTCAAATGAAGCGACCAATCAAACGACAATTAAAATGGCGCGATCGCTTCCCATAGAACAAATAAAAATATTATATAATAAATATTATAAATATTATAAATAAATATATTATATTTATATTGTATATTTATACATTGTAAATAATGCTTATAAACCCAAAAGAAACGTCAAACATGAAATTCACACTCTCAATTCAGTTTCTCTCCTCTTCATAATAGTATATTATTCACCAAGGGAGTAAAGTAGGCTATTAACGCCTGTGAGTGACTCGCACTAAACTCGCAGGCGTCAATAACCCTCATTGCCCCCGAGTGCAGTATACAACTTTTTCTCATGCCCGGCGTAAAGTTATTTGTGTTTAATCCCCGATTTCAGGGTCTAAAATGTCACATAACCTCACTTCTAGAAACTGCAACGCGGATGCTCGTCTCTACTTTTGCTCCCGACTAATGCCGCCTATTACGGCTTTGCATGATTTACAAAAATGCATAAATCATTTAGAAAATTGTTCATTATTGGCAATAAAGTATTTTTGAAAATTTTTCCAAGTCGAGTTTATCGAAAAAAATCATTATTTATTATGTATGCGATTTTGAATTTCGCGCGAATTACTTCGAAACGATTCCTATTGGCTAGTCGATTTCTGACGTCACGATGTTCTAATTTTGGGAATTTAGTGCGGAAAAATGATTAACGCTCCAATATCTCAAAGAAAATATTTATAAACTAAATAATATGGCACATATCCGCTATAATTTTCGATCAGGAATCCAATGCTCATATTAGATTTTGGGCTCAATATATTTTTAAGGTCCATTTAAGGGGAGATCGGAGCGAACTTTACCATTGTGACCTCCACCTCCCGCCGTATTTTTCATTATACGTCTAAAATTCACATAGTAACATCAAAATCGAGGTTGATAATATTTTGTTATTATGTAAAGAACGCCGGACAATAGCAATTTTGTTTATTAGTAGCCTCAAAAGTTTTTTATTATGAAATATTGTTACAATTGACGAATGGAAAACGGTAAAAGTGATGGTCATCTTACCGTTTCTTAGCCTTACTGATAGCTTCACCTCGCGCCGTATTTTTCATTATTTTACGAAATTGTACACGATTATATACGCTTGAAGCTTTATAAACATTTATTATTATGACAAGAACACCGGACAACCGCATTTTTGTACCATAAATGGCCACAAATTTTTATTTTTATGATATTCATTTTTCAGGTTAGGTAAAATCTGCACCAATCAGGATAGCTCCGACCTCCCATTAAGGCCCAACTTTGTTTGTTCAAATGAGAACATATCTTTTTTATTATATATTTCAATTTCTCATACTTTATTTCCAAAATTAGACCATCGTGACGTCACAAATCGACTTGCCAATAGGAATCGTTTCGAAATAATTCGCGCGAAATTCAAAGTCGCATACATAAATAATGATTTCTTTCAATAAATTCGTGTTGGAAAAATTTTGAAAAATACTTTACTGCCAATAATGAACCATTTTCTAAGAGATTTATGCATTTTTATAAATCATGCAAAGTCCTAATAGGCGGCATTAGTCGGGAGCAAAAGTATAGACGAGCATCCGCGTTGCAGTTTCTAGTATTGAGGTTATGTAACGTTTTCGACACTGACATCTCATGCCCCCGCATATACAAATCCGCGTTTAGGTACACCTGCACCGGTCCCGAAATTTCACCAACGAACCCAGATAGAGAAAGACACGTACACTCGAGAGAAAAATCGCGTCATTGACGCGATGTATCCTGGGCAAGCGCTGCTGGCGCTCCGCGCGACGGCGACGCTGGAAAGAGGTGAAATCGCTCGATTATTCATTGCGTCACACGCGGCCGCACGCGTGTTACGTGAATTATCTCGGCGCGCGCGCGCTCGAGCTACCTCCTCGTGCCACCAGTTGCCGCCGCAACGAATGTATATAGCGTGAACACCGGGAAAATCCGCACGGGATTTTCCGGTTGCACGAGGCTCGCGGAAGACGAGGTTTTTGTTCGTCTAACTGCAAGCGCTGTGAGAGATGCGAAAGAACGTTTAAGTGGTCGGATGTGATTGATTTTGGGAAATATGTTTACACTGAAAAAGAAAATGGCTAAAATCAGACAAATTTTAATTGATTCAAGAATATTATGTTTTTCAATAGTAGTAAAGAAAATTTAATTTAGTTTAAAGCAGAATTATTGTTTGAAATAAAATAGTATTTGTGCAACTAAAGAAATTATTTGAGTGAGTATCAAATCATTAATAATTTGATTGAAATAAGTATTTATTTGAATGAAGGTAATATTATGATCTCAAAGCAAATAAGATTTCTTTTGAATTTAATATATATTTCTGTAATTGAAATAATTATTTATTTCAATTAATCAAACATAATTTAGTATCAAATAATTAATAATTGAGTTAAAATAACTATTCATTTGTCTGAAGTAATTACTTACAAAAATACAAGTAATAATTAACAAAACTAATTTGGTATCAATTAAATATTTTCTAACAAACTAGTCAATTTCGTCTTTTTAAAAAATAGTTTTAATCTATGACGTAGATACTTCATTAAGTTAAAGTAAAGTAAAGGTAAAAATGTAACGGTAAAGGTAAAGTAAAGGTCAAGGTTTACGTAAAGTTTCGAAAATAAGCTCTAACAGGGTTTAGGAACCCAACCCCTAAACACGGGGTACCAGCCGGATGATACCACATGTTTAGGGAAGCCTAAACACTCTATAGTAGACTGATTTTCGAATATAAACTCCTAAGAGGATTTAGGCACTCTGGTAGGCTGATTTTGCAGTCTAACAAGCGTGTGTTTGCACCGTGACGAAGAACGACCAAATTTAGTTTCGCTTCATAGGCATACAAAAATCACGGTATCCATACATGTTTCTAGTAAGAAATGCCAGCACTTATATAGCCAAACATTGGTCGATTACTGGTAACCATGATACTATTTTATTAGTACGGCCGAGTGTTGAATGTTTACTGATTTGATAAGACCGGGCCAAGTCTAGACATCTGTATTGGCCCGATGAGATCAAAGTCTCTTTTTAGGCTATTTTTTAGCAAAATAAATTTTGAAACATGATTACAAATCGTGCGGAAGATATGCGATTTTGAATTAGCAACGCGAATTTATAACTTTATCAATGCAATTTAAATAAAGTGTCTACGTATTACTTTTACATTAATATTTTCTGTGATATATTGAATAAAACAAATATTGTGAAGTTATGGCGACCTCTTATCATTCCAGTAAATTTGCAACTCCGGCCCAGCAACGTTTGCCAGTACCGTTAAAGTCCGGCAACAGTACTTCACCAATATTGGACCATACTTGCATTCTTTCATGGGTTTGACAAAAAATACGGTGTGAAGTAGGCTTTCTTCGCCCCCGTGTGAGGTTTGCAATATTACGAGTCGAAGGCGAGCGATCATTGTCTATACCAAAAACAAAAAAATTTAGCAGTAAATACTTTTTTTCTTAGGTTCAGCATTGACTTGTCAGCTTACTAAAACTTAAAATATGGAAATTATAAAATTTTAATTTATCATCATCTTCTATCTTGTCATCCTCTATTGTTACTTTTTTCTCTGTAATAACAATAATGTCATTAATAATGAAGTTTACGTTCTTCTTCAACTATTTGTTGATAATTTTAAATTTGAGTATTTCGAGAACTGCAAAAAATTGTTTTCCGTGTGTTTCAAGGTTCGCTTACACACAATTACTTTGCCTCGATAACAAAATTGACATTAACTATTAAAAAGAGAACAAAAATTACGTAACTAGGGGAACGTGGGGTGGTATGGGTAGCAGGGTAATATGGGTATCTTTAATATTAGGTATAAAGAATACGCACTGAATAACTGCAATTTTTTAAATAATTTATAAAAGAATAATAAACGTAATTATAACAAAAAAAGTGATTTTACAAGTTAAATCAAATTTTAGAAAATATGGATTGTTATAGATCTAACAAAGTCAATTTTGAACGAACTTTGATCGACTAAAAAGATAGTTTTTCAAATATTTGGGCAACTTTTAATGGTTTCATTCAACTAATTGACTCTTTCTCTTTAATTTGCATACTTGATTTATTTTACTTTCCTTTTATAATTAAATTAATATAGCGATTTAAAAAATATAGCTTGTGAGGCGGTATGGGCAAAATGACGGGGGCGCTATGGGCATGAGAAGCGAAGTAACAAGAGCAGACGGCAGGTTCTTGCGATGTAGGTGTACAGCAATAAACTTTTGTTAGTATAAGTTAGATGTTGCAATGAAAAGTTATTTAATGTTCCTAATAAATAAGAAAACTACCTATGTGAAAAAACTCATAAATTTAAGTGTTCTGATAAATATCAAATATGTATGTTTAAAAAGCATTTTTAAATTTTATATTTTAAATAAATGTTGCAAAAGTATTTTCTATGCGTTTAATTAACCTTTCCATGAAATAAAATTAAAAATAAATTATCATCGTTAACCATTTTTAATAATAATAGTATTTACCCACGTACCCTCGTGCAAAACCCATATCACCCCACGCGTGGGGCGGTATGGGTATTTTGAGGTACCTTCGTATTATGTATTTTTACAAAAAAATAGATTATTTTTTCTGACAAAACCTTAGCGCATTTTGTTCTTGAGTTAATGTTGAACAAAATGAGCTAATATAGAACTGCCAATGCATCATAAATAAAAAAATATATCTAGCTGAAAAATTAGATGCCCATACCACCCCACGTTCCCCTACGTGTACGAGGAGAGAAACATTTACTTATTAGCTTCCTAGTAAAAATTTGTAGGTCAAATAAAAGCGAATCACAGGAAAAGGGGTTGAATGATTTCACGTGAAATGACTCACGCGTACTTTCACGCCTCATAAAAACACGCTTCCAATAATTACGCTTTACGCACTCTCCCGTTGACAGTATTAATTTACAGCGATGATTTTATTCGTCGACGAAATTGCCGAATCATTCATCCCGCAATTACCTTCAAAACTATTTAGACGAAAGCCAAACACATCGAATCCCGCACGCAACGAAAATACAGAGAACGAAAAAAAGTGCTATTACACCTCTCTATTAATTCGATGAATTCGAACTCGTTACATAATACCGACACACACACTCACGTGTATAATTGTCACGAATTACAGGTTCAGCCGCTATCGAGCATAAATACTCGATACCTGCGTTTATGTACACTTTCCCGCGACCGTTTGATTTTAACACTTACGAAAAAATGGCAACAAACTTCAGAGTTTAAGCTGATTAAATGCGCAAACAGGGCTACGCGCGCGTAATATTGTTTTATTGTTTATAGTCCGGCGCGTGTAATGATAATTTATAATAGGTATGCGTTCTTTTTTTTTCTTCTCAAAGTCATGCTTTGCCAAGCGTTAGGTGCACTTTCGCAACGCGATCATCGCGCGTTAAAGCGAACTCGCGAGAGTGTGAGTCTGTCTACGTGTGTTATTTTCACTGGGATAATGAAATTTGAAAGTGCGCGGCTGCTCTTCTGCTTGTTCTTCTCGCGTACAGTTTCTTCCAATGGTGTTACTGCTGTTTGGGAGAGCGTCGCGATGTTGGCGTCAATAAATTCGACGTTGCGCAATCGTTAATTTGTTTGTTATCGTATTTGTTTTATTTATTACGATATTTTAATAAAGGAGGTTTTATGTGTTTTGATGTACCTTTACATTTTATCCATTGACAAATTTTAAGCTTATATCACTAACAAGCAGTAAATCATATTCTATGAAACTATTAACTTTTAAAAACGAACTTTTAATGATGCTATTACTTCAATTTCTGATGCAGTACATTGGTCATCTGAGGCTTGTATTATTTGTTAGATGCTGTTCCTATGATCTTTGAATATTTTACACAAGTTAGATTAGGGGAGAGTAATACACGATGAATCAGCGTACACAATGGAAATTCTGATTTATTTTTATTTTGAAAAATTTGAAGTGTACAAATCATTCAGTTTCAATAATCATATTACGTATAACACTCCATGTCCGAATTTTGAAAATCTAAACTTAATATTAACACGTGAGAATGTATAAAAATGGATTTTTCTAGTTTACTACAAAATATCTTTTTATCTTATGAACTCAATTAATTTGTTGATACGTATTTGATGAATGCTTTACTTGATAGATAAGAATCCTTATGATTCGCTCTTTAATATTCTATGTTAAATAATGTACTGATTAACATTTATAAATTATTATATGACGATGAAATCTCTGTTAACAGTGGTTATACATACAAAGTGCACAATGTATAATATCAAAAGAGCGTGAGTTAAGTTGGTAGCACTGAAAATTTAAAAAAAGTTTTTGGCGTACTTAAATGTAACTCGTTTCTAAACTCTTAGATTGCCGTATATTCGTGGGTACGATTTCTCATTGACATTTTTCAACGTCACAGACCTCAATGCATTATTTCCAATTCAACCTGCCTTTTTACGATAAATTTTATCTTATGTTATGTTATGTTTTAATCAATACCTTATTTCCTTAAATATCAACCGAGAAAACCTATTAAAAAAGTATTATTTGTAGTAGTTTGAGACAATGATTCATTGTGTAGATGATAAGTGCAAAAAGTTCATAGTATACCATGTTTTATTAATGTTAATTGTTCTAATTCAGGAATTCTTTCAAAGCTTTTATGAATTATATAATGTTCTATAGGTAATTACGAAGGTAATTATCTATCTATATATACTTTATTTGTAAGGATATTATATTAAATACCGAATTGAGGACCTTTTGAATGTTATTATATTCAACGCGTACTACTTACCCTATACTTTTCTCAGAATCTTCAAAAATCGTCTTGGAAAATAGCCCTAAAAATAGCACAGGGTCTATTGTCTTGAGGTATTAAAATCGATTTAGAAAAAAGTTTCTCTCGATCTTCACTAAAATTTTACAGCATATTCTTTGAACCGAGGACAATAATTTAAGTCTTTATTGAATTATGTGTCATGTTTAATGTTTCAAAATGACGGTTTATTTTAATAACGTCGTGTAACAATACGGATATTAAAATATTTTGTCAAATTGGATGCATGCAAGTATATAGTTTCAAAATGACTGTCATATTGTTATCGGTCATATGACCAAAGAAGAATATTGATATTTTTTAACATAAAAATTTACATTTTCTATAAACTCTATTTAAATGGTAAGGTTATTAGATACTACATTAGAAGTTAGAAAAATACTTTATCGAATAGTCTCGTGTAACTATACAGTTGCAAAATGACATGATCACATAACTTTTGGCCATGTGACTTGAAAAAAGTATTAATTTGGACTTTTATGCAATTAAAAATTCTATTTGTTTTGTATTATTATATATTGAGATAGCGAATAGGACCTGAATTCCAATTATTCTGTATATATTGAATAGGAAACTTGCATGGGTTGATATTATGTATTTGATACAATTTTATTTTCATTATACTTACATAAATAATGACTTAAGAATAATTAAATTCTCTTTGAGAAGGCACCGTGCCAAAGAAATTGGCAGTTACGCATTGTTTTATGTGTAATTGAAATGGCTATCGAGTGACTACTCAATCGACTGCGACTTTGTAATTAAACAATTATCGTATAAGAAATAGAACTGTCTTAGGAATTTTAATATTTGTCATAAGACTTTAATGACGGTGGCGCTACAAAACGCTCCATTAAACAGCATTTTTACCCAATAATTTCTTGCAAATTTAGAAAATTAAATTTTTATTGCGTACTGGTCGATGGATCGTGGCACATTCTATGATGGCTTACATTTTTTTTATTTTTGTAAGAGGAAAATGTTATAAAATTTTTGTGAAAATAAGGAGTTACTTTTTTATTTTCTATGTAGGTGACAGTATGTCGATTCAATGGTCCAAATGAGCACATTTTTGGTACTTTTTAGGATATTTCATAAAAAAGTATCATTTTGTATAATATACGGAATTTCATGTTTAGATTCTTGGCTTTATATGGATAATTTGAGACCTAGTAGAACTATGTGCTTCTAGAAATTCGATTATACCGGGTTCCGAAAAGTAAAAAGTTTGGTAAAATTGCTCATATAGGGTAGATGTGCCGATTATTCTGGGGTAGCCGATTACTGTGCCCTAGGCTTAACTAATCCCGTATAACTAATTATTCGTTCATGAAAAAGAACATGTTATATTTTTTAATTAATCTTCAAGTGCTTCTTTATGTATAAGAACCGGAAGTATATAACGTTTTCTTTTTTAAAATTCAAAAAGGATCATTTGAAATTTGTCCTGTATGATTTTTCCATTCTTCTGGCAAATCTCAGCAAAAAACTTAAGGAAACGCTCACCGAATGACAGGTGATATAGAATAAACGAAATTGTTTTGCGATATGAAAAAAATATATTATATAAATAAAACTAGTATAGATTAGGATAAAACATTATTTAGATCATTTAATTTAATATTTTCTTTTATATTAAATAAATCTAGTAATTCAAACGAATTTAAAACCTTCCGCCATTTACTGTGCACAGTAATTGAACGAGTTTTTCTTGATGCGTTATTTACTTTACTGTGCCGCTCGTCGACAAGGCGCCTTCATCTACTATAACCTGCTCTTTACAGCACAAATGAAAAACTCTCTTGAGGAGATGTGAAAGTGAACTAATCCCTACCTTATCGGCATCACATTTATATTTTTGTTCTCTGCAATAAATAAATATTTCTAAAAAACTGCCATACTATCCCCTCTGTATTCTTACCAAGAACCTTCAGTTAAATTTTCAAAAACTTTCATTATTAACTCCCGTAGAAAAATGCGTTTGAAAATATACAACTATAGTTAAATTTTGAAACGCATTTTTCTCCGGTAGTTAATAATGAAAGTTTTTGAAAATTTAACTGAAGGTTCCTGGTAATAATTGTGGGGGATAGTATGGCGTCTTTTTAGAAATATTTATTTATTGCAGAAAAACAAAATATAAAAGTGATGCTGGTAAGGTAGGGATTATTAGTTCACTTTCACATCTCCTTAAGGAGGTCCGAAAGTTAATTCCCTGAATTACTGACCGAACCATACATTATTTACTTTATAAACTAAATTACGTATATTTAGCTAACACCCAAACTCGCTGGCCGCTGGCCCTTCTTAGAGTAGTAATATACCTCTCTACGACGTTTCAGACGACAAAAACAACGGCACCCTAAATAGTACATTTCAACACGGGTGCGAAAGTAAATTATTTGCCTCATGTGGCGTTTGTCGCTCGAGCGAAGCGAGAGTGTAAAATTACATGAGGTAAATAATCTACTGTCATCTTAAAATTCGTAGAGAGGTGTTTTATTACTCAACGAAGGACTAGCGAGTTTTGGTTTTGTCTAAATATAAGTATTTTTTTAATTATAAATAATTATTCACTACTAGGTTGGTAAAAATCAGGACGGGAAATTTGAATTCCTAATTGACTTTTGGACCTCCACAACCGATCGTAAGTATTTACTATAATTATCGATAAATCTGCTTATAAAAGTGAAAAAATATATATCTACATTATCTCGTGCATTTATAGATCAAGTTATTGAACAAAGATGGAGAAAGAAAAAAGAAGACGGCGGATGTTATATACAAAAGAAAATAAGGCTTGAGAAGTGAAAATTAAAAAAGAAAAAGATGAGGAGATAAAGCTTAAGAAAAAATTAATAGAATAACAAAAGGAAAAAGCGAAAGAAAATAAAACTAATAAAGTTCCTACAAAAAGAGTTGTCAAAAAAAAGATCATTACAAAAGTTAATATAAATATATAAATATATACAAAAGTTTATATAAATAAAAAAAAACAAATGAATCTATGCTGCATTCAAAGTTTAAAAATTATTATTATTTATAGTTACAAAATAGTATTTTTGAGTTTTATGAGTTGTATTAATTGCACGGTTTACATGCAATGTAATAAAAGTTTTGTTAATAAACGTAATAAGTACCTAATAAATTATTTACAAACAAATTCCTACCTATATTAAAATATCCTATCCTAGTTAATTTTTGTTGCTTAATTATAGCAATTTCACATTGAATTCTAACCTGCAATATTAATTTTCGGATGCACCATATTTAGAGCATAGTAATCGGTAAGAGCCACTGTATCTGGAACACAGTGTTCGGTCGGGAGGCACAGTAACTGAGACACAGTAATTGCTTTTTGGGGGTTGTTAGGGCACAGTAACTAGCTCACAAACTTTGTTTTTTGTTTCCATTAATATCATAAGAAGAAAGCTTTAAAAAGATGTGTACTCAAAAATAGGTACTCATACGATAATGATCTTAAAATGTCCAAATATATATGTCATTCAACTTATTGACTTTTGTTTTGATAATGGACATAACATATTAATAATTTTGTACACAGATTAGTTTGTATAAAGCTTGTCTAATAAACAAATTTATTAAGCAGTAAAGAAAGCTCTAAGTAGCGTAGAATAAAAATTCGATAAAATAGCTACATTGTATGAACTGAATGTATAGGAACTATGAAACAAGACAAAAAATAAATTTATTCCCAGTATTTTACTACGTATTACAGACTATTATATACACTGAAACATTTTCTTTCGCGTTACTCATAGGTCTTTCTCAAGTTATTTAAATTTAATGCCAATTTTAAATTATTATAATGGTACGTTCAACTTGCTAATTCACTGACGTGATAACTTTGATTTCGACACTTTTTTTCAATGAAAATAGCGCCAGATTTTTTCGAGCAAAATAAAAACACATGAGTCATGTTTACATCTTTGAGATACCTACCTAGCATAATTCCAAACATACGTAAAAAAATATAGCTAACGAAACAAATGGACAGAAAGTTAAATAAGAAAGAAAACCACAGCGACCTTCACAAATCACGAGAAGTTATTTCGTTGTACACCGTATCAACAACCTCCTAACATGCTTTTCTAATTCGATCGATCCCTATATGCTTACATTCATACATAGGACATCGCACTCTTTCCCATCGAGCATACACACACGCGATATACAGCGCACATCCTATGGAATATTTATGCCGGTGTGCTCTATACCTCCGGCGCGGACCTTGATTAAAAACGTCACGGAAAGCCTGTTTCTCTCGCCTGCTGCGTCTTTTCGTATATGGTAAATTGGGCATCGTTACTCATTAATTAAGCGCTTCGCCGGGCGACGCGATAGTGTTAATACAATGCAGGCGCGCGTTGTCTCACAATGGAAATTATACATCGGTTTCTCTTTCGGTAATGGGTTTCGGGTGGATTTAATGGGATTTCGAGAATCTGTAGGTATTTTCCAGCTATAGTTTTGTTTTGGGGAATTCTGTGTGCGCATTTGACAATTTTCCGCGGGTAATCCTACGATGAGTCAGATATTGGTGTGATTTCGTGAAAGTGGAATTGTTTCGGGGGTGAAAATTCAAAGCCGTTAATGACTGAAAGTTTAAAATATTGAATTCGTTTTCAAGTCTTGAGTTAAATTTGTAAATTGTCTATAAGCGATTGGAATGAGGGTAAGCACCCTAGTGTTTTTAAGTATGGCTTTTCTATCCCAATGTCTCAATCGAGTTTTTTCAACTGGAAACTCAAATAGGTGTGTCAATTTTAATGAATAAAAGCACTAACAAATGTCTCTTTTGGTTAATGTTGTTTTTGCACATGGAGGAAGCGTACGAATTTGGCCCAAAAATTGTTCAATTGTCGGGCAAAGTAGTTGTATAACTTTAAGGATGCATTTCGATATTCTTTCATTTTGAGTGTTGAAAAACTAACAATTACTTAAGTTGATGATCGACCTATAACCTTTCTTAAACATTTTTAAAATGTGCACCTAAGACTACTTCTACCAATCTGCCAATACGCCTTTTTTCGACGAAATTCATACACTTTTTCCAGACGAAAAAAGACATTAAAACAAAGAATTGGGATATTGTATGAAAAATAAATTTCGGAACCATTAGGTCTATCTGAAAGAATGTCAAAATATATTCGACACGTATTTTTTCTTTTGTGCAACCGGGCGATTATTCACCAAGATATAGCAGGTACACAAGATACAGCAGGTTGAACTGTCGAAAAGTCATGTGACGTCACGATATTATATTTTTCAAATAATATCATGACGTCACACTGTTTTTCAACCTGCTGTATCTTGGATAATAATTATCCAGTTGCAATTCTTTTTCCTTTTTGAAGCCGCTGTTTTGGAATATCATATTATAATTCTTACGCTGGAATTAAAATAAACGTATCCGAAAATATTAGGGTATATAGTTTCATTCGAATTGCTTATGCTTTTAGCATAAGTTTTTAAAATGAGCAAAAAAATTTGGACTGTCAGACGTCAATGGGTAGTTGAATCTTATACGGAAGAATTTATTAAACCAAAACTGAATATTACCTGACTTTAGACACTAAATCAGTTGAATCCTAATTATTTAAATCAACCACATTGACAGATCTGTTATTTATCAAGATACCGTACGAATACCATACATAATCTCCGTGATTCAAAAAACAGTAGTGACGTAAATGAAGAATCGAAGCGTTAATTATGATGCTTGCGCGCGGAAGGACAAGAAAATTAAGATGTACTTCTGGATTCTTCCTGATTTACAGCCTGTTTGTTATTTTCCGCGCTCAAAGCGAGACGTTGTAATTGATAACAACATCCAGAAACAACAGCGACCACACGCATTAATACCGACGCGGTGAGAAGGCACGTGCTTTCAGGTTAATTGCATAATTTGTACGATACGATAACTAATTCAGGGAATGCAATTAGGCTACCGCTGGATATATTTTTGAGGAAAATTTTTGTGTACGTAAGCACCCTTGTATTTAGCGTTTATGAAAATACATACCTGCTCTAGAATTAAATGTAAATTGTCGCGGTGTTATCTGTTTTTTTTCATTATTTTCTAATTTTCTCTTTAGCATACCTATGCTTGTCGCGTGAAAAAGTTCATACACGAAAATACTCGGCAATGACGAGGGTATTTTAATAACGAGTTCGGAATTAAATACGCGGTTTTACCAGCGTGTACGTACGTACACTTGAGGTCAGGCTTCTGTTACCCGTGATACATAATACTTATGTAACGCATCGACACTTTGACTTACTTTTTGCAGCCGACGATTTGATGGCGAGGTATCAATTAGCCAATTCTTTTAAGCAAACATTATTTATGTCGGCGATGCATCGATCAAACACTCGAATTGATAGTTCGTTTACGTCATTATGCGATTTTATGGATAGAAAAAAAGGGAAAATTTTGGTGTAAAAAAGTGTAATGGCACAGTCGACCTTGCGATTCTGCTTTTTCATCGCGTGCGTACAGGTGGTTTTACAGCTATTAATAAATCTCTATTAGCTGAAGATGACGTACCTATCATCATTTAATAAATCTTACAAATATTTGTAATTAACGTGAAGTACGCTGTCTGCAAAAGCTATATGTTTATGTATTATATAAGGTCTAGACATACACATTATACATAACAAAATAAACTGAAAAATTCCAATTCTTTATTAGCATTTGATTGTTTTGCCGATTAATCGTAAATTTTCCCACATACAAATCTACGCGTTTGCCGGTGTATGTTTGGAATTAGCATAAACCGTATCATGTTCAAAGACGCATTGTTGATCAACATGGTCAGCAACGAGGTCAGGGACTTAATTCCCGATTTCCGCATGTATTTTCCATGCAAGCGTAACGAATAAATCTAGATAAGAAAACGAGCATTCTATTTATAAACGAACTTCAAAATAAATACTAAAAAAAAATTTAATTTTTCTACATCATTACAAAATCCAAATGTTAATTCTTTCATCTTACATACCCCGATGAAAATAGATTTGTCAGTATTCTGTACAGAATCTGTCAGAATTATGAATTCTTATTGTTATTTCTATTTGACGACTAATTCTAAAAAATTATGAGAAATTTTGGTGATTTTCTGACAAAATCTGTCAAATTCCGACAAAATTGCTTAAGGACGAAATATTTGGTGACAATTTGACACATTTAGTCAGAGTTAGTCGACAAATTGGAACAAAAGTCTGAATTCATAATTCTGGCAAATTCTGTTGAATTCTGACAAATATTTACTGTAACAGCTAACATTTTTGCTGTAAATGACAAAAGAGTTTGCTGGATTTATACAGCAGTGTCAATTAAAACGATACTGCCTTAGCAATAATAAATTTCTATGTGATGTTATATAATACATTTATTGTTTGAAAAGAAACGTGTCAATGTTATTTTGGATTAGGTCACATTCAAATGTAGTCCTCCCATGCTATTACGTCGGTTATTTGCAGCTGTAACTTTACTGCAAGCGTGACAAACTCTTTTCTTTACCGGCCAGTAAATCCAAAGAGAGACGAGTACTTCCGCGCGTTAAAGATGTCACAATATTTCTCGAGAGCAGTTTTATCATCCGCGGCCGTCGAAATCTCTCAAACGCTTCGCGCACTGTAAGTCATCGTAAAAATAGTTTCACGAAAAATGAACAGGAGTTAACTGTCAACTTACTTGACCTCAGGCAAGCCTTAAATGTGCTCGCTATTTATGCTTATAATACATCATAATTGGGATATGTACTGAGTAAATTATGTTCAAGCAGTTGCATTATTGAATATAATTTTCACGCTGAAGATGTATTTTTAAGACTATATCTATATTTATCCAATCTTACACAATCTTTTTTATGTTTTTTACCAATACATGGGGTTTTTGTACTTATCTAATTTATTTTTTGTAAAAAAGGTTTCAAATTAGTAAAAGAATCGTCCTTATTATAATTTAATAACGTAAATTTATATAAAGTTGCTTAATTACGAAAATTCTAAATAATTTATTTAATCAATCAATGATTGAACATATGATTAAGAATTGATTTTGTAATAATTCGTGCCTAAACAAATTGCAAAAATTGATATTTTTAGTAACGTTTAATTTCTGAGATTTATCAAATAACAACAGAAGAAAGTATGTACTTCTTTAAAAGTCTCATTAATACTTTCATTTTTCCGGAATATCGATGCAATATCGGCACCTTTTACGAAAAACGTACAAAAATAACTCTGGGACACTATGGGGCAGTCATTTCTTCTGACGAAATATGCTTCTAACAACTCTTTTGGCACCGCGGTTGAATCCAAACTAACTTATTTTCAGATAAAATTTGCTACAACAGATTCTTTTTTCAATCAAATTCGCCCTCTAAAGAATACATATTATTCTTATGCCTCACCCGCAAAAATTTCCCACTTTCGATCTACCTAAAAATTTTAATTTGTCTTTCACTTTGCATAAAAATAAAAATATTTTTTGATTGAATCACAAGTTTTTAGTCCATTTCTGAATGACAAATTACTGTCCAAAATTCGCTCACTCATCTCACTCGGTCCAAAACACAAACCCAGGCATTACCAAACCAATCTAACCAGCATTTAAATCCCCCCCATCCTCCTCCCGCCAACACCACACCTCCGCAAAACCGCCTCGTCATCGTCGTCACCTCAAAAATCGAGCTACCGGCAACCGGTGATAAACTCCAGAAACCCGCACCACGGCTACGTATACACACGCCGGTCTCGCGCAATATCCCGCGCGCAAAGAAAGGCGCGGGCAGTCATCGGGCAGCAACTCCTCGAGCCGCGCACGAGAAAGAAAGAAAGAGCGCGAGCACAGCCTTGCCCCCCCCCCCCCACCCCGGGGTTATGCAAGTCATCCTGCCAGTCGCGAGCGCGAGAGTTAAAACGGCGGTCAGCGAAAGTGATCCTATATATACTTGCTTACTTGTTTTTGAATGGCTGGGTATCTCCATTCGAGCGGCTGCTGTGTGCGGGGTATCATTAAGCGTGATAAGGCGTTTTGTTGAGATTTTGAAATGTGCCGGGTGAGTGTTGAGGTTGGGGGGTCTCGGGGATTCCCGGCTGTAGGTGAATGCAGACGGTGGGTTTTTAGGATTGGATAAGATTGGATGAGGGGGGTCTGAAACGGTCTGGAAGATTCGAGGCGAGAGTTGGGATTTAATGTTATGATGTTTAAGATAGGTAGTAGTCTATAGGTACCAATTGGTATACAAAGACGCTTAAGCATGGTAATCGTTGATCTGTGTATTTTTAAATAAAAACTATTCGTAACATTTCCTATATAAAACCGCTGCCTATTCATTGGCACTTACAAGGATAGTGTCATACCTTTGGGAAACAAATTTTATTGAGGCTTTGGGAGATGTTTTTTTATACCTGGGAATGAAGCCTAGGACCTGTAGTTTGTGCCAATGGGCCAGTATATTCAAGATTATTATTTAGAATTTATTTTATTTTATTTTATTTTATTTAGAATATACGTTATTTTAGTGGAAAAATGTATCTCTTCTTGTGTTAATAACTATCGCATGAATTAACGCTAGAAAAAATTGCTAGAATGATAGTAAAATTAGGCAAAAAGACCTTTATTTGAAACCTTGTATCGTTTAAATACATTAATCTGCTGTAAAGTTATTAACAAATGAAAATGACGAAGGAGAATGTATGAAAAGTCAACGTATTTTGAACGGTTAAATTTCCTCTAATTTTCATGTATTTTCCGTCAACATATTTAATTATTAATAACTTTACATTAGATGAATATTTTTAAACGAAATAAAGCTTAAACTAAAGCTCTTTTCATCTACTTTCATCACTTGGGTCTTTCTTCTAGTGTTAATACATGCATAGTTATCATCAAATAATAATTTATTCGATCGTGTATTCTCTGAGAAGCAGACCTATACATAAACACATCTACACGCACATACATCCACGCCCGCATATGCACATGCACACACGCACACTCTCAGGCACACTCACAATCACACACGCACACACACTCTCACACACACACACATACACACACACACACCCACACACACACACACACATATACACACACACACGCGCACACTCACACACGCATACACACACGCACAAACACACACATGCACGCACGCATACACACACATACACAACATACACATACACACACTCACACACGCATACACACACGCACATACACACACACACGCACACACACACAAACGATTTCTAACATTTTATTAGCCAAACTACTGTTTTACTATAACAAAGCCTCCTCTTTGATGAAGTAAAAATTATTTGATTTTACGTTATTCTATATATATAAATGTAAGGAGAATGCGAATTATTATATGTGTTCAACAACTTGATATTTTCTGGAATTTTCATTTTGTCTAAACAATTGGGCGCATCCGACTATTAGTACATTTACCTTAATTAGAAGTTGATGGATTGTATGAACAAATATGTAAATTGGTTCCAGTAATCGTAAAGAGGGTATCAAAGTCAATTTAAAATTCAAATTCGCGCTACAAATTTTGCCGACCCAGATGTGACGGAAGGTGTCACTTCATTCATTTATCTAGTACAGAGTATGTAAGATATTCAAAGGCTGATATATGAGAACTTCTTTCATTGTTTGTGAATAAAACACTTCGTTCAAATTAATCTTGACAAAATATTTGCAGCGAATAGGCCTATTCATTGAAAGTTTAGTGAGATGGCGCATAGTCTTCAAAGTCAAAGAACACGACCATGCATGATGTATATTTTTTGCAAACTTTATGTCACAAACTTGTTTATATAGTTTAAATAATGATTGAATACTCTTTAAGAAGTAGTATTATCAACTACTTTTTTATTTATCAATAAGTGTAATATTAAAAGTACCTATTATTTAGTGAACTCTAATTGGAACTTTGCATGAAATTTTCTTTTTCTTTGGCGTTTATGATACGGGTAGTTTTCGATATATTTGCAAAAGTTTGAAAAGTTTGTAAAGAAAACATATAGCAATCTATCAGAATATGATATAAGAAAATATGATGATGTAGGCTAGTTTAATAGCGGCGTATTATTCACTGTGTAGAAGGCACTTTGATTGTAATTAAACATACAGATTGAATTATACAAAACTACGCTATCATTGTACATACTTCTGTACTAAGATCTATAATTATTCAAAGTTCCTAAAAATTACTTTCAACGAATCTTATTGGAACTATAAATATCGAGATTTTGTCCTAGACATAAACTGAAATATCTTAAAAACTAACAAATTATTGCATAAAAACATGTTAGAAGACTATAAAGAACACATTACAAGTATTCCATTAGATGTATTGTATGTGTAATCAAGTTTAACAATTATCTCAGCAAATTACAGTCAACAAGTGGTTTGTAAAATATACAACTATTACGCATAATTAAAACTTTTTCGAAATATTTAATAATCAAAGAGAAAAAAATTATAAAAGTTAAACGGCAGTAAGGTAAGAATAGTGTCGACATTTTACATTCTCTTAAACAATAATAATGTTTGCTAAAATAAAAAATATAAAGCTTACTTTACATAACTAAACTAATGTACTATAACAAATTTTCTATTTTCGATGCACCACTGAAAAATAATTTTTCTCGTCTTTGTTTTATGCTAAATTATCGCATAATAATTTGAATAAAAGTATATACCAAAATACGAGGATAAATGCTTCAAGAATGAAAAGATTTAAATATTGTTTAAAGTATTATATGAGTCATTTGGGAATGTTTGATGCAAATATAAATTACCAAACATTACATCATCATCAGCATTATTGCATACAAAAAAGTTGTTATTTATATGCCTAACCGTATAAACCGGATTTAAAAAATCCACAATCTTTCGAATCCACTCTAACCCACGAATTCTCCTAACACATGTAATTCTAACTCATAAACATCCAGAAGTTTATCTCACCTTCCAAAAGTCGTTTATAACAACGCCAAATAAAAATCCGCTTGTCTCGAATTCACGAAACCTCCATCAGACTCTTCTTTTTCTCTATCGCGAAAAAATCCCACGTCAAGCCTCAACGACTAGCGAGCAAACAAATTCTCGCTCTCCAGTCGTTTTGCGCGCAAAAGCGTCATTCCTTAAAAGAATCGGACGCGTATCGGCTCTCATTTGAATCTCGAGAGGCGATGTAGTTCCCGTCGATTATCTCATCCTCCGTATCGTGCTCTCTCGGAACGAGTGCGAAAAATACCTGCAGAATCACGACGAGAGCGCGCGCATTTCCTCGAAGCCGCGCATGTTTACCCCCGCGAGCGTAGAAATTGTAATTGACACAAGAGAGGACATTTTCTCGAGTGTGTATGTGCACCTGTGACGTTCATCTCATGTCTCGCCGTATTCTGTATATACGTTGTGGTATTTTTTTTTAATGTGCATTCGAGGATGATCTAAGCGCGATTTACGTTTGAAAACGTTTCTGGGGAGAATGAGATCTTTGTGGGATGTGTTAGGGTGATATTTGAGAGATTGTGAGGAAAATGGAGTGTAGTTGGTTAATTGGTTTATACGTCCTAATGAATTTATATACGATGGTTTTTCGGATGCTTAATGAGCCGAAGATTATTTTTTTTATTTCGTGATAATGGGCAAATTAAAATATTAATACGGCGTAAGCATTAGATTAGATATATTTCTTAATCGTTCTTTTCTCCGTTTTGATAATCGAAAATGCATCATAAAAGCTCATTATTTTATCTGAATGTCTTACTATTATTACGTTCGCGTTTCATTCTACAAAAAAAATATCATATAAGCCTGCAATTACAGAAAACTCTGTTTTTTATAAAATTAAAACTTTGTTTTTGTTTTCAATATTTTTTAATAACTAAAAATTAAATTATTTATTTATTTTCTTTGATTTTTGAAGCTTAAACACATATTGAAGTATACATACAAATATTTCGAATAAAAGAAAAATTTTCACTAAGAAAATGTCATCTGAAAAAGGTTGCGGATTAAAATTAAAAAAATTACTCATAATTCATAAATTTTTCAGAAAATTTAAATCAATGACTAATTATAAAAAATATACACTGAACCACCTTTGATTTTTGAAAAATCAATATTTAGATTAATTTTTTCATGAAAGTATATTGAAATAAATCCATCTTTATCTTGTCATTCAAAAAGTCAGAAAATTAGTATTTAATTACTCATAGTTATTGAATTCTAACATTCATCTGGGAACGAGCTTGTATATATTCTTTAGCTTTTACGTGCCTTATTTAATAATTACTTTATGCAATATAGCCGTTATAATTAATATATTATTAGAACAAATAATTTCATATTTGAACGATTAATTAAGTTTCAAAAAACTAAGAACCGATGAATTGGCAACATAATTTTCATTGTATTTATAACTATACTGTTTTAGAACAAATTTTATGAAAACATGTTTCGTCATTCACGGAATAAACGTAATCTTTTATGCTTCAACTAAATATTTATTTAATGTACTATACATTAATTTTATACATAAATAAGAAAAGTTCATATAATTGACAATAATTCATGAAAATCACCTAGACTGAATAGAGATCTCCGTCAAATGAAGCAAAACGTTTGCTCTTTCATTTCTATTTGACAGCGCATTATCATCATTAGATAGCACAGCAGCGATGCGGTACACCGTAAACTTTCGGCAATCGCCTCGTGGTGACTGCTGTTGGTCAATCGTCGAAAATCCGAGAGGAGCGACGCGCGCAGAGATTCGCTTGACTGCTGCGAATTACTTGAGAGAAATTGTACAGTACTCATTTTATGCTTATAGTTAAGTATATATATATATATAATAATAGATGGATATACACAACGTATATCCATCTATTTAAAAAAAAAAGAAAAAAATAAGTGTTCTTTATTATTTTATATTATACATTGCGGACCTAATAGATTTTCCATGGATATTCCTAATTACTTTTATCGATTGTCGTTTATATATTGAAATTAACTGATGATTTTGCAAGCAAACACGAAAATGTGTTCTTTATTATTTTATATTATTCATTACGGACATAATAGATTTTCCATGGATATTCCTAATTACTTTTATCGATTGTCGTTTGTATATTGAAATAAACTGATGATTTTGCAAGCAAACACGAAAATGTGCATTGAGATTTCAGAGGACCTGATCACCTTAAAATTACAAATAAATTAGTTACATATTATTAGATGAAGATAAATTATTCATCATATATTACCTACGTTTACGGTAAATTTAAACATTTTATCAAAATATAAAGAAAAAGTTTTTTTTAAATTTTCTTCATGGTTATTAGGCTCGTCATTAGGTCTGTTTGTTCAGCCGTAATACATTGTTCAAAATACATATAATTAGGTATTCAATGTGGGAATTTGAAAAACAACATTTTTTTTAAAGTTATAGTCTTACTAAAATTTATAAGATATATCTTTGATAGAAAAATATGTACTGCCACAGAGTTTATGAAAAACAAAGAGATACCTACACTGTTTAATAAATAAATTTACCCTTTTAATTATCTTTTTGGCAAAGTGTCGCCTGGAATTATTTGATAATAGTATATTGTAATGCAACAATGGAGAAAATGAGCATTTTCTAGGGAGTGCTGAAAATACCTTACCCGAGTCTGAAATGCTTTTTTCCCTGTTCCACACCCCGTATTTTTTATGCATGTGAGTTGGATGTATGTGAGTTGGTGCATTCTGAGTGGTGAAGCGAGAAACAATAGATTGTATCTTCCCAAGGAAAGAAGGTTGTTTTTCCCAAGGAAAAAAATATCGGGAAAAATAGTACATTATGCAACAAGAGCATAAAGTCAAAAATTATTCGCGAGGGGTGAGTAATAAAATGTGGCCACTCTATTGACTTGAAAAATGGGACCCACAGAAAGAACTAGAAATTATTTAAAATTTGTATTAACTAGCAACAATACCTCGGTTGCTAACGCTAGCTCCCTCGGTTAATTTTAAATATCCATCCATCCATCCACACAGCCCACAGCGAGACTATCAAAGGGTATGACGAATCTTAAATTTTTGGACGGTTTGAGTTTAATATTATAAACATAGAAAGAAATAGTTGAAAAAACGAGAGAATGCCAGAGAAACTGAAAGAAAAATGTAGGAATAAAGTACATTTGCGGGAATGAAGTTATTTTATTCCCGTAAATATATATGATCAATAAAGTGGCCTTTACAGTTAAGTCGGGAATAACATTTTTTTTCAGACTTGAAATGCGTAATTTTCCATCTTACTTTCAGATATGAAAAAAGGCCTTTTTCATACCTGTATTTAAAAAATACTTATAAGATTATTTATGATATGAAAACTGCTTGGAGACATCCACGAAATTTACCAATTGATACTGTATTAGAGATGACACTTTTGCAGTATACGTTTTTTGAAGCTGTTACCGTTACCTGAAATCAAAGCTTATATAATGGACATATGTAGAAAAAGAGAATTAACCATGTACAGAATAGAAACAGTTCAGTTGATTGATAAAATTTCAATAACAAATACAGAATTTATATATTGAAACAAATATGGTAATTAAAATTACATTCACCTAATATTCAGCAAACAATTCGAACTAAAATATTTACATTTAAACATATGAACCCGTCTCCTCCCAGATTGATCTCTTATTGATTTATACCATCGTAAAAATATCATCGGAAAATTTTTTAAACATAAAAAGGTTAACCTTCGCACCGCTTCATAACGCCGCAACGCACAAAATAATAAAAATCCATTTTCGTCCGGATCGACGGGAAAAAAAAGACGTATTAGCATAGATCTCCAGAACTATTTGCTTCCCAAATGGAAAAGAAACGCGGCGAACGAACCTCTGGTGTGTAATTGATTTTGAATTCTCGGGTCCTTCGCGGTACGGTGCGAAGTTTTATTATTTCGACGGCATGTTCCACTGGTTAACTGACGCTTGCGTCAATCGACAAAGGCTGCGAAAACTGCTTTGGTATTCTTAATTGTTGTATATTACATACGTCAATGGCGAAATTTTATCATACGCTATAAACAAGATGGTCGTACCGAATATAGCAGCGGAAAACAAGTTTTTCGTTTTGACAATGGAAAATGTGGATAAATAGAGGAAATATTAGGTTTTTGGAAGGAAATGGCAGCGGTATCATAACATGCCTTGTTTTGTCTGAATAGGTCTGAAATGTAACTACTGTTATTGTATGTTCTAGCTTTTATGAATATTGCAGGCAACTCTGTCTTTCCTGTATTAATCAACTTAAATTTAGATTGCCAGTCAATCTCGATCACCTTTTGTATTACTAAACATTTTGTTTATTTCCCTAAGAAAAATTATACAGCAAATTTTACTATTATTATTTGTCCATTGAAAATACACTCGATTTACTGTTTAAGATTTAATATTTTTTAACATTTTTCATTTTATGGCAAGTTTCAATTATAATATGCTAATATTTCGACGTGTCGTATTAAGAATGATGTATCTCGTATCTTACAACGTAGGAAATACGTCTATATTGATAGTACCGTAGATTTATACACTGAGAGAAGCATTCATTTGAGCCAAGTTCCGTAATTTAACAATTAATTTGGTTTAAAAACAAACCAATGAATATTTCTTTATAATTAACAAATTGCAGTGTGTTTGGCGAAAAGAAAACGTAATACTGGTGGCAAAGAACAAATTAGACAGTTGATATACTTTTATACATTTAACATAAATCGATGTTTTGCAGGCACAACGAAAGTATTAAATACTGATTACTTTTGATTGATTACTCTAATCGTATTATTACTTCTCACACTTTCTTGACACCTAATCAGGAAGTAATCCGAGATTACCGAAAGGGACCAAATGTAAACCAAAACTGAAAACTATTTACAAATTCATTTTATATTTATATTCTTTTCTACCAACCCGTATAGGCACATGTGTGGGAGTGTTTGATCCTATCCCCAATCCTTTTTTATACCACTGAATACCCGCATTCACCCAGGGCCATACCTTGTGACGTAGGGAAAACTTGACAAACCAAGAAAACCCACACCAGGAATCAGCGGATAGGAAAGTCAAACTTAGGCACCTTTCTTACCCCAAACTTACGAAAAATACCTATATTTTTGTTCCCCATCTGCAAAAACATCATTGTTGGGACTGGGTTCCTGAGCGGTCACCAATCCAAGTACTAAACGCGCCCAACGCTGCTTAACCCGGATTATCTACCATTCGCGCACCACTGGACCCCGGGAATGATGCCGCTTCGTTTTATATTATATTAAAGGATATTTAATTTAATCTATGAATTATTTTTCATTGAGCACACAAATTTTTATGAACATGAAATTTAAAGTAATGATTATCAAACAATGTGAGCTTTAGTGGCCGATGAATCGCAACTTATTAAATTTACATAGCCTGTAACATATGAGTTTATAATATGTTACAGGCTATGTAAAATTAATAAGTTGAGATTCATCGTCCACTAAAGCTCACATTGTTCGATAATCATTAGCACAGAAGTGAAAACGACTCTTTTTAGATGAGTTATGAGTTTATAATAACTCATCTAAAAAGAGTCGTTTTCGCTGCTATGCATCCTACTAGCATAACTACATTCCAAATCGCCACTCCACACAAATCCAGCGGCAGACAGATTTCCGCAAAATAAACAAGCAGCTACTCGTTTTCTTTCCCATGTCAAAGAAATTCGCACATCGTAAACTCGCCGGCATAATTCGGCGCTTCGCACGAGCAATCGCCGGCATCTCCTTCTAACATGCAAGTATATATCAGTTGCATAAGCCCGCCGCTTCATGTAAAAGTAAAATGAGCGCGCGTGCGAAGATCCACCCAACGTGACGCGCTTCGCGATCGCCGCTCATTTACGGCACCTTTCAATGGTAATCGGATCGAGCGAGGCGCATTGTCTAGCGCGACTTGGTGTGAGAACGCGCGAGGGCGATTGCATTTCAAGTTGTGCGGCCGAAAAGCGTCGGAAAGTTTTATGGAGTTTGACGCGCGGTGACTATATTTCTTTTGTTGGCTTGCTTTTGATATTGTATTTGCGCGGTAATTTCAATGCCGAAACGAGCGCGTACGCGCTCGGTAGCGGTTTTTTTTTTGTTAAATAAATATAGAGGAAAACGGGGCTGACTTGGACAAAGAGAGTACCTTGAGCCCAATTGCTTATTTAGTCTTGTGTGCATGCATATTGAAGGCGTATACTTGGTTGTATTTGGGAAAAATTTAAATAATTGAGGTAGCTAGGCTATTTTTAAAGAACAATCAATTTTTTTTTATTTTCTGTAATATTTTATAGGTATGAAAGCTCTGTAATATTTCTTTGCTAGTATATTTGTTTAAAAAGATTTTATCGCTAGTTATTTATACGCATCAAAATTTGTAAAATTCGTAAAAACGCATAAAATAAAACTACGTGAGTTAAGCTTTATTTTATTAGATACTAGAAAAATGATGCAACACCCAAACTCCGTTGTCTCCCCTTGTAAGTTTTGCAGATGGTACTAAATTTAATAAAACGTTTTTGACTTAAGGGGCAACCACTAAAGAACTTTCAAAAAATGAATTTTTTTATTGTTTTAAAAAATGCTTTGAATCTTCTAAAATATGAGGCAAAAAGTCTAATCCCTGAAAAAAAATTTTCTAAGAATTTTCTAAGAATAGAATTTTTCATTTGTTCATGTCTATAACACATTTCAAAACTTCAAACGCGTTTTTCTCGAAACATGATTTCTTCAAAATGGCACGTGGCATAACTCCAATTTAAACAATATTTATTAATAAATAACTGTTCTTTTTCTTGGTAAATATTGAACAACTTTATTCAAACACTCGCCAAAAATACACAAAAATTACACAAAAATCAATATTTCTAAAATCCCCTACGTGGTTCACTAGCTACACTCACGTACATTAAATAGATTTTTTTTCTTTTTCCCAGATTCAAATTGACACCAGTTATACTGCGTGCCACAGAGCGCCTCAAATTCAACATGCCTCGGGAGAATTGATGCAGTGTCGCCATTTTGTAATATTTTCATATTCAAATTTTTTGTAATATACTTAAATATATGCTCAATAACTACCCTAAGTATTATTTCTCTATTACCTTTTCTTCCGCCCAAAAAAAATTGTCAAAAAAACGCTTTTTTTAGGTCGTTACAGTGGTGTTACCCCTTAAAATATACGTCATGAAATTAAATAAAGTTTGTATCTTTTAGCCAGTAGTAGAATTTCAAAAACGTTCAATACAAATTAGTTTTCGCCAATTCTACACGTTAGTTTCGATGCTGGACATAGTTGGGCAAAAAGTTTTTGGTTCCAAAAGTTGAAGAATGAAAATAAAAATAAAAAATTGACAAATGAAAAACATTACTGAACTACCTACTTATAATTTATAAGTATTTATAACTATTTATAACTATTTTGGTATGATACTTAATTATAAGTATTTGAAATTGATAAACTTGATAACTAGATATATGCGTATAAAAGTATATTTATAGAACACAAAGTTAATAAGAATAAAAATCTGTTCTCCTCTACAGAGTGACCGAGTTTGGCAACTCTTATTGTTCCATGACATTTCACATAGTAACGCGGATCCGTACATTCAGGAAGAACTAAAACATCTTATGACGAAATAATTTTCGAAATCTTTCTTAGATCCTCTAACTCAAATCCCACACTACGCTATATTTCATCCGGCATCTCTTCACTAATTAATGCGAAATACGAAATTCGTAATCATCATTTAAATATTTCACGTAGCGTTTTCCTCCTTTACCCAGAATACAAATTCCGACAGAAACGCAACCTTCCCATACTCGATCATTCGCGCACATCCGAAAAGCCATCGGTTCCGACGTTTCACCGCGCGAAACATAAACAAAACACTCGTCAAGGCGATAACTGCGCAAAAACGCAGATCTCGTGCTCTCGTAAAAAAGAAAAAAGGAAGAAAAGAAAGAGCGAGAAGAGTCTCGACGCGTGTAAATTTGCACGTGAAAGAAAAGAGGCGCATATAGCAGCAGCTTCGTCCTCTTCTTACTCGTAAGAAAAAAAATTAATATTTATAAGAAACATCCTCGTCGCGCTGTCAATTATTCCAAAATGTTCCGCCGAATAAATATTTAACGTATACAGAAGACCTACACGTGCTTGCGCGCGCGCGCACACAGAGTTGCGTTCCAAAACACCCTGAGATTTCGCGTGCAGTCGTGCATATGGGTGATTCTACTGAAATGGATATTGTTGGTGTTATTTTTTTGTCATTGAATATTTTCTTTGGTATTATACTTCATTTTTGGTTATTGAAAATTTGCATAGTAGTGGGGAGCATTAAGCACATTGAAATAAAAAGGATCCGATTGACGTTGACTGAATTTATGTGGTGATTGTAAATAACTGATTACTGAAAAATTTTATTTTTTTCTGTGCATATGATGGTTTCTATAATTCACACAGTTGCTCGTAATTGTCCATTAAGAATATTTATGTACAATCGTACTTTTTATATGATAAAAAAATTATTATAGAATAGCTAATATTATCTACATGGAATATTCAGAGAAATACTGATTTAGAAAAATACTGATACGAAATCCCTATCTGCATATTTCTGCAACGTTTTATCTACATAAATTTCAATAGGTATGATACACCTGTAGGACAGAGAATAACTGACTTATTATAGATAGATGCAGATAGCATTACATTTTTCAGTAATATTCGTTCAGCTTTGCTTGCCAACCTTCCTGATCGCGTAAATAAGATGTACATAATAGGATGAGTTATTATTGTCATTATTTTAAACGAATCCAAGAGAAATTTACTAAAACAAAATACCTAACTAACATTATTTCTACATTACTATATATTATAGTATTTATTTTACATAAATGTACGCATAGAAGAAAGTTGTATAGAAAATCGAATAAGAGTAGTATTGCTTTCTTGAAGAGGAAGCTTTGTCATAATAGTAAAGAATAAAGTTTTGCTAAAATCATTGTAGAAACATGTTTCGAGACCTTCAGAACCAAAATGTACACTATTTTAAGAACATGTCTATGAATGTGTATTTGCGCACGCGTAAATGCGTGTACATATGTGTGTGTTCGCGCGATCCTGTGTTTGTTTGTGTAAATGAGTGTGTAAGTATGTATAAGTGTGTGTATAACTATGTATAAAGATGTGCAAGAATGTATAAGTGTGTGCGTATGTGTGCGTGTACTTAAGATTGTGTGTGTTTGTGCGTGTGTGAGTGCGTGTGCGTGCGTGTCTGTATGTAGGTGTAAGCATACATAGATCAGCATACATCATACCTCTGCTTTTGCTCTTTCATTATTTGATGCGTTTTTGTTTTTCAGTAAAATATAATTTTTTTTCTTTAAAGAATTTAAAAAATTTGAAACATGGAAAAGAATAACGGCAATTTAATAAAAAGACATGGTTATTAGGTAGTAACATAGAGAAAAACATTTTAGTCTTTATTTTCTTCTATTTCCCAACAGATAAGCCATTTTGTGAAATAGATCGACTTTGCACGTCCAACGCTAAATCAAGCAAATCAACTGCAATCCATTAAAAATTTCCAAAAATCTACATCTTCTCCCATCCCTCTACCTATAATTATCCCCCAAGATCGCAAACTCCTTCATTCCCCAAAAGCTCACACCCTAAAACTCTCCAAAAACACCCCTCTCGTCAGGAAACACCCATGTACACCCACGTGACCACGTGCCTGCTCCAGATTTTCTATTTCCCCCACCGCCTCGGCCTCTCTACATTCTTCCAGATCACGCTCCAGTCTCTCTCGTCGTCGTACACATCTCCTTTTCCTCGTCGCCGCGCGTCTTCGCTCCACTATATGACACAACAGACCCCGAACCGAGCGCGAGAGACGGTGTGCATATCGATGAATTATGGATTACTTATACGCGCGCAGCGGTACAGACAGCCGATGTAATACCTTATAGACGCTCTCGCGGATGTCTGCCGTGTGTGTCTCGGTCAGCGGGGCAGAGAGAAGCGTGCGCTACCTTGATATACACTGAGAGAATGCATCGGTCAGACTTGCTGAACTGTTCGGTACTTTTAAGAATAAGTTCGCCAGCTGAGTCTCCCTAACCTCACTTTTTCACAAATAATCAATATTTTAATGAATTTCTTATTTTTTTCTTACTCTAACCTTTTTATATATGTTTAGTTAGTCTAAGTTACATTTTCGATGTTCTACTTTAACCTAACTTCTGTTTTACCTTATCACAAACGTGATAATGAGGCTACAATAAAGCGCAACACCACACGTCACTTTTAATACACATCCGCCAAAACAGCCGAACTGTTCCGCAGTTTTTACCGAACTCCTCAGTAAGAATGACAGACTATGGCCTCCGCAAACTTAGCAATGCGACTTCGGCAAGCCTAACTGAACCATTCTCTCAGTGTAATAAGCATGCATGCGCAAAGACGGGGGACAAGCCCGTGTAAAAAAATTAGTCTGGCGAAAGTCTTGCAAAAGTTTGGTAGAAGTCTGGCTTAGGCCACTATGTCAAGAAAACTCATGTTTCACAAGTAAATAATTAGAGTAGTACATTAATTATTAGTATCGACTAGAATAGTGAAAATACGTACTTTTCGATAAAATAGGAGAAACGTTTTTTTACATATTGCAATCTTGTTTAAAATATGAATATTTGTAAAAAAGAGACAAAAATTTAGGTTACTGGCAATTTGACATGACGCGATACTTTTGTTTTGCACATTTTGTTTAAAGTCTGGCATAGTGACCAAAGCCAGACTTCTGCCGGACTTCTGCAAGACTTTCGCCAGACTTATTGAGCCAGACTATTCCCAGACTAATTTTTTTATACGGGAGGTCGAGAGGAATAATGGTGGTTGTGGTGTGTAGTGGGTTCTAGTCTTAGGTAACAGGAGATGAGGTTTTTGAGGATCGGGGATGGGTGTTTGCGATGAGTCTGGATTTTGTTAATCCTGCGAGATACAAATGGTGAGTAATGGGGCTATAGACACCTTTGAGGTGTGGCTTTTTGGTGGAATTTCGAAAATCTGTGTGTTAAATTTAGAAAATATGGGACTATTACATATTACACGAGATATGTGTCATTGTTATATCGATGGTCCTTACGGAGACTAGCAGATTTTTAACTCCCAAGTGTACTAGTTCCTTACGAAGACTATAACACTTTTCAGTATGCACTTACCTCGAAGACTAGCAATTTTAATGAGTTTTCATGGGTACTAGGTACTTTTGATACTCAAATGATGATCGGTTCAAAGTAACCCGATAAAGTCAAACAGCAGAGATTCCCAAAATGTTCTAGTGTTTGTGAAGAAATCGTAAATCATCATTTACCACTTTTCGTGGTAAACGGTAGCGATGTGGTCGAACCATGGTTAAAAGACTAACTTTAATCTAAATTTTTTTTAAACACAAATGATCAGTTTTCAAAATAACTTACGCATAGATTTTTTTAGATAAGGCTCTGAAAAAATTTTAGTCACTTTCTTGTTTGGCCAACAAAATAAACTGTTGATTAGATTTAAAAAATCATCTACTTTCTTAAAACAAACTAGTTTTCATTTGACTTATGAAAATTATTAAATTAGTGTATATGCACTAATTCAAAATTGTTATTCACTATTTAAATAGTGCATATACACAAATTCAAATAATTGCATACTTTAATTCGCTAGTGAATTAGTGAAATTTCAGTATTTCAACTTTAGAGTGTACAAAGGTTAAGAAAATTCAATAATTTTTTTTGTTACGGTCAAATAACACCAGAAACCTTAAGAATACGTAAAAAATATATAAAGAGTATATATTTTTCTCACAATATATAGAAAATAATATTTGATAATTCTTTTCGAGTTTACAGATAGGTTTTGAAGCATTCGAAAGAATTCATAAAAAGTTCATAAACAGGTCTTAAAGCGTTTATATAAGGGTTCTAAGAGAATTAATTTAGAGTTTAGTGAAAAATTCATTAACTAATCATAAGAAGTTCATTAATATGTCTGAATCGTGTGACTTTGCAAGACTCCTTATAAATTCTTATTTTATTTAAAATTTATGAATTTAAAAAATGTATTCGTGAACTCATTTTGTATTCGTGAACTTATTTTGTATTCTTTTTGAATACTAGCACTAGAACACATAGATTCATTCATGTATTATATAGTATTGTTTCTCTTAAAAACTACGCATCAGAATACGAAATATGATTTCATGTACAAAAAATGGAAAAGTAAAGTACCTGATTTTGACTTAAAACGTTGTACACTCACATGAAATTAATCAAACTTCTTGAAACCAAACTGGTAAGATTTGTTTTAATGTTACAAATAAAAGTTCGTTTTCATTTTGAAGACCTTTTTTATATTTACGGTTTCCCAATAAATTGCAGATCTACATAATTTGCAATACGTATTAAAAAGTTTATAAAATTTTTAAACAATCATTATGAATAGTAAATAAATAAAAAGCATTATTTTCAAAATGTGTCAACTTTTATTTGTAACATTTAAACAAGTTTAGTCTTTCCAGCTCAGATTAAAAAAAATGATTAATTAATAGTAATTAGTAGTAAGCATACGCAATATTTTATGTGAGGATCAGGTATTCGAAGAAATCATATATTTTTTTATTACACACAAAATCATATTCTGTAATAGTTTAGAACATTTACCCTAAATTTTAAAAATATGACCTAGTTTGCAATATTAAGAATTCATAATAGAACATTCTCACAAGATGTTTTAAGATGTAGTTAGGATATTGCATACAAATAATGAAAAACTTGAGAGTTATAAGCGTTAAAAGTTTCCAGATTTTTTGTTTGTATAGGTATTTTCTAAAGCTACAATACGTCATGAAAATATAACATCGTGACGTGACTCATTGAAAAATGAAAAGTACAGCCGAATTATTTTAACATAAACTATTGAAATAAGTAGTAAAAAAAATCACGCAACATTTCAATCGGATGATTCTGCATGATGAAAATTAACTGGTTTTTAGTTGAGATTTTTAATATCCACTTACGGAAATACCGTGAGAGAAGAAAAAGGATAGTCATTGCGTTCGGTTATAAGTTATGTAACAAATATTAGGGAAGGGAATGTGATTGGGTACAGGCTTGAAATTTTAGGTAGAATTCGAACCGTGTACCACTTTCATTTTTGTATAAGTCTCGCTTTAAAACACATCTTGTATTTTTAGTATGGAAAACCCATTTTAGAATACAATATCATTTATAGCAAAATAATTATTCATAAAATAATATTGTAGGATTGGAAGAACATCTGTAATTTCTAGATAAAATATATGTACTAAATAATACCAAGTTTCATAAGCATATCGAGTATCCGGCTAAAGTTTTATGTATTCAGGAAATAGAAGTAACTTACTAAAAACTTCTTCCTATTCAGATTAGCCAAAAAAAAAAGAAAAATTGGTGTTATAAAGAACTTTGACTAATTTTCGGGTAGTCGGTATGCTATTGTTATGAAAATTGTTATTAGGAAAAATAGAGAAAAAAGTTAGAGTAAATAAAATTGGAAGCAAGTCTAAAAACGTTAAGTAGTAAATCCAAAGTACAGCAAGACATACCAATTGTTCAATGAATACACGAACAAGGCATTCACATTGGTTAAACCAACTTATACAGTTATTACATCGACATCTCGAACGTTCTGACATCACCTTTCATCCGCCTCGTAATCGATGACTCTCAAGTGAAAGGTGGGAAAAATGAAAATTCATTCTCACCGCTTATACCGGATGGCCGTTCACACATAATCGTCCGATCAATTAATCAGTTCTCCTATCGAAATCAATTCAAAATCACACCATTCCACGACCTTTCTTTCTAATCGTTAGACCTGTTCATAACTTTTTCCCACTAAACAATACGTTATCTAATAGTCAGCATGCAGGCAACGTGATTCCATAAGTAAAACGACGCATTTAATCCTGACCTAGATAAAATTCTTTTTTTTTTCATCGACTCTATATTTTAGTATTAAATAACAATATATTTATTATGTACCTGATGTAAATGTATTTTTATCAAGCAAAAAGTAAAGACCATATCTGTCTATCTATATGTCAATAGCTCAAATTTTCTTCCAATTTAGGTTTTTCAATATTTCTGATTGACAAAAAAAGTCTAAACATTTTTTTGTTTCAATCTAACATATATTACATGTGCCTTTCTGAGGTCGACTCTGGGTTAGATACAAATTTTTTGTAGTTATTTTTTTTTTTTTTTTTTTTCAAAGAAAGTATACTTTTTATTTATTTATAGTTATTTGTCTAAAGAACGACCGGAGATATGTATTTCGAAACGTGCAATGAATGTTTTATCCTAACCCAGGTCTATTTTCGTTATCTATTTGAGTGCGCCAATTTCTTATTGATGTTTAAGTAGAACAAAACAATAAATCAGGCTTCTATTGACACTTTATTCTATAGTTATCTAATAAAAGAAAATCTGTACATTTCATATATAATCAATTTGTGATTTAACAGCGCACTCAAAACGTATGTGTCCATTATGAACTCTGTGGCTACTAAAGGGTTGTAAGGGTAAAAAATTGTTTACGATTATTTGTAACTGAATATTATTTCTAGAAATAACTAAGAATGTTTAAGTTTTGGCTTTATTATACTATACATAACTTTTGAGTTGAAAAATCTTCAACAGAAAAAATTAACCTTAACACTGTCCCTGAAATCAACTTCATCGGTGATGTCTTAAAGAAAAACTAAAATTATTGAGTATAATCAAAGAAAAATATTATTGTCCACTATTTTATACAAAAGTTGTAGAGTAAGACTTTCTTGTATCAAAATATTTTTTTCTAGGATCAATAAAATTTAGATTTTTGTAGACACTACAATGAATATATATATATACAAAGAATGTATTAACCGAAGTTAAATTAAGTTACGTATAATATAATATTTATAGAAAAGATATTTGTGAATAAACTATTTTTAAAGTTTTAAAATTTAAACACCCTTTTGTAACCTCTCAAATAATCTTTTTCTTTAATTTGTTACAGATATCACCTACCCCCATGTACTCTTTATCAAGCAACTTTTCCCTTACAAGCCAATAAGACAGTTAAAAGTGATCTCATTCCAGTCTATCTTCCAAATGTTTACCGTCTCCACATACACATACGCGGAAGACCAACCTCCACAGTCCCAAAAATCACGCCACATCCACAAACCACGCGAAGAAAGCCCAGTACGTTAAAAAGACGCTACGACGAAGCATCAGCTACTCAACCGACTCTCCAAATGTAATCCTCTTGACACAGTTCATTAAGACCTCTATCGTAACCCACACACATATATCCCCATCTTCGATTGGTATCGCGCGACCGACAACTCCCGTACATCGATGTGCCCACTACACACACGTCGTCTATCGCACTTTCACCCCGCGGCGGCCACTTTCACTATTGAAAATTAGCCTCGGCCTCACCTCGCTTCGCGCGAAATTCACGCGTGGATCCTCTTCCTCGTTGCTCATACTCGTACACTCCGGAAAGAAAAAAACGACGAAAAAGACTCGAAGGTCGCGCCGACGTAACGATGCACGGGAATGCGAGTGGAAAGAGTGGAAGTGACCGAGGAGCGGTGAATAAATACGCACGCGTATGTGGTCGGGCGGATGAATGGATTTTCGGAGCAGGTGCGCGTCGATCGCGCTTGCGGAGAAATCTGACTTATCGAGAGATGCAGGTGGAGTGCGTCGCGGCGCGAAGGTCATCGAGTGCGTAAAGAGACAGGATGTCGCGAGGGCTCTTTGGTGGCTGTTGCAACAGATTTGAGTGCACTTGAAGCGTTGCATGCTCGGATGGAGATTCTTAGCGTTGAGTGCAGGTGATGCTGGTGTTGGATAAGAAGAGTGTCGGACCTCTGAGAAAATATATCTTTTTTTATTTAAGGATGAGATTATTTTGTTTAGCAAGATATGTAACTCATTGTTTATTAACATTGGCATTTGTACTTTATATACCTTGTATACATTTTGAAACTTATGTGTCATTATACACTTTCGTACCTTATACAATACTTTTTGTACGAAGGACTTTTCAGCCCATGAACAGCCCATCCAAAATGAATTAATCAGTGTATACCGATTTCTCAGTTTTCTCTGCCAATTTTTTATATAAAAGTACCTATCAAAAAAAAGCTCTCAAAACAAGTTTCGGCCCCTAAGATCCCATGTGTAGCCTAGCAGTATGTTTTGAATTTTCGATAATGTCCACCCAGGTATTTCAATGAATGACCTACACAAAGCTGATTGTAAACCTGAAATTTGTTTTTGTTTAGGTTATGTTTGATCGTTTGCCATTTTACGTAATCAAAACATATTTAGATCTGGCACGTTTCAAATTCTTCGGCTTAAAAGACCTTTAATACAGCCTGAACAATAAAGGTACTTTTCGGATAATCATCAGGTTGGCACCCCTTAAAGTTGTGTCTGTATAAACCATTTTAACTTTAACTTTCACTTACAATATAAACAAAATCTTTATTTACATATTTTCTATTTTGCGCACGCATACGCATTCTTCTAGATCAACCTAGAAAAATATAAAAAAACGCGTCGGCCCTACTTTTCAGGGTCAATAAGTGGCCACGGTTGAGAGTGGAATAAAATACTATAAGCAACACGGGACGAAAGTAGATTTTTCCCTCGGGTGATTACTGCAACTTTGGCCCCTTTTTTAAAAATTAAAAAAAATTAAATGAAATTTGTAATTAACTTATGCTTTTGAAATTAATGAACTTTCAGCGGTCAGACATGTTGAAGATTATTCCGAGTTATAATATATTTTAAGAATCGCAATATTTAAACGCTTGTATTTAATAAGTTAATTTTAGCATTATTTAGTTTAAAGCGAATTTCAATTAGAAAATTGTTAAAGTCGGCTTTCCAGAATCTCTCATAGAGAAAGCATTCTGATAAAGCAGATAGCAGAGGTTTTTATTGAGCCTTAAAGTTTTTCTGTCAGTGCTGCCCCACTCTCCCCTATACAAATGCAGTCGTGCGAGGAGCCAAGCGTATATAGCGTACGTTATAAGTACTGCAACGAATATAGTTTTATTAAATTAAGTAACTGTTAAAGTTTCATGGTTATAATATTATTATATTTATTTATTTAATTATTTCTTCATTTATTTACTTATATAAGAGAAATACATGATAAAAATGCTCTTACAGTATAATAAGATGAAAGTAACTGCTCTGTATCATTAAAGTAATATACATTTATATTTGTTTTTTATTCCATAGTATAGAAAGATATAGTTTAATAGAAACACATACATATTATAGTAGTGAAGAAAAATAGTAAATCATTAAAGAATATATTGAATAGTAAAACTTGTCTAGATATTATTTTAAATATGGAAATCGATATTTGACATAAATGTGTTCAATCATAGTTCGCGTATTAGCTGTTTCACATAATCTGACAATGACTGGTCTAAAATTATTATCAGTATTACTATCAGCTCTATTAAGTTCCTTATATTGATAGAGAATTTAAGACTCAATCGATATTTAATGGCAGTGTATACAGATCAATCAATCAATCTCAATATAAGAGTGTTATGCAATATAATGACCATTGCCGGTCATTGTAACTTAATCGATTTTTGGCGGATGTACATATTACATACGGAAAACGATTTTTATTGCTTTCGCAATA
The DNA here is from genome assembly GCA_949152435.1 of Gastracanthus pulcherrimus. Classification (NCBI taxonomy): domain Eukaryota; kingdom Metazoa; phylum Arthropoda; class Insecta; order Hymenoptera; family Pteromalidae; genus Gastracanthus; species Gastracanthus pulcherrimus. The sequence continues at coordinate 8,173,346 of OX424575.1, forward strand.
TTTGTAATCGCCTAATTTATTTGAGTGCAGTATGTAAATCGGTTCTTTTTACCTATAAATATTTTGTAATGTCTAGTTTACTGTACACGAGGCGAGCCTGGACATTTTTATTCAAAACATTTTACATACATCGACGAAGTTAAAATTTACACCAAAATGACATTATTGTAATGGGATAAGGTCATGAATTCTTTTGCACACATTTTTTATTGCTTATAATAATGCAGATATTACAATTGTAAATAGAAGGTCTACGTAGAATAATAATCATCGTAAATCGAAATAATTGTCTTGTATAACGCGCATCCGTCGACGTTGCACGCGTTCCTCCGAAGAAAATGAAACGTCACAGGATATATATATATATATATAGGTGACTCTCAAGGAGATCGACTTAAAAAAAAATATTTTTATTTCTTCAGTACAAATGTTCCTTTTGGTATATAGAATGTATGTGAATCTTTTCAGATTTTTGAAACCCTTAGGTTCAAAGTTGATATTCAACAAAATTAAATCTCTTTAAAAAATAGAATCAAAGGAAATTTTTGAAAATTTCTTGAACTTTTTGAAAATTTCCTGAACTTTTTATAAAAAATTGTTCCAAAACCTTTTAATGCCCCTTTCGATTAATTAAACTCATTTTAAAAGAAGTGGGTTTGATCACTCGAACCATTACACCAAAAATCATAAAGATATAAAAAAAGTGACTGTCGTATTCGCGAAATGGTAAAAGAGCAATATTTATATATAAACATCAAAATAACATGAAATAATGTTAAAAAAATTATTAAAATGCACCTTTTGGCAATAAAATCATATTTAGCTCTAAATAACTTTAAATATATGGATTTAAAACCATTTGAAAAAATTTACAAACATTCTACATACTAAAAGGAACATTTATATATAAAAAGCTGCTGCCAATTCATTGGCACTTAGCTTCCTCAAACTAAATTAATTATTCCTCATTAAGATAGAATCACTCAATTATTGAAATACAATTTTTTATTGATTTAACTACAAATTCTAGCCAAACTGCATCTTCCAAGCTGTTATTATTTTTTAATGTAAAGCGCAATTACATATTTATAGGTGGATACTTAAAGGCGAAATTATAAATTTGTAGGTTTATACTTCATTAAAGTCACGCGCCCGCGTCCCTCGTATACTTTAATTTATTTTTCTGTAATACTAGTAGAGGCCGGCAATACGAGCCCCGCATCCCCGTGAAAAGAGAAACAATCGCGGCCGAAGAACACATGGCCAGCTTAGCTGAACCAAAGTCTTCTACGTTTCTCTTTCTGTAGAGGGAAACTCGTTGGAAGTCTATTACCGATCACAGGCTCAGCAGTCTGAAAAACACTGCCGTAGAGAGCAGTCGGGGTCGCGCGAAATAAAGCGCGAAATGATTCCTTTTATTACTCTGTGCAGTGAATGCAGTGAGTGTCAGCGCACATCAAACCACGATAAAATGAGGCCGCGGAAACTATCAAACGGTGGACAACTTCACGGAACGCGACACACACACAAGAATTGCGCGCGGAACCAAAAGCTTGAGTACCACTTTATCATTTCCTTAAAAAAAAATACCACTAATACGAGGCAACAAATAACAACACAGAAGTAACGCTTAGGCATAACCGTAGCGTAAGAGAATAGGCAAACGAGTTTTCCGAAAGAAAAAGGTAGAATGGAAAAATAAAAAATTTCGGCCTTTTAGGAAAATAATAACAAAAATAATATTCGTGAAATGTACGCAGGGATAAATTTGATAAGGAAAGGAACAGAGAACAATTTCGGTTGTCTAAGGGACGAACAAGGGAATCTAATAACTTATACAACAGGGATACTAAGCAGGTGGAGAAGCTACTTTGATGAGCTCCTAAATGTGTACGAGCAACAACCCGATTCAGACTACAGCGAAATTCACACTGCTGAACCACACATCGAGCAACCCATCTTTATAGAAATACACGCTGCTATCAAAAAGCTAAAAAAATAACAGATCCTTGGGAGTAGATCAATTATGAGCAGAACTATTTAAAGAGGGGAGAAGACCACTTATTGACATAATTCGTACTCTTATACTCGACATATGGAAAAGGGAAATTATGCCTAGGGAATGGAGAGACTGAATCATAATCCCAATTCACAAGAATGGGGATAAAATAAATTGCAATAATTACAGGGGGTTTTCTCTGATATGCACGTGTTACAAGATATTATCCAACATACTACTAGCGAGACTCACACCTTTCGCAGAAGATATCTTTGGGGATTATCAGTGTGGATTTCGCCGAAATAGGTCAACTAACGACCAGATGTCCACAGTTAGTCAACTCTTAGAACAAAAATGGGAATATAGCAAAACGGTAGACCAACTATTTATTGCTTTTAAAAAAGCATAGTACTCGATTATAAGGGCTACAATGTACCACGTCTTAGTACTACTAGGTTTCTAAAATAGTTAGTTAATTTAATAAAAATGTGTTTAGATAATAGCAGTGGCATAGTTCGCGCAGGAAACAGCCTATCAAAGCCATTCGAAATCCACAATGGATTAAAATAAGGGGATGCACTATCAACACTTATGTTTAATCTAGTACTAGAATACGTTGTCAAAGTTCTTCAGCGCAATTGCTAGCAGACGATATAGATATAGTAGGACAGAGCAGGGAAACCGTAATAAAAAACGTTGATAAAGACTAATAAAAGCGGTAAAGGAAGAAGGGCTAGAAATGAACGAGAAGAAAACTATGTGAGCGTGTGTATGTGAGTGTGTGTGTGTATGTGTGTATGTATGGATGAGCATCAGCATTACTCTGAATATACGCGGTGAAAATTAATGTTTCGCAGCTCATTTTTTTGTTTTCTTTGAAGAAAGGCTGCTCAACAATATTTTTTTTTTTTGTTTATTGATTCGTTTCTGTTTCTTTAGCAGGTTTTAGATTTATTATTTTTAGTTTTTCTGGTTTCTTGATACCTTATAAATAATTAGCTGCAGCTGGCTTGTACAGTGCTCAATGGTGCACCGTGAATTTGCAATTATCGCACCTGCGCATAGTGATAGTCCAACATTGATTTTCGGTGACGAAAAATTCGTTTTTCCGCGAGCGTAAGAAACGCGGAGAAGACGCGCTTGCATCCTATCGGATTTGTTTTTATTCGGCCTCCACGTGAGCAAGCCTGCGAGGGCAACAGCGCAACGTGAGCGTCTTTATCGATGAATACTTTTAAATGCAAATAAATAGATATTTAATTTGAAGAAGGAATTTATTGATTCTTGTGAGCCAAATTGTCCTCTTAAGGGGGCCAGCCTGAGTTAAACTCGAACAAAGAATTTTTTTTTATTAGCCGATTAAAATTTTCCTATAAAACAAATCATTTTGCATTTTTTTTTACTATAAACAGGGTTGGAAACGTGTAATACTTAAGGTATAATACACAAAAAATATAATGTCTAAAACTAGGTATAATTCCGACATGAGTTTTCGATATTTTGAAAGTATAGTACCTCAATTTTTGAAAGTTTATTTTTTAATCTCAAAATAAACCACAAAGTCATAAACCTTGAACCAATAAACACAAAACGAGAATACCAATATTTTGTTTAAGGTGGCTGTCTAGTGAAATCAAATTTTTCTACAGTTTTGATCTTTAAGAATTGTTACTTACATATCATATTTGTAGTGATATTATGAAGTTACATAAAAATGTTCTTAAAATTATAAAAAGTATGTTAAATATGAATAAAAATAGGATTGCGAGGAAAGTCATCCTGTCGTATACCTAACTTTTGAACCCGGATGAAATTTTTAGTATATGTTCTTTAAAGTATATACAAAAAAGTGTGCATTTTGTTTTTCTCTAAAATTTATTATTATTTTTAAAAATTAAAACATTATTGATTTATGAGAAGACGGGATCTGCTTCTTCTATAGCAAAGAGAAGTTAATTGGACGAATAGAGAAGGAAGTGGCGAGAGCAGAACTATACCTCCCGTTAATCCTGTTAAACCAAGGCATACTGCAAGAAGAGGACCATTTCTTCGACATTGCCATGGTGAAGCTTCAGGAGGTGTCAAGACAGAACAGTGAAAAAAGGTTCAGGACGGCTGCTGCTTCTCACCTACATAGGCTACAATGTAGTGCAATTCAACACTGGTGACGATGTACGACGTAAGCCATCAATGAAAGGTTTCAGAATTGCCGTTCGAAATCACCTCTCTCGACTCGCGGGGATCTAAACAATAACGGTTAGCGGATTGAATGATTATTCGAGGGAGAAATATGTATCAATATGTATGAATGTATTTATAAGTGAGAATGGAATGAGTGAATGGTGTAAAATGAATGATCGATATTTTAAGCGCTTGACGCGATGGATATTAAGGTAGTTCTTTCATGAGAATCGACATAAAAAACAAAAATTTGTACAATAATTTGTTTACGTATTACAATATCAGAAACGTTATAATATGAAAGAAGGGTACTTAAAGTGCCAAAATAAAATTTTGTATGAAAATTTCGAAATTTCAAAATTAGATATCGTGTAAATTAGAGAATGATTTGACAAATGATCCGAATTTTTTTTATTTTTTATGCAATTCTAATTTGGTAGGAACCAAATTTTTGTTCCTTGAAAGATTTCAGTGGAACTTGCCCATATAAAAATTAAAAAATATCGAATAATCTACAAAGTTAAAGTCTATTGTGTATAAGTCTATACACATCTTTTTATAAGTTCGTGCGTGTACAAGTATAAACTATTGACTGTACCATTGCAGGTTATTCGATGTTCTTGAATTTTTTTATGGGCAAGTCCCCCTGAAATCTTTCAAGGAATAAAATGGAACCTACCAAATTAAAATCGGATAAAAAATAAAAAATATTCGGATCATTTGTCAAATAATTATCTAATTTAAGCCATATCTAATTTTACAATATCGAAATTTTCATACAAAAAAAGTTTTTGTCGTTTAAAGTACCCTTCTTTCATATTATAATGTTTCTGATATTGTAAGCTGTAAACAAATTATTATATTAATTTTTATTTTTTAAGTCAATTCTCATGAGTACACGAGAATGCGCCAAAATCTTACCAAAATGACGATGATCTGTGATCTAAACCAAATGCAACTAAAATAGCGATAATCTGTGATCTAAACTGAATGTAACTAATTCTTAGAAATACTGCTTAACAGTTTAAAAACTTATTTTACATTAGTAAATGCGCAGTTATATTTATTTTGAATAATCTCTTGTGTTGAAAGTATAATACCTTAATTTACGACATTTTTCGGTATAATACCTGTTTTGTATTATACGGTATAAAACCTCATAACCGTCGGAAACCCAATCCTGTCTATAAATACTTGATAATTTCTATAATTTTATCGCTGTGAAACCTCAAAATCTTTCTCCCACGAGACACAAGATATTACCGTTATCAATACTCTATGCATTGGAGAAATTTTACGGCGTGCACTTTTCTAGGTGAGACAGTCAGAAAAAAAAATTTCCGAGGGTAATCTGACTCCTTTTGGGATATACTAAAACTTTTATGGTTTATTTTTTCGTTAAAAACTTGTTTATTATAATCTTTCGTAGAACAAACATATTTAAAAAAAATTTCTTTGTGATTTTTAAAAATTAGTTTGGTTTCAAAAAACAACGTTAGAAAAAAATTTTAGCGAAAATGTAAATTGTAAGAGTTTTAGTATATGTCATAATAGTCAAATTACCGTCGGAAAATTTTTTTTGTAACACAAGCACGATTTTCGCGTTTTTCTGTACCTATTAAGCGGGCCTATGTCACGTCCCTGTATATTCACTAATAATCAAATCAGTGACAAATATCAAAGTCTCACTTTGATAGTTGTTTTTTTTTCTTTTCCACTCTCTTTTTTCCCTCCGTTCGTATACGCGCATATATAATTTCGACTCTGGAAGAATTTGACACTTGCAAGTCAGCTGAGGATTTTACCCAGAGCTAAGACAAATAATCAGAGTGCAATAAACACTCAAAAATGCCAACGGCTCCGATAAGCAATTGGAAACCTTAGACCTGGAAGCAATAACACTGTACGTGCGCACATTAAAAGAAACAAATGTTGGAAAAGCGCCTCAAGAGGGCTGCGATAGAGCTGAGCGACTGTAGGCCCCTCTGTTAGATAAGCCAGACTTCTGAACCGTCTATGTTTGAATTCCCACGATGCACACATGCGACGATATATGTTTTTGTGCATGGGATATTATTTTTAATGTAGTTCCAATATTTGATTATTTTGTCCATTTATTTTGTTTATAAAATATGTTTTTAAGAATCTTTTTACGTTTTAAATCTTATACTTCATATTAAAATTATAATTTTTGCTACGATATACTTATGAGAACCTTATCATATTTTATTATTAATATTATTAACATTACTTTATTATGTTAACGTTTAGCATAAAATACCTATGTTTAAATTTACTATTTATTATAATCATTGTTAGTATAGATAATCGTATAACCATAATTAGAATTATTATTATATTTTTATCATTATCCTTATTATTATTATTATTATTATTATTATTATTATTTATTACAATAACGAACTCCGATATTTGTATTAAGAGACGGATATAACTATATATAGTGTGTATGAAAGCTGTTCTCTTTCTCCCACGCTTTTCCTTCTCTCTCTCTCTGCATCATCGAATCAAGACCAAGAAGAAAGATAAAAGCGTATCAGCCAATGACGCTCCAATGACGCTCAGCGGAAAATGAAGAGAGCGGGGGTGCAGCCGAAATGTCTTAAAATAGAACCTCGTGGCTTCCTCGTTTAGCCAATGACAGTAAGGCCCGATTTTCTCCTCCTTCACACGAGAATCTAGAGGGCTAGGTCAGGGGGAGGACCGGAGGACACGAGCTTCCAAAGCTTTTTCTCAGCAATCAGTCTCAGTCGAGGTGCAGCCTAGAGCATCTCGACTGCAGCATCACCCAACTCAGCAAGCTCAGCAGGCAGTTCACGATCAGCGGTCCAGCAGTTCAACTCTTCCAGCTCCGACCTCAGCAAGCTCCGACTCCGACGCCGACGCCAAGCCAGCATCGCCAAGCCATCTGTGTACGCCAGTCTTCTACCTCCGCCAACTCGAGCAGTTCGACTACTGTCGAGGTACCCCTGACGACGACGCCAGTCTTCTACATTCAACAACTCCAGCAGCTCCAGAGAGAGAGAGAGAGAGAGAGAGGGAAAGAGAACAAGAGAAAGAGAGCAAGAAACAGAGTCTTACTACTCTTTTTATTCTTTTCAAATAAAAGTAAGTTGACAAGTTAAATTGCTATCTCGTTTCTACCTCATTAGTCAACCTATTTCTCATTCTGTCCTTTTACATATATATATATATATATATATATATATATATATATATATATATATATATATATATATATATATTATAAAAATACTCATTCAGAAATTCCGCCAAGAATATCTCGCTCCTGCATTTGGTGCGTATATTTTAACCAACTCCTTCCTTTCACAAAACGATAGTCCGTGCTCCTCATTTGGTGCAGGGTTATCGTTCCTGTCTCTCACCCTCACATCCTCTAGGATTTCAGCTTAATTATAATTATATTAGAACAAAGACATATTTCCCGCGCTATTGTACGCAAGTATAGGCGCATAAAATTAAATATATTAAAATAAGTACGTTTCCGCCTCACGGAGACGTCACACCTAAAGGACAATTTTTTAGACTAGCGGGCGCAAAAGTAACTTTAAAATTCCGGTAATTTTTTCGGAAAATTGCTATTATATATATATATATATATATATATATATATATATATATATATATATATATATATATATATATATATATATATATATATATATATATATATTTAGCCCCGCTTAATATGCTAGAAAAACGCAAAAATCAATACATGCGTTACAAAACATATGGTGTGCACCAAGGGCAAAGTGGGCTTTACGCCCTAGGTACACAATATATTATTTTTTGACCGTGTCTCCTAGAAACGTACATGCAGCTAAGATTTCCCAATAAATATAGTATTGACAATGGTAATATCTTATGTTACGTGGAAGAAAGATTTTGAGGTTGTACAACGGTAAAATTATAGATATTATTAAGTATATAAAGTAAATTATTACTTTCTAAAAAGTAAAATCTTGGCAAGTATAAGTTTCGTTATTACCCACAATATAAATTAAAATAAATACGCTACAATTAAAATAGTAAACATAAACTAATATTCTATTTTTAAAATATTTCTATTTTTTCGAGAATTGTGAGAATAAATTTCCAGTCTCTTGAAAAGTTGTGAAATCTATAAAAAATACCTTTCTAAAAAGTAAAATCTTGGCAAGTATAAGTTTCATTATTACCCACAATATAAATTAAAAGAAATATGTTATTACCAAAATAAGACGTTCAATTATGAATTTCATGAATACGCTACAATTAAAATAGTAAACTTAATCTAATATTCTATTTAAAAAATAATATAGTTTAAAATATTTCCATTTTTACTAATTCCGATAATCTCAAAAGAACACTAAAGAAATTAACGAAATCGATTAATAAATTGGCAAGTATTGTATTTTTATTTTTAAATCAATTTCCTTCTTTTATTAATTAGTATGAAGTATACAAATATTATTACCAAAAGAAGACGTTCAATTATGAATTTCATGAATATGCTACAATTAAAATAGTAAACTTAAACTAATATTCTATTTAAAAAATAATATAGTTTAAAATATTTCCATTTTTTACTAATTCTGATAATCTCAAATGAACGCTGAAGAAATTAATGAAATCGATTAATAAATTGGCAAGTATTGTATTTTTATTTTAAATCAATTATTACTCGCAATATAAATTAATAGAAGTATGTTATTACTAAAATAAGTCGATCAATTATGAATTTTATTCATAAACTCGAATTAAAATAGTAAAATTAAACTAATATTATATTTAAAAAATAATATAGTTTAAAATATTTCCAATTTTTACTAATTCTTATAATCTCAAATGAACGATAAAGAAATTAATGAAATCGATTAATATATTGGCAAGTATTGTATTTTTATTTATATCAATTTCCTTCTTTTGTTAATTAGTATGAAGTATACAAACTATTTAAAAAATATTATAGTTTAAAATATTTCTATATTATACTAATTCAGATAATCTGAAATAAACGCTAAAGAAATTAATTAAATCTATTAATAAATTGGCAAGTATTATATTTTTATTTGTAAATCAATGTCATTTTTTTATGAATTAGTATGAAGTATACAAATTAATAATACCTTTCAAATTACCTTACAAAAAATTATGAAAAATGACGCAAATCAAGAGCTAAAAAATCTAATGCTAAGGATTTTAAGAATTGTATTCACCCTCCTATGATCAAAACGGAAGAGGATGAGTCTTTTCTTTTTATTATTCCACCACCAGAACTGCATTTAATGCTAGGTATTGTAAATATTTTATTCAACCATTTACTTAAAAACTTTGAACAAGATGCTCTAATGTGGGCAAAGAAATGCAGCGTTGTTCGCGACGTTCGTCACGGAGGTTCAAGCTTTAATGGAAATGCTTGCAAAACATCATTGAACAAAATAGATATACTTTGATCATGGTGTCGTAATATATGTAAAAGCATTTGAAGATTTTAATTCAGTTGTTCAAGCTTGTTTTAGTACCCGACTCGACCAAGCGTTTAAATAAAAAATGGACAACTTCAAACAAAGTTACACAGAACTCGGTCTACCCATTACACCGAAAGTTCACGCTGTGTTTTTTCATGTGGCAGATTTTTGTAAAAAAACACAAAAATCTCTGGCAATCTATAGCGAGCAAGCAATGGAGTCCGTACATGCAGATTTCAAACGGACCTGGTAAAAATACAAGGCGCCACATGATCATCCTGAATATCCACGCAGACTACTACATGCGTTATGTGAATATGATGCTTTACATTCATTTTGAATGTACATTTATTATTTATTAACTGTAATGAATTTGTGCATACCATTCATTCGAATTTAATGTAAGGAAATATTATAACACATAATAATCTTTATTTTGTACATAATGCATCGGTAAATCGGAAAATTAATGAATTACATATAATTAATTCACTTTTCCGATTTACCGATGTATTATGTACAAAATAAAGATTATTATGTATTATAATATGAAAAGTCGTTTACATCTTATTTTATGCTACTGTGCCTTCCGCTGCAAGTACCGAGTCCCGCCTTGCGATCGTTATATTGGTGGCTATGATGTTGCTAAAGGCATCATAAACATTTCTTATCCCGATTTCGCCATATTCAAATAGCTATATCTTTTGATTTTCGATAGATAGGGTAGAAATTGTTCTTCTGTTTTATAGATAAATGAATAAGCTTTCAAATTAATATTATTATTATACTATTCAAGTGTACCAGTAAAGAGATATGTCCCAAAAACCAGCAAAACACTCAATTTTTGGCTATTTTTTCGAGTTTTAAAAACGATATTGATGGTTTATGAATTTTGATTAAGCGGATATTGTTCACGGAAATCAGACAAAGATTGTAGGCCTAAAAATATTCCCATGGATTGGTTTTGTACAAAGTATGATCGATTAACCCACAAAAAATTTAGTAAAATCGAGTTTTCTTTTGATTTCTTCCGGCGATTATTTTCATTTTGGGCTTAAATTACTCGGTATGCATCACTGAAATAGTGTTTGAAAGAATCTCAGAGGTGGGGGCACTTTTGGGTTGAACCTCATCCAAGCCCACCGTGTTCCCACATATCAAACATTCGAACAGATTTATATACTATTTAACAGTTAATGAAAAATTAAATCTCATTTTTTAATAAATATACATATACTACATAAGGGTAGTACTATACATAACTATCAATTCGCTTCAAATCGAACATACCTTATCTTGTTAACGCTCGCATCTTAGTGGCTATTGGTGCGTTCCATTTGAATGGTGCTAATTAAGTGCGTGTAAATATCTATAAATGAAATCTAAGCTAAAGATTAACAAATAATATTGAAAACAAATAAATCTACAAATTTGACAGTTTTTGCTTTTCTGATTGCTTAAACACTAAAATCATACATTTTAGATTATTCATGTAGATATTCAGGCAGTTCCTACATTTTTATCATTATTAAGAAAACGGAATCTGAACCGAAACGATCTATTGAACCGAACGTACCGTGTCTCTCTCTCTCGAACACTTATTTTTGTTTTAATTGTGTGTGCAATTAAGCGAAATATAATTAGATTTTATATTATTATTGAGTACTGACTGTTAGCTGAGATACTATATTTCATATTGTATTCTGGATTCTTATAAGGGTTTTTTTAATTATATATGTTTTAACTGTATGTAGTAATCGATGATCAAGAAGTATGATCGATTAACCTACAAAAAATTTAGTAAAATCGAGTTTTCTTTTGATTCCTTCCGGCGATTATTTTCATTTTGGCCTTAAATTACTCGGTATGCATCACTGAAATAGTGTTTGAAAGAATCTCAGAGGTGGGGGCACTTTTGGGTTGAACTTCATCCAAGCCCACCGTGGGAATATGAAAAGAACCATGATAGAAAAAAGACAAGGTTTGCTCCCTACATGCCTGCCCAACCTTCACCATTAACGGCTCATTAAAAATACAAAAGCCATAAATGGCGGAACCATAATAGGTTCATGGTGAAAAAGAAAAGAGAGGTGTGTTCGCTAAGAGCCTTCCGAGCGTCCGCCATTTATAGCTCGTGTATTTTTAATGAACTATAAATGGTGGTAGTTCGGAAGGCTCCTTGATAGCCCACCTCTTTTTTTCCACCATGTAATAGATGGGGAAGACTCTTAGGGATCACACCATGTTTTCTTTTCACCATGGTGCGAAACCTCGAAGACGTTGATTGACTGTCACTGTTTCTGTTTTTGTTTCGTGTCTCGTGATCCAGCAGTCTAGAAAACTCGCTGCGACTCGTTTGAACGAGTCTTCATATTGTGCATCGATTGTTTATGTCCGTTCTTCGAATTTGAACAACTGTCATATAGCTAGCGAAGTATTTTTTTTAAAGTAAAACAGAAAATACGCCATAAAGAAGAAAAAAAGGTTAGCAGTCTTAATAAAAAAGAAACGGTAAAACAAAAACATTTATTTAATGAGATTCTCATATAAATATATTTAACAAAAAATAAAACTTCTTATAAGTAGATGAATCCTGTGCAACCAAATGTCATTCAGTTTGAGGATATACAAAATATCAATGACATTATTATGGGAGATGAGGAAATTGAAGAAGAAATAGCTAATATGGCTATTAATGGTAAGTAAAAATTTGTTAATTTTCAATTTTTTAAAAATTCATCTCTTGGTTGTCGACTCAATAAAACCCGTTAATTCAGAAATTGTTTTTTTTTAATTTATAATGAGAAAATAATGGGTTTAAACATTATAATAAAGAATAATTGTTAATTAATTTTAATTAATTTATTTCTTGTAGGAAAACTCGCTGCGACTCGTTTGAACGAGTCTTCATATTGTGCATCGATTGTTTATGTCCGTTCTTCGAATTTGAACAACTGTCATATAGCTAGCGAAGTATTTTTTTTTAAAGTAAAACAGAAAATACGTCATAAAGAAGAAAAAAAGGACAGCAGTCTTAATAAAAAAGAAACGGTAAAACAAAAACATTTATTTAATGAGAATCTCATATAAATATATTTAACAAAAAATAAAACTTCTTATAAGTAGATGAATCCTGTGCAACCAAATGTCATTCAGTTTGGGGATATACAAAATATCAATGACATTATTATGGGAGATGAGGAAATTGAAAAAGAAATAGCTAATATGGCTATTAATGGTAAGTAAAAATTTGTTAATTTTCAATTTTTTCAAGCAGCAGCGTCTTGCAAATCACCCACAGCATTATGAGGGACTTCAAGAACACTAAGAGCAGCAACATCTACGAAGGCACCAGCAGCATCAGCAACAACTGGGAAGGCACCAGCAGCATCAGCAAGTGGGTGGCCAGCAGCAGCAGCAACTGGGTGGGCAGCAGCAGCCACAACTGGGTGGCCAGCAGCAGCCACAACTGGGTGGCCAGCAACAGCAGCAACTGGGTGGGTAGCAGCAGCAGCAGCAAATCGAAGAACACCATCAACTAGAAAATTATCGACCTAATCGAAATGATCAACGTAATCAAAATGAACACCGTAAGTAAAACTAAGAGATATTGCAGCAATATGGTTTCAAAGTACATTTATACGCTCTTTTAAAAAAACGTACTGGTCATAAATATTATAGTATACAAGTATGTAGTAGAAAAGGAAATAAAAATTATTTCTTTATTATATTATAAAATTGCTATTTAAAAATAAAAAACAATTGATCTGTAACTTTCTATGGCAAAAATAAATTTTTCTAAACAATGAATGAGCCATATTGAAATCCATTATGCTACTACATATATATAAGTATCATCTTATTATTAACCTTTCGATACCTTTTGTCCATTTTTCAACAATTGAAGTAATAAAAAAAATTTTAATCTACAGCTCGACCTCGAGGAACTAGAGGATGGAAAAGGAAGCGACGATCAAATGTGTACCATAGGGGCTTAGAGAACCTGGCAGTATATTTTGCGAAGCAGGTATCTGCCATGAACCGTGAAATTCGGTTGCAAAACCCACCTAATCAGCATAATAAAGGATGGCGAGGAGAAAGAGATCAACAAAATGCACGTAATCAACAGAGGAATAGAGGATAGGGAGATTATAGGCGCAACAACGTAGAATAAGCATATTTTGGCCATGAAAGTTGAAAAACGCCAGAACGTATTAAAAAACATTTTCTTAGAGCGGTACAAAATTTTGCCATAAAAATGTTTCATTTATCCAATTTTAGTTCTATTTTTGGTTTCTTATTATTCTCTGGATTATTGGTTGGACTTGGTCTTGTAACCATATATGCAGGTGTCAGTTCTTCAATTTTGACTTATAGTTATCAAAAATAAAGCTCGGAATTCAGCTGGATTGTAATACTGAATGTTATTTATGTTAATACTGAAGATGTACATAGTTTTTTTTAAATATTTTGTAGAATATTGTTTTTCTATATGAACTGTATTTATTCTTGACTTATTTACAGCGTAGAAATGCAGTCATATCCAGCTGGATTTCCAGTTAAATTCTTTATAAGTAGAAATGATTATATTAACTTTTTCTTTCAACATAATTTTTAAATGTAGTTAAGTAATCAATGTAAAAATAATAGTTTCAATCATAGTTGTTAGACTGCTTTATTACTCAAAACTTTTGACCTTAAAATCGCTTAAAATTTAAAATTGAAAAACTGAAACTCACATATGAAATAAAAGAGCAAGAACAACGAATTAACCAAAGGCAGGAGTATACAAAGCAATAAAAACATCAAAATTGATAAAGAAAAAGTGAAGAATACTAGAAGAAAAAAATTATGATACAATGTATATTTTAAATAAATAAATAAATTATAAAAATAAAATATTATAGTTTTTCATTGGTTTTTACGTAATATAAATTTAATTTATTTAAAGTATAATTTATTATGACTTGTAAGAGCATGACAAAAGTTACATGTGTGATTGTAAACAGTTATTAACAGTGATAAAGAGTTAACATTACTTCACTGACTATTTATTTTACCCTCGGAGCGTAATCGCTTGAGATATCAAGCAAAGACAGAATCTTAGCATTTGACCTTATACCTCGCTATAACAAGTAGTTTATAGCATTAATCTTAGCATTTGACCCTCGTCAATAACAAAAATTTGGATTAAAAAACAGTACATCTATTGGAGTATTAAATATTTAACAGATGCTTCTGCGACGCACCAACTTGATTGGAGAACTTGATTTGTATTATATTTACATCATGACAACATCAGAGCGGATATTCAATTACTGCATCCCCATGATTGTGTAGTATTTTTCTGGTGCATAGTGGCTTATGCCCTGTATGCTTATGGTCAGTCAGCAGATGAGTTTGTATATCCCCGATGATGATTGCGCACGAGCACATAAATACTTGTTACTAAGAAGTATCACACCACAAGTTTAACAAATTTATTGAACAACCAAGAAATCGTTGTCGATATACCTACAAAAAAACTAATTGCTTTATTGTTTTATCTAATAATTCTTCGTTGAATGCAATTATCACAGCTAATTGATGTATATGCATTTTAACAATGACTTTACCTATAAGCGTTGCACCAAAGAAATTCCAACCATATTTCTAAGCAAAACAACTTTACTTGATGACTTCACGATTTCAGTAATGCTCGTTTCATCTTGTTTATTCCTTGCGAGTTTCAAGTGGGCAACATACTCAAAGGCAGAGAAGACGTCCTTAATTGTTCCTTTTTGTGTACTATACTATTCTACCTCTTCTTTTACTAGTCTTCTTTACTTGCAATGTTAGACATTCCCTGCTCTTTCTTTCCAAGTTCCTGACCCTCTTTAAATCCGTACTTTGCCACGATTTTTGTTGCAACAGAAGACGTTGTGAATCCTTGATGATTTTGATTCTGTCAAGGAAGTGGCCTCGGTACAACTTCTGGTGTAGCCTCCTGCAGAAAGGCAATGGAGCGATAGTAACACCTTGTCCAGTACTCCTGAATGTTGTGCGTTCTTCATCTCTTTTGACAGAATTCATTGTTAATCTTTTTCTTTATCTCTATTACCATGTAAAACAGCAGCTTTTTTCAACTACACTTGGGATTGCAATGATTTTATTCCAGATGACCGTCTTGCCACTTATTCGGACGTACGATATTTTTCGAAATCGTCATACAGAGATTTCATCACGTAATAAAAACAAATCACGTAAAAACAACCCGTTTTATTTTAATAAAACAAATGACACAAACGCATCCTTCATCCTTCAACATTTGATTTTAATAATAGGTTAGATTTTGTGGTTGTCGTCTGCACTGTCTGCAGACACTATGTATATATATATATATATATATATATATATATATATATATATATATATATGGTCTGTATGTGTGTATATGTGTATTATACATATGAGTAGAGAAAACGGAAGTCATATATATATATATATATATATATATACACAGAAATATACATATGATTAGAGAAAACGGAAATGCGGAGAACAAAATGAAAAGAAAAAATTTGAGCAAATATATTATTATGCTTTATATCTTTAATTAGATGAATCTTTTTTAACAGAAACCTTTTTTACGTGATAGACTAAATTATTATCTCTTAAAACAGTGTCAATAGACTGCACATAAGTCAATCAGTTTTTAGATATCGATATTTAAAGACTTTGAAGAGGATAAAAAGGCACAATTAGACGTATAAAAGGCGCGCCCTTTGATTTCGAGTTTAACTCAGGTTCGCCCCTTTAAGAAGTAGATAATTGTTCAATGTCCCAAAACAGCTTACAGCTAGTTAGCTTTACTGTTTTATTTACAGCAGTTAAGACCACGCTGCAGAAGATATAAATATACATATTTAGAAGAAGCGAAATTGAAACCAGGGAAAATGTGGGAAAAAAGTGACTTCACTAGACACTATGCCAATTCCTTTATTTCATCAAGTTCTACCGATAACCCTGATTTTCGATTGTCTTTTAACAATATTGTCAAAAAGTGGCCACACTTGAGATGGGCATAAAGTACTATATGGAACTCGAGAAAAAAGTCGATTTTTCCCGCGGGTGAGTTTACTGCTTTGTTATATGAAAAAGGCCCTATTAAAAGAGGTACCATTTCAAAAAGAATAATGAAATAATTAATGTGTGTCTTAGCTTTGGGAATGGCCCGTGATCCGTCGTCAGTACAATCAGACAAAATACTTATTGAAAACGCACATAATGATAAATTTGTGTGGCTTACTATATAGAAGAAATGATAAACTTTACTAGAGGAGAAGAAATACTGATCTCCATCTAGCGTCACTATGTGAAATTAAGGCGTGGGCACAATAAGTGCGCATAGTTCAAACACGGCGGGAAGTATTATCCAACTCGCTAATCTTTTATTCTTCAACTTTCGAAAAAAGCATGCTAAAAACATGTTTTGGGACATGTGAAATATGAATACACAATTTTTAGACAATGTTCCTACTTTCTTTTATTGGTAGATTCGTTATTGTTGTCTTAGCGATCTTTCAATCTTTGAGTTTTAGTTTTTCGTATTTTTGGTATGTTGGAATTAATATGATCGATATAGTGTAAATTCACATACAAGAGAATAAAATAACTATATTTTTCTACCCGAAATTTTTGATAATCTATTTCCTTCTTTTGTTATACATGAAAACTTTTGTTGTTTATACAGTTGCAACTCGGAATCCTGGAAACCTATACAGTAAAATCTTTGAAAAGATTGGAAGTGATTAGGAATATCGAGAAGAGTGTTTAGTAAACTTTTTAAGATTTTAGCCTCAGCTTCCGATAAAAAAATTATTTTGTGAAAACGATCGAAATATCTCCCTACACTTATACTTGATATGAACATGTATCAATATAACTAACGATTACTAACATTATTTAATTTAATAATTTTAAACATTAAATAATTTTAATAAATTATGTAAGGCGAGAAAAATTATCAATATAACGATTATTACCTAGCGGTATATCTTGAATGCTAACTATAGCATTTTAAATTCTAATGATATGATATTTTTTTATAATAATTTGGTAATTAATAAACAATAGTGGGTTACATTAATATAATAGATTAAATTACTTAATATAGAAATTATTTATTAAATTTAAGGAATCAAAGTGCAATAAATTGGTAGTGGTGTTTTTATACATTTACTAAATTTTGGTTATATTGACTATTTTAAAGGCAGTATTATATTTGTAAAGAGTGTTAAAAAGATATTACATTGTTAAAAAATAATCTTATTCGCTATGTGCATGGGCTGGTAGGCAATAAAAGAAACGATTGCAGCACCGGGGGTGGCCAGCAATGGCGGCGTTGACGGACTTGAATGTATTACTACTTGAATTATAATATATATATATATTATAATTCAAGTAGTAATACATTCAAGTCCGTCAACGCCGCTATATATATATATATATATATGTTGAGTAACTGCAGAATAGTCTATCAGACGCTCCGAATTCTAGGTGTCGCTTCAGTATATGCACCTAACGATTAGTGCTCGAATCATCGAAAATTAGAAATAATAACTAAAAAATATTAATATATATATATATGTGAAAAAACATGGTTTTTCTCAAAATAGAATTCTTTCTGTTGAAACACTTCGTGTGAACTACATTCTCTTTTACTCACTTGAATATGTAGAGGTTATGAGCTTCTTTAAAAAAAGTTTTAGTGCACTTTTAAAATCAATAAAATTTAACATTAATAAAATCGTATGTGTCACGTATGACGTGTGATGTATATCTAGTCAGCCGAAATGCAACTCGAGGCAATATGAGTTTTAATCAAATCCAATGGCAAGTATAAAAACATGTCCGCCTTTTTACTATCAATACGAGAATTATTAACTCGTAACATATGCTTTTTACCTTATTAATGAAGCCATAACAATTTGATTATGTTTTGAAAACATGTTGCAACTATTCTACATCTCTAACAAACATTATAAGATATCACGAACCATCATAAACAAAAATCTTTTCTTTAAAATTACAAAAATTAGAGAAAAACATATTTTTCTTAAAAAACAAATTGAGAGACCTCTAAAAAATTGTAGTAGTTTTAAGCTATATTGAAGCTATGGTATCGATAGCGCTGTATACAATATATGTATGTATATTGTGAACCACCCTCACGTGCATATAGGGCACCAGGTTTAATGTCATCGGGTAAAAGATTACCTCTGCAAAGTTCACTTGAACGTTGGATAAACAATAACAATAGCAATAACAATATTGTACCCGAGTACAGTGTCTAGGTCCATCGGAGATCCCGGATATAAAATCCAGGTGAGAATAAATGATTCTCACCGAGGAAAATCTAGTCTAGCTAGTGTGCTTCGAGGCTCTTGATGTCTACATAGACATTTCACATTCTCTACGAGAAATACGCGTATACCACCCAGGGCTCCCGGAAAAGATGTGCAGGCTTGGCGGTTTCCGGAATGTCAATTTTTGGATGTGCATTAATATTTCAGAATACAGAATTGATTAAACTGTTCATCGGTAATACTTTGATTTTCAAAGATTTTAATAGTAAATAATTTAAGATTATTTTTAATGTTTGCTTAGTAATTATATTTTAAAAGAAATTTAGTATCGTTTAGTCAGAAAAGTCATTTATTAATTTTAAATGTTACTCTGAGGTAAAATTAGGGACGAGGGATAGAAAACCGCTGCTAATTGCTTTAGCAGAATGCTTTCTTAAAGAGAGATCCTAATAAATCGAGATTGATAATTTAATAATGGAAATTCACATTAAATAAAGTAAAGCTAAAGTTAACTCATTAGACATACGCGTTTAATTATTGCCAGTCAGAGATAATCTTAAAACTTAATTAAAATAACTTTCATCATATCTCTGCACGAAAATTTCTTGTAGTTATTTTATGTTTAAAATTGTTCATTAAAAATCTTTAACAATATATTTTATTGTTCAGGTCTATCAGAATAAAAAATTATAAATTTATTTCTAATTCTAAATTTAATAAAATTACCGATTTTCCACTAAAATAGCATTCAGGTAAGAACTCGATATATAAATTGGAAGAAAATTATGTGTATTTTAAGAAAACGTGCATATTTTCAATATGTTTGACGTATAAAGAAATAAAAAAAAATTTCTTGATTTTTACAAATATTGTAAAATTTATATTTTTCTTTTCCTTTTTCTTTTTCAAAAAAAAAACTTTAAAATAATTGGTAGATATATCAATTGAAAGGAAATTGCGTATACTTTATGAAAATCTATATATTTTCAACATACTTAACATTCAAAAATAAAAAAAAAATTCTTTTCTATTTTTTAACATTTTTTTAAGTTACTATTTTTTATATAAGAATGTATTTGTTATTATCCATTTATCTCCAAAATGTAATCAATAATATACATAATATATGCCAATAAAATTATTTTATATCTACTTTACTGTTTTCGTGTTAAAAAATCGTTAAAAATACCTATAATTTGCATGCATCCAAAGTGGCTTCCCCCCTTAACAAGACCAAGAAGAAAACCAGACAAGATCAAAACAAGACGAAAATATAATATCTTGACCAAGACCAAGACAAGACCAATAAGAAGAAACATTTTGCAATTTTTGTCGAGACCTAGGCGAGTCTTTTAAATATCTCGTCTTGTCTCGCCTTGCGGCAGTTCTATAGCTAATACAAATCAAATATCTAACTGTTATTTTTAATGTTTTAGTAGACGGTACCTTGAAAATACTAAATAGTAAATTACTGATACTATAAATACTGAGCCCGGTATACCTTATAGATTTTAAATATTGTGTTTTTTATTTTGAATACATTGAATGGTTTTGTAAAAAAAAGTACGTCAACACATCTGAATGTCAAAATCTCAAAAAAAGGTTTTTCTTTTATTTGTAGACTTAAGCAAATAGTTATCAAGACATTAACAAGTTGTACTATCTTATGTAGATAGCTTAACTTCAAACTAATTTTCACTTGAGGTTTCTTTCCGTGTACACTTCAGCGATAACTACTTCGAAGCTAATTTACGTTGAGTAAAGAGTTTCGTTCATATTGACTTCTGTAAGAAATATAGCGAACTATGAAAGATTAGATGAAAACCTAATAATGATTTCGATAACGAGATAAAACAAAACTAAGCAATGTAAAATGTAAACTAAAAAATAAATTAAAATAAGAAAATATTGATTACAATTATGTATATAATATTTATACCAGATAACAGTATTGTTATTATCAAGTTGAATATATACTTTAAAAGTATCGTAAGTTATGCTATAAATAAACATCTTTTTATATTCTATATTCTACAATATGTATACTTTTAAATTATAAGTAACATGAATGAAAAAGTAACATTGTTTCGAATTTAAATAAAGTAGCGCACACCTGTAAGAGGCTCCATCTACACTTTCACTGGATTATTAACATGGAGACTCGAGCAGTTCTGCAGTGACGGTGGTATCAACGGAAGCCCACTCGCCGGTACGATCGGTAAATCATAGATCTTTCGCTTAACGATATATACCACATTACTGTATCGACTGAGTATTTGAAAAATAAAAATTAAGAATGTTGTAAAGCCAGGATATATTTGTTAAAATGATTTAATTATTAATTGGAATTATTTTATTTTATACACAAAGGAGATATCTTTATTATTATTAATAATGTTTATTGTTTATTATTTATTCGTGGACGAAGTTCAAGTGAACTTTGCAAAGAATCTAATACCTATTACTTAGTTCCCTGTAGGTATCATCCCCCTATATTCCTTTACTTTTTCTTCAATTAAACAAAACGTCTGATATGATCTCTTTCTTATAGAACAAATAATCAAACCTTTATTAAAAAATAACGGATTTGTTGTGTTATTATTAATAATGTAATATTCAGAGTTTTTCTACAAAAAATATAAATATGTATATTTAGAAACGTAAGATTTGTTTTACATGAGAATGTAATATCCTTTACGGACCACCATAAATGATACAATATCAGCGAATGGACAAGCAAAAAAGAGTTGCAGAACCAGATTTTAAAATCACAGAAGCCACTATCTAGATGAAAGCTTTTTATAGCTGCAGAGTAGTGTTTTTCCATTAGTAATCTTATAAAAACACTTACTAAATTGAAAGTAAGCTTCGTCAGCTCGTCAAGCCAAAGCAACACATTATTAATTATTGCATTTTCAATACTTTTACCTTCACAACTACACACTGATCTTTCTAAGAAAAATGACTGTAATATTCATCCCGAACGAGAACTCGCTCAATATAATATATCCCGATTCCCCATACAATTATCATCCAATTACAAATTACAATATAGTTACGCGCAGCTCGGTTTCCTCATTCCATCCGACTTTCCCAAGTACAACAGTTTGAGCCCCCTTTGTGCACTCTGCACAGCCAGACTATCCTCTCTCTCTTTCTCAAACTCCGGGGCAATTACGATTTGCGTCATTTTGCGCGTGCACATCGAAACAAAATGATCGCGCATAAAGGACGAGAATGCGGATTTCGCTCTCGGATATATCTGTCTTCGAGTCCGGGTGGCCGGTCTACCGGTTTCCCTTCGACTCCTTTTTTTTCTCTCTCTCTCTCTCTCTCTCCCTCCCTCTCTCCAATCTTTATTGTGCGTACCTCGATGCAATGCATGCTGACTTATCTGGATACTTATAGTGTATAATAGGTGCTTTTTTCGCGGAGTCATGCACTCGCGCGGAATCACGTGGAAGCAGGTCTTTTGTGGCTGATTCATTTTGTTTACGAATGAATGGCTTTTATTATAAGGGGTGGACGATATTAATAATGGGTATGTTGATTACAAAAATTGCTTGGAATGTCGTTTCTGAAAATGTAAACAACAATGAGTGTAAGTGACACTGATATGTGAAAATGTTCTTTAATTTAGCAGTACATATTTAGTAGTTTGAAAATAAAATTTAACGTTACTGTGTAGAAAAGTTGATATTCATGGCCAAAATAGTGGCTTTTTTCACTAATATGCAATAGAGATATATTTATTATAATTTCATTTTTAAGAGTTAAATTCTTAAATATTTACATAGTATTAAGGCAACGAATAGATATTACACAAGATCCGCAGTGCATTATTTATAAATTGATGATGGAGGGCATGAGCTATAGGAATAAATTGAAACAATAATATAAATATAAAAGTATTGTTCTTTAATGATAGTTTCACATAAAACGTTACAAACATAAAATTCGTTTTTAAAAAAATCTTGTTACTTCATTATTACACCTAGTTAATTAAAAATAGAAACATTCATTATCCGCTTATACAGTACAGATTGTCCACAACTTAAACTAGCTCCACAAAGTTATATCAGTTATGATCAAGTAATAAATATAAATGCTGTTGTCGCAAGAACAATGTGGTATGGCGCTACATTTCGTGCTTCAAATATCGAAGCTCGAAGCAGCACGAGATTCTAAAATCTAGAAGGTTTTGTTAGAAACAGTGAAGAAAGAAGAGAAAAGGTGTTACAATTTTATAAAACGATGTCTATACACAACACTAGACGTATACACGATTTTTCATCCATTACACGGTGTCCGGTTTCTTATAACATAGTTTTCTTAAAACATTAATTTTTGGCACTCATTCATTGTGAAATTGTCGTTACGCAAACTTTACTACTCGATTCTTTTTAACAATTCAACGTGAGTATGTTGTATCACTGAGCGACGGATTACGTGCGGTAACAATTTAGTCGCAAAGTACCTTTTTAAGATACCGTGCGACAAAACGCGCAAGAGAGCGTCATTCCGAGTGAAACTCCTAAAGGGAGCGGTGTAAAAACGTAACCCGTCCATTTTCGCGTCTCTGCTACTTTTGACGTACAAAGAACTTGCAGCGTGATTTTTTTTAGAGCTCGTTACTACTATGTTTTGAAATAAAGTCCGACCTTTAAAAAGAAATAGCACGCTGCCATTCATAACAAAACCGTTGATCCGTCGTTCAGTGAGCAGCATTTCAACTCTCTAAACAGCCTTTTTGTATAACCCACTCTCGTTCACTTTGCACTCTCGCACACAGACTCTCATTCAACCTGTCCGTCTTAGACGCATCACCTAATATAAACTTTCGATCATCGGTCACCACACCAACGAGCAAAACGCAGAAGAAAAACCAAAGCACGCGAACGTGGGCGTTGGAAAAAATAGTCTTTTCGGCGATTCTCCCGACGTCGCGTCACACGATCTCCACCCCGTGAATCTACAACTGCTCATAATTCTTCTTCGCAACGTTCTCTTCTACATTTCGGGTAATCAGTCTGAGATCGAACGAGCCGCGAATCGCGTTGGCCAAAATCCAGAGTCCAGCGAACTCGAACACTTGTCGCTCCTTCCGCGTCACTCCTCGAAGGCCGCGCCCCGATTGTCGATGAACACCCGATTTCTCAGCCCACTGTCGGAGATGTAGGCCGTGGCCATTTTGTACTGGCTCGGGTACACGGATCCGTTCTCCTTCTTCTCGCTCTTCTCGCCGTCCTCCTCCTCCTGCTGCTGCTGCTTCTGGGCCTTCTCGTTCATCAGTGCTTGTCTCTCTTTCTCCTCTTTGGCTTGGGCGGCGAGCAACCTCTGGGCCTTCTTGTTGTAGGCCTGGTTGTAGAAGTCGCGGAACAGGAAGTAGAAGAGGATTGCGTGCATGCCGATCCACCAGACGAAGGCCTTGGGGTAGTCGCAGTCGATGAAGAGGAGCTGGAACGCGTGGACCATGACGAGGACGAACTGGATCATCTGGATGGCGGTGAGGTACTTCTTCCACCAGAGGTAGGGCTGGATCTTGGGGCCGAGGGCCGCGAGGAGGTAGTACGTGTACATGACCATGTGGACGAAGGTGTTGAGCAGGCCGAAGAACGAGCTGTGGCCACCTGGAATTTAAATTTGAATAGTTCGTTAGGTGATGGACGATCTTGTTTATGCTCGGTGTTAAAGATTCTATCGTTCATTCTTATTTTTAGTATAGTAGTAGGAAGGATCTATAAATGAATGCAAAGAATAATTTAGCTACAAGTGCAATACTCTTCATTATACAGGGTGAGTGAAAGTATGAAAGCCCTAGTTTATCTCGAAACAGAAGCCTTTTCGCTGAAAACATCAAATGGAATAGTTTAAGATTTTGGAAAAGCTATCAGATGGATCCGAAATCTGATCAGACCATTCGAAGCTTTTCGAAAACTCTCAAAATTCCTATTTAATATTTTCAACAAACAACGAATATATCCCTTTCGGTTACCATACTTTTCACCCACCAAGAAGAATAATCTTGAATAAATTATTAATTAGGAGAATGTAGATCCGGCTCACCGATCCGGATAAGACTTTGAAAATGTTCTCTGGCGCCTAAAAGTGAAGCCCAGCACTCGTATTTTGTTCCCATGGGTCCTTGTTCAGCAGATACAACGTATTTTATTAGCGTTAATAGTAGATCTTTTAGTTGTATCTCATGTTCTAGGAACTATGGAATCAATTACAACGGGTATTGAGCTTCCTTTTTAGATACTAAAAGACATCTCATAAAACCGATATATACCGAAAAGAGATATATATAGTTTATAATCAAAACTATTTCTTAATGTAGTTTAAATTGAATCGTTTTATATTTAATTAAATTCTTTTCTAGTTGAATCTTTGTCATATGCAATTGCGGTAAAAGTTGCGGTTTTCCAATTATTTTTCTCTCAGCAACTTATTCACAATACTTTTTCATTCAAAAGACCATTTCTCTAAATGTTGATCATTTCATGCTGAACAATCATGTTCATATTCGTAGTACCGACTACATCACTCAATCTGGTTTCTATCTTTTCATCTAACATTTACAATCCAAATCATTTAAAAAAAATCTGAATCTCAAGAGCAAGACTCCACAGCTCAATACCTCCGATCAAGTTGTAGAAACAACAACGACACAAGCATCGCAATTAGCTTTGTTCGCCAATGTTGGTCATTTTCAAATTAATTAACGAGCCGCAATTATAAGACCGCGGACAAAGATTCCAGCGCGCGAACAAAGTGCGCTCGCGCGCCAATTAAGGGCACGCGCGAAGCCGGCGACTAATGCCATTGCGGAGAGCGCTCCGCCGAACGAAATAGAGATAAAAAAAAAAGCAAGAACGAGAGTGCATACCCGGCGAGAACTTGACGCCGAACCAAACGGACATAGGCATGATTCCGTGATGAATCACGTGCAGTGTGGAAATGTGGTCGTTCTTCTTGCGCAGCACGAAGAAGAGCGTGTCGGCGAACTCGATGAACTTGGAGACGAAGTACCACCAGCAGCCGCGGGCCATGCGCATGGCCTGGGGATTGTGCGAGTAGTCGACCGGCTGGCACCTGAACGAGTAGTCGCCGCCCCAGCCGGACACAAGGCACTGCGAGAAACAAGGAGCATTTTCATTAGCATTGGCGTTTTGCTTCTTTTTTTACTTTTCAGTTGGATTTTTCTGGTGTTTTGGGTTTCTTTTTGGACTACTTCGTTTAGCAACAATCTTTTAAAATTTGAATCAATGAATAGTCATTGATTCAATTCAATTCAAAGTTCATGTTTTCTAATGTTTTTACTGTTTCGTCAATGCCTAATTAAAATAATTAGTCATATTAGAATTACTTTATAGTTAACTTTTCTTACTTTTCTTGTGTGTACGATTTTAGATATCATATTTTGAACCAGCAAAAATTTCATGTTCACTGATGTTATATCAGCTCATTAAAATTGACGTGAATTTTTACTCATATTTAGTAAATACATAGTTACCGATTCCATTTAATGCAGAATATTACAAAAGCATTCAAAATTCCAATCAGCGAATTTTCAATGATTTTCAGTAAATAGTCAATAATTCAACTATCTAGATATAGTCACTGATTAAATCAGAAAATCTTTACTAATATATATTCAGGATACTTTCACTGATTCTCCAGAGAGAGTTTTACTACGAAATTAATAATATCATATTGTACGTATTGATGAAACCATGAAAAATCACTCTCTTTAAACTTGAATGTTCACTGATATTGTCAGCTTTCATTGCGAAAATCACTGAGTAACCAGTGAAGAAATACTTTACTGGGATTCAAATTTGAAGAGAGTATATTTTCACTTTTTCATTAGTATGCATAACGTGATCTTAATAATTTTGTAGTAAAAGTCACTGAGAAATCGATAAAATGAAATATTGTCATGTGTGAAAATCAGTAAAAATATTGTCCACTCCGAGAATCAGTGAAATATTGTCACCGGCGTGAATCAGTAAAAACATCGTCAACCGTGAGAATGAGTGAAAATATTATCAATTACGAGAAACAGTAAAAATACTATCAACCGAGGGAAGCAGTAAAAACATTTCCAATGATCAGATCATCACTCATACAAAATTACAGAGAAACACCTTGCGCTCCCTTCGACAATCCATTTCGTCACCCAAGCTTCGAGAATGCAAAGTGCATCTCACTCGACTCACCTCGTAGAAGAGCCATGTGGAGAATATGACTTCGAAGAGGTTGTACCAGATCATGACTTTCCTGAGATCGAACGGCTTTCTGTTCTCCATCAGTTTGGGCCCAAGGACTTTGGAGAAGTAGGCGTAGCTGAGGCAGATCGCCAGAGTCGGCATGGGACCGCTCATCAAGAACCAGTCGTTGACCCTGGGATCGCTCTTGTTGTCCATTAGGTCCCGGTAGCCGTCGTACACCATGAGCATGTATTGCGCCATCTGGAACAAAGAGACGAATACTTATTACCTTTAGCGTGATTTGCGCGCTCTGCGCCGAACAAAAAGTTTGCGCGGAGCTATAGGTAGGATTATTTTATCCTTTTAGCAGCCGGAAATTAGAATTTATGCGGCGCCGACGTGCTGCGGTTTTTTCCTTATCCGGTACTTATGTGTGTGTGTGTGTAGGGATTAATAATTCATTATGATCTAAATTCCAAAGAGTGAATATTTTTTATTTAAAAGGGTTTATTGTGCTCGTTGTAGTCTGCAGTTTAGACTGCGAATTTAGTGACTGAAGGTGTTTTTACGGTTTCTACATTTGATGAAAAAGTTAGTTTAATAATATTAACTGAATGCGATTTTTAAAATGCCAATCATACCACCAAATCTGTGATAAATATATCAATTACTTTTTTAAGAAAATAAAATAAAAAATTGTTCGAATTTAATTTTGTATTTAAAATAAATGGAGAAAACTTGGAATTTCGTGAGATTTTTTATGCAAACTCGTAATTAATTTTTGTATATATTTGATCTAATCATAATCGGGAGTTATCTCTATACAAAGGATTCCACTAAAGGCTTTACATAAAAAATATAATCACAAGATTTCTTTTTTCAAAATAAAATTTAGTTAAATAAAATTAATTTACATAAGTTTTCTATTTTGGTGTTAAAAATAAGTACAAAAAAAATTAGAAAGATATTTGACAAAAACTTATTGAATATAGAACTCGTAGTATTTGTAATCAACATTTAATAATAATTGACTCTTAACATAAATAAATTTTGGAAAATTGATCAAATATTGCCGATTCTTTTAGGTGTTTTTGTTATATGATCATATAAACAAAAGGAAAAAACTTTAGTGATTAATAGACTCCTAAATATTTTTAGCTGAAGACTTTTCTTTTTAAGAGTATTATTAATAATAATTATTAATAATCGCCGCATGTTCTGTAAACGTGTATATCGTAATAGAAATTAGTATAACCTGGTATCAATAAGTCAACAAAATGTAAGGCAATCGCAACTAATATATGCATGTTATTATATATTCTGCAGAATCTTGCTCAAATCTCAATCCGCTCTAATTCGTCGGCATCTGTCGCAAGACAGTTCGTTAGCGTTGAATTTTCTCCATCTCAACCTCCAAACCGCGCAATTTTCCTACACGCAATTTGCGGTTTACCATCATTTATATTACAAATAACTCGTATTCCTTCAATACCTCAACCATACACCCAATCAATTGAAAAACCATCCCAGTCTCCTCTATAATCAACCTAATCAAATCTTCCACATCGTCCCGTCATCCAGAAAAAAAGAACCTAACGAGAATCCAGCATGCATTATTTCATCTATCGCTGATATTCCATAATCAGCATGAAGTCTTCGGAGAGAGACAGACACACGCCACATCCGGCGTCGGGAGTTGTCTGTACTAAAAGCGCGCGCGTGCGTGTGCAATTACTTTATGCGCGGAGAGCCGGCTCCGGCGTAATTACCTTCTCTGGAGGTGTAGCTGCGAAGCGAGAAGCCATAAGACTCAGGAGAGAGAGAGAGAGAGAGAGGGACAGAGAGGGAAAAAGAGGGAGAGAGTCGAGAACCTTCGGCTGGACCTGCCTAAGGCCGCCCGGTGTTTCCGTTCGTGTGTAGAGCTTCGCGCTCCGGCGACTGTCCTGCCGTGTTTATGGGGGGACAGCGGGGCGATATGAGTACTGAGTGTAATGAGGTTGGAAATGGGAATGGATGGGAAATTTATGTTTTTATGGGTGTTCGCGAAGAGTGTGAGTAGAGGTGGAGCTCTGTTTTGTATTTTAAGAAGAAAGCGAAATTTATGGAAGATCTTTGAGTGACGAGACATCGTTTGCAATGTTTTTACTTTATCTTCTTTAAATATGAAGATATTGTCAAGATTCCGAAAGTATATATACGAAGTAATGCATCATGAGCTACAAGTATGTACTGTTAACTGAAAATCGGTATTCTTACCAATTAATAAATCCCATTTTTAATGACAGAAATCATCAGATAAGTATTTTATAATGTTCAATAAGTAGTTTGTATATGACATCATATTAAGTGTGACTGTTATAAATAATATTAAGTGTGACTGTTATAAATAATATTAAGTATCATCCATTGGAAGAGGAAGAGCAGATGAATAGTGCTAATTATGTCTCGCCTCTAAAAGTCTGAGGTAAAATTAACTTTCGTATTTCAAACCTACGTAGAAAATTGATTTCTTTGAAAAATTTCCTGCATTTTCTTAATAATGTGTGTCCATTACGACTTGGTTTTGGTCTAAATCATACTTGCGTTATGCAAAAAGATAAGGCTATAATTTGGAGGAAGGAGAAGGAAAGGTGTGAGGCAAAATGAACAATGATTTGTGACGTAAATGCACACCTTCATTGCATTTAATAACTAACTCGTTATTATGCACGTTTTTCTTATCGATTCAGGTAATGTCAGATTTACTGAACTTTTGTATAAAAAGTTTTTTACAGTGTACTTTTTTTAGACAAAACAGACACGCCTCATAATGCTATATATTTTAGTTATTTTCTGTATTATTTTCAAAATCAACAATTGATATAAAAAAGTCATTCGATAACTTGAGAGTCCTACGTAAAGTAAGCTAATATACTTTTAAGATACATACATTTTTATTAAAATGTCGTTGTAGTTTGTACTATAAATCAAACTAAATATTAACTATATGAAGTATCAAACTAAAGTTTTACTTAGCTTCCGATATAAAGGCAATAATAGGTACTAATCGCGTTATTATTGTTAATAAATATTGAAATATATAAGCCGTTCATATATACAATATTCCTGATCCTTTACCAATGTACAACACACTAAATTAATTCATCCATCGTCATATACAAAATAAATTCACCCGTCCATATAAATCACTTAAATAACAAGTCATAAATCGCAAGTCCCAAACATTGAAATAACCATTTCACTTTCAAGGATCACCAAAACAAACTCTCTCCACCACGACTCTAAACTATCCACGCAGCACTCGAAGCATTCTGTTACAAGTGCATCCATCCCGCCCCTGGCTCCCCGCGCGCCGCAGCAATTTTCAAAGCTCTCCTCTCGCGTCTCTCCTTTCACCGTCGCATTCGAGTTTTCCTTCGCGAGCGCTCGCGCGCGCGTAGAGCCGCGGTTTACACAGCGCTGGCCAACAACCCCCCGTTCAGGAATTCGCGAAGGGGAGACTGAGAACTGGATTGCGGATTGGTCTTGAATCGAGCGAGTCAGCCGTCTGATCTTGATGCACGCTCGGACTCGAGGTATTTAGATGATGGCTCGGTTCGGTTCGGTTTAGTTTGGATTTTATGGGGTTGGGGAACCTTGACACTTTTGGAGTTTTCGGTTTTGGGGTTGAAAAGTGGGCCGGGTGGTTTTAGAAATATTTTAGGAGCGAGAGTAGTGGCCTAAATTGATATGGTTTTTCTTGTAAAGTATATAATAAATATGCGTTTTTTAAAGAATTTTTTTAAGTAAGATAGTTATCGACCGATTTGCTTTATATTTTCATAGTACGTATCTTTTTATATATAGAAACTAAATTATTCAACGACGCTAAGTATATAATTTACGATGCATTAAACAGTTTTAGATTTTGTTACAAAGAATTTTTGTACGAAACAAAAATCTGTTCGTGATTCTCGAGTAAATATCAAGTAGATAATTTAGAACATGTATTTTGTCCTTGGTTCAAATACTGACTACTTCCACTGCTTGCAGCGCCCAGTGGAGACCAGCAGAAGTGGTCAGCGTGACAAAAATGCTGTATATTTTAAGAGTGTAATAATAAAAGCTATGTGCATTATAATTGTAATTAAATTAATTTTAATATATTTGTTCAATTACAATTTTCAAAAGTAAGTAAATGTACTTTATTTTTCGGTTCCGAAAGTGAATCCTCAAAGTTTCATCAACATCCGAGACCCAAACTCTATGGTCTCCCCTTATTAGCACTTTAATGATAATGAACCGTTCAGAAAAAGTAGTGGAATAAGTCAATTTTAAGAATTTGATAAACGCTCGCGATCGTTTCAAATTTTACGATACATTGCATAATAATTTAATCCATTTAAGTACTTTCATCGATATTAATAAATAGAATGTAATTATATTTCTACTGCGCATATTTTAAATACTCAAATGACTATAAGGTATTCGATATTATATGAATGTTGAAATAATTATGAGTGTTTGCAAAACTTACTGTCCAGCCTTTACAAAATTATTTTTTTTTATACTGATAATATTACAAAGATCTTATACAGTAGTATCTGGAACAGTCAAGTTTCTATTTTAAATTCTCGAAAAAGCTTCAATTGATACCCTTTCACACAAGGATACACCTAAGATGTAATTTAAAAAGATGCTATTTTTAGACAATCTGCAAGCTACCATTTTACCGATCTTCCACTTTGTAATACCAGTCTAACCCTCGCCAACTTAATTGCCCTATCATACAAAAATAGAATAGCAATCTCTACGCAATTTGAAATAAGACCGCTCAGAATCAAAGCGAGTAAATTCAAATGAGCCCTTGAAAAACGGGTTTCCAAGACTCCTCAGCGATTTTCATCGCGGAAACGGCCAAGAATGCAGATAAAACCCGTGCATCCGGCGTCTCTGCCATATTACACCGACAGATCTCGAAGCCCGCGCGACTCTCAACTCTTTATATCATATCTTTACCAGCGCGATTTGCGCAATTCCACGGGCGCGAGCGCATAGAAAAAGCGCACGAAACTCGTTTTACAAAAAAAAACACGCCGACCTATATTTATAGGCATGTGCGCCTACACGCGCAAACGCGAGCGTATTATGTACAACGATTTTTTTCAGACGTCCTTCTTTGTTCAATTTCGTCGCGCGCGGGGTTCATTAGCGCGTGGACGCGACAAATGCCCCGCGCGGATCATTTGAAAATTCAACGAGAGAGAGAGAGTGAGTGTGTGTTCTGGCGATTGCGCAAGTTCTGGAGGATGCGAGATTCGTGGAAACCGAGTGCGTCTTTCCTTTTTTTTGCTTTTCTAATGTTCTTTTCAAGATCGGAGGTTAATGGAAAGTCATTTTTACGGAAGGGAATGGAAATTGTGTTCTACCAATTTCGTCAATGGTAATGGTCGTCGCTTCTGGTAGAAAGTTCTTTTTCGAGAATAGTAGGAGGAACGTGTGGTAGCTGTTAATAATGAATAGGTACTAAGAAAACAGTACAAAATCGGCACATTATAATTTTTTAATCAAAGATTCGTATCGTACATAATAGGTACTAACATAAAAAATTAATAAGAATTCAAAATTATATATAGCCATCATAAAATTGATTGAATTACTACAATAAATAGTTATTTTTGTTAAAAGCATTTATTTAACGCCACAATGAAATAGTGCACTAAACTAAAAAAAATCCTGGTTACACCATATCAATTGTATTTTACCAAAGTGTAGGTACAGAATTTATCACACGTCGTTCTACTTTCTCAATGAACCTCTATTGCCATAATAACATCCTAAAATTATAGAATCAACAGAAAATCATTTTCGCTTATCACAAGCATTGCAGATACTTATATATCTCGCAACGATTGTCTATCTAAACTACAAATCAAAATCGCACTTATTACTTATTACACACCGCATTATAGCACCTTACACCGCAACAATCGTCCTTGCGACCATAACAGAAATAAAAAATCGACTCCACCCGATTGCAAGACACCCATCAGGACTTAGCACACCAGTAGCGAGTATCGAAATTCGAAAAAGGACCATCGACCAACACTATATCCTCTCCGTGATGTAACGGCGCTCTTTTCGAAGACCGAAAGCGAGCGCGCCAAAGTTTTAAGGATGCAATTTGCAGGCGAGCTGCGCGCCCGACCGGCCGTTAAGCTTTGCGGATTTGTTTACTAATCGCCGTATGCGCGGCGGCTCGCAATAACAAAACATCGTTATTTGCGCGTACCAGCGAGGGATCGCATCGCGATGGATGGATGGTTGCGTAACGGTCGCAGGCGTGTGATTCACTTTTGTTTTGAATGGAACTATCTCAAGAACGCAATAATTGTTGCGTTTTTATTGAATTATTATGAAGGTTAATTGTGCTTAGGTATATAGATTGATTACGATTTTTATGTCTTTGAATGAGTTCGAATATTTTAGAAGGGATGAAAAGGGTCTTATTAGCTTTTAAAAATGATTAATATCTTTACCTATATAATAGTTAATTAATAATTAATAAATAATATTAATATTAAATAATTAATTATTTTAATCATTGTTTATAATTATAATTATATTATAAATAGGAATTGATAATAAAATAATATAATAATAATTAATATACTTAATAATAGGTTTACATAAGTTTTATCTAATAGTTTGATGTATTAAAGAAATTAAGATTATTGATTAAATATTTTTAAAATGTTGAAAAAGCATAGTAGAAGATGAACAAAATTTTCAGATATTTAAAAGCTTCCAAAACTTAAAATATATATAATTATTGTATTTATTAGAATAATCAATTTCTAAGCTGAAATAAAGCTACTATTTCATTAATTTTGGAAAATGATAAATATCTCAACTAAACGTAGTAGAATTAAAAATTTATTATATTTATAGAAACACAATATTATTAATAAGAAAATGTTTATATATATTTTTAGAATAATTGAAGTACTTGTACATCATATTATACATTATTTAATATGATATACAAGGAAGTTATTATATTTAATAGAGATTAAACCTAAAACATGCTTACTTATGTAAATAATTATGATAAGAAAATATTCATATTCTAAAAATATTATCTTTTGATAATTTAAGTGTCGTTAAAACCATAATATTCTACAAAAGAAATACATTTTACATACAATTTATTAATTTAATAATTAATTTATTAAGATTATATAATTAAAAATCTATTAAATGTATTCAAACAGAATATTATTATGAAAAAGAAACTGTTTATATATATTTTTTATAGCATTATTAGAATACACACGTGTATTGTATTATATACTGTTATATAAAGAGATTATTATTATTGTTATTATTATAATTATAATTATTATAATTATAATTATTATAATTATTATAGATATAATTATAATTATTATAGATTTAATTATAATTATTATCATAATAATTATAATTATTATCATTATAATTACAATTTTTATCATTATAATTATGATTATTATTATTACTATCATAAAGATAAAATTGAACAAATTTCATAATAATCACAATACATAAGAAAAACACCGTTCTCCAAGAATGTTCACCTTCGCACAGTCGCACAACCATCCAGCCTACTAAAAAAGAACCACACAAACTACCTCTCCCATCCCACGTTACCCCCCCCCCCCCCCCCGTCAATTAATCAATTAACATCTGCGTCTTGCGAAAGTCCAAAACCCCTTACGGGCAAAGCTTCTCCCGGGCAGTCGCGCGCTGTCCGCGTGCCGGCGCACGACCTTGGCGGCCGCGATAGTCGCTCGCGCGTGCCGCGGCAAAATCCTTTAAGCCGTACCCGCGCGCGCGCCCGCACAAAGAGACGTGCAATTTTCAACCGAGCCAGCCCCACTCCTCTTTCTTCTTCTTCTTCTACTCGCGATTGCAATTAATTCCGATGCAAGTTGTGTGTGTGTGTGTACGATGATGTGGGTATTGTGATTATGGGTATTACGGAATTTGGACGCGGCTGACAATGCGCGCCCCCGAACTACTGATTAGCGGTGAGTGCACCGCGGGTCCGCAGGATTAGGAGTGTGTTGTGGGGTAGTGGGTTTTCATGGGTGGATTTTTCCGAGTGAAGATTTCATGATATCAGGTAATTGGGAAAGAATAGTTGAATGTAAATGGTTTTTATTTTGTTTATTTTATTTAATTGATAATTCGGTTTATAATATTTTTTTGTGTACTTTAATTGATTTAATTTTAATTTGTTCTATTTATTTTATTATAGTTAAGCATGTTATAAGTACTTAAGATAAAATTATTATACTAAATTACTAGCGTAATTACTACTAATAATAAATTTATTATTAATAATGGGTATTATTTTTTAATTATTATTTTAAAGATTTTCTTCGTATTAACGATAGTTGTATTTTATTATACGTTAATTCTTCCTTGATGTATCAATTTACATTTTAACTGTCGCTTTGTTCATTAAAACCCTGGGAAAATTATTATTTAAACATTTTATTCTATATAAAAAGGATGCAGATACAGTTTTATAACGTCACTCATTAAAGTTTTTATTCAAAGTCATGCTTAACATTGTAAAAAATTGTGTTGAATTGATTAAATCACTCTTATAAATAAATATCAAAATACAGCTAATATTTCCTTTCCCGCTGCACGTATCCGCTAATCATTTCCTTATACTATTTATTAAAAAAATACATATTTATATCTGAATGACTCTCCACTACATACATAAGCATAAATTATTACTCGTGAAAATAGTGAAGTCAAGAGCAATTAGCAAACACCGAATTGTTATCCACTCCGAGACAAAGAATTTCGTCTCTCTGTATATAAGTACAAATTCGCGTTTCCATGCGGCGTACACATTTTTATGGTGTAACACGGCGATGCGCGCGCTCCCGCACCATTAGCATGCCGCGACGTCCGCCAAGGTGATTAATTTTGAATACAGGAAAAGCAGGT
This sequence comes from Gastracanthus pulcherrimus, assembly GCA_949152435.1. Taxonomy (NCBI): domain Eukaryota; kingdom Metazoa; phylum Arthropoda; class Insecta; order Hymenoptera; family Pteromalidae; genus Gastracanthus; species Gastracanthus pulcherrimus. The sequence continues at coordinate 8,209,569 of OX424575.1, forward strand.
GAATTCGTTTCTTCAATTTATAGCCGAGAATGCTGGAGGAGAGAAAAATTGCGCGACGAACGGCGAACACAAAAAGCTCTTTATTATCGAGATGATTCAACGCGATGGTCTTGCGAAACTGAGGGTAATAAAAGAACTTTTTTTTAATACAAAGTAGGTTTATAGTATTTTTGAACTCTGGAACGTAAATGTTTTTGTGGTATTAAGTAAGTAGGGGGAAATGATACAATGTGGCGCAGCGCGCAATGTGGCATGCCTCTATTTTAGGTGCGCTAATTGGTTTTAAACAAGTTAAAGTGACTTTATAAAGTTTTCTAATATACTTAATGTATCCTAAACAGGTATTGTATCATTATAAATTAACATTTTTACAAATTTTTACAATAACATTCGGAATAAGTTATTTAATTATTTCATAGCACTACCAAAGTACTATAATGTTTTAAATGTATACTTATATCAATTTTATAGTGGCGCGCTGCATTGTCCGCTATGGCAGAAAATAGAGACCTGTGAATTTAGTTATAAAAACTTGAAATTAAAGAGAATAAGTATTTAGACTTGAATAAAACTTTTTAGTATTTGTAGCTAAGATATCAAAGTATCCTTTAAGACTTTTAAGCATAGCATTAGGTGAATGTTAACAAGCATATTTGATAATGTGCCTCAAGTGCGCCACATTGGACAAAGGTGGAAAGTATGGGGTGAACGCTCCCCTAATAGTAAAAGAATGTATAACATTTACTAAAAGATGTTCATATCATTATTATTACAAGGAAATATACAATGATATAACACAAAAGGACAATAGATTTTTATTTTAAATTCTATAATATTTTATAAATATTTATTATTAAAACTAAAATAATTCTTAGTTTATGAAATTTAGTTTATTGCGATATAAATGAAAATAAATAATTGAATAGACGAACGTTGTAAATTAATTTGTTTTGTAATTACTTTAGAATTTGACTATAACAAAAGTCAAGCGGGTCCGAGAAAGCGTTAAATACATATCTTTATTCAAATTGAAGTCTTTATAGTAAAGTAAAATATATTTCGAAAAAATAAATGATTTATCGATATATATATATATATATATATATATATATATATATATATATATATATATATATATATATATATATATATATATATTAATAAATTAAATAATTAAAATTTAAGTATTCTATATATTTCAATTATTTAAATAAAATTAACAGCATTCCGATTAAAAATCACATCGAATAATCATCTACACCTGTGCCCTAAACCAACCGCTTAAAATGCTTTAAATCAAATCTCCAAATCCCATTAAACCTACATTTCCGCATCGATCCTCCAAACCGCTAATCGATCCTCGCGAAAAAAAATCACAAAAATTGCGGTTGACAAATCCAGTTTGGACTTACGGTGGCGCATAATAAATGAGCAAGCGCATATATACATGCGCACAGTTAGAAGCACGTGCTACCTGAGTAGTCACGTGTGGCACCGAAGATCATCGGGAGTCGCGTATATATATAAATCGTGATTTGTCCGCGCGTATAATTCCCGCCGGCGATACGCGAATTTATTACCCGATTATTGTTTGTTCGAGCGAACAGGTGCTAAAGGACTGATTGAATGATTTATTTGCGAAGAAATTTTATGAAGTGTGGTTTAACTGTTCTTTAAACGCATTGTAATTTTTATTGGAGGTATAATTGGGAATTTTTAATTTTATTAGTTTTTAGATGACAATAAAATTAAACCCTTCGGATATACGATATAATTACACTTTTACAATAAATGTATGAATGTCAAGGAAGTTTATTTTATTAACTGTACTTGAAATATTTTTAAAGACCAGTTGAATTGGGTATTTATTATTGTGATAATATGTATAATTTTCATTGAATGTGTAATTAAGAAAATTATTCTTGATATCTATTTTTAAATATTATTTTAGATAATAATATTTTGGTTCATTATAGCTATTTGTTATTTAGATCAAAATAAAATCATAACATATAACGTAAAGTATTATTATATTATCATAATAACTATTTTTAAATGCCAGTTGAGTTGGGTATTGTAATTTTTATTACGATAATTATGCATAATTTTTATTAAATGCGTGATTAAGGATTTTGCACTTAAAATGTTTTTTAAAATGTTACTTTAGATAATAATAATATTTCGTTTCATTATCGCTAGTTATCGATAAAAATAGAAATTAGACCATTAGAACACAAAATATAATTATACTATTGAATTAAAGGTATGAATTAAGCGACTCAAAGGAAGGATATTGATTACCTATTATTATATTTATGACATCAATATTACAAAATTATGAACAGCAATGGCGTAACCATGTTCATTAGTATTTTATGTAACGTACAATAATTGTTCTTTCGATAAGAATATTTCCAACAGAACGCAAATTTTTAAACGCAAGTTTCAAACAAACAATAGCCACTAATATTAATATTTAAATAATTTAAACGCAAGTTTCAAACAAACAATAGCCACTAATATTAATATTTTTTCCACTTCAATCACAAATAATCATTACACTTCTAGATAATAAAAGATTTATTTATTACCCTAAAATTTCTCTTTTTTAACAACCTGATATTATTATATTATACCGCAAGCATTTCACAGACAACTTGGTAAACAAATGCAATGTAGTACGCCTGTACTCGACGCATTATATCCACCTAGGCGATGATTAGCGAAGGTAACGAGGATAATTACACCGAGTCTATATCTAATCTATACCGAGTCGAAGGATATATAACGCGCTCGATTGCCGCTATCATTGGAGTCTAAACAATTTTTATCCGCGAAGAACTTATAGGTATATGGGAAACACAGCTGAATCGACTGTCGCTGCGAAGCGACATTGAAAAATGCGCGCGCACGCCGACGTCAATTGGCAATTTTGCGCAAAACCAGTTTTTATTTTTCTGTAATTGGATAAATAAACGCCGACGGCTTCAAGTTCACGCATTGTTCTCATGTTCGATAAGATATGGTTTTGGCTAGAAAAATAACTTTTCCTCGCGTAGCTGCATACTTTCAACCAAAATTGTTACAAACTGAGAATCTATATTCGGTAAACTTTCTAGTAAAAACTTGCCACTTATAGATTACAAATGATAATAAAATTTTAATGTATAAACCTATTTAAAAAATTATTTATCCACTTATTATTGATACTATCAAAATCGTCAAAAATATTATTAATTGCACAAATAAAAAAATGTTAAAATAAAACTATCATTCTTCGATCTATCGCCAGCTGCATTTCCACCACACAATTTCTTTATAATTCACAATAAACGCCCTACAAACACTATCCTACAAGCATCCCATCAACCAACAACAATCCCCGATCACACTCAAAATATCAACATCGAATACTCACGTTTGCTGCGTATATATATATCCCAGCTCCCTCTCGAAATCCTCAACGTGCACAGCAAGATCCTCCTCAACACTTGTCAATCGCCTATATATCTCACGAAAACGCAACAACTTCCCTCCTCCAAAAAGCAGAGCCTCCTACAAATGAGTTACCGCGAGTGAACCGGGTGCTCTTCCCTTAATCCCAAGGGCTCGGAGTAACGACTTGGCCAAAGTGCAAAGGCGAATCGCAGAGTTATATTATTAGCGCGCGTGAGGAGCCGCGGGCCGCCGCGCCTCTGGTGTGTGTCGTGCAGACTCTAAACTGAACTCGCCTCGTGCTCGCCGCCAGTCTTATATATCGGTTTCGCGCCGCTGCTACCTCTGCGCGCTCCCTCTCGTTTCGATTATCTCTCTCTCTCTCTCTCTCTCTCTCTCTGGCTTCTTCCTTCTCTCGCGTGTGTATTCGCGGATATAGTAGTATTATAATGCCCCCATGCGGTGTGTACGCACACGCACTCGAGCACACGCGGCGGGACGAAATTTGCTCGAGTCTGAATTATTTATGCAATTGGAATGAGGCTGTGTTTCTTTTTTTTTCTCTTCTTTTTCGTTGGTCGAGTATAGCGTGCATTGCAGAGTGCATTGTGCGATTGGGAGGTGATTTTTCTTTTTTTGGTTCGATGACATTTGCGAGTGAAGTCTGGATGACTGTTGATGTTAAGTCATTGATGTAGTTAGCGGATGGATGCAGTGGTGTGTGAACGCGACTTTAAAGATATGTAAAAATGAAGGTATGCCGGCATGGAGGAAAGTTATTAAGAAAACGCTGTCAATTCATTGGCACTTAGCTTCCTCAAACTAAATTAATTGTTCCAATGTGAAATTCTTTGTTCTAATAAATTAATTTTAAATTGGTATATCTCTTTGTAATTAATAGCTCGAAAAAGGTGTGCTTTTTTATCGTTGATGCTTTGTCAAAAGATAATTTTTTACTAAAATTACACAGCGATATAGGTAACAATCCTTATCACAGCAATTCTTTCTCTGTACGGAAATTATTACAATTATTTAAATGTTCACAGATTTACTGAGTTCCTAATCATTTAACATTTTTTGAACGATTATCCATCATACATTTCGAAATATAAACGTTTAAACTAAATATGGCTTTTTTCGTGTGTAACAGTAGAAGGGAAAAAGTCTATAAAACATTTGCGATTGTAAAAGATAGGCAATTATATGCTTTCTTTAATGCATTTACGCCTAATTGTTCACAATATTTCTAACATACAAAAAACCCGAAAAACTAAAACACAAAAATCGAAAACTCAAAAAATCATTATAAAACAAAAACAGGTCGATGAATCTTGAAATTTCTTCCTAATTTTGAATCTTTATTTATAAATGAAAGAAATGAGCTCTTTCTGGTAAAAAATGACCGCGCCGTTCTTGAGATACAAGCGATTAAAAAAATTTTCAAAGAAAACATAACTTCAATATCTCAGAAAATAAAAGATCTCATAATCTGAAAAAACATACAGGTCATGAGATAGTAAAAAGCTATTTTGTAACGTTTCAGATACAATGCTGCCGATTGACTTGAGTTATCGTCAGAGAAATAAAATCGAATTTTTTTACAAAATTATTTTTCTCTGGACAAAAGAAAAAGGTCAAGACTAAATTTTTTCAAAAATTTCCTGTTATATGTTTACGAAATATAATCATTTAAACAAAAAATTACAATTTCGTGTATAACAAAGGAAGGGACCTTATCAAAACTTTCAGGTAGGAAAAGTTAGGTTACTTTATGCGCTATGAAATGCATTAGTGCTGGATCGATAATATTATTTATTATGTGCCAGAAAACCCGAAAAACTAAAACGCAAAAATCGTAAATCCGTTATAAAAACCGAAAAGCATCGAAAACAGAAAAAATAGTTTTGTCCCCCCATCCTCTAAAAAACAAAAAAAATATATACATACACATACATACACATCCATACAGACATTTTCTAATAATAGTGTATTTTGATTTCTTAAGATAGCTTGTAGTGATTTTCGACAACAAATTCGAAAAAAAAAATTTTTTTCAAAACATCAGTTGAACTATTTTATTTTCTTATTAACTCATCATGTAAAAGATTTTTATGATGATATTATTTTTTTTTTCAATAAAAAAAACGTTTTAAGAACAGATCTTTTTGTCATTTAACGTAATTTTTTCACTTTTGTGCATTTATTTACGTTGTTCAGGAAGTGAATAATAATTTTTTGCTTCAAGTTTTGGCGGTTAAATACTGTATCGTACTAGTCATATGTGTTATAATAGTTATTGATATGTAAAATATAATTATAATGAATAGTTTTCTAAAATTATATGTAGATTGAGTTTGGAACGTTCGTGGAACTATTTTCAATTTTTGCGTGAATCGTTTTGTTAAGATCAAAAACAAAGTATCCGATATGCCTAAAATAAGGCTGTTCCTTAATAAGGTTAAACACAGTCTAAAAGTAAGGAATGATTTTTGTAGCCCTATCTATACGTTTTATCTCGTTAATTTTTATGCGAGTGAATGAACAGCCTTAGAAACTACGTAGACAATTCTTTTCATCAATTTCTTTTATAAGGAACCAAATTGAGACTCAATAGGAAAATAAAAAAATCGATTTCATTTTCTTATTCGAAAGGTCATCATTTTATCTCGGTAATTATTTCACGTTCAAGTAAAGATTATTTTATTAAACATGCGTACATTTTTTTGATCGTTTTAATTACGTGGAAAACTTTCTATCTAAATAACAATAAATAAAAAACATTATTTTGTAGATAGAATAATAGACTTATACTTATTAAATCGGGTGGTCGCATTATATCTAGTTAATTTTCACGTAAATTTATTCTGAGGAAAAAAATTCGTTCAGATATTCACAGTTCCCACGTATTGCGGATTTTGAACAATTGATTAAATGCTAAAATGTATACATTCTAACCTCTGCTTAAACTGTATTAAGCCAACTAAATTAATGTTCTCCGTGATTGTTTGCTTAGAAAAGAATCAAGAATATATTTAGATATGTAAAATATTGTATTAAAATGAGCGGGATATAGCATTGGCAATATTCTTTTAAAATAAATCAGTCGAATGCATAATGTAGCTTCGGTAGTATTAGAACTGCGAATATCTGAACGAAATTTTTTCCTTATAGTAAATTTACGTGAAAGTGTTAATATAAGTGCAGTTTTTGTTTCGTTTTGTAATGGTCAACGAATTAACTAGATATAATGCGACCAACTAATTTAATACGTGTAAATCTGTTATTCTCACCTCGAAATAATATTAAATAGATAAAAAAATTTGTACAAAAAAAAGTACACATTTTTAATAAAATAATCTTTACTTGAATGTGAAAGAATTACCGAGATAAAACGCCGACTTTTCAAATAAGAAAATGGAATCGATTTTTTCATTTTCTCTTCGAGTCTCAATTTGATTACTCATAAAAAAAATTGATGAAAAAAATTGTGTATGTAGTTTCTGAGGCTGTTCATTCACTCCCATAAAAATTAGCGAGATGAAATGTCTAAATAGGGCTACAAAAATCATTCCTTACTTTTAGGCTATTTCTAACCTTATTAAGTGAGCAGGCCTGGGTTAAACACAGAAAAAGACTTCAGAAATCTTATTATGTTTAAAAACAATCATCCTGAAAAATTTTATGCTATCAAAGCACAATATTGTCTTAAATTTTACCGTTGTAAAACCTCAGAATCTTGACCCAATGCGTCACAATAAATCACTGTTTTTAATACCATATTTATTAAAAGAACTTTGATCCTCACACGATGCGGGGTGACACAATGTACAAAAAATTTTGTAATTCCGGTTATTCGACTCCTTTTGACATTTATTACAAAAAGAGCGGAGCACTTATTCGTTAAATTTTTTTTTATTATTTATTTTTTTTGGAGATCCAATCAATTTTTAAAAAAAAAATTTAATATTTTCACCATGTCACCTTGAATCGTATGAGGATCAAAGTTCCTTTAATAAATATGGTATTGAAAACAGTGATTTATTGTGACATGTTGAGTCAAGATTCTGAAGTTTTACAACGGTCAAATTTAAGATATTATTGTACTTTAGTAACATAAAATTTTTTAGAATGATTGCTTTTAAACATCAAAAGTTTTCTGGACTCGTAAAAAAGTCTTTTTTTGGGTTTAACCCAGGCCTGCCCCCTTAAGGATCAGCCCTATTTTATGTATGTCAGATACTTTGTTTTAGACCTTAACAAATCGATTCATGCAAAGATTGAAAATAGTTCCACGAACGTTCCAAACTTCACCTACATAGAATTATGGTGAGTTCATTCAATAAAGCCACTATTTTGATAAAAACACTGTTTTCTCACAAATTTGTTTTTTAAACTTAAATTTTATCCCGGCGCACACCAAATAAAAGAATCTGGCTGAAATTTTAGGAGAATATTCTTCAAAGTATTTAGAATAAAAGTGTGTATTTTGTTTTTGGAATTATTTTGAACAACTTTATTATTAAAAGCCATTACACGTAAAATTATTGTAGAATTAGTGTTTTATTAAGCAAAATTATAAATCAAAATGTTTTATTTTTTAAAAAATAGTAATAAATTTTACAAAAAACAAAATGCACACTTTTTTGTATATACTTTAAAGAACATATCCTAATAATTTCATCCGGGTTCAAAAGGTGTGCGCCAGGATGACTTTCCTCACAACCCTATTTTTATTGAAATTTAACACACTTTCTAGAATAAATTTAAATCTAAGAGAGGTAGATGGCTGAAAATTTGTATATAACTTCATAATATCAGTATAAATATGATATATAAGCATCAAAAAGTGTTTCTAGCATGTTTTTAGCAAAACTTTCTTTTACTATCACAATGCTTTCTCGTTGAGGAAGCAAAAAGCGTCATGAGTTAAACTTCGAACGTCACCGCGACGTATGGCATAAATCTCAATATTCATGATGTGTGATATTTGCGAGGGATGATAAAAATAAAATTGAATTGAATGAAGTTTTATTAAAATTCATTTAGCTAAATTGAATTATAAAGTATTTATATTCGCGAAGCACACGGCGTTAAAAGTAAAATAATCTTTTTCTTCCATTATTCAATTTATCGAAGTTCAACTGATAGAGGTTGTTAAATCGACATACCTAAATCAATTACTAATCTACAACTTGCTTTGATGCATGTGGTACAACATAGAACTCTAGTTACCGCAATATAAACATAATTTTTTTTAAAGTTCATAGACCCTGAATGACAGCTGCGAAAAACTATGAAAATAATGTAAAAAACTGTGAAAAACTATAAGACACTGTGATAAAATGTGAGTAATATTCTATTATATTTTTTAAATTCCTGTTCCAAATGTAACCCAAAATTAAGTTCTTTACAAAAGATTCATACGTCTACACACTAGGGAAGAGCAAAATTTATTTCCTTATCATAAAACTATAAGTAATCATCTAAAAATAAATTTTAAAATACTATAAGTGAACCTGATACCTAAAACCTACTTCTCATCTGATTTTAACATAGATACATACTCATTGTCTTAGTATTGCATTAATGAGTTGCCTGCCCATTAATTAACTCTTTTGCTCGTAGCTATGTATTGCCGGTACTATAGTGAGTCCCATAATTTTTTATCGATTTTCAGATCCTTAAGTGTGCAAAATGATGAAAGCATACAAGTTATCGTATAAAATGAACCCTAGAATAGCCCCTGTGGATTTTTTTTATATGAATCCTTGACAATTATTTAAAAATTGCATTGAAAAGATAACATTTTAAACTTTAAAATCACCGACAAGAATGTAAGGTGTTTTATAAATGTACTTGTTTTTTAAGGAGGGTTATCATGGTAATATAGTAGATAATATCTGATAATATGAGTAATAATATTTAAACGAATAGTCCTTTACGCACCGAAAAAGAAAATTGTACGCAAGAATTCTAATGCCGTAATTGTAGATGTTATTCAATAAAGAAAAATTTCTCTTAAATCTCAAAAATGTTTTTTGTTACTCATTCGATTTTAATTTATAAATTACTCATCTTACTTCTTAAACATTTATCTATAACTTTGACAAAGCACAATTACGAATCAATCAAAGTGAGCAGAATTAAATTGTATTTTTTATAAGCTCTTTAAACATGCTTACATATAAACAATGCAATTTTGCACACATTGATTATGTTTTGTAATTCTGCTTTGTTTAAGCCCCCTGTGAAGTAGGACGAATATGTTCATCCAAAATACATGGCTATCCCATATATACTATATATATATATCAAATGTAAAGTTAGAGATAAATATTTAAGAAGTGCAATGTGTATTTTGAAATTGAAATTGAATGAGAAATAAAAAGAATTTTTTGTGCTTACGTGACTTTCTGTTTTAATGAATACGTAATTATTATGATTGCAAAATCATACTTTTTATTAACATTTCTTTTTTAAGATTATGGTAATCCCATTCGTCACGGAAAATTACGAGGACCTAATTTTTTCATTTAATTATCGACTTTGAGTTAATATCTCTCTGGAACGTTGTTGTCCCAATCAAAAACAACAACTTTCCAAAGAGATGTTATCTTAAAATAGAAAAACAAATGAAAAAAGTGGATCCCCGTATTTGCCGATAACACAAAGGTTTAGGATATATTTTTCTAAAAGGTCAATTTACAGCGAATGACTTTTTAAATTAAATTGTTGAATATACGAAGATAATATTTTGTGTCATCAATTTTTTACCGTAACCCGCAGATTATTGCTATAAAAAAAAATCGTGTGCTTTAAACCCTTTTTTAAACGTCCTTGTACGATTTGTCTATGCAAACCATACCTATACCATTTAAAGGTCAACCTATAATTTTTTTTAAATTGTTTATACATTACTAAAGCAGATTTAAGAAAAAGAAAATTGCAATAGATTAAATCGTATACATTTCGAAAAACAATACGATCCTCCATGGTTGCCTAGTAAGGATGAACAAAGCCATATTGTTCCGAAATGAGACGAGATCTCGTCCGAGACTTTTTCTTTTGTGCAAAATTTCTCAATTTGATCGAGAATTTCAGTCAATCCGATATTTCCGATCTTTCCCAAAAATATATGTTGTATTGTATTATGAAAATGTTTTATTATAAAAATATAATATAATAATAATGTATAAAGGGCAGTCATACCCGTTGATCTAAATAAATAAATAAATAAATAAGTAAATAAATACATAAATAATTAAAATTTTTAGATTTATTTAGATTTAAATTTATAAATTTAGATTCAATATTTTAAATACCGTTAATAGTGAAAATAGCAACTTTTCTGTATACTTTGTGGTATTTTTAAATGTTGTTAATTTTCTTTTCAAATCATAATTTGATCGGGTAATGTAAATTTCTAGCACTACTAAAATGCATACATTATGTCCTAAATATGTCTAGGACCCCTAATATGTAGTACCTACCATCCACATAAAACAAACCGCTGTACAATGGAAATTAATGCTAAAAAGTGTATGTATATAATACAAATTTTATCAAACATCTTTTGAGTTTTTGATAATTTGTCAATATCTAGAAAGGAAATTTGGTTACAATCAATACTCTTAAGTGAGATTGAAATATATTAGACATCGTCGAAATTTTTGGATAGGATCGAGAAATCTCGAGCAGGATCGAAAATCTCTGTTGTGCCGTAAAATCTTGGTCAGAATTTCGATCGGAAACGAGATCTCATATTCGAAACCAGTCTTCTTCTGTCTTGAATCGAGATGTGAAATGTCGCGTGGTTCTTTGTCTCGTACACCCTTACCTTACCTTCAAGGGACCAATATTCCTAACAATTAAAAATTAATACGTATTTAACGTTCTTGAACAGAATCCGATTTTCCAAGTGAATAATGCTGCACATCTGGTCAATACTCCAGGTTAAAATTTCACAATCATAATTATTCACATAATTATCAACATCTTTCAATTACAAACGATCTCCTTACTTTTCCCTCTTGTGCAAGAAGTACCCTACCATAATTATTCAAAGTAAAACAAAAATTCACCGTTTGGGTTTATCGCTAAATTGTAATCCCCCCGAACTTCAAAACTATCCCAGCTTGCTTCGTCCTTCTCCCGCGCTCTTCGCTACGTATATAAACGATACAACAACGTACGGATTATGTCAGTCATGACGTGCTGTTTCGCACACTCGTACTAGCGAGAAAATCGCGGAGAGCTCGTCGCGCTCCTCGATCGCGGTGCTCGACGGCAGCTGACGTCAAGACGCGGCTCGCATGCACCGCGGAAGATTTTTTTTCATCGTCGCCGCGCCGCATTTTGCAAATTTCCGCTACTTTTATTCTCTCTCTCTCTCTCGCGGCCGAGCGCTCGCATATATGTTATCGTTTCCTTTTATTATTTGTCGCCAGACGTTCCAGAGACGCTCGCGCGCATATAACATGCCTGCGTGTTTTTCTACTTCTTGTGCACTCGGATGAGGTGTACGCGGACTGTAATGAGATTTTCGCTGGAAAGTACGGAATTGCGATTGTCGCAGAGACCGCGTGTAAAGTTGACGGGGGGTTTATTTGTCGTTATGTGTATGCTGTTTTGATATTTAGAAAAAGCCAAGTTTGTCTGTGAAGAGATTGATTGTTTATTATTATTGATCTATATCGGTTGAGAGAGAACTATACATATATTTTTCTATTACTTAATTTGTTTTACCGATACCTCAGTTCTACTGTTTGAACATTACTTTTACTCGTGTTCGAGCGATCGATGAGTTATTCTATCCGGACCCTCAATTTAGTGGGGGTTTAAAGGTGCAATGCGAGATTAGCAGACATCGAGTGAATTACGACAATGACCAGCAAGAGTATACATTTTATATTGGATTTATGCTACTGAAGAAAGATAATAAAATCGTCTAAAAGTATGGTAAATACCTTAATGTCATTATTTTTGAATTAATCAATGCGCGACTTTTCAAATTCATGCGTTCCGCCTGTTGTTCTGTTGTTTTCTCTCAGAAATATAGTTTATGATTTTCGAACACTCTGCTGAACCATCATGCTACATTTATGAGTTTTCATAATGACTGCGATTGACGTGATAGCCATTATTTTAATAGGACAAACTCTTATTTCAATAAAATTTACGACTCTCATATAAACCCAATGTAAAATGCATACCGCAACCGGACATATTTGTCGACAGCGGACAAAAAATAAAAAGATTATCACAAAATTAAATAAATTTTTTCGAATCGAATTTTTTAAAATTTGCTTGCTCATTTGAAGAATTGAGATATTCTAAAGATATTCCGAAAGTTTCTAGTCAATTCAATAAAAAATGGTCTAAAAATTGCGTGGTTAGTGAATTTTGGAAATCTTAATGGGCTTAAATTAACCTGGATTGTACCTGTTATAGGTAAGAAAAGATTAAAATAAGTAACATATTTTTTAAATCGTTACGTCATAGTTTAATTGATCGTTCCCTCAAACATTCGTTTATGTTTCACAACCTAGCAGCTTAGGTGGTTCTATCAGAAAGAGGCGTCATATTTAGGGGCTTTGAAGGACAAAAGATCCAGGATATTATATCATTTTGTCGATATAACTTAAGAAGTTTGATTAGAGCAGCATTTGTGTAACGATTAAAAATACGTTTCGATACTAAATATGTACTGCATTATTTGTAATTTAAATTTTTAATTTACATATTGTTTAACTTTTTACTTTATGTACATTTTGCAATAATTCATATAAAGTTCCGGTAACGCAATATTATTTTCACATACTTAGCTTGTTCATAATTTTTAACGTCTGTGTCTGATTTTTTAACAATTTCTGTATCATCTTATGTAAAAATGATTAGAATAATTTGTATGTCAATTCTTCAACCGTTATGATAAAATATGGTCCATTATTGATTTTGGTTAATCTTTATCTCGATTTTAAGGCCGGAATTGTACCTTGAAATTTTACGGGAAGTAAGACATTAATTATATATGCAATTTTGTGGCATCTGTGATCTTAATTTTATAAAAGGACCACCGTAAGCGACAATAAATAATTCGTGCTTTACAATTTTCCAGTTACCTATAAAAACTAGAACTAGAAGGAATTGTATAATACACGACTCTCTACTATAAATAATCCTATTTCTCAGAATATAAAAAATTATTTTTTTTAATTTTTAATGCAGATTGGTAGTAAAAATTGGTAAGAATATTTTAATAGAAGCCATTGTAAATTATGCCTAAAAATAAAAATAAATAAATCTACGAAACAGTTATTTGAAGATATATACAGGAAATGCTAATTTAGCATGGCATCTTTTTTAAGACCGTTGCCTAAAATTGACAATCTCATAGAATTCCTATAGCATTTTATATGCATCAAAGAACTTAACTGCCACTGACTGTGGTAGAAGATACCCACTACGCGATTTGGATGAAATCCTTGAAACGAAAAACGTGCAAAAAATTTAAATTTTATTCATACCTAAACTTTGAAATATATTAAATAGAAATCATTGTAAAAAATGGCGAAGATAATATAAGTAAAAATATATCGAAGAAAACAGTATCTTCTCTCTTAGTAATCTTATTGAATGTTTTAATTGTTTACGTTTACTAGTGCATAATGATTAACATTTATTCTGATATGATTAAATATACTCTCATTATGTCAACAGAAACAAGCTAGTAAACATTTAAATAATTTGAAAACAACAATATTTTTCTTTATCGCATAGTTATCGCGAATAAATGAAACAAACTTGCTAAACAAAGTTCTGTTCAATTATAAATAGATAAATTTGTGCTAAATAAGTTTACTGATTTTTCACACAGGTAATAAAGCGAATCACGTTCAATAATAAAAACTTATAAAACATAAATTACACACAACAAGAACTTTACGCAGATAACAATATTCTTGTTTATCACTGCACATTTTCTTCATGGTGCTCGCACTTTGGAAATTGAATCGCAAAGTGAATTAACATAGTAACGATACGCGCGTGTAAAATGACGCAACGACAATTCCTTCGCAATGAGATGAAGTTAAATAATAACTCGTTGTTGACGTTGGAGCGTGATTCGAAAATTGTGTGTGTTTATAAACATTGAACTTGAATGTTAGTGTCTGTTTTGTCGATAATCGTAATCAAATCAGCTGCGGGGAAGAACTACCTAATTAGATCCTGCTTTTTCTCCAGCGATCGTATAAGTCGAATAAAAATTTATCTGTATATCAGGCAGTATATTACATTGTGAATTGATTTTTTATTTATAAATTGAAAAAAAATTCAATTTATTCATCGACGCATTCTTCCATTTATATCTTTTACGTGTTCTGTTGAATTATTATCTAAGAAGCTTTATTACAACTGTTATTGTAAACAACCTTTTTGGTTGCCAAAAATTTCAAAAATTTGTATTTTTAATTAAAAACTGCAAATTAATCTTAAATCATCATAACTCAGTTTGAGGCCTTGACCCAATTTTTGTTCATTCATTAAATAAGTCATTTTATAACTATTACTATAATTAAAAGTTTCTTAAAAACCTTTAAAACTACTAACTGAATACTTCATATTATGGAGAAAAAGGATTTTTTGTTTTAAATGAATCATTCGCTTGACCCTAAAACATTTTTGATTTGCATCAAACGGCAGATTCATTAATCAAAAAGGCAAGCAAACTGATGCATGATTAAGAGACACAGACGGAGGATAAGAATTTATTTGAAGTCTTTATCTAGCCTGTGGAGATTCTTTCTAAGCACTTAAATAAAAGCAGGAACTGTACAATTGTCGCATACTAGCAGCAAAAAACTATCATTGGCCTATAAGGGCTATAAAGTTCTAGATAGACTGTTAGATTATAGTCAAGGACCCAAGCATTACTTATTTACTTACTTATTTATTTATTTATTTAAAAATTAACGGGCTAATCAGCCATTACAATTATAAACATATATACATGTATAATAAGCATTTAATCAATTCAACAAATCATAATAAGATAATATTATATACGTTATACAGGAGTAAATACGAATAAAATTTTTTAACTTGCTAATGAATATTTAATACAAGTTATCTTTTTTATCGGTATTCTTATAACAAAAATGTCCTGATCGAAAATTGTATCTGTTTAAAAAATTAATTTTCTTCAAAGTTGTGACAAATTTCGTATTTCTTATATCCAAATTTATTATTAAAAAGAAAACGAGTAATATCACTCTCACTATCTGTCCGAAAATCTATGATAATGTATCTATAAAATAACTAACAAATCGTTTCGACAGAAAAACCAGTAATTTATTACGAATCTCCTGAACTCTAAAAATTAGCATATCATAACAACCCATTCGATAAAAAATATGTCCCTGCTCAATCGTTCGAACATCGAACTTCCAGAACTTTCTCTATACCTTTTTTGCGTCTCCGCAAAGCCGTCCTACTAGACAGCAATAATCAAATTCCTGCTTCTCTCCTATTTTATGCTCCTTCGAGCAAATAATCAACACTAGACATACCTGATTATTTTAATCGTCGCCGTCGTCAATTCTCATCAGCCGCGGAAGATTCCACGGACACCTTGAAACATTCCCACCTCCGCGTGGATGAATCTCATTATGTAGAATATCTAGCCGTTCTAAAGCTCGGTGTCTTTTTTCTCGATCGAGTTTTTTCGTCTCTTCTGAATAATCGAGTTTTTTTACGAATTAGTTGGCGCGGGTAATGACCGGCGAAAGAGGAGTTGAAGAAAACGGGAAAAAACAAAGCTATGCAGCCGAACGGAATGTTGGAGGTTATTTGACCGTTGGTAGATGGTGGAGTTTTATAACTTTTTAGGGTGGATTAATAGAGATAAAAGTGTGGTTTTTATGAATGGTTATTGGATGTTTAATATGGGTTTCGTAAACATTTATTTTCTCGTTTAACTTGTGCAGATCAATGTTATGAAATAGGGAAAGCACAAGAACATTTACGAGATGTATGTTTACCACTTTATGATATTATCTCTGGTATAAAAGTGTAAAATTTACCAAAATTCTTTTATGTAATCTTGTCCTTTTTTTAAAAAAGAGCATATAGTTTTTTATTACTTTAATGGCGTTATTATATATTGATCTCATATATTATATTCCGATCTCAAACTTGAGAAATGATAAAATGATACCATCATTTTATAAATATTACGCTTTTAATAGTCATTGTATTATTGTTTATCTATTATAATTTATGCATCTATTTTTATTCATTCAATGAATGATTATTGAATTCATTTTCACATTTATCCTTTTATACAATTATTTCATTTACATTATAAATATAACTACAAATTTTTTCAGTAACATTTACTAAGAAAAACTTAAAGGAGGACGCCCATGGATGCCCATGTCGGTCCCATGTAAAAAATTAATAGGGACCCTATAAAACTGTTATGAACATCAAGGATCCATAAAATAATAAACGAAAATTCCCTGCTAGGGTAAAGCGAAGCTAAAACCCATGAAAAAAGAGAATTTTCTTAATTTTTTTTCTGAATGATTGATAAAATCTGGATCTCTTTACTTATTTTATCACATTTGACCCTCTGTTATTTAAGTTTCCCTTCATTTCCCCGAATTATTTTTTTATTTTTCATTTTCATTCTTTGACAATTTAAACAATAAAGTTAGTTTTGTACGTTTACCTGAGTTTTTCGACTTGCTATACATCCGTGAGCATCCTCTTTTGCTAATTTTGTTTTCGTTTAAAAGTTATGAATTTGCTATAAAATAGTTTCTTGTTACTAAAAACATATTTATTTATTTATTTACGTTAATTATTCTTACAAAAATAACGTTCTATTAGACAAAACGTTAACAAAAACCAAAGCGGATGAGGAAAAGCGAACAAAATCTATATCGGTAACCCAAGAAAAATGTAAACACGACTAAATACCGATTACGCACTATTAATAGGGAACTTCCCGTTTCGACCTTGAAAACATAACCGAATTATGCTTTGCATAATCATCAAAACAGAGAGCAACGAGATTTTCGTCTGGAAACTTCTAGGTCTATCCCGGTATGCTAAGCACACATTAGTCACTCAGTCAGTTGATCGAGGGAAGCCCGGCGGATTATACGTTCTCTCACGTATACCGGTACAAAACCGTTTTTCTATGTCTTCTTCATAAGAGTCTCGAACAAAGTCAATTAACTCATCGGTCAGGAATTAGCTGAAAATACTGATGTTGCCGGCGTCGTCTGTGGAAAAATTGTATGCTCTTTGGCATCTGAAACTGGTTGGAAATTATGCGCTGTTTGACGTCATGTCGCGAATTAAGAGCTGCCGCCGCTTCTGTTGCCCTTTAGTTGCGAAAGCGACGATATTTCTGTGTGTCGCTGACGTTTGATTATCCAGCAGGAACATAAATAAATTTTCCCGATGACCAATGGGATTTTCGGGTTTACCCGAGCTTCGAAGCTTTACGAATTCATTATTCACATTTAATTGTGGATCCACACACGGAACTACGTTAAAAATTAAAGTATAAGAATATTAGTATTCATGATAAATTACGATATGACAATAGTTATTCCTCAAAAATATTCGTGAATGACTGCTGAAGTTTCCTAAAGTATATTTTACCCGTCATAAATTCACTTCAGTAATTAAAAACTTTCATAATTATTATTATTATTTGTACTTTAGGTATAATTTCGTTCTATTTACTATCATATCCTTGATGTTTTTATTCTTAGGTGGCTCCCTGGTGTTCTTTTATGATTTTGACAAATTTTTCTATTAATTTTCTTTTCATTAATACTATTCACTTTTTCATCTATTTAACAATAGAAACAATTTAATTTATTCGATTCTACTATTATATCTATAAAAAAAAAAGATTTTGTAAATTAAAAGTTTTTTTGGGAGTCATAGGCACCTTTCGATGCATGGTTTTATCAAAGTCCTGAATTTGGACATAAATTGATCCTCGCGCATACTAAAATTAAAAAAGATATTGAAACTTTCTGGTAAATTTTAACCGAAAAATTAAAAAAATATTATTGCAGAAAAGTGCTCTTTACTCGTAAATAGAAAACATACAAGTAGTCCCCGCACTAGAAAACATTTCTTTTATAGTGGAAGTAATACATTAAAAATAAAGTTTTATCGATTTTTCGCTTTTTTACCAAATAGAATGAAGACTTGGAAGTTTAGTATAATTATAATTAATTATTGTTTACCTAATATAGTACATGATATAGTTAGCATGTCGAAGGTTGTCGAGGCAACGGCTTCAACTAGCAGGAGCGTTGATCGTCATCTGCCCGAGGTGCACACGATACTTTATGTCCTACGTGGACTGAAATGATGATTTTTCGTGCATATATGAAGCAGGCGAAAAAGTACCACACTTTCCGCCCGCTTTATGTGCACGATAAAGCATACTTTTTGTAAAAAATACTTCTTTATAACGCGGAACTTAGTTGTATAAAAAAGGCCATTATCGGCGCCCATAAAGTGGAGCGAAAATAAAGTTTTCCGAGCGTCAGAAACCCTAGGGACAAAAATGAGTATTTCCGCTCCTTTTTTTTATTATCATTTTTGCTCTTCTTCCTTAATAAAGCTTAAAATTTTAAGAAACTTGAAAATAAGTCAATCCACTTTGCAGACGACACAAAATGGTCTTCTTTATGCACTTTTTATAAAATATACGGTGAACAACAAGGGGCGAATGGGCTTTTTCCGATTCGGATGATGATTCGCCTACGGCGCCCTCGACTGTCACTCGTGCTCAATCATCATCCTCGCTTGGAAAATCCCATTTTCGCCGCTAGTTGTACAATGTACTATTTGCCCTACCTGCACCGAAAATATACTTTTTCGTACATATAAAGCGGGTGGAAAGTGATTCTTTTCCGCCCTCGGGTGGAAAGTGCGTTACTTTTCCATCTAATTCATATATACACGAAAAATCATCCTTTCGGTCCAGATAGGACACCCTTGCCTCGGCAGCCCTCGCGGTAATCGCCTATTTTCCACTCTTGATACACAATATACTATCTTTGGCTTAAAATTATCAATATCATTTCTTGTATTTAAAACATATATTTTAGCTACTTTTTCAGAATCATTAACATTATTGATGTCGTGTTCATCGTGTCTCAAGCTCCCATATAAAGATATTGAAATTGGTACCTGAATGTTGTAAAACTGAAGTATCACGGACTTTGCATTAGTCTGTGATAGTAAGAAATAAGGATACATGTCTTTTTTCCAAGTCGATTATATTATTACTAATAAGGGACTTCAGAAAATGCTGTGATAGTTAAACGTTATTTGTCAAAAAACGTGCCCTTTTTCCTTGCTGCCACAGAAGTACTATAAACTCATTTCAATTAGAAAAAAGCAAACTTAGCAAGATACAAGTTTAAATGTCCCCAAACATAGGAGAAGGAATTCAAAAGTGTCAAATATATTGCATCAATTAATAACCTTACAACGCTTACGCTGCAAAATTGCATCTCGCGTTGATCCATATTTTCCTCGTACGCGTCCGGCACAGAAAGCAGCAATATACAGTAACAATAAGAGTGAAAACCCACTTCGAGATTTCCTGTTTGCTTCGTGCTGCACAGCAACGATTATGTGTTTCAGTCTGCGACCTTGCGTTCGTGTGCTACATGCATTTCGGTTATAGTTACGTTATTGGCGGGGACCACCCGCGCGCAAAATCGGCGGAGATTCGACAAAAGATGTTAGTCGGGAGCAAGTAGAATTATGCGAGAACGTGCATGAGGATCCGCAATTAGACTAGAAAGGTAGATGGTTAAAAATGGGGATTGGAGGGAGATAAAGAGATGTCATTTTTATTCAGGAGTATAGTGAACTTCCTGGTCGACGAGGCAGATTTAGAGGTAAATTTGAGACATTTGTAAAATGTACAATAAGAAAAGAATTATGTAAGGATTCTGGGTATAAAATTAAATGCTTTCCAGTTTATATGAACATATTTTTGTAAGAATTCTCGAGTATCTGCTATATATTTTTAACTCTAAGATCCGTATAAGATTTCTTAACAAAACCCTATTATTGATCGATTTGACATATACTTTTGCATGGTTTTGGTGTTTGTCTATAATGATTGTTTTTATAAGTCATAGAATAATAATGTTTTGTAATAAGCAAGTATAGATAAGCAAGAAAATAAACCAACTAGCTAGCGAGCAAGTAAGTAAGCAAGTATTCTAGCTAGCAAGTAAACAAGCAAGGGAGTAGTAAGCAAGTAAGGTAGCTAGCACGCAAGCAACGAAGTAAGGAATCAAGCAAACAAAGAAGCAAAGAAGCAATGCAGTAAGGAAGCAAGCAAGTAAGCAAAAAAGCTAGCAAACAAGCAAGCAAGTAAGTAAATAAATAAATGTGAGTGAGTGAGTTCGTGAGTGAGTGAGTGAATGAGTGAGTGAATGAGTGATTGAGTAAGTAAGTAAGTAAGTAAATAAGCAAGTAGATAAGTAAGTCAATATGTAAGTAAATATAACGCGCATACAGACTTGTAAAGAGTTAATAATTTAACATCTTATTATTTTATGGCTCTTCAGTATAATCTGTATACACAAGAATCCTTAACAGAATCCGTTATTCAAAACCATTGTAGGGTCTATCAAAAATGCATTGAAAAAACGATTGCTGCGCTTCCCTCTCGTCACCGGTCATTCACTCTAATCAACTTATAAGTATTTCAATTATTTTATATATAAATAGAAAGAATAACAAACAATCTCTCGAACGCACAAATAGGCGCAATGGCACGCGTCTCGGCCTGCGAGATGTACATGTACACGTGAACGCTTCCAGAGAATGTTAATATCCTGCTTATGTCGCTGACAATCACCTCTGTGCGCCCGTGCTCGGAAGGACTTTTGCTCGATACATCGATCGGGTACACAAAGGAATTCGTACTCTCAAGGACTTCGGGAGAAGGAACCTCGATTGCACGCGATTCTTATACTCGTTGAAAATGAAATTGTACGCCATAAAGCTTGTAAGGACCGTATTTTCATTGAATACTCGTCACTCACAAAAGACTGCTTGAATCAACAAAAATAGTTTTAAATTAAATAGAATTATTTAATAGAATATTAAATTCAAAAGGATAAAAAGAGAATTGGTTTTATAATAATGAAAAATAATATACAGAAGAAGATTCTCTTATGAGGAATGCACAATGATGAGAAACAATAAAATAGTGTCATCCCTAATGAAAAATCCCATGAGGAAATCATTTAGATCTGAAAAGGGGCTTTAATATGATTGTCTGCTAAAAAGCCATATAGCACCCACGTAGAAATTGCGTGAGAACTACATGTCAATAAAAATTTAACAATTTTTTTTCAAATATCCTTGTGGGAATGTGTAGAATATTTTACAAATTTTCTAAATATGAAAAAAAATATTTCCACGTACAATAGAGGCCTATTCAAGTAGGGTAAGTGTACATAATATCGCGGTGTCAAGCATTTTTGGGCTTTCTTTATGCGATTTCTTTTCATTTCTAATGAAATAACTGTTTATGGCAGGCTTTTATAGAAGTACAGGTTGTCTTTAATGTGTAAAAAAATTAGTTAACGTTAAAATCTAATGGAACATGCGAAAATATCGTCAAACTGTCCATATTATCATGTACGTATTGTCGCGGTATAGAATTTAATAGGATGAATAAATAAATAGGATGGAAAGGAATTATTTATGTATTCCATTTGCAAATTTATTTAAGTCAACTTTCTTAATGTTTATTATTATGATCAATGATTACTACGTATTTTATTGTTAAGTATTAAATATTAAGTATGATAAATAGTAATATTATCATAGTTATTCTAGTAGTTTAATCTAGTCATAAGTTAACGACTTTAATATAAATTAAAACTTAGAGTACACATTTTGTGCACTAATTGTTCGGAAAATATATGGGACTCAGGTTTATTATTTGCACACTTTCTTTGGATACGATCACTTCTTGTTGTTAACTCTAACACGATAAATCTTCTACTACCCAGCTGCAGCTCTAGATGTCCTTGTCTAATCGCATCAACTGCTTTTATTAAATTTCCTTTTCTATAGATTTTGTTGTAACATTCTCCATACGATTTCTACACTATAATTAGGATATTTCTATTTTGAAAATCACCTTGTAAATAAACACACCGAAAGAAGTTAAATAGAGATGGAGATTATGAACGAGGTTATGTCTCCACCTCGCTGGCTGACGCCAGATAATACGTACACTGCTAAACGAATTCGTGACAAAATTTGTTATATGAATACCTGTTTTTCTTAAAAAGGTTATGATTACTCTTATAATCTTACTATATACATAAGAACAGGTGCTTAACCAAATGGTAGACAGGCAAATTGAAACGTTGTGTTTTTATAAATGAAACGTAGATACTTTCTATAACTTATTCTTTTAAATTTAGTATGAATCTGAAACTATCATTAGTCTTAGACAACAAAAAATATGAAGATATAAATTGATCTTCTGAATTTGTTATTTCGATGGCTCCTATTTTTTATAATTTTTTTATTGTTACTTAACTGTTT
The DNA here is from genome assembly GCA_949152435.1 of Gastracanthus pulcherrimus. Taxonomy (NCBI): domain Eukaryota; kingdom Metazoa; phylum Arthropoda; class Insecta; order Hymenoptera; family Pteromalidae; genus Gastracanthus; species Gastracanthus pulcherrimus. The sequence continues at coordinate 8,232,636 of OX424575.1, forward strand.
AATTTCAATTTTTGAAAATTCACGTAAAGTTGGTATTTTATTTTGATGAACTTTATTTTTTAATGGTATTTTATAACCCTGAATTGAATGTAAAGTAAAACTATCGTCAGTAAATTTACACCATTGCTTTTGGAAAAGCTGTAGTCTATCAGCTGTGTTTACCTCATCTAATGGTATTTCCTACGCTGGATTGGTTGGGTCTGCATATTTTCTCGTTTTTGATCGGGTTTCTTCATGGTTTTGTAACTGGTTGTTTTGGAGGTGAAATAATTCGGCTTCTGGTTCATCTGATTCACCTCTGCCTTTCCTGATGAACTTTTCCAGTTTAACGAGTTATTAGATGTTAATATTTCTCTGTCTGGTGTTCATTTTAATTCCTTTCAAACCCTTTCAACAACTTTGACGCTATTTATTAAGTCTTTGACGTTGTCACCGAACAAATATTCTGCTGGATCGACTTTGTCTAAGGCAGATTTGATTTCTTTGTCGACAGCTGGTGTGATATATATTTTTCTTGCTACAGTCCATGAGTGAAAAAGATCTGCGTTGATTTTTACTGCATCTGACAGACATTGTGGAAGTAGGTCTCGATCAATGTTTCCTTTTTTATCGTTCAATATCATGTTCAACACGAAAGCCGACAATGATAGGCTAGAACCAATCATATTTTGATAATTGTAAAAATATCTATCCCGTTTAATGGCTTCATCCTTTAAATTGGACTGAATTTCCTCAGTGAGTTTTGGTGCATTCATATCACAATCTTTGCTTTTCCTGGGTACGAGTCTTAAAATTTCTGATTTTTCTTCTCCAGAAATCCCTTCTTTGATATACTCTCGTAACCTGTCAGCTATTTCTTGGATGAAGTTTGCCTCTCCAACTTTGTTTTGATCAGGATACACTCCCATAAAAGTAGATAATTCATTCAGTATAAGAAGCTCTGGGCCTTTTTCCGTTTCTTTATCGTTCATTTCTTGGTTATGTACCTCTGCGTGGACTTCTACATTTTCTTTTTTCTCTTCCTGTGATCCAGGTGGATCTGCTGCATCACTCGATGAATCTATAAGAAATCAAAGATTGTAAATGATGTTATAGATGTGTTCATTTCATTTAATTTTTATTATTATCTCAGTACATGTCTCCGCTTAAACTCGAGCTCGACTGGATTGTCTTATTGTATAATTTTAAATTTCACATTGTTTTTTTGTTTCTTATCTTAGTGCGTGTCTCCGCTTAAACGTGAGCTGGACTGGATTTTGGCAGTAAATGCTTAACCTCAAATGTAGCTGAATGTGACATCTATCGTTGGTTAAAGAAACTATCCGTTCGGCACATGTATCCGCTTCAGCGTGAGCTCGGCCGGATTTTAGGAAATCAACACAACATAATATTAGACACACCATGTCGTTCTGAGTTTTGGTTTTCCTTGCATTGCACTAGCACTAGCTATTATATTTTATTTGGTACAGCTCTCCCGTTTTCGCGAGAGCTCGACCGATTTTTTTAGGAAACCCGATGAGAACAAATTGGCAATAAATCTCACCTTTCGTCAGATTCGGTTTATCTGTGCCAAGAGTAGTAATGACAAGGAACGTCGTCGCGCGTGCTGAGCGGGAGGAAACGGGCGATTTTCTCTAGCTACTCTGAACGTGACGTCATTTAGGGCCAAAGGAAAGTAGTACATACATAGTTAATCTCTGAAGAACAAGGAACTATGGATAATACGTCTATACCTCGTCTATTCAAAGTATCCATTTGTTTTACAGTTTTATCGGTAGATCACTTTATCGGGTCACACACCACACGGAGAGAAATGAAATATAAGAATGGCTGTTTCAGGCATGCCAATATAACTTCTCAAAGAAAAGATTGAAACCAAGATCTTAAAGACAAGTCTGGATACCCCAATGCGGAAACGCGTGACTCGAGTGATGACTGAAAATTCATCATGGCGTCACGGTTGGGAAGACGTCTGCTCGCTTTAAATGACAAAAATATTGTTAGAACATACAATCCGAGATAAGTACTTACTCATCTCGGGTATGATTAATTGTATTTATAGAACATAAAACTGCGTCTGGCAGGACTAGTTAAGGTAAGTTCTATATATACAATATTTATGTATAATGTAAGGGTCAGATTCTTTTTGTAATTATTCGACATTTTAATTTATTTTATAAAACACAACAAAGCGACAAAAAAGTAAAAATGAATTTCGCAAAACATAAAATCAATAAATGATTTTTATTAATATTGTGACGATTCCGCTAATTCGATTATAAATTTCCGCGCTTTGCTATCTCAGCCTATGCTGATATCGACTCGAATCGACCAACGTTTCGCATGAGTCCCGAATTTGAGCGCCATCATCAACGACCTTGGCCGAGGCAACAAACTTATTGGGCCGACGATCCGGACTTCTCCAGGTGCGTTGACGAACGTGAAGTAGAGGCGTCTTGACAAAGGCATTTGTCAAATCAACGTCGAGCGTCGTCGAGGGAAAGAGCCAACGAGGAAGCTTTCGCAAAAGATCTAAAACTAAGTTGATAACAACTATTACCACAAGAACAGCGCTAATTATAGTTATTCGATAAACGCCGATTTTTATAACATAATAGTCTTAACGTATATTATCACAATCGCTTTATTTTTACTTAATATGTCCATTAGCGCGCGTTAGTGTAATTCTAAAATTGCGAATGTTAGTACATCTAGGTTAATTAATAAATGATACTTTAAATATCCAAATTATATTATATTCTTTATTCATGTATTTTCATGTTTGTATGTGTGTATGTCATCCTATAATTATAGCACCATTATTGTCATCCTGATTTTCATAAACAAACCGATTTGTCCCGGTTTTAAGAAAAGATGCCACTTATCGGCCATTTCGTATAAGTAATATTTTTACAATATAAACATTTTTTAAATGTATTATGTTATTTTTTTATATTTCTTATATATAGATGAGATCTATGTTATATATATCTTTTGAAATATGCTACAAATTTCGTCGAAATTGTTTGAATAAATAAAATATAAAAATGTTCAGTCTCATATTTATTCACTAATGTACGTTAATCAAATTCAAATTGTTTAAAATATTTACGCTCAGGCTAGTATCCCATGCTCTACACAAAAACGAAATAACAAAGTCGGAATAGCAAAGCCGAAATGGACGACCAATCACAGCCTTTCCGGGAAATCTACCGTTTTGGTTGCGACTCTAACCCCTATATGTCCCATGGAGCATATTTTTTCGGTAAAATTTCAAACTGATGTTACATCAAAGCAATTAATTTTTTGTAAAACTTTTGTGCAAAAAGCATTTTTTTGGACTGTCTTAGTCATATTTATAGGTCCTCTTTTTGGACACAGTAAACATTTTTCCGGAGTCATGCTCGATAGTATAATCGAAAAGTTATATTACTCAAAAACACGAGGCAACGATCAGAAACTTACAGTTTAACAGTACATTATACAACAAGGGAATAAAGTTGAAAATTATTCGGAATAGTCGACTCTATTCCCGTGTTGCATATAGAACTTTATTTCCCACTTAACCGCGGCCCCTTTATTGACTTTTATTGAAAATTTATATTAATATCAATATAAATATAAAATTGAAATTGAAAAAAACAGAGAAAACCAGAGAAACTGAAAATTTAATGTATTCCCGCATTTGCAAAAATACTTTATAATATAACAAACTATCAATCAGAAATTTTTACAGAATAATCTGGTATCAACAATTTTTATAAAGAAAGAACAAATTTAATAGAATATTTAAAACATTTTGTTAGGAATAATCACAGAATCTGTATTCACTTGCATCCACATTTTCTTTAAACATTTATCTACAATGTTAATGGACAACAATTATAAAATAATTCATCTGTAAGAAGAGAGAGCTAAGTATTTATAAAATATTACGCGTTTACTTATAAATCATTAGCTTAATTTGTCTTCGTACAGATGAATTATTTTATAATTTTCGTCCGTTAACTTGGTAGTTAAAGTTTAAAGAAAAGAATAAGTCCCGAAACATTAAAATTGATCAAGAAATAAGAACATTTTTTGGGGTTCTACTGATTTTTTTTTCTTTGACAATATTTACCCTTGTGAAATTAAGATTTAGTTGGAACAATTTTTTTTCAGGTAGGTATAGACTCTCTTCAAGTACATTTTACTATTTATAACGTCGGACTATTATAAACTCTCATATGATTTTTTTTTGTTTTATATACATATATGTTTTAGGTATGTCTAGAAAAAGACCCTTCTTGATTCATAAATGTTCAATTCAATTCAAGCAGATCATTTCTGTAAGTGGTGAATGGAGGTGTCAAAAACTAAGTCTTGAAATTCATTTGTAATTTCGCTATCACTATAATGATTTTCCTGATTTGATGTAAATAGCGAACGACTTCTGCGGAAGACCTAACAAGACGACCATGATCTAGTAAGCCAGGTTCCAGAAAGATCTTCAAACGAAAATGAAAACACTAACAGTTCTTATGCGATACACGATTTTTTTTTTGGGTCGTCGACCTTCTCACATTACTACCGCCTAACAGACTGATTGTGTGTAACGTCATCGACTCGCGCGTCATCGTCGTCTGCGACATTCAAATTATCCGGTATATCGCGAAAGCAGTTATATCTCGATTAATAATATTATTTGTTCGAAAATCTTCCGAATTTTTTTGGCTTCCTTGGGTATTTTCCAATTTGGCGAGAAAGACTCCCTCTAGTGTTTTTATTTATGCTAGTAACTTGGTTTTTTGCGTAGATTATGCAAATAAAATTGTGTTTTTTAATATGAATAGGAAACGAAAAAATCGTTTGTTCGACAATATTAAATTTTTTTAGTGAAGATAAAAAATGTATTTATATGCTCCCTGGTAGAGTTTTTTTTATTTTATCTAGACTCCCTTCTTATAATTAAACTTTTCGTTCGAATTGTAGCTGTGACACTTTTAGCGCATAAAAAGGATATTACATTTATACGCGGTCCCCATGCAATTCATATGAAACTTTTAAGTACAGTTACATTCTAGTATGTCCAGAGAACATACTTTATTAAAATAAGGATTTATGAATGAATTATATTTTTTACAATGAAAGGGTTTTAGTGAAATGTTTGTTTTTTCTTAAATATCAATAAATATAACACACAAAATTTAAGATCAGACACTTCAACAATATTTTAATAAGTTATATTAATACAAAAAAAATTATTATCCCTTTCATTTTCATTAGCGAATCGCGGGTTCTTAATTTACACTCTAGACAGCAATCGCATAATAATATTGAAACTACTCGAACACAATCACACTACACACACTATCTTCTATTCTTCTTAGTCTCGGAGTCGATGTTGCTTCTTCTTCCCCTGAAAGCACATAACGCTTTCGAACGTTTTTAAAACATTAGAATAAAACGACTCAATGTCCGGAGATTCGTTCCACATAAGACGTTGTGAATCAGTTTTTAAAACGTCTGAAGAACTCTTCGAGGTCTGTTGAATGGTAAAAATGTAAACAGTTTAAGAACGTTTTTAAAACGTTTGGATTAGAACGCTTGAAAAAGGTTTGAAAATGGGTTGAAAATGGTTTAAAGAAAACTAGCATAGAATATATCGAAAAAAATTGTTTAAATAGAATCTGATGCTACAAATATTATCAAATTTGGAAGTATCATCCAGATGGTACTTCCAAAATTGGTAATATTTGTAATATCAAATTCTATTTAATCGATTTTCTTCGATATATTTTATGCTAGTATTTTTTCAAACCATTTTCAAACCTGTTTCAAACGTTTCAAAAACGGTTTTACGTCTTATGTGGAACTAATCTGCGGATATTGAGACGTTTTACCAACTTTGCTTTTCAACGTTTGAAGGTTTGAACACTAACGTTTTTAAAATGTTCGAAAGACGTTATGTGTTATCAGGGTCACTATGTTGTCTTCTTCGCATACAATAACGTTTAGCGTGATCCCGTCTTAGAATGGTTGATTAGCGTAATAAAAATTTCCAGCACTATCGTTTCTTGGTGAATAAAATCGAATGGGAGACAGCGAAATGTCGGGTATACGAGGAGTCTCGATGTGTTTGCTCCTCGCACCTCGATGGTTCGGCGGCAAAAAGCTGCCCGTCACTGTAAAACTACTCCGATTTCGGTAATACTCCGGACACTCAGTCTTGTCCCCACTACGACTGTTTTCTCTCTCTCTCTTTTCTTATCATACGATTTACTCGCATATTCAATTTGATATGCTACAGGGTTACTGCAATTGTAAAACACTTTTGTATATAATTGTATATAGTTATATATACTTGTATATAACAGTTTTATATAAACATATATAGTTATATATACTTGTATATAACAGTTTATATATAAACATATATAGTTATATATACATATATGCAGTTATATATAAAATCTTCACGATTCATGAATTTCAACTTGTATATAGTTATATATGCTTATATATAACTATATATTATGATATATATTTATATACATTTGTATATAATCTTAATCCATATATAAGTGTATACAACTATATATAATCATATATCGTCATATATAATCATATATGATTTTGGTATATAACCATATACAATTATATATATAATCATTTTTACTCGGGTAAGACTGTCAGCTTAAAAGGGAGTACTACCGGTAAGAGATTGACAGTCCAGAAAAATCTGAAATTAAGCGTATGAGTAGATTTTAGTTAAATAATGACTCACAAGGGGGGAGCACGGAGTCCGGGTCACCGATTTTGATGAAACTTTAGGGATCGTTTTCTGGTACCTAAAAACGAAACCCAATACTCGTGGATTTATCCCGTGGTCCTTTGTATGGTAGATACTGCGTATTTCATTAATGTTGATAGTATATATATATTTGTCTTTGATCATTGCCTATATGAGCAATGCTAATGTCTTTTGGCACTATCTCTGATTTAAAGTCTCATGGGATAAAACTACGGATACTGGGCTGCATTTTTAGGTTCCAAAAGTCGATCCCAAATGTTTCATCAAAATCCAAGACCCGGAGTCCATGGTCTCCCCTTATCAGTTAAATTTTTTAGTGAACTTTTGGAGCGTGAAAAAAAGTTATAAATATTTCAATTTTCATAAATCGCACATCTTTCTCTTCAATTCTTGATTGTATAACACTGACGGTTCAGAACTCGATCAAATTTGGCAGATTATTAGTTAAAAAACTAAAGAATAATTTAAGTGTTTGTGAATAAGGATTTGGAGCCTGAGAGCATAATAAAATAATAAATAAATTAAATTAAAGAAAAGGTACACTTAACCTCAAAAAATGAGTCAAATCAGCTTCCCTGCGAAACTTTATATTGATAATTATGATAAATAGAATTGCTTAATCAGAATGTATAATAATTATTTGGTGTAAGTTGATTATGCAACTTATGTTCTTAAGTATATCTCGTAAATAAACAAGAAATAAAAAGTGCACTTATTTTAAAATTTAACAATTAATTACGTTTATTTCGAAAGTATTGTTTACAAATAAAATGCATTAAAACTATTTAAAACTTCACTCATCCACTATAAAAAAAACAGTATCAATAGCATGTAATTATAAATAAATATTAAAATGTAATAATCAGACTAAGTCGAAAAAAAAATTTGCATCCAAACATTGCATTTTCCTCCATGTCTTCTTTTGAGCACATATAAAGAGATCATTGAACTCGTGACGCATAAATGCGTGTTAAATAGCCATAAAAAATCATATATAACTCTTTTTTCGAAGCATTTAATTTTTCCTCATTATTTTGCAATTTTCGAGAAATAATTTGCCACGCGATTATCGGTCATCATGTCTTTAATTTTCAGGTATTTTAAATGCTTTGATAAAATTTGCAATTCCTAAACTTCGATAAGGTTAACTCGTCCGACCACATAAACAAAGGGTTCTAACACTCATTCTTACAAAAAATTACTCTTTGGTTTAGTTATGCTTAAAGGACATAAAATAATCAAATTCTAACAAATTTCGATAAAAAAACGATTTTTAAAAATATTTTGTTTCGTGTTTATTAACCCTTTGTAGACAATTTCCTTGAGTATATCGACAAGTATTAGTATTACTTGTAAAAGTATTATAGGTAAGAATTTATAGATATTTCAAGTAATAATTTATAAATATTTAATAAAAGTGCTGTTTTCTCAAAACTTTATTAGTGTATATTTTTCACATTTCAAAATGCTTCTCACGATGAAGTTTTTGATGGATCGATCTGAAACTTGAACTGCTTATTTTTAAATATATATGAGAAAGAGAAATACGTTTGATTTTTTTGGTAAAGATGAATCTGTTAAAACTTTAAATGTCATGTTTTTTTAATAAACAATTATAGAAACTTTTTCATTTTAACATACAATTAGCTTATTTAAATCTGTAAACGAAGATTTCATCTTCTGGTAAAATAGAATCTATACAAATTTTTTCAAAAATGCACCTTTAATATATCATCGTGGGAAGCTTTACCAATAAAGGCTTAATTTTGTTGTCTTCACTGTATATGACCTAGTAATATAGTCTTATATGCTTCCGTAGCAGATTTTTCTAAAAATGTTTTCTTATACCTCCAATTAATATCATTTATATATTACTAATCAGCATTAAATATAACAAATTTAAAAAAAAACAATGGTACATTTACTATTGTTTCATAAAACTTATTGGTAGAATAATTGATTACTAATTTTTTTTTTAATTACATATACGAGCATTACTGCCGTTACCGAGATAGCGGGTGTAGACCCGATGTCCTATACCGAAAAATCCGGAAAGACATTTTCTTTATATAATTTTATATATATAACAAGTAATTATTAAAAAACAGCTTTACTCATGTAGAAAAGCAAAAGTTCTCTAGATATTTACGGTTTTTAAATTTTCTTAAATTTTTATCACACTGTACACTTCAAAAACTAAGAATAAACATAATGATATTCAAGTTACATATTTAATTTAATAATTCTACCGAAAAAAACTGTTTCTAACCCTTACGTATCTAGTGGAATATGTACACCCAACCGTCAAAATAACTTTGAATACAGTTATTTTACGGTTACTGAGGATTACAAAATATTTATAATTAAGGTGTGTGCAGGTAATGTGGCCATGTAGGTAATGTGGCCACCTACACGAGATCTCGCTGAATACGATAATCTGGGGTCCCATAACTCTTACAGTATATGTATTGTGACAATAGATGTTGAGTGGCGCTGTGACCCCGCTGCTAGCGTCCTCTAATTACAAGATAATGTCATGTTTACGCGTTAAAGTGGTCATACGAATGCATTGCAAGGCAAAAGGCAATCGATGCCTATAAAAACGGCGGTTGCTCTTTCAAAATTCCTAGGTCTACTAATCCCAAAATATTGACAACAAGACGTACGCTACTCCACATACCATACCTGCATGTAGTTAAATAACACATAATGGAAGTCTCTGCTAGACTTTTTAAGGCACTTAGTATACGACTTTACCATAGAACTGTAGATGGACAGTTTACCAATACTCTCGGTAAAGTGGCCAATATTTAATTACTTAGAACTTCTTTAATTAAAATTCAGAGAGTAAATTATTTTTGCCCAAACCTCATGAGGTTACTCATTAGAGTTAAAGGTTCAAATAACATTACTCAATAGTTTCCGAAGCCTCAAAACCCGATATATAGCTACTGGGAATCGAAAGTTCCTTAAAGTGGCCACATTATCTGCAGCCCCCTTATATAGTTTCTAACCTTTCAAAATCCCAGTTTCCACGAAGAAAGAAGCCCCGCCATATTCAAAGTTATTTTTACTGTTGGGTGTATGTATACGTCCTACTAGTTCAAAAATTCTTGTCTTTCATGTAATAAAATATACTAACGTCTTATACGGCTTATTTTCAAGATGAACATGAACCATATTCTAGAATAAAATTGCACCCTTGTGAGTTTTACCTCTTTATTTTTAACTCCTTTATACATTAACAAAATAGGATAAATTTAACAATACAAACGTATTCCAGAAATGTAGCATAATTTGACCGAAGCTCATTTCTTAGAGGGTCGTTGGTTATCAATCCGTAGTACAACTTTCAAAATGGATCCAATAGAGCGGGCGAAATATTCAAATTTTGTTAAATTGGAGCGAAACTTATTTCATAGGGGTTTTTCAATGAGTATGAATCCATAGTCATGTATAAAAAATTAAAATATCTCACCCAACGTGGTGAACAAAACAATAGAATGTTCAATTTGACTAAAACTTTAATTTGTTATTGAACCAAACGTAACTAAACGTTTGGTTTACATATAAGAAAATTTTATTAAAATTATTTCACATGCATAATGCAAATATATCTGATTAATTCCTCATGTATATTAACGATAGCTTTAAGCAGACTTAAACCGTTGAATACAATTGGGATATCCCCCCAGGTTCGCGATGCTACGACTTGAATGAATCTTTGCTAAACTAATTATTCTAGAAGAAGTAGAAAATGTAAAACAAAAATCGTGTGACCCTGAATTTTTTTATGTATATTTAGAGAGTGTGATCGAATTCTTATTGTGTGTTTTAAATTTATGTGTGAAACAAATTCACTAGTCGAAATTTACAACAATCAATGAGCACATTATACGGTGCAAAAACGTTTGTCAAAGTATAAAGCCCTTGCTATTTGCAAGTTTTGTAACACGTGTTGCGATACTGTCATCGAACTTAGAAAATCTAGGAACGAGAATACATCGAGAAAATACTACACATAATGGTATATTTTAATTATGCATGAACGGGAATCGATATAAACTCAATTTCTGGCATACATTATATACCACTTTTATGTCACGTGTTAGTTGATCCGGGGAACGAGGAATCACTTAAGAATCCCCTCAGATATTTTTTTTAACAGACCGCCTATACGTATATGCAAATTGTTCGAGAGCTTTTCTTCTTTTTTAATGTCACATTATCTCAATGAGATCCGCGATTTAAAAGGTTTTGTAAAAACATGACAGGTATAATTCACGCTTTTTGCAGAAAACTTCGGTGCTGAACACTTACTATTGTAAACGTGTTTATATTTCTAGTTTTATGAATGAATCCATGAGAAATATATGCAGTTTGAGTTGTCCAAGAAAGAACTCACTTTTGACAGGATGATTGAAACTTAAGGTAGGTCAACACTAGGATGGCACTACATATATCGACGCATGCATTTGAGTTGCTTATAACTGTTACGCACGGTTCAAACTCATAACTGCGTCTTTAGAATTTTTAAAGTTTTAAAATTCTGACATTAAGGAGTAAAAAACGACTATAGCACTTCAGAAAATGTCACTTTGACATTTGATTGTGGGTAAATAAGTAATTAACTTAATGGAATATCTGTATAATGCCTTTGTTATATCTATTTTAAAAACAATCAAGTTATACTTTAACATTAAATATATTCTCCACAGATGTACGTATATAGATTTACATAATTTTCGGTAATTCTTTTTTTAATTGAAAATAATTTTTGTTAATGTTTGTAATTCACTATTTCTATAAAAATATATTCACGCATGCACGCCCGCACGCGCACACACACATATACACAAAAGCACACACATACACACCCAGGCACTTACACACACATGCACGCACACACGTACAATGTGGGGGAAGGGGGGGGGGGGCAATGTGTAGATGATTAATTTTATCTTTTATTCAAAAAACGATTTTTCTTTAATACGAACCAATATTTTTCGTAATCTATATTTTCGAAATTTAAAATATAGACAAATCTTATTTTCGAAATGAATAAACCAACTACTAATCAGATGAACGAATTTCATTATTATAGATGCATATTTATTCAACAGCACGTACTACTGTCGGGGGCATCCGTTTATTAGACCGTTTTTTTATAGATCTGGTAGAGCTTTAGAAATTTCATTATAAACAAATAGATACAAAAGAGTGTTCATATTTTCGACACTAAATATAACTAATGCTAAAATAAACATATGTAAATAATTCGACGTCCAAATAAACGAAGGGAAATTGTATTAATATTATCTCATAAATGTAGAAAAATAATTCATTAGAATAAATAGAAATACAACAATGAAAGCGTGTAACTATTAGAAAGATGATGTACAAGTGTAAAAATAACATTTTTTTTCGAATTTTCAAGCAGTATTATTTTAATTTGTTTAACTTATAATTATTCTACTTCTTGTCAAACTTATCTCATCTTATTATCTTCTTATTCAAGAATCGTCTCATTAAGAACTCTAAATATTTTCTTTGGCTGTTTGTACGTTCGTTCTTTATTTTTGTCGAAACTATTTGTTTCTAATTTGTGTAAATTTAAACTTTGAAATTCGAAATACTCAGAAAATCTATATAAAAGTCTAATAAATAGACCCCCTCCCCTACTGTCTTTATTTAAATTAGTTAGAAAAATATTTGTACGAATATACGATTATACGGAAGCACACAATTTTAATTTGTTTGTAGTAATAAAATTATCTGTATTCGAATATATACACTTTCTATTTTATGATCTATATATCATTCAAATTCATTATATTGCTGATTCGAAATTTCTTTTTTTTACAATTTTACGTTGATTATTTGATTAATCTATGAAATGAGATTTTGAATAATTTGGCAAAGCTAAAATGAATAGACGAAATATATATCAAATTACAGAAAAAAATCGTTTTTTGAATCAAAGATAATGTGAATCGTCTACACTTTAGTAAAACGTAAAATATATAATGAAAGTCTACAAACAGATTTTCCATTTTTTTGTATTATTTATATTATACGAAGAGAAGTATTTTTCAATAATACAAATACAAGGTAAGTAATGTTACATTGTACGATAGAGTAAAGTTAGTAAACAAACTCATGAAACTGATTAGACTTTTTCATCGTACAACTTTATTTAATAAATTAGATTAGAGATAATATTCATATTGAGTCTGTAAAATTTTGTGTCATCCCCCCGATACCATATTTAGATCTATAAGGTAATTTTATCTGTTCAATTTATTGTTTACCTCCAGTATTACATTTCACTAACCTAAATTCTCGTTCACTAACTATTAAGATACATGCATTATCGGTAAGGAAACATTCATCTGTTCGTATAATTTGAAACCCTGTGCATTACAAACAGTAAAATTTGTCAAACCGTTATGATTTCGGGGGACCCACCCAAAACTAAATTTAAGTTTTACGTAAATAGCATTATTTTGTATAAAATGAAAGATAAAATAGTTTCATGTTTTAAAATAGCTTTAAGCTAGCATCAAATATAACGATGAAAAAGTTGCATGAAAAACACTAAAAATCATTTGAACAAACTCCTAATTTTCCTTTTACTTTTGACATTACTAAATACTATACACAACAGTCATAACCGCAATGATGTTTCCCGTAACGAAACACGTGTGACGAACGGCATGTTGCGGTTTTGCTTAATCTGTCGGAGCTCATCGAAAATCAATATGCACACATTTCCAGCAAGCCGTAAAATTGTCAGTCGAGATTTGATTATACTTAGAGCTAAACGGTTCTCGATGACTTATTGAACTGGTAGATCACGTAATATGCCAGACGTTTGAATATACATATACATCAATTGAGTGGTTAGGCTACCATGCACAATTTAAAACTTTAGCGATTTTTGTTTATAGTAAACAATGAAGTAATCAACACAAGTCCATTACGTGAATTAATTAATATGCGAAGAAAAAAATCCATTTTATTGATTCTACGTGTTTCTCTAAATAATATATTGAAGTGTAGTGGTGTAAAAAATGTAAAACGCTACGCTTTTTGCATGTAAGGTACGACCGCCGACACTCGCGCTTCGTTCTCGCCTGTTCTATTTATTGATCCCTACAGATTAGACAGATCATATTAAAAAGGAAAGAAAAATTTAGTTATGGTGTAAGATAATTAGTTTAAATTTATATTGTAATAATTTAGAAAAAAAATGACATTTACTCAAGACAAATCTAAAAATCAAATTTGTATGCTTGTTTCGCCCTTTATTTTTCGTTTCTTGCTTGTAGTAAACTAGCTTTTAGTGACGTTTCTGCAAAAAGTGTAAAATACAAAATTTCTTTTTCAAAATTTTGAAAAAGTTGTAGATTTCAAAATCTACAACTTTAAAGTGGAAAATTTATCAAAAATATGAAATTTATTGAAGATCCAGCTAAAATTCGTCATTATAAAAAGTTGTGTCCGAGATAACCGAGTCCTCATCGACTGACGAGTTGAGAGCGTGCGCGATGGCACGTAGGAAAACGTACTCTACTAATCAGCAGCAGAGGGTCCGCGAGTACGCGTCCCAGGTCTCGTGCCGACGTCGGCAACGCGGAAGCGTTCTGTGTCCAACGTTAGCACGAGAGGGCGCGCACCACTGTTCAACGGCAATATCTGCAACGCAAAGCTTGGCGCGCCAAGCTCTTCAACTGCGACGGTCGCACCATTCTCTTCAACAACGAATTGGCGAGGACGATTTCCGCCGTCTACAGCGTTGAAGGTGACGCGAGGACGCGAGCTGAGGGCTCCGCTAACGGCAGCACGTTGAGGCGCATCGTCTTCCACCGCAGCAGCAGCGCCCGACGCGCGTGTCAGCTCCAGGACGAGTGTATTTTTGTGCGACATTTACTTTACTACCTGAGCGCGTTCATCTGCTTAAAAAAAAACTTTAAACGCGTTTTTCTCGAAACAACGTTTTTCGATGCCTTGTTGGTAAAATCTCCGAAACTATTGAACCGATCCTTGTGAAATTTGAACCACATATTCTTTACGACTGTAGCTATAGCGCATATCAAGGATTTTTTAATTTTGATTTTAACTATTTCTTTTTGCCAAATACGGTGAATTAAACGACGTTTTTTTCTTTTTTTCGAAAAATGTCCGCCGTTTTGTTATTTTTGCATATATTAAAAATCGTATGATATGCGCTATAGCTATTAACATACTGAGTCTAAAACCGTTTGATTTTTTTGTTTCAGATGATGCATCTCCGAGATTTCATCAACAGCGCAGACGTACCATTTCTTTAGGATTCTTTTTTGACTACCATTTTCGTGTATAAAAAGTGACTAAAATAAATAAAAAATTTTTTTTTATGTATTTCGAGTGTGTATTCATTAAGTGTAACAACTTTTATATCAATATCTATAATATAAACCTATCAAAAAAATTCATGATAAAAGCCTTTTTTTTTGAATGTCTAAATTGGGTAGACCCATTAAGGTCTTCGTATACTCAAAGCGCAGTGCAATGCAACGTGAACGCCAATGTAAAAATATCGGGCGCGTAAAACGCGCGTACACTGCGTTCAATCTTTTTACATGGGCGTCCTCGTTGCGTCGCGCTGCGCTAACGAGTATACCATGACCTTTAGAGCAACATCGGCAGCGTGAGGGAGCGCACCGCCGTCCTCACCTGCCGCAGCTGCACTGGGAACCGCTTTACGAACTATGTAGTGCTTGTATTATAAAAATGTACTTGCTGTTTCTGGCGTAGGTTTTCTCACAGAGTTTTCCGTACGCCACAGATACTACTCTGGGTAAATGCAGGAACAATAAGAACATATTTGGGATAGTTTTTTAATTCATGTGACGTGTTAGGTTAGGAAATTCAAATAATTTACATTAAACGCACAATAAATAGTTTCGTTAAAGAGTTTAGGAACTTTTGTATAATAAACTGATTACTTAATTAATTGAAGCTGGATAATTTGAAAATAGTTCATGTTTAAAACATCAGATAGCTTATAAAAGATATTTGTATCAGAGATGAATAGTGTACTTGTGTAATTTTGTAATCAGAACTTAACGTATAATTGCACTGAATTTATTTCAGTTGAATTATATTTAAAAGAAAAAAAAAACTTTCGATAAAGAGCGAATGTTTTTGAAATTGAAAGAATTAAATAAAAAAATGGAATACAAAGATGAGTATAAGCTAAAATGACGTTCATGATTTTCACAATATAAAATTTGAAACGTATATCTGCATCGACTGACAGGAGTAATATTCTTCTTATTTCAGTTTTTGCAGGAAAATGACGTATCTGATTTCGGAATTTAGAAACCGGTAACGTATAAATGCATTTAAGTAAGTGATAATGAAGGGTAATTAAAGTTGTTAAACAACTTGCATATTGCTATCAGCAAAACCGTGTTACGATTTAAAAATAAGATTGTAGCGCATAGTTAAAATGAGTTTGTGCGTAAATTATAAAATATATGATTGCTATTTTGCTAAATACAAAAATGATGATTGTTTAAATAGAGTTTTTGAAGTAATTTATATTTGATGTAAATCTTAAAATCCTTTTTTATCTTTGTAAAACCTATTTCATGTATTAGAACGAAGTTATTGATGTATATTTAGGTAAGGTTAAAAATAGCTATTTAAAACTGGAGTCAGTTTGATTACGTAATTATAGGTACACTCAACGTTGGAAATTTCTGATCGAATGCGTTTGAAATCCTCAATGAGCTTAGCGAAAACGTGCGTTCGATCCAATGAGACGCAATAAAATTGCAGTATTTCATAAAAATGCACTCGTTTTCATAACATATTTATGTTTGATGGGAAAATGACAAGGCATTATGAATGCTCTTGATGATTATTTAAAATTATGTGTGAGTAATATATTACTTTTAAAACAAGTGATGAAAAGAAATTAAATTTTGACTCCTATGAACAGAGTGGTAAAGTCTACCTGAATAGCAAGTGTTTCTTCATCACAATAATGAAATATGTATGGAAATCAGTGCAGTCATGGGTAAACTACTTCTTAGAATTAGTCAATTCTATAATTTACGTTTGTCCAAAATAAAATTTATAAAACAAACATGAAAATAATAACGAATAAAACAAAAATGTAAATTTATCTAGCAATGTTTAAAAAGAGGTTATGGTAGTACTAAATTCGATAACAATAATGAAAAACTACGAAGTGGTTCATGGACTAATTGTTTTCGCGCGTCCGTAAAGCGGTTGACTAGGGCCCAGCTAACTGATTTGGAGCTGGGTGAACCTAAATTAGTTTATGGTAAACGTTTGATATGCACATTTAAAGAAAGCGTGTGCACGAGGCGTCGATGGGACGTCCGGAGTACAAATTTACCCTCTGTATGGTGACGGCCATCGGAAAGGACAACTTGAATGCGGTTGTATGAGGGTGGAACACGGAAGTGAACCCATTGGCCTAGCTATACGTGTATCACTGAAAGGGTGATAGTAAATGCAAAGAATTGAAGTTGCTATATGGTAGTAAATTTTGCAATCAGATGTGATTGACATTACAGGAAAGCTATGCAAACGAGGAGCCAAAAGCTAGTAAATAGGTCAATATAATTGATTCAAAATGTTTCTTGCATTATATGTTGATTTAAGTATGAATTATTGATAGTTTAAAACACTTCCAGCTCTAGTTGATTGACATTACGGTGCTGTGCCCGGAAATTCCGAGATTTTCTATTTTTTAGAAGATGTACATGCTCGAGAGCACTGCTCGAAAGCTGTAATCCCGAGAGTGTCGTTCTTTACCGGAAAATTTGAGGAATTTTAAAAGAAGTAGTCCTCTCGAATTGAAGCCGACTGAAGTCTTTGGGAGGAAGCCAGAGCTGGGAGAGATAACGTATGAACATTACAGAAAAATTTGATTAAAATGTTTTAAAACGTATGCATGAGAAAAAGCAAGGCTCAGTCATTATTAATTTTATTTATGTTATAACATTACTCAGTTCGAATGTAATTTAGGGTGCAAAACTAAGTTTTGTACGGGGGGAGAGAATGTTACAAACATAAGTAATGTTAATTATTGTAAAATAATATTGGTGGCGAATATAATGATGTTAAATTGATAATAAGTAAATATGTAGTGTTCAACTGTTGAAAATAAATCGCTATACAGCACTATGAAGGAAAGAGAACCGAATTAATCGGCTACGTCTAAAGGTTGAGCATGTATTTTGGTCTCAAGAGCGTTTTCCCGAAAGAAAGATGTAAAAAAAGGGCCAGCGTTGGCGCTCTCGACAACAGCAGGCAGTGCTTCTTTGACTCTCGATAGGTTCAGACGTGTAACTAGCAGGAAAAGCATCGAATTTTAGCGTAAATGCGCCACAGGAATATATCGGCTAGGCATTTGAATAAATATAATTGTGGAAGTTTTAGCTGTGATCGAATTATTGATATCTCCTCTTGTGAATCCAGCTTTGTGCCGGAACAATGGCATATACTACAGTATATTATTATATACATATCTGTTGATGGTTTTGGTAAAATACATAATATATTATAAAACATATTTGCTTGAGTAGTTCATAAGTAAGACAAATACGTTAGGTTTAATTAAGGGGACAAAACACCTTTAAAAACTTGTTATATTTAAAAGAAAACTGTCTGATTTTTTTTACTATACATTTTTGATCATATCTTTTATTTCACTATTGTACAAACTTCAAAATCTTGAACCTACACTTCACGATAGATCATTATTGTCAATACCATATTTAGTGTAAGGATTTTGCGTTGTGCACGATTCTAGATGACATGATGAACAAAATTTCTTTTTCAACGGATAATCCCGTTAATCGACTCCTTTTGACACGTACTAAAAATTAACTGAAGCGTTTTTTCGTTAATTTTCTTTTTATATTTCTTTTTCAGAGAAGCAAGCAATTAAAAAAAAAATTATTAATAATTTTTTAAAAATTTATAAAATGCTCCAGGCGTCAGCTCTCTGAACTTCAAGTCTTCAAACAAATTAGTTTAATTCCCTTGTACCCTAAACTAAAGAAATTTGCTTAATTTATAATTATTTAAAAAGTATCTGTAAGATATAATTACGAATGTAGTGAACAAATCGATTTTTTTAATTTGGATGTTTTTTTGACTTAAACTGCATTGTATTTTCTTGAATAGAATAAAGGTATGAAAATTAAGTTGAGAGGACAGATGCCTGGAACTTTTAAAAAAAAAAACTATTCTTAAGAAGAAGAAGGTGTATTTTCACGTATAACACAATAATTACTACACCTGAGGGGCTCTAATACCTCGTCTTCACTGGCAGTTTAATAGAGTCTCGCTTTAACTTTCAATATCGAATAACATTTGTGTTGTTTAGAAAAGCAACCCTTTCTTGATATACAAAATAGAAGAAACAAATCTCTACACAATAGAACTCTTTAAAATTTACTAGCAATTATCACTGTAATGTTATTTACTACTAAAAGCTAAAGCAAGATGCTATTAAAGTACCAGTGGGCGAGGCCTAAGTTGGTAATAAAGTTTTCGTTTTTATAGCAAATACCACTATCAATTCTATTTGCAAAAGTTAAATTGAAAGATTTAGAATAATCAGTAAGTAAAGCTCCACCTTAATGGAGTACGGATTTCCCGATGTTCGTTTTTCTATAAACAAAATATCAAAACATCAATTACGTACGATAAATCATCTCTTTAAAACTCACAAAAATAATACTTTATAAGCTAACTTGCGAAGATGAAATTTATTCATCGTACACTTACCGTACAAGGTATTTTATAACCACCTTTTTATCACCTCGCGATGTACAATGATAAAACAAATGTAACGAATACGTTTTCAAAGTAGTGAAAATTGAAATTTTAGTATCGTCATTATAGATTTTAACTTTCGAAATAATTCTTTCTCGATCTCGGTGATTATGTGTGTTGTGCATATGGGAATGTCGTTTTTTCCACTTGTATCATTAGATAATAGGTAATAAGCACCTAACCATGCTTCGAGAATTCATTAAATTTTGCAGGTGTATAAAAAAATCGTAAATCTTTTATTATCGATGCGAGGTGTCGTAGTTTTCTGTTTCTATAGAACCTGTAATTATTTTAATTCACATAAAAATTTGTCCACATCACAGAGGACGAAAATTAATAATTTAAATAATTTCAGTTTATTAATAATTCAAAATTTACTTCTCAATGTTCAAACTGGATAAACCTCTTCATTGAGAAGCTTAAGAGGATGTCAAAGTATGTAACCTTTATCTAAATAGAACAATTTTTTCTCATCCGTAAATATTCAACTTTAGAACGTCTTGTTTGACATTTTTGTGATACTTGCCAAGTGCTCTTTATATGAGAGTTTCGGAAAATTGAACATTGCAATATGTCACACGCGAATCCTGTTTTTATACTTTTAAATCAACATTACAAAAAAGAAGAGCGCAATTGACATATGCGATACTTCGAATATTGAATGCAATCAGATTTGAATAAGAGTTTTTCCACGATATGCAGAATTTATGAATGTGTATTGGGTCAGATGTAAGTTGTTTATGAGTTTATTACACTTGATCGCATTGATTTGCCCCATGGATAATAACAGTTATGATAATAATTATGACTACGAAACAATTTTTTGCCATTAACTTTATTTTAAACGTAATATTTCTGTGTGCGCGTGACGCACGCTGTCGTGAATGATTATGAAGTTCCCATGCTTGCGCGAAACAAGGTCGAATCATTGGATTTATTGAATTATTACGTAAAGTGTTATTTTATGATCTGCAATTTATAGCAAAGGATTATTTGTAAATAAGTAGAAAATGTATAAATTCTATGCGAATATAGGTCGGTCTTATTACTAAAAAATGCTTGAAGGGTGATAGCAAATTTTTTTATTTTATTGTCACAATAAGTAAATAATAACTTCAAAGTATGCTGTGGAATCTAAGAACACTTCCGGCGTTACGTTTTCTCTATTCATGCTGGGTTCTGCGGACCATTAAAGGGTTAAGAATATAATAAATATAAATGATGTATCGTTAAGTGCTTTGTGACGTAATCAATACTGATTAAAAATTTTTATCAAGCTTTTTAAAGTAAAATATACGCATTGTTTACAAGAAAAGTGTATATATATGGGCAAATCCGCCGTACTTTTAACCTTTAGTGTCTGGATTGTAAAACTATTGATTATTGTAATATTACTTATTTATATATCGCAAGTAATCTTTTTTATTATTTCTATACATCATTAGCAATATCTTGGCACAGTATAGACCTCATATTTGGCTATTATGCAATGATCCAAGTCGAACAAAGATGAAGAAGTGCCTAAATTTTTGTATCCG
Source organism: Gastracanthus pulcherrimus (assembly GCA_949152435.1). Taxonomy (NCBI): domain Eukaryota; kingdom Metazoa; phylum Arthropoda; class Insecta; order Hymenoptera; family Pteromalidae; genus Gastracanthus; species Gastracanthus pulcherrimus. The sequence goes on from OX424575.1 coordinate 8,253,834, forward strand.
AATAGAAGAATTTTCTTATTCTTACAAAACATAAACGCGGTTTAATTTATCATTCTGATTTCAATTTCTTAAGTAAATTATAAGCCTAAACTATAGATCTGAGTTAAACCTCATTTGTGTATCTCGCTGTGAAGAAAAGTTATGGCACTTTAAATATGTGTCTCGAAATTGTAAAAATCTTATTAATTTAGCAGTTACACGGGTTACGTCGTATTGTTAATCATTGATTTGAAATTCAATATTTATTGTTGACTAAAAAACAAAGAAAATGAACCGTGTCGCATTCTTGTGCCCATTAATATACTAAAATTGGAATATATAATACACTATTTTTAAAAACGTGATTCATTGAAAAAATTCAGTTTTTACCATGGCACATCTACAACGTTATCTAAAAAGGTTAGATTTCATATGTGGTATCATCTTATTATCCTACATGACGATAGAAACTAAGCGGCGTTTGTACAATTTATAAATTTTAAATATTTAGCTCGTTTAAAAATGTATTATCGTCCAAAAATAACCAATTTAGTATATATATATATATATATATATATATATATATATATATATATATATATATATATATATATTTGATACACGTGACTTATGTTTACGGAACTGCATTTATTTGCCATTCTTATGGGAAATAAATGCAGTTCCGTATTCATAAGTCACGTGTATCAATTCTTATCATAAATGGCTTTAAAAGTTTGCCCACGAATTTCCAATTATACGCCTTCAATTTTTGATTTCAAAATTTCTTTTATGCACAAAGTTAAAAGTTCGGTGCATTTGCTCATATATACAGCATATTTAAACTATTCTAAAAAAAATTAGATTTTATCCCACGAGCAAACGCCGTAAATGCAAGTTACCTTCATAACGCGACAAATGAAATGCTCGGCTATAAAAAATCAAGTTCGATAACCGACCGAACACCGAGCGTATATAAGGATTCAGTACTGCGTAAACGAACCACCTCGGAAAGTTCATTGTGTCAAGGTTCGCGAAGTTTCGATTCATTCAACCGATACATAGACACATCCTTGTTTTTATATCTTCTCACATTATCGCTGTTTGTTTCGATTAACTCATCGGCTATCCATCACACACGGCAAAACAACAAAAACAAAGCGCATATTTACGTCCGAGGGCAATCCTGATAGAAGACACAAAAAAACTCGTTCCCCCGACCAGGTAATCGGATTTCGATTTGGATCTTTCGCGGGAATATTCCTAATAAAAATTAGCAATATGTTGCGTTTCACGGCTACACGAAACACCTAACGAGATGCACAACATCTCGGGAAAATTTACATTGACGCAGGAAGAAAATCGTTTCCTTCAATCGCTTCCTATCTAATCACATAATCGATTGTGATCCAGTAAAACCCGTTTTTCTTTACTCCACGCGTGGCGTAAATTGCATATATATTCCAAGACTCGTGCAACAAAGACACGAGCGCGCGAATGAAAATAAGGATTTTTATTTATGGCCGATCGTAAAGACTTGACTCACGATTTTAATCGTCCGGTTCTTCCAAATCATCCTTTTTTGTATTACACATGTAGCCGAGCGCAGAGTTAAATTGTCGTGGCGATTAATCGGGAAACTGCATTCCAAGGCTGATTGCGCGATATCATGAATTTACAAACATTTTTGGAAAAGATCGTATTGTTGTGTTGTCATCGTGATCGGCATACGTACTTTTTTGCGTTAATTCGTTATTCATGATTTCTTTTTTTTATTTCATAAAAAAGGGTTAGCATAACTTTTAATCGTTACACTTAATTTCTAACGCTACGTAGTTTAGCCATTTATTAGTATCGTAAAATTAATTTGCTCGTAAATAATTATAAACTATTATTTTAATCATAATTTTAAGTGCATTTTACTTCATTCTACGCATATCATATACTAATTTCGAGTATTAATAGTTTAGAAAACTTTTTCATGCAAAGAAAGAGTCTTATAAATTGAGCAATAATAACGGTGTTTGATTTATTTCTTATAGAAAATTTGCGTATACATGAGTATACTAAATAAGAAACGATATTTCACTTGAGTAATGAATAAATTAGATTTAAAGTTGCAATAGTATTTACATGCACGGTTTGGCATTAACAATACATTATTAAAAGTATAAAATTATGGAGGCCATAAATTTTCAAAAACCTCATAATTTGATGCCATAATTTAAACTAGGTCAAAAATCATTTTTATATATTTTTATATTGTATAAAAATCTATATAATTTACTTTAATTATTTTTAAGTTTAGCTGTTATATTGAAATGCAATGATTATAGTATCAGCGACGTATATAACTGTACAAGTGAAAAATAACAATTATAAGTGAGGAATTTCCAATTTATAAAAATGTCTTTTTCTATCAATATGTATTTTAATATTCACGATGTTCCATATGCCACACTAGAGTTTATCAAATCAATAATCTCTAGCTGCATATAGTGTTTCTTATAATGTTTTAAAATAATGTAGAATTCACTTATTTTAAGAAAATATAATACGAAATAATTATAACATGATCAGATGATATACATGCGTATATATCCCCGATGAAGTTTCAGGCATAAAAGTGCGAAAATAGCAAGTAACAATGAGGAGGTAGAATTAAGATTCAACTAAAAGTATACAATCAATTTACCTTAAAGTCAATAATTTTTAATAGATATTTCAACTATTAAAATCAATTAGACTTGATAATAACAATTGCGTTTAGACGTTTTTGCATTTAACAGAAATGATTACACTCATTCTGATTAAAAAAAGATTGTTTAAAATTTTTTGCTGTATAATAAAGTGGATTTAGCAATTGCCATATTAAAAATATTAAAACGTGAAAAATTATTCATAGATTTTTTAAACGATCGGTTTTAAAAAGTTTGCTTTTTTGCGGATTAAGAAAATATTCAGCGATTGCGTATTACAAAACAAAAACTACTTATAAAATTTAATAGAGAATTCATCTACTAAAAACGATGAGAATGATTTCGATAAAAAACAATGGCTTTAAATTTGGTTTGCTGCGTAATAAAACGGATTCAGCAATTGCGTCATTATATCGACGACCAATATGAAGAAAAACGCGTTTAAAATTTGAAGGTGAAGAGTATCGTAGTTCAGCGTTTGCAGCGAAGAAAATCACAATTCAGCGTTTGCGGAGTAGTATCATGGTTCAAAGATTTGCGACGAAGACTAGCGTGGATCAGAGGTTTCCGCCGAAAACTAATGCAATTAAGATTTTAGCGACAAAGACTATCGCGGTGCAAACGTTTGCAACAAAGACTTTCGCGGTTTAAAGTTTCGGGCGATTTAGAGCTTTTTGAGAAAACGATGACAATGTAGTGCTTTTTGTTTGATGAATATTAATAATCATGAATATTAAATTATACACAACTTATCTCATTATTTACTTATTTTAATACTTTGTATATATTGGTTTGAAAATATTACTTCGTGAATAAAGAAAAAATCTAAAAAAACAACTAGATGAGAACAATATAAAATAGAGGTAAAAGAGAAAAAGGGCATTGTTTACTTTAAGAATAAATGATATACTTACGTTCTATAGAAATTTAAAGTCTCCGTAAAAAGCTTTAAATGAATAATTTTCGTCCAAATTCTCTGAACTGCGATAGTTTTAGTCCGAAAGCTCTGAATCGCATGAGTCTTCGTATCAAATTGAAATGCGCTTTTCTTCGAATTGGTGTTGATATAATGTATTATAACCTATTAAGTTTAATAGATATTTCAACTATTGAAAACGTAATTTAAGTTGATGTAAGTTTATATATCTTGAATATGTATATTACGTGGAATTTTGCCATGATTTTTACCCAATTAACAAGGAGAGTCCACACCCTCCAGGTCACGAAATTTGATGAAACTTTAGGAGGTGTTTTTTTTGTACCTATCGAGTTATGGGTCATTATACCCCAAATATGTATAATTTTAGTAAACGAAACACGTCTTCTTCTCAACGAAACTCTGCATGTTTTTACAGTAAAAACATGTCCCTAAAACACAATAGAACTAGGTGAAAAGAGCTTTAATTTAAGCTTTGTTGCGTATAAAAATATTAATCCTAGTAAAAGTTATTGACAATTAAAATTGGTGACTAAAGAGATGTGTAAAATCATCAAATTTATAAAATCTAAGTTCCGTCCAATATTCATGTATTTCCAGTCATTATATTCGATTATTAATAACTTTTACTAGAATTAATATTTTATACGCAACATAGCTTATATTAAAGCTCTTTTCACCTAGTATTATTGTATTCTAGGACCACTTTTTACTGTAAAAACACGCAGAGTTACTTTGAGTAGAAGACGAGCTTATTTTTACTAAAATTATACGCATTTGGGATATAATGACTTATATCTCGAGAAAAAAGGCCCATTGAAAAAAACTACGGGTGCTAGACTTCATTATAAGGTGGAAAAAGACACATCCTAAAGTTTCATGAAATTTCGTAACCCGGAGGGTCTGTACTTTCCTTGTAAGTGGTCTCCTAAAAATTCACTAATCTCCATTATTGAATTTAAGCCGTTCTGACCACTTGCCACGGGTTTCTGAATCAGACGGCACATAAATCATGTATAACGAAGCTTTAAACTACTTTTCAGAAGTGTACTTCATAAACTTTCTGGATTACATTTGTTAAAATAAATTATTTCTAATGGTTAGGTACACGTATATCAATAATTATACTATGAAAATACTATAAAAATACTGCACTATTACTAATGTACGTGGGTCTATTTAAGTCCATGAGTATATTTCTGAAGAATAGTTTTAAGCCTCATTGGACATGAAATATGTACAGCTTGAAAAACTTGCATCAACTTAGATTACTTCAAAATATTTTTGCAGTCTATACAATGAATACTACTGAAACTATACAATGGCCCGCTTAATCATTTCTAATCAGTCATTTTTAGCATCTTGATCAATAATACCTTTTCACAACCTCTCATAACCAAAATAACAAACCAAACCCCCGCAAAACGTAAAAAAAACACCTCTAGACAACACAGAAAATATCGCAGCTCGTGATATAATAACCGCGTCGATCGCTAACTATCGTTCGCGTAATTACGCGCGTGTACTATCGTGCGCGGGCAATCTCGAGCTTTATTCACCGTGTATCATTATGTCCGCCAGGTGCAACATACGTCGTCGATCGACGCGTCGGTAAAAAATGCGAAGATAGTGTGCTCTGACGTCAGCTTCAGAGATTTTTCTCTTCGCGGGTTATTAGGAAACTGCGCGATGGACAGCTGTAGCTCCGATGTGAGCCTGGACCGATGGGATCGTGTCCCAGAAGTGCAGCGTCCTCTTTTGCACGATGGTGAATTTTTGTTTCTAATTGTTTACGCTTGGTTTGATGTTGAATGCAGTGATAGAGTATAGGGATGATGCAGGTTTGGAGTGAATAGTTACTTAAAAAGGTCAAGGCTGTCTTAAATCTTAGAATAGTGAACACAAATTATGATGGGTGGCCGAAAGTGAATTGTGAATTTGAATTTCCCGCCGTGATTTTTATCGACCGAGAAGTGAATAATTACTTATGATTGTAAAGATACTTGATTTGGATAAAACTCAAACTCGCTTGCCCTCCATTGAGCGTAATAATAGACCTCTGTACGAAGTTTCACGTGACAAAATCAACGGCACTCTAAGCGATTGTTGAAATAAAATCTTAACTTAGTACCTATACGTTTTATTGGAGCTTATTTCTAACGAATCGATCTAAAATCTTAAGAGAATGTTTATTATATTATATGACCGCGGACTGATCCAGAGAAATTACATTTTACGCATAAAATTAATATATTAACCGTCAAATAAGAGGGATTAAGCCCGCGTATTACCAGCTAATACAAGGAACCTTTCTTTTTATTTCATTTTCAATTTTAAGAAAATATCTCTGGAGCGTTGTTGTTTTTGTTACATACAATTTTTATAGTCGAGAAATTAATCGGTGCGTAAATTGCCGATTGGGCGATAATTTATTAAAGAAATCATTAAAATCATTAAATCATTTGGTAGCTTTTTTAATAATACGTTATAAAAATTGAAATCAAGATAATTTTTTAAGATTTATTAATTCGTTTTTGTTTATACCTTTTTTCATTTTTATGATGTTCATTTTTCAATTCAAAAGATTTTTAATAGCTTTTTTCTGACTATTATGTAGTAATTTTTGGTCATTCTAAGATCCTTTTTATGGTTTTTGATAAAGATTTAAAATGAAGAAGAATTTTTAAGATTAATCGATTCATTTTTTTTATAACTTTTGTTTCATTTTAATTTTTTTAAAATAAATTTTTTCTAATAGGTGTGCGAAAAAATATATTTTTTAATACTCTTGTTTTTCTCACAAAAATATGCTTTTCCTCCAATAAGTTATAAAAAAAAAATTTATATTGAATAGTTTCAAAATAAAAGAAGACTGTAGAGCACTTTTTAGTTAATCAATATATTTTTGATCTTCCAATACAATTTGTTATGAATACAATTAAATAGAGTTAAAAATTGCAGGGTTCACAGTTAAAATGAGTTTGAATAAACCATTTTGAATAATTAACTCGAATAATTACACTTAATGAACATTTTTAAGATTTTCTTAGTTAGATATTATTATTTTACCTTAAATTTATTTGTGAAAATGGTATGTATTATATATATTAAAAAATATTTTATACAACAATACTTTTTCATAATTTATGCTATATTTTTGCATAGATTTGTCTTTTCTATTTTTCACCCCAGTATTAAATGGAATAAATAATTTCATATTGAAACATTCTTTAAAGTTTCAGGGAGCTCAGTGTCAATGAATTGGCAGCGGTTTTTCTTTAATTGATTAATGCTTTCATAATGTATAATAGCCATTTGCATCTTACATAAAATGAATAGAGATTATATTTCATTTTGACATTCTGGTTCATTGTACCGAAACAGTTAAATACTTTTTTAGAGTCACCTTTATATTAAACGCGTTACGAAACATCACAACAAGTAGATATTTTCTAGTACAATCTAATTGTACATATATAACTACATTAAAAAAGAAAGATATCAAATATTTTTAGCTTTACAATTTAGTCAATATAAAGTTTCCTTATAAGCCATATAATTAGACGATCATCTCAAGCTGATTAATGAACTAATCAATACGAGTATCAAGTTAAGCAATTTACCTAATTCTACTCGTCAATTTCTGTTACATAATGTTTCAATTGCATTCACTGTTTTCGAGTTTTTATACTGAAATCTGAGTATTCAATTTTTATATTTTTCAATTTTTTAACATATTTATATATAAAAAAAGTAATTTGTATATATAAACAAATCTTTAAGTTTTATATCCAGCATTATGACTGAAATTCAATAATTTTTAAACCAAACATATTGAATATCTAGAGTTCATCAGGTCAAAAATAAATTTGTTGACGTTTTAAAAAAATATTGAATATACTATTTATGATACAAAAAGAAAATATTTGTTCGTCGGTGAGTAAATTCAGTCAGATTTGTTAAAATAAAAATTATATTACTTTATTCAATAAAATTAACATACAATTTAATGTATTTTGTAATAAATTGTATAAAATTGATTTTTAATCAATACTAATTTAATTGTTGCATAGCCTTTCAGTATTCTACAATGTTATTATAGATAATTTTACAAAAATATACATAAATAATTTCAGAAATTTTAAGAAAAATGTATGCTCAAGAGAGTTATAAACTATTTATATTAAACTAAAAAAATCAATGTTTTTGTATACGATTCGGCTTACATCCTTTCAATTTAGTATTTTGTAATGAAAAACTTATATACATTCCTGGTAGAAACGGTAACCAACCGTTCGCCAAGTGTATACCAAATCGCAATGATTTGGCCAACGGTTTAGCCATCGGCTGGTAAAAAATCCCGCTTATTTCGTCACGGAAAACCCATTGTTGTTGGCCAACTGAGATTTAATTTTAAAAATCACAAAAAAGGAAATTTGTCACTATTTTATAATTAAAATAGTTAATAAAACATTGACTTATTGTTACAAAGTTGCAAAATCACATACGGAAAAGAACTTTACTTTATAAAAGTAGGTTGTAATAAATATACTGTTCTCAGATTTTGAGGTTAAATTATTAAATATGAATATGTCAAAGTCAATTGTTAAATGAATTAATAAATAAATTATTAAATTGATATATAATTTTTAAAGTCAAATGATAATTAAAAATTTATTTAATTAAAAATATATTGGAATAGGGTTATGTAAACATTTGTAAAATACAAATTTATTTAGCACACTATAATTTATTCAAATGTATTCATATTTATTGTTAAGGATAGTGGGAGCAGAGAAATGTGAAGACTCGTTAAATCACTTTGTAAGTCACTATTTAACTTTGCTGAAAGATCAACAAATTCGCTAGCTTCGCGGACTTTCTGTTCTAATTTCCTAACCTTTTTCCTCTGCCGATATTCTTTAGAACGCGTCTTTTTGCAATTCATGTTGTATAAAGTATTCAATATTATCAGAAAAGCAGGCAACAAAGATGATAAGTCGTTACACAACTTGTCTGTTAGACGCTTTGCTCCGTTTTCCGCATGTGTGTGAATTATGCTATGTTAAACTCTTATGAATTTATAGGTTATACTTTTCACAATAAAATTATTCTTTTACGTATTGTATTTACAAAAATGTAAATATTTGTAATGATTTATATTAGCACAGTTGATAAACCGTTGGTCAATATTGTTATGTGTTGGCCAAAAAAATTGACCAATAATTAGCAGACAGGCAATTTTTGTTAGTCAATTCTCTACCAGGGTATATCTAAATGATTCTCAAGTTTTTAAAGATTTATTTATTTATTTATTTATTTACACAATATTTACACAATAACACAATATAACGCCGCAAATCATGCAGAGAGAATTGGTATTCCCTGTTCGCAGGTCCGGAGATTAAATAAATACTTCGAAGTTCTCCCAAGCCAATAACGAAATCTCTCCTACCCCCTCAAAATACACATTATATTACTCCTCGCTTCAAAAACTAAAAATTCTACATTCAATGAACTGCGTTAAAAAAAAAACAAGGGAAACCTTGCGTATACGTACAAAGTCACCTCGCTGCCTGCGCGCTCGGCAAATTACGCGAACACATCGTCGCCGGTTATAAGCGCGCGAGCGGCGCTCAATGACCCGCTAAGTAGGCGCCGCAAAAGTCGTAACCGGCGGCGCAATATAATTGAAACTGGCGCTATATACCGCACTGCACACTGGCTTTATGATGCGCGGTAGTACACTGTGTTTTTACGCGCGACAGTGTAACGAGTCACCGGTCGCGGTTAGGCAAAATTCTACAAGAGCGTATTAGAACGTTGGAGAACAATCGATGATTTGCATGTATTGTTATTAGAGTGGGAATGAAAGTGGTGGTGCTTTTAGGTATGAGTTATGAATTAGTCTGCTGTATTTGAACTGATTAAGATTGGATTTTAAGTGCGGTTTGAATTATATGTAATTATACATGATTGTAAGAATGGTGCAGGTAATGTGGCCATGCAGGTAATGTCACCACTTATACGAGATCTCGCTGTATGCGTTATTCTTGGATGCCGTAACTCCTACGGTATATGTATTGTGACAATGGGTGTTGAGAGGTGCGGAAACCCCCTTTGGTAGCCCTCTCTAATTATAAGATAGGGTCATGTTTACGGGTAAGACTGTGTATTGCCCTACATTATTATGTTATTACATTAAATGAAAATTTGGGACACGTGTCAAGACTATATTAATTTTAATTTAATTATATCACATTATGTCTAATTATGTACTGTAAAATATATTTTTGAAGTTGGAGTGGGTCGATTACTCGCGAAATATTTAACTAGTGATGAAAAAAATAAACTGTTTATGAATGTGTTAAATGAAACTCCAAGTCTTTCACATCTCTTCTCACGGAGAGGGTGGAGGCTCCCTAATACATTATCAAGTTATTGCTTTAGCAATTACTAAAGTAATTACTAAATACTTTCTTAAGAGCGAACTAAAGAAGTAATTACTTTAGTACGTTAATTTATTAAAAATACATCAAGTAATAAATCAAGTGAGAAAATGTTTAAAATTTTAAGATTTTCTTCGCCTCATTTAATAGTCAAAGGTACCTGAATTTTTCTGTAGTGACCCTTTCATTTACGTATCCGATTATCCTCATATTGTCATAGAACCATCGTCTAATTATTTGTATGTAAGCATATGATTTAATACTTTAGCTAAAACTTTATGATATCTTTTTCATATTATAAACAATCCAAATACATGATTCCACGTACTAAAATGATATTAATATATTCATGCAATTGCTATTGACATTGCTGATGTTTGAAAGTGTGGCGCGCATAGAGCGCCTGAGGTCCCTATAGTACTAGATTAAATGTAAGTATTAAGTTTAGTAATTACTAAAGTAATTAGTAAATACTAGCTTAAGAATGAACTAAAGAAAGTAATTACTTTAGTAATTACTTTAGTAATTACTTAAGCAATAACGTATGCCAAAACTATTTGTGTTATTTCTTAACTAATTACTTTAGTAATTGCTAAAGCAATAACTTGATAGTGTATTAAGGAGCCACCGCCATCACCTTCATAAATTTATTATTGTAAGTAAAGCAATTCTATTGCATGACAATTGCCAAGTACGAGTAAGATATAAACATTCTGATATTTGAATTATAAGTATGTACATACTCTGGCAATTAATATATTCATAGCTATTAATATCGGCTTTCCATAAGATTACCATTTTTAAATGTCGCTCACTACTTAATTTTTTGTTATCATACATCATCTGTCTAAAATAGCAACCGCATACTTTCCGCATTCTCTGTTTGTGTTTTTGTTTACTTTTTCCCAAACGTACTAGCTATTGCGATCGGTCGCACACAGCGCTCGAGCCTCTTTGATATTCGTGCGACATCTTCGTACTGCCCATTGGCGATCCGACGCTATGTCAATTTTATTACCCTTCTTTACTGAATGCCAATTCGCAATTTATGGCGCTGCATCATTGCGTATTCGCGGAGATTAAGTTCTGAACTGGAATTTTTATTATTCGCCTAGAAAGAGGGAAAATTATAATAATTAATCAACAATTTTGGGTATCAAAGATCAAAAAATTAAAAAAAAATTTGTCGCAAAAATTAAAATCGTTATTTAAAATTTAAAAAAAAGACAATGATTTTTTAATAAAAATTTCTTGGTTTTTCATGTCGCAAAACTGTGGTTTTGCATAATATCAAATCTATTCTGGTAGGGATGAGAAGTAAACATGCTTGCCAAATTTTAAGTTAATCCGTCAAATAGTTTTTGTGTACGGACGCCATTTCAAGAAATGTGATTATGAAAAAAATGTGTTTGTAAGTCCCTGAACGCTCGGATTTCTATATACTAGGCGCCGCTGCAGTTTAAGGCTGACTACTTTTTTACTATGTATTGTAATGTTAAATAAATGCTTTCAGCAAAAACAACTGTTTATTATAGCAACTTAATAATTTTAAATCAGAGATATTTTAAAGTAAATTAAACTTTTCATGATTTTCATTTTAAACTTTTAATTCTTAACTTGTTATATTTGGTTTATGAAAATAGTAAATAATACTTTTTTTTTTAATACACAGTACCCAAAGGAGGATGCTCATGGCAGTCCCCCTGGTAGTACCTACGAAACCAGTACCATTATTTATAACATCAAAACATGATTAAAAAAATTACTCCTGGAATGAAGGGAAAATTATAAATGAGGAATATCTATGAATATTCCTCATTTAACGCAATATATTGAGTCTAACCATACTTGGATGTTTCTACTTATTTACGCAATTTTTCGTTGAAGGGTCAAATACTATATATAAATCCGTGGACATCCTACTTTTATCAGTAAATATTACTAGAAAAATTTAGTTGATCCGAGATGTCACAAAAAAATCTATTATGTACTTTTCTAGTAACATATATTTTTTATATTTCTCACTAAAATGCTCAATAATTAAAAAAAAAGGAAAAGGAAACAATTTAAGGCACGAAAACTACTAACATTCAGCGGGAAAGCTACAAACTCGCACAATCTATATACAGATGCAAGTGATCGTTGTAGAAAACGGACGAACGAGAACTGAAAAATTCGCCCTCCACATAAATTGTCCGTTCTTGTATAGCGCATACTTACGAGTACGTTGCGCGCATTGCCTTGATCTTCTTTTCCCTGCAATTCTTCATCGATCCGTACAGAAAAAAATGAGGTGGCATATCAGATGAAGAATCACCTGAATTTCACCTAATGTTTTGACATGATATATCACCTCCTCACATCACCTGACGAATCACCTAATTCTATCAAATATTTACCTCCCATAAATTAAATCACCTGATTTTATAAACAGATTAATTTACCTGATTTAGCACCTGATTTTATAAGCAGACTAATTTACCAGATTTATCACCTCATTTATCAGCTCAAAATCTTGTTACAGAAATTTTTATTCAAAAGACGATAATGTGAAAACCCGTAGGTCTAACTATCCATATAATAGAATATCATCTGGATGATACTTCAGGTGAAAAATCATCCAACCTTTCACCTGATATATAACCTGTATTTTCCATAGGTATTCGAAATACACTACCACCAGATCTTAATAACATTCATTGTGCAAACAAACTTTTTCGTGTCTATTGAGCGGAACCAAATGTGGCCGTTTTTCTACAAGGTGCAATGGCCGTCTTGTTCTATTAAGATATGAAAATATGTATTCCTACAGACACACACACACATACATTCTTGCACACACACACGCATACACATACACACACACATACACGCACAGGCACACACACACACACACTCTTACACACACGCACACTCTTACATACACACACACATGCACACATACATGCATCCATATGGAGGATATTTTCGGGATTAGCTTGTTCGAGCCATCCATGTAAAGCTTTATTATACGCTACGTATCATCTTTTCTTTTTAATTCCATAAACACATAATGCTTCCAGTTTTAAATCCTCGTTCGAAACCAAAACACATCTGTCCTCAGTGAAAAATGCGACAAATAAATCTCTGCGGGTATATAACAACAAAGATAAATACGAATCGAACGGCTCATCGTGCACGCGTCTCGCTCGGTTTCGCTCCGTTTCCCCGCGCGGTGCGCGCGCAAATCCACACATCATCTCGTGAATAAGTATCCCGCGAAAAGCCAGCGAGAATCGACGTCTCATTCAACCGGTTCGAGTTTCGTTTTTCGGTGTCGCGTCAATCATCGATGCATTCTCCCGCCCGTGCGACGACTTTCCCAAGACACAGAAAGAGCGGTGAACACACCGAAGCCGAAGTACTTTGATAATTGCCGGCGACGCTTCGACAGGTATTCGCATTCAGCTGAAAATGATTTTTCCCGCACACGCTCGTCGAACACATTTGGCAAGCTGCGGCGCGCGAGTGTATGGGGTTATTAGGATCAAGGATATCGGCTTAGCGATCGGAGTGCTCGGCTGTAAAAACGCATGCCTGGTGTCCGGCTGAGAATGCAAACGGCGTTTTCGCGAACGGTGGATTTGAATATTCAAACCGGCTCGATTTTGAACTTTCGTGTGTAATTTTGTCTAGAATGAAAGTAGATGGTTTGTGTTAAATATATCGTAGAAAATAATAATGTTCACAAATTTTCTTGGGATTCCGTAGATGATTTTTACCATAGAACGGGGTGTCTTAAGACACTATTCTAAAATCAACAGCTATCGGATCTATAATCTGCTATACACTATTTTTCCTCTCTTAACTAGTACGAATGATAATAAACGCACAGCGGCTTGAAAATCGAACCGATATTCGTTTTAGAACAGTGTCCTAAGACAACCTGCTCTATAACTGTACGTTATTATAATGTCCATAACTTCGACAGTAATGAAAACCCAAACCAAAATCCGTTAAATAAATATTGACTTGTATATAGTTAATTATCTTTCGATTAAAATTGAAATAAAAAAATCAATATTCCTTATTATGTTACCTTATTAGCTTCAGTAGCATCTTTTACTACAAGCAACAACAATCACACGTGAATTCACTCTGCGTATTAAAATATTGCCAACAAGTTTGAAGATTTCATACCCTTCCCCGCTCGACATCCATTATGTATAATTATCCCACGCCACTTGCAATATCCACCTACACTCTAAACCTAAAAGATTAAAAATTGACGGAAAAACGATTAAACTGAGAAGTTTACTCATTTGCAAAGAATAAACTGCTGATTTTCTACTTTATAAAAGTAGAAAATGTTATTGTAACTTTTAAAAGAGTAAAGTAGCGAATTTCATCTTTATGGAATGAGTAAATACCAAGATTTCTACTTTTTTACATATATCTACGCATATAACCTCCTTAGTCAATTTAAAATCTTCGCTTCAGATACGACTTAAATTCATCTTTATTATGAATCACAGTGTACATAAATAAAATTAAATTAACCATAAAACGTTTTGATCCATAATAAAGATGAATTTGAGTAGTATATTAAGCAAAGAAATCATTAAATTGACTACGGAGGTTATGTGCGTAGATATATATAAAAAAGTAGAAATCTTGGTATTTACTCATTCCGTAAAGATGAAATTCGCTACTTTACTCTTTTAAAAGTTACAATAACATTTTCTACTTTTATAAAGTAGAAAATCAGCAGTTTATTCTTTGCAAATGAGTAAACTTCTCAGTTTAATCTTTTTTGCGTCAATTTTAATCTTCTAGGTTTAGAGTGTATGATAACTCCTCCGTTCATTCGCTCCCACGCCTCGTCTCTGTTTACGCGCATAAATCCCCGTTGTCCGACCACTGGCGGAATCATAAAACCTCTCGCAATGCTTCCGCGTGTTATAGTTGTATACATGCGTGCACGCGCTTCGAGACACGGGGATCGAATTGGAGGGGGAACACCCGTCGTCCTTGCCCTACGTCACTTTTTGCACGCGGCAGCGCGCGGTTTTCGCGATTTTTCTCCTCTCACTTCCTCCTCGATCCCCCTCTCCCCCCCCCCACCGAATATTATCTGGCTTTCGTCATGCGCGTGCGATGTATTTTCGCGGCGTTCGGTGTGGATTGTATAGAATGCTGAAAATGAGCGCAATTGGGTATAGTAAAACTTGATCTATTTGAGGTTGCCGATTCGCTGTTTTATCGTTATATTAAATAAATGGGTGTAGGGAAAACTATTATTTATTGTAGCAAGTTTAAAATGGTAAAACGAAATCATAATTGATTCTAAACTTTTCGTGTATATAGTTGAGAATATGGTAAATAGGTACAGTCAAAGCTCGGACAGTGATACGCTTTAGTTTCGGCCAGTGATAAAAATCATTAGGGTATTCTACAATGCGAAGTACTCGTACGAGTTCTGACTGTTGTTCTGATCGCATTAAGGTAATGATAACTCTCGTGTTATCGGCAAATAGGTACGAGGAACCACTTTTTTCATTCGATTTTCAATTTTGAGGAAATATCTCTCTGGAAAGTTTTTGATTTTGAATGGGATAACAACGTTCCAGAAAGATAATTACTCAAAATTGAAAATTAAATGAAAATAGTGGGCATCGTGACTGTCGGTGACGAATGGGTTTAGCATCACCTTAACAAAAACAGATTATTTACATTATAAAGTAATGCAGTTATACGTACATCATATAATATTATGATTTTAGATGTACTAGGTCGTCGAGGATGGTGCTCATATGCATATGTCTATGTGTTATTGTGTATGAACCTTATTATCACTGCCCGAAAGTCGAAACTCCCGCTATCAACTCATATATTATTGCTCGAGATTCTACAGCACTGATAGAAAAAATTAGGTCATGCGAACTATTCTAATTTAGTTGAGTATATTTCGTTGATTCAATAATGAAATATTTGGTTGTGGGAAATAAATAGTGTATCTTTGATACGATTTTAGTTATTGCGCAACCAAAAATTAACTGCTATTAAAGAAAAAGAACATTTTATGTTCTGTACATGCACTTCAGGCGCATGGTTGGTCTTGTTCGATACCGATGTCCATATGAGATATCCCAGGCAGCAAAATATAAATTTAAAATTAATTCTTTTTGCATATCGAAACTTTTAAAGAATTCTTTTTAGTATTTGGAAAGAACCCTAGTGGAAATTTCAAACTGTGAAAAACTAAAAATCGGTGACAAATGTGTGAAAAAGTGTGTAAAACCATGAAATTTCGAAATAACTGTGAAATTAGGTTTACATTTGGAACAGAATTTTAAAAAATATTATCGAAATAAATTTTGTCACAGGTTCTACATAGTTTTCCACACTTTTCACAGTTTCTCACACTTTATCACAATTTCTCACAGTTGTAATTTCCGTTTTATAAAAGAATGCAACGAAAAAGAATGTGAGAAAATGTGGAAACTGTGAAAAACTGAAAAAAATGTGAAAAATTGTGAGAAAAGTGCATATTTGTTTGTACCAGATGTTCCAAAAGTATGTCTATTTTCACATATTTTAACACTTTCTCACATTTTTTTCACAGTTTTTCATAGTTGCTATTTCCACTAGAAAATTATAACAGAATTAAAAAAAGTATCTTATGTCACATCGTAAAAAGTTTATAAAGAGTATATAAAGAATTATTTGCATGATATAAATAAATTTTTTAAAAGTTAATAAAAGCCCGTTTTTTAATTCATTAAGAATACGTAAAGAATATATCAAGTGTCAAGATTTTTGTGCGATATATTTAGAAAATTATCTTAGATAATTATCTTTTAGTTCATAGCAAGGTTTTCGAGAATTCTAAAATAATGTATGACTACCTGTCTAAAAGAACATAATAAGGTCTTAAAGTGTTTATACTAAGAGTTCGAACCGAGCTCATTTAGTGCTTAGTGAAAAATTCATTAAATACTTATAAGCAGCTCATAAAGAATTCATATAGAATGTCTAAATCGTGTGACATTCAAGACTTATGAACTCTTTAAGAATTCTATTAATAAACCACTTTCCGACTATTTTTTTAATTCTGTTTGATGCTGTCATTGTGTAGGTATAGTGTGCTACGCAGTTTTTGTGTCCAGGTGCACGTACTAATTCGGAACGATGACTTAGTAATTATAGTGGCCGAATACAATGTTTAGGTAGTGATCTCCGTAGTTGAGCAATACCTAATAAGCTTTAGGCATCGGCTACCATAAGATAGATGTCGTGTCAAAACGATATTTAAAAGTTGTGGTTTTTGATTGGAACAACAACCTTCCAGAGAAATATTTACTAAAAATTCTAAATTTAATAAAAAAAAGCGGTTCCCCGTATTTGCCCAGGAGGGTTTAGCATCACCTTAACTATAAATATCCGCAAAAAGCCTAGGAAAGTTATCTTCTCTAGGAAAGGATTCTCTTAAAGTTACAGATCGTCTTGTTTTGACATACCTCATTAAATTTATTTAAAATTCTCATTTTTTTTCTACAAAATTGTTGTGTATCTATAATTTTAAAGGAGACATTCTAGTAAGCTTTTAAATGATTGTATTCAATTTGAAGATTTAACTTGGTCTGGGTACTTTAATATATGTTTTTCAACGTATCACAAAATACTTTTTACTTAATTGTTATTTAATAAAATATTTTTCCTGCATTCTGAGATGAATATTTGACATTCATTATAACTTTAAGTTACGCAATATCGAGTGCATCCGGTATTTCAGGTGCAAAAAGCATAGTCTCGTGCCTCAGATGAATAATCATATGAGAATACAAAAAATCAATTCAATAAATCGAAACAGATTTTGCAACTCTCTCATAATAAGCATAACTCGTGTTCTCGTGACTTGAAACAACTAAAAAAATTAGCATTCTTCATCTCCAACCGTATAATAAGTCAGTCATCTCTAATAAATTGTTTCCTAAAAATCGACAAAAGAATCCCGAAACACATCCGCAAACCTTGTGCAAAAAGAAATCCATGACTAATGCTTCTCACCTCGCTACTTATATTAGTAAACATCCCCGCGGACTATTTCGGTCTCTGACTCTAGCGCAGCGAACTGCACACACATACACATGGCACGAAAAAAAGGAGGAATCGCGCAAAAACGCTCGCGCGCGCCTCGCGTGACGAAACTGCGCCAGCAGCAGCAAACGACACAAAGACTTCCACGGGGTCGAAAAAAAAAAGAGGCGCGAGGAGAGGACATTCTCATCGCGGCGTGGATGAACCAACGAACTTGACTATCGCGGAAAGAGGTGTGCAGCGTGGGTAAAAAGGTGCATGAGTTTCATGGAGCGTCAAACTTTTGCGTCAATTTGACCACGTGATAATTTTAGGCGCGCTATCGCATTTTTCATGTTAAAATTGTTTAACTTCAATAAACAATTGAACTAGCATGCACATCATTAAAAAGATTATCTAAATACAAAGTTTCAAAAAGTGTTGAGAATGTATTTATATTTCAAGGGGCCATACTTGAACATTTAGAAATCATCATTAATGTAAAATATTACTTTTAGGAAGATCATATTTGTATGACAGTAAAATAATACATTATATAAATAATAAAACTAATGTAAATATTGGGATTCCCCCGTAAAATGTTATGTAGTTGAGTTGACGCAACAAATTTGACGCACCATGAAATTGCACCTTAACACTGCGCGCAGTGTGAGAAACACTGATGGGTAGCAGAATACGGCACAGTTCTTGACTCCGCGCGCAGGGTGATAAACGCTGTCATGCATCGTATTTTCGATGCATACGAGCCGAAAAGCGACAGTCTGCTGTGACATATTTGACGCGGAAGTGCTTCGTGTGCAGCTGCAATAATGAGCGACAACGTTGAAAATACTTTGGCTCAATGGAAATTGACTATGAGCTTTAATTGTACTTTTTTGTCAGTAATTATCTACAATTACATCATGAGAGTATTAAAAATGATAAGGTTATTATTATGATATGCATGCTTTCTATGATTGTGAGTTTTTTGGGTTTTAAAATCTTTGCGTAAAATCTGATTTTTATTTAGAACAAATATATTTGTTGAACATTTATAGCTGCTGGAATTAATAAAGGTAAGTTTTTAGCACTAAATAGTGATGAAATTGAAACAATCATACCGCCCACTTGTGATCTTGTAATCTAAATTCCGGACAAGACATGATTGATTTTTTGATCTCATCCTGTTTTATCCGAACGTATCCGGAAATAACCAAGTTTGCATTGATTTGGATATGACCATATGAAATAGGTTTCAAAATCCGGATAAAATCGAATAAGATCATATAGGTTTATTTTACAATCCGGTCTTATAAGTTTTTTTAACCAGGGAACAAAGCGCATAAAAGAGAAAAAATTAAGTTTGCAAAACATAAAATCAATAAATTATTTTGATTAATATAAATATTTTTTCAATTTATTATGTTAGTTTCATATATTTCTCATCTATAGATGAGATCTATATTATATAAAATTTTTTAAATGTGCTACAAATTTCGTCGAAGTTGTTTAAATAAATAAAATATAAAAGACAAACGCTTTCGTATCAGTGACGCCATGTTGGATTTTAGTCTTCACTCGAATCACGCGTTGCCGCATTGGAGTGTCCAGACCTGTCTTTAAGATCGTGCTTCTCTCGAGAACTACTGAAATGTATATATATATATATACATAATAATTTATACCTCTCTAACCCCAAAATCACAACTTTAATATGATTTTTCGACGTTCGTGGTATAAAATACGGTTCGACACGTGTGCAAATGTACTATTTTTGAATATTTAATAATTGCGTTATGTTAAAAAAACTATTATTGTTCTGATAATCCTAGGTCTGAACATATAACTCTACAAAATTAAAAAATTATTTAGTCGTGATACAAATATGCACATTTGTAGAGAATCACCCATATAAGTAATGGGTTCCTTTCTTTGCTGAACAATGCGAGTTTCGTGTGGACTTTCCTCGACGGTGCCGTTGACCGCGAGATATAATATGTAGCATTTATTTATTGATGATCAGTCATGGGCAGTGGGAGCGAAAAAAACTTTTGTCTTCTGAATTTCAAATACAGCACTGAGTAAGCCTGTAATACCGTCAAATATTACGTAATTGATATCGTAAAAAATTGCTAATAACAATTTTTTGAAAATGATATTTCTTTGCATAAAAGGTTTAAATAGGTAAAGTAGCTTATTGCTTTAAACAGTATTTTATTTTACAGTTTTACGGTTTATTGTTTTACAGTAAAATTTATTATATCAATATCATAAAATTTCCGGTATAGATTATTGTAAAATTAAAATATTTTATTTAAACGTTTTATGCAAAGAAATATCATTTTCAATAAAAAATGTAATTAGCAATTTTTTGCGACATCATAATTGTAATTTTTGACGATATATTTTTCTCAAAGGAAAAGCCTTAAATGGATGGATTAGAAGTACATATTAATGTCATATTATAAAAGGTGATTTTTTGACTATCTATCTATTTGATGGTACATGCCTGAAAAAGCATAATTTGTGTAGGTACAAATACAGCATTAATGTATAACTAATTGCCACCTATACTTGAAAAGGTTTTTATTAGCACTTTACTACGTACTTGAAATGAAAAGACAAAAGTACTGTTTTTCTCGATTGGTCATGGGTAAGTATCTAAGCAAGAAACAGAAAAAAAATGAAGACTTAAAAACTACTCTAAATATTGTTCTGAATTATGCTGCTAATTACCTCAAGTTGTTTAATGAGTTTTCGATACTAAACATTTAATAAAAAGCCGCTTTCGTGAATAACAAAACAACAAATATAACTAATCCAAAATATCGTATCAAACAAATTAGTCATTTCAAACTCTTTCAGGTGTCCTTGCTCTGAATCAGTGATATTATTTCTAACATACCAAAAACACCTGAAAAAAAGCCAAAAAGTAAAAATTCATCAAAAAAGAAAAGCGCATCAAACAATAAACAAATGGTTTTTGTCGCTATACTGCGTAAAAAAACAAGCAAAATGAGCCTTAAAAAACTAAAGAATGTCTCTTTCTAAAGATATGCAAAGAAAATATTTTCTGTTAGCTTCGTTGATAGGTACTGATGAGATTATAAAAATAAAATTGTCTCACTAAATATAAAAGCTTTGTAGACTTAAATATGCTTGAAGCATAGTTTAATGAAATAATTAAACTGTTTACGTTCTATTTTTGTAACAATTTGTTTGAAAAAAATATATTATTTATTAAGTTAATTGCCCTTGTCTGTTGACGGTCTGTATTTTATAAATATTGATAATTGATTGATGAAGTAATCTTGCAGTGAGGGTCCGCTTATGCTTCTATTTTACATAGTGTTTTGTTCATCAAATGGAAGACTCGTTTTCTAAAATTGCGTTGCGTTTGCATGCTTTTTTGCTCTTTCCCAGGCGCTTTCTCGTATTTCCCAAGGTAAACGCTATTCACAAGATGATTTGTGCGTCTTGTATGTTACAATGCTAATTTGAATTATAAACTTGTGGTAAAAATAAATAAAATAAAGCACTATGATTAATAAACAAAGCCACGTGCCTTTTAAAACGCAGTTGCGGTATCCGAATCATTACAAAGAAACACACTGATTCACAAAAAACAGATGTTTACTAAGATTCCTCACCTTAACGAAAAAAATCTCTAATTTATAGCAATACTTAACGAATACTGGACTAAAGTTCAAAAGAACTTTTGGAAATGCGGTGACGGATTAAGGAAACATAAAACTGGTATTAATATACGCGTCTTGTCGTGCCCGACTTGTTCTACTGAATCGCAACGGACCTATACAACAAAAAAGTGCCGCTCAGTGTTCTACTTTGCCATTATGTTTTTTGATGCACACAAAGCAATTATAGTCGCGTAATTTGCGTCGCACTTTGAAGACGTGCGCCGAAGGACTCGCCATTGCTTTTGTTTCCTTTTTACTTTTATTTTTGGTTAATGATAATGGCGCGTGTGTCAGCTTTAATCGTCTAAGATGATTGCGATTACAAATGTTTATTGTTACGCTTTCTCGGTAATTTTATGGTTTCCCCTTGGATTCTTAGAGTTTTATTTCGTTCACACTGTAAATTTATTTTTTATTATTGAACAGCGAAATAAAAAAGCTCTTCCTGAATATGTGAATCGAATCTTGAAGTTAAATTGCCGTGCAAAAATTATATTCTAAAGTGTCAAATTATTTTAGCATCACGGTTGCATATAATTATTAAGTATGTATTTAAACCTGGGAATGATAATAATTTCTCTTATATATTTATCAATGAAAATAATATCAGTCCTCATCATTCATAATTTATGTATTTAAAACTGGGAATGATAATAATATCTCTTATATATTTATCAATAAAATAATAATATCAGTCCTCATCATTCATAATAATAAATACCTACCACATAACTCTACTAATTTATACAATCTTTGGTATATACCTTTTATTTTGAACCTCTCATCCATATAATGAAATCAAATCTATTTCCGACGTCGCAATAATACCGCTCTAAAAACATGTTTACTGTAATATACCCCAACTATAACGAAAGCATGGAAAGAAAAAGGTCACACTTACACACGACTAATAACAATATTGCCTTCGATCGCGGCGTGCGCTTGCGAAACGGCCACAATGCCCTATTATACATCGTATAAGCTTGTAAAATCGCGCCGTCTCCGATTGTAGGCCTGTGATCCTGAAATTCGCCACCTTGTATTACGCTTCACGCTCTTTTGATCCTGGCAACCGGATTCCGCGAGCCATTCGATCCTGCGTCGTGCGTTATACGCCGTGTGCCGCAATCGCCAAGCGGCTGTCGCAAACTTCGATGTGTGGAAGAGGGAGAGAGCGAGATAGAGAGGGGAGGGAAGGGGAGGGAGAGGTATAGGAAGAAACGAAGCGCGGGAGTTTGTGAAAAGTGACTTGATTTATGTGTGGAAAAGTAGGAACGTACTCTATTTGTTTGTAGTTGTCTTGGATGTAAGTTTTGATTAGCGATTCAAAATTAAGGACGTGCAAGGAAAATGGAAATATCGACTCGATTTCTCACATACCGGCTTTTTGCTTTTATAATTTTGTTTGTATAATACAGTCGAATCTCTAATCTATTTTGATTTGTCCAGGTTTTAGTTGTTTATTGTATAAATAGTATATTATAGGGAAGACTTGCCTAGTATCGCCCTCCATAGCTACTTTGGGTGTAACTTTTGACCTTGATAGTGAAATTAAAAAATAAAAATTAGAACTTGTTTGTTGGATGAACTTGTTCTAAGAAAACATTTTAAAAAAAATAATCTGAATTAATTATAAATACGAGTTTAAAATTTGAATTTTTACGATTTATAAAAAGGTTTGCCTAGTATCGCCCACTAATAGTTTTTGTAGTTTTAATGGTTAATAATAAATAATATTTAAAAGGGGTAAGGTAAAAAATAGTTTTTTTTATATTTAAAACATTTCAAGACTCGTCAGAGTCTTATCTCTGCTTAACTTTATTGAATAAAAAACAAAATTATACATATTTACATAGTTTTTACAAATTATAATTTAAATACAATATGTTCAGGAGTTATATTGGTTTGCCGATTGTATCTAAAAAATGTACAATGTGTAGACAAGCTTGAGACTTAGGATAAGGCAATAAGCTTTCTATATTAATCGGTAGTGAAACATTAAGTTTGCGTAGTTTGGCTATTAGGAAGATTCTGTGTGTGTCTTGAAGAGGATATTGCCACAGGACATGGTTTAAATCTTCTTCATATTCACCACATTGACTGCACATTGGATCGTCTATTATATAATAATAATATTTTTAATAATAGTAAAAAATAGTATTTTTCGACACAGTATGCGTAAAGTTACATTTTACCCATTTCATAAATTCTTAAAGTTGCAAGTTCACACCTACTATATAAAAAAATAATGTTCGACACTGTTGGATACGTTGTTGAAAAGTACTATTTATTAAGAGTATGTACTTTAGCATTTGTTAGAAATAAAAGAATCACTATTTTTACACTCTTTGTGATATTTAATTTAACAATCATTATTTCGTGGCTTTTTTACATTCCTTCCCGTTTGATTTACCTCGTATTCAATATTAAACATTCTGCTACTCAAAAAAGTACAAAGGACAACGCAAGAGTATCTTACAATAAGGTTCAAAAAAACTATAATTACGAAAAATATATATAATAATATATGGGCGGTGCTGGTATAAGTTGTGCAGGCGATACTAGGCAAGAAATTCATTTTACCAATTTAGATAGTACTGCGTGAGGGCAAGGAATTATCGTAGCACCGAGGATTTTTTTAGCAGATAAAGGGTTTAAATATCATGTATAAATTACTACAAAGACACAAACGTATGTACACAATAGACATTGCAGTTTTTCGTTTTATTCAATGAATAAATTAAATTTTCAATTTTCGCGAACATACACACAATCTGTTTGTTGCTAAGAATGTGTGTACGTTTGTAAAATTTTATTAAAATAAAAATTGATTGCGTAAAACGAAAAATCTATAATGTTAGTAACTGGGTATAAGGTATAGGACTCCGCTCACCCCTTCAATAGCGCCGCATTATTCTCATTTTGATTTTTTACGCGAGCACGTCACAAGATAAATATTAGTTTTCAAAAAAGAAATAAAATTGTTTTGAAAAGAAAATAAAAGTTCAATCGTCATTTATTCTGTTCCATGAAACCTGATTTGTTACCCAATATTTAGAGATACATTAAAATAAAAAATCCGAAATATGCATTATCGTTTTTCGAACAAAAATTTGTATTTATAGCAACTTATTCAATTTTCACACAAATTTCACACCTGATTTCTCGTGGAATAATCTCACGTGAAATATTATGCATGGTCTAACGTGATTTTTGTTATAAATGTTTATTCTATCGACCCTCGGAAATTACGCATTGAAAATACAACATGAAGTACGACAATGAATTATAACAGATTTATTATTTATTTGTTGTTGAATTTTTAAAATACGTGTATTAGGTTCCGTTTACATGATGAGACAGAAATTACATGAATCTGGATCAGGAACTTATGCATCAATTTTATGACATAGTGCGTTTCTTACACATAAGAATTGTACACGTAATTATTGTGCACAATTTAGCATTGGTCTAATACATCTATATATAATTTGACCAATACTAAATTGTGTACAATAATTATGTGTATAATTCTTATGTGTAAGAAACGCGCTATGCCAATTTTATATATTGCAGATAAAATCTCTTTTGAATAATTAAACCGGTAATTGATCTTAATAAATTCCAAATAGTTTAATCCTATATCATCTTTAATGTAAGTTTTTTGCACAGCTTTTGGTATGCAAATATTCCATGGATTGCAATTAGTATAAACTAATATATATAAACTCTATAAGAATTCTTAAGTTTATAATAGAAATCTTCTATAGGCACAGCTTTATTAACTTTTATCGAGTTACTATTATTATTGTTTTTAAAATAATATCTGTGGGTTTCAATAAACAACTTAAGTCCACTTTTTACGTTTTTGAGATACTAAGGCTTAAAGTTTTTATTTTCCATTTAAACTAATGTTAAAAAAAATCGTAAATAGTAGATATGGTCACATTTTTTTACACTTTTTTATTTTTTTGCAGTTCTATCTAAAAATATACTGTGTAAGGGTATCAAAATCGCTCGAAACTCAATTAAAAAAGAAATAGACTTAAGTTGTTTTTTCGGGAACCCATAGATATATCTTGCAAAAAAATGTTCGATGTTTTTCATGGTTACAGTTTGTTCCTATATAATAAATAAGTAGGCAACATTTTTTAGTAAGCCACCGATTCTAAAACCTAAAAAGAAATTTTTTTAAGTGGAAACTGTTCAAAAAATATAGTCTTGCACTGAGAAATTGGTCACCTAAAGAAAAGTGTGCAATGTATACCCCATGAATAGACGATACTAGTTAGGTATCTACCGCTAAGAGGCGTGCATCGTCACTTTATTTCCCAGTAGCGTCGACGAAATACAGATGATACGCGCCGACTACATTTTAAAATATTAAAATATAATATGGCTGAAAATAAGGAGTAAAATTTACATCTATTAAATGAATTTGAGTTACATGCGTTTTATTTTAAGCTGCAATTTTTGCAAAAACCCCTATATCTTTATATTTTGCGCTTAAATGCATTATATATATTTAAAGCTAAGTACTCTGCACTGATTTTTTAATACGCAGACTTATTCTTACTGACAGTAAATTCACCTTTTTCCCTTTTAAAAATGAATCACGCTACATTAAAGCTTTAAATTATTCAAAGATAACCACTTTCCTCCAAATCTTATGTTTAATACAAAAATAAATTAATTATAAATTCAGAATTATTAATATTATAAATTTAAAATAAAATTATGAATTCAGAATTGGCGCGCTCGCATTATATAGTACCAACCAAAACTCAATAAGCAATTGGCAGCACTGGCGCTCTGACGTTTCAAGCAGTTTCCTGGATAACCTCAAAAATAGTGACAGATCTGCGAAATTGCGTTCTGCTTTGTTTTTCCTCCGTAATTTCGATAATTTTGTAATCATGCCGCCGCCTAACGACGATGATCCATATGCGCACGTGGCGAAGGGACCACTGAAAATAAAGGGCTCCGAGACAACCAGCAAAAAGTAAGTGTTTTTCGTGCAAAATACAAAGTAACCTACTCCTATGCTGTACGTTTGCAATGTTTACATTATTATTAATTATGTATAAACATTGATGTTTCATTTATAAATCAACTATAGTTCTAATAATCATAGAAGTGTTTATCAATTATACAATTTCAATAGCAAGCATTTAACAGAACAGAATTTATATTTGATGATTTTTTAACACCTTCGCTGCTGACAACATATAAGGATTATCTTTCCCACAGTGCTATGGCATTTTTACCATAATCTCTTATTGTAATTTTAATTAGTACTTGTTACATAAAATAAGAAAATCATTGCGCTAACTTATAACTCATATTTTTATGCTAAAAATACCATAAAAATAGTTCAATTTGTAAAATATTTACAAGCCATATATGTGTCATATAGCATCAGGGGAAAGAAATTCACGAGCCATATTTGGTACAAGTAGCAGCCAAAGTGTTAAAGTTATAAACAAACAACTGACTACCTACCGGAACATTTTTTATTATGAATGCTGTCATTATAGATATAATTTAACAATAAAAAACAATTTTCAGAAAAAAGAAGAAGAATAAGGAAATACAAAAACTTGTGGAAGTTGGAAAGATCATTGAAGAGGAATCGGCAGGTTCAATTGAAGTCAAACGAACAAAAGCAGAGCTTGCATTTCAAAAAATGAAGGAGAAAACAGTGAGAATTTTTTTAAACTCGTGTAGCTCATTGGCAATACAAATATTTAAGACTTTATTGAAAAATTTTATATTTTTTCAGCAAATTGAGCGAATTAAACAAAAAGCCTCAAAAACGCACAAACAGCGTGTCGAAGAGTTCAATCGTCACTTGGACAGTTTAACAGAGCACTTTGATATTCCCAAAGTCAGTTGGACTAAATAAGCTGCTTCTTTTTTACTGGACTTATTTTCTAGATGTTCAATCTAGTGAGATATATAATACTATAGATTAAATATATATATAGTATTAATTAATTTTAACATTTCATCAAGAGTAGGAAAACAAATCATTATCATCATTTAAATTTAATAAATTGATTTATTTCTTCAAATTGTTATAATAGTGTAGATAAATTGTAAACTTATTTTATAAAAATACAAATCTGTACAGTAAGGCTCTATCAGTAAAATTCATGAATAATCATTTAATACTTAATTAATAATTTGTTTTAAAATCGTATTTAGTCATAAGTTCATATAAATATACAATAATAAATTGATTGTTTTATAAAATTTGTTCAAGTCACTATATACCTAAAATGTATCAAGGCATCACTTCATTTTAGAAATATTTCATTAGATAGTAACATGTCATTTCTCTTTATCAACTATTAACACCGTTGATGATGATTATACTCTAATATTGGTTTTGTGTGTCTTCGGTTTTTGTTAAAAAAGGTAACTATTTAATATAATTATCCTTTCTATCAAATTTAAAAACTATTAGAATCTACCTAATCATTTGTTGTACTAATCATCTCAGATCAATCACGTTAATTATCTCTTATCATTATATTTTCCTAAATTGGACGGAATACATAAATAGGACGGATGCTATTTATAAAAAAAAATTAAGCGCCTACGTTTCTAACATGAGATTCAATATTTGTAACAAGGAATTGACTCAGTTTTGTGTGCAAAACAATCGTGCGAGCAATGTAGTCCAGTCATATTAATTTTTTCTTGCGAAATACATTAAAGAGGATATGTCTGAATTGTTTATTATGCAAAAAAGTGTGATAAACACGGGAAAAATATTTGAGACTCGAAAAAGTTGGCTCTAAAGAGAAATGTGTTGCTACTAGCGGAAAATAAAAAATAGGTGCTCATAGGCATTACAAATACCTATCAATTGAGCTACCGGAAGTTAAAATTTACTAATTTGTTTATTTATAAAAAATCAAAAACTACAAAAATAAGCCTATTTTTCAATTGTGTTTAATTTGTTTAAAATCACATGTACTCGGTATATTGTTTATTTCATCTTCATATGAAGGTAAAATCGAACCTTTTCTTTCATATTAAGGAGGTTCAGGCCATACAGTCCCAACCACAAGTTTTTTTAAGGCTACTTTCTTAATTCTTATTTTTATTAGTAATTTTGTGTTTATGAACTTCTATTGTTAAAGTTAAATAGAAAAATAAATGAAGTAATTGAGTAATGAAACTTAATTATTGTTATTTGCATCTTAGGTATCCGATAGGTATTTGTAATGCCTATAAGCACCTATTTTTTATTTTCCGCTAGTAGCAACACATTTCTCTCTAGACAAATAACTGTTTTTCATGAATATTTTCATTGTTTAAACAATGTTGCCCAACTTTTTTCGAGTCTCAAATATTTTTCCCATGTTTATCACACTTTTTTGCATAAGAAACAATTGAGACATATCCTCTTTAATTTATTTCTCAAAACGCTACGTTTTAAGTCTAATATGACTAGACTAATAGCAAAACACGACATTTATCGTAATGGACGGCGTGTGTCAAGTCAATTATGCTCAAGAATATGTGATTACAGCACATGGACTGAGTATAAAACAACAGTGCTAATGACTGCAACTAAATGGCCGCCGTAAACATTGGCTTTTGAGCTGTAGTAGCCGTAGTGAAATACTTGGATGTAATTTTCACTTTTCACCCAAGGATCGCTGCCGTCGTCAAAGTGCATTGGGCATTGATCTCGTTCTCTCTCGTATTCCTAAAATTAAAGTTGTATGTTACGTAAATCTTTTAAAATCAAATAGTTTCCATTTTTCTATTTTATACACCAATGGTTAATAACTTACCACTAAATCTAGGGCGACTGCAGCACCCTCTGTATAGTTCCAACTAGTTACATCCTGCTTCACGTCGCAATAAGGACCAATAGCTTGTGACATGAGAACTCTATTCAAATCAGCTCTCTGATACACCCAACAGTGATATTTGCTGTAGGGGTCAAGCTCGTCGAAAGTGATCAAGTACGATTTCAAATTTTCTTTGTAATAACCGATGCACTTCATTTTGTAGTCGGGCCAACCTTTAGTTTCACAAACAAACGTATTCATTTAATATTCAGCAACAAACACCAAGAAACATCAAGAATCTATCAAAACATAAACTCACTGTAAATATCAACTGGACGTCCCAAGTGATCAACGGACAAGCAATAGGTTTCGTCGATGGCGATTTCCTTTTGATCGGTGTCGCACACCGACAAGTCGGAGATATTCTGCTTGCAGTAGATGTTCGGCCGAGGTGTGTCCGTCACACCGCCGATGATTCTCGTCTCGAAAAGGACGTCTCCCTTCTGCTGGAACATGAACTTGCCAGCTACTGGACATCTCACGGGCACAGGATCCTTCGCCAAGAACAAGTCGTACTTCCACTCGTCCTTGTTCTGGAACTGGACCCAAGAGCAGACCGTGTGGAAGTTGTCCTTGATTACGGCTAAGCCTCGTCTGTAGCGGATTATGTTGTGATGCTGCGGTACGAAGTCGAAGCAGACGTAATCCTTCTGACTGTGAAGCGATAATTATTTGAATATTTTGATGATTAAATTAATAAATTATTGCGGTATCGTGTTTAATATACTAGGGGCTGCACACGTCAACCTGTCTTTTATTACAAATCACTGATTGATGAATTTGCCTTCTATAATTTAAATTAAAATAAGTTTATTATAACAATTATTGCCCGGACTAAACGGGTTGAAAACCAGATTGGTAATACTTTATTGTAGTTCAATATTTCAATTCTAATGCGTTTCAATCAAACACCATCGGAAATATATATGTTCCGGTGTGAAACGGATTAGTAAATGATTAGAATTGACAGGAACAGATTCGAAAACAAGATTGGAATAAATAACGTAATAATATCATATAATAACGTAGTAGAGCGTAAAAATAAGATAAAAACATGTAAAATAACGTGTTAAATGGCGCAAATTAAAGTAAAAAATAACGTAAAATCGTGTTAAATAATGGAATATAAAGTAAAGATAACGTAAAACAATATTAATTGACGTAAGTTACGTCAGGATAGCGTAAAATAATGTAAAAAAGCGTGCAAATCAGGCAGTTACATTAGTTGATGTAAACTACGCAAAGATACCGTACATACCGTAACAATACCGAATAATAACGTAAAATAAGGTAAAATTACATTAAATATGTGAATAAGGAACGAATACCATAAAATAACGTAAGAATCCCATTAAAATACGTTAAAAGGCGTTAAAAGAGTGAAAAAATAACATAAAATTACACTAAATTATGTGAATAACGTAAGAATAGCATAAAATTATGTTAAATAGCGTAAAATAACATAAAATTACAATGAATGGCGTGAATAACATAGAGATACCATAAAAGATTTAATATAATGTTATATCGTGTTAAAAACATAAGAAAGTTAACGTTCAATACAAAAAAAAACTACGTTAAATCACGTGAATTAACGTAAAAATAACCTAACATATCGTATAAGTAAGGCATAATATTACGTTAAATAATGGCGATACGACTGAATATCTTACCATCCATCCACGGTCAATCTCGCCATCATGAACCTCGTGTCGCGCTGCTCTCGGCACGTATAAATCGTCTTCCTGTACCTCCCCACGTCCGGATACCAGGTCTCAATGATGTGCGTCTCATTGATAAACACATCGGCATCGATGTTGGCCGTGTTGATCCAATTGCCGGTCATGTTCTGGGGCAGCCGGCAGCCCGGCTCGACGACCTCGGCCTTGACCGGAGTGACGCGCAGGCGCTCCGGGCTCTTCTCCACCGTCTTCAGGGTGTTGCACTCGGCGGTGATGGAGACACCGATGTACAGGTCGTCGTCGCGATTCTTCAGGAAGCAACGGTACTTCTCGTCCTTGCGGGACTCCTTCGTGTTGGCCACGGCGAAGAAGTGGTTCTTGTCGACGAACCAGTCGCCCAGGCAGCTGTACTCGACCACTGTGGATGGAGAGAGATATAAAGTGGTTTATTCGGGATTGAACATTTTGATGAGTGCCTAGGTGGAGCATCTACCGATTTTTAATGACATTTTTTAATAATTTATGATTTTTAAGAAAGTATTGGGACACGAAATTTGGAGTTTTAACACACAGGTGGTCGAGTTAAGAAATTTACATTTATAATAGCATGCAAAATTTAATCTTTTAACGCGATTTTCTTGAAATTTCCTTTTTTAAATTGTTAAAGTTATTTGCGCAACCTATCTTAATATATGTATCTTACCTCAAAATAAAATAACAAGCAAAAATATCTTTTAAAGTACTTAGAAAATAACTTAGAATTTTACTTTATGAAACACAAATGTTAAAAGCTTTTATAGTATAATTTCTGGTTTTGAAATATGTAATTTTTCAGTGTTTAAATTGAGTATAAAAAGTTTAACTAATTCTAAGTTATGTTCATCTTGAGTTAGAACATATTGTTAAATTATTTTAATAGATTTAGACAAATGAGTTAGGGCAAGAAGCTTTTTAAATTACTCTTACTTTTACAAGAATATGCATTTTCTGATATAACTTGGACAAATGTGAATAAAATAAGTTCAAAATTAATATGTAACTTCTACAATCATACCAAAAACGTTATCAAATTTTTAATGGTAGTTATTGGTTAAAATGGTAAGATTTTTTAAAAACCGGCGTAGGTCTATCATAACAGGTTCAGTGCCATAATGATACATTAAGTTTTGTTCAAAATTTATTTAAATTAATAAAATTCTTTAAAATTTTAAATTTCTTGTTCAATAAGATTTAAAAAAAAAATATTTTGCTAAAACTATGGTGTAGAAAATAAAAGTATCATTACAATAAGAATTAATAAATATTTATAAAAATTGGCTTTAACACAGTAAAGAAGAAAACCTTATATAGTGTTAGTGCTGAACCTGTTAAAATATAAATAATATAGGGTTAGCTTACCTCCATCAAAAGTTCCTTTCATACCAGTACACTGCTTGTACGTTATATTAAACTTTTGATTCGTTATGAAAAATTGTGTTCCAGCAGTTTGACATGAACGAATCTGGGCTTCTGGATTATTACATTCTCCAGTAAATCTGAATCGATTCTAATTAAAAATAAACATTGTAACTTTCAGTTTGAATTACAAAGAAAAAATTTCTTTTTATGAATCTATCGAAATATTTACCTGATAAGCAAATTGCCAAACACCTTCAAGAGAAGATCTACAATTAACAGGTACATAGTTTTCGGAGAACAAAGTGATCAGCTGCTGATCTGCACGTAAACCTCTGCAAACATTTTCTACTGTAGGTTCCATACCATTTGGAAGATTTACACAGCTCACTGAAAAAATAATATTGATTATATATTTAATAAATTTCTGTAAAAAATATAAATGTATCTATTTTATTTTATTTACTTTCAAGTTTTTCCAAAACATTGACTGTGCGCACAAGAAGTTTTACACAGTGGTAGCAGACATCTTTCCTAAAAACAAATGTGTAGTTTACATGATACTCTTCTTTCATATCTACACAGTATCCTCTTTTAGACATAAAGTCTGCATTGATTTCAGTCAAAGTATTTTGACCATTTTCCCAGGAGAACCAGGCACCTCTAATTATAAGTGGAATTTGACATGCGCTTTTGTCCTGCACGCTCAAAGCAACTGAAATAAAAAATTTGTTGTTACATTCTCTAGTAAATGTATAAAGTAAAGCAAAAGTAAAATTTTATTAATTTTAAAGAAATAGTTGTTTATATGAATAACTAGTATTATTTTTTTCAACAATGTATATCTATAGTGCTCATATTATTTTGTACATACTTTAAATTATACTGTTTAGGCTTACTCTTTAATTTACTACAACATTTATTACTATTACTATTTTCATATTTTACTTATCAAATTTATTCTCATTCTATACATATAAACACTGTTATTACCAATGTAATGGACTTTGTATATTGATTTAAAAAACAATTAAATATGTGAATAAAAAAAGACTAATAGCTTATGAGTAATCTGACAAGAAGCATTTAAACAATTTTGATTAATAATTAATAAAGAATAAGATTATCGAGCTAAAAAATAACCAACACAAACAAGAAATATAAACGTTATTGTTTAGTTATCGTCAAAAATTAACAGGTATCTTTCAATTGCTAATTATAAGATTATTAATTATACAGCAAGGAGGTTATAAAATTGTTATGACTAACCGAACGACAAGACAAAGCAAGTGAAAAGAAAAACATGCTCCGTTCGAGGCCCCATTTTTCTTGTTCTCCTCTTCGCGGACAGTAGTTTTTTCTCACTACTGCCCTTTTTTGGAAACTAACAAACTGCCAAATTCCACACAATTGTAACAAAATACAAAAACAACGTTTGTCAGACAACGCCCATGCTTGAAAGCCTCAAGCTCCGTTTGTAATCTTGTCCAGTATTCCGTTCGCTCTTCGTGTTCGTTTATCGTTTGGAAGTTCGAGCGGCATGGTACAAAATAATATTTCATTAATAAAAATAACAAATAATTGTTAAGTAATCGTTAACAAGAGGTAATAAAAATACATGGTAGTTGTTTACAGAAAATAAACTTGATGGAAACAACATTTAATTTAATTTTCTAAAATAGTACCACCTAATTGGATAAAATATATTTTATTATCAGCTGAAGAAACAAATATCAATAAATGTTTTCTCAGCAACGTTTTTCCTAAATGGCTTAAAATATTACCAGTGACAAATTACCAGTTTTTCTGTAACATAATATTACATAAAATTTTATTAAATAAATTACATGAATAATGAATGTCAAACACTGTTTAAGGTTTTTAAGATTTTCTTCTGAACCAAAGTACGGTACTTATGTAAATTTTGTTAAACCTTATTTGTACTTAACTTCTATTGTCCCGTCTCCAAAATCCAATGGCACGTTCAATTTATTTCGGTCAGGCTGTATATCATAATAATTATCCTACTTACATTGTAACACATATAAATTAAACGTGAGATAGACGAAATAAAGAAATAGATAAATAGTCATTTTTGTTGACTCCTCTCCGTACTTTTGAATTTGGCGCTCGAACCGTCCGCCGGACGTTTCGCTCCCGTGAGAACCTACCTTCGGTCCACGAAGCGGAAGAGGCCCCTTTTGGAACAACGTGCTTCGCAGCTCTTTTCTCTCGGCGCTTCTCCGGGTGAACGATACTTGGCCGAAAAAATGGTGCAGAAGAAGGTAATTTCCCTCGTTTTTAAAAAACAATAGACTCTTCTTGAGGATGCGCTCGCCGGCACTGTTTTTCTCGATGATTTTTCGGAAATAAGGGCAAAGTGCTTAGGGCTGAAAGAAACAATTGCAAGATTCGCATCGCGACTTAACCTAAAAGACACAACGTGATCTGGCCACCTAGCCAAGCTTGGACTCGTGTACTGTTTACATATTCTATTCTTTACCGCGGGGAAAGCTTTGTGCACAGGATTGATAATGCGCGCTAATTTTTATTTACAGTGTAGAATGTTGATACCTTTGAATTGGGGTGTACTTGCGGAATACTTTTTCTCTATAATGTGTTCTTGATCTATGAGCATGATACTTTCACTTGCTACGCCTCCATGCATTTCCTGTATTTATTTGTCATGTTATTTTTTTAAATGTACGTTGGGTTAAACTCTTTTTATTATTTAAATACTTGTTAATTACTAACATAAATATAGACTCGTTAGATTTACTTATAATTCAAAATTTTCTCATTTACATATTTACATGTATATTTATTTCTACAGCCTAAGAAGAAGGTAGGAAAGAAGGTGGCAGCAGCCCCTTTGGCTGTCAAGAAGGTCGAGCCCAAGAAGCAGACAAACCCGCTTTTTGAAAAGCGCACCCGCAACTTTGGCATTGGTAAGTTGTCTTCTCAGATATCGTTAGTCTATTTGATTCTATGTTAAAATGATGAAGATTATAGAGCCAATCCAATGAGTGCTTGTGATATATTCTATATTTTGCCTGACAATTTACAATTTCAATACTGATATTTTATTTTATGTGTCAACATCTAACTAATTTTTATTTTATTATTACAGGCCAAGACATTCAGCCCGACAGAGACCTCAGCCGTTTCGTCAAATGGCCCAAATACATTCGCATCCAGAGGCAAAAGGCCGTCCTTTCCAAGAGATTGAAGGTCCCACCTCCAATCAACCAGTTCACCCAGACCCTTGACAAACAGACCGGTAAGGGATTCAATAAGATACAAAACGAATACTCCTGTCTCAGCGGTGTACTGATGGAAAATTGATTCTTATTCTAGCCACACAGCTGTTCAAAATCTTGGAGAAATACAGGCCAGAGACCTCAGCGGCCAAGAAGCTCAGGCTAAAGGCGAGAGCAGAGGAGAAGGTAGCCAAGAAGGAAGACGCACCCACCAAGAGGCCCAACACCCTGCGAAGTGGAAGCAACACCGTCACTACCTTGATCGAACAGAAGAAAGCTCAGCTGGTTGTCATCGCTCACGATGTCGACCCCATTGAGGTTTGACCCACGTTTCTTTACTAAACATTGATGATGGAACTAATGTTTTCATATCCAGTCTGGAATTTATAACGTCAACAAATTTTGCTCAACAGGTTGTTCTGTTTTTACCTGCTCTCTGCCGTAAGATGGGTATACCTTACTGCATCATCAAGGGCAAGGCTCGCCTGGGGCGTCTTGTGAGGAGGAAAACATGCAGTGTCGTTGCTCTTACACAGGTACAGTATATTAGTTTGTTATGAGTATTTTACTAGTACTAAATTTTGTATTTTATTTTAAAATGATGAAGATTATAGAGCCAATCCAATGATTGCCTGTGATATATTCTATTTTACCTGATACTTTCTTATCTTTTCATAGATATTATTCGTGAAAAAGATCGTAAAAACTGTTGAAATAAAATAATTACATTTTTTTTCTTTTTTTCTTTTAGGTCGATTCTGGAGACAGAGCTAACTTCACCAAGGTCATCGAAGCTATCAAGACCAACTTCAATGACCGTCACGATGAGATCAGGCGTCACTGGGGAGGTGGTCTTCTTGGTAGCAAATCTGCTGCCAGGATAGCCAAGTTGGAGAAGGCGAAGGCGAAGGAACTTGCACAGAAGCAAGGTTAATTTTAAGTTGTCTTGATTTTTATTAAAAAATTTACGATCGATTAATAAAAACAGACATCTCTGGTAAACTTTGCGTTAATTTCTTTTTATACATCTTACAATCTTAATACAACGTTGGCTTACAAATTAACTGTACAATTTTCGACCTTTTTCTTGTTAGTCTTACATTCTCTTTTTAATCAACTTTTCCAATCGCTTGATTCTTCCTGCTTCGTGTTCTGGACTCTCTTGAGTAACATTTCCTCCAAGTTCACTCGAGGTATCAATATTCAATCGTTGTTTGAATTCTTCTACCAATTGCACTTGTTCCGTTTTTCTTAAACCCTGCAAGAAAATTTATTTCAGAGAAATGGCGCTGTTAAACTTCTGTTTAATCAAAGTGTAATATTTAATTTAACAATATCTCAAACCTTCATGTCTAATATCTTTTGAAATTCTGGAATTTTAAGATCAGGTAATAATTTTCTACATTGATCAGCAAAACCACTTGGAGATTCTGTAGGCGACATTACGATTTTGAGTATCATTTCGGCTGTGGTCATGCCTTTAATTACGACCTGCAATAAAAGAACAAAAATAATTTTATCAAATTAAGAAAAACGAAACTTAAATCTATTTTATTGTAAAGAAGTCACCAAACAATTACCTTTGTGTAAGTAGCTGGTGCTTTTCTTTGAACTTGACAACCTGTGGATGGAAGATCTAAGAGGGCAGTTTTTAACATATGAACATCCAGTAACAATTGTTCAGCTCCCACTGTACTAAGAGGTTTACATTTGTATATTTGTTGAGTTAGTTTAGGAATGAAGGAGCTGCAAGATAAATAATGATTTTTATGATACAAGAATATAAACTTAAATAAAATTAATTTTTAACAGTTAATTACGTACCTAACAAATTTAACACACAATTGCGTGAAATATTTTCTACAAGAAGATAATTGGTCCCTAATGGTAGGAATGGTTTGACGAAGATGAGATACAATTGTGCTAACATAGCTGCTTTGATCGCCTACACTTTCAACTGAACTCCATTGCATCTATTTCAATAAAAAATTTAAGATTATTTTAACTGTAAAATTTATCTGACAATGTTAAATCAATAATTATTACATACCTTTATCATGGCATTTAAGGCAGGTTCACATGCTAGTTCCAAGTCTTGCACCAACAGTTGTATACAATTGGATATTACTCTGCAATAAAATAACGTTTACAGACCCATACAGCGTCCACAACATTTTAAACTATCAAAACAAAGTTAGAATTTTACCCATGGAAAATATCTTGTTCCTGTGACAGATTTATCTTGTCTGCATAGATTTTATCAGTCTTTAGCCGAAGTTTTTCCTCCAACTGCTGGGTCGTTTCAAGGCAATACTCCGCAGTTGTCAGTATACAACAGATACGAGCTTGTTCTTCTTTGCTAAATCTGCTACTCTCACCTTCTTTTAAAAAACTTTGGAAGTTCTGGATAAAACCCGAAGTCGACAGATCTCGGAAATCTCGCGTAATACTGCTCACACTCGATCCAATACTTGCTCCTCCAATTCTAAGGAAAAACAATTATATTTTTACTTTTCAAACTAAAGGAAAAATTCATTATTAAATTACTTAAATTAATTCTTATCCCATAAGTGTAACTAAAATTTATATTTTTCTTTACGTTTTATAGTCGACTTTTTTATTAAATTTTCATTAATTTAAATAATTATTTATGAATTTATCATAGTTTTTCACTCAAAAATAAAATAAAATAGACCAACTCAAAAATATTCCATTCATATGGGAAATTAATCCACCTACAATTTTTTTTAATGCTTGTTACACTTTAAAAAACAACTGTCTATTTATTGGCACTTAGCTTCCTCAAAATTTATAAATTGTTCCAATATGAAATTCTTTGATGTAATAAATTATTTTTAAATTACTATATCTCTTTTTAAAAACGGTATTTTAAAATAATTATGCATCTTTGTTAAAAAACAATTATTTTTAATTTTATTTAAAATATTTTGTTAAATAACTACAAATTTGAACAAAATTATCAATAAACAATGAAAACAAGAATGCACGACTTTTTTCTAAAGTCTTCTAACAAAATTTCAGGTAGATTCATAAAAGAAATTTATGAATTTTTCAAATACAGGAAGCAATTTATACTTTTTAAACATAATAAACATCATTTTTACGTATGAAATAACTATGTTCAACAATATAAATTCATTTTCCTAAAAATTGACAATAAATTTGATATTTTTGATAATTTATTAAAGAACTCAATTCAGGTTCTAAAATAGGCAACCTCAATGTAATTTAAGTATAGCTAATCTATATTGCTTAATAATAAATCAAAATCAATTCTAAGGTATTGTTCCAGTCAGTTTTGTACAAAGTCAGTGCAACGTTAACCGTCCCAGTAAGGCAAAAAGCTGCCGCTAGTTGTACATAATTAACTATTAAATTTTACTTTTTGTATTAAAATAATTTACTGGGATTTCTCTCAGAGCTCTCCTCGCGGAGAGGGCGCCGGAATACATTATAAAGTTACTGCTTTACAGCTATTACTAAAATAATACTTAAGAAATAACAACATTTATTGCCATAAGTCATTGATTTAGTAATTACTAAAGTAATTACTATTTTAAGTTAATTCTTAAGCAAGTATTTAGTGATTACTTTAGTAATTTCCAGAGTTAATATTGCAATTTTCGAGTCTTTAGAAAAAAGTAATTACTGGAGTAATTACTAAAGTAATTACTAAATATTTACTTAAGAATGAACTAAAAAATAAATTACTTTAGTAATTGCTAAAGCAATAACTTGATACTGTATTAGGGATCCACCACCCTCTCCACGAGGAGAGATCTGGAAAACTCGGTATATTTCAAGACACAAAGTACAATTCGCCAAGCACCTTGAAGCAATTCAAGCAATGAACAAACAAATAATTTATCAAAGTCACCAAAAGTATAATCAAATTCAACGCATCCACTCACTTGGGCAGATTGTTCTGCAGAATCTTCATGGCGTACTCGCGCAGATACTTCTGAAAAGTCTCGGCGAGACTCAGCATGATAGATCCTGAACTGAGCTGGGTGCACTGTAGCATGCACTTTTTGTAGAAGACGAAGAGATCTGCACAGGAGGATAAGACGCTGCTCGGCCCCTCGATGCCCTGATCGAAGGCCTGGGCACCGGGTGGCTGGGCCTTGCAGTCCGCCACGAACTTATCGATCAACTCGGACAGATTGCGGTCCAGGCTCTCGATGTAGATGTACAGGTAGGACTCGAAGCACTTGCCTATCAGGTTGGCGAAGGGCGAGGCCAGTGGTTTCAATTGTTCTACCTGCGAGTTGAGAGATGGGATTGTGAGAGGTGGTTCTGTAGTGTTTTTTCTTATTGATATTTTCTTGTGACTAGGATTGCAGTTTTTGAATTTGATTTTTAGCGTAATAAGAGATATATTTTATATATTTTATGATAGAAGATAAAATCACTCTTCGATGGATGATTTCATCAAACTCAATTAAACTATGACCAATTGATATTAAAGACATGTTACATATATTGTATTTATTTTCTATAGTAAAAGTACTAAAAAATTCAATGCACTAAATTCTCTCAAAACCGAATAGTCACAGAATTTATGTTAAAAAAAAGGCTCAAATTGATTTATGTGGAACCTTCTTTATGTAAGAAACATTGGCATAGCGCGTTTCTTAGACATAAGAATTATACACGTAATTATTGTACACAATTTAGCATTGGTCAAATTATATGTAGATATATTTGACCAATGCTAAATTGTGCACAATAATTACGTGTACAATTCTTATGTGTAAGAAACGCACTATGCCGAAACATTTAAAATATGTAACATATCCTTAAAAGCAATTGGTCATAATTTAATTGTTATTATTTTTTCAGGGTTTATTACAAGTTTGACCCCTTAAAATTTTACCTACACAATCTTGTAGCTGAACTGAAAATACTGATTTCCATCTTATAAATAAAAGTTGGCTTGTATAACAGAAACATTTTTATTTTCACTGACTATTCTTACTGATTGCTTCAATATTTTATTAATTTTTTAAAGGTTTTTTCAAACAATGTGAAACTCGTGAATGTTAGCCAATGAATATTGAATACAAACTTTTATTTGTAAGATGGAAACAAGTCTATTCAGTTCAGCTTCAAGAAGATTGACTAATTAGGCACGACCGCGACACGGAAGTGCCTTATATTTTCGTTAGCGAAAAATGTGTGCGATAGGATATCTCACGCAATTTTTGACCAATCGGGATGAAATTTTAGGAGAGATCTCCTCCAGCACAATATGAAATTCTATTTTTTTTATCCCGATCCTGTACGTAGTTTTTAAATTGCGAGCACTTTTTGCTTATTTTTACGTGTTTTTTTAAAAAATAATTCATGTTACACGATTATTTCCGCGAAATCTTAGCGAATCAGGCTCAAAATATTTTTGGGAACTCTTCTAAGTATAACATCTTGATGGTCCTATTTTGAAATTGATCCTGCAAATATACGCTGAATGCGGCGACTATAAAAAATCGCTAAAAACGGTTTTTGGGCTATAACTTGAAAACTAAGCATTCTACGAAAAGAAGGTAAATAGAATAGTTGTAGATCTTTGAAAAATACAACTTTTTCCCATTGACATCTATTTATGAAAATAAATAGCTTTTTACCATATAACTTTACAGCTATGCATTTTACATGAAAAAGTTAAATGGAAAAGTTGTAGATCTTTGAAAAATACAACTTTTTTTCTTGACACCAAGACGTGAAAATTCTTTTAAATCAAGTTAATAGTCCAAAAACGATTTTTGACAGCGAAAAATGTAGTTTTTTACTATATTATACAATCAAGCAAATGCGCAGCGTGAGCAAGGCGAGCGCGAAACGCGAGCTGAGTACGGTCGTGCCTTTAATGCAAAACGCTTCGCGAAGCGTTTTGCATGCCTTGCATTGCGAAGCAATGCAAGGCGCGGAGGAGTTTAAGAGCGAGCGAAGCGCTCGCTCTGAATCTCCGGAGCAGGCAAGTCACATGCGGCCGAAGGCCGCGTGTGGCGCGTTAGTTTAATATGCGCAAGGCACATTTTATATCAAAATCAAGTATTCCATGGAATCCATCGGAAAGTGGTTTGGGTCCTTCTAGCACATTAAATATGTTTCTTATATACACAATCTCACATATTCTGTAAACACTTTAAAAATTCAATTTAAATTACAATAAAATAAGACATTATTTACTAAGATAAAATCCCAGCACCTCGACCAAACGAATTACAAACGCAAAGGTACTAATTTCTCACTTCAACGCCATAAAACTTTACCTTCTCCGCGCTCTCCTCCTCGAACGGATTACCCGGCACATTGCTCTCGCTTCCAGGCCCCGCTTGCACTCCTGCCCCTGCGCTCTTCTTCTCCTGCCTGCTCTGATCCTCCAGCGTCACACCCAGAAACCTTTTGGCCAGCAGACTCTCGAAGTTCGTCGTCCTCTGAATCGCGTACAACAGCAGCTTCACGTCGATCTCCGAGGTCCTCTTGTGCATCAGCTTGGACAGGTCCTCGCGCGTTATGTGGCAGAACTGCACCGCTATGCGCTCCGAGACCTCCCAGTCCTGGGGGAATATGCTGGCGAACTTGGACTCGAAGTCGAGCAGGTGCTTCTTGATCCAGGCGTAGCGACGATCAATCTTGTCCAGCCAGGCGAAGTCCTGATTCTCGTCGAACAGGTGCAGGTACTCTTGAAGCTGCATGGAGACGAACCACGTTAGCAGCTCCTTTCTGCGGAGGACGGTTTGCTTTTTAATGAATGTTTGTTATGATAGATTATGCATTTATATAATTGTAGTTTATAAAATAACTGTGAACTTATGCACTTTTGAGGATTATAGGGAATTTCTATATATTTAGTTGTTTTTTAAATTATATATTGATGCACCCGAGCACTAAGACATTAAGATTTATCTTGCTTTGTCCTAATAGATTATTGTAAAGAAATAATAGGGTACTTCATATTGATATTCAACAAATAAATTTAAATTAACAATGGATAGCATAAGCCTCATAGCAAATAATTGTTATCAGTGAGTTTAATGGTTTAATATATCTCTTCATTTAAACAGTAAAATATAGATAGATATATAAACAGCGTAAATCTAGAGATATTTTATTTTTTGTTAAATCAATACATTTTAATACATCATCGTTCATCATTTATATATATTTACTATTGTAAAAGTGCTTATTGTCTGTGCATTCTTATAGTAAATAAATAAAATAAATAAACTTACTTGACTTTTGGATCTAAAACAGAAAGAACTAGACATCCTTCTGTTAATTGAGCAAA
Organism: Gastracanthus pulcherrimus; assembly: GCA_949152435.1. Taxonomy (NCBI): domain Eukaryota; kingdom Metazoa; phylum Arthropoda; class Insecta; order Hymenoptera; family Pteromalidae; genus Gastracanthus; species Gastracanthus pulcherrimus. Next base: position 8,297,171 of record OX424575.1, read on the forward strand.
ATGTTTAGGGTTTTGACCAGAGAAAGCTTCTTTGAAATCAGTTGTTATCTGATTAGCCAATTCCACATGAATTTGTTGCACCTATAAATTAATACATTTAAATTTAGATTGTCAGTTGGACCCAAATGTTTGAATTTATAATACTAAGTTATCAAAATTTACCTGATCCGATAATTCTTTTACTTGTGGTATATCCATGTAATTGTTGAAGTGTTGCATCACTTCCATAATAGCTTGTAAAGGCATAATAATTTCTCCATATTGTTTCTTTTTCGTTAAATCTCTGTATAATTAAAATATTTACTTAATGCAATGTCATAGAATAATTTTTGTATTTAAAGTAGAATAAACTTTTAAATTCTTACTTCAAAGTTTCAACTCCATCAACTAACATATGTAAATGATTGAGGGTAGTAATGGACTGCGTAAGATTTTTCTTTGCAAAATCCAACTGCTTAATATCCCTTGTTATCTCTTTGACAGTCTCTTCAGACTGTTCTGCTTTACTTTTTATTTCCTTTATGTGAACGAACAATTGTCTTATAGATTTTTGAGCATCCTCCAACGCTGCCTTACCATCCAGACTGTTATTACTTTGACCTCTCACGACCGTGCGAATTTCCTTGTCTATGGAGTGAATTTGTTGCTCCATATTGCTGATGACATCGTCTATGTTGGAGAGAGATTGCTCAGTAGGAAATAAGGCATTAATGTAGTCTACTGGATTGAAATCTGGTTGATCCAATGGATCGTTACTCGGAAGAACCTGTAATAATCATCATATTTATATTTTAATACACAAACAAAAAAGTAAACAAACATTGTGTAACTTTATAGGTTAACAAAAATTACATAAAACACATAAACTAAAAATAAATAAATTGTTTATTTTAACCTTTTCTATTACTGCTTGTACGCTAGGTGGAAAATTATAAATAGTTGATTCCAGATCTTCGATGTTATCCTCCTCCGTAGCTGCCATTTTTCCCAAAAAATCACTCAAAAGCAATAAGCAACAATGTATCCGGTGATCAACACCGCTCCGAACATCTACGATCAATTGCTATCGTCTCTTTTTAACGAGTATTTACTCCCATTCAAATCGGAGCAATTACTAGTTGCTGTCAACGTCAACCAAACCGCATTTTCGGAGGCTCGCCAATGTTGTTCCGGTATTCGTCTAGTGATTACGTATATAGCATACAGCCCATATTGTTGTAATGCTGCCAACGTGATTCGTGGTATTCTAGTGACTTATGGAAATGTGCGATTGTCGTTCTTGATTTATCTCCAGAAAATAGTGGATATATGGATATACGAATTTCGCAGAAATATTTGTATATCCGCAGGATGCAGGTTATGAGGTTGGTTCGTGTTAAATTTGCCCTTTAAATTGAATTTGCAGGAGAAAATGAACGAACGTTTTAAAGAGCCAGTTTTGTACGCCGGAGAAATTGACGATAATATTAATTTATCGTTACCGCCAGCGACCGGCGAAGAATACATAAAACGAGTCATGTAAGTCTTGTGTTATTGTTTTTATTGTACTTAAATGTTTGTTTTTATAAATACATTCTCAAGTAATTTTACATTACTTTGACTAATTGTAAGGTGATTTTGCAGATTCGAAGCTAGACAATGCGATGAGGTTGTATGTGCAAAGATAGATGAAACACGACTGAAGAAACCAACATTAAATGTTAAGCCAGTTAGTTTAAGCCATCCTAAGTAAACTAATGAATGCGTTTTATTTTATTTATTTTTAAGTATTATTTTTATAGTTACCAGAATGCGCAAAAGCACCAGATTATATCAGTCCAACGCAAGAATGGCAACAATGTCAGATAGCAGATTATTCAAGTTTAAGACTATACATTGCACAGATCAGGGATGAAATAACAAATTGTAAAAGAAAAAGAAAACATTTAGATAAGAAACTGGTACATATATTTAATTAATCATTACGAGGTTAAATGTTCATTGTAAAATTTATTATTTCTTAATATTTACAGCCAAATGTTAGTGATCAAAATAGTTGGATTGATATGTGTACAGCTTCAGATGAAAAAAACTCTTTATACATCGAGCCAACGCTTACAGTTATTCTTTCAATGAATCAGCCAACAATTGAACAGGTTTTGGAGTATATCGTAGAGTATTTAGACGACCAAACTTCTATCCAACCACAATTGGGTCGATGGTTGTATGCCCTTTTGGCTGCCTTAGAATTGCCACTTAACCCAGACATGTGTTCATGTTTAAGATCTTTGGCAAGAACATGTTCAACAATGAGATCTCAGTTGGTAAGTTTTATAATACTTTTTGATTTAGAAAGTTTTTTCAATTTTTGAATGTCATAAAAATACATCTGATGCCATTTTTTTTTGTTTATATTAAGTACAGAGTATTTTTTTAAAATACATCTCTGAGTACAAAATGTTTTATGACTAGTAAAGATTGCTGTGAAAACTTTATAAAGATTGTCATATGTAAATAAAATCATATTGAATAGTAATTTAATTAATTTTATATTAACTTTTAGGCTTCTTCATGTGCAAATGATGCCATATCATTGAATTTATTTATCTGTATAGTAGCAAGGTACTTTAGACAATTAGATTTAGCAGATCCGTGATATTTTTATTGTCTGTTAATAAATTGTATTATGATTTTCTTTTATAATAAATAATTTATGACTTGTGATAAAAATAAATATTTTTGTACTTCTAAGAATAATTATTTTTCACTATAATAAATCATTATTAAAATCAGTAAGTTTGGTGTAAACAAATTGTATTATAAACAAACTCAGGTAGGTAAGATAATATTACACTGATTATAACAAAGCGACTTATTAAAAATTAAGTATTTCAAATAATAAATTAAGATATATTCTCTTGATCTTGAATTAGTGCTGTTGCTAACCTTTCCAGATCATCAAAACTTAAATGATTTACTTTATTTTGCAGGTCCTTTATCGTTTCATTTGCTATCGTTAAGGCATCAGCTTCTGAATAGTAATTCCGCAGAACTTTTATCATTTCTTCTTTGAACTTAAATACTCCATTTTTAGTCTGTGATGATTGTGGGATCTTTTTTACAAGATTTAATTTGCTCCCTTCTTTAATCCCTGGGTAAAAGCTTAGTTGATTTTCATCTGCAACGCATCAGACATAGGGTAAATTATTACTTAATATTTAGAATTATGTATTCAATATGAATTCTTTGAAAATTCGTATGGTACTTTACAAAACTAAATTACCTGAAAGTGCTTTCCCCAAAAGTAGTAATACCTGGTGAGGTACTTCAATATCCAGACGTTCCTTTATTTTCTGCTTCACCTGTAGCACAGTGTCCGTGGGCAATACCTGCTCAAAAAAATGAAAAATACACAAATTGTTGATCACACTTCAAGCAATTGTAATATTTACACAAAATATCATGATTTCCATAAAACCAATAATCGAATTTTGACTCACATCAAAGATATGTTCTTCCCCTAATAAAACCTTAACATGGATTTTCATATTCGGTCTTTTGCTTTGCACTGTTCCGGTAAAAAATATTCTACACTCCTAAATTTATTACAACCTACTTTTACGAAAAAATCCTCTAAACTGGCTATCAAGAACATCTACATTTTCTCAAAAAAAGGTTAGAAATCCCATGATTCGACATAACTATGTGTGTGCACTGTGTAGTCTGTGTGTGGGAGTCTCTTACCCACCGTGAAATCATTGCCGAAATGTGCGCCCGAAAATAGAACACGGACATTTGACGAACTTCACGTGCGTCGGTGTCTGCTTTTCAAACAACATTCAACAATGGCGGCACTCAAGGATGTGGTCAGTAAAGCTCAAGTTTTGAAGCAAGAATGGGCGAAAACCCCGTGTAATCTCAAAAAATGCGGGGAACAGTTGAATCAGCTCAAAGTAAGAATAAACGTTGTTTGATTGATTTTCGGTTCATGGAGAAAACTGAGCAAGTTAGCTGAGCTAACCTCACTTTATCTCTGTCAAATTTGTATTGTCATGCTTATCCTAACGTTTCTATAAGTTAAATATAAAATATTGTAAAAATATTCATGAATTTTGTTAATATTGATCATTTTCTAATTGCTCTAATTCACTTTCAATAAATGTTTGATATTATTTATATAAATATGTAAAAGTTACTTGCACCTCCTAAACCTTTAGCTTGTAACTAAAAATTAAGTACTAAGTACTAAGGTGAATCATAATTTTTGTTAATTATAAAAACTAATAGTAATATTTATAAATTTTCAGATTGCCCTTACAAGTTTAACATTTTTGCCAACAAAAGATACTGCCTCAGAAAAGGAATTATTAATAGCTCGTAAGTAAACTATGTTGACAAACAAAAATGTTATCTTTAGAATTGTAATATAAAAGTTAATTTAATTTTAAGGAGACGTTCTTGAGATCGGAGCGCAATGGAGCATAGCTAGTGAAGATATCCCTTCCTTCGAGCGCTACATGGCACAGCTTAAAAGTTACTACTTTGATTACAAGTCTAGTCTACCAGAATCTGCATTCAAATATCAGCTTCTAGGACTGAATCTCCTTTTTTTGCTGTCGCAAAACAGAGTAGCAGAATTCCATACCGAATTGGAACTCCTGCCCGTAGACTGCATTCAGTCAAACATCTACATAAGACATCCTCTAAGTCTGGAACAGTACTTGATGGAAGGCTCGTACAATAAGATTTTCCTTGCTAAAGGCAATGTGCCAGCACCATCTTACAACTTTTTCATCGATATTCTGTTGAACACTGTTAGAGACGAAATAGGAGCATGCATGGAAAGCGCCTTTGACAAAATTTCTGTCAAAGATGCTGCTCGAATGTTAAACTTAAACTCAGAGAAGGAAACACTGCAGTTCTGCAATAAAAAGAAGTGGACAGTATCGAAAGATGGCTACTTCCACTTTGGAACACCTAGCGAAAAGAAAGTTGAGGAGCCAATACCTAGTGCAGAACTGGTGACTCTGGCAATCGATTATGCAAGAGAACTAGAAATGATTGTATAAAAGAGAAAGTTTTGTAATTTAAACATTTTGTTGAACATAAAGTTTTAAGATTCTAAAAGCACAGACATTTTTTGTAAAAATTTGTCATATTGACAAGTGATTGCATTACAATGATCCTTTGAAAAATAAAAGACTTGTAATCAATCAATAAAATATATCTAATGCATTAAAATAATTCTTGAAATAACAAAATTATGTTATCTTAATTTACATGAGAAAATATATTAATTATCATGAACTAATTTTCTACTTAAACTATAAAAATCTTAATTTTAAAAATAGTATGTTTTTGGCTTTTGATTAAATAAATAAACTAAAAATTTATTAATAAAATTATGGTTTCTATTTACATTTATCTATTTATATTTACATCCTTTCACAGATAAGCTTTAGATTTTTAAATTAAATTTTCTTTGGTGTTTTTTTTTAAACACAAAGGAAAACTTTACAAACTTTAAGAAGAAATCACATAGTGAAATGATTGAGTGATCATGGAGTTAATTCACTAATAATTCAAATATATAAATATTCATTATCCTATATTAAGCAAAACTTTCTATGCATAATAATTAGTAGAGATGTCTAGGCTAGGCTTGTCTAGTATATAATATATATGTGCACCCATGTCCAAATCTACTCTCTACAATATAATTTTATTTTGTTTTACAGTTGTCTTTTTAAAAATTTAGAGTTCACAGTTCTGTGTGGTACAGGTGCTTGCTTACCCATGTGCAAGGACAGTTTTGAAAAAACATCAATTTTCATTGAAAGTTACTAGTTTTTCCGACATAATTATGGGCAAACTGTCTAAAAATTTATGAAAATTTACAAAAAAACTTAAAATAAAAGTTTTTTTGTAAATTTTCATAAATTTTTAGACAGTTTGCCCATAATTATGTCGGAAAAACTAGTAACTTTCAATGAAAATTGATGTTTTTTCAAAACTGTCCTTGCACATGGGTAAGCAAGCACCTGTACACTAATAACTGATATCTAGGTGGACTGTCCACAAAAGTGCTGTGCTGTACCTACTGTGCCGTGGGTTACTACTTGCAGACTGTGGCGCTGATTGGTCAATTTTTAAGAATCAGCCAATCAGCAGCCTTATGTGGACAGTCCCTTGTAAGAAAAAAACAAACGAACTTGTAAAATTGTCGGAATCAAGCACCTCGGCTAAATGTAGTATACATACGAAACATCATCGATAACAAACAAATTTTATAGCACTGTGTGACCTAAACCCGCACTTAGGTCACGCTTATCCGTGACCTAAGTGGCGCTTTATTACACAGTGTAATAATGAATTCACATAGGCCACAGATCCCTACTATCCTATAATAAAAACTAAAAACACTCAAAATAAACGTTTTCGTTCATAATAATAGAAAAAAGAAGTTGTAAAGCTGGTAAATACGCATGTCAAGAATCAGAGAATAATTATAAATCCTTAAAATAATGCTTCAAATTTAGAGGTTAGTTCAACTGATTGTATATGACAATTTGGCGCGTATTTTGAATATTCAATCTAAAATTCAATTTAAAATTCAGTATTAATTTTTTTCATGATTAATATTAGAAATTTATTAAAATTTAATTTAAAAATTTTCAATTAGGGTAAATAAATATATTCTAATTAACTGGTAATAATAAACATTTATTATCTTTTCAAAAAACAAAACATCTTATTTATATAAGGTTCTATTCAAACAATATATAAAAGTTGACATTGATTATTAATTAACTACTGAATTTTGGTTAAATAATAATTTGTTTATACGATTTCTAATTTCTTTAATTTATTTTTTATGTTTTTTGGATTATATTTTTATTTTTTTTTATGCGGGGGGGCTTCGCCCCCCCGAAACCCCCCCTCCTCCCCCGCCCTACCCACCCCCGCACCATACACCCTCCCCGATGTCGGTGGCGGGTTTATGTCACTCGTGCTACAAAATAGTATACGATACTCGTGACCTAAGTATCCATAATTGCACGGCGCGACGGTATCGCCCTCGCTACGCTCGGGCGCTAACTACGCGCCGTGCAATTATGGGCCACTTAGGTCACATGTATCGTAATATACTATAAATGCTTCTGATTATGATACTCATAATAGAATGTGATTAAAAAACCGTGATATAAATAAAACGAAAAAGTGATTCTAATAAAGTTGGAGAGTTAGCTTCTACGAACTAAATTTGAGTTGATAATAACGGAAATTCGCAAATTTCATGTATATATGTATGAATCTCAAACTACAGCAATATGGGGATTCCAGGACTAATGTCATACATTTCGCAACGCTCAGGAATATTTTTAAAAAGTTTTGAATTACATGACACTTATTTAGTTATTGATGGAAATGGTATCGTCGCTCAATTATATAGTTCAAGTAACTGTAATTATTTTTATGGTGGTGATTATGGAAAGTATGCAAACTCGGTTTCTGAGTTTTTTGATGATCTACAAAAATGTAAAGTGACTCCGATAATAATATTTGATGGGGCTCTTGAGGATAGAAAAATGAATACCATGCGTGAGCGTTCAAAACAAAGATTCTATAAAGTATCGATTTCAACACCTTCAAATGAACAAACAACTCTTCCTATACTAGCAAAAGATGTTTTTAAATATATTGTTAGACAAAAAAACATTAAATGTATTCAATCTTTATTCGAAGCAGATGATCATATTGCTTCATTAGCAAGAATTCTAAATTGTCCTGTTTTAAGCTTTGACTCGGATTTTTTTATATACAACGTTATGTACATTCCTTATAATACTTTAAAGTATGGAACCTTCAAAAATGTAGATGAAGGTGGTTTTGTTAAACGTTGCAAAATATACAGAAGTGAATATTTATTACAATATTTTTCTGGTATGGATAAAACTGTTTTACCTTTGGCTGCAGCTCTTTTGGGAAATGATTATATAAGCACTAATATTTTCAATAATTTTTTATCTACTATAAAAATTTCAAAAAAATTTAAACAAGAACATTCTAAAAAAATATTACATTTGAAGATAGAAAAGGTATTTAGATGGCTTCAATACCGTACGTTAGATAATGCTATAACTATTATTATCAGAAAATTAGATCCAGAAAAACGACAATCAATAATAGAAGTAATTGAAATAATTATAAATGGATATTTAAACCCATCATCAGAAATGCTTGGCCCTTTAGGATATTCACAAGAGGAAATTGGTGCTTTGATGCAAGAAGTACCATGTGAATCGTATAAATTTCAAGATCTAGGCGATTTGGAGATATCAAAAGACAGAGAAGTTGATGACGAAACAGATTTAAGTTCCGATGAAAATGTTGAAAATGATATTTTATCTGTGGAATGCATCATTATTAAACCAGGAATTAAAAATAATATCTATACAGTTCCTTCTTGGTTTATGGATAAATATAAGGCTGCAGAGTTTCCTGCTTTCTTTATGGATCTGATAATGCGACAAATGGTTTTTATATCAGAACAGATGGAAGATTATTCACAACCTTCTTGTGTTAATATCAGTTTAAAAATGATAAGCGTTATTTATAGACTTTTGAGTAATGGAACTAGTAATTCCAATACTTTAAAATATATTACAAGAGGAAATGGTATTAATGTTGAGACTTATGAATTAGACTGTAAAAAATATGTATTTCCCTTTGAAATACCCACTCTCGAAAAATTAATAGATCTTCCAGAAGTAAAAAGAAAACAAATTTTCATGTGTACTCTGGGAGCTACAGATGAATTAATAGCAGAATTTCCACCAGCATGGGGACTTTACATAGCAACAATTAAATACTGGCTAGAGGAAACTGATTCAATTTTTGGAACAAAATGCCATCTTTATGCTTTGATTTTAGCCATGATACTTCATGTTATTAAAACAGTAATTAGCTGGCAATCAGATTTTCAAAATGTACATCTTCAGAAGAACAAAAATCAAGATTATAATAATAAAGTTCAATGTTTTCATTCAGTAACAATGCCAGTTAAGACTGCTCTTGAACAAGTCACAAAAAATGATTGCTTACAGGCCATGAGATTCTTTGAATCACAAACATATATAAGTACAAAACGATTTGATATAACTGTTATTCATTCATTTTCATTATTTCAATCTTGTTTGAGGTCTAGTATTAACTTAAATTTATTACTTGGTTTGCCTTATCCAAATGTAAATGTTGCTAATTTTTTTAGTGGTGTATTGATGTACAATTTATACATTGATTTGAAATATTATAATAACAATCTAGATGAACGTGTTTTGTCTATTTTTAAAGATTCACCTAGTATTTTACAATTATTTTTTTCTGTATCTACAAAAATACAAGCTATGGTTAAAAAACAACACAAAACTAGCACATAATATTACGACTTTTTTAATAATACTTTGAAATTCTAGTGAAAACTGTTTGTTAATTTTACTGATTGCAGAAGATTTATAATGATGCCAAATGTAAACTACTATTACAAGATTAATAATTATGCACTAACTGTTAAATGGTTGTCAATTATTTTTATATATGTAAATAAAATTATTTTTCTTAAGTAAAAAACAACTGCGTTTAATTTATTATTAATTCAAATATATAAATCTTTATTACCCTATATATTAAACAATTTGGATATGCACAGTAATTAATGAATTAGATTGATTAATGTATAAAGTTTTATCGAAGTCAAATTTTTGTGATATTTTTCAACTCTTCAAAATACAATCGATTATAATAGAATTTAAGGTAGTCCAACAGTAAATTTTAAAAAATTTGCTAGTTACATGATAACATTTATTTAAATTGGTGTTTATATTTGTTACCTAAAAATAAAGTTTTTTTGTAAATTTTCATAATTTATAGACAGTATACCCATAGTTATGTAGGAAAAACTAGCAATTTTCAATGAAAATTAATGCTTTTTCCAAACTGTCCTTGCACATGGGAATGGAAGTATAGCATTTGAAAACAATTATGTAATATCTAACACCTATATCACACATAACTGTGAACTCCAAATTTTTTTAAACACAATTATAAAGAAATAAAATTATATTGTATTTTTATTGTAAAAATAACATAAAAAGAATACATTTTTAACTCTATTCATGGGCAACACTTCCTTAATAAAAGTTTTTTGAAAAATCGGAGTTGTAATGCGAATAAGTTGAATAAGATATCCTTAAAGTTTCAGATTGATTCATTATAATAATTCTATGCGCATAAGACTTGCTGAACATTGGAAAACTATAAATGGAGAAAACCGAACTTTTGTAAAAATAAGAAATAATTAGCTGATGATTTTAAAACAATTTTTCTATTGCAGAATAATAGATCAAAGTTTTTTTTAATAATTTCTGTTTTCAGAAGTTTCCCTGGTGTGATAAATCTAAATCTACGAACTGCATGTAAGCTCCGACCTCCCCTTAAATCCTATTCACCAATACAAAAATTGCATATGCATCTTATTCGCAAATAGGATCTTTTCATATTTGGAAAAAGGAATTAATAGGATTTAAGGGGAGGTCGGAGCTTACATGCAGTTCCGTAGTTACCGATAATTTCGTATTTTTCAGTATTCTCATTCAATTTGAATTTTTTTTCAGTTATCTCAGTTGTCCGGTGTTCCTTAGTAAATTGAGAACACCGGAGAACTAAAGTTTTTAACTTTTATGAACAATTAAATTAGAATAATGTAAAATTCAATGCAGAAATATGTAATCGGCTCCGACCTCCCCTTAATAGATTTCTGACACTAGGGTTGTCTGCATAGTAATAAAGAGTAGATTTGGACACAGATCATGATTCAGTTAATGTAGGAACACGCTGGGTAACTGGATTTTGTGCAATAAAGGTTGTAGGAAAAATACGTATAAATAACTATATTATAACCCTAGTGGAAATTTCAAAATGTGAAAAACTGTGACAAAGGTGTAAAAAAGTATGTAAAACCATGAGAGTTTCGTGAAAAACTATGAAATTGGCCTTATATTTGAGAAAATGTAAAAATGTGAGAAAATGTAAAAAACGAAGAACTGTGAAAAAATGTGAAAAATTGTGCAAGTCTTATTAGATAAAATACGTGCTTATTATAAATGTGAGAAACTTTGTAAAACTATGAAAAAACTATGAAAAAACTGTGAAAAACTGTATATATTTGTTTTGTAACAGATGTTCTAAAAGTATGTGTATTTTCACATTTTTTCACACTTTCTCACATTTTTGTCATAGTTTGCCACAGTTTTTCACAGTTTTTCACAGTTGTCATTTCCACTAATAGGAAAGTTGATTAAAATGATTTCTATATACGGCCAATGGGTGCGTTCGATTTACACGGTCCCCCAGTGGGGACGGCTCCGGGAAAATGTATAGAGGGACCAGGTGTAGGTACCTTGTAAATCGAACGCAACCATTGCCGATACAAACTCATTTTCTGTTCAAAAAATGTACATCAGAAAAGTATCAGAAAATTCAATAAAAAAAAATCGAGTTTTTCGTCAAATTTTACTATCGGACCGCGTTAAAATACATTTTGTTGTTTTTAAAAAATTGTTTATTAATTTTAAGTTTATTTTAATTGATTTAATATGAGCCTCAACGCTGATGTGATTTTACCCTCAGCCCTCGGGTGCACCTATTAAAAAATGTGGACCAATGACATCATGGTAAACAGCTGTGCGCGCGCACTTTGCGAGCACATGGAAAATCGAGGCTGGACGTCATTTGTTTCTAGCAGGTAACATAACATTTAACAGCAATGACAGATTCCGAGGATAAAAAGAATAACGCCGACTCTAATAGTGACAAAAAAGATGATAAACGAACAGGAATCTGTTTAATAAAGCCTGAGTGAGTAAACACTTTATTTTTCATAAGAAATATTGAATACCCGGCTCTAACCTCAAATACTATTTATCATTAATGATTTCTTTGTAAAAATGTATATATACTTATTTTTATTTCATTTTTGCAATTGTAAAGTTTCTGATTTGTTTAGTATTTGAAATATTTAAATTACAAAACACGTGAGTGATTAGATTTTTATCTTTTAAAGAATAAACTTATTCGATAAAGTAGTACTTACAAGGAATTTATTTTTTAATCTATTTGATATTTAAGTACAAAAAAGCATTTATGAATAATTTTCTATTAAAACAATTAAATGTTTTTTGTTTCATATAGGTTTATAATTGAAGACAGTGTGAGATCAAATGAGAATGGTTCAAAAGAAACGGAGAAAGACAAGGAGAAGACTGAAAGTGATCCTCAAGATGGTGAGCCACCGAAGAAGAAGGTCAAAGAAAATCACAAGAAGGATAAACCAAGAGGTCAGAACAAAGGCAGATCAGTGCCATTCAAAACCCAACGGGAACACAATCTTTGTCCCTGGATAGCAGATCTAACGGTCGAAGAAGTTGAGAAAAAATGTTCGAATAACAATTGTACTTTTATACACGACCGAGCTGAGTATTTAAAAATAAAGCCAGAGGATATTGGAACTGAGTGCTACATCTACGAACATACAGGTAAATGTCCAAGAGGTGCAGCTTGCAGAATGGGATCAAAGCACACCTCTTCAGATGGTTTTAATATTGTCGATAAGGAAAAGTACGAGGCATATGAGAAACTTCCTCCTTCCACCAAGAATCAGATAAGCAAAGAACTCGTAGAACAGTTGAAAAGATACAAGTACAACTTTGCCAAGGCAGAGACAATTGCCAAAAAGCACAACTGGGTAAAAAAAAGTGATTTTCACTTACTTTTTATATTATTAGAACTTTGTAGAATAGGTTGCTCTCTGGTAATTTTTGATAAATTTTGATGAATTTAAAACAATTAAGTTTATTCTAAATTACTATTACATAAATATAAAAAATAAGATTTTATTTAAAGTTAGTTTTTACCCCATAAGTACTCTACATTAAAAGTTAATTTTTGCTTCACAATCACTCTGATGAATTTTTTCATCAAAGTCCTGAAATTGGACTTAAAATAATTATAGAGCATTGCAAAGTATATTAATTCACTTGAAACTCGCCTTGAAAATTTGTTAAGATGAGAAACTTAAAAGAGCATTTATTTTGAAGAATGATTTTAATCAAATGTTTGTTAATAACGTTTTATTATTTTGATTATCATTGCTAACATTTTTCGGTTTATATAAACATTTAGACCTATCAAAGTATTCGATTCAATTGGTTATTTTACCATACACAAGCATAATTTTGTTCAAAAAACTTTTATAATACTCTTCTTTAAAATCTTATAAAATAGGTCTACACAAAGATTTTTCAAAAATCACCAGAGCTACCTCCTACAACAACAAATAGAACTATCCCCAAAATTCACTCCCTAAAGAAAAATCTACTTCCCTCCTCAGAAATCTAACGAAATGTTTGACAAGTCCAAGAGGCAAAAGGTGACTCAGGAAGAAACGGACAAGCCAGAAGCCACGGAAGAGAAGGTCGGACCGATCCTGGACACGGACGAGATCAAGCTGCGCCCGGACGAGAAGAAAAAGATAGAGTGGAAGGACAAGATCATGCTCGCACCCCTGACGACAGTCGGCAATCTACCCTTTCGCAGGATCTGCAAGGAGTTCGGTGCAGACATTACCTGTGGCGAAATGGCCCTGGCACCCAGGCTTCTTAAGGGAGCGAGGGAGGAGTGGGCACTTGTCAAGGTAGGATTGTGGTGATCTTTGGTTGATAATTATGTCGATATATTTTATCTGATTTTTGAAATTTTTTTTAATTTGATTTTTTGGTATTCTTCATTAGAAAATAATAATTTTTCGCTACATTTTTGTTTGTTGTTTCGAACAAAATCGCTTTTTTGTCATTTGTGATCGCTTTTCTATTTAGGAAAATACAATGCCATTTGATTGAAAAAAAAAGCCATATGAAGATGGTAAAAACCATATTTTTCATTACATTGGTAAAAAGAAATCATGGCCTAAGCTTGTATAATAATGAAAAATAAAATTAAAATATTTCTTTAAAATATACAAAAGTAAAAAAAAATTAGCTTTGACTACTGCTTGACAGAACGTACATCTGGAATATTTTTTTGGATTATATTGTCTAAGAAAATTCTATTAAAATAAACAGTCTGTATTACATATCTGTAATTTTGAGACAAAATATCAAAAGTCGAAGTTTGTTCAAAATTATAGCTGATCAAGTGAAACCATTGTAATATATACCGCCAATTAGATAGCAAAGAAATATGAAACCTTGAATGCATCTTTTTTAAACTAATTTTTCTCATTTTTAATAGTGGCTTGTGCAACTTTCGAGAAATACTCCATGACCATAATATACCTACATAGAACAAAAACTATGGACTAAACATTGAAGTTTTCATTTTTATTTTGATTGTATTAATATATTCATATAAAAATAATTCTTTTATGAAGGCAGAGTAAATTTTTTTAAATTTTGTATCTTTGGATTGCCAGATAAGCAATTAGAAACCAAATTCTTTTCAGAGCTTTGGCTTTAAATTGCTTCGTGCGATACCTTGAAAACGCTTCACCTTCATTAAAAGAAAAACCTACGATCTTTCTCATTAATTCCTAAAATACTAAACATACTAAAATGTCACCTACACCGTTCCATGACAATAGACAGATCAACTTTAAGTTACACCAAGCTTTCATTCCTATAAAACACCAACACTGCCAATAATCACCTAAAGCAACAAAATTTGAAAGCCAAAGAAAATCAAACCCCCACCCTCCGTACGTTCCAGAGACACGAGTCCGAGGACATATTCGGCGTGCAGATATGCGGCAACAATCCGGGCGTGCTGACGCGCTGCTGCCAGCTGATGAACGACGAGACCTCGGTGGACTTCGTCGACCTGAACGTCGGCTGTCCGATCGACCTGGTGTACAGGCAGGGCGGCGGCTGCGGCATGCTCAACAGGCTCAACATCCTCGAGTCCGTGGTAAAGTCAGCCACGGAGGTCCTCGACATGCCCTTCACGATCAAAACGAGGACCGGGGTGTACGCGGACAAGCCCCTCGCGCACAAGCTCATGCCCAAGTTCAGGGATTGGGGAGCGTCCATGATCAATGTGAGGATTTGTTCGTTGAGTATATGTGGATGCAGTTGTGGGGGACTTTTTTTTTTCTTTTGCGGTGGGTTGGAAGGAGAGAGGACGTGGAGTTTTGGCTGGTTTGCTTTCTGCTGTCTGAGAATTAAGAGAACGGTGTGCGGAGTTTGAGATAGAGGTGGGAATATTAGTGTTGCTCGTGTGGGTAGTGCTGAAAGTAAGAGATGCGTAGATGTGTACTATCGATGTGTTGATGAAACAGACTGTTTGACAGTGTGCAAAGACTCACGAGATCAAACTACATGTGCTTGGGCTTTGTTTTTGGGTACCAGAAAACGATATAGAATGTATTATAAAAATCTGTGACCCGAAGTCTTCCTTACCTTATTGTATGCTTTTTTTTTCATGTTGACAGGTAGTGGAAATTCTTTGTCCGTGTCATATTTTGTTAATATGTTTTATAGGATCTACTCTCTCTATCTTTTTTTGAGGAGTATGCTTTACCAGATTTTTATTTGATTTGATTTCATGAGTACCTTCTGGTCAAAATTTCTGCCAGTTTCTGATTATAACTTTTAAATGTTACAGAAAAGAGCAGAGTTTACCAAAGTTTGATTATGTTTGACTATAACAATTCTTAATAAACATTTGTTCTATTATAACAATTATTTTCACGTTCAAATCTGTTAGAAAATGTTTCGTATCTATAGAAGACTATGACAACTTAAAATTCTGAATTTCTGGAAAAATGACTGGAAAACAAACTTCTTTCATGAGCTAAAACACTTCTACTTGAAATTTATTCTTCTCTTATTCTTATATCGTAACAAATGCGTGAAAATGTGTGCGTTGCAAAATCTTGTCAACTATACAGCCAAAAAGCATGAAAGGGTTCTGAATTGGTCAAGCCAGTTCCGTTTAACAGGTTGAGCGCGGCTAATGTACCATTTTCTCGACCTTTACAAAAGCAATTGAAATTCCCTTAACGTTTTCACTTATTTTCGTGATTATAAAGATCAAAATAAAAAGTTGCATGCAGAGTTTTATCAACGGTTACTTTTCTGTAACACAAAAAGCAAACAAATTCATCAACACATTTCACATATATGTATACCACGTTATCCATTCCGCAGTACATTTATACAAGTCCAATTTTCGAAAAGTCAAGATGCAATACGTACGAATTTTAAAATTCCAATTGAAACCCAATACAAAATAATACCCTAGATCACGTAAATAGGACCAAAATCACCACCAGCAACTCAATTATCCAAAACCAACCCGTCTTCCATCTCGTTACATCTTGCAACATAGAAAAAAAAAGCAACGCTCAAAAATCAAAAGCTAAACCAATCGATCTTCCCCTGCAGATACACGGCCGCTCTCGCGAGCAGAGGTACACGAAGCTCGCCGACTGGGAGTACATCGAGCAATGCGCCCAGGCGGCTGGCCCCGTCCCCGTCTACGGCACCGGTGACATCCTCTCCTGGGACGACTATCAGCGCATGCGCAAGACCTACCCGACGGTCCAAGGGGTGAGCATAGCCCGCGGCGCGCTCATCAAGCCCTGGATCTTCCGGGAGATCAAGGAGCAGAGGCTGATCGACATATCCTCCAGCGAGAGGCTCGACGTCCTCAAGAGGTACACCAAGTACGGACTGGAGCACTGGGGCTCGGATACCAGGGGAGTGGAAACTACCAGGAGGTTCATGCTCGAGTGGATATCGTTCTTGTACAGGTGGGTGTGTTGTCACTGGGTATCGAGCTCTTCTTTAAAAAGTTTTCTTTGGATTCTTATTTTATTTGCTTTTATGTGTACACTCTAAACCTAGAAGAATAGCATTTTATTCTTTTCGCAAAGTATAAAACGCTGATTTCGTTCTTTAGCGAACTCGACAGTGACTTTAAAAGATTAAATCGTACAAATTATTTTTTTGTAAAGAATAAAATTCAGCTTTTATTCTTTTGTTTTAAGAGGACGTTGTATCTACTGTCCTTGTTTAAGCACATTTATGCTAATTATTCAAATAGTAATTTGTTAATTGAAAAACTAAAAGTTGCTTTCGATTCATCTTAAAATGTGGAATATTTTCAAACCTAAGAAAGTACCTAACATTGTTTCTTTTTCGAGAAAACTTCGGAATATGTAATCTAACCTTAATGTTTAACCAAAAGAATAAAAGCTGAAGTTTATTCTTTATAAAAGAATAGTTTGTACAATTTAATCTTTTGAGGTCATTGTCAAATTCTCTAAAGAATAAAATCAGCGTTTTATACTTTGCTATTTTTATTCTTTTTAAGGTCAATTTTTATTCTTTTAGGTTTAGAGTGTATGTGGAAGGAACCTTTTTATATTTGGGTTGCACTCGTATCTTTTGACTTTGCATATTTTTAGGGCTTTCTGAGAGTTTTAAGATTCTTTTTTAGCTTTTTAGCATTTTAGGATTCTATTAAGAATTGTATTATATGCGAATATTAATGTTGTTTGTGAGTCCTGAAAATTTCAGTAGGCCTGAGCCTTACCGGAATCGCGATATTTTTTACGAAAGATTTTTATTTTAATATTTTGTCAAGGGTTTGTGCTAAACTATAAGTCTTTGATAATGAATTTCTAGGTTTCGAATAGTAAAATGTTTAAAAGAATCCAACAAAATTTTTTTTTATCAATAGCTGGTGAACTACTTTAAGGTGGCTTCAGTGAAATCGATTAATAGTAGAAGTATGTTAACATTTTATTATAATAAAAGTGAGGATTACAAATTTTAGACTCCCTTTTCACTTAAATAATCGCAAGAAAAATGATTCAAATGGTACTTTTTAACGTGGTTCATGGAATCATTACTCTAAGAGACTTTAAACGCGTAATTTCAATATTAAACATTATATAAAAATTCAAATGAACAATCTAGAATATCCTCTCGAAACTGCTTACAAGAAATATCGTAAAACAAATAAATAAAATTAAAAAACCATGTATAAAATGTAGATAAGTAAACAAAAGTACAAATCTTTAAATCAACAGGTACGTTCCGGTCGGTATACTCGTCGAGCCGCCCCAGAGGATGAACAACAGGCCGCCATATTTCCGAGGCCGCGACGACCTGGAAACCTTGATGGCCAGCTCGAATTGCGCCGACTGGATCAAGCTCTCGTGAGTTCAGCCCTCGGCTCTCTTATTTGCACATACATATTCCAAAATGCACACACATTCATACAACTAACAAGCAAAAAACACTCCTATTCGCAGGGAAATGCTACTGGGAAAAGTGCCCAACGGCTTCAACTTCCTCCCCAAGCACAAGGCCAACTCGTGGAAGTAAACTCGCGGACACAGCGTGCAAAGATTATTATTTTTTTTATTACACATCATTTATATCAAACCAAAACGAAAGAGAGCAGCCACAGAAGAAGAAGAAGAAGCAGCATAAATATAAACAAATAAATAAATATGTATATATTACATAAAATTACAAATTAACAAGTTTAATAATACATTGATCGCTCCACTTTTTTTTTCGTTATATGCTCGACTGCTGTTTTGTATCTTTATTACCATTTCCATTCCATCACAAGCGTAATTGTCCGTAATTCCTCTGAGGTATCATTTTTTTATATATAATTGCGCAGCGCGCGTACGAAGGAGGAGGCGAGGATCAGTAGTGTATGGAGACGTCGCCGAGGCTGGACACGGGCCACATGCAGTCGCAGCCGCTGGCCACGACCTTGGTCATCGGCTCCCAGCACTCGCCGTCCCAGCGACGGCGCACCAGGAAGAGCGTGCGACTCCTCTGCACGCAGTGGAAACTCGGATGGGCGCATTTCTGCTCGAAAGGGAATCAGAACAGTTTTTTACTCAGTTTTTTTATTTTTTAGGTAGAGTGTTTTGCGTGCGAATGGAAATATGCGTGTATTGTGGTATTCTGATTTTGTTAGCAGAAGGTGTGTTGTTACAATTTGTTTGAAAGATGGGGAAATACGCATGAAGTAGATACAGAGAGAGAAGGATAGTTTTCTATTAGTTTATGTATATTATGTATAGTAAAATGTTAACAGAATATGCCTATGTTTGTATTAATACTATTAATTTTTAAATTTGGAGCGTTCAGAACCATATAGTGAAATAAATTCATGTTCGAAATTTAGTAAACGTCCATTAAAATTTTAATTATTTTATAAATCCCGTTATTATTTATCTGATTTAAACTACGTAATTGATAAATATAGCACATTAAAGTATCAATTGCAGTGATGAAATTTATTGAATTTTACTCTTTTATATCAGTATTGTGTTGAACTTTTTGCGACAGTTTGCAAAACTTTTATAATGGACTTGTTTCATTATAGTTCTGAACGCCCCATATATAAAGTGCTAAAGCAGATATAAGTCCGAAGTAAACTATCAGTTTTAAACTCCACTTTTCTTTCAACTCCATTGTCAAATGGCGTTATTTATAACTTAATCTATTACTTTCTACTAAAGACAGTTGAAATTGTACTAATCAAGTTAGAAATCTCTATCAAGAAAACTTCATAATTAACTTTTAAGTAAACTGTGCCATGGAGCCACAATACAGATGTTAGATAGACTCATAGCAATAGAGCATTTAAATAGCAGAATCTTGGAAACGGAACTTTAAGTCACAATACGTTCTTCACCAAATAGTCGATTTTTTTAAAATTGCATAAGACCAGTTTTCCTAAAATTGAGTAAATCGCCCCTTTTTAGTGAACTCTATATAAACACTACGTGTGAAAAATAATCAAAACTTTCATGCAAGCTTCTAATTTAAATTTGTAATCGGCAAAGCTTCCAAAAAATCTACACCGTGTACATATAAAGTATAATATAAACTTGTTAAAAATATCGTAAAACTATGAGATATTCGTAAGGAAAGTCGCTCCATAGACACCAACTACCTAATTAATTAATGTGCATTCACTCAATAATTAAAACATCTTCAGATCAATCACCGTTAGATTACAGTAAAGAATAATGATTTGAAAAGCCAGCGTAATTCCTTTGATCGATACCTGCTTGGTTGGAACAACGGGCTTCTGCTGCTGCTGCGGCTCGTCGTCCATGAGGGAATAGCTCTTGCAAAACACTTCGTGGTAATGCGGAGGCTGGTACTCGTAATTCGGATCGTTCTTCAGCTCCACTTTGCGCGTCACCGTTTCGCACAAGCTGCGATACTCCTTCGAGCGCGAGCGGACATCAAACAGTTATTTTAATAGATCAAGCGTTACAAAGAACTAGGCATATTTTAAAATTGGTAAAATAGGTGGTATAGTTGAATGTTGAAATTATGGAACGTTGGAGTTGTAAATATTTTGATGTATAAGTAAGTGGTAAAGTATGAGCAACGGACATGCTGCTTGAAGTAGCGGAATTTATACGTTGCCTATGAATTATGAAGTAGTAATTTTTATGAAGTTTTGCAAAAGCATGCGTCAATAGATGAATAATAAATGTTAGTAGTAAATAACAGTTTTTGTGGGAACAGGATATTTCCGTTAAACAAATAAATCAGTAATAAAAAAGTCAAGTTGTAAATCTGTTTATATTGACTGACGTAAAAGAACAAATTAACAGACTACTGGGAAGGTTTATTATTCAGGATGATCAGAATAATAATAAATTCACGAGAGTACGCTTTTAAATGTATATAAATGCATCAGTAGATACATACCGAGTTGAGTAGGACATCTTAAGATTTTTTTTTCATTTATTTATTAAATTAGACATTCGTTGATAAATACATACTAATCGAAATAAGAAGTACTAGAAAATGTAAAATAATGTTTTTCTCATAGTTTTATACATTTTCGAAATTTAAATATTCAAAAAAATATTTTACCTATATACATATGAACAAATACGCGGAACTTTTAATCTTCATATTATCTGAAGTATATCGTTTTTCTCTAAAGGGATACTTGTTTCACCGATAACATATTTTTATACTGAGTTACGGAGCTTTTTCCAATATAAAGTCTAGCTACATTTACTGATAAAGCAAAAACTAAGGTATTCATCAATGCCCTTGAACGGCTTTTTTGTTCATTTGAACAACATTTGTGTCTTAAATAGAATTGTAAATTGAACAACAAATAAAAAAAAACAAGCAAATTCTATGATTTACAACACAAGAAAGTGAATCAAATTTATTCGATATCTTAGACCCTCCGGACACTAGGATAAATAACTTTTCTTTTATTTTCATAATTGATTAATGTAAAAATCTCAGCATTTCGTCAATCCAAAAACCAAAGCTCTCCCCGCTGCTCGTCCTGCACTATTACCTCATTTCAGTATAATATTCCACTCAAAATACATTCAACAATCAGTACACCACTTTCTCTCACCAAGAAACCCTCCCATCCCTCCCCACAAAGGACATAAAACACCTCACCGGCAGCAGGCTCCGATCGTTCCTGCTCAGTATCTCCTCCTCCCCGTCGCTGGCGGCCTCCTGCACGCGCTCCACCTCGTCGTACACGTCCTCGGGCAGATACGACGCGTCCCTCGAGTCCAATCTACCGCCGTGTCCAAAGCCGTACTGCGACTGCTGTCGCGACAATCCATTGCCGTTGTAGGGGTAACCTGATGATCCTCCGTCCTCGCGAGGAGGTGACGGTTGTTCCTGTTGTTGCTGCTGGAGCCAGGACAGGTCGTCGTAGAGCCTGAGGGAGGAGAGGCCAGAGCCGCTCGCAGGCCTGCAGCTCAGCAGCAGTAATAATTGGCCGACCTGGGGGAGATGAAGAGGGAGAGTGGTGCTGAGGTGTGGGTTTTTTTATGTTTGTGTATTATTGGTTAATGTGGGAGACATGGGTGAGGGGAATTACTAGTGGAAATGACAAATGTGAAAAACTGGGCAAAACTATGAGAGAAATGTGAGGAAGGGTGAAAAATGGGAAAGTACACGGACTTTTGGAGCATCTGGTATAAAATAAATATGCACATTTTTCGCAGTTTATCGCAGTTTCTCACAATTATAAAAACACGCGTATTTATCTAATAGAACTTGCACAATTATTCACATTTTCTCACAGTTTTTCACATTTTCTCACATTTTTTGTTTCGTTGCATTCTCTTATATAAAGGAAATTACATTGAACGACTGTGAGAAATTATGATAAAATGTGAGAAACTGTGAAAAACTGTGAACAAGTATGAGAAAATGTGACAACATTTATGAAATATTCTATAATTATTTTTTAAAATCGTGTTCCAAATGTAAGCCCAATTTCACAGTTTTTACAAAATTCTCATAGTTTTGTAGACTTTTTCACACTATTGTCACAGTTTTTCCCATTTTTAAATTTCCACTAGGGTAATCTTGCGATAGCTCCATTTTTAACGAAAGTCTGGCATATCTTCGGGCATAGAGACTAATGCCAGACTTCCGGCTAGACTTCCGCCAGTCTTATTTCATAGCCAGGTCTATGATCAGACTCATTGTTTTTACGAGGTGCGATTAGATTATTTTCTTCATAATATTAATGTTGCTTTGTTATTTTTATAATTTTTTGCTTTTCTTTTGTGGCCTCACGAAATATTTCTATACTTCGTTGTTTCTGTATTTTGTTTTGTTTATGTTTTGATAAACGGCGAAGAAATGCTGGAACACGTGGATAGATGCGTGTTATGGTAAAATATATAAGGAGATATCTATATATTAAAAATGAGATCTATAAGCTAAACACTCTGTTTCAACTCGTACACGGTAAAAGTAAGGAGATGTGGCGGAACTTGCAAAAGTGACTATTGTTTACGTTTAGTAAAAATTTGAATGTTAAAAAAATATATTCCGAGAAAGTGAAAGGAAACTTTATACCAAGTGAATAAATCAAGATTTTATCACACATTCGATAGTAGAAATTAAGAGAATTAATTCTCTTCTGTTTCACTTTATGCTCGTGTCAGTTTTATAGGTTTTCTGCCGGCATAGGCCATCCCGTGGGCATCGTCGTTTATCATTTCTATCTCTACATTGGGGACTTTCTCGATTGTCCACAAAAATCACCATATTTGTAGTCAAATTTTATACTCATATGGTAATTTTTATTGTAAATATGGTTATTTTTGTTAAAAATCGAGTATATTTCCAATGTACAAAGTTGATTTACTGTATTATCTGTTTAGTGAAATGCGACATTAAAACGTGTATGAAAATGCAAAAGTATTTGAAATTGGGCAATTTTTATTTTTATCATTTTCAACAATAATCATGCATTATTTGTTCTCCTGTTTGATATTCGATAATTGAATAAAATTTACGTAAAAATATAACGTAATGAAGGGATAGTAAAAACTTTTTACATTTTTTTAAATAAAACATTTTATTTGCATTTACAGCAATGCTATTAATCTTGTTATAAGACATTTATTTCAGAGAATATTTATATCAAAGGTTTCTCGATGTTGTTAGCTTGAAATTGACTATAGCTTATAGGTAATATACACATACGATATTGTATTTCACGAATCTTTTGCCTCTCAAACGATCGGATAAATATTGCGGCGTCTTTTCATTGTGCCGAATGTTGATGAACTTAGATAAGGTTTCAAAAATAAAAGGCGAACGAATGGACAGCATAAGCTTGCTGTGCGTTAAAAAATCAGTTCAGCTTCGACTGTGAAATGCAACACATCGTGATTCTCTATTGAATAAAATTCGGTTTACACCTATGAATTCTTTTTATCGTATAACTATAGTTTCCGTACATTTATTTTTAGTGTTAATTAACATTATATTTATAATTTGAAAGTGGTGAGATATGTGCACGATGTAATTGTGTGTACATTGTATATTGACTATCGCTTTTCATTATATGTGCATCTACATTATATCTATATATCAACTGGAAATCTACCGGCAATGTGTTTGTAAGTATATAATTTAAAAACACCAACAAAATGCTGATTTCATTAATTCCATGAGCGTGACAAATTTCGAGTTTGTACATCAAAATAATATTATAATTTATGTACATTTAACGCACAATTCTTCTGGTCGAATGCGTTTGATTTTTTTTAACACTGCAACTTCTTTGAATTGAACGTATTTATCTTTACCTGTACTAAAAAATTTGAAAAATAATATAAGTTTGTAGAGTCTACGCGAGGCATCTACAAAATACGACTCTGTATGGGAAAGATCTTCGCTTGCAAATAGAAAAGTTGGCTTTTGAATGAACAGGAAATACTTATAAATAACATTCCATTATCTGAAAGGAAAAATTCTTCTGAAGTAATATTATTCTGCATGGTTGAAAGAAAAAAGAAATACTAAATTATCAACATCTTCTTTTCGTAAAGTCGCATATCAGAAATGCAATTTAAATCGTAGAATCTCAGAAAAGCATTCTATAAAATCGTATCTCAGAAGAACACATTGATGCTTTTATTAATAAATGCTAGCTATATTTTTCTTACTCACTGGCGCTCGCTTGTATTGATGTTTATTATTTTAAGTTTTATTGTTTTATTGTCTTATTATTTGGCATAGTGCGTTTTTTACACATAAGAATTATACACGTAATTATTGTGCACAATTTAGCATTGGTCAAATATATCTATAAATAATTTGACCAATGCTAAATTGTGAACAATAATTACGTGTATAATTCTTATGTGTAAGAAACGCTCTATGCCTATTATTTGACGGTGTAAGTTGCGAGAAAATAAATTAATTTTGAGACTATCTAAACTGCATCTCTGAGATATTCCACTTATTGGATAGAAGACTTCGATATAACTTCAGAAGTATTTTCCTTTCGGCATGTTCTTCAAGATTATCTCTTTAAGATGAACCACTTCATTTGCCCGAGTAATTAATTAAACGTGTAATCTCACATTATCAATTATTGAAAATTAACAACTTTTCGTGAAAATTCTCAACAATCCCAACGCAATATTCATTATATGAAGCGTTCAGAACTAAAACTGAATTGAAGTTCATTTTCAAAATCAAGTAAACGCTCAACAAAATATTTAAACCTCTTATAAATCACGTGATCATTTATCCGATTTAAACCGCATGCGATTGATTCGTACCATATTCAAGTGTTTATCGCATTACAATAAAATTCATGAAACTTTACTTCATTTTATCTCACCGGTGTCGGAATATTTGCGACAGCTTTCAAACCTTCAACTCATCTCGCTACGGTTCCGTTCTCCAACTCACCGATTCCAATAAAAAAAGCAAAACAAAAAATCACTAAGCGATGCGCGCGCTCTGCACGTGTACGCACACACATGTGCACACGTGCACGTGCATCGAGAAAATCGCGCGCGGCGCAAGGTCGCCGCTTCATGCGAGTTTGCGAGCTTGCGAGCGCTTTGCAAGAGCACAGATTGCGCGGCACAATTGCTCGCGAGGGTCCTGCGCGCGGCTCGCGTGCACGCAAGCACACACTCGCGCGGAGAAGCACTTATGCCGTGCACTCGAGTGCACGGAGTTTTCAATCGTGTCGCGTGCAGTTGGGATGGAAGCCGATGCGTCTGGTGTGGATAAAGTTCGCCGTGGCTCGATTGCGAAAGTATACGAAGCTTTTGTTTGAGAAGGAAACAAGAATATAATGATAAATGTATGATAGGTGGTGCCGACTTTAGGCTATAAAATAAAATAGTGAGAGGTTGATATTTTATGCTGAATTGGTGGATGTAACGCACTTTTCACTGGTTGAAATTTAGAGTGCAGGGTAAGATATATGATGTTGTGGTTGAGACATATTCTTAGGATGTTTATATAATGAACATAGTGAGCTTTATAGTATTTAGGGCTCGATTGCTATGATTAATGAATAAGTTGAAAAATGAATAAATTAGTAAATTTATATCAAGTCTTTTCGTTTTTTGAAAGCTGAGAGATACAAGTTTTTAAATGGCATCTGTGAGATACGACTTTATATTATATTGATGGTCCTTATTTTCTGATAAAAACTAAAACTTTCTTAGATCTTCTGAGAAAATGATTTTTTTTTCTTTCTTAGATCTTTCTTAGATTCTCTGTGAATGAGTTTTTGTAAGATATTAAAAATTGCTAATTTTTGTAAGAGGAATATGAAATGTGCTAGTATTCGTGTAAGAAGCGTCGATATATACTGCCGCCTAGAGCAAAAATTTCCGTAACTTCCAAATGTCACAAGCGGCGCAATTTTGATATGAAGTTTGAAGGCTTGCCGTTATACAAAAAATAATATATTTTATCAGAATAAGTTAATTTCTTTATAACTTTTATTTTCTACATGGTGAAAAGCATAAAACACCAAGAAAATTAAGCTTTAATATAAAAAATGTTAGTTACGGCATTTTCGTTATGGCATTAGACCGAAACCATAAGCAAGAAGGCCGTAATATACAATAAAAATGAATATTTTTATTAATTTTAATACTTTAAAACATGTAACTTAATAGACAATAATTTTATAAGGTTAAAACCAAATTTTATTTTATTTAATTGCTATTATTACAATAGAAAATAAATTAAAAAGTCGCTTACAAAATTCTTGCTTTTTCATAAGCATAAGGCTGTAAAATCATTTGCATCTAACCAAAAAGCCGTAATTACACAAAAGTTACGTCTTTCTTACTTATAAAAGCACCTTTACGGCGTTTTTGCTTAAGAAAATGCTAAATATTATTTTAATATTAGAGATACGATAAAATGCAATCATAATAACCCATAATCTTATTTTCAAATTTTTTGAGGTTTTTGCTTAAGGCGGCAGTATAATAGACGACGACGGATGTTCTGGATGTTGATTTTATTATACATAAAGATTTTTTCAATAAGTCGCGAAGTAATGAGTTTTTGGAACATTGAGTGACGTTTCGGTGGCTATTTTACCACTGTTTTCAAATCTTTGTGGACGCAGTTTGTGCTTGGATGCAACAAGTGGCATTATAGTCAATAGTCAATCTTTATATTGTAGCATTGTAATACCTCCACACTTCTTTCTTTTTGTTTTCACGACTATTAAACTTATACATATTCCTCCGTGTACAATTAAACAAAAAATGTATCGGACGATCTTTCATCCAAAGTTTCGAGTTTACTTTAGTATACATGATACTTTCTGCGCAACACTGCTACGCCACTCGATACTGCATTTTATAGTTTCAACTAGGACTTTAAGCGCGTCTCGATTTAACTTTCACTTTTGAATAATATTTATTCTATTCATGTAAACAAAATCTGTTAAGGTGTAAAAAATAAAGAAAAATATACTCTACCGATTGCACTTCTTCGAAATATCCCGATTGTTACAGTATCATTAATATGCAATATTGAAAGTTAAAGCGTGACTCACTTAAAGTCCAAATGGAGAAGGGACATTAGTGGGTCGAGTTCTGTAGCCCCTTTCTTCGTCATATATTATGTTTGGTTTGAGAGGAAATTCAAAAACAAGGGATAAGAGATTCTGCATATTGGACGGAATTCCTAGTCGAAGCTTGACACAGACAAATTAAACAATTGGACTCATAGAATGAAACTCATTTTTCATAACATTTTATTTAAATAAAACATGACTTTGAAGTTCATGCGAAATATTGTTTTAATTGATTACTTTTTCATAAAAGTATCGCAAATAAACTCGTGAGCAACAACTTACAGCTTTTGTTGTTTAGATGCTCTGCACGTTGTGTCAAATTAGGTTTGAAGAAAGTGTGCTATCGCAATTTTTGTTAATTGTATCCTAAGGAAATCCCCTGAGCGATTCATACAACAAAATTATTAGAAGTACTGCTACTTAAGAATAAGGTCCTAAAGATAATGAGGCATTTTAAGTTTCACTCAACTATGTGTGACTAGTTGGGATTCCCATCTTTACACGATAGTGAGCTTTAATCAGATTTTATCATTCTGAATCTAAGAATGCTAAATAAGATAATAGCTACTTTTCTCCGTATATTAAATATGATAATTAGTTTACAAAGAAGTCATGAAGTAGATCTGCTTTTGTATATGAATAATTCACGATTTCATAAGAGCTAAGAAATGAGCAAATCACGACGAAATGCATAAAATAAATTCTCTTGGAATAGTATAAGTATAGAAAAGATTCAAATGCACTTTAAATAATCGATATACTCTCTTAATAAACAATCACATAGTTTTACAATTGTTGTCCGAAAAACAATTTCGTTCTGATTTAAGAATTCGAACATACTTTTATCAAATTCTCATTATAATAGCGGTGATCCAGTTATATTTGTCCCCACAAGCTACATAGATATTTTTCCTGATTTCTTTAGTAAGGTGGGCTATACGTATTTCAGCCTCTAGTACCTTACTGAAGGAGTATAAGAACACAGTAATGTTCTAAAAAGAAGGATAAATAGTAAAAGATATTGAAACAGAAACTAAAGTCAATAAATTTTCAGAAAGTTAAATTCCTTGAAATTTTAAAATAAGGAGAGAATTACGTTTTGATCAGGGATGTCTTAAATAGTTAATGAATTTCACTAAAACACTCTTTAAGAATTCTTCTCGAACTATCATTTATAATGAATTTTTAACAAGTTCATAAATGAAATTCTTGTTTTACTATCTGACAGCTGTTTTCTCTGAGGGGACTAACATACAACAGATATCCCTGGTCGATTCTTGTTCTTAGAAGAATACATACAGTTCACCTTTATTCTACACCAGTGAGGTAAAATACCTATATATATATATATATATATATATATATATATATAGCTCATGTGGATAAATAGATTCACTATTATGTAAATGCGATTTATAATGAGCAATAGAATCTACTCTTTTTAATTAAATTATTTTGGTTTTCATAAATTTAATACAATTCTGTGATGAACAGACATAACGTCTTAAGTCCAATTTTTGGAATATCGAGATATTAAGGTTTGTGTTTTTACATTGCCAAGTAAACCTACGTAAAAGAAAGCATATGATTACAAAAAAGAAAAGTAATAGACGAACTTTTGCAACTTTTGACTTTCTTATACGAAAGTACACCATACCTAGATAATACCAAAGTCACTAAAAACTCAATTTTCAAATCGTGTGCTAAAGTTCGTATGCCTCGAAGCCACATGATCGATACCTATATCAACAAAAAAATCAACCAATTACCGGTTACTGTCCGGTAACTGTTACAACCATCCCATTATCTACCATTCTACAACCACACTATACACGTCCAAAGTAACGTATCCCCGTAAGCCCCTGTAGTTCACCCTTACGCCGCCGAGCGTTTGGCGTCGCCGCTGTCCTCCCGCTCTCCGCTCTCCCCACCTCGAAGACTCCCCCCCACCCCGGCTTTAGCGTACACAGCCGAGGCACTGAAAGATCCGAATTCTCGTAGTACATGAGCATCGGTGGTTCAGTGGTAGAATGCTCGCCTGCCACGCGGGCGGCCCGGGTTCGATTCCCGGCCGATGCATCCTCTTTTGCCGTTCCTCGTCTGTTTTTTTTTTGCCAAATGGACGGGGAGGTGTTTATTGTTGAGAGAGAAGTTGGTGTGTTGATTTTTTATGTTGGCGACGAGGATTGGAGGTTTGGGTGGGAATTTTTTGAGAGATGGTTGGGATAGAGTGAGGAGTAAACCAATTATATACCATACCCCGCGACATCAATCAAATCAGTTTCTCGATTTAGATTCTTTAACTAACCAACCGCAAACCAAATACTCTACCTCCATTTCGGACAGAGATTATAATGACACGCGTAGACTAAACAAAAAATACTGGTGGTTAACCGATGACGGAAAGCTTCTAGATGAGCTTCGGAAAAGACACAAAAGGAAAAAAAAAGCGATTCCAACATGCTGATCTTATAAACATTTCATAATTAACGGTTAACTAAATACTGTGTGAAATTACTAAATCCTAACGTAACATTAAATTAGTATCTATCTTACAAGACTGATACTGATAATTTTTTTTTTATTATTTAGCTCTAATCTTACCCTATCTACCCTTTCCTTCCTCGTACCCTCCACCTCCCCCACTACAAATCATATGATAACGTTTTCCAGTTTTTTGACTATTTTTTGCTGGATATGTCTCTTAAAATATTGCAAGGCATTATTGACTGCTGTCAGCGCCTCAAAATCTATTGTAATCTTTTCACTCTATTATATTTTTCAAGTGCGAGCTGTACTTTGTACCATACACTTGTCTAAACCGTTAACTTTAAGGCCTTAGTTTGTAGTTATATTTGCGCCTCCTAACATACTTGTAAAATTACTGTAAATACTTAAGCAAATAAAAACTTTTATAAAAAAAAGGTTCGATTCCCGGCCGATGCATCCTCTTTTGCCATCCCTCGCGTGTTTTTTTTACCAAATGGACGGAGAGGTGTTTGTTTTTGAGAGAGAGGCTGGTGTGTTGATTTTTTATGTTGGCGACGAGGATTGGAGGATTGGGTGGGAATTTTTTGAGAGATGGTTGGGATAGAACGGGGAGTATAGCTGAGGAGAGACAATGCGAATGTTCTTAGGAGTGCAATTGTATTATACTTGTGTAATTTAGGTTTCTATGAGGAAGCAAGGAGTTGAAACTTGTGTCCGATTGATTTTACTCTGTAGAAAGTTAAGAAAGCGAAGTTAGAACGTATAATATAGCCTGAAAAGGGCGTAGATTCGCGGGTAAGTAGATACGAACCGAGAAAGGTAAGACTACGTGTCTTGACAGGTACGTCGCGCATCTACTTATACATATATAGGTATACTTTGCTTGCTGGCTCGCAAACTCTAAATATGTTTTTATGGAGTTATCCTTTAATGAACAGAACGAAATGTTTTTAAAATCAACTATTAACATGAATTTTAGATTAAAAAGACTGTATTTGTGAAGCGTTTTACACGACTGTCTAAGAATTGTTCACCTGAAATTAATGTTCATGCGCTGCATTTGATATGAAACTTTCTAAACTGATTGTAATGTGAATTTATACGATTATAAGGTTGTTGATTACGAATTTATAGACAGAATTTGAAAATTCAAAATGGTGAATCTAATATCGCAGCTGTAATATTACAAAATACAGATAGATTTGGCTAGATTTACGGGCTGGAAATCTAGGTTTATTTTCAAGCTGGGTTTTCTACTGGATTTTGTAAAAGATAACTTTTTTACGAAGAATTATTCTTCATATTGGTGTTACGATCCGAATAGTAGCACTTACAGAGATTACCATTTTAATTTAAATGAAAAAGCGATTTAAACATTTTTTTAATTAAATTATTGGATGTCCATGTCAAATTTAGATAGATTCTAGTCTCATCACGGTCGAAATCCACCTAGATTTTCCAAATAGATTTCCAAACTAATATTTTAAAACTGAACCCCACCATATTGGATTGGTTGTTTTGAATTTCAAAATTCTGACTACCTAATCAGTGACCTCGAGAACCCTCGAGTAATAAGTTTCAAGCTGGTTCAACTGATTTTTGATCACTGAATAATTTGCACTATTTGTGAATGGTTTTCCTGTAGAAATTAATCTAGAGAAGAATTTCGTAGAAAAAAAATTGTTCAACGTTATTTTCTAGAAACGTTTATTATTAGAATTGATAGAATTTGTAATCACAAATTCAATGATATTATATTATGTTCTCTTCAATCACGCTTATAGTAAACTAACTGAATCTTTCATTTTCTTCAGATGCCACGATTCGAATATTAAAACTTCGTATATTAGAGTTGGGATAAAATAAATAAGAACAAGACCTTTCTTAAAAGTTTCAATGTTATATAAAACTTCAAGCTATAAGACCATAAAACACTACAGATCAGTTACATGTTGTTCATAGTAGTACAAAGTATTCAAAGAAGTCATAAAACTTATCGATATACAGATATATTTACGCAAGCCCAATGATGTATAAAAAATGTATAAGATAATTATTATTTGTATAAGATAATGATGATATGTATGATTTAATGTGTATATTAGTATTGAATATTTTATAATATTGCAATATTATAATATTATATTATTAAATATGGTCAAAGGAGAATGCTTACGAATGCGTAATAAGGGGCGCGGGGGATCTACACAACTGATTCTATTGTTTATAGTTTATCAAAATATGAACATTAAAAGAAAATGAATCTAGAGTAGCGAAGGGAAACTTTAGAAAAAGGTCATTAAATTAAATAAAATAAGTGAAAAAATCAATATTTTATCAAACTTTCAGTAGTAAAAATAGAGAACATTTTTTTCTTCTGTTTTTTACTTTCATAGAAGGAAATTGTTGTTCGAATGCATAAGATTTTATAAATTATCCATGGGAATCTCCCTTTGCTTATATGCATTACAATGATAGTTATTTACGATAAAAGGAGCAATGAACAGCATGAAATTTAAAAGAAAACCACCACAATTGTTTAGAGCACATCGAAACATGAAGTAAAAAAAGTACCTTAGGCGCATGAAAAATTATATAAGATAATATCTATCAATATTCCCCGTTTAACGCAATATATTGGATCTAACAACACTTGGCATTTTCTACTTATTTCGCGATTCTTTCAATCGCGACTTCCACAACTTTCTCTACACGTAAGGCACTTAAACTTTATTTTAAAATACACATCTCAATGAGCTCTAAACAATGGTATAGATTTTGTACGTTTTACCTTACAGTGTTAAATACTATTAATCCATAGGCATCCTCCTTTATAATAATTACAGTAAACTTTAAACTTTAAATTTGATTTGAAACTTTAAACTTCATTCTTGATAATTGAGTTCTTAGTGATTTTGGAACCTATCCATGGCATACTTACGTATAAAAGGTCAACCCTTGCCAAAATTCACACTATCTATCTTTCTCATTATGCTTTTCTCTTGCTCATGCTTAAAACACAGTTACTATTATCTTTACAATTTAACAAATCACCGCCCTCAATATCACTCCTAAAACAAACCCAAATCTCCCATTCTCTCCACATCATAAACCCTCCTCCCGTCCAATTAATCCCGCCTCATCTGCAATCCAACGATCCATCCCGTCCCACGCAAAAACCCACCGCCTCCACCTCGAAAAATACCCATCTCGCGTGTATGCATACACTTCGCCTCCCTAATTGGCGCATACGTAGGAGATGCGAGCGATTGCGCGTGACGATACACTTTCTCGCTAATAACAATTGCACGCGCGACCGGCGTACTTTCCGTCGTGCGCGCGCGCGCGTTTGTCGGCCCGTGGCGGATACAAACAAGTGTGTTATGAACGCAGGGATACCGGAATTGAGGCGACTTTTATTAGTCTAGGCGCCGACCATACATTCCGGGGCCACTTTTAGGTCCACGCCTGAACCCAAGTTTTCTGGGCGTATTTTTGGCTGCTGAATCCGAATTTCGAGGGTTCTCGGCCGAAAAAGTGGGACATAAAAAGTTACGCGCCACGTTCCGTTGCAACTATTTACACTAGTATATTCTACCAGGTCTCAAAATTTATAGTTCATCAAGTACTATAAGAATTCATGACGACATTACCCAAAATATTTTTGGAATTCATTTTTAAGCCCAAAATTAGCCCCAACAAACTTACTTTATACGAAATAAATGTTGATAATCTATCGAAACGATCTGATAACTATGTAATCTTATTAAGCATTGCTGAGACTAATTTATAACCACACAAGATTATTCTTAACCTATGCTGTTTACGAATTAACCCTCTTCCCGCGAACTCAACGCCGCTTAGCTTGCGGAATCATGAACAACTTTCGAATTATTTACACTATCATATTCTGCCAAGTCTCAAAATGTATAGCTCATCAAGTACTATAAGAATTCATAATGACATTTCCAAAAATATTTTTGTAATTAATTATTTAACACATAATTAATTTGCGTCAGAAACCGTTTTTCGGTGATATCTCGAAAAATATGAAGTATAGCTAAAAAGGAATAAGATTAAAAAAGTTTCTAAATGTAAAAATAAACATTTTAAAGTAAGTTCCAGCTTGGTACGATATTTCACTTCGGAGATATCGCATTTTAAACAATTAATTTGTTTATAACTTTTTATGTCCCACTTTTTCGGCCGAGAATCCTCGAAATTCGGATTCAGCAGCCACAAATACGTCCAGAAAACTTGGGTTCAGGCGGGGACGTAAAAGTGGCCACGGAATGTATGGTCGGCGCCTAGACTACATTGGATGACTTCGTTTCCGATTTGTAAAGGAGGCTCGAGGAGTGGAAATGCAGGGAGAGTACGGTGTGTATAGGAGCGTCCGGTGTTGATGACGCGGATGGTAGTTTCGAGCAGTGGTTGGGATTCGGTGAAGGTTTGTATAAGGTGAGGCTGATTTTGTGAAGAAGTAGTGGGTGTCGGCTGCTTTTGGTGTAGCGAATGAATTGATAGGCTGGGTTCTGTCGAATATTTTGGTGCATGGGAGAAGCCTCACATTTTTGGTGTGTTCGATTTAATGGGTGGGACATGGGACATATAGATCGGTTTGGTTCCGGTTCCGTTGTCTTAATAATAATAATATAGGAGCTGACTGAATATGTAGATATAACCTAATCTATGGATTTAGTGTTTAAACAATCAGAAAAGCTAAAACTGCTAAATTCGTACATTTATTTGTTTATAATAGTATTTTTTTAACTTTAGCTTAGATTTCATTTAGATGACCACGTACTTAATTAAGACCGTTTCTGCATTTTTATTTTCAAGACAGCGGAATCGGAATCGAAATGACCTATGTCCCATGTGCCAGTAATCAAATCGAACGTACCAATTGTGGCTACAGCTATTCGGATAGTTATTATATTGATAGTGAACCTTGTCCATTAATTTTAAAATTTCTGAGAGAATTGAGTTATAATATACTTTAAACTTTAAACTGTATTTTACTATTTGACGATTTTCAGGATTTGAACATATTTTATGTTGAAAAGTAAATAGAAAGGGGCAGCAAGGCATTAGGCGTATAAGTGTATTATTTGGGGGCAGTTTAACGAAATTTGAGTTTAAACAAGGATATGGAACGCTGACAAAAATATGATGCAAAGAATCTGGAAATTTGAGCCTACGAAAAAAATTGACCGTACCATAATTTTCTTACTCTATTCATATGGTAAAATGCACAAAATTTCATACCCTAAGTGCCGACATTCGCAGTTTTCCAATAATTGCATTAGAAAATGCAGTTTTTTTTTAAGTTTAGCGAAAGTACTGCCTATCTTATACTCTTTTGTAGACTTGATATATAAAAGTAAAAGGATCAGTATCAGTATAAGGGATCACTTTTGAACACAGCTTTTACTAAAAGTAATTATATTCTAGTTGTACTGTTGTTTATAAATAATTAATCATACTGCTTATGGCCGAGTATATAAATAAAAAACCGAAATGTTAAATCAGAGAAAAAGTTAATTTGTTTATCAATCTTAAAATTCGTTTGTTATTTCATGTTAGGTTCCGGATGCTTAACGCAATCCGATCTAATTTGAAATACTTTCACCATTTATCCATTTCATCATCAAACATTTATTTTTCCTTATTTTAACCTTTATTTTTTATTATTTTCACGCGCTTGTAAAATACACAATAAAAAGAATAATGTTTACAATACTTCGTTATATTATCCTTTTCGTGAATAATCAAAAATTATCACTTATTTTCATTACAATCCGATCAGTTTAACTTCGAAAACTTTGCGGTATAAGAGCAAGAAATGTACAAGATTGTATTGTAGTCAAACTAAGAGACCTAACGAGCATAAAAAAAACATTTTAAAAAATTTTCTATTTTAAGGTGGTTAAGTCTCCTTAAGTAAAATTTGCTTTCATGGAATCATGAGCTGGGATCTTGATGGTATAGATATTCATCAATTTTAATCAAATAGCATTAAGAATGATCATCATTTTAATTGTTCCAATTACGTAATTTAAATTGTGTTAATTTCTGTGATAATCAGGAATACAAAGAAGAATGTAAAAATCACTTTTTGATTAGCATTCTGAATGGCGAAGAGTCTAAGTCAACTCGAAAGAGAAAACTGAATTTGCAAATGTTATAACTTGTTAATGGTCCTTTGAGTGGCATTACATCGTAAAAATAATCGAAAGATACCGACCGAAGTAACATCATGATCGTTTTCAAAGACCTGTATCTTTACCAAATTACCTATATCTTCTTCAATTTTGATAATATCATTAAGATTTCTAAAGTTTATATAGAAACTGTACCACGATCTATTATCTGCTATTAGCTGTAAAGTGGTATTCATCCCTGTAACATGCCTAAATAATCTACATATTATTCACAGGAAATCAACACCAATATTACGTAATACTAAGATATTTCAAATTATTTATTTATGAATTTATTTTATTATTCGGGCATTGCAGAATCTTTTACTTTGATTATATTTTGTGCAAGATTACATATGTACATTGATCGAAATCCAGTTCAATATTTTCCACCGATAAATTCTGATGAACAGAAGATTTTTACGCCAATATTAATTAATTATAATTAATTTCAGTGGGATTTATTAAATTAATTTTATTTTAATAAAGTAGAAAGAGAATATTTTTAACTAACATTTTGAATAAAATAATATTGCTACAGTTAACTACGTTGTTAGGAATTGTTAATTCCATAATTGAATATTTATCGGCACAAATAGTTTTTACCTTGAGTTGATTTTTAAGGAATCCAATAAGAGATTTTAATCAAAAAAACCATTTACGTCTTTTTCATCTTAAATGCTACCTCTACGAACAATAAATGCAGTATTTTTTCTACATGATTATTCTTGCGTTTCTTGGTGAATCGTACTACTGATCTCTAAAACTTGATTTATGATGATTTTTATAAGAAGATATGAATTATAGATGAATAGGTTTGTGGATTCCGACATTTCCTTTACTATTCTTCATATGAAGTCGGTGTTTTGAGAATAAACAATAACGGTCAATTTTTTATGAATTAAATTAGGTTTAATAGACATTTAAATAATTTTTAATACTAAAAAAACCGATTGATAAAAGTTATTAAACTGTTTAATATGAACCTCGAATTCTTTGAGGGCCAACACCAGGTTTTCTTCAGTAAAAATTTACTATTGTATTATAAAATTAAATAAATTCATTTTATAAAAAAAAATCATAGCAATACCTCATTAATATTTTTAAAGTAGAAATGTGTTTCTACTATACTTTGGTCAAATGTCCTTAGTAACTGTTACTGAAAAATTACAGCAGTTGTACCGATTTCTTATAAAAAACCGCTGCCAATTCATTGTCACTTAGCTTCCTCAAACTAAATTAATTATTCCAATATGAAATACTTTGTTCTTATAAGTTAATTTTAAATTCCTATAACTTTTAGTTCTAAAGCAAAGACAATTCGGCACTATATACCAAAGTTCATTCAACTATAATAACCCAACCCAAAATCCTTTGATCGACGCAAGAACCGAGTCAAAACCCAGCCACACTTTCGCCATTAGTAGCATTAATACTAAGTAGATACCTGCCGAGAATAGCAAGACACTTCTCACTATCCACTATACGTCAATCCTCACTTACACGCTACACCTGTTCCAGGTATACACATCCATTCCCGATAAAAGCGCCACGCAAATCACGCGCGTTTATCACGACATCGCGGAACCCCCATCCTCCACTCAATTCAAAACAATGAACAAACCTCTTTCGGCGTGCACGCGCAATACAACCGGAATCTCGTGCTCGTCGCGCGCGAGCAATGACTTTTCCTTCCATTCCCTCCCTCCCTTCCCCCCGCGTTCGGCCGCTCGAGATTTTCATTGAGACCGCGAGCGAGGAGATTCAAGTTCACGCTCGCAATGAGAGTCACGAGATTTCGCTTCGCCGAGAGTCGCATGACGCTCGGAAAAGCTTGCGCGCGCTCAATTGGCGAGTTCAATTGTGCAATTGAGAGGAATGGATGGAAAAAAGAAGGCGGAACGCGCAGATTTCTAATGGGTATTACTCGATTTGTGGAGTGGCGTGGATTTCTTTGTGTTTTGCTTCAAAGGCGGCGAGCAAGAGAGCGAGTTCGCAATGTCACGTGCGAGGGAGATAAAGTTGCGAGGCGCGTGGTAGTCGATTTTGCACGTACGAGTTGTCTTGGTGCACTGGGTGCGAGCGTGTATTTTTATGAGTTTAGCGGCTCGGCGAAAATTGAGCCGAGCCTCGAGGTGTCTTTCGTGTATCGCCAGCGATGAATAAAGAATAGGAAAAGTGCGAGATTACCGATTGTTGGAGAGTTATGACTGCTTTTGTATATATACATATATATACACTTTTCCTATTCTTTATTCATCGCTGGCGATATACGAAAGACACCTCGCGATAGTTTTATTTTGCTTCCTCATAGAGGAAGCTTTGTGATGGTAAAAAAGAAAGTTTTGCTAAAAACATGTTTTGAGATACTGGGAATCAAAATACACTATTTTTAGAAAATGTCTGTATGGATGAATGTATATGTGTGTGTGCGTGTGTGTGGGTGTGTGTGTATCTATGTGTCTGTGCGTATATGCGTGTGTGTGTGTGTGTGCGTGTGTATGTGTGTGTGTGTTTGTGTGTGGGCGTGTGTGCGTGCGTGTGTGTGTGTGTGTCTGCGTGTGTGCGTACATGTGTGCGTGCGTATGTGTGTGTATGGATCTGGATCAACATTACTCTGAATACACACAGTAAAAATTAATATTTCGGGGCTCATTTTTTTAAAGTATTTTTTATGGAAGGTGGCTTAAAAATATTTTTTTTTGTTTTTCGTTGCGTTTTTGTTTTTTTAGCGGTTTTTCGATTTTTGAGTTTTAGCCTTTCGGGTCTTTTGATACTTTAGAAATAATATAACCAATTGAGTAATATTGCATTTGAAACAGCATAAAATTACCTACGTTTTCCGACCCGAAATTTTGAATAAGCTATTTCCCTTGTTTTGTCATTCCCGAAATCGTCTTTATTTTTCAAACGGTTATATCTGTGAAATGTAAGAAGGAAAATTTTAGAAAAAAATTGAGATGATTATGATTATGGCGAAGAATATTCTGTAGAATTCTTGAGGCTTCATCTTTTTCTTTTGATTTAAGGGAAAGAAATCTTTTTACAAAAGAAATCGTTTTTTAGTCAGCATTTCATCTGAAACTTTTTAAAACGGTAACTTGTTACCATAGCTTGAACAAATTCTTTGCTCAGGTCACAACGACCTTCATATTTAGAGATATTTAAGATTATGTATTTTTTGAAAATTCTTTTTGATCGCTTATATTTCGAGAATGGCACAGTCATCTTTTATCAAACAGGGCTCATGTTTATCGTTTTTTAATTAAAATTCGAAATTAGAAAGAAATTTAAACATTCATCGACTCGTTTTTTTAAACGTTTTCTTTATTTTACGATTTTCTGAAATCGATAACGTAAATTATTTTTGTATGTTTTGCAGTCTCTTGGCATAGCAAGTGTCTCATAGTTATTTTTTCATACCTTTACATTATTCTACCTAATCCTGCATTTGCTTAGGGTTATACCCGTGGAGTGGGGGGAAATTATATCAAGATAAAAAGAAGACCTTTTCAGAGATATTTATTAGAAAAAGATATAGTAATTTAAAATTAATTTATTAGATCAAAGAATCTCATATTGGAACAATTTATAAATTTTGTGGAAGCTAAGTGCCAATGCATTAACAGCGGTTTTTTAAATTCCCATACTCATATCCTTATTTATTATGTACTTATATATATTTGTTGAAAACTATAAAGCCTCAAAAACTCCAATCCGATCAGTTTGGCTCCCAAAACCTTGCGGCAGAGCAAGAAATATATAAGGTTGCATTATGCCAAGAAAAGAGACCTAACGACGTAAAACAATTTTTAAACAGATTCTATTCTATTTTGATAAAATGTTCAAATTTACCGTAGAAAAATAGTTAATTTATGATGAATAATTTATCCTCACCTTCAAACGTATAACCAATTTATTTCTGATTTTAAGGTGATTAGGTCCTCTTAAGGGGAGGTCGAAGCTTACATGCAGTTACATAGTTATCGACAATTTCGTATTTTTCAGTAATCTCATTCAATATTTATTTTTTTTTTCAATTATCTCAACTGTCCAGTGTTCCTTAGTAAATTGAGAACACCGGACAACTAAAGTTTATAACTTTCATGAACAATTAAATTAGAATAATGTAAAATTCAATGCAGAAATCTGTAATCAGCTCCGACCTCCCCTTAAACAGTTAAAAGTTTAAATGTACATTTTTATAGATAGCAATTAATCATTTCTTACGTTTTGAACCAAATTTATATAAAAATAAGTTTGAGGCAACAATTGTAAAAAAATATTATCAGAAAAAATTATCAGTCCTGATCAGAAACTGAATCCTTTTGCGGTATGTTAATATGAATATTTAATAATATGTTTATAAAGAAAAAAATCGTGGGACACGACAAAAATCTAACAAAAGAAAATTTAAAAATGTTTTTGAAACACATTTTACATAAAAAGTCATTTCA
Source organism: Gastracanthus pulcherrimus (assembly GCA_949152435.1). NCBI lineage: Eukaryota > Metazoa > Arthropoda > Insecta > Hymenoptera > Pteromalidae > Gastracanthus > Gastracanthus pulcherrimus. The sequence goes on from OX424575.1 coordinate 8,337,768, forward strand.
TCAAAGTAAAATGAAGTCAATTCTCTATATTATTATTCAAATAATAAAAATTGTAACTATTTTACATGAATTTTCAAAAACGAAATTTACTTTCTTCGATAGAAATCATACGGTGTTGACACTTATCCACGGCAATGACACTTGGCTAAATACTATTTCATAATTCGGCTTTTAACTCCCAAAACCAAACATTTTCGAATGCGCTTCATAAAACGCATCTTACTTAACAATATCACATATCTTAAAAATCAAATATCTTGCTTTTTCCATATAAGAAAAATCCAAGTTACAAAAATGTACAACTAAACTAACACACACACACACGCACACGCGAAATTTCATCGGATATTCCATCCATTCAGCGTACCTCCTGCGCCTCCCCTCGAATTAACCCATCCTCCCCCCTCCCCCCGTTCACTCAAGCTCAATGCACGTACATTACGCATCCACTTACTCACGCATTACCTATACACCGAGCGCTCGCCCGCTCCTCCCGCGCGCCAAGAGCCCATACAGCAGAGAAGGAAGGCATGAACGGCTGCACGAGCTCTCTCGTTTATTCAATTGACGGGGCATGGAGAGCACGCGATATATATATATATTTATGTGTGTGTGTGTGTGCGTGTGCGTGTGTGACTCGCGGCTGCCCGCGGCGCGGTGGCTCACGAGCGTTCGTACAACGCGAGCTCTCAGTCGGAGCCGGACAGGACCGGGCGATATGTGACCACTGGCCGACTCTCCTCATCGTTCATCTCTCGCTCCGTGCACCGACATATATACTCGTATACGCGGGTCCCGCGGGAGGAAAAGTCGCGATCGCCTCGTCCCGGGGAAAAACATTCGAATTCTCGATCGGTGCGACGGCGATGGTACAGTTGAAGATCGGGGGACGAACGCCGAGGAGAGGATGGATAATGAGACAGTGTTATGGAGTTGAGGCGGTGGTGCACGGCGACGAGAGGACCGCAGTGTAGTATCCCGCTGGGATACGAGGTGGAGTGCGAGTAAGACACCGGTCAGTGAATGCACCCGGAGAGCTGTACTTTGGAGGCGAGAGTCGGTGTGTTGACGAGGGAGGAGAACACGTGTAATCGCACCAGCACGCGGCAGCGAGTTCGTTATTATCGGACGAGTCGGCGCTTGTGTGATAAGAAGAGAGCTGTAATCTTGATTTCTTTCTTTCGATTTCGTTGGATGTACAAAGGCTGAGAGGGGAGAGAGAGAGAGGGAGAGGATATTGAAGGGGTCCGAATGGTACGCGGAGAGCGATGCCAGTGCGATAAGGCCTACATGGCGGCCGATCTCTATCCCAGCGGCTCCCTCAAGGGTGCCACCGATCACAGGTATATATATTACGATGGATGGAAGTTAGGGTACGCGGTTATGATGGGGGGTCGTTTGGTTCTAGGTTGGTACACCGAGAAAAAAGAAGTGCCCAGAACTGGGAGACGGGAAGTGGGGTGTCTTTTTTAACGATTCGGGGGGATTTTGTTTGGACGTGGGTGATAGGATGGTTTTGATCGGTACGGAATGTCCGAAAGTAGGCTTGACTGCTGATCCGTGTCTTGCTGTATAGTTTGGTAATATAACGTAAAGTAAATATGAAGTTGTAAATTGGAAAACAGTACAATTGGATAAAGTTAGGAGGATTGGGATGTATCAAGTAAAAAAGATAAACAACGGTTTAAAAAAGTATATAAACACAAATATTTTTTCTGATGATTATTTTCATTTAGCAATTGTTATTTATGCAAAAGACGATCAGAACGGTATTTTTCTAAACGTTCAATAAATAAATTCGATAATTTTTTCCGCAGTTTTTTGAGAGACGCCCGTTTAATGTTACTGTTTTAGAGAAGCAAACTAATAAATACGATTTCTATAAACTTCTGTACTTTCCTCTACAATTATAACTGACGAAAGTAAACCGGTAAATCCCCGATTTTATCGATCTATTATTTTGCAGCGCACTCGAAGCTTGCGGATGCATATGAAACCTGTGAGCATTAAATGGTTAATTTAATAGGGTACCGCACCTATAGTCGGTTACCATCCTTGCCATACGGAACGACATTGTACGCAACGCAAGTAATTCTTTATTCTGAAACAAACGCATGTTTTGAAGGGATTATGTCCAGTTGACCTATGGCCACCTATGTATTTGTTATTTTGATTTAAAGAATATACAAATTGAATGAAATTGTAAACTTTTCACGTTAATTAAGTAGTTAAAATAAATTAGTTAATGAATCTTGGGACGGTGAATCTTTTACAATTTCAATGACATAGTAAAATTAATAATAAAAAAAATAATACATACGAATAATACATATACATAAAAATAATAAATAATAATAATACATAATAATTAATACATAACTAATAGTTAACTGATACAATATCTTGGATAGGCAAAGAACAGTAGAACAAAGAAAAATTACATATGACTAACAAATAATTCGTACATTTTTATAATTCATTTTCAAGAAACCAGACAACGGGGCCTTGAAATGGATTAAACTAGGGGACTATCAAAATTTGCCCTTTAAACGAAATGAGAATTTGTCTTTTAGTTTTAGCTGCAATTTTTGCACAATAAAGTTATTTATACTATTTAAAGCAATATTTGTGTAAAAAGAATATTTAGAGCTCTTTTTAAGCGCTCACACTTTCGGTGCTTATCATACTGGAGCTACTTTAAAGCGTATTTATAGTATTTTTGTTGATTTTAATGGACAGCACTTACGCAATACATAGACACTTGCACTTAGATTTTAAACATATAGTGCAAGATATAATATATAATATATACAACATATAACCATTTACCAAAGATATTTTAAAAGCTTTAAGGCCATTCGTTAAAAATTTAGAGACTTAAGATTATAATCTAAAGATATACAAAATTACTTTAATAATACAATTTCAAAATGTTCTCTTTAATAATTTTTTTTTTTTGCATGCCTATAACTTCAAAAGTATAATTTTAGTGGAAGTGTAAAGATTTATATTGATTTACTAAATTTAAACCAGACTGGGTTCCTCAATAAATGCAGAACTTATTAGCATCAATTTTTAGCGATACGTTAAATTCATAAGGAAGTTTTACTATTTAATTCATATAAAATCTTGCAAACACTTTTTTTGCAAGTGATACAATCCAATTTCATTGTACAGCACTGGTTCGGTATTATAAAATACAATCGTATCATGCGATCAATGCTGCAATTTTTAATACGATTAATTGTCTCAAATGATGTACAATATTAAAAATAGAATTATGTAGTTACAAAATATTTGGTGATAAGTAAAACCGATCTTTTATTTTTTAACCTTATATTTCTTTTCGATTATAAGTTATTTAGATGACTCTGTACAAAGGTATGTAGATTGTAGTGGGGATCGTACAATGTAGATTTTATTTACAAAATGTAAGCTTTTTTTACGTTAATACAAAATTTTAATTTGATGTTAAAAAAATGAATATTTCTTAATCATCGAATAGATACGGCACTGTTGAACTACTTGAATTTCAAGAGACTAAAACAAATGCAGATTAGATAATTTAATCTTATACTGACTTAATCAATTAAGATTAATATTGATAATATAAGAGAAACAATCACATATTTACATTAAGGGAGAAGTAAACCGATTTTTGGGAAAAAAATTTTCTTTTTAGTTTTTTAAACAGTTCTACATGATGGTAAGTATTTAAAACATGTGTTCTTAGGACTCATTCAAGTTCCTAATCACGTCATAGCTTATTTTCTAACGGAAAAAAAAGATGAAAAGTACATAAGAAAGGAAGTGAGAGATGGAGAACTATCCAGCCCCAAGGGGGACTATGCCTAGAGTGAACATTAATTTTACATTATATGATACAAGCTCAAATGCTAATAATTAAAAATACATCATTTTTATATTTTTTAAACCTTCTTAAAACAATTTATTTCAAGAAAAACGTGAATTCTTACATTTGTTATTACTAATTTTTAAAATGCAATTTCCTAAAAAAGCATTTTAAAAGTTGGATTTAAAAAGTGGACTTAAGTCGTTTTTCCGGGAACTCACAGATATATAGGTTAATTTATGACATTACTAGCTAAAATATGTATATATTTTAAATTTCACATGTCATTAGTTTCTTTTTGCATTTCACAAAAGTTGTTACGGAGGAAGATTTTATAAAATTTGTGATTTATCACTGGTTTAATAGCGATAAATGACGGTCAAGGCTGTTAATTATATTGGGTAGGGCTTAAAACATCATTCTTTTATGTATGTAATCATATAATCATAAAAATAAATAAATTTCCTAGATTTAAAAAAAATTAGCTTCAAAGTAAGTCTTCTCTTAATACAATCAAATATAAATTATTGAATTTTGATCGACAAAAGTGCCATTTAATATTTAAATATAATAACAAAAATCATGTATATTTATGAACTGAATCATGTTTGACAGCATGAAAAAAAAAGGAATTGAAGATAAAATCTGATTACGTGCATAATCGCGATTGCGATAATTAACATTCAAGTGTTGCATTGTTTTGGCATGACATAATAATCCAATGTGAAGGAAACCTGAATCGAGAAATAAAATAACGAAAATACCCATCGTAATGAACAGAATACTATTATTATATGGTTTTCTTCTAAGAACTTTAGATAACTAAATATAAATTTAAGTTGTGTTTTAAAATGATTCATAAAGAACTAACGACAACGATATAGTTAATACAAATATGTTTGCGAAAAAATAGATAAGAATTAAAAGCATTTTAATCTCATTTGCCTGCATTTCTGGTGATTTATTTAATATTTCCTTACTAATGGAAAAAAATTAAAAATATTGTAACAGTAAAAAGATCATATAAAACAAGAACGCATCGACCTTCTTGGTTTTTTCCTAATTTTAAAAACCATGGTGGGAAATAGATACCACAATGTAAGGATGCGCATTTCCAGTCACCATAAATGACATTTCACCGACTACGGGGTGACATTTCAACCACCGGGTTATTGCTTATCACACGAACATGACAAAGGAATCCACATGGCTGTTTGTTGCTTATTTTCTACCACAATTTGGGTCTGGTTCGTACAATCATTTATGGTGTCCATTTCCCACCATGGGTTTTTTAGTGTACATACACACAAATGCACACATACCCACGCACACACACACATACGCACACGCACATACACACACACACACACACACACGTGCACATAAACTCACACACACACACGCACACATGCACTCTCTGATGAATTCAACTGACGAACGCGCTTGAAATTTTAAAATACCCTCTATAAGGCAAGTGCTCGAAAATACAGTGGACTTCCAAATGCAATCCGAAATATTCTTTCAAAGCTTGCGCATTGCGGAAGTCACTTCAAGGCCCCCGATTACCTATTCGCAACTCGACATTAACATCGACAACCACAAAAGAAAAATGCCAAACCGCTATCCCAGCAATTTATTCCCAAAGCCGCCAAACTCCAGCTGCCACTCGTCGCCTTTCGCTCTCCTGTCACTCGTAACGCGCAAAAGCATCAAGCTTTCCCGATAAGCCCACCAACCGAGCCCGCAAATAGGTAAGAGAGAATTGAAAACCGCACCGCCACCGTCGGCCAAGTTTTCCTCGCTCGCTGCACACCAACCACCGCGGCAACCTTGAAACCGCGCTGCATGTACGTACCTATAACGCAGAGCGCGCTCCGCGCAATGTCAAGCTCGAGAGAGTGACTTCCGATAACGGTTAAGAGTTAAAAGGCCCCCGCTGGAGAGCCTATATGCGTCTATCTCACTCGGACGCATTCCACCTCTCCTCCACGCTGCATGCAGTCTCTTTCTGCACTGTGTGTGTGTGTGTGTGTGTGTGTGTGTGTGTGTGTCGTCATTGCCGTCGCTGACTGGACCGACGTTAATAAGCAATTGACCCTCGACCGCGTGTGCGGAGAAGCGGCTCTTCTCTCTCCACCTCTCTCTCTCTCTCTCTCTCTCTCTCTAAATGTTCCATTGTCGGCGGAGAGGCACAGAGACAGAGTAGAGCGGAGAGGATTGTGTGTGTGTGTGTGTGAAGGAGATGTGCGGGTATAGCGTGCCGCTATTAACCCATATTTCTTGAAACGGCTTTCGCGCTGGTCCAGAAGGGAGCTTAGGTGCCGGGATAGGAGACTTCAGAGAAGGATATTGTGTGTGTGTGTGTGTAGAGGAATGATGAATGCATTTGTGGATAGGATGCACTTTTTTGGCGGATGCGCGTGCAGGCGAATGCCGCTTTGTCGTTTTTAATGAACGTGGAATGCTTTGGATAAAGGGTGCATTTGTACCCGTCATTCGCAAAATTGTACTGTAAAGGCTCGAGTTGTATAAACAGAGAGAAGTTTCTGATGAAAGCTATCGTGAAAAACATGGCAAACACGGGAGATTACTGTAAAATCTATCCGTACATAGTGGAAATTGCTATGATAAATGGTAAAATTTATCCTACGTTACAGTAAAAAATGGCTCTAATAAATGGTAATTATCCTACATTGCAGTAAAAATTAAGATGAATAATTTATTGACTGGAAAGTCAGAGTCTTCCATGCTTAACGTATATTTTCACGGTTACTTTTTAATCGAGAAATTCTCCCTGTATATAAATAAGTTGAACCGTACATCACGGATCTGGGTTTGCAACAATTTAATCACTTTTTTACAGCTCATATCGTACGAGCATGGTTGTATCAAGATTTTATTTAGGTACCTAACTTTTTCGTGTCTGGTTTATTGCATTAAGTTTTTAGAATCACTGATTATGCATTTGTACACAAAATTTTGAAATACCGAATTCAAATGGCAAACAAAAAAGGAACATTTTGATAAAATTAAAATAAATATTATATTTTCCATAATATTGGACCTGCGATTTAAAATGAAAAAGTTTTTATCAGATTCATCATCAAATTGTATATAAAATTGTATATAAAGAACGTAGAAATATATACGTATTTTCCATTTTTAACCCATTTTCCAAATACTTGATAGGTTGTAATGAATTATTATTCAAGTAGTAGTATAATATACATGTATGTACTACTAGGTATGAAAGGGTTAATTCCAATGCTGAAAGAATCCAGGTGCAAATCCACATGGAATTTGCATGTAGATTTTGTGCTGGATTTCCATTTGAATTCAAGTCAAATCTATGTGGATTTAGGTTAAATTTTAAAAATCGACGTGGATTTTACTTAATTCCACCTGGTTTTCTCTTAAATCAACATGAAAATCTAGCTGCATATCGATATGAAATTTTTATGTGGAACCCTTTATGCATGTTTTTAATAGGAATTCAGTTTAAGTTGTGCTACTCCCTAAATATTCCAAAAATGTAATACTTTAACATCTGGATATCGTCAGTTAACTAGCCGCAAATAAAAGATCTAACAAATATTCCACAAAAGAAAACAAAAACAATTCGTACTATCTTATCGTATTTACATTTTTCCATCGTCTTGACCTTCATACCACATTAAAATTATTATTTATGGGATGTCCAGAACTCTTTCTATTGTCTTTGTAACCAGTGCTGTCATGAGAGAAAGAGAGAGAGAGGGACACAAAACATCAAAAGAGGTCTTTGATCATTCTCCGAGAACCGGACAACAACAATTAGGGTCGTAGTATACAAATGCGCTGGGGTATATATTCGTCTCGTTCATCTTGGTAACACATATACCTGGTGATCTTCCACGGTATCAGCAATGCAAATTGCACTTTTGTACTCATTGGATCCCAAGATATCATAATTAATGTTATCCTCTCCATACAAAAATGTAACGTTACGTCCTTCACAATGGTATCAAAATATAACTGTTTTGGCTAATTCTAGTTCCTCTATCCCACTAACCCTTTGATTCCCAAATCTTCCTTTTCCAAGTAATCACAAGCAAATCTAACAATTCCGTATTGTTTGCAATATTTCTTCAGAAACGAAGTAAAAGAATATTTTGGATCATTACTTGCAGCAATAATTTGATATAAAAACAATCAATTTTGTGATATATGCTTTTATCACTAGAGAATAACCTTCGGACTCGACTCGTAAACATACTTCAGGTTTATGAGCGTTTTAAACTTCTCAGGTATATGTTTAATTAATTTAGAACCATAAACAAAAATCAATCAACTTGATCTAGGTCCTTTTTCTAAAAATTTTGATGTTATAGATTGATCGTTTCATTACAAATTTATATTCTACTTTTAGCAAGAAAAACATAATTTCGAATTTTAATAAAATACTGTTTAGAAATATTTTGATACATATTTATATACATTCATAAAATGATCTATCTCTTGCATTACTCTTATATCTTTTATATCATGCATAATCTACTAACAACTTTTAAACTTATAGAACAATCATACATAAAGCACGAAACAAATCTTCCAGCTTACGTATATAAAAGCTGGAAGTACCGGGAATCAAAGCATTAAGCTATGAAATATGAACCCAAGAACCAGACAAAATTTATCCACAACGTTATTTCCTCTGTTAGCGATTTTTTTGTGCATTTTGCAAAATGTTACGCAATCAAAAGACTGATCATTGTCAAAGACAGATGCTTCTTTACGGTTTAATGAAAAAAGCCGCTTTGGAGATTAGAGCGTAGCCGTGACCTAATGCATTTAACGAGGAATTCTAGATTATGCGATGAGCGCATTAAGAAACTGATGACATAAAAAAGGAAATCATCACTTAGTAGTTCATTGTGTACTTTTGTGGAAAAAAGCAAAACATTCTCATACACTCAAAAATGTCAAACTCTCAAAATATTATGAATGACTTTATCGATTAATAAATAGTGAATGTTCTAAAATCCAAAATACATCTCAGCTCAAATTTTTTCATCTGTTTGTGTAAAGAATAATGAAGTGTTACGCTTATAATACAAATAATATTCTTCAGTTTTTCTTTGATCTTTTACGCTTTGCTAGCTTCAAACATTTTACGTAATTAACCTTAACTTGGTATGTTTTATAACTTGTTGTTCGTTTGTTATTTAATAAATTAATTAAGATAGAAATGTATTACTTTGTTTATCATACCCCATATTTTACAAATAAAATTTACAATCAGAAATTCCTTATTACACGATAAAGCGTCATTTGCGTACACGAAATAAAATTATGATCATTTCACTCATGAATCATGACACAAGATTTAAAATCTTGCAACGACCCAGCCTTCGTGAAATATCACAACCAACAATGTAAATTTTCCACCATTATTCCGCAATTCGCTAAAATTATCATATTACAACTAAATAAAACAATAAAAAACAAGAAAAACAATTCATCGCGTACGTACAAGAGCTCGAAATAGAAACACACAGCTCGCGCTTGCAAAAACAATGCAGTTATTCATTTGCGCGACTGTTATTGAAGTACTGATATCGTTAAACAGTTAATAAAACGTCGGTTCGGTTTTATTGAAGCCGATTCGCGACACACACAAGCGAATTCATATAGCGGAAACCGCGCGTACATATCGCGCCGCACGGTCACAATTGAATTACGCCGGTGCTGATTATCCTGCCGAGATTCAGAATCTTTCCGTCAGCTGTTGGAAGCAGATATGCACGACGGAGCGTGTTTTTATTGCTGCGAGCCTTATACGGTACAGGAATTGAAGTTAGAATTGTTTGAATTTGCGAGAAGTGGTTCATTGTCAATGCCACGGTTGTAAATTTTGTGTTTACTTTGTAGATTCGATCTTTTATTTTTATCTAGCGTCATAAATGCGATTAATAATGACTTTATATGAATCATGATAAATTTGAAATATCTTATTTTTATGAAGGTTGCAAGATATTAGACTAGGATGTGTATTCATAATAATAGTAGAGACTGAATATCTTCAAATTATCATATAAATCATATAGCAAACGAATATAATAAGAAGTTATTTGAATATGATGAAATAGTATATTATGACACTGTTGTGAACCTACAACAGTCTCATACGATATTTTATAGCACAACAACCTCAAAATCGACAATAAAGTTGGCATTTTGAGGTTAGTGTGCTATAAAAGCCGATTTATAGTAGCGCACCAGTAGTAACGGCCGAGTTGCATCGGACACCTTTTAAAGCAAACTGATTTTTGCGATAAAATCTGTTTCAACTAAATCTTCATACTCGTGTTTTAACTACGTAGATTTCTGTATGATCTGTGTGCATGTATTGACACAAAAACAACAAAGGAGGATGCCCATGCTGGCCTTGAGGTAACTTATGAATCCAACACCATCGTTTAGAGCTAATTTTAATATGAATTTAAAATGAAAATTCGACCTCCTTGAGTGCGGGGAAAGCTGAAGAAAATAATATCTATGGATTTGTCCTATTTAAGGACATGTATAAAGGCCAATCATATTCGGGACTATCTACTTATTTTTTCAAGTTTCACCACGTTTTTCTCAAACTTACCCGCACATGAAGAGACAAATTTTTTCTTAAAATTCATGTTTTAATGAGTTCTAAATGATGGCATTGATTTTATACGTTCCCCTTCAACTACAATCCCCTTCAAGGATAAAATATTATAAATCTACCGGCATCCTCCTTTAAGCCTAGTTTGGTCATGTGCCTCATCAGGAAACTAATAAATTACAGCTGTTTGAAAATTCGATTTTCATTTAATCATCATTATTTAATGAAAATTAAATTTTTTAATAGTTGAACATTGGTTTCATGAGGAGGCACATGATTGAACCAGGATTTAAAGTTTTTTTGATGTCAAGAAGTGAGTTGTGATATTTGAATCAGGGTAAATCAAACGGTATAGTTGATATATCGTTAAGACTCGATTTAGCGTTAACAAGTAATAGTTTTTGGTAGTCTTATAGAAATATCGACTGCACCGTGTGAGGAACCCTTCTTAGAAAATCATGACTCATTTCTTTGCATCAAAATAAAAATTGAATTCATGGTTCAGTAATGTGCACGAACATATGCCTCATCAGGAGGCAAAATTAACACCCAAAGTTAAATGCTTTGTCGACTTGTCCAAAAATGTATGTTATGCAAAATATTTCTTAAAGTGACTTTCTTCAATGAAACTATTTATAAAATACGATAATCTAAGAATTTTTACAGAACATGATCCTCGCGAATGCCAAATTGATGGACAGATACACCTTTAAATTTTACATTAATTGATAATACCTACATTTGAAGGTAAAAATAAGTCACTTATTATATTTTACCTGATTTTTTTCACTTATTATATTTTACCTGATTTTTTAAGCGATTACAAAAAATTGGTAATTGGTTTTTGCGAATCGTATCGAGATCTCCTTTCAATAATCATTACATACAAAATTATAAAACAAATAAGAGCATTTGGTCTGTAACTTCACATTTGCAGAACAAGTATGCCAGCAAAGTTCCGAATTATATAAATAAAAACTTGAGCTCTTTTATTACTGCATCTATCTAACATTTCGCACTGAAAAAAATTGTCTTATTGTTATTAGGTAACCCGCGAACGTTATAAACTTAAATAAAATAAACAATAAAACCAAATATTTATGTTCGAAAATTTCCAAATTCCACGCATCCATTTCTGTCTTCCCACCTAAATCACAACCAAATGTACCCAAGACTAAATATCTCATAACAAATCCAGCTCCAAAAATCACGCGAGCCCACCGTATCTCAGCCCACAAAAACACGCTTCACGATAAGATTAGCCAAAGAAGCCCTCTTCGCAGATCTAATCCATCCAAGCGTCTGGCGTCGCGAGCTCCTCTTTCGAAATCACGCGAGTGCAGGCCGGCCGGCTTTCTTCCAGCCACTTGCTGTTCGCAATTTCGCGCAACCCGAGTGCGAAATCGCTCCGCGAAACGAGGAGACTTTCAGGTCAATTAAAATTGAAGATAAGCCTCGCGAGACTAGTAGAGAGCCGTGTGCCTAATCTTTTTGACGGAGTACGATTAACATCGTCGCACGCATTTCCGTAATCAAAGCTCGTGCGCCCTGTGTGTCCGTGGGTCTTGTAATCGCGTGCGCGGGGCCGAGCCAAATGCACGAGTTCCGCTGCACTCGTGGAGCTCGCGTGTCTGCTGCTGTACAGGATTGAAGCCTGGATTTTGCAGGGGAAACGTGAACTTTGAGTATTTGGAAATTTGCGGGTTGCGATCGGGATTAGGGAGCATTCGAGAGTCAAGTTAATATTTGAACTTCCCGCCTTGTGGTTTACTGACCGGGAAGTTAATCATGTATTTTATAGTTATGTAAAGTTGGTTATAAATTGATATAATTATAGTTTAGAAGGATCTTATAGTTATACAAATAGATAAGGTATTGGAATTAAATTGAGTTGATTTTTCATTCCAATGACTTTTTAGGGTATCACGTGAGTTTCGGTTTTATTCAAATATATGTACTTTGTTATAAGTAATTATTTCCTTTACGGATAGTAAAAGAAAAGTCGAGAACTTTGAACTTTTGATTGATTTCGAAGTCTTTTAGGAGAATGCTGAAGATTTTCTGAAAGTTTCAAGTCCTTTGAAACATCACAAATAATCTCAAGATAAAATTTTAAGTAATTTGCGAAATATTTACCGGAAAATAACGGGATTAACAAACATCCTTTTGCGTTTTCATGATCCTTCACAGATACTCTAAATTGTTACTAACATCATAGTATTCTTGAGAGTCTCTTTCTTGTCTTTGAACGATATTTGATAATAAAATTCCGTTTGTGTTCAAATGAACCTATAATTTACTACATGGTGGGTTAATTTGAACAACTATATCAGTTTACGAAAAAGTAATGTAATTGTTCAATTTAAACAGAAATTTCAGATTTTTCTCGAAAAATTTGCATACAAATGCACATATTTGATAGTTGGCACTACTTTTCTTACTTATGAGCTACTTTCATTTATTGCATGACTCAAAAATGATACTTAATATTTGATGAATTATGAATTTATTTTTTGCTTACGATACATGAATCAATATTCTTCGTACAAATATACGTATCGAATACAGATAAGTAATTTTGATTTTGTAATTAAATATAATTAGAGAACAAATTAATTTATTGCAATCTACGAAATCATACTTTTTTGACAGATAAGATAAGAAAACGAAAATACTTACTAGGTGATATTTCACAAAACAAGAAATAACATATCTTGAATCTTATGCTTTTTACATTTTAAATATCTACAAAGTTCAATTTTTAAAAAAGTGGATATAAATTATAATTCACGGCGATATGGGTAACATTACAAAAGAAATGTCCAGGCTAATATTTTCGACCAAATATCAAAGTATCAGGCACGATCTTTAATATAAACAAGTTTCAAGCAGAAAGCTTACTTCCTTCCAAATATATGTGACTTTTAATATTACGAGTATGATAAAATATAACTTTAGAATTGAGAATTTGTGAATTCCCTGCATTACAGCTATATTTTATCATAATATTTAATCGTAATCAATATTTCTGAACTTCTTTGCAAATTAAATATCTTGATGTTTATTTTCATATTTCAAACATTTTCATTCGAAATTCAGCCCATTTTTCTTAGAAAAGTCCCCAATACTCAGAAAACATTATGGAGAATGTTATCTTATCATGTTTTTCACAAAAGAAAGGTAACATTCTTGTGAAATATGAAATTTGATGATAAAAAATGTAAGAAGCTTTATCACAAACTTTTAAGACAGAATAAATTCAAATAAACTGGTTATAGGGATTATTCGGGTCGCTGATTACCTATTTGGCAGATTGAAAATTAATTAACACTAAAATGTTGATCTGAAAAAATGTTGTCTTGTTCTACACATAATTGCTTCCTCAAAGACGATGCTTTGTGATGGTAAAAAAGAAAGTTTTGCTAAAAACATGTTAGAAACATGTTTTGAGATACTGGGAATCAAACTACACTATCTTTAGAAAATGTCTGTATGGATGTGTATGTGTGTGCGTGCGTGTGCGTCCGCGTGTGTGCGCGTTCGTGTGCATACGTGCGTGTGAGTGTGTATGTGTGTGTGTGTGTGTGTGTGTGTGTGTGTGTGTGTGTGTGTGTGTGTGTGTTTGTATGTTTACGTGTGTCCGTGTGTGCGTGCGTTCGTGTGTGTGCGTGCGTGTGTGTGTGTGTGTCTGCGTGTGTGCGTACATGTGTGCGTGCGTATGTGTGTGTATGGATCTGGATCAACATTACTCTGAATACACACAGTAAAAATGAATGATTAGGAGCTCATTTTTCTGTGTTTCTTTAAAAACTCTCTAGGACCCACCCATTACCAACCCAACAACCCTCTCACCCAAATAAGCAACAAAAGCAATATCCCCTCACTCGCGCATCACCTCAAAAAGTCACCCGTATCACCTCGTCACGAAACACGCGACGTCGCCCACCTGCACACCTGACACCCCCGCGCGCTCGCATCGGCCTAAAATAAGCATCGGGACGTGGATATTTTTGACCCGGCTTATTTTTACCGTCCACTTCGCGTACCTAGACCGCATATGGAGAGCAGGAAAGAAGAAAAAAAAATGTCCAAGTTTCGCGGCATGCGCTGGCTCGTGTGTGCATTGCGAATTAGATCGCCGGGGCTGCGCCGAGGAATGTATCGGTGCAAAGTGTACCGGTGTAGTACGCGCAAGCGCGCGGACAAGGTCGCGATACGAAGAGCAAGCAGGTTGTGTGTGAAAATTTTTTCGCGACTTTTGGGATCGAAGTAGAGCGCATTCCTGGAGTGCTGGAATGCGAGGAATGGGGGGAATGTGGGGATTTTGGGGGAGGTTGATGACCTTGTAGTTGGTGAATTGAAAATCGTTAGTAAATTTGCTCATGAAATTTGTTACTTTGGTTAAATGGAAATATCTATTCATATAATAAGCTCTACTTGTAGCAAAAGAATGATTTAAAATTCTTTTTTCGTCATTATTAAAAAAGACTATTTTAATTCAAACCGAATTCACTTCACGCAAGAAGGTGGTATCTTCTACAAAGGATTTATGATTCTCTTGTAATAAACAAAATATTTCCCTCTAGATCATTTTTAGCTATGGTAAATTCAAATTGTCGAGTAGATTCTATATATATGTATATATGTATATTGTTCCGATAGGTTGATGCGTACATTTATAAGAATAAATTTATCGATTAAGTACAACCAAAGTTCGGAGTCTCGCGACCAAGTCCCTCGCAAAGAAAAATTTTTCTCGATTTCTTTCCAGAACTTGGAATAAATACGAAAGTCTATTCGATTTTGACTACTTTTTTGTGTCTGCATTTGACTAATAAATGTATTATTATATATATAGAAAGTATGTATTACTCACGAATTAGGTTCACCATAAATAGTCAACGATTCGGGTTTCATTTTATTAAGGCTAACAATTTTTTTAAACTTCAGCACAAAATAAATTGAAGGAAATTTATGTACAATTCAAAGTATATTATAAATAAAAGAAAAATTCGATAGTGTGTCATATGAGCTTATCATAGCATTACAAATTATTTATTCATATGCGTTAAAAAAGACAATTCACTTTTCAATATGAATTTATTTATTTTCAAGAAAATAAAATATTTATTTGAAAAAAATGGATATTATTGTTTAAATTAAACTACATTTTAATAAAAACGAATTACATGTTTACTTTTAAAATAATCGTGTGATAATTTTTAGTTCAACAATCGAATAATTTTTAGCATGAACTCCATTACATCAAATAAAGTCGTTTATCCATCGCAAAAGTAATTCTTCTTTTGAGAT
This sequence comes from Gastracanthus pulcherrimus, assembly GCA_949152435.1. Taxonomy (NCBI): domain Eukaryota; kingdom Metazoa; phylum Arthropoda; class Insecta; order Hymenoptera; family Pteromalidae; genus Gastracanthus; species Gastracanthus pulcherrimus. The sequence continues at coordinate 8,353,571 of OX424575.1, forward strand.
TATACAAAACGAAACGAAGCAATGTATGTTTACGTAACTACAGCATTATTCATTATAGAATAATAGAATGATAAATATACATTTGAATGGAACGTAATTTATAATTTCCATTATTTAAATTTGATCAATCCGTTGATGTTTTATTTGAATAAGAAGGCCCGACCTCTGCTAAATCGTCTCAAACAATCACAAAGTTTTAATTGCTCTGTCGACGCTAATCCCTTCAAAAACTTAGATGTTTCTTATCTTGAATCGAACAATTTTTTTTTCGTACAGTCGACTACGCTCGCGAGAAGGATGCGGCGATATTTTTAGCCAACAGGATGGGGTCTGTCCCTTTATAGTGTCTAAAAATAGCCTCGGGTAAGGCCAATCCCGTTCCAATTATTCCATTAAGGTATTTAGGTGACGATCGGCCGAACGTCAATTTAGAAATATTCCATGCCCTTACCAGCAACGGCAATCCGGCCGCAGCTCGCAGCATGCAAAATCCAAAGTGAAATTCGTCATTAAAAAGTACGCGTAAATTATATTTGAATTAATTAAAGTTAGTGATTATAAACGTTCAATTTTGCAATACTTATATAGATTCTCCTGTAGAATGACATTCTTCCTGTAATCAGAATGTTACTTTTTAATTTTTATATTTTAACAAAAAATTCTCTTATGCTTATATTTGTCGCAACAGATGATTCTTTCATTGTACTATAAATAAATGATGATCTATATAATAAGAATAATTGTCTTTGCTTCGTAAATGCAATCTCTGTGATATTAAAGATTTTCATCGCTATTTTATATACAATACAGTAATTTTATGTAACAATGTTGCTCTAAAGGCATTATTCATATTGAAGAATCTAGTCTATTCATTACGCGACCCTCGACTAATTGTTGAATGTCTTAGCAGATTTGATTTTAGTACAACGCGCCTATTCCTATGCTGCGTAGGATATGTAACATTCTATCATAATTAAAGTTAAATTAATCTACTTAATCACTCAGTATAAAAACTACGTTCGTCGTCATATGTAGCTTCAACTTATACGTAATTCTAATGCTTATGCGCATATCGTGATTTCCATCTGTTTTGTAAATCTTAAAGTAATCTTGCAAAGTGGATAGCAGGAAAATAAGCACATGAAATTGGAAAATAGAACTGATAATGTTAACTTTTAAATTAACTTCGAAGAACGCCTTTTCCACGGATTTACAAGAAATTGATAGTTCACAAAACGGCTAAAGAAGTAAAACTAGAAATTAGCACAGAGAAAACTAAATACATGGTAACACACATAATGGGATAGATTAATGATGGCATCGATCGAAATGTCTCTTTTTTAAATCTTTGAAAAGGTAGACGAGTTTAAATATCTTGGTACGATAAAAGATAGCAAAAATGAAACTGATGAGGATATTAAGTTAATTTACTAAAATTTCGAATGATATAAAGAATGACAAAATTAGAAATATATAAAACAATTAATTATGATAGTAGTACTATATGGATGCGAAACGTGGGTCTTAACAAACTGGGAATAATAAAAATTCAGAGTATTTTAGAATAGAGTCCCGAGAAAAATATTTGGAAGGAAAATAGATGAGAATACTGAAGAGTGGAGAATTTTTCACAATCAGGAAAAACGCGAGTTAGGTATACGGGAATTCAAACATTACTAGGGTAATTAAGTCTCGAAGACTAAGGTTTTTGTAGGGAAACGAGAAGGCACAAGATCCGCAGGTAGACCGAGATAAAGGTGGAAACACAATATTAAAATAGATTTACGAGGAGTAGGGCATTATATGGATGACTGGATAGGATTTGCACAGTGCAGATAGAGAAATAGTGCAATTGTGTGAATAAGGATAATAATATGAATTACGTACTACTATAATAACTAGTAAGTGATATTGTAATGATTGCCACTAACATGCAGGTTATTCATAATACGATTATAATGATCGCAGCGGTGCTACATGAATGTTTACTGCTAGCATTGCTGGCTGATCGATATAATAATAATATATAGTCGAAATTCAACGAAAAATGCAAGTATGAAATATTTTAACATACTGAGAAGTGTTCATTTATTATTTTCTACACTTTGCGATCTAAAAATGGTAATCCATGTGACGATTTATTAATGCTACAAAAGAACTTGGTAAAAGGAGGATGTCTATACAACTGATGTGAGCATGATGGATCCATAAAATCTTAAATATTTGAACAAAAATTATATGAATGTCTGATAAGATCTTGATTTATTCACTTATTTTATCGGATTTGACCCTTTTTTTCAAAGTTTCCCAGATTAAATTTCATTTTAATGTTCATATTTTGACAAACTCTAAACCATAGAATCAGATTTGTACGTCTCCTGCGTAGTACGCATCCGTTGATATCCTCCTTTAATACCTATTTCTTTGGTAACACTTACAAAGTATATATCGTTTTTTCCATATAGTGATTTATTAATTTTACTACAATATTCGTCAAATTAATTACCGACCAGATTAATTTTCCACCTTACTGGCTTTTCACTATTATATTCTCTCTTATGTTTCTTTGTTAAATATATAAATATTTCTAAAACACGCCTTTCAGTGTTCTTTATATTCATGCCAGAAATCTTTAATTAAATTTCCAAGTGGTTTCATTATTAGCTGTAGGAAAAAATGCGATGAAAGATATATAGCCGTAGTTAATTGAATAGCTTAAAGAAGAGCACTACTAAACATTCGTGTTTTAGCGGCTTTAATATTTTATATTTGAATCTACAAAATGTTACACCAAACTCATATGAGGAGTTATTTAGAATCATCTAAGGACCATGAAACAAAAGTTTCTACTAATAAAAATATCAAAAACTGTAGAAGATAGATTTTTAGCATATGATTTATTTGTATTTAAAACATTCTTTAAAAATCTATCTTCTCTTACAGATTTTAATATTTCTTGTTAAAACTTTTTTAAAGTGTTTCTCAGACAATTAAAGAAAAATAGAAACGACTAAATCAGCAATTTTCAGTAGTGTCTCTCCATAACACTTTTCAACGCATTTCTCTCCTACAGTTAATAACGAAACACCTTGAAAATTCAACCGAAAATTACTCGTATGAACACTGACGCCACGCATAAACATCATTTTCAAAAAATACATACTCACTCCAGTCAAAAAAAAATACATAACTAAAAAACCGGTAATATAGAAAACACCTCAGAAAATGACCAAACCACTAACAACCACCACCCCATCAAACCCTCAATACCCTCAACAATCCCCAAAGCAATCCAAAAAATCTATCCCCGCGCCTGAAAGTCCGCAGCCCGACTGACTCTCGTGCGCTTGATGGTTCGCAGGGCCGCAGGCGACATGAGGCACCAGCCGCAGCAGCAGCAGCAGCAGCAGCAGCAGACGAAGAGCGGCTCGACCATTACGGTCGCCCCTACGGCCGTGCAACAAACCGTCGGTAATCAACAGCAGCAGCAGCAGCAGTCACCGCGAGATGACGAGCAGCGGCTGCGATTCCAGGACAGCAGGTTCCTCACGACCCTCGTCCTCGGCAGAAGCAGGTATACCGAGGAGGAGTTTATGAGGGGGCCTTTGGGGATTGGATCTCGATGAGGGGGTTTGAATAGGATGTTTCTATAAGCCATTGTTGTGAATTAGGTGTCTGGTATTTTAGGGAGTAGGTGTGATTTTAGTTCGGGTTGTAGCTTGGTAATTGTATGGTATGGAGGATGACGGAGAGAGATGTAGTTAAAGCCTTGGTTTATATACAAATATTAATCTAATTTGATAGGTATTGACTATCGAAGAATGTGATGAAAAGTGGATGGAGAATTGAGGAATTAAAAATCCTGGAATTTTGATTTGTGTTATAAAATAATACTTTTTCATTAGCTTCTTACAAATAGATTAATACTTTTGTACAATAGGTACTATATTAAAGGTATTTATGTCTACTTTTATTTATTTTTAGGGTTAGAACATTTTTCTAGCGTAAGAAAGTTATGATATGATGTAGAAGAGTGACTTTTCACGAATATATTTCGAAAAGAAAGGTAGAATTCAAACAAACTATTTTATGCGGAGGACAGCAGTATATAGCTATGTAGTAGCCCTAGTGTGAGAAATTTATTCATTAAATCCTATTCACCAATACAAAAATTGCATATACATCCTATTCACAAATGGATCTTTTCATATTTGGAAAAAGGAATTAATAGGATTTAATAGATTTCTCACACTAGGGAGGTTTCATTTTTAGGTACCAGAAACTATCACTGAAAGCCTCATCGAAAAACATTTTCTGAAAAATGTAAACTGTATATAAAGAAATAGATAGAATGACGGAGAAGATAGGCTTATTTATAGTTTAAAACGAGTTGAAAAACTTTAAGCGGTAAGGAAATTAATGAGTAATTCAATTAATTTCGCTAAACAACATAAAATAGTCGATGAAAAAAATTATCTTCATTCTTTATCGTCTGCAGCGAGAAAAATATAAAGTATGTTTTAAAAAAATATTGGTAACGCGTGCTAATAAAAGAGAAACCATTATTTACTACTTTTTTGTAATAAAACGTGAAAAATTAATAATTATAAGTTACAGATAAAAATAAGAAAATTAAGATCAATTTACTTTAAATTATTTCAGCTTTAATATTGCTCAATAAATAGTTGTTTTTAATGGAAGCAGTTGTTTAACGTTACAATAAATAGTAGATACTACTAAAAATGTTAAAGAAATTGAGTTTTACTAGAGTGCTTAGTCTGTATTGACTATCAGTTTTTTCTCAATGCAAACGCACATAGGTGTAGCGACGCCTACGCTTGAGGCTTACCAATAAACGATAATCAATAAAAAAAAGGTGTATAAAACGCGTGGCTCTTTTGTTTGGATGCATAAAACCCGTTAGATGCGAACAAAAAATACGTAGTCGCGTTCTGCCTGGAAGAATCAATATGGCTATACTATACAACATGCAATGCGTACATTCTTTTTGAAATTCTATCGATGGTCACTTGTACACGAACACTCAAACTAACTAATTATATTACGTTATTAAAATTTAGTGAATTTAAGAGCAAGACTAGGAGCAAGGCAACTAAACGTTGTTTTTATGATCGACCTCTAAAAATCATATTTCGAGCTTATTCCTTCTTTAATAAATTATTTGATACACTTATTGAAACCATTCTGAGGATATCTCATGAATTTAGAATAGATTCTTTAAAGGTTGAATCAGAGAAACAGGGTGAAACGGCATCCACCGTAGCAAGTAGAAATAACCACGTATGGTAAGGCAACGTCGATAATATTGTATTACATTCCAATCAATTTAATTCAAACAATGCTTCGTTTCGCAGAATTGTCCTATCAACTATTTCCGTGCCTTTTACGCGGTAGAAACTATCTACACAAGTCCCACAACTACGCAGTATTTATAAATAACTTTCAATAATTTTGACAATTTTTTTAATGAAAAACGCTGCCCACTTATCTTTGAACAGTTGTTCTCTGTTTGCGCGCTCAAGTTTCTAATCTCGACGGATCTACGGATATTCTTTTTTACCATCTCTCTTTTCCATTGCTTTGTTCTTGCTCCGGTGACATACCATTGGAATAGTTTCGAGCGTTAAACAAACAAAATATGCGCGAGCGTGAATTTCCAATCACCATTTCATTCTGAGAAATTGTCGCATGATTTTTCACTGAAAGTTTCGATAACGTCACACTCACCAGTGTGTCAAGGTTAGAAGGATATGAAAATTCAGAAGGATGGGAGTGATAAGATTTTCCGAGCGAGTATTTTGTGTATGGAAAACGCCATGTTTAAGCTATTGAAGATAATTTTCAATTAACAAACAAAATATCCGTGAGTTTCTAATAAATTTTGTATACTGAAAATTGACATATGATTTTTTTATCGAACTTCTTGATAACATCTAGGTATAATTCGTTTGATAAAATGTAAAGGTATAGCGGGGTTTGAAAATTTAGGAGGATTGAGCTGATAAGATTCTCTAAGCCTTTGTATTTGTCAAATTAAAATTCATTTTTGAAGATAATTTTTATTTAAAGAATTTTTTATAATTTTGTATGCAACTCTTAAAGCCAATTAACTTATTGGCATTTCATACATGCTAATTCAAACTTGAAAATTTGCATTCTCAAATTTAGAATAAAGTACTCAAATGATGTAATTTCCAAGAAATATTCAAGGTTGAAAATTCGTACAGTATAGTAACGGGTCGTAAGTAGTAACAGTCATAATATAACCGGCTATTAAGTATAATAATTAGGCTTATTATTACATTATTAATTATAAATTAGACACGCACACACGCACACTTGAATAAACAACAATAAGGAATAACTTTTACAATTTTCCATACTCTCAATCGTCACTTTTTCACCAATCAACCCTACACGCATCTATAGATCTATCCAAATACACCATGAGACCCGAAACCTCGTTCTCGACAGCCTCGCGCAAAAAGCCATCATCCAAGGCCTCGACAAGACACACACACACACACAGTTTCTCTCTGCCCTCGTTTTTTCCCTTTCCCACTTATTGCCTTGCAGTCTTTGCTCTGCTCCGAGAGCACGAGCACACGCCACCGTGTCGCGCGTTACACCCACACGTACGAAAGTCGTCACGGCGCCGAAACGTATGCACGAATCTCCGTGAGAGTTCAAAGGCGGCGCTCGAGAGCGCGGAGATAACGCCGCGAACTAATATTAATAATTGGGCGAGTCGCGCGCGGTGCCTCTCTAGTCTCTCTTTTTTTTTTCTTCCTCCTCGGTGCCCGCGGTAGTGGTAAACGCTTTCGGTGTGCGACGAGGAATTTCGTGCATTTGTGTCTTGAGTGGAAGTGTGTATAAGTATTTTGGAAGGAAAGAGACGCGGTAGTAACTGGGAGGAATTTTTTATTGGATTTTACGTGTTGGATTGAAGTTTTCGGGTTTGGCTTTATCGAAGTGGTAGAAGAGAGGTCGGATAATAATTAATTATATGCCGGCAGTGATACAGTATTTTTAGATTTGCATGAAGAGTGATTATTATCTTGCAACGGATTTCTGAAAATCGACCGATGGATTCAAACACAGCGTCATCTGACGATACCAAACGGTAAAATTAGGTTATTTTGACACGTGATTTTGTTAGGTAATTTTATCATTTGATTGTGCTCAGTAGAGAATTCATAGCATTAAAAGAATATAAAATATCAATAGCTCAGCAGAGTTTTTTTTTGCTTTCGTTAAATAGAAAAAGTGTAATAACATTTAAATTATATATGGGTGATTCCGCCGCAGCTGGACCATATTAAGCTTAAAAACGGTGTATGAGTGTAAATCAGACTGCATCAATTTACTTAAGGAGGTTCAGGGGCTATAAAACGACCGATTTATTTTCATTTTTCTTTTTATTTTGTTAAAAATTGTTAATGTCAATCATTATATATCTTATTCTAGTGTATATTATGTACATAAAACAAATTTTTAATCAACAATTGTGATGTTGCAAACACGGTTATTGTCAATTGAGAAAAAAATCATTAAAAATGCAGAGACTTTTTTGTTTTCCATTTAAATTTAATGATCGGAGTCTTATTCTGTTCTTTAAATGTTGTATGACAGTTACAGAAAAAAATTTTAAAATAATTCATGAGTGTTACAGAAAAGCTTATTGTTTATAACTAAACACGTTATCTAGTTAAACAATTAGCTATTCTGCAGCATCTATAAAATATTTCGAAATTTTCATTCGGTCGATCTATCAAACAACCTTTAAAGAACAAAATAAGATCTCGATCATTAAAATTGGATTGAAAACAAAAATAACTCTGCATTTTAATGATTCTTTTTCAATTGACAATAATCGTGTTTGCAACATCAGAATTGTTGAGTAAAAAATCGTTTTATGTACATGAGGTATACCAGTATAAGATATGCAATGATTGACAGTAACAAGTTTTAACAAAATAGAAAGAAAAATGAAAATCAATTGGTCGTTTTGTAACACCTGGACCTCCTTAAAGAAAAATGCCCACGGTTGCGTAATGAGTAGAGAAGTACAAGGGAACGTACACTACTAACTCTGTTGTTAAAAGCTTGTTATAATATGAAAATTAAAAAAAAAGACTTGATCCGGGGAAGTGAAGGGAAACTTTAAATAAAGAGAGTGAAATTTGATAAAAGAAGTGAAAAAAACAAGATTTTATCAGACATTTAAAAGTAAAAATTTGTTTACATGCTTAAGATTCTATTATTGTTTTATCTAGAGCCGCATAGGCATCTATGGTGATCCTGCTTTAAGCGAAGTAACTTACAAGGAAAGTGTCCCACCTGTGGGAAAAGATTTTCGATGAGGCTTTGGGAGATGCATTGTAGTGCCCAAAAATAAAGCCCTGGAACTGTAGTTTGTTCCAATGGGCCCTGGTTCTCGAGATACGAGCTATTTTACTCCGAATATGCGTTATTTTAATGAAAAGTGGTACCTCTGCTTCATACTACTACTATGTAAGCTTTGATACTGGAAAAAATGTTAAAAAAGTAAATAAAATTAGATGAAAATAGCATTATTTTAAACTTCGTTACGTACATAAATATAAATCCAGTCCAAAACTATTAACAATTGAAAATGGTCACTGAAAATGCATGAAATATCAACGAATTTATAAAAGATAAATTTCCTAGAATATGCATGCATTTTCAGTCACCCTGTTTAACTGTTAATAACTTTGGACCAGATTGATATTTTTATACGAAAGAAAGCTTAAATTAAAGCTTTATCGCCTACTCTTATTTTTTTTTACCTTTCGAACAATTTTTCCAGCATCAAAACTAATATAGTAATGATATGAAGTAGAGGTATAACAATTCTTCGTTAAAATAACGCATATTTAGAGTAAAATAGCTCGTATCTCAAGAACAAGGACCCACTGAAACAAACTACGGGTACTGAACTTCATTTTTGGGTACCAGAAAGCACCCCCCAAAGCCTCATTGAAAATTTCCCACAGGTGGGACACTCTCCTTCTTAGTATGATTTTTTTAAACGTTATTTTATGTTTATGTTTTTTTGGTTGTAGAAACTTGTAGTGCAAATAGTTTTTCAAAGAAATGATTAAATGCCTTTCACTTTGATAATATTTTTCATAGCATGATATGAATATATAAATATATCTTTGAAACTGCTCTCATAACTTACAGCCTTAACTTGCAAACTTTTCCGCATACAAGTTTTATTTTACTTATTATTAAGCTACGAAAAAGCATGCTTTACTTGCAATTAAACATTTAGTAATAGTTTCTAGATAGTGGCTTGCAGTGTTATGAAACTGACCTGGACTGCAGTACCCTGACATTCGAAGTGAAAAGACTATTTGTACTATTCAATTCCTAGAGCTTTTTCGTACAGTAGTCTCGCGTTATAATGCCGGCATATATCATAAGAAGAAATCAATGTAATTTTCAATGAAACATTTATCTTCAAGTACAAATTTCTATCTCTAAAATATATAAATATTTCAATAGAAAATCATTTTTTTCTTTTTACTAATATTCAATATTTCAAGTGCCTCTTGATATCATCGAAATTGTAAATTACTGGATAGAAATGCATGCATCTTGCTTTAATGACGACTTGTGGATTTTAAGTTTAAAACAACTAGAAATGTATATTATTAAATCTATAGTTTACAATGATTGGTTTTAAAAATAGTACGCATATTTGTTTCTTACTTCTTTACAATTGTAGTTGGTTATGCCACACATACCTTACGAACACAAAACATCTTCAAAATACATTAAAAATGTCTAAAGTCATACTTTCAACCATTTAAAACTAAAACTGGCAAAACGTTGTAAAAACGCTGAACCAACGCAGGAATTTCCATAATCTCTCTTGACAAATTACAATGAGAACGTTTCTAAAAAGTCTCTCAAACGTCAACAAAAAATACTAAACAAAATATTCCCGTGCCACCCCCAGGTATCAGTCCCTAACTCTTACGTTCCCCTAAACAGACCATCGCTATCCCCTACAAGAAATACACCACTACCAACCGTCCACATTCTTGTTAACCAAGTGCGCCACTCGCGTGCGGAATCACCCACATACACACAACCAACCAAAATTCCAAAAACCACACCGCGCGCAAGTTACAAAGTCGATCGTGAACGTCTACACCGCAGCTGCGCGCGCGTATTGTAATTGCGTTAGCGGCGCACGTGCGCCTCGGAGTTCAGCAAATACCGAGACTCGAGGGACTCGCGGCGCGTTAAATCGTCCCGCGAGTCTTTCTATTCGTTAAGTGGCAGCGCGAGCGAGAAGCTGGAGGCTTCGTTGCTGGAGAGATCGTGGACGTAAGTTTGAGCGCGGGGTACGCGTACTTTTCATTTTGACGGTGATGCGCATGTGGACCGTTGGGCTGATTGTTTGGACATTTGAGTGGATGCAGCGAAGAGTGAAAGTATTTGTACTTGTATGTGTATTAAGTAGATACTTGATTTTTTAAATTGCGATTTTTATCTTTGGAATACGTTGTTTTGTTAAGTAAGAATTGACATACTAATGTGAAGTTTCATATTCGTTTGGTAATTTTTACTATAAATATGGTAATTTTTATATACGTTAAATTTCCGCGAGTGAGTATTCACAAGTTCGGAGTGATTTCTGACTCTCAAGAAGAAAACATACGACCAACTCTATGTTGAAGTAAAATTCACGTTATTCTTATCCGACTTCAAAGTGACTCGAAAGGGAATACGATTTTGTTAATTTCAAAAATATTCTCTTTTCCAAGGGAGAAGAAATCACTCTCACGGAAAGGAAAATCTGTCGAATTTATTTTTTTCACTCAGAAAGAGTATGCTATTACTCTCTCAGACTAAAAGTCACTCGGACCAGAGTAATTTTGCTATTTTGTCAAGAAAAAATACAACCAGCCTCCTTGGAGTGAAAATGCACCCACCGAAAAGGTGTAACTTATAATGTAATTAAATATGTATTATATTTAAAAAAGACTACTCTTTTTGAGTGAAACGTAGACATTGAAACAAATACTCTTTGTGGTGTGAAACTTTCGCTTATCAAATTTTAGAGTATAGAAAATTGAATATGTCTCTAGTGAAGAAACAGAAATAGTAATGTTTACTATACAATTTCTTTCTTATTATTTGAATGCTAGTCTCAAAAGGGACAAAATTTAGAGTAAAAGTCGAATTTCATCATAAACATTTTCATTTTCATTAATTACGTACAGTGAATTATGTAGGAAATTGAATCTGCTATGCATTTTGTAAAGTGTTAAAAAATAATCTATTAAAAGTGGTTTTTCCTTGATTATAATGTCACGCGCTAACAAAGTAGACTAATTAGAGCGTGACACAATGTCCAAGAAGAAAACGTGTTAATCGCCACTATAAATTTTAAAAGAACGTTTAATGTCGATAATTGGTGTTAAATGAAAACTTTACGTTTCACTCGAGTGGATAAATTATCGTTTGAGAAAAAAGCAGTTCGACCTGAAAAAAGAATAATGCGTCTAAAATACTCGTAGCTCGACAAACCAGTAATAACGAATAATTTATTTCTAATCAAGACTACATATTTCTTTTTGTTGATTTAGTATCTACTGCAAATGCATGTAATTTTATATACTGGACACTATATACAGATTTAGAAATAAAATGTTGCAATGACATTAAACTGTTTGTATAAACTCAAACTTCTGTTAAAATTATAAGACAAATTATGATCTATATTGACGCAAGCTATAATTTGTGGCATTTAAACGAGTCTTGACGGCTTGGCAACCAGTGTTTTTCCATCGGGGTAATGCACTTAAATTATTATTGAAAGTGTGTGTAAATACATGTAATGAATGTGTTTATGCTCTTATGTAAATTGAAAACAATTTGCTAGCATTTAAATTTCTATTTAACTCAGAACAATGAATGTTTTTAAAAACATCCTTATTTTCTTTATTTAGAAATATGTAATTAAATTCAAGTAACGGTGTAATGGTTTCATAGAAAAATAAAGTATAATGCAATTTGATAAAATTTATAAAAATAATACCCATTTTAATCAATATTAATAAGTTTTAAGATTTTCATTCATAAATAAAAATCTAAAAATTGTAGATTAGAATTACAAATAATTTTGAAAAACATCTATCTTTTCATTATTTAAAATCTTGAAATTCAATGAAAATTATAATAGTTTCATAAAAAAAGTACGATTTAATAATATTGAGAAAAATGTATAAAGCAATATGAATGAACTTCTTTTCTTTCATAAAAGTGTTAATTTGAGAATTCTAAATTAAAATTTGTATGACATTTAAAAAAACTGCTGCCAATTCAGTTGCACTTAGCTTCCTCAAACTAAATTAATTGTTCCTATGTAAAATTCTTTGTTCTAATAAATTAATTTTAAATTGCTATATATCTTTCTAAATAATATATCAAAATGGGTGTCCTTTTTTATCATTGATGGTTTGACAAAAGATAATTTTTTACTAAAATTAGAGAACGATAGGTAATAATCTTTATAACAGCAAATTTTTCTCTGTACGTTATTTATTAAAATCATTTAATTATTTAAATTAACGGTAATCAGATGTTAGTACGTAGATTCACTGAATTTCTAATCATCTAAAATTTTATGAACGATTCGCCATCATAGATTTTCGAGTTATAACCGTTTAAACTAAATATGACTTTTTCCGTGTATAACAAAAGAAGGAAAAACAGCTTATCTAAAATTTCCGGTTGTAAAAGATAGGAATTAACACGTTTTTTTTATATTCTGTTTAATGCATTTACACTATTTCTAACATACCATTCATAGAGGAAGCAATATTATTCTTGCCTTTATTTAGAAAAATTGAAATTCAAGTAACTATATAATGATGGTTTCATAGAAAAATCACGTACGTAATAAATAAATAATTTGAAAAATTTCAAAAAATCCATCACTTTAATAATGTAAGTGAGCTTTTATATTTCGTTCGTGAAAAGTAATAATCTCAAAATTCAGTATTAGAATTATATCTATGATTGTTCAGAACTATCTTTTTTTTTGTTATCTTTCATACAATAAATAAAAAAGCACAAATTTTGAAAAAATTCATAATAATGCATAAATGTAAGAATGAGAATAAATTTTGAAATTTTAATCGCAAAGGTATAATCTCTAAATTCTAGATTTTTTTAAAGTATTATACCATATCTACATATACACATATATATATATATATATATATATATATATATATATATATATATATATATATATATATATATATATATATATATATATATTTACGCGTTAAATTGTATATATGTATATGTTTATATGTAGATGTGGTATAATACTTAAAGAAAAATTCGATTAAAATTTCAAAGCTCATTCTCATTCTTAAATTTATGCATTATTATGAATTTTATCAAAGTTTGGGCTTTTTTTATTTATATATATACATCTATATAAATTTTGAAACTAAGACACTGCATTCTAGCTTTAAATTCCAAAGTTTAAAAAGTACCTTTCAAACCTATGTTCCTACACAGGCCAACGCTTACAACATTACCTCCCTCGAAACTAAGTTCCCACAATCAAATCTCAAATCAACAGTCAAAGGGCAAAAACTCCAAAAGTCAAAAATTCCCATTGCTGAAACTTACTATGAAAATCCCGTAAGTCCGTTCCATCTTCTTCCAGTCTCACATGAAGCAAAGAACTCACTATCTATACCGCTCACTGATATACATCTATCCGTATATACCCCAAACGCATGCAACGACACCCAGTAACTGGAAACCGAGCGCGCCTGACACTACCGCAGATCAAAATCAGTCTCGCCTCGTCCTCGCCACCGGCTTTATATCACCAACGTCGACCACCGACAATCAACCCCCGCACACCAACACCTGTGATAATCCACGCACGCGCGCTCGCTCGCACCACCCGAAAATCCTCCGAGCAAATAAGCATAAGCAACGCGATAAAGCGAAAAAGCACGGGCGCGAGAGAGAGAGAGAAAGGAAATACGAGAGAGAAAGCTTATTAGATTTTCGCGCGCGCTATCTGCGAGTTTAATTGGATTCCCTAATCGAGCTTAATTGAAAACAATCCCGGACGCAGCGAGCCACTGTTTATATATACGTTTGCGTAGACGTATGTATATATATGTATGCGTGTATATATAGGTATATGTATACACTGTGCGAGAGTTCGCGTGTACTCGCGCGTGAGGATTTTGCGATCGCCAGTTCGATCGTTAAATGAGCATTTACAGTTAGTCGGTGTTTCTATTTTTTCTCGGGCGCGGGGCTTCTTTTGCGCGCTCGCTGCGAGACTTATGCGAGACTGACTTGGAATGATGTACATACCCGATTCTATCTCAAATCGTACAGGCCGACTGGACCTATGTTACCAGATAGGAAGTGAAATATGTTGTAGTACTCGGTAAATAAGGAGGCATGTATTATTTGTTTTCGCCGCTGCACCATAATTGCAGTTTTTATATGCATTGGAACATGCAACCTCAAAAATTGATGATTTGAATTTGTTTTTATTATATGGCTACCGTTTCGTCGTGTTTTTTTAGGTAACGAAATCATTCTTTGCTTATTGTATGAGTCTATTGATGCTGTTTTAGAATAGACGACAGAAATGATTATAGAATAAAAAATGAAAAAAATACAGCGTTTTTTGTAAAGAAAATTAAAATGCATTTATCTCAAATAGGCCAGAATATTTATTTCTGAAATTTTTTTGGTAGGTAGATGCGTGAAATACCCATTAAACCATACATGAGTAATTATGGTGTTTTTTTATTGTTTTTTTTTATATTGTTTTTTTTATTTATTTGATTTTTTTGCTCTTTTGTTTTTGAGTGTTGTACATGGGTTTTGTTTCCTTTTTCTTTTCTTTTTGCCTTTCTATTATTTTTGTCCACGAGTGTATTGTTGTTCGAGTTGTATAGCAGTATTTTTACCTAGTTCTACTTTCCACATATGAGATTTTTGTATTCCTACATGCTTGAAAAACTTCAATATATTTATCCGGTAACAGAATCAATTAAATGGCATTAGTATATGTTTGAACTTTTTTTACAAAAGTATCCGCAACTGGGATACATTCAACATGAGGCTGTTGAAGATTATGAGTCGTAACATAATATTTCACAAGACCACCAATACCGTCAATAGTACCTTTACCATGACCTGAAGTTTCAACTAAAAATAACCACTTTTTATCACAAAGACTTTGTTTCATTTCATACAATTGAAATCTATTTTTAAAATGACCTGCAGCTACATACATCTGATGCAATCAAAATGTTGTTTATTGAACCATCTGGGGGAGAATCTTTTCATAGATTCGATAACTCTCTCCATCGCTAACAAAGCATGCGTCGAATCATGTTTTGTGTCATCGTTTATGACAGCAAAACTTTTGATTGTATCTCCCATATAACAAACAACTGTGTAAATGGAGATCTGCTTATTGATCCAATAATTACTTTGTACTGTTTTATTAAAACTCACTGACCCATTTTCCGCGAAATCCATATGCATCAAAAGATGATTTGAATCTGCTTTTATGTTATTTTTTTATAAAAATTTCAGTAATAAAAATTATGGTCCTTTTGAGATAAATGCATTTTAATTTTTTTAGAAAAAACGCTGTATTGTTTATGTTTAATATTCTGTAACCATTTATTTCATCTATTCTGAAAGAGCATCGACAGACGCATAAAATAAGCAAAGAATGATTTCGTTACCTCAATAAATGACGAAATGGTACCATATAAAAGAACAAATTCAAATCATCAATTTTTGAGGCTGCATTTTCAAATAAAATATCAAAAACTGCAATTACTGTCTACTTATTTACCAAGTACTACAATATAAACATTTCATTACCAATTGATTTGGTGATATAGGTCCAGTCGGTCTGTTCGATTTGAGATAAAATTGGTCACATGTTGGGGTGAATGTATACTTAGGAGATGTGATGCAATCGTGCTAAGATTCGCGTTTTTTGGAGCGCGCTTTTAGTCTGATGCAATGGATCGAGTTGATAGCGGTTTTATTTTCTTTGCGAATGATGACATTTTTCATTCATTGCACTCAGTGGCCCGATCTTTGTACTATTACCAAGCGGTTTGTAATGCAATTTTTTTTAAATGAGAATAGGAAGTATTGGTTATTGGGGTATAATGAATCACTAAGAGTATAAGCAATGCTTGTATTGATAAATAAATTAAATATTGTTAATAATTGGCTATTTATCAATAGGATCTTAAGATCATGCAAATTAAATTTAACTGCAATTACATATAAACATTTATAAAAGCGTATTTTAATAAAACATTGATAAATAGCAGATAGATAGATAGGGTAAGTGTATGTATTTATCACTGCGGACGCCCCGATTACTGCGGATTTTGCCAAGTCGACAAAAATACTACTGTTATTGAGTATTCCTTTATAAACATATTTATTATCGCTGTAAATTTTGAGAATATGCATGTTTATGCAAGAAAGACCCGATTTTCTTTTATATATTTGTATAATCAAAGAAGTCGACCGCAGTAATACACACTATGCGTATGCGTGTATTACTGGCTGATCCTAACCTGCAAATTGTATACACAGTAATCGGCGCGCAGTAATACACGCCGAGCCACAGTAATACAAAATAGCGATAGTAAATGTTACCAACACTGTTGGTAAAGTGGCCAATTTTTAACTACTTAGAACTTCTTTAATTAAAATCCAGAGTAAATTATTTTGCAAAAAAAGAATGTATTAGGGTTAAAGGTTCAAATAACATGTCTCATTAGTTTTCGAAGCCTCAAAACCCGATATATACCTACTGGGAATCGAAAGTTCCTTAAGATGGCCACATTACCTGCACCCCCCGTACTACTATAATAAGAATACTACAAATACAGTTGAAAATAATATGGTAAATGTTCTACTTTACCACCATTTTACATCATTGAGATTAAATCAAATCAAATTTTAATGATCAATAAAACAGAATCGAAAAAAGAACCTAAAGAAATATATTGATCTAATTTTCAAGGTAAATAATAAGGTAAAATAGCCACCATTGAAAAAATTTAATTTTAAAAAGTGTCATTCGCTGTAATACCGGAGTAAATTACCTCGCGCGACCGATATGAGATATGTACTCTACAAACGACTAAAATTTATGAAGTATATATTTATAACGAAAACAAAACAATTAGTCGAATAAGTTTTAAAACTCAAGGCTACTCTATGACGTATGTACGTATAGTTGTCTGATCCTTTATTTCCGCGTAAAATCTAAAAGGCTTTATGAATTTTTATGAATGAGGTATCGATATAGATTTGGCATTAATCTCGCGAGTGACATTGGACATAATGACGTCACGCAAAATTCAATACGTCAAACTTCAGTCGTCAGATTAGCAAAACGCCGTATAAATGAACCGGGCGTTTTCTTCCTTTTAGTGCCATGCTGTTGTGCGTAGTCTGCTTTCTTTTTTAATTTCTTGTTTATATAAATAGAATGTTCTTGTATTAATATTTCGAAAAATATTCCGTTAATCAAGAATATTCTATTTGGATTGAATAATTAAACACAACTATTTTCCTCGCAGCAACTTATTTAAAATTATACATAGAGAATTTTATGAGAAAAATTGTAGCGAAAATCATACACTGAGAAAACCCATATCATAAAAGATTACGATATTGATATCATACAAATTTGCTAATACATTTTTTTTGAAAATGTGTATGTTTGTATAAAATGTTGTAATACAAATTTTTAATTTTACGATATTGTTTTATCAGTGTAGTAAACATCGAATATCCTGACTTAACAGAAAAAAATATCCTCGTGTAAAAATTAACGTTATGCACAGTAAAATGTACCCGAAGTTCACAGTGAAAATTGTAATGAATAACGTTATAATTTCTACAGTTCATCAGGGTAATAAATTTTTCTTCTTTAAGTCTTGATCTTCCTCGTTTACTATGATTTTTACTACGATTTTTATAGTAATTTTTATCAGAAAATTCATTTTGTGTAAAGATACTATTTATCTGATTCTGTAAAACATTTAACGCCTGTTTTTCATTGACATAAACAAAAAAAATCGTCCCCATTGTAGAAGAACCTTTAAAATCGACCCATAAAAAAACAAAACATTTCCTGACATTTAATCGTAGTATAACACTGAGAAAAGTTTATAGTACATTTCGGTTACTAAAAGTATATTATTTATACATAGATACTTGTAAATAAGAAAATTTGGGTAACGTAAACTAAAAAATGGACTATTTACTATAGCATTAACTATATATGTAAAGTTAAAATTACTTGAAAATATATTTCATCTTACCATTTTAAAGCTGATATCGATGGCCCTTACGAAGACTAACACGTTTCAGATTTTTATAAATCCCCTAGTTCTTTACAGAGGCTTATTATAAAAGAACTAGCACTTTTTAGATTTTCTGATAATTACTAACACTTTCTTAGATCCTCTGAGAAAATGATCTCGAAATTGATTACAAAAATTGCTAATTTTGGTATGATTCTCCTGACAAGCACTAGTATTTTTCGAGAAATCTGAAATGTGCTAGTACTGTTCGTAAAGGGCGTCAACATTGCACAAACAATTGTTTTTACACAACGTATTTGTTTAGTATAACAACAAAATACCAAACTTTACTAAAAAATCCACCCCAAATAGACGGACAAGGAGAGTGTACGAGTTGCGGATCGCGAATTTTGGTAAGACTTCGAGAGGTGTTTTCTGGTGGCTAAAAATGAACCTCAGCGACCGCCGTTTTACCTAACGAGCCCTTATTATCGAAATACAGCCAATTATGTCCCAAATACCCTTTCATTAGTGACAAAATGGTATCTCTACTTCATATCATAACTCCAGATGTTTTTACTTAGAAAAAATAATCCAAAAGTAGTTAAACGTAGACAGAAAGAGCTTTAATTTCCGCTTCGTTTTGTATGAAAATATTAATCCTTTGCAAAGTTATTAACTGTCAAAAGAGTAACAAGAAATGCATGTAAAAATGAGGATTTTAATTATTTTCAAATTGCTGATTTTTCATACATTTCTTTTTACTCTTTTTGACAATTAACAACTTTGCAAACGATTAATATTCTTATACAAAACGAAGCGGAAATTAAAGCTCTTTCTGTCTACATTTAAATACTTTGGATTATTCATTCTAAGTAAAAACATCCGTAGTTATGACATGAAGTAGAGATACCACTTTTTCACTAATAAACTGGTATTTGGGACACAATTGGCTGTATTTCTATAAGGGCTCGTTAGGCAAAACAGCGGATACTAGAGTTCATTTTCAGCCACCAGAAAACACCTCTCGAAGTCTCATAAAAATTCACAACCAACAACTCGTACACTCTCCTTGTGAGTGCCTACCACATTTATTAACCATCACCAATCGTTTCTTCTTCTCACTGTCCACGATCAAACCGCAGCCTCAAAACCACATCTCGCCCAATCTGCCCGCAATAAATTTGTTTTCTTCCTCGGCTCCCAATAAACCGTCACGTGCGTTCAAAAGCAATCCACATTGATTCGCATCGCCCCTTCTCGATCCCATCCGATCTTCGACACATCGCTGTGTAAACTCATCTCGCGTGCTTCTCGTTTAAAGCCGGTCGCTGTCTCTCTTTCGCGCGCGTCAAGCATCTATTATACATCCCGCAGAATCAGTGTACGGATCGCTCAGCTGTGACGACGACGCGATTCAGCGAGTGTGTATATATGTACGGAAACAAGAGATAATAGAACACGGCGTTTCCGCGTTGGTGACGCTGTGTCTTTTTTGTGGTCGGTATTGGTGTTTCTTTGTCGGGGCTTGTATTGCGCGAAGTTGTAAAGTCGGAGTGTTTAGTGGGCATTAAATTAGTTTAACGTTTGAGATTTGCTTTTTTGTTGCCGGTTATGAGTGGTATTGTGTCGGAGAGTTTTATGGCAGTGGTCAGAGATTGTTTAGTTTGCATAGTTGCTCATAAGTTTGTAGAAGTATTTTGCTAATAATAGTGTGATTATATATTAGTTAAACGTTTTGTTTGAATTGCACAATTTTTTAAAATTTTGTATTAATAATTAATATATTTGATTGCTCATTGTTTAGTTTGATTGTCACTTATGAAATGATGTATTTCAATATATATATAATTATTTTTTTGAGTTGTAAACAAATATTATATTATATACATAGCAAACTACTGAACGAAAGCTGAAAAAGAAATGACATCATATTATTTCAATCAGATACATTATTATCGATTATTGTTTTATCACGAATGCTTTAAATTGATGAATGTCATTGCATCATCCCAATAGATATTATATCAATCTTATCAAATCGAAAATCTTTGTATTGCACCATATGTATATATATTACATACAATATATAATTATTATACGTATCTCGATTGATTTATGTGAAAAAGTGCACGAACAAAAATACATTATTGTAACCTTTTTGAAAAGTGTATCCGGATGTTGATTAAATCATATTCGGTTCAGAAGTTTGAATGTATAATCTTCTATTTGAAAAATGCATGATGGTATAAGAATTAAAAATTTTCTTGATACGAATATTTTACCGCAAAATAAGAACACATTTACCTATTCAATGGCGTAGAATAATAAATTAATCTCTAACTTTCAAAATAAGAATTATAATCGCATGATCGCCACGAGCAATTTTTCGTCCGTTTTAGATTCTGACCTCTTCCGGGCAAAAAATTTTATTTACAAACATGAATACTCGCAAATACTAATAGAGCTTATGAATATTAAACAACAACTGTTCATTTACCGTGAAACTTTGGTTAAAATATTTAGTTTTGTGTTTCAAAACATCGTCAAAATAACTAACACATGAGAAAATCACGTGAGATAGTACGCGAAATCTGGGTGGATTTTTGATTATAAAGAGTATCTAAGCTCAGACGTATTATTATTCAGAATTTTAAACATATTGCTTATTTTAAAGTTTCAAAGATCATTATATAGAAAATTGAGTTATACGAAATATTATAACTCCGTAATTGTGAAAATTCATAATTATGAAAGCTATATTAATAATAATTAATTAGAATGTCCAACAATCAAAATAAAATGTTTGTATTTTTGGTTTATTTTTTGTTGAACTTTGCATAATTTGAAGGCTCTTATTTTTGGATATTTTATAATACGATTTTCGTAATTCTAAAAATTATGATTTTTCTAATTACAATCTATAATCATATTTATTCTGGGCTTAATATTGTGAATGTCATTACGTTTGGGCTTTGGATATTCTCATAATCAGATTCCACCCCAAAATCTTACGTGAGATTACGAAACAAAACTCATGTGTGAAAATTTGCAGAAAAATTTATTTGACAGTTCGTACATGAATGTACTGTTAATGTTAAATTTCACATACGTTAAATTTTTACGTTATTCTTTTTCTGTTTATGTTAAATTTCAGATAGATCAACGAGCTATTAATTGATTTTTCCACAAATTTTTATATTTGATTTTTTAAAGGAGCTATAGTTATTTTTACGATCTTTTGTAACACGAAGCTATACGTTTTAATCCAAAGTTTGAACGTTAATTTTAATTTATTGTTTCAATATTAGTAATTTTGACTACTATTTGCAATTATTAATATTTTTAAATATAAATTTTAGCTATGAAATTATGTATCATAATTTTACATGAATAAGTATTTAGAACTTTTAAAAATAATGAAATAGTCACTAACTCTTATTCTTAATATAAAAATCTATTCAATAATAACATGGAAGATTAAGTATCATCTGTCAAACTTTTGGAGTAAAAATTTTACTTAACAATTTTACTTTACAATAATTGAAATATTGTAGTTTAAAAAATATTATCAATGTATTACTTAGTACACGGAAAAAACATTCTATGAAAACAAGGATAATTTCAATAAAAAATTTATTTCAACAACATGAAGTGCAATCTTACATTGATAATACTTCTTTTAGATCATTACGTTTATATATAACTGCAAATATTATTCTTAAGAGCATGAATAATTATAAACTTATCATAAGTAACATAAACAGTTTATTTAAAAAAAAGTATGAAAAAATAGTCTTGTAAATGTATTTAAGGGGGTTAGTCTGAGTTAAACTTGAAAATTTTTCCTCAAAAAGCAATCATTCTGAAAAAAAAATACTATAAATACTTGATAATATCTGCAATTTTACCGTTGTAAAACCTCCAAATATCCTCCATTGTTAATACTATATTTATTGAGAAAACTTTGCGTCATGCACGATTCTAGGTATCACGATCTACACAAAAAAATTTTCCGACGGTTATTTTACTCCTTTTGATATAATATACTAAAACTTTTGCGGTTTACTTTTTCGTTTTCATTTTTTATAATTATTTAGCGAAGAACAACACAATTTAAAAATAAAATTCTTAGTGATTTTTAACATATGTTAAATAAAATGTTCAACGAACAAGTAAACCGTAAAAGTTTGAGTACATGTTATATGAAGTCAAATTACCGTCGGAAAATTTATTTTTTGTCACACTTGCACAAAAACGTGTTTTCTCATGTCCATATAGCGGGAATAAGTAACGAGAGTTTAGGCTCCTCTGAACATGGGATAACTAAACACTCCAATAGTCTGATTTTACAGTCTAACAAGCGTGTGTTTGCACCGTGCTGAAGAACGGACAAATTTAGTTCCGCCTTATAGGCATAAAATAAAATAAAACACGTTATCAATATACATGTTTGGCAAAAAATACGGTGTGCGCCATGGGGGACAGGCCTTTTTCGCCCTTGTAAGTTTGCAATACTCGTCTTTACCTCGCCTTTGGCTCGTGCTTGCTCGTCTTCGACTCGTAAGTCGTATTTGCTGTGAGCATGTGTTATAGTATATGTTGCCTAAGTTTCAAAAACAGTGCCCCCTTGCAGCTGAGTGGCGCGATCTTGTTTTACTTAATACATAGGCTCTTATAGGAATTCAATAAAAATCTGTTTTTATAGGTTTCTGACAAATCTATGAAAACTGACTTTGTTGTTTTTAAATTATTATTTATATTTATTATTAAAAATCACTGTAAGTATACTCTCAGATTAATCAATGGTAAAAAAATATTATTTTCATGGAATGTCCATAAGAGCCTGTTTTAAGTCAAACGGGTTCGCGCTGCTCGGCCGCAGGGTGGTGCTATTGTTGTGTATAGATACTGTAAACGTTAACAGCGAATTGCAAACCTCACACGCCGGCGTAAAAAGCCTACTTCTCCCCCATGGTACACAATAGTACATTTCGACACGGGTGCGGACGGTGATTATTTAGCTCATGTGACGTTTTTCACACGAGCGAAGCGAGTGAGAAAAGTCACATGAGGTAAAAATCTTCTTACGCACCAGTTTCGAATCGTATTATATACGACGAGAGCCGAATAATCATATTGAAGTTATGATTTTGAGGTTAGAGTGGTATAATATACTATTGTTGGTCGCGTCACCTAGAAACCTGCAGGCCGCAAATTTTCCAATAAATATAGTATATTGACAATGGTAATATTTTGTCACGTGGGTGACGTAAGAGTGATATTTTGAGGTTTCACAACGGTAAATTTACAGATATCATCAAGTATATTTACAATAATTTTTTTTCAGAATGGTTGTTGTTGCTTTTAGAGGAAAAACTTTGATCGATTCATAAAATAATTTATTTTTTTGGTTTAAACTCATTAAAATTTAATTTTATCTATTTCTTCAAGTTTTCGATTCTTTGGTCTCAACTTTTTCTTTTGCCTATTGTATACAAAGACACACTTTTTAAGAAGTTGTCGGTAAAACTTAAACGACATATAAGGGTCTTTGCACGCTAAAAGAATAACG
This sequence comes from Gastracanthus pulcherrimus, assembly GCA_949152435.1. Taxonomy (NCBI): domain Eukaryota; kingdom Metazoa; phylum Arthropoda; class Insecta; order Hymenoptera; family Pteromalidae; genus Gastracanthus; species Gastracanthus pulcherrimus. Next base: position 8,377,562 of record OX424575.1, read on the forward strand.
ACATAAGACATAAGAATAACATTGATTGGTATATCTAAATATACAAGAAATAAGTTCTTATTCCTCTTATTTCTCGTATATGTAGGTATACCAATCAATGTTATGTATATTCATTCTTTTAGCAAAGGCCCTAACAAGCTATTACCTTTTACAAATCGTTTCTTTAAATAAAAAGTCAACATAGACTTCTCACCATTGACACAAAATGTCGATCAAAGCATAAATCCCCCCTCCTTCCTACAACTAACCACTCGGTCGGTAACAATTCACGCGGGAAATTTGAATCTCACAACCACGCCCCATACCCCAACCATAAAGAATTTTCTCAAAACACTATAAAAATTCTCTCTCTCTCCTCTGCCAACTCAGGAAAATCTCGCCGGACATCCTGCCGTCCTGCTCGCAGGGCGTCTTCCGGCAGCGCTCCTTCCGCTCGTCGACCTCGGCGAGCTACTCCGCCACGAGCACGAGTCTCGCCTCCAGCGCGACGACGACGACGACGAGTGGCGGCGGCGCGCGCATGCAGCTGCTCGCCTCGTCCAAGAATACGATAAAGACATCCCTGGCCGCGCTGCTCGCCGACAATAGCCTACCCGTGGCCAAGAGCACGCGCAGGCCCAACTCCGATCGACAGACGGTGAGTTGTGTTTGCTGGTTGGTTTTAGAGGGGGTTGAGGATTTTTTTTTTATTTGATTGCTTAGTCGATGAATTAGGAACTTCAAAAACATAGAAATTTATGAAAATTTCGGATGCGAAAGTTTTCTTGCTCTTTGAGAAAGCAATAGAAATATATTCTTAAAGTGCGCGTGATTTCTTTTCGATTTATGTATTTTAGAAATATTCTTAAGATATGTTTAAGAAACAACTAGAATTTAAAGAATTTTCAAAAAGTAGCTATTTTATTAAATAAAAATAATTTTTTTTGGCAGTTTGAAGATATATAAAATATAAACATACATTTTTTAAGTGCGCATGATTTTTTTGAATTTATGTATTTCATAACTACACTCAAGCTATTTTTTTGATAAAAAAACATGAATTTGAAGAACCTGAAATAATAGATTCATTTTTGCATTAATTTATTTATTGCGAGTTTCCATTATGGATTCTAAAAACTGATTAATCAGGACCTCTCTTAGAGAAAGCATTCTGCTAAGGCAGTTAGCAACGGTTCTTTTTTTGTTTGGTTTAGAGCTGGAAGGCTCAAGTTTTTGGTTTTGTTTCATTAAAATTCAATCTGTGGCTTCCCGGCGTAACCGAATAAGTACATTTTTTATGTTGGAAGCCACAGAAACATGCTCGCGTTAATTATAAGTCAATATTTTTTTTGTTAAGAATAACTAAATATCAAAATGTTCCATACAAAATGTGTTTACATTTTTAAAGTGTAAAATTTTGTTGTCACTAGTATTGTTTGTAACTTTGTAATATATTTTTTATAAAATTATAATTACAAATATTCAATTTAGGTACCTATAGAATAAAAAGCCCATTTTTAAATTTTTAAAAACGATTGCACTTTCATAAATAATTATGTAATAAATAACCATGTAGATTATTAAAAACTTAATAAAACAAGGTTGATTGAATAAGATAATTTACGTTGAGAGTACTATTACAACATTGTCAGTTTTAGCTGCTTAAATTGAGCAGTTTTCCAAACTGAAAATAAAGTACCTCAAAGTGGTTGTGCCGGTTACAGATCATTTAAGAGCCACTTGGCGCATGGCGCTCTGGTTATCTTATAAGTAAACATATATAAATGTGACCCTCATCTCGATGACTTTCATTTAAAAAAGCTTTATACAGTTCTTTAATTTTTTTACTTCATGATTTTTATAATTTTTTATTATTGTCTGACGTTTTAACATAATATTATAACTAATTTATTATTAAATTTATTGCCTAAAAAATCTATATGAAATAAACTCTTCTTTTTTTAAAAAGGTTCAGAGAAAATACATGTATTTCATGTCTCATATGGGTATTCAAATCTGTGGGTTCCCGGAATAACCACTTAAGTCCATTTTTTTGAAAATTGAGTTTTTAGTGATTTTGGTATCTACGTATAGTGTACTTTCAGATAAAAAGTAAAAAGTTGCAAAAGTTCATCTAAAACTTTCTCTTTTTCATAAGTTATGCTTTTCTTTTGCATAGGCTTAAATGGTAATTTTAAAATTAAAACCTCAATATCTCGAAAACACGAAAAATGGACTTAAGTGGTTATTCCGGAAAGCCACATAAATGATTGCACATAATATGGAAGTTTTTAAGGAGATTTAAATCTACAGTCACACTTTAGATATATATAAATATATATATATATATATATATATATATATATATATATATATATATATATATATATATATATATATATATATATATATATATATATAAATTTCGAGTAGTTTGTTGTTTGTTCAAATTAAACAAATCTTTTCATATGAATAAATTGATAATAACGTGTTTAAAATATTATTAAAAACTGGGCCCTGATCAATGACTATACTATTACGGCATAGGTATACATACTTACATAATCGAGAATATTTTAGCATTTTTCAAAAGATACTTTTTCCTAACGATATTTTCAGGCAATAACTTAGGTAATAATTGAAATATAAAGATAATTTGAATAGGTGATAATGGAAATCAGATTATACGTAACCGGTAATATACCATATCAAGTAAGAAATATCTCTGGGAATCACCTTTTTTCCAATTTGACCCACCTCAGAATCGTCTGATTCTTTTTTCCAGGAACAATCCAGTATGGGAGGGCAGGGCAAAATAGTAGTTTCTCGCGTTAATCTGAAAATTTTTAGTTTCAAATATATAGATATCGTTTTATGCGAAATCTCAGCGCTGAAATTGTCGTTTTTGTTTCAAATATGCGTTCTGGAAACGTTGAGCTTGTACAATTTGATTTATAAAATTATGATTGAAATAAAAAAAAAATAGATAAGCCACTGGGATGGTACAACCAAATAACTTTCAATTTTAACGTTTTTGCAACATATATTTTATAACAACAGCGAAGACTTCTGCGATTGAGAAACGTTTCTGAAATAAGTATTTGGTAACTTCATTATTATCAACGTTTTTAATTTCAAATGACTCGTTGCTGAAACGTATCTGAAACATTATGTGCTATCGAGGTGTCTTTTTGGATCCCAAACTAAATTTTTAGTTTTATATTATTAGGGGATGCGTTAAATACATTAAAATACCTCGTTTTTCTCAAAAACTACGCATCAGAATCAAATTTTCTTTTCGGGATCGCTTTATTTACAAAAAAGACACATAGCGAATCACTCGCATTATCATTGGAATTGAAAATTAGTTGATTTTTCACAACTACGCTAATTTTCAATTCCGATAATACCCGAGTGTTCCGCTATTAACGGACCTAATCCCTAATCATTTTCTTACGTAAAACGGTACTTTAAACTTCTCGTTGCAAGAACAGTTTTTGAAAACTGCAGAAATAATTATCTATCTACTATTAGAAAAGGTTTCTTCAAATTCTTAAAAGCTCAGGATGATACTACACCCACCCTGTACCGACAATCACGAGGACAAAATTTTTTAATTTCATTTTCAATTTTGAGTAAATATCTCCCTTAAATGTTGTTGTCCCAATCAAGAGCAACAACTTCCCACAGAGAGATATTTCGTCAAAAGTGAAAATTACACAAGAAAAGGGATTCTCCACTTTTGGCGGTATTAGGAGGGTTTTGCATCACCGAGGAATCCCTACTGAAAAAATCAGGTGAAAAATCATGTGATTTATCTCCTGATGTTTTGCATGAAATATCACCTGATCGCGTTACCTGATATATCGATTATTTACATCCCATAATGAAATCACCTGTTCTGATCACCTGATTATCGCCTAATTAAATAATTAGCTGATTTGTTACCCGATTTATCAGCTAAAAATGTTGTTACAGAAACTTTTTTTCAAAAGACGTTACATTGTCAAAGTCCGTAGGTCTATAACTGTCCATATGGGTGTAACTATCATTAGAATGATACTTCCAAAATAGAACTTTCCAGATACATACATAAACTTGACGCTTTTAACATTCGTTTAACATTTCTTTTTGCAATAATGCTTCTGAATGATATAAATCAGATGATCATATCAGGTGGTTCCCCCAGCCGACAAATCCTATCAAAGCATCAGCTAAAAAATCGCCCGATCTTTCACCCGACATATCCCCAGCTTCTTCTCGCTACGTATTCCCTTTTACGAAAGAACGCAAGAGCTGACGATCAGAGCTGGGACACCACGATACCAAACACAGCTCCTAAAAAGGCAACCATCTATTCCAAATCCACCTAAAAATCTTCTCTCTCTCTCTCTCTCTCTCTCTCTCTCTCTCTCTCTCTCTCTCTCTCTCTTTCTCTCTTTCTTCCCATCTACACCGCGTATGGAAAAAAACTCTGAAGTTGAGTGTTATTTCCCTAGTGTGAGAAATCTATTAAATCCTATTCGCCAATACAAAAATTGCATATACATCCTATTCACAAATACGATCTTTTCATATTTGGAAAAAGGAATTAATAGGATTTAATAGATTTCTCACACTAGGCTTCGAACCTCAACTGAATTTTTATATTGTACAAGTCTAACAACCCACCAAATTTTATTTGAGTCCCTAGTGTGAGAAATCTATTAAATCCTATTCACCAATACAAAAATTGCATATACATCCTATTCGCAAATACGATCTTTTAAGGTGATGCTAAAGTCACCCGTCACCGACTATTATGAGGATCCACTATTTTCATTTAATTTTAAATTTTTAGTAAATATATCTCTGAAACGTTGTTGCCTCGATCAAAAACACCAACCTTTCAGAGAGATATTTTCTCATAATTGAAAATTAAATGAAAAAAGTATTTCCCCATATTTGTCAGCAACAGGGGGGTTTAGCATCACCTTAATATGATTTAATAGATTTGTCATACTAGGACACGATAGTTTCTTCCGTACGGTTACCGTCACGGACCCACTTCCTGATCAGCTAAGAGCAATTCCTGATCAACTCTGATTTCCATAAAAGCCAATTACAATTAAATTTTTTAGACTTCGAACAAGAAAATCTAAATAGTAGATAATTATATCTGCAATCTTCAAAAAAGTTTTTGCAGCAACAAGTTTAACCCTTTGTGGCTTAGTGGTTATTATAATAGCCACCTCTTTCGTCTAAGATTTTTATGTATACAAATTTTATTTATAGGTGTATATAAATGATTTTACATTCTTCTATTAGCTAAGAGGTTTCTCTATAATCCTAATTAACAAAAATTGATATTTTATTTATTGTTAAATAGTTATAAATAAACAAGTAACGAAAGAAGCTGCTTTTTAAGAAAAAAATATGGGCCACAAAGGGTTAAGGTGATGCTAAAGCCACCTGTCACCGACAAAAACGAGGATCCACTTTTCTCATTTCATTTTCAATTTTGAGTAAATATCTCTACGGAAAGTTGTCGTTCCAACCAAAAAGAACAACTTTTCATAGAGATATTTTCTTTAAATTGAAAAATGAATAAAAAAAGTGGTTCCCCGTATTCACCAGTAACACGGGGTTTAACATCACCTATACCAGCAATATTTCATGTAAGAAAATGCTCAGGAACTGGGCCCACAATGGTACCTTCCAAACCCCTCAACCATGACGATCGCCAACAGCAGCAGCAGCAGCCCGCTCCATCGGCGCCAGCGGCCTGCACGCGCGGCGGCGCCACCACCAGCACCTCCTCCTCCTCCTCCTCCCCGGCGGCGCGCAGCCTCAGCTCGTCGAGCGCCGCCGCCGCCGCAGCAGTCGGCTGCAGTAGTAGCACGTCCCGGCGCTCGCGCTACTTCGGCTACACGGCACTGGCCAGCAAAATGGCGTCGGCAGCAGCAGCAGCAGCAGCAAGCAGCGGCCAGGTCCAGGCGGCGATGAGCGCCGGTGCGGGGAACAGCGCCGGCCTCAACTCGCAGCAGCAGCAGGTCGGCCAGGTGCAGGGCTGGCCGAACGCCAAGGACGATTACGAGCTGCGCGAGGTCATCGGTGAGTGCCGGCGCCGGAGAGTCAAAAATAGTATACATGACCACGGGGATGAGATGTGTGTATCATGCGTGCGCCGGTCGTAATTTTCAAGGGGGGGGGGGTAGTGTTGTCTTTGTCTTGTGTGGCGTGTGTACCGTGTACCGTGCGTCAGCTGTGTGCGTGTGTGGGTAGATCAGGTTGGATGTACTGGCGGTTCGCCACTGGATTCTGTGGGTATACGGTGCGTTCGTGTCCAAACTGCGTGTAGTGTATTACCTTGTGGAATGGAGTGTATCGAGAAAATAGCCGGTAGCCATGGGACTGGCGCGTTTTTTTGGAGCTGGGATTAGCTCGCGGTCAGCTTGAGGTGCTCTTATGCGTCTTGGAGCAAGATTTTAGATATAGGTATCCGCGGTTTGGACAAGAACGCACGGTAGGTGCACAACGCGAGGAACGCGATTTTGGATGATTCTTTTTTTTTGGAAGAATGTAGGGGTTTTGAGAGTGGAGATGGGAAGATTTTGATTTTTTTTATGTAGAAGCGGGGGGTGTGGAGAGGTAGAGGAGCCGGAGAGCGGTGTGCGACTCCTTTTTCTTGCTTTAGGTACGTTGATTGTCGTTGCAGTTTTCGTTTGTTAACACACTTTGCGGTGTGGGAGAGGACGGAGATAAGAGTTTCGTATGCTGCAGGAGATAGGGAGAGTCGAGGTCTCCTTCGTTCTTTCGATTCATTGAAAAATACGGAGCATAGTGTGCTTCTTTATTTTGGAATGAGATGCTGGGAGATGTGTTCTTTTTTGGGTTGTTTGTTTTTCACGAGGAGGCGAGTTTTTGTGCTTTTTTAAGAGCCGTTCGTTTCTTTTTGCTCTCGATTTTGTTTAACAAATGTAGGCCGTAATTTTCTTTTAAAATACACAATGCCGAGTTATTTTTGTTGTTTATTTTTGTTTTATTTTAGATGCGGAGACGCTTTTTTAACTTTTTTTCTGTTTATTAAGCAAGCTGTTCGTTACTTTTTTACTCAGCTCATTGAAAAATATGGGTCAAACCTGTTGTTTCTTTTTATAGTTACATATGCCGAGCGTATTAGTTTTTTAGGGTAAGAGAGTCAATATTACTGTTCTCTGCATAGATTACTGTGCCGCTCAATATTTTTATTTAAAAAGTTGTAGAATCATATGAAAAAGCTTTTTATCTATTTATTTATTTAATGATACACACACTTTGTAGTGCTTATACACTTGCACAATTAAAGGAAGATAGCACATGTCATCAAACATCGGTGATAAATGACAACTTTATATAAGTAATTACTAGAAGTTTTACATTTTATGTATTACATACTGTCCTTGAACAGGATAAAAAAGTATGGAAGAATATAAACAAATTATAAAAGAAATATTGTTGCAGTTAGCAGCATTTTATTAAATAATTTTTTGCACTAGATTTAAATTAATACATTCAAAGTTAATGTGTTACTACAAAATTATCATTGAAACAATATTACCTTGCATGTACCAATAGGCAATTTACATTAAAAACTATTATTTTATTAAATTACTATATGATTTTATAATTTTTTAAATAAAGTCACCAAGGTACCCAGTAATCAATGCAGTTATAGTAATAAACTATTACCCAATTTTTGTTTTTTAAACAAGTCATTCATGCCTAATATGTGCTCATTCATTGATTAGAAAAACTTTGGCAATCAAAACTACAACCTGTTACGTATGTCAGTTATAAAAGTCATCTCATTGAAATTTGTGGTATCATTTCAGTTGACGTTGACAGTTTGGCATAAAACATGTGTATTTTGTGTCTTATGCTCCAATGTGTTGAAAGATTTTCAGCAGTTACTCAAATTTATAGATCTTTAACTCTCATGCATGCTTTTGTGCTTGTATAAATAATTTATAAGGAAAAGATTTAAATAGCTCTCATTATTTATTCTGGTAAATTATCATCTCTGTACCCGTATGGAAAAAACTCTCAAGTTGAGTGTTATTTCGTACTCTCAACTGAATTTCTATATTGCGCAAGTCCCCAAATTTAATAACCCACGAAATTTTAGCTGAGGGTACGAAATAACACTCAACTTCAGAGTTTTTTTCAGACGAATAGGATTTATTTTATTTTATATTTGAAAAGAATATTTCCAATACATATTTAAAGTCATTATTTCATTAGTGTAGATTATTTGAAATTATTTTATATTTATTTTCAATTTATATTACACTTCAGTAAAACAAAAAATAATAAAATAATTTCTTTAAACTTGTTTGTTATTAGTTAGTTTGAGAATTCATAAATTACAACGGATGTTAGAGGTTATTTTAATGAACTCCCAAAAGTAAGTGTAAAAACAGCTTAAACAAAACTGGCTTTAGATTATTCATTAATTAATAATGTCAGTATCATCTTAAAAATACACATTTGCATAGTATGATTCATTAAATTATCGAACTCTTTGAATTCCAATTCCATAAATACTTTCATGACTCTGCAGAAATATAAATAAAAATCAGTGTCTAAAGAAAAACTAACATAGATGCATTCTTTATCTCTCTTGCACCTTCATGAGCTGCTGCTAGCTCCATTCTCCTCTTGCTCTCATTTTCAATATGCTTATTGCTTAGGCTTCCAACGTCGCGATTCGTTACATAAAAAAGTATACACACACGCGCGACGTTTCCGTTTCCGCGAAAACGTCAAGACTTATGAAAGAGGCTAGGAAACTCTAAAGGTTCGACGAACCTGTATTATACATGACATTTGGTGCAACGAACTTCTCACTCGTCTAGCTCAGATTTCTGCTTGTTCTATTTATTTTGCGAGGCATTGGAGATTAAAGGAATGACACCGTTTACTTAAGAGGTATTTTTATTTGTTATTTATAGGTGTTGGAGCAACTGCAATAGTACACGCCGCATACTGCATACCTCGGCAAGAGAAATGTGCAATAAAGCGAATCAATCTGGAAAAATGGAATACAAGTATGGACGAGTTGCTGGTAAGTTTTCTTTGAAATTGAAAATTGAAATAATTAAATAAGTTCGGTTTTAATTTATTAACATCTTTTAAATTTTATTATTTTGTAGAAAGAGATTCAGGCTATGTCTTCATGCAATCACGAAAACGTTGTAACGTACTACACATCATTCGTTGTAAAAGAAGAGCTGTGGCTGGTACTCAGATTACTTGAAGGTGGATCTCTACTAGACATTATCAAACACAAGATGAGGACTACCAATTGTAAACATGGAGTTTTCGATGAGGCAACGATAGCAACTGTACTTCGGGAAGTACTCAAGGGCCTCGAGTATTTCCATAGCAATGGCCAGATTCACAGGTATAATTTTTTTTAAGATTGAACAATTTATTCGGATAAATTTTATTCTTATTGTATGCTGAGAGTTTATGATTATTTAGTAAAGACTTATTAATACTAAATTTTTAAATACAGATTTTGTTATATTATAATTAAACAACTATACGAAAAATCTTAATTAGACTTCTGAAAATAATGACATGTAATAAAGGTACAAATACAAAACTATTGACAATTTGAATTATAAAATAAGTTTCCAAGTTTTCATAATTGATTTGTTGCATTGTTATTCCATTACATGTCTTGAAGAAGGATTGTATAGGAATAAATAGTAAAACTAGAAAGAAAAACCTAATATTGTAAAATATAAGTAATTGGCTGCTAATTAGCTAAACACTACAACATAATAATATAATAACTTAATTAAGGCTATCATTATTATCTAATAAGTTTTTAACACCAACCACATAGAAACTTATGTACACAAAAGAAGTATTATACAATCTTAGAATATCTTATGATTTATGAATACTCTTAACTGAGTCATCAATTACTACAATGGAAAAAGGTACTGAAATTTGAACTTTCTAAAGTATTGAAAATTACTTTATGAAATGTCGCACTCATGTTAATCTCATAAAAACAGTTCTGGCACAAACTTCATCCACTTACTTAATTGAGTTACACACTCACTAAATTGAAATAAGCAAAATTTGTAAATAAAAAGATGGCTTATAGTTAAAAGTTCTTGCACAACTATTTTCTTGCGCCTCGAGCATGTTCATACTACAAGTTAGTAAACTTTCGCATACTTCTTTCTTGATTAACCATTAAACTTAAGCTCTGACATTATCGTTCATACAAATTCACCAAATTTTACTAAATCTCAGTACTTTCATCCCTTAATAATTGTACCTCAAGCTAATTTTCTCATACAAAAAAAAAGAAAAAGAAATAAATTTCACAATCCTGACACTCCTCGTTCCCAGGGACATCAAGGCGGGCAACATACTGCTGGGCGAGGACGGCACCGTGCAGATAGCCGACTTTGGAGTGAGCGCGTGGTTGGCCACGGGCCGCGACCTCAGCCGGCAAAAGGTCCGTCACACGTTCGTCGGCACGCCCTGCTGGATGGCGCCCGAGGTCATGGAGCAGGTGAGAGAGGAAAGTTACATTCCAGTTTCTTAGCCTGCGCGTTTTTACCCCCCTTTTTCATGTTCGATGTCTCTTTTTTTTATATATATATATATATATACATTCACTTTTGTTCTTTACTTTATACGCTGACTTGTCATTTGTTTGTTATTGTTATTATGCAGAGTATATACATTAGTTGATGATTCGCTTGTTCGATAAATTTCGTACACGATTGTATGGATGTGATCGAAGACCGGCTGGTGATTTGATTTATGTATCTTATGCATGGCACAGTACACACGGTGAATTTTGTGCATAATTTTTGTTGTCGGTCACCTGCCAAGAGATTACAGCGTATGATTGCGTACGGTTTTTTCGTTCTTTGGAATGGTTATTATAAGCATAGCTTTGAGCGCTGTTATGATGCATTTTGTTATTACGGTTCTTGGTAACCAAAACTTCTATACGAGAAAGTTCTCTTTTGATTCGATTATATTTTTTTTTAACCGAGCATGAAATATATCTCGTTTGCAGATGAAGATTCGCTTTTGCAATGTAGCTTTTTATTATACATATGTTTAATTTATTGGTGGAACGTGCAACCATTAAATACGTATATGTGTGTGGCAAGAAATATGATGTACAGAGGATAAATCAAGAAGCAGACTTGGTAATTGGCACCCCTGGAGCAGGACTATGACAACTTGAAAATTTGTTAGCTTATAGTAGGATTATACTGATTGTTCAATTCTTTATAATTGAGAACAACATTATTAAATTTGGATTAATGCCTTATAATATAACGAAAGAGTTATGTGTGTTTGAAATACTAAAACCGCTTTTTGATGAATGAAATCGTCTATTGAATACTGAATTTTGCCTTTTCAATATTTTTTAAAGACATAATCTAATGTTTACTAACTAATTTTATTATTTATTAGAAATTGTTTTCAAAATTTATTTCCAAATTCTAAATAAACAACAAAATTAGTTGATAAATATTAAAATGTACCTAAAGAAATTTTAATTCTAACTTATATTCCTTATATTAAAATATCTATTTTAACAAAGTTTTAAACGAAGTGAATAATTACTTTTCTCAGTTTCAATTAAAATAAAAAAAAATTTGGTTTAAATAAAACACAAAAAATACTCACCGTGAATAACCAACACCCAAAAAAATAAATATTATACAAATTCCTTCAAAATCAGTAAACAATATTCCGAACAGCTACAATTCTCAATAAACTTCCAGCACCTAAAAACACTTCATTCCCCCCCAAAAAACCCAAAAACACCGAGTTCTCGCAGTCTCGCCCCAAGGTGCTCGTCCCTCCTAGAACTGCTTCTTCATCTATTCTCGCGCTATGATCAAAACCAGTGGTCGCCAACCCAAGTCGAGTAACTTCGGAGCTCTGCTTTCTCTTCCCCATCCGCCGACACACAGGATCACGGCTACGACTTCAAGGCGGACATCTGGTCGCTGGGCATCACGGCCATCGAGATGGCCAGCGGCACCGCGCCCTACCACAAGTTCCCGCCGATGAAGGTGCTCATGCTCACGCTCCAGAACGACCCGCCGACACTCGACACGGCCGCCGACGACAAGGACCAGTACAAGGCCTACGGCAAGACCTTCCGGAAAATGATCGTCGACTGCCTGCAAAAGGATCCGACGAAGAGGTGTGTAACGCGGAAGAAACTTTTTGTGAAGCTGGTCGGGAAGAATTTTCTTTTTTCGTTTGTTCTTGTTGACGGTTTGTTGAGGAGCGACGAAATTTCTGTGGGGTCTGATTAGTGTTTCAAAACGTGATGCCGGATACTCGTATCGAATTTTTTGCTTCTTGTCGATGATTATTTTATTGAAGAATGTTTTAAATAATGTCACTGTTTATTTTATAATTCAGATTAAATTTTCAACATTTTTACAGAATGAGATTTCATCTACTAGAAGTGGCGAAACTATTATCCGATGGATGATTTCATCGAATACTTGATTTTGACTAAAACTGGGCCCTGCACATACTAAATGAATCAATCTGCTTGAAACTGAACTGAAAAGTCATAATAATTTCATAACAATTTTTATTTTCATAAATTTTCATTCACACACTGTATTGTATACAAAATATTTAAACAAACAGTAAAAAGTCGTTGAAAATTAATATTATGCCAAAATAGTCAACTTTCTTTTGTAACATAGAAATGTCTTTTCAATGTAATTTCAAGAAAATTAATTAATTTAGTAAATCAAGTATTCGATAAAATTATCCATCGGAGAGACATTTTGACAATAATTTTGGCAAATCAAATATATTTCTTATTAAGCAGGAATCACATAAGACGAAAATTAAATACATATAGACAAGCAATGCCCAAGAAATGGACATTTGTTATTTAGAAGATATTGTACAGATATTGTAAAGATATCTACAGATAATAGTTTAATACAGAGTTACATTAAATCATATTCTGTAAATATTTTGAGAATTCAATCTGAGTGATAAGAAATGGGACACCATTCAAAATATTATGAAGAAAATACAAAACCTCCTCTTAATAATTAACAAGGAAATACAAATAGATGATAATTTTCACTCTCGAATCTTTATTAATTACTTCGTCGACTCTGTACTAATTTGCGCTTATCTCTAATTACAGAGTCTTATAAGTTGCCTGAACTTGTGTTTAAGTTTACTATAGAATCTATTGTTAAAAAGCCTTGAGCCTTAGTCATGCGAAATCAGTCGAGCGTTTCACACGAATGTTCAGTGTGCTAATACGAGAAAATCACATTTTTTGCAGACCAACGGCGACGGAACTGTTGAAACATCCGTTCTTCAAGAAGGCGAAGGATAAGAAATATCTGCAACAAACGCTCGTCGCCATAGGACCCAGCTTAGAAACACGGGTGCAAAAGGTAATAACATAATTTAAAATTGATTGATAACAAGTAGAAAAAAAATTGTACCCTATACATCTGCCATTGTAGAAATGAAACGAGGTTTTCCTGGACAATTTTTGAGCATTCAGATTTTTCAACAAAAACTAATGCTTTTTTTTAAAGCTTTTACAAAAAGTCAGTCTTTATTAGAGAATCTACAAAAGTACTAGTTTTTGTAAGAGGTGCCTGAAAAGAAATAGCTGTTTTTACAAAATCTGAAATAACCAATTATTCATCTTACGAAATTCTCAGAATTCAAAATAATTTCTTGGAACATGCTAGAATATCTCAGATAGGAAAAAAATCTAAATTTAGCAGGATTTCTTAGAATTTGACAGAATTCAGTATTCATCAGAATTTTACTGGATTTCTCAGTATTTGTCAGGATTGAAAAAAGATTTATCAATATTGAACAAAGATTTATCAGAATAGAACGAAGATTTCTTAGAGTTGAACAAATATTTCTCAGAATTAAACACATACTTCTCAGAATTGAACAAAGATTTCTCAGAATTGAACAAAGATCTCTCAAAATTAAACAAAGATTTCTCGGAATCGAACAAAGATTTCTCGGACATTGACAAGGCCTCTCAGTTTCTCCGAATTCCCCCGACATGTTTCCCCCAATCCGATAAAAGAAAAGAAATTACTTAAAAACCCCCATTTCCCCATTTCGACCGGCGCTCACACCGCCACCCTGCCAATATAAATATCTCACGAATCGGGGCACCCGTTTCCACAAACAGGCGTCCAAGCGTCAGCCAGGCACGAGCGGCCGTCTGCATCGCACCGTGACCGGGGAGTGGGTCTGGTCGTCGGAGGAGGAGAGCGGCGGCTCGAGCGGCGACGAGGGCAAGGAGGCCCTGCCGATCAATCGGATCGAGCGCGACAGCAGCGACGAGGAGGGCCCCGACCAGGACGACTACTACGGCCACCATCACCATCATCATCATCACCACGAAGGGGGTGGCCCTGGCGGCAGGACCGCGCATCATCAACAGCAGCAGCAGCAGCAGCAGCAGCAGCAGCAGCCGCAGCAGCAACAGCAGCAACAGCAGCAGCAGCAGAATCGTAACGCCATGCCCGTCGACAAAAATGTTCCTATCAATCTAGTGCTCAGACTTCGGTAAGGTTCTGCGGGTTTGAATTTTGATTTGTTTGTTTATTACTGTTTTTTTTTTGTTTTTTTATAAATGGGTGGAGATTCTTTTAAATTTGAATGACACAAATGGGCGCCTAATAGAGCAGGGAAAGTTTAATGAAATTCGAGAAATTTTTGAGATGTTAGACTTTTGAATGTAGAAATCGTTTCAATACTTGTTTTATGTATGAAACATATGCCCTTTAAAATTGGGATCTCTTTTACGTTGAAATAATCAATTTTTTTCTATGGGATGATTATTATTATTATTATTCATTATTATTACTTAAGAACTTTAGGTGAGACCTATGGAGGCCCTTTGGTACATATTCAAAGCAACGATATAGAAAAGCATCATATGAAAGCGTGCTAAATTTTCTTTTAAACAGTTATAGGATTTTTTAAACCAATTACAATTCATTATAAATAATCTATCCCACAATTATTTAGGAGAATATAAAGGAAAATCGAAATCAAAGTTATGAGAAAATATAAAATCATATCTTTATTGTCATTGTAAAATACCAATGTTATATTATTACTGACATATCATGCTTAAAAACTAACAAAAGTACCTAATCCAGATTTAAAAGATATAAATTAAAAAAAAGACTTATGACGAACTTCAAACATTTGCTACAGATAATTCCTCAAATGCGTTTTTTCACCATGAAAGGATAAAAAGAGTAATTCGGAATATTCCTTTTTTTTGCAGTAACCAAAAGCGTGAACTGAACGACATCAGATTCGAGTTTGCCGTGGGTGTCGACTCGGCCGAAGGCATCGCCGCCGAATTGGTCGGCGCCGGTCTCGTCGACGGCAAGGACATCGTCGTGATAGCAGCGAATCTACAAAAACTGATCGACAGCTCCGGACAAATTCGCACTGTCACATTTCCTTTGGTAAGTGCGGACTTCGTGCATTCAACATTATCTGCAGAGCATAGCTGTGTAAATATTTAAAAAATTTTTTTACTTGACTTGAGTGTAAAAGCCACTTTTAAGAAAATCAGAATTATATGTTGAAAATCGTATAATGTTGTAATAAAATTCAAACAGTAGTATTTTATCTCAGTCAGATTATGAAAAATCCAGATTTTTGAGTTGTATTGAGTGAAAATTTAACGAAAAATTATATACGTATTTTTCTAATTGCATTGTTTTTTTTTACAGAATTCGGGGCATGCAGCTAATGAAATACCCGATGACAAGGCGTTAATTGGATTCGCTCAGATCTCGATCACGGATTAAGTGTTGTTTGACGTTTTATGTTGTACGTTTATTCTTTTTTTATGGACTTTACTTTACGACAGTAAAGCGAAAGAGCTTCGTCTCTTCTTTTACCTACGTCAATGACTGTATATCGAATCAAAGTATTATGAGTCAACAAATCATAAGTGCTAAGATAAAAAAGGACGTTGGATCATTTTTTATTGGGTAATCAACGGTGCGATTCACACAAAGCTATGTCTTGTTTAATTTATGTGAAAAAAAAAATATCCGTGTTACAATGTACTGACACGCTAATATGGGTTATATTAATTGTAATGAATTTTCGTCATCACGCTGAACTTAGATTTTGAACTTGCGCGACGACACGTTACAAAGTTTTAGTTTTACATTTATTTTTTGTTCTTTACTTTCTTGGTATCACACTCTTTCTTTCTAGTTTCTTTTTTTTTTTTTCAATGGAAGTCTCAATTGTGTAAATACTAGCAATAAAAACAGAGATAGCTTTCCGCCTCTTATAATCAAACGAAGAGCGTCAGAGAAACCAAGTGACGAAGTAATAATTGTGTAAGACGAGTCCAAACATGATACATTAAATGTATCGAGCTTGAAAAAAGTGAGCATCTTCGATGAAGCTGATAAATTTAACAAAAATTACGTGCACTTTACAAGAATCACATTTACTTCATTACACGAGATGCAATTTTGTCAAAGCCCCCTACTTCATGCTTTTTTGTCCTAGGCAATAAGAGAAACGCGAATAGAAGTACGACAAACAAGTAAATAAATAAAAAAAATCCTTTTGTACTTAATTCGATGGAATCGATTAGGCACACATTGTCTGCGCCTCTGTAGATTATATGAAACTTGTAGAATAACGATGATGAGTATGTGTGAGAGACGACACGTGCTCGTGCAAATTTTAATTTCTTCACTCACGATTTGTATATTTCGATAAGACACATGCAAGATAATTCAAACGAAATAGATTATAATTATCATACGGGACACTGTTTTAAATGTATCAAATCAATATGCCGTTCCATAGTATATTATTCATAACTGCTATCGATTTATTCGGTTGCCGTTTTCTTTTTTGAAAACGATGTTTTTTCACGCTCCTGTTTATTCGCTCAATCATGGAAAGTCGATTGTAAATTTTTCTTTTTTTTAAGACCACCATTGTGTTTTTTGATTTCCGAATCATCGTATAGTGCAGGAATCGATGTGCTGCTTACTTGAGTAAAAATCATTTTTAGTTACGGTATAGGTATTTTCGAATAAAATTAAAATTATTGTTTATTAGATTTTATTTTATTTTATAAGTGAATGTTTTTCGATCAATTGTTAATTTGTGAAATAAATCGAAAAGAAATACAGGGAAACCGAAGCAGATTGTCAATACATCCTTAAAAGCCTTTTTAAATAACTTTTCGTAAATCGTTTGTTCTATGCTTCAAATATTACTAAAAATAAATAAGTATATATTCGTACATTTAAATGAGCAATTTTTTATGTAAAAGTAATCAGCGCACTTATTTCTGCCGTGTGTAGTTCGAGCGACAAAAGACACGTGCAAGAGTACAGCATAATAATTGTAGATTTAAATAATAAGCCGCGATCGTTGAAAGAAAAAAAGAATTTGCAAGCTTACCTGTATCGTTAAATGTATAGCTGCATTGCGAATGGCACTACGAACTATATATTAATTAGGCATACCTCGTAGCTTTTTACAGTTTTTTGGGACATTTTCGAAATCTCGAAGAGTATAGCTTATGATAACGAGGAAAAAAAGAAGAAGAGTGGCAGAATTAATTAAAACACACAGAAAAGGGACGACGAGCTCGCTTTAGGCCTATATAATCCGTAACATAAATATCGTGCCTTATCCGAAATATTAGTCCCGAAATTTTAGATGAAAAAAGCCGAGAGAAAATTCTTGTGAATGTTAAAAAAAATTGCCGGAAAAGATACATCGCATCCATTGTTGTACAGTGTACACACACACCCACGCGCGCGCGAAATGAAATACAAAGGAATACTGAATACACACGACACGAACGAACGAATTATTGTAACACATACACGCAGCTTCGCCGAAGCAGTGCCAAAAGGAGTGTACTGTATGTAGAGATTATGAAAAAGTCAAACTATTTATTTGTATCGATGATTAACATGAAACAACGTTTAGCAAGTAAATATATCATTGTCTACATTTCATTTACTTCCTATGAAATCCTTTTATAATTTTTATTCTATCTATTCTAATAATTCTTCGAATTATTTTACATAATTTTACTCAGATAAAAGCTGTTATAAGAAATAATATATTCATAAATACTCCCGTCAGATTTGTACCTTATGCGTTTATATTGTTTTTTACTACATTATTTAATCATTTGATTTGAAATATACTTATTTATTTATAGTTTTATTTATAGTTCTGTTTGAAAGACTATAATGAACAAGTATTGATTAATATTTATAGTAGTTTTTAAATTTTTTCGAGTTTTCAAAAGATTAGTAATATTATTGTAGATTTGTTTTAATATATCAGGAACAGAAATAAATGAAATTTAATTTATTACTTTTGAATCAGAAAGGAATAAAATCAAGTGTATATAGGTCACGGGTTATTATTTAAAGGCACGGGAAATTCTCATATGGGCGAAATAGATCCGAAATGCAGCGCGCTTCACGGGACCGGGGAGTGGGGGAAACCACCGGTAACTCGTCGAGCGACGGCTCACTTTATCGCGTATTTCCTTGTTACCCATACAATAAGGAACAGACATGATGTTAAAAATATGACTAATTTTTTTTCTACAATAGAAAATTATTAATAAATATATATTAGATATGAGTATTTTGATGATTTAATGCTTCTACTTTTTAGTATAATTAATTAAAAAATTATAAATTGTAGATTTCGAATAATGCAGCACGCTTGACATTGGGTATCTACTTAAAATGGCAGAATGAACCTACCGCTCCCATAACCTACAAAAACCCGTTGCGCAAGAATATACCTGTATAGATGTACATATATATACATAAATTCGGTAGGTACGGGCCGCCATATTGCTTTTCTTATAATCACGTGACCTCATACAGCGTTCAAATTCTTATTTCGCAAGCACAATTTTCATAAAAATGCTATTCATGAAATATGGACGTAAAAAAGTTTTTTTTTTCACTCTTGTGTATAATTTAATCTGATGTTTCATTTAAAAATTATTTAAAAAATCATTTCTGTTTCCTATTTGTGCTTCTTTCACATTACTTTTCATTATACTTTCGTCCAAGGTAACTTTTTTTAATTATATTTTAAAATACATTCAATAATAGAATATATTTGCCTGTTTTTCTATTTGAGGTTAGAGGACTGTTATCATGCCACCTCCCACTAACGAGTTATAGTTTGATCTAACAGAGATAAAAGACTCAATAAGGACACGAGGTAATTTGTGGAATACCAAACAGAAATACGTAGGCTCCAGTAACTTTATTGGTTGTAAACATTCGACTGCTGTAAATACTGGGTCAGCCCAGTATTTTAATTCGGAGGCTTACACTTTATCATGTTACAAGCACATGCATATTAATTTTGGAGATTACACAGTCTTCATAATGTTACTTATACTTATTATAATTATTAATACATGTTCTAGGTTAATATGATACATAAGCTTGCACTTAATAGAAATGAGAAAAAACTGCAAGATAATTATCTACATGATTATGATATGAGATAATTTTTTTATCCGAGGAGTGGAGGAATTCTGTTTACGATCCATAGGATGCCGATGCGGTACCCTCCCGTACGTGGGACTTGGATGGCGGAGTGTTTTCGGTTGCCTTGATCGGAAACCGCAAACACTTTCCTTGATCGAAAGCCGCAAACACTGCAATAACAATACCCACTAAACCTCCACCTTTCTTTCACCTCTTTTTTTGTAGAAGTGAGTTCACAATACCTAGGATGGATTATGTATTCGCATTGTCACAGCATTAATTATTTGTGATTCTCCTTATTTGTTCCTTACTCGATGATCCTAATGTCGGCCACCAATCTGTTACGTTTCTTCTATTCTGCCATAGCACTTTCTCAATCAAGGCAGCGATTTTATCCCATCTTTTCTTGTCCTTCAGCATTGACCCAACAATGTTTTCAGGTGTAATTCGTTCCGTTGTTGTCTCCAATTCTCTTCATTCATTCAGCGGTCACAGTCAAAGAAAGTATGTTCCGCGTCGTCTTTTACATTACCACAATGCAGACACTTTGCATTCTTCACCATCCTCATGTGTGAGATACGATCGAATGTACCCATGTCTGATGAGGAACTGCGTTACATAGTAGTTAACATCTCTCACCACTCCGAGCTGTCGCTTTATCCACTTATCGAGCTCCTTAGTCAGTCTCGCGGTCCATCTGGTTTTTCAAGTTTTTTTTCAATTTGTTTTGACACTGGCTACCTGCCTAAAGTTTCTTCACAATTCGACGGCGTTGCAGTCGACAACGCAGGGTGCCTATGCAGAGGAGCATGGCTGTGGTGTATACAGGCATCGCGGTAATCCAAGAACCTTGGGTAATAGATGGTGCGATGAAGGGGTTGGGTTAGGGAACTTTGTCTGTTTCAAAGATCCCAAAGCAAAGAGGCCCAGGTGAATTCAACTTCAGTAGAAGAAAGTAGGCATAATAATATCTGCCTCGGCCTATACTTTCCATATGATAGCGAAGACAACATTATAGGTAATATGCTGGTTACTGGAATATTGCATGGAACATGAGACATCACTGATTTTAAGGTGCAATGCAAACTCCCATCATACGATATGGAGGAGCACGAACAAAAATGCGAGGGACGCCACACTTCTGAACTATCTGATAGGAAGAAACCTAGAAAATCTTAAAGGTGGTAACATCCCCACATTTCGCAATATGATCAGAACTGAGGTCCTCGACATAATCCTTTGCGCCAACAACATCAAGCACATGATTAAGAACTGAAGAGTCCAGGACGAACCCTCGTTATCCGACCATCTCCAGATAATCTTACGAGGTCGTAGTTGTAGGAGTGGCCTAGATAGTTTCGCGACACTAGACTCACTCTCTGGAACAGCTACATCGTGGAACTGGAGACCGTGCTAAAGAGGGTACCCGCCGACATAAAGGATGAGGAAACTTTAGAGCAGACAGCCCGCATCTGTACGGACGGTATCATACTTGACTTTGAGAGAAACTATGACCTCAAAAGGGTCAGAACCAAAGGAGAGGTCATCTGGTGGAGTATAAAGAGCTAGAGGTAGTGAAGGAGAAAACGACAAAACTCCTCAGGACAACCAGGAAATAACACTGTGTGGCCCAGTGGGGCTCAAATAGAGATATGAGGGATAAATATAAAACCGCAGTTAAGGAGGCACAAAAATGAAAGTTGGATCACTTTCTGCGCGAATGTCTATGGAGCAAAAGAATCGGAAAAAATGAAGAGGATGCTATCGAAGAATCCAGAGATTGTGCTAGGCACGCTTAAACTCCAAAATGGCCGACACGCTATTACGGACGAAGAGACTCTATCCTACCTGATCCAGGCGCACTTTTCGGGCTTTAGCAGAACTTGAAGGGACGAGGAAATCCCTAACTCCTCGGAGTCTAGGTATGGCTGCAGGAGGTCGTTCATCGAACTATAGGCGAATGATGTCGGCTGGCCAATAAAATCATCACGCCACAGTCAGGTGGGTCTTTTAGCCCGTACAAGTCACCATGACCCTAATGGTATATATCCGGACCTAATACAAAAAGCGGATGACGTTATCATCAACCAAATGGCGGGGAACGGTAGTGGTGTTCATGCCGAAAATGAGTAAATGCGGATATACTGCCCCAAAAGACTTCCGCCTAATCAGCCTGACTTAATTCCTACTCAAAACTATTGAAAAACTAATCGATAGATACATCCGTGACACGGTCCTGAAAAAAGAACAGCTCCATTAGGACCAACTGGCCTATAGAGCTGGAAGGTGTACAGAGACTGCACTTTTCAGTGCGGTGTTATACATCAAGATGCAATTAGAGGCCAAAAGTTATGCCGTTGGTACACTGATGGACATACAAGGGGCTTTCAACCATACATCAAGGGAGGTAATTAAAGAGGACTTGAACACAGCAAGGGAAGATGAAGTCTGGATACCCACAAGGAGTCTTCCTGTATCCTCTCATCTGTTTTTTAGTAGTTAACTTGTTGCTCAAACAGATCAGCGAAATGGGGTGTAAGGTGATCGGCTAGACGGACGATATAAAGGTTATCATCCATGGCCTGTTCCTAAACCCCCTGATGGGTATAATGCAGAAAGCCTTGTAGCTTGTAGATGTCTGGTGTAGGCGCACAGAACTGTCCGTCAACCCTGCAAAGACGAAGGTCACAGTCTTCACCAGGAGGTACAGGTGTAATAGGCAATGCAATGTGGTCCTGTGTGGACATAAATTGACACTCAAAGACAAAATCAAATACTTTGGTGTAATCTTGGACGGTAAACTGTCCTGGATAGAACATTTTGGGGCTTGGACCGGAAACACTGAAATTGTTGTATGAGGCTGTTCTTAAACCTAGACTTACCTATGCGGCCATAGTTTGGTGGAAAGTAAAAAGCTTAATCCTAAGAGGTATCTCTGGAGCGACTAGGACTGACTTTGGAGGCTGCGACTGCAAAAGCTCTCAACAGCGTCAGAGGGGTACTCAAAGAGGAACGTATCTCGAAACCATAAAGTATTCCTTCATCCCTCCCGAAACAGAGAAAGACTGGATGAGTCAATTAGGGTGGTCCAAAATTATCAAAGTTTCGATTTTTCATCTTGTAACCCTTTCAAAAGTTGACAAATGTAAAAAGAAAAACATTTCCTGCAAGGCAGGGCTCGCTGCGCTCGGGCGACAAACTCGACTTGTGTGTGAAACACCTACTTCGCGCACTAGTTGCATAATGTACTATTTCATAATTATAAATAATTCTTCATTTCTCGGTAGGTAAAAAACAAGGCGGGATATTTGAATTTTTAATTGATAGATAATAATTATGGAGGCTCAAAAGTCAATAAAACATTCAAATTTCCAGCCTTGTTTTTTACCGACTGAGAATTTAAACACTTAATTAAATTGTTTAAATGATAATAATGTTTTTCTATGTTAAAACAAAGAAAGTATAAAACGAGAGCTTTTTACACAAATTTTACAAATTGAGCTATTTACAATAAAAAGCACAAATTAAAAAATTTTCAAACGTAGGTCGTAAGAACAATTTCTAAATGTACTTAAATGAATGTTTTAGTAAATTACAAGAAAATATGAAAACTTTTATAATTACATATCTTAAATTAACAACAGAATAAAAAGCCCAAATTTAAATATCCATAAATAATACAATATTTTCTCTTGGTTTCACTAACTGACATAATCTACAACCGCATTCCGAACAAAAGTCCTATTAATTACAAATAATGCCCCACGCCGATGACTATCACCATTTTTTGCACATCACATATCGCACATAATCTATACGTGCATTCCAGCAGACGACAAATTCTCCAACCTCATCCACTATATATACCAACACTACACACACACACACGCAATATACACCTCCAAAACACGCACAGCACACATCCACATATACATACCCTCGAATAGTCGAACCCTGTACCTCTTACCTCTATCCTACTCGCAGATACCTCACACATTTTTCCTACAACAATCACCGAGATCACCTCGCGGCTCGCAGTGCTCGCAACTCGCGTACATAATCGCTGCTGCACGACACACGGCGCGCCGCGCGGCCCACACCGTATTGCACGCATAACCGTCCCCCTCCCGTCTATGCGGTGTCACAGCGAGGACCGACTAGCTCCGGGCGCA
This sequence comes from Gastracanthus pulcherrimus, assembly GCA_949152435.1. Classification (NCBI taxonomy): domain Eukaryota; kingdom Metazoa; phylum Arthropoda; class Insecta; order Hymenoptera; family Pteromalidae; genus Gastracanthus; species Gastracanthus pulcherrimus. The sequence goes on from OX424575.1 coordinate 8,401,302, forward strand.
GCAGGCTACACCAGGAGCATCCGGGCCGCAATCATGGAGAAGGACGAGCCCCTGTGGTCCAAGATCGCCTGCCGCATGCTCATGAACGTCGTCACCCATCCGTTCGACTACGCCAAGGTTTTAATTCAGGTTAGCGAGATTCTGGGGAGAAGACACCAAGAGAGAGAGAGAGAGAGAGAAAATTAGCGATTTTTTTGGGGAGGTTATGTGGGGTGCCTATGTGTGTGTATTTTGATATTGATTTGGGGATTTTTGTTTAGATCGGATACGAGCCCATCGAGCCACGACCCACGACCACGCTGTTCGGGAATCCGGCACTGGGTCTGCCTAATATCTTCCAGTACGGTGAGTGCTGTGGAAGATGTAGCTTTTTTTTCTTTAAGCTGCTTTGTTGATTTTTTGATACGTTTTGGAGGGGGATCGTTAGGTGTACGTAGTTGCAGCGAGGTGTTTTTAGTGCTACGTGTATTGCCTGATTTTTGTTTGTTGACAAGGTGGCTTATCTAGGCAGCGTTATCAGAGTTTAAGTAATCAATGGCGTTAAATAATTCAGTGATTTCTCCGTTGAATCGCGAGCGAAAAGTTGTTAGAACTAGGATATTTTTCTGATGTATTGTGTATGTTAATGTATTTGTTGATCTTACTTATTTACTTGCTTTTAAACAGGCTAATAGTCCTGTACAAAACAATATATAATATGATAATAGATACGGAAACTTTCAAGATGATTTATATAATTATTTGCCTCCCGGCTTAGTCTATACTTAGGGACATTATTTAGAAAGTTAGAATTTAACAATGGCACTATTTATTTATTTGATAGATTTACAAGTATTAGAACCTTTTAAAGTAAATTACAGTATGCCAAAAATAATTAGTTTTTTAATATTTGTAAAAAAATTACTCTAGAAATTCATGACGCTCTCTCAATAATTTTTCTGTACAGACATGGATTGACAAGGAATGTCTAATCAGTCATTGCTAAAATTTTCTAAATTATATAATTCTTTTATACAAGATCCATGACAAAGATCACCTCTGAACATATCTGTGACAAATCAAGACTTGTACGTCTGACTAATCTATTCGGTGCATGGAAATTATGTTACTCAATAGATGAAGGGCATTAACATAATTTCTGTGAAACTTATAGAGAACATAGTCTTATTCTTACTTAGTCTTCGAAAAAGTTATAGGAGCTTCTTTTAAATTTAGTAGTAATGAATGAATGATCTTGATCATATCTTGGCATAGGTGATCCACATTGAAGAAACAGGTGTCTCAGAAATCTGCGCTGTGTATGCTCCAATTCTCTTGAGTAAACATTATTATTAGTTGGTGACCAGATTGTAGAAACATAAATCAGACATATCTCTAAATCAATACTAAACTTAGATCTTTAAAATTTACTTACACTTGTAGATTTATTGAATATACAGGAAATTTTCCTCTTACATTAGTAACAATCTTTATGTTTTTTTCGCAGTAAAATATATAAAAAATGTTGATGGCGTTGCTGGATGTTACCGAGGTCTTGTTCCAAAACTTTGTGCACATACTATTTGTGCCGTTGCTTTTGATAAAAGCGTCAAATCAGTTGAATTTGAGGATGAACCAGATAGTTCAGTACCCATAGATGATTTAGAAGATAGTGAAAGGTAACAACATAACATTTTACACAAAATATTTCATATTGAAATTATAATTATGAATTTTGTTTCATTTTTTTGTAGAGATAAAAGGTATGTTCAAGGGTTCTTTAAGAATTTGATTGCAAGAACAGTAGGAATTATTCTTAGTCACCCCTTCGATGTTATATCTGTAAGAATGATGGCACAGTTTGTTGGCGGAGAAACAAAGTATATGTAAGTGCAGAAAAATATTTTGTATCAAGTAAAATTTTATGCACTATTACTCTAAGATATTTTGATTTAATTATATTTTTATTAATTATTGTTATACTAAAAAAAGAATTTTCTTTCTAGTACACTTGTAGGATCAGTAGCAGAGATTTATAGAGAAAATGGAGTTTCTGGTTTCTTTGCTGGAATTGTACCAAGACTTATCGCTAATGCCACAACATTAGCAATAGTTAGTACTTCAACTTATGTGATTAACAAATACTTCATTCAAGACAGAGAATTAAGGACTTTTACTTCAGCTACTATGACAGTAAGTAAAAAGTTTAATTAGTATAAATTTGTAGCCTCTAAGGCAAGTCTGAAATTGAAAACGAAATTAAACCTGTACTATTTTATTTCAGTTCCTGGCATCTACAGTCACTTATCCTTTCTTGGTCGTTTCACAATGTATGGCTGTAAATAATTGCGGGTAAGCATCAGTATAGAACTTTCCAATTTTAACAAACACTCATAAAAGTACGGTAAAGTGCTTGAATGTGAATCAAGATTTGTAAAATTCACTGCAGATTCTGTAATTAATGTTTTTCTTTTAATTTTTTTATGGCTCCATACATATCTGTGGCTTTACAAAATAACCACTAAAGTCCACTTTTCATAGCAATTGAAAAATTTAAACCTCAGTATCTCAACATTTTCAAAAATAGACTTAAATGGTTTTTCCTGGAAGCCACAGATATATTCAAATATGAGTCACTCTATTTTTACAGTGCGTGAAAGTTCCCCTTTGATTCATTTTGCTAATTCAGTGATGCTAAATTAAAATTTGTACCATTCTATACATTTTTCAACCACTTGTACAAGGTTTTGATATTTCAGTCAAACAACATATTGGACAATTTATATATTAGCTCCCTACGAAACCTATAATATTAGTCAGTGTATAAAAAGACATTCAATTTATAAAATGATTAAAAATCTTTAGCATTGAGATAAATTGAAAAAAGCTGAATATAAGTTTTCGCTATTTAAAATACATGTAAGTAGTAACAGATGGATAACGAAAGACTGTTATTTTCATGAAATACAAAAAAGTACTTATCCGAAAATATTTTGCGGGAGAATATTTGCCGAACTATGTTCTAAATGTATATGAATTTATAAATTTTTTCACACTTTCTCACATTTTTTTCATAGTTTATCACAATATCTCACAGTTGATTTTTCTACTAGAGTAGCATTTTATTTAACTAAATACGTAAGATCGTTAACCAGTACAGATTTTGTAAATAAAGATACCTTTAAAGAAATCAACAAAAGTGGGATAAGTTAATTATCTTTTAGGATGAGAACATTTAAATTATTTTATTAATAGAACTATGAAAATTCATCAGTTTCTCTATTTAGGAAAAATCGAAAATTCGTCAACTTTGAGAATGTGTTCATTTTTTACTGAAACATCGAAAAGATAGTTTAGAAAAGTATACAAAATATAAATTAGTACAAATTTTAATTTGAAACCACTACATTAAAGTGATTCTAAACCCTCTTGTTACCGGCAAAAACAAGTAACCACTTTTTTTTCATTTAATTCTCAATTTTGAGTAAATATCTCTCTGGATAGTTGTTGTTTTCTATTGGGATAACAACAACCCTGAAAGATACTCAAAGTGTCTCCTCGTAATTGTCGGTGGTGGACGGTAATTCAGCAGCACCCAAAATTGCTAATAGTCATTCATTGAATGTTCAACAAGAAAGCTTAAAAATCCTACCCCTCTGAAATGTTCAGAGAGCCCTCTTCCAACCAGCACAGTAAAGTAGAGTCACACGAGAATCTCAACGAGCAAAAACATCCTTAGCTTCTGTAATCAAAAAATCTTGCCTCACCGTACCCACTACAAACCACCATATATAACTCCCCCCCCCCCCCCTTTTTTTGTTTCTCATTCCAGCCTAACAGCGGGCGAGCCACCGATGATGCCCATCTACCTCGACTGGACGGACTGCTGGCGTCACCTTGGCGCGACGCGCCAGCTCAAGCGCGGCAGCAGTCTCCTCTGGCGCTACTACACCGGTCCCCAGCTCATCCTCAACGGTCGGTCCGTCGTCGACAAGACCCGGCTCTATCTCAAGAAGAGCGACTAACGAGAGATCGGGAAATAATTATCACTGCCCGTGTGCGTGTGTTGTTACGTTGCTGTTGACAAGAGAGAGAAGAGAAGAGAAGAGAAGCAGAAAAGAAATAACAAAGAAACAAAAATAAGATGTTCAATTTATCCCACGCTGCGCGACGCATTTGGTATATGTAAGAAGGTTGTGCCGATGGATTTTGTAGGGCGGCGCGCGTCGCGTCGCTATTGTTTCGTGTAAATATTACAATGATATGCTGTGTCAATTCGAGCGGCTCTCAAGCCTCGAGCTCGGGCTGCTCGACTGTTCTCGCGAGATGTACTTCGTACTTTTTATTTTTCCTTTTTTTTGTTCGTGTTTATTGATGAGTATAGAATTAAAAGAATAATAATAATAATGATATATATATACTTGAGATTGAATATTTGGTGTGGATCGACTTGCAACACTCAACACTTTGAATTCCTGCTTTCCCTTGAAGACAGAGAGAGATATAGAGGAGGTGACAATAAAATTTTTGTTTTTTTTCTTTTATATTTGTAAAATACTTTGATCGGCTGGCTAGAGGAACGATTATCTTTTTCTCTAGTGTAGCGTGAGAAGGAAAAACAAAAAGTTTATTATTGCGAATATAGTATACGGTTAATTGTGTTTTTATTAAGCATTGTTTTCTTCTTTTTAAATTATTATTTGTACATTGATTTACATTTTTGTTTTTTAATTTTTAATTCATAAGACGCGCTTCGTTATTAAAGTACACTGTGTAAAACTCAATATAGTATTTTACAAATATGGTTGCCTGTATTGAAGTAAATTAAAGCAAAATTACGCAAGATCAATTTTGTACTCAGATGAATAATAATCAAGACTCTTTTTTCCCAATAGGATGAAAATCTTTATTTTCTATTTACCAGCAATAACTCAGTTACCTCTTTATTTTTTTTTTTAGGACATTACATATACATATATATATTTATTTATATATTTATATATAGATTCTTTCTCATTCGTAAAATATTCTCTATCATTGCAATGTGTAAAGATATACAGAGTGTATTGGTTAAAAATTTTCCACTTTTTTTCTTTTTAGCCAACTGTCCTCTCCTGGAAGATTAAAATTACATAATTTTGACTTGTTCGATTATCGATCACTACCATGCTCTTAAAATCATTTGTATTCGGCCAAAGTTGATTCGGTTATAGGTTTCTTTTACTCAATCACCTAAATCAATAAGTGCGTGTATACAATATAAGTTTGTGTAAAAAACATGGTCCGCAAATTACACTGTAAAATTTATCGTGATAGTTCTTTTACATACGTTTCGCTCTCTCTGTGTTGAAAAATTGAAAATCTCTGCAGTTAATTGTTCAGTCGATGCTTTATATTAAATCAAAACTTTTCGTAGGTTGTTCTCCTTAATTTATATCATCTCTTTAACTATATCTCTTTTTTTGGTATTTTTCTCTTTTTTTCCCTTTGATTTGAATTGTCACATCTTCTTGATTTTTTTTCTTTAAATGTTTAGTAGTGCGATACAAGATGCTTCGATGAAGGAAATTTTCATGAATTCATGCGTACTGATTTCTGCTTACCTATGCTTTACAAGTTTGATGTTTATTCTTTGTTTTTGTTTTTACTTATACTAAGGATATAGGAGATTTTTCGTATTTTCATTCATACGTCAATAGATTTTTTTCTTTTTTTTTTCAAAAGGGTGTTACTCGAAATTTCGAATGTCCGCGATTTTTACTTTTCTCAAAGCTCCGAGTTTCAAATGGCACGTACCTTATAGATAATTTTAGGATTCACGAAACTTAAGAAAATAATTCTATATAGTATTTTTAAAAAATACGACAATTAAGCATTCAATCAATTGCAACTGCAGATATTTTTCAAACTTGGTTTTAGAATTTTTAGGAACTATAATAAGTATCTAAAATTAAATTTTCGCCATTGCTGACGAATCATTCAATAATAACATGCTACAACATAAGATATAATACCTAATTATGATATATTTTTTTTAAACTTCAAAAAATATATTTCTTTTTAGTCAATCTAATTTAAAATTCCAATTACACTCGACTTTCGAAATTTCGCCTCTCCCCTTTCACATTAGTTTAGGCATAGCTTTAAAAGAAATATATATATATTTATTTATCTTTCCAGTCCTTCGACCCTCTCGCTCTTATAATTTCATTTTTTTTTTTGCATGTACGAAGCGTCCAGCGCTCGTCTCTTTGATTCATTTTTTTGTGATTTTGTCATAGGCAACTCACGCGATTCCTCGCCACAACTCATATAATGAAGATCGCACAAAACGTCCACAGCTCGATCATCAAAATATATATAATATAAAGCATTTTTGCGTGTAGTTAAAAAAGCTTAATTCTTTTTAAATCCATTTTTGCCGTATACAATATATAGACATATATAACATTTTGTTTGTTCTCTTTTACTTATAACTTATATGCGATATAAAGTATAGTAAGGTTAAAGCACTTTCAATGCCAAAGAATTTGTATTGATTATGCATGTGTAGGAGAGCTCTTTCCGCTGAACAAATTGACCATTTTATCTCGAGTGTGTTACATATATGCGCTGATTCGAAAATTAAGTGCTGTATGTGCACACTTGCAAGGAACGTTTCTATAAGCAACGGACGTTTCTTATTCTGTGGTGTTCGTAGTTCGATCGTGGTTTCATCCAAAGCAATGGAATGTAAACTCCGACCAAACTTCGATCTCACGTAAATAGTAAAAAAAGAAATCGTTTTCTTAGCGTAAAGTATATAAACGGTATTAAAAAAGGACAATGGACGAAACTATTTACTGAACATATACGTCATCGGAAAACAACGAAATCGCTTCTAGGACTCTGATTTTTATATTCTTTGGCACTTTCATGGACTGTCGTTTTCAAAAAGGATATGATTTATAGTTTCACGTATAAAAAATCATATTTCAAGTATCGAAAAAGGGGCTTCGACTAAGAAATAAGATTCACGTACAATATCGTGCGATACCCAATTTTTTTCTCTAGGTAGGACTTCATCAATCACGTACACTATTGTGTGAATCCTTTTTTAGCCTGGAAAACAAGCGGACAGATTTCGAGTGTTGAATCTGAGATAATTTAGCTTATAATATGGTACATATATACTCGCTCGCTTATAAGAGAAATACCGATACATACCGCCTATGATGATATCATTCGACATAAGCCTTATTCTTTAAATTGTGTTTTCTTTTTCCCTTGTTTTTTTTTTATTTTGGTTGTTCGTTCTTCGTACACTGCGCACTTATCACTGCTAAAAGTCGTTCTTAGACGACTATTCTACTAAAAAAAATCACGTCATACCTAACATGAGATTATAAGACAAAAATCACGTTAAAATTTTCTGGAAAATTTATGGGATAACTGATAGAAATTTTCTAAAACTTCATGTCAATGTCATGTGACATTTCATGTACAATTCTCACGTGTGATTTCGTATGATTATTTATGTTAATTTTTTAAAAGGTTTTATGCACTGTCAAATAGAGTTTGCTGCTAACTTTCATTTATTATTTTTTTGTTTCATAATGTCACGTAAGTTGTCAAATGACTTCTCACGTAATTTTTTCTAGTAGAATTTTCTAGTATCTTGAAATCGATTCCACTCATATGTGATAAATTTCTTCTTTCTGCTAAAGCATGCGCACGTAGATATAATATATATCGTGTTTTACAATAGGATGACGATATCCAAATATTAGTTGAAATTAAAGCACTAGACGACAAGTTTTTTGTATTTTTTTTCTATACTTTCATGCGTGTGTGGGATTCTGTGTGTGATGTAATAATAGCTGGTTATTTCCATAGCATTGTTTTTGCTATCTATTTTTTGTTTTAAGTTTACTTATTGACTGCGATTAATTGCTATCCCTGGTGGGTGTATTTTCGTGGCAAAGTATTTGTAGAAGTTATTTTTTATATTTGCGGAAATAATGTAAATAGCTGCGACATTTCCATCAAGATTGCAGGGACAGTTGAGACAGTTTTTTCCTTTATAAAATGTTAGTTTTTTTAGTTTTTTTTCTACAAAATCTTACAGATATTTACATTCTTTCGCGACGTTATTCTATACGAACAGTGCACTGTACGATTGGTGGTATAAAGATTTAAAAGATGAAATTCTCAAAAGTTGTGTACGATAAAACGTGCTGTAATTTTTGCCAAAGATTGATTCCTACTGGAATCCATTGTAACTTTACGTAGAGAAAATTTCCAAGCTTTTTCAATAATCAATTTTCAACTTTTCAAATTTTCCACAGAAATACCCCACACCAGGTCTCGCTATATTCTAACGAAAAACTACCGACACGCCATCAAAGCCACATCTGTGTGTTACATTATGTTTCTGTGTTAGTATCTTCGCAATGATGTGTGTTCGTTATACAATCGTAAAAGGTGCAATCATGATAAGATTTACGTTGCAAAAATCAAAAGCACACACCTCCCACTCTCAATCCAAAGAACACTCCGCGGAAAGAATCATGATTCATCACCTGATACTTTCACGTGATATATTACCCGTTTTGTGTCTGAATCTGTGTGTATATATGTATGTATTCGTGTATCTGTGACCCTTCGATATACAACGACACTAATTAATACAAGTACAGTATACGACCTCTGCCTTTCGCCTACAGACTATAATCCTTCATATAAATAGTAAAACTTTGGTTGTATGGTATGCCTTCTTTTACGCACGAAGATTAAAATACATTATGTGTATATGTGTGTGTGTGTGTGTTTTTCTTTCCTCTTCTCTGTTTCGATATGATACATTGAAAGTGTCTAATACGTGTGTCTGTGTTTGTTTGTGTATCAGCTAAACACCATCAGGGAGGGATTAAGATCGTGCTCTCGCCTATGATTTGTTTCTTGTTCTTGTTGTTCACGTTAATCTTGACGCATGGGACGCGTTCCTGGATGTTGGAGGAGCTAGACGTCGTCGTCGTCGTGGTTCTTCTTGCAGGACTTGGCAGGGGTCGCCGGGGTCGGGTCGTCGTGGAACAGCGGGTTCTTCACCTCCATCTCGCCGGTCTACGAGAAGAAAACAGGGTTTCGTTAGGGTTAGTGCTTCAATGCGCTTACGGAGATTCCTGTGAAAGAATCTAGTGATTAATCGTTCTGATGATTTGATAAGATGATGTTGATTGGCTTTAAGACATAATTTATCACGCGAACACGTTACGAAAATTTTTTCTGCGTAAATGTTATTTTACGTTTATATATATGTTTTATTTGTGTAGTTTGTAGGAAAGGAAGGATGCTCACGGATTAATAGTATTTAATACCATTGATTAGAACTGATCAAAATATGAGTTTGAAAACTGGCACTTTAATAGAGTCTCGCTTTAACTTTTAATATTAAGTAACATTACAGTGATAAATGCTAGTAAATTTTAAACAGCTCTAATGTGTAGAGAATTGTTTATTCTATTTTATAATACTAAAAAAGTTTCGCTTTTCTAAACAACATGAATGTTGCTCAATATTGAAAGTTAAAGCGAGGCTCTATTAAACTGCCAGTGAAGACGAGGCATTACATACAGGAAAAGTTGAGAAAAACGTGATTGAATATCGCGAAAATAAGTGGAAAAATCCCAGTATGGTTAGACCGAATATAGTATGTTTAGGGGTACATACACCTTAAATCTGAAATAATACTTATTATTTTTAGTGTTTGTTAAAAAATTATTTAATGATAATTTATAGTGAAGTTAAAAATGTATCATATTCTTACGCATAAAATGTATTTCTTCACCAGAGGAAAAGGCCGAAGTATCGATTACAGTACCAGAAGTCGAGCGTCTAATTTTTAATGAAAAATTCACTGATATAGTCTAGTGGTCGTAAAGTATATCATCTTCCTGTAAGCGGATGTCAATTTTTTAAGCTTTTTTCACTTTGTTTTGACACTGGCTAATACTACCCTCTCTAACGTACAACTACTATAATCACTCGTTTAAACGCAGAACGCCAATACATTTTAATTATTTAAAAGCATTAAAATTGAATAAAAGTGTCTTAGAATCGGTATTTCTTCAAGATTTTGGTACTGCAGGTAGCCAGTGGCAAAACAAAGTGAAAAAACTTAATAATTGATATCCGCTTACAGTGAGATGCTATACTTTACGACTACTGGAATATATTACTGAATTTTTCATGAAAAGTTAGACGCTCGACTTCTGGACCTGTAATCAATATTTGGGCCGTTATCTCCGGTGAAATGATACATTATATGCGTAAGAATAGAGTAAATTTTTTAAATGAGTATAAATTTTTATTAAAATTTTTTTATCAAGCATTAAAAATAATAATTATTATTTCAAATTTAAGGTATACATGTATCCCCTTAAATGGGGAATATTCATAGATATTATCTTTTATAATTTTCTCTGCACATAAGGTACTTAATTTTTTTTTCTCATTCGTGATTTAATGTAAGCAATAATGGCGGTTTCACAGGTTCTACCTGCAGAGTTGCCATTGACATCCTGCTTTGTATATTTTATCAGTTTTTCACTTTAAAAACACTAGATGATTTTTCAAAAATCTTAAATGCATTAGTCTTTGGATGAGGCGTCGATATAGTGAAAATGATATGTCAAATAATATGATAGAATTATATTCATGTATTGTTAAAGTACGATGCCCATGGATTATGTTCATGCAGAACGTAATAGGGGACCTATAAAACTGATCTGAGCATTAAGAATCCATACAATCTTAAGCATTTAAACTATAATTTCCTTCTGTATATAGTGGAAAACATAAAAAATGGATTTAATCTTACTAATTTAATCATACTAAATTAATCTTTACTAATTATGAATGTCTGATAAAATCTAGATTTTTTCACTTATTTATCCATCTTTTTAAAAGTTTTCCTTTACTTTAAAATATTTTAATTTTCATATTTTAACAAGCTCTAAACAATTGAGTTAGTTGTGTACGTTTGTCTGAATTTTGCTACTTAACATATTCGTGGGTATCCTCATGTATTTCAACGTTTAAAAAAAAGTTTTCCCTTAACGACATTTTTAGGTGATGAATGAGCTGAAATAATAAGGTAACGCATCATGTCAAAACATAAGATGATTTATTAACTAATTGTTAAGCTGATCTATCATTTGATGCTTTTCAGAAGGTATGCGTGAATATTCTTATACACAACAAACCTATTAGAGTTATATATCGTATTTATACATTTATGCCTTACGTCCCTAGTGGAAATGATTTTTATGTCAAAGTTTGCCAAAGTTAGCTACAATTTACAAAAAGAAAGAAAAGAAATGCTAATATATGATGATAAATTGATATATACCAATAGTCATTTCAATAAATTAGCTAATACAATCAATTATTTTAATCAGCTTTTGAAATCACCTGCTTTGTATAACATTTAACAATATGAATATTTAAGTACAAAAAAAGATAAAATAGATTTCTAAAAGAAAATGTTATATATTGGTGTTCTCCAAATTAATCGCAACGTTAGCAGTAAATAAAATTCTTAACTGATAGATTTAGAGTCAAATAAATCAGTTTGTGCAGGCTTTTAGAGTCATTGACAGGGATTTAATTATTGAGTTCGCACATTAGAATCTTAATTCAAAACAATAAAATATGCTAAATTGACAAAATGATAGTAGTTAGAAAAAAATATTTCAATTTTCAAAAAAGAAAAAAATGTTTTTGCACAAAAAATGCTTTTACAAGCATTTAACAACAATCATTTTAAAAAGCCACGTACGTCGCAATTTCGAGCCAATCGATGCTTAAATCGCAAATCGAATTTACCACCCCAACGCGCCTGTCGCTAAAAAGCCCTTGGCGAACTTCCTCGACCGCGCCGCGTCGCCGACTCTACGAGCCAGCCAGCCGCCACGCGAATCGGCATTCAAATTAAACCGTCAAGGTGTATTCTATATATAGGTACGCATTCGCGCACAGGAATCCCTGCAGGGATCAAACTTCCGAGCTCCAAGCCAATTCAAGTCCTGCCGGTAGTTTGCTTCGATAGTATAGGGGTGTAGGTACGTGTATATATACATGCATACGTGGATATGTGTATGTGTGTGTGTGTGTATGGAGAGAGTAGTAAATAGTTGGCTGACAAACTCCGACTGTTTCTACTGAGACACGCACAGTCTCAGGAGTGCAATTGCGCATAATACCTATGTCTTCGGATAGTTTAGCGTGGAAGTTTTGTAATTGTGTTTGGGATAATGGATGGGTGGTTTGGGGTAGATATTGGGTGAATGTGAAGAGGAATGTTGATAAGATGAATGATTATGAGGCTGCTGGATTTCGGACTGACTCGTTGATTAGATATGACAAGGTTGGAAATTATCTTTGAAAATCGGGGTTTTTCAATGCTCTATATTTTGGAAAAGAAAAAACTAAGTCAACTAAATGAAAACTAAACGGTAGATTCTTATAAATAGAGTTCATTAATACTAACAGTTTTTGTACTAAAGATATGTTCTGTTCACACCACAGTTCCAGTAGTTCCACTGCTTGGATACTTTAACTTTTATCCGTTTTCGAAGACATGGCGAGTTCATTTAATCAGACCCTCCATTTCAAGAAATGTCTTAAAAAACTATATTTGAAATGAGAAGTGTGAGAAGAAAAACCGGACAGTTCCACTTGTGGTGGAAAATAATTTTTTGTCCTACCTGCACCGAAAGTATGCTTTTTCGTTCTTATGAAGCGAGCGAAAAGTAGCACTTTCCTGATCTCGGGCGAAAAAGTGAGCCCTATAGGGCGTGAAAATAAACTATTTTTCCCCACACCTGCACCGAAAGTACCACTTTTCCTCCCGGGCGCCTGGAGAGAAATGTGTATTTTCGGTGCTGGTGTGAGGAAAAATAGTATACGCACCATGGGAGGTAAAATGGCGACCCCATAGCACGTGTTTGCCACCCTCGCCTTTGGCTCGGGTGTCATTTTACTCGTGCTATGGACTCGCCAATTCTTTACCTCCCTAGATGCGTAATATACTATACCGCCTGATTTTATAAGCACGCGTAAGCAAACTTTCGGTGTAGATCTTAGATAAAAAATATCGTATGCATCATGGGTTAAAAGACGATTGTGGCGAGTGTGATTGCCACCCGAGCGAAGCGAGAAACTTTCACCCTTGTCAGTAATCGCCTTCTTTCCGCCCTTGATACACAATATACTATTATGTGTTCTTTTTATTATAATACGCTTTGTTCTCTTCATATCTACAGTGTAATATTTCTTATCTAAACTCAAATTTGAGCCTTTAAAAACCATGTAAAAATACGTGATTTTATTTTAACTATAAGAAAAAATGACAATTTTCTCACTTTTCTTAGAATTACAAACATTGGTATTACCGGGTTTTGTTCACATACTCTCATAAAGTGAAACAGATAACTATATAGATCTACGATAGTATTTGGCGAAAATATCATACTATATCACAGTGATATTTTCGTATACGTTATTTTATCAAATGTAAGATAAAAGAAATATCAAAGCAAGTTTATTTTTTGTATAATGAAATTTATATACTGACCGGTGCAAGGCCGGGGCACTCGTAGACGGTGTAATCTCCCTCCTCGTTCTCCTCGTCGCTCTCCGCTTCGGACACCGATCCAGGATCCCGCGTGGCGGATACTCTACTAGAAATAAACAGCCACCGTTAAATACATTCCGTATATTATTAATCGTAAACGAAGAAAATATAAAGAAAGGAATGAATTATCATACTAAAATTAATGAAAATTATCGTACGTGTCTGACTTTATACAACTGTTTCTACTTAAAACGTACTTGGTTGGTTTACAATGGTATTTTTTCGACCTTTTACTATAATGACCGCCTTTTTTGTTTTATTATTATAGCGATCTGTAATATCTGAGACTCCATCTGTTATTTTTATAAGGCTGTTACTAAATAAAAGTTCAATGAGCGATTGTACATTTGATTTGTACTTTGATTATTTTACTCAAAATCGGCTTGAAGCGTATTTTTTCCATTATTTTGTGGCGTATATCATGGTGTGGAGGGCCAGTGACCATTAATGTTAATAATAGATGCACCAAAAACGTGGGTCATATTGAAAGTACATGTAAGTCCTTTTTCGTATATTGAATATGGGCAAATTCAAATTTTGTATATCTATTTCGCTCAAAATCGGATTGAACCATTTATTATCCTTTATTTTTTAGCGTGGATTATGCAATATTTTCTACTTGTCCCATTTTAGCTCAACATAAGTATTCTATTATACCATGTGCTATGTACCGTAACATTGCCAAAACGTATTGAAATGAAAGGAGGATGCCCACGGATGCGTAGTAAGTCGGGGGACACGAGGGAACGTACAAAACTGACTCTATTGTTTAGAGTTTGCCAAAATATAAACATTGAACAAAACTTTAATGCGGGAAAGTAAAGAGAAATTTAAAAAAGAAGATAAAATAAGTGAAAAAATCAAGATTTCATCAGGCATTAGGGGACATGATGCATGCTTGGCGCACCGAAGCTTGATCATCGATTATTTAAATGCAAAAAGCATTAAAGATAAATAAAACTGTACGTAATGCTAGATTAACATGTTTTTTGTCGCAATAAACATTTGTTGTTTATTTATTATTTATAAATACTTGGTTGGTGCACTCTTATTGATGAGTCAAATTTCTTTATAAATAAAATAATATCTTTCAAATGTTGGGATTAGAATAAGTAATAAAAGCGGTTGTGAATTTAATTTAATAATTATAAATACTGCAAAGTTAATTAATTATTTATCAATATAAATATGTTTATTGAACTTTCTCTCGTGTAAAGTTCTTAACCAAAGTTGGTTTAAAATTACTTTTGTCTGTTTTTCTCAATGACTTTTGTAAATATTTTTTTGATTCTTGGTTTCATTGCTATTTTAGTACTACTAAATCAAATAAGTTAATTTTCATCTTAAAAAACAAAAAAGGTATCAAGATAACGGGGTGCGCCATCAAAATCAACTAAGCCGCTTCTCCCCTAAGTAATAAAAATTAAGAGAATTAATTATTATTAATCTTTTTCACTGTATATAGACGGAAATTTTTGTTTAATGTTTAAAATTTTATAAATTCTTCATGTTCATACCAGTTTTATAGGACCTCCATCAATGTTTTACCTAGGGCCGTCATAGGCCAACCATGGGCATCCTCCTTTGGAGGGAACGTATGCCACCACCATTAGTTAAAACTCATTTAGAAATCAATTTTATAAAAAAATTAATATCCTTAAGTGCGGGGAAAGCTGAAAAGAATAATATCTAAAGATTTGTCCCATTTATAGCAATGTAAAAGGTCTAACCATACTCGGGCATTTCTACTTCTTTTTACGAATTTTCACCGCGCTTTCCTCTACTTTTTCACGACTTAAGGGGGTTAATTCTTTTTCTAAAATTCATGTTTTGACGAGCTCTAAACAATGGTATTAATTTTATACGTTCCCCTTCAACGGTTCAATTATTATAAATCTCTGGGCATCCTCATTTGTCTCTTATTTACAAAGATTCATTGTCAGTATACACTGAATATTTTATGAGGCATCTTTTGCGATAATTTGATATTTTTGTATAAAAAAAGTATGTTCAATCTTTTGAATTTTTTTCTTGGCTTTTACTGTTCATTTAAAAATTAAAAGGTTGAAATTGCAACGATTGTAGGAACTTACTATAGGACAGTGCCTCACCTCTGGGAAATGAATTTTGATTAGATTTTGTCTGGTACTTCGAAATGAAGTTTGATCCCATAGGCCCGTGTTTTTGCAGATATGAGCTTTTTATTCGGAGTAATGCGTTATTTGAATGTTAAGTGTATAGTATACTTTTAATCATAATTCTTCAAGTCTTCAAGCTGGATAAATGATTCATTAGGGTGGACCAAAATTTTCTGAAATTTAAATTTTCTTCTTGTAACCTTTTCAAAATGTTGTAATTGGCTTAAAAATGAGATATTTTGTCCGCCGATTGCCTGAAGTTAAGATTAAGAGGTCTCTGCCAAAACAAACAGGTATTAACATTTGATTTTAAGCACTTTTATTACATTAAGGGAACTAAAAATAATTGTATTTTAATTTATCCTGCTACCAATATTTTTTCTATATTTCTATAAGTTTATTAACAACTTCATCGCATTAGGCATAATTATCATATCTTTAGTAAGTAAAAATGTTCAATTAAATAAGATTATTATTATTTAAAGTTTTTAAATTCAAGTTGGTCCCTGAAATATGTGCATTTAAATAGAATTGAGGGGCAAACTACATAAAAAATAATAAATAAATAATCGGTTGGAATATAAAACCCAAGATATCCTATTGACCCTTAATTTTTCTATATATAGTACTCGATTTACTCTTCAAAATGTGACGTCACACGTGTCAGCAGGTTTTTTAGTAAAAAATGAGCAAATTATAAGTTTATTTTGAAGGAAAAATTTTTTTGGCTTTCTTAATGCCGTGACGTTGTTAATAAACTTATAATAAACGTACAAAAATATTGGTAGCTGGATAAATTAACGTACAATTATTTTTAGTTCATCTAATGTAATAAAGTGGGGCCTGCGGCGGCTCAGTCGGTAGAGTGTCGGATTCCCACGCCGGTGACCCGGGTTCGAATCCTAGTCTCTGCCGATTGATACAAGCACCTCTGTAAAAATTACATGTGCTTTGTTTACAAACACACCGCAGACCCCCGTCGCCGATTAGCACCACATGGAAGCACAAACATGGCGACGTTAAATAATATAAAAAAAAAAAAAAAAAAAAGTAATAAAGTGCTTAAAATCAAGATTTAAACCCTGTTTGCGGTGGTAGAGACCTCCTAATGTTAACTTCAGGCAACCGAAGGACAAAATATCTCATTTTTAATCCAATGACAATATTTTGAAGGGGTTACAAGAAGAATATTTAAGACTGGGGAGTTTTGGACCACCCTAAAGATTCATATCGAAAATAAAAGTTGACAAGAAAGCTTTGATTCTAGATAAATTTTTAAGAAAATATTAATTTATTAAGCAGATTACGAGAGGCTAATGTATAAACGATTTTATCGGTTATCCGTATTTAAAAAAGGTAAATAAATTAAATGTTTATGATAATAGTTTTTTGAGATCATAAGAATAAACTCAGAAAAATGTTTCAAGAAACTTTGGTTTGTTTGCTAATATAGAATACTATAAAATTTTCGCTATTTTATAACCTGTATATAGGTCATGTCGCTCTTAAAACGTTACAAATTATTGATCTTTTTACACTGAAACAAAATATACAGAATGAATTCACAGAACTTAGCCTTAAAATATCAAATTTAAGTATCTTTTTCATATCAGTACCTTCCATTATTGTCAAGAACTTTGACTAAAGACAGTTATAATTGTGTAATATTAAATATATATATCGAGAACCTCCTCCTCTTTCGAAGTCGGTTAATAATATTCTTAAACGACACAAATCTGAAAATTTATAAATTATAATTAAAAGTAAAGGTATCTTTCTTTCATCAAGATAATGCTTTTAGAGTAATATATAGCTGCTCGTATCTCAAAATCAAAGGCATATATATGGAATCAATACGGGTGATAAACTTGCACTTTGAGTACCAAAAAAATATCCCCTAAAGCCTTTCCAAGTTACTCATTAACGGTCCCACCTCAGTAAAGTTTCGTAAGTATCACATACGGTGTAAATAACCCCAACATCTTATCGTTACCCCGCCCCAAAGGTTTATTCTATCTATTAGATTTTTAATATTTGCTTTTAATTAAAAAATATACTCTAGAGATATATTAGTTCAAGAAAATAATATTAGAGCTCAGGCTAGAGACTTATGCTAGAATCTGGATCCATACCGAATTACCTTTATGGATTAAATCTCTCTTTTCAACGGCGATATCCTATTCAAAATTATCAAAAAGTAAAAGAGATAAAAAAGAGCAACAGGAGAAAGGAGAAACTCACTTCTCCATGGCGATGATCTGCTGCTTCTGGTGCTGGAAGTGGTACATCTGGGCTGACTGGGCGAGCCTCTGGTCGCCCGAGGGCGATATGTCCTTGTTCGGCCCGGTCACCCCGTAAGCCGGATACTCGACGTCCGCCGCCGCCTTCGACACTCGCTGAAGCCTGATTATTTTAAACAAACACATTGCGAAATTAATGGAATGCTCAATATAGTTCGAGTCAATTAAGCGTCCGTAGGTTCGTGGGTACGAGCATTAGGAAAAAGTACAGTAAAAGTCTGGGCATCAGAAATGACCTGTAACCAAACTGATCCACGAATCGCGTGACAGCGGCGGAGATAATACCTAACTGAATCCAGCAATCACGGAACCTGTTTTAATCACCGCGTGTTTCGGATTTTCAGAGTGCCCAGACTTTTACCGTTGCGTTGGTTTGGTTTTTGTTTTGATTTTACGTTGGAAGCTATAGAAGTCTAAATTGAACGAGATGTTGTATATCTTTCTAAATTGAATGAGACGACGGTACTTATACCCGAGGGACGGTGATTCTTGGCGAATGTGTCTGAATTTAAGCTACAAAGTATATCTATATATAGATGGACTTTACGAGCTAAATTCAAACCCGTTCGGCAGGAATCACTGTCCCTCGGGTGTACGTGATATTCACGAAGTAGAATAAGTCGAGTATGGTAGGGCTAGGTTGTATTATTATACTTTCGTGTACTCATATTACTTAATTAATCCTGCCTTTAAGCTGTCCCCTCTATTCTCTAGATAAGAGGATCAAAAATTTAAAAATTTGTTTTTAATATCTTTTTGTACTCAAAACAATGTTATGTAATTTTGTCTGTTAACGCGTATTGCAATAATACAGTGTATAGACACAAAGGAATAGCTTTAACTTTGTAATTTATACTGAACAGTTATTATGTTATATTTTATAGGAGAATTAAACTTTATAACATTCTATAGAATGATAAAGTAAATAAGGTAGGAATTATTCTGATATTTACTCAGTAGAATAGGTTGAACATGATACGACAACTTTATATACTATTTGTCATGTTATTTAATCCAGCTTTAACTGATTCCTCTATGTTGTAGATAAGCGGATCATAAGTTTAAAATTTGATTCCAATTTATTTTTGAACTCTACACAGTGTTATGTGCTTGTACAGACTACGTCAACTTTGTCTGTTAAATCGTATTACGAATAAAAGAATCCGTTAACATAAAGGACTTCTGCGTATAATTTTCAGTAGCGTAGTTTTGTACATAAAAAAAACTGTTTTGTATAAAGTGCTGTGGGAAATCAGTAAAGTTGTCGATCTAAATAGTTACCTGCACCAGGTCAAGCTTATCAACACCAGAGCGAACATCGCCGCAGCACTGCACCCGGCGACAATAGCTGAAAGTTTAAATACTGTGAGCGAATCCGAAGGTTTTGTAAAAAGTTGTTATGCGACGCAAAGGTCTGATTAATTTATTCCATAGGTAAAATACATAATTTATAATAAAATGTATATTGGAATATTTGAAATATATTTTTAAAATTGATAGTGAAAATAGCAGTAAATATTTTGTAGAATTTAATATTCTTTTCTTTTACAGAGGAGACTTCACTGAAATTTCAAACGTCTCATATTAATTATTATTGAAAAGAAAATACTAGCGTAGAATACGAAATTCTTTCTTGAAAAAGAACAACCCGTATGTCGTATACAGTATGCGATTTCATGAATTAATAAAAATTCGACCCTTTTCACTGAAAGGTAAATTAAGTAGACTTACATGTTTCGTCTACAGTCGGTCTTGTTGTACTCGACATGTATCTACTTATATTATCACATGTATAAGGAATTTAAAAAAAAAAATAGTATGACGTTTCTTTTATTTTAACTTTCAATAAATAGTACAAAATTAATAAACCGAAATATGCTTCACGTATGCTACATATTTTTCAACATTTTTTATACTTTCACGTATTTTGTAACAGTTTTACACGTTTGACTACATTTTCTAACATTGCTCTAGATTATTGAACGTTTATATACATTTTCTTATTCTTTCTTTGTGAAATTTTCTTTTAAATATTACATTAAGTACTAGTATTAAATATTTTAAAAATGCGTGAAAATGTGTCTATTTATGACAGAACCTGTAAAGATGTATGCAAATGTTAAAAAATATAAGATAGTATACAAATCGTCTGTTTTGTTAAAAATGCAATAAGGCGTGTAGAAATGATACAAAGTGCTGAAAACTTTTCAAATACATCAATAAATTCACATTTTTAACATTTTCTAAAACTCATTATATTTTTTTAACAATTTCTTATATTTCGTATCTTTTTTCTTCCTTTTCTAAATTCTCGCAAATTCCACAAATATTTCAATATCTCTTCCCTAGCGAATATTTTTCCTAGAAAAAGTATAAAAGAGAATTTAACAAAGTGTAAAAATCTGATACACTTTTTTACCTTTTAACTCACTCTTTCACGTTACAGTTTCATTTTTGAAAACTCTTTTACATTTTTTTACACTTTTAACTTCTTTTTAACATTTATATATGCTGTGATTTTCCTAAAATTCAGTATAATTAATTTTGTTTGTCTCTATCGATAGTTGATTGCGTCAGTTGACTTGCAACAGCTAAAGTGCAGTCAAACCGGCACCAGAATTGTAGCAAATATGCAGTAAGAAACTTACGGTACATTGTTGCAGAAGAGTCACTGTACAATTGTTGCTAATTTATTTATTCTAAGAATTGCTGCCTAAGCATCTATACTTTAGTTGTCGTAAGACTGCTACAATTCTTCTGCAAAATGCCTGACACAATATCGGGTAAAATTTATTTGAATTTGTTTGAAATGCCGCAACTTCACTTGATCCAGTGCTCGATTTAACTAATCTCATTTCCAAACAGGATTTCCAAAAATTGAAACAAATTTGACCAGATATCTTTAACTTCGAGTGTACTTATTTTCAGCAGTATTGTGGTAGGTAAGAAAATCAGATGCGTACGTGCAGCAGAATAGCGGAAAAAACTATCGTAGCCCTATTAAAAGTAAAGAAGTGCTATATCAGGTGAAAAGTCACCTGAGGTTTTGACATGATTTATCATCTGATGGAGCCACCTGATAGAAATCACCTGATATGATCACCTGATGTATCATTCAAAAGTTTTTACGAAAAAAGTGTTAAACAAATGTTAAAAACGTCAAGTTATGAATATCTAGTTTCATTTTAAAAGTATCATTCGGATGATCGTACCCATATTGGCAGTTAGACCTAAGGACTTATGACGTCTTTTGAAAAATGTTTTCTGTATTAAATTTTTAGCTGATAAATCAGGTGATTACATCGGGTAATTTAATAAGCTGATAAATTAGGTGATCAGATCAGGTAATTTCATTAAATCTAGTAAGTAATCGACAGAATCAAGTGATATATTATATCAAAATATCAGGTGACAAATCGCCTTATTTTTCACCTGATTTTTTCTCACTAGATAAAACTCCTACAGCTTCTGTCTACTCCACACCCTTCATCTGCTACCTTTGCAATTCCGCCGCAAAATTCCCGCTCCTCGCAATCGCATGTATTGGCTACGTGCATGGGTTTGGAGGGGTTAAAAGATACAATCGCAGCGCCCAGAGTGTCCAGAAATGCCGGAGTTGACGGACTTGAATGTATTACTATATATATATATATATATATATATATATAATATACATATATACGTTGAGTAACTATTGGTAATATGACAATGGCGGTTCAGTGTATGAAAAATCGCAGAAAAATGCATAAAATGTATTTATTTCAAAACTTTGGCCATGTTTTTTCAAATATTTTGATAAATTATATTTAATTATACTCAAAAAATCACATTTTTTAATTAAAAAAATTGCTTATAAAAGAAATCACTTTTTGAAATTTATGTTCAAAAAATACGTAAATTCACGCTGAGTATGTAAAAAATAAAATTCGTATAAAACTTTTGTTAATTTTTATAATATTACTCTAAAAACGATAATCAGCCTATCCCTGATTAAAAAACTTATGATACCGGATAAGACCTGATAAAACCGGGTTCAAATTCCGGACAAGACAGGATTGGCTTTTTGATCTCATTATGTTTTATCCGCACGTATCCGGAAATAACCAAGTTTGTATTGATTTGGATATGGCCATATGAAACAGGATTCAAAATCCGGATAAAACAGGATAAGATCGTATAGGTTTATTTTACAATCCGGTCTCATACGTTTTTTTAACCAGGGATATACTCTGTGTACTATCTTCCTACAACGAGTCGCCACGTTGATTGCCGGTGTCACATTGCCAATAGAATAGTCCGTCAGAAGTTCCGAGTTCTAGATGTCGCTTCAGTCTATCCACGTAGCGAATACATCTAACCATAACCTCTATCTCTCTCCCTCTCTTTCTCTCTGCAGTGTAAGGTGTCTGCCATCACGATGTAAGTTTAAACCGGCGTTAGGTAGGCACCTTAAAGAATTACACGGCGACAAGACTCCATAAGTGATTAAAAACTTGTCAGTGTACTTCGTTAAATTTTTGTGTAGTCTTAATTTATTCTAAGCGTATTATTTATTCTTGTGTAGTCTTTAATTTATTTTAAATGTTAAGTGTGAAGTGTAAGTGTAATTATTAGCGTGAATGATTGAACGAATGAAGGAAGAATGTAAGGCGTTTTATTTATGTGTATATATTACTGTTGATATCTATTTATATTCTATTGTATATCTATTTATTTGTATATTATTAAGTTGACGAAACAATATGTGTAAGCACTGACTACATTACGATATGTTAGACAATAAATTGACGACCTGTGATAAGCGATCCGAACTTTTTAACTGTAATGACTGATAATGTGATAACAACTTTTAACCAAATGTACATACCGCTGTAAATTTTTGTCTTAAGTGATGAATAAAAAGAATATCTATCTATCTATCTCTTACTCTGTCCCTCTCACTCTTCTCTCGCCTTTAAGGTGGCGGTCAAGAAATACCTAGCATGCTTAGATTAATTGTTTTGTTAATGTTCATTTTTTCCCCTTCTTTTCATTTGTTTAATTCTCTTGTGTTAATTTATTTTGTATCGTTAAAATTCTAATTTATTGATGTATTTGTGTATTTTATTTATATTTTCTTTTAATTATTAATTTAACAAAACAATTTTAAAAAAGTATGCCTGTATTTATTAGAATGAATGGACGCGATTGTTAACGTATGTATGTAATTTTATTCAAGCGACTGATAGGTATAATAAGTACGATTTAGAAAACACAACTTTTATAACCGACAACAAAGTGCAATACTTTATGTACCTGACTTCACATATGTGCAATTTATTTTAGTCAAGTAACGACGTGATATGTAATTTTAAGAAACTGATAATGCGTGACATTAAAATGTAAATTTTTTGTAAATATTTACAAATAAATATTACATCTATCTATCTCTCCCTCTCACTCACCTATAAAGTAGATATCACTGTTGACCTTGTGATCGAGGGAGACAACGAGGGGATCCTGCTCGGCGCGCCTCTGGGGCTCGGGCATCATGCTCATCTCGACGACGCCCGCGCGCGCCAGCACCAGCTCGTCGCCCTCTCGCGGCCTGTTGCCCCCACCTCGATGCTGCAGCTGCTGCTCGTGCGCGTGCTCGTGCTCGTGTCGGGGCTTCGGTTTGTGCGTCGGCCTGGCGGGCTTGGAAGTGCTGCCGACGAGGATGGGCTCGGCGACGGGCTCGTCGTCGTCCGAGGACGAGGAGGGCCCTTGCTGGATCAGAGGGGCCGAGTGGTGCTGGAGCTCGGCGCTGTGCGGCTCGTCCGCTGGGTCTGTAAGTGGAGAGGGGGAAGAATGCAGGTTTCAAAGTGGAGTTGTAGATAATTAGGTGATGTATGAGTATATAGGTGGTTTTGGGGAATCATTTTGCGATAGAGATAAAGATTTGTGCTTCATTGATGTGATGATATAATAGGAGGAGTGGTGTTAAGGAGACGCCTGATATCTCTGTCCTTATCTAATTGAGTTTTCATTCATAATTTTATGAAATAATTTTTCTGAAAAAATAATAGTTGTCCCCGCTTCGTTTTATAGTAATCTAAATGTATGTCCAAGCTGGTTTCATATGATTGTTTTGCTTTCGAGAAAACTTTGACAAACTTAGTATGTAATGGTTAATCTCCACGTTGTTGGCCCTCATAGTGTGTCAAAGTTTTCTCGAAAACAAAACAATCATATGAACCCAGCTTGTACATATATATATATATATATATATATATATATTACTATAAAACGAAGCAGGGACAACTATTATTTTTTCAGAAAAATTATTTCGCTTAAAATTATGAATGAAAACTCAATTAGACAAGGACAGGTATATCCGGCGTCCCCTTAAGTTATACCGTTGTTTGGAGCTCATCGAAATAGGGGTTTAGATAGGTACCTTACGTGCAAGGAAAGTTGAGAAAAACGCGATTGAAAATCGCGGAAATAGGTAGAAAAATCGAAATATTTATTAAAGTGAACAAAATTTTGTACTTCAATAATGATAAGATAACTCGTTACCATAAGTTAGGTTGGGGCACTACGGGCAACCGTAAATTCAAAGACGTGTAGATAGTTTATTTTACACTTAATATGCAAAATAAAAAATACTAACGTACTCTTATTTTAATGGAGAATAAAGTCCGCTATGTGCAAACCGAAAGTAGGATATATAAGTTTTATGATATGTACATATTTTTTCGAAGGCAATAATACCTCCTTTCTTACTTTCTCACGTGTTTGAAATTATGCAAATATTTAATTTTCTTTGCTTAAAATTTTCAATACGATTTTATAATATGTTACACTTATTTTTTCTTTACTTTTTCACAGTGAGCAAAATATTTGTACACTTTTTCTTAAATCTTACGAGAAAATTGTTTTTAAAAATACTAATTTTGAAAATAAAATGAAGATGCCTCTTTAACCCGCCGTGAACGTTTTGCCCCAACCCTTCTTTAGTTACCGTGGAATCGAGCTCAATGCAAAATTCCTACGTGATCCTTAGAAAATAGTCATTAAAATGTGGTAATCAGTCCAGCTGTCACATATCGAAAATAAATGTTTCTTGTTTACTATACTTTAAATCCAATGGCGCAAAGAGACTAACCTTTTGTCCCCTTTCCTATATTTATAGTCAACATATATATATATATATATATATATATATATATATATATATATATATATATATATATATATATATATGCTTTCGTGGCGCCTTAAGCTAAACGACTTTTGGTCAACAATATATAAGAGCCTAAATTAATTAATTTTACCCCTGTTCAATAGCATAGTTGTAAGAAGAAAAAACTAATTACTTGTACAACAAATCCTCTTTTCTTTCGACATTTTCTTTTTAATTTAAAATGAATATAAATGTTTATCTAAAAAAGTCGGGAAAAAGCTGTTAGCTTAAAATTACCATTCATTATGAATAATTCATTAGAGATATTTAAATAACGAAAACCGACTTGTTATTTTTGAATCTCAAAGCAGCCGTTTTAGACCATCTTCCTTTTAACTAATTCATTTGAAACTTTCAAACAATTTTTCCATTTTTTTCATTTTAAAACAATTAACTTTTCTTCGTTAATTGTTAAGAAATTAAATTTTTTAATGTTTCAACTAAGCGTTACAGTTGATCAATAAAAAAATATATTAATGATTTACTGAATCTTTTAAGTGGATTGATCCGATTAATGGAAAATTTGATTTTTAGCTCAGTGCAAAATTAATTTATGGTGATTACGTGCTGGGTCTTATTCTTCGAGTTATTACCAGATGTTCACTGGGTGGATTTCATATCTCACAATTTCTCAAATCATTGCATCTTATTAGACATTTTAATAAATACATAATATATATTAAATTTTTTATAATCACATCGATATAAAAGTTGTAAAATGTTTAGTTTTAGTAATTTGTAATCCTTAGTAATTTTTAGTTTTAGTAATTTGTAATCCTGACTTGTCCGCTCAAATTGTTGGAATGTATGGAAGTGTGCGTTGTGCTCGATTACACAAATTTCATGTTACATGCATCATGTTATTTTAATTATGATGATTGTGTAACGATTAAAGATTATTTTCTATAGTTATTTCTTTTAATACAAAAGTGTAGTCATTAAGGTGGCTCCCTGGTATTTTTACATAATTTTGACAACTTTTTCTATTTATTTTCGTTTCATTAATACTATTCACTTTTGCATCTATTTAACATTGGAAACAATTTAGTTTATTCGATACTACTATTATATGTATAAATAAAAAAGATTTTGTAAATTCAAGTTTTTGGGAGTAATAGGCGCCTTTCGATGAATGGTCTTATCAAAGTCCTAAATTTGGACATAAATTGATCCTCGCGCATACGAAAATTAAAAAAATTATTGAAACTTTGAGAATATATTTTTTAAGGTGTTTTCAATAAGAATTCGCTCGTTTTTTATTAATTAATACTTTGAAGTTTATTTATAATACAATTATTAATAAAATAACGGTATTTATATATCAATTTTGAAAGAAAATCATATATATGTTTTTCAGAGCTATATAATAAATAATCAAGTCAAATTAAAAGCGAATATTAGTTATTTCTAGCTATAAAAACATAATAGAATTTTTTTAGAAGTGCATGACAATGTGGTGTGCGCGAGGTCTATTTTGAATATATCTCGTTTTTACTGAAAAATAACACATTATGCTGAATAACTTTGAATATAAAGGCTAAAAAGTCTAAAAATTACTATGCAAATTCATATAATCATAACAAATATTCCATGTAAGCTCAAGATTTTTAAAATTTAATACAGAGATTTTAGAAATTTCACCAGGGAGCCAACTTAAGTATATAATTATATAAAAGTGCAAAAATTCATGTTTAATTATTATTAGGGTGATTGTCAAAAAGTTGAACAACTCTTGTACCTCCGGTTTTACGAGGTAACAGGGCGTTATATGAATCTCAAAAAATAGTACTACAACCGGACTATTTGCAAGGAACAATCTGCAAAATTGTCAAAATATCGAGTATTTTCTATTCGGAGTAAAAAATAAAAAACTATGCAAAATGGCTTGTCCGTTCCATGTCACAAGCCTTAATTTAATACGAATATACCAAGATATTTAGTAGTACACTAAATTTTACCCAAAAAATTCAAAGAAAGTAGTATTAAATAATTCACAAATTAAAATGCAACCGATTCCTACTTGTAACTCTTATGTATATTTTGCAAAAAAAATTCACATATACTTATTTATTAGTATTGTTTACTGCAAATAATTAGTTAATGTTGCACTTCTATTACCGTACCTTTATAACATGTCTTGTCCGTCCAGCGGAAAATTCTTTAAAGGAGCATTCAGTTTGAAAAATAAATATTTAAATTGATTTTGTAGTTTAAAAAGATAGAGGAATTACTTTTTTCTTAATTTCACATGTATCTGATGTATTTAAATAAATAAACTATTAAAAAAATATGTACGTCACAAATGTCTTGTCCGTCCAATGATTACGTTAAATATACTAAAACAATCGATGGCGCTAGCATCGAATACAACTTTTACTTTGTGCTAGACAAGATATACTTCATGTAAGGTAATAGTAGGATTAACCCAATTACTGAACCCCTAGCAATTACTGACACCTTACGATATTTTCCTGTAAAAAACAAATAAAACTTGCAAATTAATATGTACGAAAATTGTAACACAAAATTTAAAACTTGTACTAGCAAGATTCTTAAGTAAACACATTACTATTTCTTGTAATAATTTTAATAAGTCTTCAATTGTACGGAGGTAGCAGTGAAAGCGATAAAAATTGCGTCGTCTGCAGCGCGAGCGTAAGCTAACCGTTTTTTTTCACCGCTGTTATTTTTATTAGTTTTCGTAATAAAAGTGCTTTTTAATTTCAGTTATTTATTTCGTTAACATGATATACTAGATTATATAATTTGTTTTCAACACAAACTTCATAAATACACTGGGTGTCAGTAATTGGGTGGTCAGTAATACGTCGAAGAAACTGTCGTGTCAGTAATAGCATAACGAAGATGCATTTTATTTTATTAAATCTCCGATTGAAAATAAATATTTTAAGACTTACTGATATTTTTTTCATAAATTAGATATACTAAATATTGATAATGTCGAAGAAATGATTATATTTTTACTGCATAATCGTTAGAAAATAAGTAATAAATAAAAGTTGGTTTTAAAGTGTCAGTAATTGGGTAGATCACCCTATATATTAAACAATATTAAATGAAAGTTATACTCTATTAATTCGTAATTTAAAAGAATTGATTATATGAAACTTTCAACATTGTAATATTTTTTTAACTACATAAAAGTAATGTGATATGATTAATACTATTATATCATATTTTTTATTTTCGGTTTCAGACTATATCTTTTTGAAAATCATACTCTTAAAAAGAGCCAACTTCTTGACGATCACCCATCAGTATCTCATTGTTCATTACATGTTATTTTTCTTTGGTGAACGCATATAATCTTCTGTAATTCATAAATTTCTTTATTTTTTTCCGTCTCCCTTCGCAATAGACGGAACTGAAAATATGACCTTGGATTAAATGATATTGTATAGATTAACAACGCAAATTTTTCATGATACTGATGAATAGTTTTCGATTCTGTAATCCCTAATGACATTTTAGTTATTAATTGAACTCGTTACGAGAATGATAGTTCTTTTAGCGCCGTAAAAGTCGGCAACATCATTAAAGTTACATCTAATGAATGATCGCGAACTAGTCATTAGTCAAATCTATATGGCACCATCCATAACGTCTATTAGGTTGCTTGCTTGTCTAATCGATACACACCCTATATCAATGACGTCTACATATACAAAAACAGCTGTTAGGGAAATACAAAACTTATTCCGAAGCATTTACGATATCTTTAAGTAAGTATTATAACTGTTTAAAAAAATTTACAATAAACATGTTAACAATAATATATATTATTAGATTATTAGTTGAAAAAATAATATAATCGTAGTTGAGGTTCCTTTTTATAAAAAATCTTTGATGTGTTTCTATTAATAAATAAAAATTATATTATACTATTCCAATATTAAAGTAAGCCCAAATCTTTCCATGTGTAATCACATTTAATTAATTGAAATGAATATATATTTATTCCAATATTTTCTTTAATTTATAAAAAATTTATTTGATTAGAAGATATCGGTAGTCAATGAACTATAACAAATATTTATTACATTCAAATTTAAATAAATGATTTTTAAGGTATTATTGAAATAAATATTATTTAAACCCTGGAATAACTCAAAAGGGAGGCATTTTGGCTGAAAACAATGAATGAGAATGTTTCAAAGCGGGCCTTGAAATGGGTTTTGATTAATGGTTATATTAATGGTTTCAGTGAAAAATCTTTCTTTACAATATATATTTCAGGGATTCCACACCTTTCTTACACCTGTGTGTTAATTATTTGTCATTTTAATTATTAATACATAAATATTAATAATTAAATTGTAGGTTCAGTTTGGCGACCTGGAAACACGTGGATGCACAAACATATTATACTAGTGTATACACTAGTCTACATAATTTGTAAAATAACGATATAAATGCTCACTTTATTTAAAATAAATATCCAGCTAAAACGAGAGTCTTCTAATAATAGTTACGCGCAAAAATTGTGCAATATTTCAATAAAGCAGGACTGTCAGGGTGCTTATTCAGATGGATGTTATTTTTCTAGATAGAATAATGGCGACACCAATTCATAGCTATCCAATTCAATAGCTTTACTATTGAGTCCGCCATTGTTGCGTACGGAAAAAGCATCGTCCATCTGGAAGCACCCTTAAAGTAAAACGCACTGTTGAGGCACGAGTGACTTCGCAAATCGAATGTAAATACGCGTCTCGCTATTTTAAGGCTTGCGATTGCGGTCTGCGAAAAAAAGCGAATCCGAAATCCTTATACATATACATTCTCGTCGAATCTTGTAATAAATTAAAACGACTCAAACATATGGTGAGTTAAAAAACGGATTGGTGTATTATTTCATAAATTAAAATTTCACTGTGGAAAGCTAAGCATAGAGTTTATAGGATTTACAAAATTTTAAGTGGAAAGTTCAGTGGTGTCCGTCATTTCGACCCTTGACCGTATCTTCAAGGTCATTTAAAAGTGAAGCAAATTTGATGTTTTAAATGGAAATTTTCTTACATTTTGCTATTGTAAGCATCAGCAATTGAAAGATGAAGAAATGTTGCATTGTAATCTAAGGTTATGATCCTGAGTCAAAACGACTCCAAATTGGATGACCGCAACCACTACCATGATATAATTTTTTTTGTATTTCTGATGTCGGGCAGTTTCCTTACTGATCAATTATGCCTGGAGTTCGATTTGACGCTTTGGTCCAACTTAAGGTGTTCTTTTATGAGTATCGGCCATTAGAATAAAAATTTATACTATGATTTGATTATGTGTTACAATATAAGAAATTTTATAATTTAATAAAACGAGTGTACTTAGAGCGACAAAAAAATTAGATATCGCGTAAATTAGAGAATAGCTTGACAAATGATCGGAATCATTTTATTCATTATTCGATTTTAATTTGGAAAGTCTCATTTTGTTCCTTGAAAGATTTCAGGGGTACTTACCCATTTCAAATTTAAAAAACATCGAAAAACTTACAAAGTTACAGCAATTGCTTATAAGTCCATACACTTGTATTTGCAAGTTTGTGCGTGTACAAGTATATACTATAGAATTTAACTTTGCAGATCTTGCGATGTTTTTTAATCTTTATATAGGTAAGTCCCCCTGAAATCTTTCAAGGAGCAAAATGGGATTTTTTAAATTAAAATCGAATAATGAATAAAATGATTTTGATCATGTGTCAAATTATTCTCTAATTTACGCAATATCTAATTTTAAGGTCGATCCTCATGAAAGAACCACCTCAATCCAATGTCATGAGCACATGTTCCAACGTGAAATTTTCCCTTTCTATATTTCTGCTGTCGGGCACAGTTTGCTTACTAAGTACGTATGACTTTACCTTGACTGGACTCGAGATCGATTTTACCTCAGGACATGATTACGTATTCAAACGTAAAATTTCCTCTTCTTTACATTGTTGCGTTCGAACGTGGGTAGTTCCATTTGAAAAATCAGATTTGACTTCGTAATGACTTTAAATGTGGGGGCCAAGGGTAAAGATAAAGAGCATCAGTGAAATTCCCGCGTGAAATCTCACACTAGAACGCGTGGTTATGATCCTGGGTCGATTTGACCCCAAGTTTCAAATCGAGGTCACTTTATAACTTGCCAGTAAAGACAATAGCTGTTGTAGATGTCGCACGACAATACGACAGTGTCATATATGTTTTTAATAGAATTTTACAGCTATGGATTTTAAAATGTAGTAAGTAAATATTTTTATCACTGCTTCCAGCAGCACACGTCAATCCTTGTGCGTTGTGTCCACCAACGGCATACGACACCTACGATAACTACGTTAGTTATTGTGCAACAGGAATAAAAAAATACGTAGAAACCAATAAAATCGATGTTACACGTTTTCTTTATATAACGCTTATAAACATGCTTATTAATGCATACAAAATAGTTTTATTTGACTCCACGGTGTATTTTGGGAGAAACAATTTTCTAAAAAATCCTTAATTTTTTGGCCGTTAAAGTAGAATGACCTCTTAAGGAAATTTGCCGTCAACAGAAATCGAAAAAGGTAATTAATATATCTTTCAGTGCGTGCGTCCGCGATCATTAAGATGATCGATTCCATCCAGTTTTCGATTACCGGTTTCAACAATAGATAAATAGTAAAATGTTTACCATTTGAAAATTCAGATTTGACCTTCAAATGACCTTGAATATGGGGTTAAAGGCCAAAATGAATGATCTCCCCGAGTGAAATATCTTATTGATTTTATTTCTACGTCCATTTCACGCCAGTGAGCGCTGAAACGAGCCTTTGTAATGTAATAATACGTCAAGTGTTATCTAAGTTATTCGAGTACTGAAATGTTACGTTATTCGCGGAGGGAAGTATAACTATTTAAGAAAGCTTACCTAAAATTTGCAAATTTCGTAAGATAATTAGTCACTTTAGCTTCTGGCTCTATTATTACATATAAATACTATATCTTTTTACTTTATTATTGTTTACTTTACACTAATGTCTCGTGATTCTCGGAGGGAAGTATGACTGTTCAAAAAAGATTACCTAAAACTTGCAAATTTTGTAAAATATTTAGTCATTTTAGCTTCTAGCTCTATTATTATATATAAATACAACATCTACTTTATTATCGTTTACTTTACATTTTTGACTAATTTCAACCAAAAAGGATATTATGTATTTACGGTATGTATAACTCAAATCAGTATCCAATCCCGACCATCAGGTGTGCCACTTTCACTTGGACGTGCGTATAGACATATTACTTTCTTCACCCCCCCCCCTTTTCCTTTATATTACTATTTATTTATTTATTTATTAATTTTAATTTCATGTTATCGGAGTGATTGTATTTACTTGTGTATTTGATGTGCGGCTATTGATGCGTGTATGAAAATTTGTGAGTATGTGTATATTTTTACCATAAACCATGACGTGATAGATATTACCAAATCGAAATTATATATGTACCTGACAAACATAATCGTGATTATCTAGTATTGTATTTGACGTGATTTTATTCTTATCGAATCCAAATGCGCTTTTATTTTACGAACTACTATGCTTTTACAAAACAAATTGATGTAACATTATTATAATATAATGTCGTAACGAAATGAAAATTATTACGACATTTAGTATAACTATGTAAATTTTTTTAATGTACATATTCTTTTGTATATTCATGCAAATAAATAAATATCTATCTATTCCCCCTTCCTCGTACCCGTCTCATCCGGCGGATCCTCCTCGTAGAATCTCGGATCGTTGGGCCCGACGGCGAAGGGCGGGGCCTCGTCGTCGCGGGGCCTCGGCTGGGGGGCCCGCTCGAAGGTGTAGGTGAAGGCGGGCCTGTGCCGGTGCAGGCCCCCGGCCACCTGCTGGGCGAGGCGTGCGCTCTCCTGCAGCTGGCGGGCTCGTTGGCCCAGTTCCGGGGGGTACTGCGGCGTCTCCGGGTAGTCGAGCATAGGGTCCTTGTTCAGCTGGGGCAGGAGTCGCGCCTGGAGGACAGAGAGAGAGAGAGAGAAATGCGGGGGGTTATTAGGTGGTATGTGTGTAGGTTGAGTGAAACGAAGGGGTCTGTGTACTGAGAGAATGGTTCAGTTAGGCTTGCCGAAGTCGCATTGCTAAGTTTGCGGAGGCTATAGTCTGTCGTTCTTACTGAGGAGTTCGGTAAAAACTGCGGAACAGTTCGGCTGTTTTGACGGATGTGTATTAAAAGTGATGTGTGCTGTTGCGCTTTATTGTAGCCTCATTATCACGTTTGTGATTAGGTAAAACAGAAGTAAGGTTAAAGTAGAACATCGAAAATGTAACTTAGACTAACTAATCATATATAAAAAGGTTAGAGTAAGAAAAAAATAAGAAATTCATGAAAATATTGATTATTTGTGAAAAAGTGAGGTTACGGAGACTCGGCTGCCGAACTTGTTTCGCTATTCTTGCCGTATACATACTACCGAACTCACTTCGGTCAAAACTACCGAACAGTTCCGCAAGTCTGACCGATGTATTCTCTCAGTGTGGGTTGCTTGGGTGGAGTGTGGTAGTGGTGGGATTTTTTGGGTCCGAGGGAGTGATGGATTGTCAGCGAGATGCGTATTGGTTAGGAGGCTTAGTGCGAGATTTGAAGGTAGTGTGATAGTGTGTAACAGAAAGTTTTGTAGTGGTAATAATCTAAATAGGGTAGTCTGCCCAGTAGATAGGCGGTTTATAAATATTATTATATCTACACAGAGAGTATTTTCTGATAAAAATTACCGTAAAAATCATTGTAAACGTGGGATATTCTGACTTCATGGGAAAAAATACCCTACTGAACGGTAAAATTTACCGTGCTGAATGGTAAAATTCATAATGAATAACGTTAATTTTTACCGTTCAGTAGGGTAATTTCCCCCCTGAAGACAGAATATCCCACGTTTACAATGATGTTCACGGTAATTTTTATCAGAAAATTCTCTCTGTGTACGAAACTAATGATTTTTCAAGCAAAATTTCAAATTCTAATTGCATAAAAGTTTGTTACGATTGCATTTAATATGATATTTATGAATGAAATGTTCGTTTTATATGCAATAAAGTATCTTCAAAAATATCGTCTATCTATTGGGTCTCCGCTATGTATAACCTAAAAACCCAATAGATAGACTAACAAAGTAAATGGACATTGTCAATCGTCTATCTACTCGGATATACGTGCTCTTCGCACTATTTTTGTAATTTCTAATTAAACAAAAACTTCTAACACTTTTAATGTTTTTTACTGATAAATTGAAGTTTCTTACATTCGATAAGTGTAAAATTGTTTTAAACAACCGATATTATCATACAAAAGTCTGATGTATAAAGTGAGAAAATCCTTAAGCGTCTATCTATTGGGTAGTTTACTATATTGTTTGGGATAAAGATGAGCGAGGCTTTATTTAATTGATTCAACACAATATTGAGGTAAAGTGGTAGTTTATTTGGTGACGTATTTGGTAGTTCACTTTTATTTTGTCTGTACAGTTGTGGCGTTATAGCTTCTAGTTGACCTCCCATGAGGGTCAGTGCGCATCTGACTTAATCCGCGTACGAGAGTGCCGCTGCTTCTCAAGCTTATCGGGCCGCAAGCCCCCATTCCACACTTGACGCCGAATATAATAGCCGACGACAGCCGAGGAAGCACGGAGGAGCTCGAGCGTGTTACGCGCATATTACAAATGCATTTTACATCGTATCAAGGGCCTTCGTGGCGCCGTCCCTTAGCCTGACGGCCACAGATTCACCTTTCGGTTTCCCCGTGCACGTGGGACCTTCAGTACCATGGAGGCGAACTCCCTTTGAGGTCACAACAGCCTCAGGGCGATAAATCACCCCTAGTTGCCTAAGCAACTTCGCGCACAAGGAACTCGGCCAACGAAGCTGTACATGTATATCAACCTTTAACTGCTAATGCGTGTACCCGTCTTCATTCGATCCTTATTTACTTTCTCGCTCTTTCCGTGCTTCCTTCGCCGAAAATCGCGCTCACATCAAATCGCTGTCATTCTATTCGTAACATATATAGTAGAAACATTGTTAACCGTCTCTAAGAATAATATGAGATTGAGATGAAATTCACTATCGGAGGAATTTTGAGGTCGATAACTGGAAATTTGAATGCAGAATTCCTAAATGTAAAATAGCGGATACAACGTGGTAGGATAAATTTTGAGAAATTCTCAGTACTACGATAAATTTTTCAAACCATCATTATGAATCTAGACAATATACTGAGTTCAGATTCGTATTTAACAACCTTAAATATCCCCCTATATTGGATCCACAATTGCAAATTTCGTAATATGGAGGCCAGTTTCAAATTCTGCAGATTCTTAAATAGGTTTATAAGAATCTTGGTAGAAATCTAAGCTGGTTTCTAGCCAGATATTAGCTAGATTTTCTATAGCTAGAAATCAGTTAAAAACGACATGCTGTTTAGCTAATTTCTAGCTAGATTCTGCTGAATATTCTAGTTAATATAAAATTGATAAACTAAGTAATTTATGTATTAATTAATAATGGAAATAATAACAGTTTTATAATAATCAGAGTAATACGCAATTCTAATCATACTACATTAAGTATTTTACTAAATTAAAGTTAAAAATGTACCTTCAATGTCTAGTAGTAATGGAGGTTAGGTTATTTGGTTACATAACGACGCGTGCATTTAAAAAGTATTATTTACACAAAAAGTACCAAAGCCTTGAGTAAAATTTAAGTGTCTCTATTAAAGAAATTTATGTTATAAATAATAGAATGCATGTAGTCATATAACTATTGTTATTTTAAAAATAACAATAAAAACAGAATAATGTAAGTTATGACGAAATTTGTAGAATTGGTAAACAAATATTTATAGTTTTACAATGAAGTTGTATTACAAAATTTTATTTTCGACATCAATTACAAAATTTTTGTTGACTAAGTTATAATTGACTAATTTTCGGAAAGAAATTATTAGTTATCAAATACTTTTAGTATTGCATATACATATTGATAAAAATATTTATTTTTGCGGCTTACTATATTGAACATTCAATGAAGTATAATAATGTATCTATTTAAAAACTAATAACTTTTCAAAACATAATATAAATAGGTTGGATTTGCAAAAGAAAAACGTTCTTGCTTAAAGCATAGTCTTAAGCAGATTCTAACCAGATATTAGCTATAATTTGACTTATTAATAGCTTATTAATCTGGCTAATAATTAATAAGCTAACCAACGATTCTAGGTAACTTTCTACCAGGGAAAACGAGCAAATATTTTTTAAAAAAAGCTGCTGATATCTTCAGGCACTAGCCGTCTTGAACGAAATAATATAAATAATTGAAAATAGGTATTAGCAATAAAAAAGTATGAACAAATATTAAATATTTAATATTTTTTCATATCATTATTAAATAATAGTAGGTATTGTGTATTAGTAATTAATATATTGCCGGAACAAATTTGTTCAAAATAAACATTATTATTATTTGTATGCCAGTTATATTAATCTGGAAATTATGCACCATCTGAGTTTCAACACTGTAACTATTAACAAGAAGAGTACCCATCATACCTTCGGGAAACGGATGTTGACGAGGCCTTGGGATATGTTGTCTGGTACATAGACATGACGGCTTTGACTAGTATACGAGCAAATAATTCAGTTTCAATCTGAAAATGCTGACTATGGTATCGAAAATATACGTTTAATTTATTCAAAATTATCCCTCCAACAATTGTTATTAGCTACTTAGCAATTACTCACTGTATGAATATATATTTCTAAAATAAAACCATACAAGACAGAATGCTTTAATTTTAGATGTCTATCTAGTCAAAAGCTGATTCCGTTCCAAAATTACTACCGAATAAACATCGCGCTAAAAATTACACAAAAATTCAATCCATTACATTTGCTTTTAAACAGTCGTGTTCCCGATATGTGCGTCAACTGCTCGATTAGATCGACAGAGAACCTCTGCGGACGAGGGCCGCGCGTGCACGGCGATCATTTGGGTCGTTCGGAGCCCCGTCTGGCTCTCATTATAAGAGGAGGCTAATACGGGACGAGTCGGAAAGGCGTATAGGGTAGAGACACTAGTAGTCAGCCACTTTGGCTATTTTCTATTAAAAAATAAACCCGTAGACAAAATATCGCTAGATTAATCATTTTTTAACTATTAAAAAGAATAAACAATGTTTTTAAAGCGCGATGTATTGCCTTAAGGGGATATCGGAGCTGAAATCGTGTTTTTTCTTTTAGTGATTACTTTTGAAAAATAGAATGCACGAAAAAATCAAGAGCAGAGCGCCGTAGTGCTCTATATAATAAAACTTTTGCTTGCAAGATAAAATTGATCTGATCAGCTATTTTTCTTATTAATT
The DNA here is from genome assembly GCA_949152435.1 of Gastracanthus pulcherrimus. Taxonomy (NCBI): domain Eukaryota; kingdom Metazoa; phylum Arthropoda; class Insecta; order Hymenoptera; family Pteromalidae; genus Gastracanthus; species Gastracanthus pulcherrimus. The sequence goes on from OX424575.1 coordinate 8,439,035, forward strand.
GGAAATATGATAGGGTGTTTACGCATTGAAACCTAACCTTAAAATTTCAATCGTACCAAACTTTTGCTAATAACTTTTTATAATGTTATTTTACAGTAATATTCATAACAGACCGCTGTAGTGCTTACTATAATGAACTGATCTGTAGAAGATAAAGTCAGTTGGACTTGCAGTTTTTACAAACAATTGGAATTACAAAATAGGTCGGACAGCAAAAAGGGGGGCGGGGCTCCGACATCGTCTTAAATTGTCCTGGTGGACTACTAGCGATTAAGCGTCCGAGTACTAGATTCCTGTGTCCGACTACTAGCGCTTTCGTCATATCTTATTAAAACACATATTATAATAATCCCGTAAATATTTTAAGCAGAATTAAACATTTTATCAAAAACTAGAATACATTTAAAGTGTAATAGAACCGGTAATTTATAAACAAAGATGTTTCTGAATTGTTTGCGATAGTTTGAATACAAGTTTTTCATTAGATGGCCTACGTGGCTTACGTGTCGTCGCAGAGTTGCTAGTAGTCGTTATCGTTTGGTCCACGCGGCGAGCAAAGATAAACGGCGCAACGGCGACTTCATCAAGAAGATCGCAGCAAGCAATAATAGTGGTATAGGTGGTGGCGAGAAGACACACGTGTCGAGGACAGAGCGGAATTAAGGATTAAATACGACGGAGCGAGGGCGCGAGGCAGATTTTGCTGTCTAACGCTGCGGGAGCATATAACGTCACTCGCATCGCAATATTGTACATCATTTGTTTCATTGTGGTAAATAATAATAATTCGGTATAATGCTCTTCAATAAAGAAAAAACTATAAAATTATTTCAAAATCTTTTTCAAACTATTAACTTCTATGAACGCGCAATTACTTTTATAAAAAAAAGTCATTTCTATAGGGTTGAAGAACAATGCCGTTTGTCACTTATTCTAAACTAAAATCCCCCGCCGTGGCATTACCCGCGATTTTTATATAAATTATTATAAATAAAGTAGAGTATCAAGACTGAATTTTCGTCTATCTCTATTTATTCGGTGTGGACGACATGAAAGAACAATTTACCATTTTTAACTAATTTAGGATTGTGATTCTGGAAAAATTTATATCACTTAGGGAAAAATCGTGAAATAAGTTTATAAAAAAAGCATGCTGAATGGAAATAGGTTTTATACAGTTTTGGATTACTCAATCGGGTGTCTACTAAATATGGATGATAGCCACGTGAATTAAATGTATATTATACGAGGGTAGTTCAATAAGTCTTTAGAATAAAGTATAAAAACAATTTTATTTGGGTAAATTTTTTTTTATTTTTCAACACAATCTCCTTGGAGCTCTATACACTTGGTCAATCGCTTTTTAAGTTTTTTTAATCCTTCAGAAAAGTGCGTTTTCGGAAGTTCCTCAAAATAAGCACTTACAGAGGCAATGACGTCTTCGTTGTCCGTAAATCTCTGTCCACCGAGCCATTTTTTCAAGTTTGGAAATAAGAAAAAGTCACTGGGGGCTAAATCTGGTGAATACGGTGGGTGTTCGACCAATTCGAATTTTAGTTCTTCAATTTTAGCCATTGAAACGAAGCATGTGTGAACTGGGCGTTGTCGTGATGAAAGAGAATTTTTTTTCTCGCCAAATGTGGTCGTTTTTTTTTAATTTCTTCTTTCAGCTGCTCTAATAATGATGCATAATACTCACCAGTAATTGTTTTACCCTTTTCCAAGTAGTCAATAAGTATAATTCCACGTGCATCCGAAAAAACTGTAGCCATAACCTTACCAGCTGACTTTACGGTCTTTGCCTTCTTTGGAGCTGGTTCGCCTGTGGAAATCCACTGTTTGGATTGTTCCTTTGTCTCAGGAGTGTAGTGGTGTATCCATGTTTCATCCACAGTCACAAATCGACGAAAAAATTCCTCAGGATTCCGACTTATGCGCGCCAAAAGAGCCTCAGAGGCGACCACTCTATTGCGTTTATTCTCAGCTGAGAGCAAACGCGGCACCCATCTTGCCGATAGCTTTTTCATGCCTAATTTTTCATGTAGAATTGAAACAACTGCACCTATAGATATCCTTGTGGCCTCAGCTAACTCACGCACTTTTAATCTTCTATCCTTCAACACCATATCGTGGATTTTATTGATGATTTCGGGAGTAGTTCCTTCTACGGGCCTTCCTGAACGTGGTTCGTCACTTATTGATGTACGACCACGCTTAAATTCATTTACCCAGTTATAAACCGTTGCTAAGGCAGGGGCAGATGTGCCATGAACTGAGTCCAATTCATTTTTTATCTCATATGGAGTTAAACCCTTTAAATGAAAATGTTTAATTACCGCTCTGAACTCGTTTTTTTTCCATTTTTCTTAACAAGCAATTTTTTTTTTTTCAATTGGTTATAAAAACACGTAAACTCAGAAGATGTGGACTGTGACTGCACCATATATCTAGTCGGGAGTGGTGCTGACTGAAAACAGATGATTTGGAGCGATTCGCGCGCCATCTGTTGGTCATTCTAAAGACTTATTGAACTACCCTCGTATAATGAAAATTGATGAATAAATATTTTCTGAAAGAATATTATAATACTTTCGAGTATATCAGAGCTGTATATATAGGAAATGAATCAATAAATATATTACATTTTTCAATATAATACATATATGAAATACGTTTATATAGGTATTTACATAAAAATGGAGCCTTGTAAAGAATGATTGTACATTCGACGTTAAAATATCTGGTCGAATTTGTTTGAATTTTCTGAAATCTGCCAATAAAATTAACAAAAGCGAGCATTCGATTCAATAAAGTTGCAGCATTTAAAAAAAAATCAAATAAATTCGATCAAATATTTTTAATGTCGAGTGTACATACAAATGTATTATTTGTTCTTTTATATTATATTTGTAAAAATGAGTCAATATATATTACAGATTTTCTAGATAAAAGCAAGAGTAAAATGTATTGCCCTTGAAAATGACCTTGTCATTGAATCAATGCCATCACGTTATTTCTTTTTTCTACCCCTACAACTTTTGTATTCAACTTTTTGTTAATTTGTCTTCCTGCTCGAGATATTTGTGGAAACAAATTAAAATGAAACAGTTCTATATATAACATGCTACATAACGCGTATTTTTGAAAATTATTTTCGCTCAAATTAAGATTTCATTTCTAACAGTGTTATGAGTTAATTAAACCATAATTAAGTCAAAACACAAATTTTTGGTTAACGAGGCTGTATTTATGTGGTAATACCCATATACAGAGGAGATAGCTATATTTTAAAGGCAGACTCATAAAAAACGAGTTTTTAAGTGATGTACTTAACACATTGTTCTGATCTCTTTTACCATAATGATAAAACACCTATAAAAAGCTTCAAATTAATGTAACATGATACTTTCCATGACATATACCTCATCCATTGTAAACGCTTCTCACTCTTCCTCTTCCCAGTCTCCGCATAATCTATTTCAAGCGCCGGTACTACCCTACACAACACCCCCCTTAAACAAAACTTCCTAACTCCGCATCGCCCAGAAGTTCGCAAACCTCCGTAAAGCGCCTAAAAACCCTCTCGTAAAACGCAATCAAGAGCCTCCCAAAAGTTTTAATAAACCTTCATAAACAACTCGAAACATCCTCGTAAAACACAAACAAAGGCTTCGAAATAACTGAAGAGCCGCCGGCACTCGCGCGCCGCCGGCATAATGCGAAGTGGCGAAAAGGCCGCGTCGAGCGCAATAATCGATGCCGCGGTCGCGATGATATCTGCCCAACGCGGTGTATTTACACGTCGATCAGTAGTAACAGACGGGCTGCATGCGCGACTCTCTCGCTATCTGGTTACTGCTCGTGTATAGGCAGACGGCCCGAGGCGCGATAATATTCCAAGCGCGCCGCGAGAGGGTAAATCTAGTTTAGATGTAATTTTGCATTTGGCGATTTTTTGTTTGGTTGTGTTTCGTTTAGAGGCTTGGGTGTTTAGAATGGGTTCAATAAATACTTTAGATGCTTTTAATATTGCAGGGAATTGTAGAGAGATGATGCTGTTTTTTAAATGGTAACAGGAGTGTTTGGTTTATGTTGCATTATATAGAAGATGTATAGACTATTTTTTCACAAATATACGACGGGTAATACCGATGTTAACTAAGAGCCTATAATGAATAATGTATTTATATTTATATTTACTCTTATACATAGTACTAATAATTTAGCTATATTGAAACCGATTTTTTGAATTTTCAAAATCTGTCTTCAGATTGCACTAGTACACAACGGCATAAGAACCACATTAAATACACGACATTTGAAATATGTGTTCACACTCATCCTCAGAGATCCCAAAAATCTCACAATAAATATTATACAAAATTTAATAAAATATTGTATTTAATAATGTATATTAAAGAAAGATATAATCTATTTAAAAAATACATTTGTCCGTGTATAATAAAATAACAGAACTTTCATGTTAATCTAAAAATTCCTGTGCTAAAAATAAGCAATTTAGAAATTTATTAGAGTGTGTTTGTTACGTACAAAGTTCACAGATTATTCACATTGTTCTTTATGTATTAGATGAAAAATACCCATAAATAGTACAAATATAAATTATTCGACGAAATATTGTCTACATTTAGGCTTTAGCTTATAGTTTTAAATAAAAAGGAAATGGATATTGAAAGTTCACCTGAGATAGAAAGTAATTTACGAGTATCGGTTTGTAGTTTTTTCGCTAGTCCTGGCACTGTACCAACTTGATATCAACGCCTTTTATGTACGTAGAGATTGGCATCTCGACCTATTGAACTTCAAGTTATTTTTTTAAGGATACCTATATATATACGTACAGGTAAAGTAGAGTGAAATAGATGTGGGCCAAAAGAGCTACATAAATAGCACTGAAAATCAATATCTGTAAGGCTTCGAAATTGATATTGGTGATAGAATATACATTGTAAAAAAATATCTTATCGAATTTTTATTCTACAAAATGAAAATTTTAATATTTATTCAACTTTGAAATATATTTATGAAAAAAATGCATTAAACGAGTTTTGAATTCATAACATCGTTAAGCATATTTTACAATTTTCGAAGTTTCCAGTTTACGATCTTTTATGAAGTTAAACAAATGTTGTTACATTACTTCGAAAATGATGTCATTCTGGATGAAAATGAATATTTAATTTTGTAATTCAATCAATGGTTTAAATATTACTTATGTCAAAATTAATACAAAATTTTCAGAACCACTAACATTCACAACAGTAACAATAACAATATAACAATCTATAACAATTTTTCCTAGCCATTCGATTGGTCAACCCATAAAATTAATTGTTTTGAAATTATTCCTTTTTATTATTAAACGCTTGCATTTTTAAAAGGTTCTCACTTGTTGCCTGTTTATCTGTCTATCTTTTACAATCAAATTGTAAAATAATTGCTTACTTATTTCCTATAGAAAACTTTAAATATTAAGCGCAAATGCAATGACAATATACTTTAATCCTATTTTTGAGACAATTTAAATTACAGATGGACAATTTGAAATAATAATTATACTTTGTTAATTAATGCTATGCTATTTTGATGATATTAGTATTTATCACAAGTTTGGCAGACAAACAAGATGAAAATAAAATTTAAAAACTGTTATATTGCACTTTTAGTGAACTTGCATAGAAAAAACGAAACCAATTTTTTCAGTTCAATTAAAGTTTCACTTTTAAAATAACGACCAAAGTGAAGGCATAATCACTCATTTTTTCATTGTAATTAGTGTTAAATCTCCTGATTCATCAAGGGGCGCAATAGCTCCCGATGGAAAGTTATACCTACGTGTGTAGACGCGCAGGTTGAATTCATTAATGGATCTTTTAAAATCGTAAAATAAATTGTGTTATTACATAATGAAGTTGTTGGCGAACCCACGCGTTTATTTTCACTAATATCAAAAGTCAAATTTGATTTGATGCCTGAAAAATTGTTTTTCAATATACGCGGATGCAAATATACGACAAGTGCATCCATGTTATCCAGTTTGTGCATACATATTTATTTGTGTGTGTATGTGTGTGGGTATAGAAATGTGTATGTGTTCGTGCGTTTGTGTATGTCTATGCTCGTGTGTGTACACTCTTGAGTATATTCCACTATCGCTTTTCAAATTTTTAGAAATTTCATTATGTGATAGGTCACATTTGTATTTTGTTTAATTCTTGAGCTTTCGCATTGAAGAATCTTAAAAATTTGAAAAATGTTCGCGACAGTGAATATAATTCCGCTGAGTGTACATGCATTTGTGTATATCTATTTGCGTCTATATATTGCGTGCATACATGTGTAAGTATATGTGTGTATGAGTGCCAGTGTGTGAGTGTGTAAGAATATTTGTATTCGTGTGTCTGAATGCGCGTATAAGTATATCGGAGCCTGCGAATGTGCATAATTTATGCAACAATAAAATGAAAAATGGTTAATATCGTCACTTTACTGCAGGTTTGGTAAACTTTCACCAAATTCAGGTACAGTCATAGTTATAAACACCAAAATGAATTTATGTACCTTTGGGACGAAGTCAAATATCCATGCAATAGTTCATGTAAATCGGACAAATAGTGTCGGAGAATAATGCAATGATAACAATCTGGAATTGGGGGATAGTTTGATTTTGTCCCAATAAGCATCGAACGCTCTTATATAATATAGGATGGATGTATTTAGATGTAGCGGATGCATGTAGATACATCTGATGAATGTCGATGAATGGAATCTTGAATTCTCGAAAATGGACTCAGATGCAACAGATAAACTCATTGCATTTTGATTGTTTTGGATGCATTGGGTCACGTGGATGCAACGGATACGCATAGATGCACAAAATGAACTTGAATACACCAAATGTACTTGAATGCACTAAATGCACTTGAATGCACCAAATGCACTTGAATGCACCAAATGTACTTGAATGCACCTTGTGCATGTGGGTGCACCGGGTTCATTTAGAAGCACCGAATGCACTTGGATGTACTGGATGCACTTGGATGCATTAAAACCTGGGGTGGAGTAAAACATATATGCAAAATTTCATGATGATCGACTAAAAATTGTGGAAGGAGTATAAAATAATAAATGTTCGAAAGTCTGGAATAGAGAGGCTTCGTCCCAAAAATATATAAAAAGTGATAAAAAGTGTTAAAAGGTAAAAAAATGTAATAAAGTGTATAAAAATGTAGAAACAGTCAGAATTCGGAGCACTATTTACATAATTTTATACTTTTGTGTCCTACCTGCACCGAAAGTATGCTTTTTCGTGCATATAAAGCGGGCGGAAAATAAAACCCTTGGGCGGAAATTGGTTTACTTTTCCGCCCTGGGGCGGAATAATAACTCTCTTTTCGCCCGCCTCATATATGCACGAAAAATCATCCTTTCGATCAATGTAGGATAAAACGTGTCGTGTGCCCCACGGGCGGAAGGCGATTATGGCTCGTGCTGGTTGCAGCCCTTGCCTCGGCAACGCCCTCGCGGTAATCGCCTACTTTCCGCCCTTGATGCACAATATACTATTTCATGCTTTCTTACATTTCTCCCCTTCATTCTTACAATTTTCTACATTTCTTCACAGAAATAATTCTCAGCAAACACAAACCACGCGCACCCCAATTCATCCTCCAATCCCATCCCCAACATCCAAATATCCAACCACTCACCCTGGCCTCGTCCTCCACCGAGTACTGCTTGATCCTGGGCGGCTCGTACTCCAGATACGGCAGCAGTCTCTGCCTCTCCAGCTCTCTCACGTACTCCAGCGGATCCGCGGCCTGTCTCTGCAGCACGTCTATGATATTCGGCCTCTCCGGCAAGTCGTCCCTCAGCAGGCCCCGCTGCTTCTGCCTCGCGAGATCCAGCAGGTGCTGCTGCTGCTTGCGGTACAGCTGTTGCTGCTGCTTCCGGTGCAGGGCAGCGGCAGCTGCCGCCGCCGCGGCGGCCTGCTCCTGCTGCTTGCGCTGCATCTCGAGCTCCTCGAGTTCCTCTGAAAGGAGATTGGGTTTTTTTTGGATCGGTGGGATAAGATTGTATTGGAGGGGAATGGTGAGTCGAAATTTTGAAACTGAGATGTGTTTCAGAGAGTTGTAGCGTTCTGAAGTTTCTTTATGACATCAGAATTATAACGCGGTATATTGAGAGAAAGGTTTACTTGTAGTTACTCTGGTAGGGCATCCAGCGCAATTCTGATGCAATTTGCGTGAAATTCAGAGAAATTGTAGCAGGCCATGCGTAGTCTATCTTCCGACTACGAGGTCTGACTGTAGATATGTTTCTACCGTCGGTCGATTGCGTCGAGCACTTTACGGAATTGAAGAACTAATTATCGTCATAATTGCACTAGACTTGTGCAATTAAAGTGCAGTGAAGCGATTAACGTGCACCAGAATTGCAGTAGGAAACTTGCGGCAGATATTTCATGCAGATAAATTAGAGCAGAATTGTGGTGGCTAAAGTGCAGATGTGTACATACGGTGAAAATTACAGCCACAGTGCGGAAGAATATTATTGCGATTATTTCAGCACTTAACACAATTCGATTGCAATTTTGTTGCACGTGCGAGTCTACCATTTAGCTGCTATAATTCTGGTGCAATTTCGCTGGGGAAGGACGAAAATCATTAAACTTCTCTTCCATAAGTCTGCTGCGATTCTGACGCAAAGTAGCTTTTTCGAAGCTCTCTTCTTAATTTGTTCCTTCTACTGCAATTTCTCTGAAATTCAGGTAATTTGCAGCAAAATATGCGTGATCTGCTTCCACATTATACTGTGTCTCTGTGGGCAACCGATTGCATCAGGTATTTTGCAGCATAATTACCTCAGCCATAGTACCGAGGCGAGTAGTTCACATTATGCGTTCGAGAACAGAATTGCGAAAGAAACTTGTTATATTTTGCAATATGTGTCTTTTTTCTGCACTTTGGCTATCGTAATTCTTTGTTAAAAATTTGTTGCTATTTAGACGCAATAACTATAGATATCTCAAATTTCTTCCGCGATTCTGTTGCAAAGTGTCTGGCGCAATCGGCGTCTGGCAGAAGTATATTAAAATGCGGAAGCAGCCCACACATGCGTGCAGCTTGTTGCGTTACCAGGAATGTATTTGTACTTTTACTACTCATAGTAAAGCACGAATTTTCAACTATCAAGTCACCAGATAATTAGTCTCAATAATTCGATGCTTTAAATGAAAAAATACTTAATTATTAAAAACAATTTCGTCATATCCAAAATCGTATTCATAGTCAATAACTCTTATTTAATGTCGCTAATCTCTTCTCTCGTCATATATAATCGTGACGTCACAACAAGCATTGAAGCTTCGTATCTCTTTCAATCTTCAAAACGTAAAATTTAAAAAGTTCACAGATAAAATACACTGCTTCGTTCTATTCAAGGATCGTCATCAAATAAGACGGCGCTTCTCACCCAGTTCCTGCTCCTGTTGCATCGCGAGCGATTGGGGCGCGAGATGGTGGTGGGAGTTGAGGGGCGGCTGATGAGGCTCGAGGGGCTGGTGGTGCAGGCGGAGGCCATCGGAGGAGCCGGCGTGATGGCCGGACTTGGCCTCGAGGAAGCGAACGAGGCGCTCGAGCTTCACCTCAGGCGTCAGCTTTGGCTCGACATCTGCGAAAGTGGAGAGAGAGAGAGAGAGAAAGAGAGATTGAGAAATTGAACTGTCAAAGGCTCATCCCTACTTAGAAACAAAGTCGCGTAATCAATCATATGATAAGTCCTGAGTAGACAAAGACATATGTACAATTATTTAGAGACAAAACCTGTAGGTATTGAAGGGATTTTATTTTAAAAAATAAAAATAATAAAATAGAGAATGCCGATGTTGGTCTCGAACCCAGAACCTTTGATTTGCTAGGCCATTACGTTAATCACTAACCTAACAATGTCTTGTTTGCAAAACATTTGAATAATTATGTAAGTTATACCGTTAGTCACTTTATATATGGTTATTTAATACATTATTATGTATAATAATGTATAATTATATATAAATATATACATATATATGTGTAAAAATTGTATGTGCTTTGTTTACAAACACACCGCAGACCCCCATCGTCGATTGCCACCATATATGTGAGCGCAAATATGTGAATATATCACATGCTAAAAAATTGAATGGCACCCATGTGACACCTATATGGACGTATATGTAATCCCACATGGCTCCCCATTTGTAAAATTTGGCTTTCATTTATAAAAGAAATCAGCTTTCACGTATAATGGAGTCCTACATTTGGTAACTATCACCCAGATGGTATATCCATATCCTGAACAGATTTCCTTTATTCTTGAAAAATAATTCTTTTAATTAAAAAACTGGTAAACTTTTAATTTTTGTTTTTGTGGTAGTTACAACTACCACGTGGGCTTCCAACGGTCTCCAAATATAGTTAATCTCATCGAAGCACCTCTATGGGTTCTGCTCGCGTCTTATATGGATCCCCACACGAATAATGTGCCATTTTTTGTTAAAAACCTATTTGATCGATTTCTAACTTTTTAATGAAACCATAGATTATTTTCGCGGATTTTTTTGTTTAATCTAACATCTATAAAATAAAATCTTCAATGCTAGTGAATACGAAATTTTTAGAAATTTATTTAAGTACAGTACATGCTATTCAAAATACTGATAACTATGTACAAAATAAAAGCTTGTAACAATACTAAACAAATGACATGCTTCAAAATTACCGTATTTCCAATATTCCATCGTGATAATTGAGTGATTATTATTCATAATATCACAATAGTTCCCAATACACCTCCAATAACACGTTAGTCATTGGGGATTATTTACAACCCAACGATTAAACGGTTGCCATTACCAGGTTGTTAATTATTTTATGTTAAAAAAAATTGGTTTGAATTCTTGAAGTGGTGTACAATATGAATCGAATGTTTTTTTTTTAATTTAATTGATAGTCTTTTAATATTAACAATCTAAAAAGCTATTATTTCTTTAAGTGAAACAAGTCAATATTTCACGAAGCTTGGCTTTATGATTTGCTACTATGTTCAAACTAAAACTTTATGAAAATAAACCTGTTATTCATATTTCTACATTATTTCATGAACATTTACTAATTTTGGACATGGCATATTGGTGTCAGTACTTTGTACGCCTTATAAGCGAGTGTACACATATCACTGACAGTAAGGTTGTATTTGTACATGAATATTGCTCTGCTTTGGATTATTATAAAAAATCACAAAGAACAAAACTATATTTTCAGATAAATGCTTATTAAATTAACTTTTCGTGCAAAATTTTCAGTGTTTATTGAATTTGTTAATGCAATAACACTAAAAATGTACAAAGTGTCAATAATAAGTTAATTATTGATAGTCGAGCCGTTTACCTTACGAGGTAATAAAATTCAATCAGTATTTTGAAAATCAGTATAAACAGCTTGAAAACCTTGCATCTAGAATTTTGTGTTTAATCTTATCTTAGATATGATGTCAATGTAAGTTTATGCATAAAATGTATCACATTTAATTATATAAAAATTTGTAGGTGGAACATTTTGTAATCATAAATCATGATAACAATGAACTGTCACGAGAATTCTATACAAATTTAAAAAAATGTCAAATTGGAAAAAGTTGTATGTATAACTAAAAAGCAGATTTTGTCTCATTTATAATCCAGAAATGATAAATTATATGATATCTTAAATCATATGATTAAGCACCCAATTTATGGTATATATATATATATATATATATATATATATATATATATATATATATATATATATATATATATATATATATATATATATATATATTTATTTATTTATTTATTTATTTATTTAACCAGAGTAATACATCGTAATACATGTTGTAGTTAATCTCCAGATATATTAATTATATCTGGAGTAACCCACATCCTATAGAGGTAGTCAGAGCTACCTGTACATAGGTCCGGTGTGTATAATAACTTAATAATTAACTTACAATCTAAGTAAAACTAAAAACTAACTTAAAACCTAAGTGTCCAAGTACATATTTGTCTTGGATAAAGTAACAGTGACTTGTTGATGTTTATAATATATTCGTACTTATCCATTTTTTTAATTTTTTCTTATTATAAATCTTTGATATGTCTAGTATTTTAAGATTTATATTAATTGTTGGTAAGCAGTTATAAACTTGTATTGCTCTAATGTGATTACTCTTATCACTTACAGCTTTTGAACATTTTGGTGGTATAATAAGTTTATTTCTGGTTTTGCTTTTAGACGTTAAGTATAAATTCTTGAGTTCATTATAATGATACGATACACATTCATAAGCAAAAATTTGTTTTAAATTTAATGGGTTGTCCTGATTGAAACTATTTTTATTAACAATTTTTAGGATTCTATTCTGAGTCTTTTGAAGTAACTCCAGATTGTTTCTGTATGCACCACCCCAAGCTATATTTCCATAAGTAATTATACTATGAAAAAATGCATAGTATATTATCTTAAGTGTATCAGATTGCATGTATTTTGACATTTTGTAAAGTATAAATAATATATTTTGTTTTCTTTATTATATATTCAATATGTCTGTCCCATTTTAGATTGTAATCAAATACAATACCTAGATATTTACAATATTCTACCCTACAAATTTTAGTACCCTGTATTTTTATGTTCATATCTTTAGGAACACTATCACAGTAATTGCCAAATGTTATGTAGGTTGTTTTATTTATATTTAAAGATAGTTTGTTCAGAGCTAACCAATTAGCTATATCATCCAAGTACTTATTCATTTTATTTTCAACTTTTTCCCAGGTATCATCAGATGCTATAATTGCTGTATCATCAGCATATGAGATAGTGCTGTCAGTTCTATTTATTAATAAATCATTAACGTAAATTATGAATAGAAGTGGTCCTAGTATAGTACCCTGGGGAACACCTGTGTCTATTGTTTCATATTGACTTTCTGTTATTCCAATTCTAACTTTTTGTCTCCTATTGCTTAGATAATTCATTATTAGTTTATGTGCTTTACCTCTTATACCATAATTATATAATTTATCTAATAAGATAGAATGGTTTACAGTATCAAACGCCTTAGCTAAGTCTAGGAATGTGATTGCTATTGGTTTGCTTTTGTCTAAATTGCTATATATTTCTTTCGTTATATAACTAAGAGCATCTTTAGTACCTTTATTTTTTACAAATCCATATTGATTGTGAGTTAATAGTTTAAATTTATCAAAAAATTCTTGTAATCTTACAAAAACAATTTTTTCTAGAACTTTTGCTATATTTGAGATTAAGGATATGGGCCTATAATTTGATATTTCCATTTTGTTTCCAGCTTTAAAGATAGGTACTACCTCAGCTGTTTTCAATGATTCAGGCCATATTGATTTTTCTAGACATATATTAAATATATGAGTTAATGCATTTACGATTAGATTTGATAGTATTTTCAAAGCTTTTGTTGGGATTTTATCAACACCGCCATTTTTTATTTTCATATTTTCAATTATTTGTAAAATTTCAAAATTATTAGTTGGTTTTATAAAAATAGAGTTGCAATTCATGGGTGGTAGTTTTAATATCTTACCCTGCGGAATATTAATTTTATTACTTAAATTCATTCCTATTTTGCAAAAATATGAGTTCATTTGATTGGCAATTTTTGTAGGGTCATCTATTATTTCATCGTTATTCATTATTATTTTATTAATTGTATTATTATTTTGCGATTTAGTACCCAGTTTACTTTTTATATGTTTCCATAGTTGTTTGGAATTATTGCTACTTTTTATTATTAAATTTCTTTCATGCTTAGTTTTAGCTTCTTTAATAATTTTATCAAGACTCTTTGTGTAATTCCTATATTCTAATTTTATTCTTTCGTTATTACGTTCATTACGCATTTTGACATATAATTGTCCTTTTCTTTCACATGAGATCATAATAGCTTTAGTGATCCAATCCTTTCTTGGTTTATTCTTATTATTTTTTCCATTTTTTAACACATATTTAGATTTTTCTAAACAGTCTTGTATTTCAGTTATTAAAGTTGTTGTAGCTTCTTCAGGATCATGCATTGATTCAATTATATTCCAATTTTTCATAGCAGCTACTCTGCGTAGTTTAATGTAATCATACTTATAGCAAATATTTTCTTTATTTAATGTTTGTGAATTGTTTATTTTTATAAATAATGGATAATGATCAGTAAATGGTATTAAAAGTTTGAAGGATTTGGTGTCTAGAGATTTGGTTTTTATATATATGTTATCAATGCATGTGCCTTCTCCACTATTATCATTTGGTCTAGTTGTATATATAAACCCAGGGTAAAAACCTTTTTCAAGCATATTATTTAAAAGTTCCTGACTGTTATGATCTTCTTTCATAATGTCAATGTTAAAATCACCAATAATTAAATGATTTTTTATATTTTTTTTGCCGTTCATATATGATTTTAAGTTGGAAATGAGTTCAGTACATGATAGATTATGACATCTATATAATGTTGATATTTCAAGAGAAATACCTCTATTTAGTGTTATTCTTGTATTTAATATTTTCAATTTACCAATTTCAATTGTTTCGGTTATTTCTGTTACGCAATCTTTTATATATACAACTACTCCATCATTTTGATTTATTTTGCTATTATTATAATATAAATTATAACCTTGTATAGCAAAATATTGACAGTTATGTAAGCACCATGTTTCTGAGCATACAATATATATATAATTTATTTATATATATACCCACTTATATAATAAAGCAGAGAAAATAGTTTCTATTTAGCTTAACAATTAAAGTAAAATATCAACAATATTGAAATTACCAACAGAACGTACATCAACCTGTTATGTTATTATGTATAGAATGTTCAAAAAACTCATTCATTTGGAAAGAATATTGTATTTTCACGTGTCAGACAAGATAAACAAAAACATCATGTACCAATGTAGATAAAATTAAAAAAAATATAGCTGAACCGACTTCCAAAAAACGCTCTAAAAAGTAAAAAATAATAGTTACTACATTAAAGAGATTAAGAAAATAATAGGATCGCGATAAAATGTTTATTATCTTCTTTGAATAATAAGTTAACAATATGGTCATTTGAATTCAAAATACAACTATTTGGGGTTGGCGCCAAAAATTTTAGCAAATTACTAAACTTTTACTACATCAATGATAATATATGCCATGATAAATTATATTCAATCATAAACTGTGATTGAACGCAACTGTTTATTTTGGCGTCGACTCCAAATAGTTTTATTTGGAATACAAATGACCAAATTGTTGACTTTTTATTCATTGACGATAATAAACGTTTTATCGTGATCCTATTATTTTCTTAATCTTTTTAATACATTAACAATTATATTTTACTTTTTAGAGCGTTTTCTTGAAGTCGGTTCTATTTCTTTGTAATTTATTTATTTTACTCTTTTTAGTGTTCTCATTTCTGCTTGCATTGGGCTTGTACTAGCCCAGTACTAGTTAAAGCTCTTTCGGAACCATCTTGCAGTGCCCATTTATCAAATTCAACAAGAATATTTAAAATCGTTCAAAATCGGTTGCTTGTACTGGGCCAGTACTGACTCAGTATAATTTTAAGCTCTTATGGAACCATCTTGGAGTAACCCTCTATTAAATGCAATAAGAATTTTTAAACATAAATAAAAAAAACATATGCATGCAAAAGAACCTCCTTCTTTTTGAAGTCGGTTAAAATCAAAGTAAAAAGAAACTCAAGCAAAGTCCGCACGCACGTATCAAGTGTCCTAGACTCGAAATGCATCACATGCTTGCTCTACTTTTACATGCTTGGTCTACGCATGGGGATTTTATTTTGACAAATCACCATCTTTCTAGTTCAGTATTTTTGTTCACTGAATTGAGAGTTCTTTTTATGATTTAACGCTACTTTATCTATTTAATGTAGTAGGATATTTGAGATTGATCCCTAGTGATATTCCTTAATTTAAAGGGAAACTGCTGTTCAAAAAATATTAAACAGATGTTCCGGATCGCGTTTCACCAAACTTTTCTCTTTCTTTACCAAGAGAGCTTGATTTTCTTCGTGAAAATAAAAGCACAGCGGAAAGTTTTTCAATTTACGAGCTGGAAAATTGCATAATCGATATACAATAGTACATGTGCGTAAAAGTTCTTCATGTTCCTCTCATACGCCCGTTAAACGTTCGAGTAAAAATGGCTATGTTATTGTAACAACTTATTACTGCTATTAATTATGTAAATGCGTACTTTAATACGCGAGGTGTACGATTTCTATCAGAAAAAAGTGCCCTAGAATGGAAAAGACAGATATCAAATTGCGGAACATTTTCTCCTTCATTAAATCGAGATTGAAATGAGATATTCATGGTTTTTTCTTTCCATCCAGTAACCAGTAAAAAAGTTTTTACTCCCTTTCATGAATTTTCCCGCGAATTAAATGGAAACGCAGCTCGACATTTTTTTTAATCCCAGCGTAAACATCCGCTGAAAACTTCTTGAAGCAATATTATTATAAACTTGATGAAGTTGTGTAAATACTTTTGAGATGGAAATTGATTATAACTAACTTCCTCCGCGTTAAATCTTACTTAATATCTGTCATCTCCATCCAGTTTCTCGGGAAATTTTAATTCTCGGATTAATTTGCAGACACGCCTATAATGTTATGCAATTTAGTTTCATAATAAATGTTAAAATGTTAAAGTATTGAAAAAACATTTGCAACCGTCAATACACAAAAAGTTGACAACAATCGGCGGATTCAAAATTTGAGTTTCCTGCTGCTCAGATTTTTGTTTTTGATTTTCTCAACAATCGTGAAATTTTTCAGTGATATTTATATGTTATTTCAGCAAATTAAACTTTGATATAATCTAATGCAGTACGTAATGTACTTGAAACACTGTTGTAGAGTATAAAGGGTATTATATAGAAGTGCACGTGTACGTGATCATTGCAGATTAAAATTACCAGACAAAATAATAGAATATTATGAAATAATATTTAGCACTAATTAATTATTCATTTATATAAATTAATTATTAAAACAAAACCATATTTTTTTATTTTAAACCAAACTACTGATATAGTACTTACTCTATTAAAAGTGAAAAGCAAGAAAATAACATAAAATTAAAATACATTTTTGGTAATATCAATAATTGTAATCCTGCAAAATTTTGATTGTCTTAGAATTGGATTTTTCGGAAGCTTTATTGGAATAATCTATATTTTTTTATGATTATAAATTCAAAGTAACTGATGTCTAAAGTTGACGTAATAAAAACGCGAATATGAAATAGTACATTGAGCAACTAGGGGGAAAAATTGGCTTTTTCTAAGCGAGGATGATGATTCATCATCCGAGTCTAAAAAAGCCCTTTCCACCCGTGTTATACATCGTATTTTTTTTAATATGTGTATGAATAAAGCCTTTTTCATGCATGCAAAGGGAATGGGGAAACGGGCATTACGAGTCGTCTACTAAGAATTTTAGGAGCCTGACGTAATCAACATTGCCTCCCGCTCAGGTAAAGACGCTCGGAATGCCCAATTTTCCATTCGCTTTGCAAGCATGGAAAAGGGCCTTTTCATGTACGTATTGCGAAAAATTGCATTATATTTAAAACAATTTTTCATTGTTGATAAATTATAATTATAATTCTACTACGTAATAATTATAATTCTATTAATTATAATTCTACTACGTAATAATTATAATTCTATTAATTATAATTCTACTACGTAATAATTATAATTGTATTATTTATAATTCTACTATGTATTATACGCGATAATTTTATGTTTCATCAAGGTACATGGCAACGTTATATCTGATGGTGCGTAATAATAATATCTCGAATCTTTGAAATACGTCAGAAAATTGAAACGTCATTCAAAGGTATAAGTTATTATTATCTCCTACATTATAATTTAGTTAAAATAAGCTTCACCATTAATTTATTTATAAAGTTAGCTTGACCTAGAAATGTCAATAAAGGAAATTACGTTCTATTCCAAATCAATCCACTTCATAATTCTGATTCAACGTCAAAATATTCTTCTCGACAGTCGATTAACCAAAAAACACATTTCCCTTCGAATATACCTATATTATCTAAATTTTGCTTAGATTCTCATATACTATCCCGACAAAAGAACGAGTTTATATATGTAAGTATATGAACATACATAGTCATATATAATAAAATATAATTATATATGATTTTATCGTATTATATATGATCCTATTATGTGCATATATTTGAATTTGAGAACATATGAACATATATGACTATATATGATTATGCATATTATACAGAATGTTAAAAAAGTTCCGGGACGGCAAAATAACTTGAAAAATAACAACCACAGAGGAAAATGTCAGGGATAAAGTTATAGGATTTTCCCTGGCTATCTGATGGTGACATCGGATTACCATCAAATAGACATGGAAAAATCCTATAACTTTTGTTCCTGACATTTTCCTTTGCGGTTGTTATTTTTCAAGTTATTTTGTCGGCCCGAGACTTTTCGAACACCACTGTATGAACTAATTTGTTTATAAATGATCATATATATCCACGTGTTATCAAATTTCGAGTATGTAGACTATAAAAAGTTTTATTGAAAACTGTTGTACCTGAAAATTGGCATTTCTTAAAGTAAACAATCAAAAACTCGCGTATTTCTTATTAAAAGTAAACCTTAACTGACTAAAAAAAACTATCTTTTTAGAATCAGAACAAAATTTTTTTAATTTTAGAAAAGCATTTCTTAGAAAATAGAAGAAACGATCCTACTGATTACAAGAAATAATTTTACATAAAACTAAGATAAGACGTTTCAATATAAAGAAACGAGTAAGTATACTATATTAAAAAAAAAAAACAATTTAATGAGTTTGATCATCAAGCATGTAAAATCTCGAGAACTTTTAGTCTTCAGATAATAAATGTTTACTTTCATTTATAAAGGAAAAGTAAACAATTTATAATCGCTTTGTATATATTAGGTTTATATTATTCAATATACTTAAATTTATTATCACACTGTTTTTTTATTTAGTTCCTGTCATACATCAATTTAATATATGAATTGAATACGTAAAA
This sequence comes from Gastracanthus pulcherrimus, assembly GCA_949152435.1. Lineage (NCBI taxonomy): Eukaryota > Metazoa > Arthropoda > Insecta > Hymenoptera > Pteromalidae > Gastracanthus > Gastracanthus pulcherrimus. The sequence goes on from OX424575.1 coordinate 8,458,248, forward strand.
CGTTTGTTACATATTTTAAAAAACAAAAATGATTGATTCAAGAAATTTTTGCATTTACTTACTGTCAGAACCAATAGTATTTATTAAAGTGATGCTAAACCCGCCTATTATCGGCAAATGCAAGGAAACACTTTTTTCATTCAATTCTCAATTTTAATAAAATATCTCTTTGGAAGTTCGTAGTTCTTGACTGAGACAATAACATTTTATAGAAAAATATTTACTAAAACTTAAAAATTAAATGAAAAAAGTGGTTCCCCGTAATTGTTGTTATGTAAATATTCGATCATATAATGATGCAATATAATCATACATGATTATCTTATCAACACCTCATTAAAAGACTAACTTATTTTAGATTTTTAAAAATCGTCTAGTTTTCATGACATCAAAAATTGACAAAAAAAATATAATGTTAAAATGATCCTACAAAGTACACAAATAAAATATATCGGTAAGGTGAATACATCGATATAGTTTTAAAATTTCCAGACATATTACATTTTTTTATAAACGTAAAATAAAATAGTGTCTATTTTCGGAAAATTTAAATGCATTAGTTTTTGTCTGAATCGTCGATATATGAAAATTTTATATGAACGTACTTATATTATTATACATCACCACATATGATTACATATGATCATATATGAACATAGAGATGATTCCGTCGTAACTTGCCCAAAACAAGCCTAAACACGGGAGATGAGTGAAAATTGTCGATTTTTACCTCTAGCCTGCATTAATTTCCCTGAATTTACGAAAAATAACTTCGCATGACTTTTTGCGTGTTTCTAGTCATAGAATCACGAGGTGTACTTAGTTTTTTATGCAAATGATTGAAAATGCATTTTATTTTTATAATACTTTTTATAGGGTGTTACGGAACTAACATTTTACTTTGAAACTGCTCTCATAACTCTTAGACTTCACATACGAACCTTATTGCAAATAAGTTTTATATACTTTACTATTAAGTAACGAAAGACACCTTTTACTCGTAGTAAAACATCTAGTAACCAGCATCTATAGATAGTGTTACGGGACTGACCTCTGCTACTTTTTACTGAAATCTGAAGTGTTAAATCTGTTTGTACTCGCGTAATTTTTAATTTCTAGATCTTTTTCCGGAAACATTTGATGAGTCATAGCATATAGTTTGCAAATCTACCGTCAGGATGATATTATAGCAAACTACTGCAGTTTTCGTTGTAGATACTGTTGCGATCATTTTATTATCACAAACTACTGCACCTTGCGTTAATGTATAATTAGCGAATTTTTAATTTAAAACCGATTCAAATATATATTTTTAAGTCTATAGTTTACTATGTTATATACGGAGGAATTATTTTTACCATCCTTACATCTGCGTAGTGCCGTTTTATATCCAAATTTGAGTTTTGGACATGTTACGGAACTGACATTTGATACCTAATTTATTGATTTGTTTTAAAAGATAGGACTTGTGCGTTTCTAGCTTTTAACAATTATAGTTGGTTATGCCATACATGTGTAAAAATTAAGAAAGAATTTTTTTCCGAATGTATAACCCTGATAGCACATAAAGTTTTTAAAAGGTCAAATCAAAACACGTTTTCACGTTTAAATGAATAAGTTTAAAAAATGTTTTTATAACGTGTTAAAAAGGTAATACAAAATGACCGCATTTTGGTTTAATATAAATGCTTTAAAAACGTTTTAAAAACTTTTAAAGAAGGTTTGAAAAATAACGACATAGAAGATATCGAACAAAAATGTTTAAATAGAATTTAATGTTACTAAGATTAGCAGTTTTGAAAGTATCATGCGGATGGTACCTCCAAAATTAGTAATCTTAGTAACATTAAATTCTCTTTAAACAATTTTCTTTTATATATTCTATGTCGTTATTTTTCAAACCTTTTTCATAAGTTTTAAAAACATTTTAAAGCTTCTATATTGAACCAAAATACGGATATTTCGCTCTTTTTAACACGTTATAAAACGTTTTTTAAACTTACTCATTAAAAAGTTAGACGATGTTTTGCTTTAACCATTTTAAAACGTTTTAAAAACGTTATATATTATCAGGGTATGTATCTAAAAGACCTGGAGGCAAAGTGAGCAAGTTACGGCGGAATCACCCACATACGAAGCTTCTTTTTATCCGCAACCACAACGCAATATACCTCCCAGCAAATTTTCAATTTCCATCCCACGCGCTACCTCAACCCCTTACAAAAAAAAATTTAATACCCTATATACTCCCCCCCCCCCCCCCCTAAGTACGTACTTTGCCTCGCGCAATATCCCGCGTAAAACCGCGCGCACGTTTCGTGTTTGCTCAGCGCGGTCGCGAAAAATGTACGTTCGCGGATCGTTAAACTTCGGTCGCGGCTCATTGTCCCCTTGTATCCGATTACGGCGCTTCGTGTTTTCTTTTTTTTGTTTCGCTCGGCGTAAAACGCTTATTGCTCTCGCGAATTTAAATGAGCACTCGGCACTTCTCGATTTGTATCGCGACGACACGTGCGGGGTGGTTCGGAGTGTTGCAAGATGGGGCTGTCGTGATTTTTGGCGGTGTGCTGAGAAGAAAATTGCGACCGTTGTGGGATGCGTAAAAAGTTGACGACAATCGAGAGATTCATAATTTGTGCTTTAGGTTGTGGGTATTTTATTTTCAACGAATAGTGAGAATCGCGTTTAAATTGTAGATGTTACTCGAGCAGATTAAATTTTGATAGAAAGTTATCCAGTGGAAAAGTTGAAAGATTTTATCTATTTTTTTTTATATTAACATAGTTGCAATGAATTCTAAAATGTATTAGAGTCAAATTTCTAAATATTTATGAAAACTCAGTTATTTGAAAAATGTTTATTTAAAGTTGCTTTCAAATATAACACGATTATCTTGAAATACGTTTTTTAACTTTAAAATGGATAGACGCATCCTTCTTTACAGATCATGCGCAAACTTTCAGGAAATAGTCTTTGAAGTATTCTTAATAAATTAATAATTTTTCTTTTTGGTTTATGCCCTTATAATTATACTAATGCTAAAAAGTAGTATATGTCTTGAATATCTTAATTTTGAAAGCGATTAATTTGTTCTTATACTAATATAATGTAACGTGGCGTTATAAATTTATTTATTTATTTGATATACATACTGACTGAAAAACCTAAATAACGTAATATAATCATTAGGGTGGTCTAAAATTCCCAGTCTTTTTAATTTTTTAAGTGTAATGATTAAAAATAGTAAGAAATATAGAAAAAAATCATATTCCTGTAGTCGTTTATTTATTATACAATTTTAGCAGCTATTTATTTAGACCCAAAGTTGCTAAAACTCGTTTTATCAGATCGATGTAGCCACCTTTAAATAATCGCAAAAATCATTTTCCGAAAACGGAATATGTTTATTTTATTATTTTCTACTCTTGCAGGGGTTAATTCGAGAAAAATTAAAGGAATACATCAACATGCATATATTTGACTTTACGATATTTTAGCACATTTTAGCACCGTTTAGCACCTGCTCATATAACTTAATCATGTAACAAAATTAGAGTATAAATTTTATTAGAGTATAATTCTATTTGGTACTACAGTATCGTTCGTATGTTCGACTAGATGTTGTATAAAACCTATTATTACTTACAAGGAGAGTCTTAATTTAGTCTTAATAAAAGAGCTTTAATTTAAGTTTTGTTTACTATTAAATAGTACATTATGTAACAAGGGCAAAAAGTCGAATATTTTTCCCACTAGTGAGTTTACTGTAAAGTATCACCCGAGGAAAAAATCGACTTTTTTCTCGAGTTGCACATAGTACTTTATGCTCATCTCAACTGTGGCCACTTTTTGACTTGGAAAGCAGGACTAATGGACTGTTAAAGGACAATCGAAAATCAGGGTTATTGGTAGGACTTGATGAAATTAAGGAATTTTTACTATTTTCTAGTGAATTTTTGCGCGCAAAGAGTGTAATTTTGGTCTCGCGTTTCAGGGAAAAATGTGGCCATTTTCGTTCAAATGGGCATAAATAATATTCTTTTGTAGAATTATGAATAATCAAAAATAATCACGAAAAACGCATACAAAATGGAGGATTCTTATCTCTTTAAATTGTGTAGTTTTCCATGCATTTTATGTGATCATTTTTGATTGTTCATAACTTTGCAAGAGAATAATATTTTTTTATGAAGCGAAGCTTCAATAAAGCTTCTTTAGTCAACTTTTTTATCTTGTTACATCAATTCTCTAGCAAAAATCTTGCAGACTTATGATACGAATTTAAATACAAAAGATCATATCTTGACCCCAAGGGCCTGTGAGACAAGATTACGGGTGCTAGGCATCATTTTTAGGTACCAGAAACCGCTTCCTGAAGCCTCTTCGAAAACCGCTTCCCGACAGTCGCGGCCTCTCCTTGTTAGTTTTAATGAGAATTATAATTAGAATTTGAATTAGAATGAGGAATGCTCAAAATTAATTAGAATTAGAATTTGAACTAGAATTAGGAATGTTCAAAATTCATTTCCTACTTATATATGTACTAATTAATAATAACGAACTAGGTATTACTCTTTTAGTTTTTATCATTCCATGAATTTATATATCTAGCAATGAAAAGTTTCTGCCGTTTGTATATAGACCGATAAGATAGAGGAGTAAGAGAGATTAAAGTTCTTAAATTATATTGAACAGTATTATTTACCATTTTTTCATTAATACTGAATTTCTTATATGTATAATACGCAAATTAAAATTAAAATTATTGTACAACCTTCCACTTATATATCACAGTTAATAAGATTGCAAGATTTGTCAAATCAAACCAAAATGCTATAAATTACGATTAGTCGCAATTTTCCATTACGCGATGAAAAATTCAAAGTAAACGTACATGCGTTTTCAATGAGTATGAAGCAACATCGAACATAAAAGCCCATTGTACATAAATCAATTAACATCTATAATTCCATTCCGCATATCCGGAATATCAACGCGCAATTATGCACAAATTACGCGTATACATTTTCGGTTCTCCTCCCGATCCTTCGGACTATCGATCGGCAAAGAAGAAAATAAAACCGCTCACCCTCATAAGCCTCGTGTATCGTCGCGGGTAAACAAATAATTGCGATGTAAGTCACATATATTGTCCGCGTTGACGTCACGACGTGCGCGCGCCGTGCACACTTTAAAACATCTCTCTCTTTCTCTCCCACACGTGTAATACGCGCGCGTAAAAACCAAGCCACAACTTTGAGATAAAACTAGCCACAGGATATATAATAAAAGAATGAAAAGGCGAACCTTTATCATTGCTGTTCTATTTCTTGCAGCAAGTATGGTGTCATAAATATAGCTTGTATAAATTTATATTTTTTATAAACGTGAGATTTCGAAAATGGAATTTTTAAAGAATTCATCAATTATGTATTTTATAAGAATTCATAAAGCGGTCTTGAATGCCGTACGATTTAGAGATTCGAAATGAATGATTTATGAACTGTTTATGATTAGTTAATATGAATTCTTCACTAAGTTCTAAGAGCTTTAAGAGCTTTTATGGATTCTTTTAAACGGGTATTTATGAATTCTTTTAGAATACTCGAAAAACTTTCTATAAACCCGAAAAGAGTAATCTCCGATTATTTGCTATATGTATTGTAAGAATAATTTATACACTATTAACTCTTGTATATTATTTACGTAGTCTTAATGAATTAATTAACGAGTGTTTTCATCAACTATTTTCAAATGTATTTCTAACATTAAAATAATTCTTCTCAAACTCTCTATGAACTCTTTACAATATGACAATATTAGATACTCGTTTTGAATTCTTTTATAATTCACATAGAATACTCAAAATAATTCTTTAAACATTTCGATATTAAAAAAGAATTAAATTCTAATTCAGTTTATCGAATCGCTACAAGTTTGAATTTTTTTCTTCCTAATCCAAATATCGACAGAGTAACGAAATAAAGAGATACGGATAAGCTCGTTACTTTAATGTATCTGAGAATAAATTCGCCTCCGACGCTTAGCGCTTGGGGCACGAGTAGAGTGTATACCTGTATACCTGCTTTAGAGCTTTGCTCGGACACGGAGACGTTTCACGTAGCGCGACAGTGGAAAGCACAGCACGAGAGCGAGCGACTAGCCAGAGAAGGAAGCGAGAAAAAGCACTCTCGGAACGCGAAATAAATCCAACGCTCCTTTATCGAGTTATGATCTAGCTCGATAAATCCTTGAGAAATTAGCCTTTGTTGTTTTCATTAATAGTCTTAAAGTAGTTGGATATTAATTGCGGAAGTATAATGCGAAACTAAGACAATTCAATTTTAGTTCACAAAAATATACAAATTAATACTTGTACAATGGAAATTAGTAAAAATAGTTGGCAGAATTGTAATGTAATATGAAATTCTAAGAAGTATTTTAGTATATCGAGAACAGAAAATTTTCAAAAAAAGGGGTGCGATATAATTTATTATATATATCAGAAACGATAATAAAAGAAACCTTTAAAATTGCATCTTAGGTAAGAAAGAAAACTTGTGATATTTGTAAAATTGAAAAAAAGCTCCTTTTCAAACTTTAATCATCAAATATCCATGCAAATCCCGCGTTCTGCAGTACAAAATTATTCTCCGCCTTATTGGACTTTACCAAACTCGTATACACAACATCTCCGTAATCGTTTCAATATTGTTCAAAACTGAAATGCATTGAAACTTAGACGATCCCGTAAGACGACGTGCTAGAGAAAACTTTCCACCTACTATAAACTTGCTACGTCCCACCCTCTGAGAAATAGAGAGAGAGGGGGATAGAAAAAGAAAATAAAACGCGGCGTGCACACCTCCGCCCTAATAACGACGACAGCGGCAAAAGAGAGAGAGAGAGAGTGAGACGCGACGCGTATATAATACATATATATACATATATATATATCCGTAATCGACCTTTCTAACAGCTGTAATTCGCCCCCCACTGCGATTTTATTACCTAACAAGATCAGAAAACTCGAATCCTGTCGTCTGTACAATTCAACGCTATTACATTTTCTGTACGCTGCCTTCTGCAACGCAGTAAAAAGTATAGGTATGTTGGATTGACAAGGTTTTCTTTTATGGAAATTTGAGGGAAGGAGGTATAAAATTTTGAATTTTCTGGAGAATGTTTTGGACATACGTTTGTATTTGAAAAATATAGTTTTGCAAGCAGATTTCAGAGCTTTTGCGACACTGGATGAATTAAAATGCAGTTAAATCTATAATACAACAGATGGCATGTTATTTTTTTTAATAAAGTTTTGAGTTTAAATTATACTCTTATTTACAATATTATTGAACATATTTCCACTTAGTTCAGTGTTAAACTTGAATTTTGACACAGTTTTGATCAACTAAATTTGACGATATCGATGAAATTCCGATATTATGCCTCCGTCCCTTAAAGGTCGCACCCTCTGCGAATCCACCCCTTGTCGAAAAAAAGAGCAACAAGCGATCAGCACGAACCCGACAAAAAATAAAAACACTGAAATTCAGTGCAGCTTCGTATACATTCAACTGAATTTCGGTGTGTTTATACTAATATCGTACAACGTTCAATTTCTGTTGAATGTACGAAATTGTATACTCAACTTGAGTGATTTTTTCGTAATACCAGCTGTCTGCTGCTACAATTTAATAGAGACTCGCTTGAACTTTCTACGTCGAATAAAACTCATATCATATGGATAAATTATAAGTCTATATTGAGGATATAGAGAATATACAGTTTCTGATTAGCTAACAGTAATTTCTTATAAGCTGTTATTTTTATATACTATACATACTTTAATCTTCCCAATAATTATATTTATCTAGTCTCCAAACAAATAAATTTTCATAGCAATAAATTCGAGGCAAGAATTTGCGTTAAAAAAATTATCAACATTATATAATTTCAACAATTCAATTTTGAATGTCGAACTACAAAACCATCTGGAGGTCCAGGTATAAAAAAGTTCTAAAAACATGCTTCAAATCCAGGCAATCCATCTAATTTGATAAATATACATTCTTTAATATACAAGTAGAAACGTCCTAACTCCAAAGTACAAAAAAGTCTCTTGCTCCGAAATACACGAAACTGCCTTACTCTACTAGGTACCCCAAACTTTACCTAATACACACATACACCCAACAAATAACTACTAAAAAAAAACCTTCGAAATTTACCTCGGTTTGTCTTAACGTTACTTCACACCCTTCCACTCTCTCCGCTCGCCAAACCTCAAGCATCATTCCCACAGAGTCACGAAACCCACCCTCGGCACCCTTAATTAAGACACCCCACACTACCCTCTCCCCCGTCAAATTACCTTGATAGAACTCGAGTTCGGCATCGGCAACGCCTGTCCACGCAAGCAGCAGTTGACAGCAGCAGGCTATAAGCCCGATCGCCTTAAACCTCATCCTCTGCATCGCACTGCCGCTGCTGCTGCTGCTCCTTCTTCTTCCTCTCTATCGGCCGCATATAGCCCCTCCTCGGCCTTCCTCTCTTCCCTGCCACACTTTGCCACACACACGCACACACACGCGCGCGCGCGCGCGCACACAACTCCAATCGGTTGTCAAAAAAAAAAAGAGGAAAGACAAACGCCTGCAGCAGCTCGGGACTTTCGTGCCTCGGTCCGTCAGTGCTCACTGACGCTGGAACTGTGGAGTGTCGCTGGCTGCCATATGCACGCTCGAGGGGGGGGGGGGGGAGGGAGCCGAGTAGGAGAACGAGAGCGAGAGAGATAGCGGAGGCACGGACACAGCGCCAGAGCGCGTCATTCATTGAGGGGGAGCTTGCGCGCGCGCTCTTGCCTGCGCCGTGTACATGTGTACGAGGAGGGTTGGAGGAGGAGGAGGACACCCGCGCACAATCAATACCCGGAGAGCGCGCGGAGAGAGAGAGAGAGAGAGAGAGAGAGTGCGCGCGAGTGTGTGGGTGAGGCAGCTGTTGGGCCGTTGGTGGTGGCGCTGCTGTGTTGGTGGAGAGAGCGAAGAGTTAGGAGGGAGGTGTGACGTTGTTTGGAGGGGGTGAGGGTGATGCGATTTTCTTTAGAGGGGAGAGGGTGGTTGTTTCGGTGATATTGTGGGAGGGGATGATGTTTCTATTTTTTTTTTCTCGCAGGGATGGGGTTCTTTGACTGAGAAAGTGTGCTTGGAAGAAGTGGTTGCAAGGGGAAGTTGATTTGACCCTTTTGGTCGCGAATTCTTCTTTTTTTTTAATTACTTTGTTTTGATAATATTGACTGCTTAATATTGATAAATTTATTCAAGAATTTATGAAAAGCAACTATTTTTAATTTATAAATGTCTAAACAAGCTGAAGATTTAAATAAAATAATACGTAAGGAAGTGATGAAGATGTACCACAATTGTACAGGGTTGCTTTATAAGAAGGTAGGTCACAGATTACCTCCTGTCACCGAATTTTATTTGTTCATTTGAATTTTAATTCTGAATAAGGGCGAGTGAGCTAATTACTATGCCGTTCGTTATTTTGATTTAAAAAGTAAAAAGTACTATTACACCGAGAGACTTTACTATTTTATCACTTTTTATAAAATAAAAATATTATTTATAAAAGTGTTTTTGAAATATTCTTTTAAAATACAAATATTGAAGGAAAGAATAATTGTAGCAAAGCACAGTAATTACTACCATTTCTAACGATTAACGTTTTGGATAAAAAGAATTCGCGATTCTGAGGCTTTCGTTTTCGTCATTAAAAGTCCTGTGTGTTCGAGGGAGGGGTATTAACGAAGAGAAATGAGAAGCAAGCAGATGGTAGAGATTGTTATGTATTCAATACCGCCAACTGCGGTGACTTTGACGGCCAAGGTGACTTTGGCCATTTTTTAAAGAGCTGTAATGCCTTTGAAAAGGATCAATTTTTTAAAATAGTGGTTCAAATTATAGTATGCGTCAGCTAAATACTAAATCGTAGAGATTTCAGAATTTCAAAATTTTCATCATAGAATTTATAGCACATGTTACAAAAATGGTCGAAAAGTCACCCCAGTTTACAGTAGTAAAAAAGGTCAAGTTCGCTGCCACTATCCGGACAAATATTTATATAAATAAATAAATCTATTAAATTATCTTAACGAGATTAATAACTTTTTTTTTAATATATTACAATATAGTTGTATTTAATACAAATATTTTTTTAATTTAAGTAAATTAAAATAGTTGATACTAGTATTTATATCTACGACTACTATGATATTACGGTAACAATTATTATATGTATATATATTCTTAGTTATAATGAAATATAACTATATTTTTTAATATTTTATAACAATAATTCATTTAGTCTTACCAGATGTTTTTTGGTAAATTTTACGATTGCTTTGTAATGTTCACTAAATGCTTTTGTAAAATCAACTATATATTATTATTACTATATACTATTTATAGTAACTTAATTTTGAAGCGGATAGATTCTTAATTTGGCATATCCAAAAGAATTAGTGAGACTGTTTTAATAATAATTTCTGATTCAAAAATTGAATAATATCATTTTATTATTTAATTGAATACTACCTTCTTATTTTACAATGTATAAAGCATTAATCAGAGTTTTTATTTAATAATTAGAAAATAAAATCCTTTGTGAAATTAAATATAATGAAAATTTTAAGAAATTAGGAAATAATATAATTCTTAGTACATATATTACTTAATTTCTATTTAATTTTTGCTACTGAAAAAAATTTATTTGTAACAGTTTTTCACTAGAAAATCTTGTTCTTTTTATGATAGATACCGTACTTTTCTATGTGCCTGAATGTGAATGCGTTGAAAATTTAAGTTTACATTAGTTCCTGATTGCGATCTTTATTTGTTTCCCTCTGTTAGAAGAAAGGGTTATTAAAGGGAGATTGTGACTTTATCAGGGCTAATTTTGTTCGTAATAAATGTAGATGGTTTTTTCATTACATGAAGATATCTTTTGGTAATGGAATAGGTCCAATTGAAAAATACAACATTCATGAATTTGCAGCAATATAACTTTTATAGCGTTAATTTCCGAGCGATGACTTTTACATTTCCGTGATAGAAAAGATCTATCAGGAGCAAAATGCGACTTTATGAAGTTATATTCTACTATCTGTAGTTTTGGAAACTTGCGACTTATGAATCACTTTCTTTATATCTCAAGATGAACTGTTTAAAAATTTAATAAATAAAAAAGTAATTATCTCAGAAGTAGAGCGTTTAAAATATTATAAAAACGTTTGTAATACATTTAATATACTAAAATATATAAAAAGTAAGTAGGCATAACTATCAGCTTAAATTATATTTTTCTTTATTTTGAAGTTAGTTTTTTAATTAGTTTTTTAAGTTAGTTTTTAAGTTTCTCGTTTCTAGGTTATATGTGCCAGCCTGTATACAGGTAATTTTTATTCACTTCTATAGGATTTTACTTGTAAGCTACCATTGTTAGGTAACTTATATTACCTCCACTGGAATATACTTGTAAAATAATTTTCTAGTTTAATGAATTAATATAATTTAATCAATATAATTCAAAATATTAAATACAGCTTAATATTTTAAGATAGTAGTTTTAATTGTATTTAATACCCCAGTCAATCTTAAGTATAGCTATATATACAAGCACGTCAAAGACTTTTCAATAGGCTTAGCTTGTGTAACTTGTATGCTAATATAAAAAGCTCTTTATTTAAGAGCTTTTGGTCAGCTCGGGAAAAAGGAGCGCGTAGAAATTTTATTACTAATTTATTCCAAACCCATGCCTACCTATAAACTTCGTGTTTTGAATTTGAAAATAAATTTACGATCGACCACCTTGTGCCGATAACTATTTTCTTCGATATTGCTTTTCATATTTCAATAAATTTGTAAGGCAGAAGAGTGAAAACATTCTGGTTTACTTACTGCAAAATATAAATTATACGTGCAATTGCTTATCAAATCTGTATATAATTAGAAAAAATAATAAAATAAATATTTTATTATATTTTCGAACATAATTTTAATATATATTATTATTATTAGTATTATGTGAACATTTAGTTGATTCTGCTGTAAATCCAAATAGATAACTCTGAGATTTAAATTACATACGATGGAAGCACTATTAAATTGTTTATATAAGTTCCGCAGTGTTGTATTACATATTTCAATCATATAACATCCAAATTTAGAACAATTCTAACAATTACGCAATCATTATTTTATGTGAATAATACCGGTCACATGGGCAGCAATGCATTGCAATGTCACATGAATCCTTTTTGATTATTAATTAATACGGCAAAAACTTAATAAAAGTGACTTTGAGTATCAAGAATTACGTGTGTTTGCTTTCCTATACTGATCCGATCAAAATGATTAATGAGAGTTTTCTTCTGTTTATTGGACAACTTAAGAAAGTGTAATATCGTTTTTGATGCATCATATCAGTTGAAAACATTCATCAATCATTATAAATCCTGTCCTTTTAAACATGTATGAGAACTATTTTTGAAGGTATATATAGAATCCACATATTTGTTTTTAAAGTTCGAAGCGCGCGATCATTTTTCTTTCAAATTCATTACAAACTAACATATAGTGATATGTATATATTTCCGTGAAATATGAAGTTTTTGATTAGTTAAAACTAAATCTTTAGCATAAATTTTCGTACTTGAAAATTTATCGACATTCGGAAATTTCACAATCGAGTGAACGATCGTTCGGAAATTTCATCTTGCCCGATATCTGAAATTGACATGTTCGTGATTTGATTTCATCGATTATAGTCTCATGAATATTACCCTGCGACGTGGGGAGGGGAAAATCTTAATGGAAAAAATTCCCATAAATTCAGAAATTATAAAGAGATGAAATTGCAAATACTTGCAGTAGATTAATAGAATTAAGCGACTGAAGAATTTTATTTCAGAGCATAATAAAATTAGCTTTACACATTATAATATAATTTATATGAAGAATAGCCTTTGTAACGGTAATATCAGACAATAAGCTTGTGTATATAATCTCTCTATGATTCATGAGACTCATCAGCGTTACATTTTCCTAAAATAAATTAAGATGAATTGATAAGAGTTTTACGATAAATAACTCCTAATATATCTTTTCATATTTAAAATTGTCTATTAAGTTAATTACTATATCATTTTAATTTTAATTTAATATGAATTGGTGAAAAACAAAAGGTAATTAAACGCAAATATAATGTAAATATTATAAAATTTTTCACAAGTCATTAGTCTGCCCGAGGGAAAACATTGCGGGCGATAAAGGATCGAATAAACAATGTAAAAATTACGTATAACTTTGAACGATATTAAGGATGTTTTGTATGGTCTGTAATTAGTGAGCCCTATACTTCTTTTATCGATTTTCAGAATCTAAAATGTACAAAGCGGTAAATGAAGTATTCATTTATGTTCTTTCATACAAATTATAACATAGAATTCTAATTTTTAAACAATTGAAAAATCGCTGCCAATTCATTGGCACTTAACTTCCTTAAACTAAATGAATTGTTCTAATATAAAATTGTTTATTCTAATAAATTAATTTTAGGTTGCTATATCTTTTTTAATTAGAATCTCAAAAAATATATGCTGATTTATCATTGATTACAAATCAAATCTAGGATTCGTAATCAGCTACCCCCAAAACCCCCTAGTAATAATTTTTAGCCAATTTGTTCAAATTTGTATCAATCCGATCCGCTATCTTGAATCCGCCATTTTGAATTTTGCAAATCCTACCTCGGATTCGTAATCAGTGACCTCGAAAAATGTTACACCATTCCCTGCAAATATATTAATTTTCGAGGAAGGTCAATCAGTCGAGAGTTTGATTCTCGACGAAAATTCTCGAGAATTTTTTCTTCGAGTTTTTCGTCGGAAAATGATCTCCAACTACGCATTGTGCTTTAATGCAGGACGTATGTGCCCATATAGTCTTCTAAGAAGTGTCTGAGACGCTAGTAAACAGGTGACGAAGTTCTCTCGACCAATATCGCACAACGCAATAAATAAGTATATAAAACACAAGTGTAAAATACAAAATCACATATGCATTGTGACATATCTGAGTCACAAAAAAGAGGGGATACGTGCCCATTAAATGCAAAGAAAGAACGGAAATATTAAACATTTATATTATTTCCAAATATAATATAATGCTATTGCCATATTAATGCTAAAATAATTTACCTTATCGATTTCAGATTATCGTAAAATATTGTAAAATATCGTAAAATAAGGAAATCATTGTAAAACAAAAACGGCTCGAAGAATCTCAAAATTTCTCAAAAAACAAAAAAAATGAGCCCCGGTTTACAAAAAATGACCGCGTTGTTCTCGAGATATAAACCACCAAAGAAAAAAAATAACCTCAAATAACTCTGAATCTAAAGGTCATTATAGGCTAATCTAGGCTTTTATTAGTTTCAATTTAATTATAATATATTAAAATACGTGATTTACAGCAAGAATTAGCCCTGTAGGTTTCAATGGCTCGGAATTATAAGAATTGTAAATATTTAAAGATTTTTTAGGTTAGAAATCGGACCTATTGAGTGCTGAAAAATTTGTATAGATATACAACTACATAAGGTATGTGATTGATTTTTTGTGAACATTTTCACCATGCAGGTATCGAGAAAAAAATAATAATGTGATAATAGTGGTTTTACGCGATTTAAGTTGGGGAGGGTGGTTGAAAAAATTACCACAAATTCGGTTTTCATATACAAACATGTATGCATAACTAGTTTTTTTATTCAAGGTAGCCTTTTAAATATACATTTTGTTTATACAATTTATAGATTTTGTTAGAAATATAGAATAGGATTACATTTATAGTTTTTTATTTAATTTCTATGGGCAATACAATTTATATATTGATTATTAAAGAAAATTAACAAAATTAAATAGCTACATCATAATCATCTATAATCTTGGATTTTGGACATTACTAATAAATAATTTTGCATATTTGGTTAGTGGCTTAATCGAAAATTTATATAGAATCATAACTGTTGAGATTAAATATACACTTTAAGTACAGGTGATTTCCTTGATTTTTTACTTTCTTGCAAAAACTACCTTAAAATACGAATGTAATGAAAATTTTATGAAATTCTTTGCTCATGATTAATAGTCTGCTATCCGCAAGAAAACGTTGCAAACGATAGATGATCAAATTAACATTAAATGTAATGTATATGTTATATATATATATATATATATATATATATATATATATATATATATATATATATATATATATATATATATATATATATATATATATATATATATATATATATATATATATATATATATATATATATATATATATATATATATATATATATATATATATATATATAGTTAATAGTATATATCGATGTTCCTTACGAAGAGTAACAAATTTCGGATTTTTCTCAATTAGAGGTTTTAGAAAAGTGTTAGTCTTTATTAGATAATGTACATAGTTCTAGTTTTTATAAGAGCCCACTGAAAAGAAAACTCATAGTTTTCAAGCAATCCGAAATGTGCTACTCTTCGTAAGAAGCGTTGATATAAATCCTTCTGCGTCATGAAAGTTATTCTCAGAGAAATGGCTTCTGAATGCATAAGTTTTGCATTCACTGATTAAGAAACGAATCGCATTTTCTAAGATTCTCAAGGTCGATGCTTATGAATTTACAGTAAAAATTTGTAAATTCCAAATGGCAGATTCAATACGCCGGCTGCAATATATTTCAATAATGTGTATGCAGTCCTGCACTGCATTTTTACTTACTCAAAAGAATTAAGTAATTTATGGTGCCTAAACTGTTCAATATAACATTATACTTTGCACTTATCATCGACAACAATGTGGATAATAACCCCGTTAAAAGAAATTCGATGTCAGCACCTAGCGCAAACGCTCGAATACGCAAATCATAATCAGCACACTGCTCCAAAAAGAATAGAGCGCTTAATTTCTCTCTTCCCCGTCACGAAAATTCCCCACGCGTGCACGTCATTCCCCACCTTCTTAATTTTCACACCCATCAGCACTAAAGTCCTCTCCACCGAAATCAACGACCTCTCCACCACCACACCACAGCACAATTTTATTTCACAACCGCGCGCATATGCACACAAAAGTCGCTCGGTGCAGCCTTAACGCGAGCCGCATCAGCGGCAAACTGTGTACATCGGTGAAAAGAAAGAAAAGACTCGAGCAAAAGTAAAAAAAAACAGTGGAAGGAAGGAAGAATCACCCAATGCGGGCAGACTCGCGTCGGCTTATCGCTGCGTGGTGTAGTCGATAAGCGCGGCGCTACCGGCTGCCGTCGCGTATAACGGAACTAATTATTCGCTCGATGTGTGTAGGAGAGGAAGAGGAAGAAGAAAAAGGGGTTTTACGAGAGCGCTGGTCGACTTGCGTAATGACGTTTCCGGAGAGTTGTTATTTCTTGAGGTGGCTGAGAGGCGAGGCGATTGGAGTCGGGAGGATATTCGCAGTGGTATAGGGTCGGGTTTGGACAGACGAGATGGGACTGGCGTGGTGTGTTATGTTTCTTTTTAATGAGACTTGGATGAACTAGCTTGGTTTAGACGAAAGTTGAAAGTTTTGTTTGTTGCGTGGGTATTTAGTTATAAATATAAATTAGTTATTTTATTGTGTATTTAAGGGGTAACACCACTCTAGCGGCCCGGAAAAATGCCTAATTTGTACGATTTTTTACAAGAGTAGGAAAGATGGGATCAAATTTATTTTTTGAGGGTTTACTATACATATATTGAGGTGCAAAAGTATATTTTTTTGTTACATTTAAATACAAAATGGCGGCTATACAGCAAATCTCGCGAGAAGCCTTTTTCTCAAACCTCCAAATGGGAGAACACTTTTCTCGGAAAGTAGGAGACCTGGAACAAAAAACCAAAGAAATTCTAAATCTATATAACGTTAACTTTGGAAGTACGTAGGGATTTTTTTTATTTCAATTTTTTTAGAAATGGCGCACTTCTGAAAAAAAGTCGATTTTTCTTGAGAAATCGACGTAAAAAAAAACGATGTAAATTATTTATAAAATAAAATTTACATTCAATCGAAAAACGTCTACGTACTTCTTTAGAGAATCTATTTGTGAAGCAACAGTAAAAATTTAAATCTAAACCCATGCAATAGTTTACGAGTAATCTGTTCTCCCAGTTTGAAAAAGACTTCTCACGAGATTCGCTGTATAGCCGCCGTTTTGTATTTAAATGTAAAAAAAATATATATTTTTATACCTCAATATATGTATAGTAAACTCTCAAAAAAGAAATTTGATCGCTTCTTTCCTACTCTTGTAAAAAATCGTACAAATTAGGCATTTTTTCGGGCCGCTAGAGTGGTGTTACCCCTTAATACGTTTCTTTTCTGTAGGTATCTCTGCCAGATTTCCTGCAGAATCTTTGCTCGATTTTCTGCAGAATTTTCAAAACTTGCCGGTTTTCCTGGAAGACTTGCTACTGTACGTTTCTCTACAAGGTTCTTGCCTGTAGATCTGTCTGCAGAAACACATTCTGTTACTGCAGGCAGATCTGCAAGTAAGAAACTTGCAGAGAGATGTGATGGAAAAATCTGCAGAAAAACCTGCAAGTTTTGTAAGTTCTGCAGTAAATTGTGCGAAAAGCCTGCAAGAAATATTGCAAAAAATATTGCAGATATTTCTACTGATAAGGGAAACACATTAGAATTAAAAAGAAATGACTACCCTTCAGTACGAGGAAAGCTGAGACAAATAATATCTATATGCACTTGTCCTATTTAGAAAATGTATAAAGTCTATCCTTACTCGGGAATTTTGAAGGATTTGTACCACGTTTTCCACAACTGTTTCCATCACACTAAAGGGAGTCAATTTTTTTTATTTCATGCTTTACTGAGCTCCTAACAATATTAGTATTAGTTTTATACGTTCCCTTTCAACGGCTCAAATATTATTTAAATCCGCGGGCATACTCCTTTAATTGCATGTTTTTTATACTAAATACATTTTACTGAATAACTGATCAAGCACTTAGCAGTAATCTTTCACTTATAACTAAAAACTATACATATATAATGATAACATATAATTACTTAATAACTAAATAATTAATATCTATTACTAAATAACAATACTTACGAATCAGTTTTCTGTAGCTGCTTTCTATTAATATTAGGGAAGATCGTGACGAATTAGTTTGGTATTAAACGTGGTTAAATGCTCACTTTGATGGTATCTAACCTAGTTTAATACCATTAAACGTACCTACTTGAAAGTATTTTACTTTGTTCGAATTCGCCCGGGTCTTCCATTTATACTTTTATAAATTACATTTTTTCTTCATTGCCCAGGTAAAGCATTTATACATTTGATTCCTATAAAATCAAAATATGTTTTCCGTATTACTTTACTAGCTTCTGGCAATTTAATAACATTATATTCCCTATAGATCTATTTTTATACTTGAAATGCGAAATTTCATATTTATTTTGTTTTGCTATGTATTTATCACAGAATATTTTGCTTGCGATTTATTTCTGCACTTTGTACTAATTCGAATTAATTTATTTTCATTTATTATTATACTTTTGTTTACATTGAAAGAAATAGTGTCTATTATTAAAAAATACTAGATTGTCTAGTGCGTAATTGGTACAACTTAATTTCTCAAGTAACATTTACCAAGAAGTTTTAGGTAATTTAAAAATTAAAAACTATCGATTTAAAAATCAGAAAAGTAAATTTTACTGCAAAATATTTCAATTAACATTATCGCTGCAATAATTAATAGATATTTTTAATAAAAGCATTTCTGTATGTAAACAATACAATGGAATATTAATAGAAAAAGCTGGTGACCCAAATACATTTTTTACAGTGTCTAGTAACTATATAGCATTATTAATGAAATGGCCTTTTTTCTATTAATTTTGTATTCTCTTACATAATTCTGTAAAAATATTATATTGGTAAGTCCTAAAGTATGTATTAAGTGCATATGTTCTACAAATATAATACAAGGAAAGAACGCTTTAATTACGTTTCTTAGGTGAGACTGTTGTAAATAAATAGTATATGCTACTGTAAAAACTAATAGTATTTCTACTGTAAAATATAATTCTTTACCAACATCTTTTTACTAAATTTCTATTGGACATAACCAATATATACAATAGTAAATATTATTAAGAAATCTGAGATAGTGTGTTTAAAGACTGTAGTAAATCGATTTTTTCTCAATTTTTTATTTATTTATTTATTCATTTACTTATTATAAATGACAGGCTTTCAACCTAAAATACATATTGAAAGCATATTGAAAGCATTAATTCTGTACTTACCAAAGGATCTGCACAAATCACCTCCTTATGTAATAACATTACAGCATCCGATATAAAATACAAAATTAAATAAAAATTTAATAACATTTAATTAATTTAAATGGACAGGAATGTTCATATAATGTTATTTTTAATATTGTTATTATTGCTAATATTATTTATTATTATTATTATTATTATTATTATTATTATTATTATTATTAACAATATCAATATGCGAATTATAGTATACTGATAATACAACAGTACATTTAACATTTCAGAAAACATTATTAGCTGATACCTACTTTGAGAGAAGAAAAGATCATTAGAAGTTGTCCAATCATTTGACAATGATTTCCAGGGAGATATGCAAATAGCTAAAGTTGAGCAGCATCTCATATAAGTAAGTCGATTTATATATCGTAACGAATGCGTTCCTAAAATTTTGATATGTCCGTGATGATTTAATAATTCAGAACTTTTGACAATATGATTTTTATAATACAGACTTTATAATATTCACCTTCAAGTACTGATTAAAAAAATGAGGTATAAACGCACGCTCGACTTTTTTCGTGTATTTAAAACTCTTTATAATGAACATTATTAGCGATTATTTTATTCCAAAATAATAAAAAATATTCTTGTTTTATCAGTAAATTATTAAATAATACAACGTGATTAATATTTATCGATTATGTTACTCGTTAAAAGATATATAGAGTTCGAATTAGCGAAGTAATTATTTAATTACTGTACTGTTAAATTATTAGCAAAAAATTTATTTTAAATAATAATTAAAAGTTATCGTAAATAAGTTTACCAGATATGATTTTTTTAATATGAGTGCACTTTTATCTAAACTGCGACTGATAGTGGTGGATAATTTTATTATGTTTAGGACATTCTAAAATACGTTAAACAATAATTGTTGCAAACATTATATCGACAAAAAACTTAGACAAAAACTATTTTCTCAGAAAATCTAAGAAAGTGTTAGTATTTATTAGAAAATATAAAAAGTGCTATTTTTTATAAGAAACACCTATAAAGAACTAGGTGTTTTTGAGTAATCTGAAACGTGCCAGTCTTCGTAACGGTCATCGTTATGAAATGAATTTGTAAAATACTAAAATAAAGTAAAAAAATGGAAAATTTTCGTGACACAGCATAAATTGATTATAAACTGGTAACGAGTTGCGAAAACATAAATTTTGTACTTACCAAAGGATCTGCATAAATCACCTCCTATTGTAACAACATTTTAGAATCTGATATATTTTCATGTCGAGATAATATAAAAATAATGTTTGCATACAAAGTTTAGATAGATAACTTATTTATTTTGTTTTTTTATAATTTATTTCCATAGCTTAATCTTTATATCACCAAACCTAAATAATATTTGTAATAGTTGTATAGACTCAATAAAAAATCATCATTCTTTAATCTCGACTTCAACAATTTTCTTTTTATTATTTCGTTCTACATAATACATGATCGGGTAAGTTGAAAGAAATACACAAAAAATCCTGTTTATCAAATTTATTTACAATGCCAGAAGAAAAAGGAGTATCTCGCGAAGGAGAAACAAAATAAAACAGCGAAAGTACAAAAAAAGACAAATGCAGTGCTCAATGGAATAAAAATTGAAGAAGAAGAAGAAGAAGAAGAAGAAGACGAAAGAAGTCGCAGACATACGCAATAAGTGTGTAGGCGAATAGGGAACGCAGTATGTGTGTTCTCGGGCATGTTACTTCTCGATCCAATTCCAAAGTCGCTCGCTCGCTACGTCGCATATATATATATATATATATATATATATATATATATATATATATATATATATATATATATATATATATATATATATATATATATATATATATATATATATATATATAGCATGCACACGTCTCTCTCTCTTTCTCTCTCTCTCTCTCTCTCTCTCTCTCTCTCTTTCTCTCTCTAGTAATACTTATAAACTTAAGGGAATGTACAATTCTTTTTCTCGGCTCCTCCGTCCCACTCCGAATCATTTTCATCTCCATTTCCAGCGAACGAATCGACGAAACAAAAAAACGCATAGAGTGGGTGCGCAATGTATACCGTATCCACGTGATCGATGTGTCGGGACAAAAAGTAAAATAATACATCTTAAACGTCGCACTCGCTTTCTCTATATAATTAATACGTGTACATTAGAAATGCGCGTCTTCCTGCGGAGACAATAACGTTTTACGGGGGGCCAGGGCTCATTATAATAAGTCGGACAATAATAGCAGTCTCAAATAAATTATTGCAATCGTCTATAATCTCTCCGTGTGTGTATGCGTGTGGATCTTCTCTGTATCCGTGTGATTTTACACTCTCAACTATATTTCATACTCGTCGCGCGCTGATCTCGCGCGAATTCTTCACACATCGCCTCGCTGTGTATTATATAGAATGTGTTTTACAATCTAGGAGAAAAGAAAAATACAAGCTCGCTGTGTTTTCTTCTTTCTTTCGGTTTGTTCGGATAGTCTCGGCGTCGTCGCGACGAAAATGCGTTAACTGCGGGTGATGGTGGTGTGAGTATACGATACGGCGAATATTGTACGCACTCGGTATATATAATAAATCACGCTGTGCGGGTGCGGCGATGGACACTCGATGCGGGCCAATTGAGCGAAAGGCGATATCTTAATTGCTGGGGGGGGGTTTGGATTTAACGACGCAAGTGTTGTGGTTGATTATTTGGAAATCAATTCGAGATTCAATTTGGTTATTTTATGGAAATATTGCGTAATTCTAAAAGAAATCAGTTGCAATTTATAACATTTACTTTTTAGAAAAAGATCATTTTAATAAATCTATAAATAACATTTTTTTATTTCAATTTTATTATTGTATTATAGTCTCTCAGCCTTTTTAAATTAATTTTCAAAGTATATTAAGGACTTTTATTTTCGTATGAGCTATTTTGTGAATAAAGATCAAATTAAAAATTGCCTGAGCTGTTATAGTCTAACACTATAGATGTAATGTGAAAATCAAGCAATTATGAGAATTTCGTTCAATTGGTACGATCGAATGTACTTCGCTAATAGCATACATAAACAAGGCAAACCTAATGGAATCGCAACTCAATGATCCGCTAAGAAAACAAAGTGCAACTTCACAAAAATCCTCACTTGTCAATTAAAAACTAACATAATTATAATGTTGTGTTGGCACGCGCATAATATAATATAATATTAATTATAATAATAATATAATATTAATGATCATAATTACAAAGGTGCTTCGTCAAAGTCATTCTTTTCCTTTTATAATTTAAAACTCTTTGATCCATTCTCTTCGAGATTATCTCTACAACTACTGTACTTCTCTATAATATCCTCAATAATATATATAATATATTCTCTTTTGATCTACTCGGACACGTTTTTTTTCTTGTTTACTTAATTATACCTTTATACTTTTACTTCTTTTATTTTTTCGTCCTCTTTTACGAAGAAGGAAGGAAAAAGGGATTTCGGTATTCACAAAAGTATAATTATACAATACGACATACTTATTTATATACACACGATACACGTACCGATGCATTGTTTTACCTTATTTTTTCCTTGCTTTTCTTTAATATTTATATATGTATATTTGTTTGTTTTTTTTATATACGAGTATTACATTATAGACAGGGTTCTTTTTTCGCCAACGCGATACTTTATATAGCTGAAAAATAAAAGAAGAAACATTCGTCTGGTTGTACATTTATAATATATTTTATATACGTAGCCTTTTTTGTGTTTTGTTCCGCTGTTAAGCTAGCTTGTACTCGGGTCAGTTTAGTCGCTAGATGGACACATTTGTTTTTTCTCGTTTCTGCTTTATTTGCTTTGTTTTGTTTTTTCTGCATTGCGTTTCTTGGCTTGGTCTATATTACTTATAGGACGAACGTGTGTACTTCGAGCTCCAGTTAAGAAAAGCACTTTTTCGTTACAAGTATTTTACTTCTTTTATGTTTCTATTCATTTTTATCAACACTTAATTTATTGTTCGGTTAAATTGGAAGATTTCTTGTTGTCTAATGTATAGAACCCTAAGTAGAGAAACTAATTAACGAAGAGACATTATTAAAAAAATAAAGAAAATATTTCATATTAATAATACAGGACATCTGAAATATTTTTCTGGACTTATTATACTTATTTTACTTTATATAGTATGTAACAAAAAAGTACCATCCCTCAACAGAGCTCTACAATTCATGAAAATATCAACAGATCGTTTGTTAGGCGTTCGCATTTTACATAAATACAAACATCATCGTCGTCGTCGTTGGCGCAATAAACGTACACGAGACGCGAGAATCGAGAACACCGTTTTGTTTTTCTTTTATTAATTATTCTGCAAATCGACTTCTACCGCTAATGCTTTCACTTGAACACGTACTTGTTTGTTATTTCTCTTTAATAGTATCTTATAAGTTATGTAGTATTTTACATGCTATATATTAAATCGATGACACAGCGAATTTTTATACGAAGACCGAGCTAGTAGTCATCGGGAGGAGGAAAAACATTGCATATCCTTTACTCCCCAACAATTTTCGGAGTGAATTTTCATTCTGTAAACAGCGAAAATTACTTAATTTTGTTCTGATAATTTTTCACTATTGTAGATTTTTCTTCCCTACTATTTTATAGATAAAACAGGAACATGATACATTCGTATCCTAAATTTAATCTTCGCATTGAAATTAAGCAATTTTGACTTTTATTCAATGAAGCTTCACTCCACAAGACTTTTAGAGAGCATATTTATGTGTACTATTCATCTCTCGTTCTCACTTTTATTTATAATGTATACCCCTAAAATGCAAGTTAGGCAAAACTCGTATAGTAGAACGTAGCGCGGAAGGCAAAACTGCTTAGGCCCCGTAAGAAAAAGCGTGTGATTGATGATGAGAGAACAGAACGCAAACGTGTGTATCGTAAAAGATATTTGGAGTTTTTTCTCTTTTTTGTTAAATACGGAACAGACATGGGCATTTTCATATATTACGATCATGGACTTGACAAAACGCTTAGGACATCGTCGACATTCAATACACAATTGGAGAGTCTATACGAAATTCATCTAATTTTCATTATTAAATTAACATACATCGATCGGTATTTAATAATAATAATAGTGGTAATAAAAAATAATAATAATAAAATACTGAACACATGCCTTACATTAAATACAATAATATATAAATGTATAGAAAATATATCATGAGATATGTCCCTTTTTATGTAATCTTTTCGCACATCATCTTGTCCCCAATTACCATAAATAAATAAATATATTTTATTTATATCAATACCATTCAACAAAAGATAATAAATCGCTTCTTCAAATCATTATCACTAATGAGCATTACAAATTTTGTTAATTTTAATTAGTATAATCCCACTCACCGATTTTCAATAACGTAAGAATAACTTCGCCAAAGAATTAGTAAAAATTAATTAACAATATACTCGTTTTAATATCCTTTCGAAATAATATATATTCATAGGTGTAAACGATTTATTTAATGTACAAGTGATGTATTTATGTTTTATGAGAATTGACTTATTTTTATGCTAAGACATTGCTAAAAGAATTGCTCGATCACTTGTATAAAAAAATTAGCTTTTATCATACATATACAAAAAATAGTTTTATCGAACTATAATCTAGTCGATATATATCCATTTCTGACTAAAATTGCTACTATCATTAGAGCTGCATCAAGAGAAGAAAAGTAGTAAAATATGAAACGCTATAAAAGTTCTCAATTTACTGTTTTCTTGATAATTTCACAACCTGATTATTGGTTATTCTAAAATTTGAGAAGCAATAATTTCTGTTTCCAATAGCTACTAATAGGTAATTTTATTATAGAAAAACATTTTTTCGAATCATATTTTACTATGTAAACTTTCTGTGCGTATTAAGCTCTGCCCATGTCTGTCGAATAGTGCTAGACATCTCTTGTTTATACCTTTCCTAAATCAAATATTTACTTCATTTACGCGTAATTCTCTTTTTATCTTTTGAAACATTGTTTCGTAAATGTGATTTACAATTGATACAGCCGCGCGATTGAAAATTTTCGCGAATCATCGCTTCGATTCTTTTCCTCATTTTGACATTTTTCAAATGATTTTGCGAAACTTGAATTTCGAGTATTCTCATAATTTCGACAACGATTTTTTTCACGTATTTTATAATTTCGTACATTACTTTTCATGGAATTTCAATACAAAAATAATTATTATGATTAGTCACATCCCTAATCTAGTAAAATTGCATGAACATCTTCAATATCTGGACTAAGAATTGTTTCTTGTACTTTGATCGTACTTTCACGGAAATCTTTCTGTATCATTCGAAAGCAATTTAACGTTGCACACACTGATTTTTCGAATGGTAGAGAACAATTTCTATTGCAGTGAAACGTGGATTCAAGGAAGTACAAAATTTGGTGTTTCTTAGTACAGTTAAAAATTCAATTGTCTGTACAATTTTTTTTTTTCGAGTATACTTACATACCTCAGAATGTTCAATTTGGAATCATTTTGAATGATCGATAATAAAATAAATTGCAATAATCGATCGTACAAACTATTACACTTCATTGGAATTGCTTCGTTTATCAAAATTATATGTATATATAATTACTTTACGACTATACTTCTTTAAATAATTTACGCGATCTTACTAAATTCATAACTTACAAAAACAAACACAAGCTTACGAGTCTCTAATGTGGTACATGAATTGCAAATAATTTTTACAAAACAATAAAGAGTATTGACACTTCAGACTAACCATTTGTCCATAAACATATGACACATTTATTTTCGTAACCTATTTTAATAACCATTTCTATTCTAACAAATTATCAATCTACCCACAATCCTTTAAAGCTAGTATGAATTTATTTTACGAGAAGATCATTTTTCTCGATTCTTTTTTTCAAGGAAAAAGGAATCAATAAAAACGACTTTCCCGCCATGTTGTTATTGCATGTATCACAGATTTCGGGATGAATGTGAATCTGTCAGAATAGCGCGAGTCATTCAAATAAATTAAGAATAATAAATGCATCGTTTCAACAGGTTTCCGACATTTGCTGAAGCGATAGATCATTTTTATCGTCATTCGCGAAACTAGAATTACGATAAATCAAAGCGATTTTTATTGTGAATCAAAAATGCGATATTGTACACGAACCCATTTGTATAATATAGTGTTTAGTAACAGTAACGGGTGGACTTTAAAGATGTGTTGTACAAGTGCTCGGAAGACACTAATAACTGGAGAATTATATTTTTGATTCACAATAAATAAAGGTTTGATTCCATCTCTTGGAAAAAATAAACGCTTTACAAAAAGACTATACCCTGGTGGAAATCAACATTTTTTAGCGAGTTTAAGACTAGTAACAAAACAATAAATGCATACGATATGGTCCGAGATGTTAATTTTCTTACTAGTAGTTCTATACCAATAATGAGACAAATTCACTGAGAAAACAGCACGTCAAAATGTACTGTATAATAAAATTTACTATTTCTGTCTGTGTATTCTGGACACATCCGATTTTTATATTTACCATTTTTATACTAAACTTTAATATCGATTTGGCAATTTTCACATTGTAAAGAAATTTTTGCTATGCAATTTCTCTCAGTATTGACTACTCTAAATAGCACAACATGCTGTGTGAAAGTTGCCACAACGTTGCTTACATAATTGTCAAAACGAGCCAGCATAGTTGCACTCAAGTAGAAATGTTTGCCTTCATGGCAATAAATGCGTTGTAGGCTTTTTGGGAATATGCCTGCAATGTTCAACCACGTTACGAGAACGTCACCATAATTGTTCACGTTGTACGCACGTCACTGTAGCAACATATATATAAATTAATTATCTAAATTTCAAAACATGATGGTATTAGCAAGTACCATTTGATTTGTATAGCCGATACGATTAATTAGATCTAACTATTTTAACGTGTCCATTTATTTACCAGTAAATGTTTGATCATTGAAGTTGCAACGTTCGAACAATGTATTCACAAAGCAAGAGAATTAAACTTTGGCAAGTTCAAAAGTGGTTAAAGATGCACGTTTCTAAAGGTGACGTTCTAATATCATGTTAGCACGTCCTAAACACGTTACCAAAGCTTCTGTAACGTTGCTAGCCTTTAAAACCCAACGTTACTCAACAGCCAGAGCAACGTTGCAATAACGCTTCTATAACGTGCTCTACCATCATGAGACTTAGCATTCCCAAGTCACTTTATCCATCACACCAAACCTATTATCCCCAAAAAGACCCGTCCAATTACCAATCTCAAACTCGCTTCTCCACCAGGACGAAAAACCCTCAATCCCTCCCAACCCCAAAAAACAACTCATCGCATCAGTCAACTCCCCCCCCCCCCCCCCAAAAAAACACAATCTCAACCTCCCTACTTGATGTCGTACTCGATATCCGGGCTCTCCAGCACGAACGGCTTGAGATTCTCCACGACCGGCGTCTGATCCGGATCCTGCACCTTGATCCTGATCTTATTGGTCTCCAGCGACCTGGGCAAGGTCCTGGGCAACTCGTCCTTGAATCCACCGCCGCCGCCTCCTCCGCTCCCGGCGGGCAGTCCGTACGGCACGTAGATCCTCACGACGTCGGGCGAGGGCTGATGCGAGCTGGGCCTGGGCGTGGGCAGGCCCCCGCTGCCCGACGAGCCCACGCTCACGTTCGACTGGGTGTCCAGGCTGTTGTCCAGGGCCTGGCTGCGCGTGGCCGAGCTGAAGACCGAGAGATCGGCGGTGGAGGTGACCGAGGTGTCGGCCAGCGAGCGACGCGAGCCGTGCGGAGAGTTGGCGTAGCAGCAGTTGTGACCGCCGCCGGTGGTGCTGCTGGTGGCGCCACCGCCGGTCGTGCTGTCGGGTAGGCTCGGGTCGAAGGAGAACTTGCTTCCTGCGCAACACACAGCGGGAACGAGAGAGCATGGAATCGCTTGTTTTTCAATGTGACCAGTGGCTTTCTATTTTTTTGTTTGTTGGAAGTTTGAACGTTTGATGGAGTGGAGGTGTTTCGAAGCAAGAGGAATAATTGTCCGAGAGTGGTGATGGGAGTGTATCTCTTCGAATCCAGGTAGATTCTAGGTGGAGTCTCGATTGATTTTGGTTGGATTTTTGGAGGGATTCTAGTTAGATTTATAGGTTGATATTCCAAGTTTAATACGGATGGTAGTTGGGTAGATTTCTAGTCATCTACCTGGAAATAAACCTAGATTCCAATTAAACCCAAGTAGATTTCTAGGTGAATTTCTAGTCGTGTACATGGAAACTCCAGGGCTAATTCAGGTGGATTACCAGGTACATGACTGTAAATCTACCTGGAAATCCATCTGGATTAAACCTGGAATATTCATGAAGACGACCTAAATTTTTTCTAGAAATACACCTGGATTTTACTGCAATCAACATGTGAAATGGAATCCATCTCGTTTAAACCTGGAATATCTGCCTCAAAATCTAATTAGAATCCATAAGGAAATCCAACCAAAATCGAGCAGTAATTGACCTGGAATCCACTTAGTTTTGAATAGAATCTAACTGTAGATTTCAAGCTAGATTACCAAGTAAATATTCCAAGAATAATCTAATTAAATATTCCAGGATTAATCTAGGTAAATATTCCAGGATTAATCTAGGTAAATATTCCAGGATTAATCTAGATAAATATTCCATGATTAATCTAGGTAAATATTCCAAGATTAATCTAGATAAATATTCCAGGATTAATCTAGGTAAATATTCCAGGATTAATCTAATTAAATATTCCTGGTAGATGACTAAAAATCTACCTACAAATCTACTTAGATTAAATTGGAGTATCTAGCGGAAATTCTCGTGGATTTCTGCGACATTCAGTTGGAAACTAGTAAAAACTAGGTCTATTTTAACGGAATCTAGTTGGATTTCCAACTGAATTTCCAGTACAATTTTCAACCAGAGAAAAATTTTTCAAACTACTTTTCTAAGGCGAGTGAAAATGTACTTTTAATCCCATGTTCTCCGACAAAAATCAATTGATTCAGTCGAAACTTTAACTAAAGATTACCTTATGGCGCTTCGTCAAGGACCATTTTCGAATATTCTTTAAGAGAAATGTATTGAGTATTATAATTCCAACCTTTATACATTTCTAAAAAAGCATTTAAAGAGTGTATACGGTTTTTTAAAGTAACAATGACAATATCGAGAGCTATAAATTGTGGTCACAATGAAAACGTTCGAATAATCGTTTCGATGATGATTGTTGTTGTCCTACCTGATACGACAAATTATTATTCTTTAAATGTTTGATAAACTTACTCAATACATCTTTTTTATCTCAGAAATTCCTTTTTTTAAAGCACCATAATACGGATAAACTCTGCCAAACCCCCGAAATCACTGCACCGCAAAATGGTTTCGTAGGGCATTCGAAATATCATAAGTAATCTCTAGTTAAATTTTCAATCAATGCCATTCATATTTGCCATAGAAAAACAGTTTGAAAATTTCTTAACACATTATGCTGTGGATTTCACATCACCTTAGGAGAGTGCCAAAGTCAATTAAATATTAAAAATTCGCGCTTGAAATATTACTAATCGAACTTTTAAATAATTAGTTATAATTAAATATGTAAACAGAATTATGTAAAATCAAAACATAATAAAATAATAATAATAAAGCTAATATCTAATGTTTCTACGAATGCCACTCGAGTAAAAATTTCAGGTTGCATTCTCGAGAATGTATTTGAATGGAATTCGTTAATATATTGAAACATTTGCTTGAAACTTTGCTGAATAGTGGCTTAATTTGTATAAAAGGGCTCTGATAACCTGTTTTTGCATAATTCGGTCTGTGCATTTAATTAAAACTAATTATTCATTTCTTCATAAGATTTTAGTCGGCAAATTTAAAATTTTAATTGACTATGACACCCTCTTAATGAAGTACAGAGAGAATATTTTCTACGTAATTATTCCTATTGCTTCAAAATATTAATTTACTTTTTAAGAAGTAATTTAATTTTTATGATAAGGTAATTTAGTATGAGTGTAATTATGAGCAGAATGTTACTGTTATTTATTGTTTTTTACTGTTCACGTACTTATTTATGTAAGTGTTTAATTGTTTAATTGTTCTAATGGTATATAAATTTTAATAGCACTACTACTTAATCCGATAACATTTTATGTATAGTAATGTCTGCGTCTTTTTATCATTATTACCACTTTTCAAAGTATACCAAAACCAAAATAGTTATTTTAATAAAATACTGAAATAGTTTTTTTTTCAGTAGCATAAATAAATTGAAAATTCACTCGACCTAGAAAACTTTTCTACAGAGAAGTTTAGTGCTGAAATGTGCACAAACGTTATAGTTTGAAAGATCATAAAAATTGATAAGTTTTATCAGAAAGTTGCAAGTAAAGTTAACAGTTTAGCACAGATTTGAAACAAGACAAGAATATAAAGATGATTTTCACTGTATAATAATAAAAATTAAGGTAAATTTCAAATGAAAGCATACGAAAGTTTTTTTATCTAAAAAATCATATTGACTAAAATTTAAAAAAGTGAAACCATAATTTCTTGTTTTTATCTTAGAAATGTGAAAAAAAATGATTTGGAAGTCAAAATTTTAATTTTTCACTAAATTGTTGTTGTTTCATGCGCATACAGTTTTTTTGTAGACTTCTAAAACATTTTTTTACTTTTCCAAGACAAAAACAAGAAACCTGTAGCTGTCACTCTTTTGAATTTCAGTCAATATGATTTTTTAGATAAAAGAAACGTTTTTAGTAGGCTTTGACTGTAGACTCACCTTAAAACTTCCGCTACTCATAATTTTTTAAGTCATAATTTACAGAACAGCAAATAGAGAGAAGCACATACTATTGAATTTTGTATTTGTAATTCTGCTTATTTCAATTATAAACAAAATATTTAATTTTGAAAAAATCTATATTTCCTAATAATAAAAATAAAAATTCATCTAAAATATAATAAACTCGCACTGTTTCTTAGACGTCATACTAGCCTTTAGTATGCTAATTTACAATAACAGTATGAACAGAAAAAATTAAAATATAATTAATAATGAAGATATATCGATATCATTTTTAAATGAAGCGTAACTAACTATAGCTATGATGGCAAAATGCTGCAGGTATCTACATTTAAAGGATTCACTCAACTATATCAAGAATAAATGATTTTAAAAGTTTTTTGTTAATTATAATTGTTATCTATTCATTGATCTAACTAACTATAGCTATGATGGCAAAATGCTGCAGGTATCTACATTTAAAGGATTCACTCAACTATATCAAGAATACATGATTTTAAAAGTTTTTTGTTAATTATAAATGTTATCTATTCAATGATCTACACTAGCACACTCATCTAATTCAATGTAAAAACAATAAATAACTTTAAATTCTAGTATAAAAATCTCACACAACAAGTAAAAAAGAGTAAATTTATTTTAATACTGTATGATTATTATATTAAATACAAAGTAACACTGAGAGATTCAAGAAAGCATTCGTGTATTTTTTGAGTTTTGAAGTGAATTAAGTATTATCAAGCCTGTTTTGCGCCGAGAAAAAAAAACGTTTTATGTCACACACGTTCATGCATGAAGAAGGGAAGCAAGTTCGATCCTTTTAAAGAAAAACAAGGAATTTCGAGCAAATACAGCAAATGTTAGTAACAGATGTTATAAATATTAAGGGTGTGTAAAAGTTATTTCATTCATTTTGGGGTTATTTTGGTATTAAATTTTTTTATTATCACAAATTATTTTACAACATTCAATGTTCAACGTCGCTCGTGTTTAATACTAAACGTTTCAACGAAAATAATTTTCTAAGCAGATGATTGAAGTAAAGCGCATTTTAAAAATTTGCAAAATAATGCTTAGGTACATCAAGATAATTAAAAATTTACATGCAATCGTGTTTCGTCAAAAAATAAGTACTTTCACAGCCCCTTAATATTCATATATTCAAGTTAATGTGTCATTTTTATAGAAGAAACTACCAATACTTATGTCTTTCCTAAATATAGTTTATTACATTACCCATAATATAAATATAATACGATATAAAAATATACAAATCAATTCCACAAAAACACACATACTACAGTAATGACTCTTGGTTAAAGCGAAATGTTGAACATTCTTCTCTACGTGAATTAAACTAACGACAAAATCTAAGAAAACAAACATTCCTTCTCTTTTTATGGTCACAGTTGTGTTATTTCTTCTCTATAATAAGCTACGTGAAAAATTCGCTCTAAACACTACCGGACTCTACGAAAAATTTCCGATCTCGTTTCTACGTATGATATAAAAAAAGAAGACGACGTCAAAAGCTCGTCACTCTGTGTCTTACACGCGCAAAAGGCACTAAATATCATTCGTATGTCAAAATAAATGTTTCTTCTCTTCTATCATTAATAATAAATTGGCTGAGTATTTGTTACGCTTCGAGACACGCATTCATATTCTCTAGTACAAATGTTTCGTTTTTAACGTTACAAGAAGGTTAATCACATAAGTATGTAAATATATGTGTATAATATAATTTAGCCGACTAAATTCGAAATTATGTATGGTCATTAATGAAAACATGCAAATTTTGACTACATGTAAAATTCTATTATGATCTCTTATTTTTACCAGTGACCATATTTGATTTCGTAACGAAATAAGTTATTAACCGATGTTATACATAATGATTAATAAACATGCTTGTTTTTAAGAGAATTAGTTTTTTCACGCGTAGTATAATTAATACACAGTCAAACATGCTCGAAAGTTGTACTCCCAACCATACATAAATCCTCTTTTACATCAGCTTGTATGCGTCTAAGAAACATGTCTAAGATGATGCCGTATTCAGTTACAAATTTCTACATTGTATTTTCCGTTTATATCAGTGAATTTTCTAGCTTGTGAGATAATTTGAGCAAAGGCGCAGTCTTTACGACCTATAAAATGTACCTTTGATCGAATAATCGAGTAAACTTAAAAGGGTTCAGAAGTGAATTTGCTGCGCTATCGATTAAACTGTACATTATTAACTTAATAAACAAAAATATACTTCGACAAAAATCGAACTCACTTGCACTTAATTTAGTAATAATGGATCTCCGCGCCAAGTTTCAGATGCCAAAACTGAGCACTCATTAAAATTATTAGATAGAACTTTGTAAAAATTATGATAAAATTATGTTGTAATAATTTTTAGAGTGCTGTTGGTTTTGACGGCTGAAATTTCATACAGAGATTTATTATTACTCTATTATTTTTATAATTCTAGTCGATTATTCATGACTTTATGGTCAAATTCAAGGCGCGAAATTAGAATTATTAATTGACTCTTACGTCCCATAAGGGCTATCTAAAAGTCGATTCCCTGAATTACCGATTGAACTATTCATGATTGACTGAATAAAAAAAGTTCTTCAATTCACGCTCACCACCATCTTACTTGCACTTAATTCAATAATACAAGGACCTCTATACAAAATTTCAGACACTAAAAATTTTATTCGAATAACTGTTTAGGGTTGTGCCGTCGGTTTTGACGTCTGAAAGTTCGTACAGAATTCCATTATTACTCGACTTAGAATTTATCGGGCGTACTCCGTTATTCTCGCAATTGTTGCGCACGCGAATTTCGGATAGAGGGCGCAATGTGCTGGAGAGTGACAGAAAGATATTTCGGAACGTTAAAATGTTTCGCGCGACAATAACGGAATACGCCCATCGTACATCAAAGCACTCTCGTTTATTAAGTAAATAATATATGATTCAGTCGGTAATTCAGAGAATCGACTTTCGGACCCCGATACAGATTCCTACATCGTATTTCTCGTTATTCCAACTCAATTCTTTTGTTTTCATCAACGATCTTCGTCACTCAGTGTTAGTAAAATCTCAAGGAACACCAAACAACTTTTATATATAATAAAAATTAAAAAATCGATCCACGAATAACGAGCAGCACGAAACTGTCGGTAACCACCCGACCGCATCCGGTTACCGACATCCCCCTAAAAATTCACTGAAAAAAAAAGCTCAAATCCACTCAACGTCAATAACCGTACTCCAAGCTACAAAATACGGCATCCTCTCGCGAACCAACAAAGAAAAAAAGGAAAATAAGAAAGAAAAGAAAAACAAAAAGTCTAACAGAACAAGAGAAAAAAGTCTTGAGATTCTTCAGAGCCGAGTGTTATAGATAAGTATGACGTTTATGTTCGAGTCAATGCGGCTACTATCGCGTACTATGTCCTTGCCATTCGCGTTATCGGCGTTATTAGTAGTAGTAGTGGTAGTAGTAGTAGTGCTAATGTCAGTGATGGTGTGTGTGTCGCAATCGCGCCGCTCTGGGGCATCATCATCATCATCATCGTCATCGTCATCATCGTCAATCTGCAGGGACTCACCGCCGAGGCTGCTGTTGCCGACGCAATTGTTGCCGAGACCCGCCGCAGCGAGCATCAGGTCCGACGGCGTGGCGCTGCTCTCCCGGCAATCCTCCCCGTCGTTCTCGTCGCCCTCGAGCACGACGACCGTCTGCCGGCGCTGGACCACGGACTCGCGCATCAGCTGCTGGGCCTCGCTGAACTCGTCGGCTCGTCGGCCCACCTGGGAAGAGAGATAGATAGATAGATAGATATAATATTCATTTGTAAATATTTACAAAAATTTTTACGTACAATTTTACATTTTAATGTCGCACGTTATCAGTTTCTTAAAATTACATATCACGTCGTTACTTAAGGGGGGGGGGTATTGTTAATTAAGTTAAAAAAGAGCCTTTTTCGGTTTCATTTATGGTAAATAGGACACTCTAATGGATTTTCGAACGTTTATTATATCCGATAAATACAACAAGAATATTTTGTACTTTTCATTCAATTTTTTTTATGTATGAATAATTTTATCTCAATAAAATTATAATCGAAGTTTTTCGTGATATTCTAGAGTTACTTAAAAGAAAATCCTAAAGCACATAAATATTGCCACGCACAATTTACCCCACTTTATTATTTTATTAATGTATTGTTTGGGTGTTTAAATGGATGTTTAAATGAAATTCATCAAAGTTATCAGTAGAGTGATAAAGCATTTATACAAAGTTATGAGATTCATATTAAATATGTAAATAGATATGGAAACGGAAATGTCAATTAGTTGTTTATCAAAAAAACGTAAAAGAAATAGATAACTTGGATTCCTGATAGTTCGTAGCTGGTCACATTCGATTTAATGCTATTGTATTGAGTAGTAAATATGATTTACATTAATGAAAAAATAAAATATTCAAATATCACATTACTTTGAACACAAAAACATTAGTTATTTTAAATTTCTATACATCAATTTAATTACGTTTAAATTAATTGAAAACTTACGCTGCTGATTAATTTTGTTTATGATATAAAAAAATTAAATGAGAACAGAGAGGAGTTGCTCACTTAGGATAAACGCCCACTTTGGAACACTACTAGTTTAGATATTGAATGCTTTACGAGTATCGGCAACAGCGTCGGTTCTGATGTTCTATTTTCATTATAAAAGAAGTTTATTGATAGTTATCACAATAAATTAATCGACCTGTTTCATTGAAATCAAAATGGACAATGGCCTGGCACTAATTTTGGAGACTCATGGAACAACAAAATAAGTCCTGTGCTCTGCACCAATTACTGTTCCCTTCGATTTTTTTTACTTAAAAAATATAAAATCATATATTAGTAACACGGTGAAATAGTACATTACAATATAAATTACTATTTTACCAAATTATTTTATGATTTTATAATTTTTTAATTAATAATATTGAAGCGTGCAGTAATCAGTACATGACCAAATATTTGTCTCACTTACCCTACATATTTATCCGTGCAAAAATTATTATAAAAAGGAATTTTCTTTAAAAGCTTGAAAGAACTCAAACTTATCTGTCTTTTGCATTTTGCTTTGACTTATACAAACTTTAATATACTAATACGTAGTTCCTAAACCAACCCAAAGACAATTGTCTATAGTTAAATTTAATTAATAAACAAAGATTATATACACACAAAAATTCTTCCGGAGACAAGCTTACGTTTACACTCGAAAAACAATATAATTATTTAAAGGTTAACCAATATTTTCATTTTACCCTACATTGTCAACATTTTCTTCACGTAAAAATGATTCTTTTAAGATATTTTAATAGATGAAGGGATCATTTAACTTTTTTACTTGATATATTATACAGGCTATACAGTCTGCGTTGAGAGTAAGTTTTTACATAAAATCAATCTCGTCTCTTCCATTCATAAGTTTCAGTATATTATAGGAAATCATATTGGACAATGCCACTTTTTTTTATTGATTAAATTTAAACTTTACATGGCTCATATTGTGGCTCAGTTAATTATTTTCTATCGATTCATAGACTTTAGAAATGTAAAGGTACTATGTAAAAGTTTTTAAACAGAATTATTATCGATTTTATTTGTAATATTTCCGCTTACATTTCTAGGGTTCATAAATCGCTAGAAAATAGTTAACTAAACAATATGAGTCACGTAAAGCATAAATTGGATCAATTACTATTACTAAAAAAGTGGTATTTATCCAAAGTGATTCCAATAACGTACTGGAACTTAGGAATATAAAAAACAAGGAAACTTCTTGATTATTGGTTCAATTTGAGTTTAACAAAGCTCATTTTGTTCAGTTAAGTATCTTTCTATAGATTTTTTAAGTCAAATATTATAGAAATGTTTCTTACAATGAGTTATATCGATTTTACGTAAAAACGAACTTTTGATACTGACTGAACAGTCTGTACAACTTTAACCCTTTAACCTGGGCGACGGGAGAAACCGTGTGATTATGAGATGTATTAGTGTTAGTTAATCATAGTTTCTTTATAATTTTTACAAGCATTAAATTGTCATTTCAATATTTTTGTTGTTCATGTATAGTCAGTAAAGTATGATAAATCATTTAAGTGCTTTTTCAGCTTGAAAAGTAATTTTTGTCATACATGCACGATTTTCACGGTTTTGTATACCTGAAAAGCGGACAAAAAGCGGCTGTTTTCCGACCGGCGAGAAAATTTTTAGTGAGCAAAAAGTATGGCCTTTTCGCCCGTTAAAACTTTTGAAAAATTTTAAAAATGTTGAAAATCTTAAAAATTTGAAAAATTAAAAAATAAATTTAATTTTGTAAATAATCTTATTGATATTCTTTTTGGTTTTATAAATATACATTTACACAGATTTGAAAAACAGCCATAATTACAACCACTTTAGAGGCATAAACAGATGTGAAATCAAGACATATATGACAAAAAGTACGGTATGTACGTTGGGTGAAAAGTCTTTTCTTGCCCTTGTGTATTTGCAGTACTCGTCTTCGGCTCGCAATACGCACTCGCCTTCGGCTCATGCTTGCTTATTATTACGTGAACAGTAAAACAAAATAGTTTTCGAGACGTTACCACTACTAATGTACAGTCCCGGTTAAACGATTAAAGCAGTGTAATAATTCATCACCTATTACATTAATAAAAAAAGTTTTCATAAATAATAATGTTATTCATTCACAAGCCCTGAAGTTTCAGAGGTCCTATTCCTACCAAAACCAAGACACTTATCATCAAAAACTTGACACTTCGACGTTTTCTCAAGCTTCTCTCCTAAAATATCAAACATTGATGATAAATATATCTGTCTTTAGAAAACAAACCTATCTATCCATTCGTTCAATATCTAGACTAAACTACCTTCAGCATCGAACAGACAACTCTCCCCCGTACAACACGTCCCAACCCAAATCCCCGTCAAAACAGCAGATCGCGCACCTTGCTGGTGAACGTCGGCTCCTTGAACGTGCCGAAGGGCTGCTTGGGCAGCTCGTGGGGCTGCGGCGGACCCGGGTAGTCCAGCTTCGAGCGCTTGAGCTCGTCCATGCTGCGCTCGACGGTGCCTATGACCGTGTCGTCGTCGTAGCCAAAGTCCTTCTCGAGCTTGATCTGGAGGTAGTTGCAGAACTCGTCGAGGCTCTCCATCGTCTGCAGCTGGCGCTTGTGCATCTTCATCACCGTGTAGGCTATGGCGGACAGGACCCGGTCGCCGTCCAGCAGGAATATGTCCCAGATGCGCAGACCCAGGCTCACCGGTGTCTAAGGGAGAAAGAGAGTGAGGAGAGAGTGGGTGGGTGGGTGGTTATCGAGGTGCATTGTTTTCGTTTGTATAGGATTTGGATTAAGGGGACGCCGGATATCTGTCCCTATTTAATTGAGTTTTCATTCATAATTTTAAGAGAAATAATTTTTCTGAAAAAATAATACTTGTCCCCGCTTCGTTTTATAGTAATCTAAATATATATCCAAGCTGGTTTCATATGATTGTTTTGCTTTCGAGAAAACTTTGACAAACTTAGTATGTAAAGGTTAATCTCCACGTAGTTGGCCCTCATAGTGTGTCAAAGTTTTCTCGAAAACAAAACAATCATATGAACCCAGCTTGGACATATATTTAGATTACTATAAAACGAAGCGGGGATAACTATTATTTTTTCAAAAAAATGATTTCTCTTAAAATTATGAGTGAAAACTCAATTAGACAATGACAGAGATATCTGGCGCCCCCTTAATGCGTTTAGGTTTTAGATTGAATTAGGATGTTGCACGATTTCCTTTTTAAATTTTGCTGGATTTCGGGAGAACATTAGGTTTTTTTATCTTTTGTTATTTAACCATATTGGAGTTATTGATTCGCGAGATTCTGTATTCGTATTTAGGTATTAGTTAGTATTTTATTATATTATTATATTTATATTTTTGTTAGTATTGGTTTTTCCGTATGTTGTAAGTGCATGCTAAAGCTAGAATTCTACCACAAGGATTAGTTTGAAAGCGATTATTACACGCGAGTTATAAAGTCTTAAAGAAAGAGATGATTTTGTCTATTTTGGGTAAGTATGTTACTTTTCATGATTCTGATTCATGTATTAAGACCAAAACATATAATGAACGTTATAATACACTATTATGACGATATAAATAGATTTACAATTCATAATAATTTTTTTTAACCATAGATTTAACAAGTTCCAAACACTTTTTCCAACTATATTAATTTAAACATTTTTTAAGTAAAAATAAAAGAGAACTAAAGTTTTAATAAGTTTCTTTTACTTTAGATTAAATAAATATCTTAGTTTAAAATTAAAAAAACTAAATTCAAAGTAGGCTTTGTAGGTGAAAAAATTAATATCCTTTAAAAAACACGAAAGATTTAAATAAAAGTTAAAGTAGATGCAGTAGTTTAAAATTCGCGTTTAACTTTCTAGTTTATATTTAAAAAAGATTATTCAACCAGGTACACTTAAAAATGTGAAGTTTTATTTTTATGCAACATCCTAATTATCTAAAGACTTACTCTTTCTTGAAATACGACGAAAAACCACTTTAATGCATAAAGTATGGAGTCACAGCCACACTTGTCCAGTTTTCGCTTCAGTTTCGGAAGGAACTTAGTCATTATTTTGTCATGGTGCTCTATATAGCGATTTAACTTTGGAAAACCATCTACATAAAATCCTGCAATGATAAAATTTATAAGTAAATTGTAATCATTTATAAAAAGGTTTTAATCTGACATAAAGTTACATGTATAATCAATTGAATAAAATTGTAAAAAACATACCATGCATGCTGTACTTCTTATCAGTAAGTAGAACAGACAATCCCCAAAATGCTTCTTCCTCATCCATATATAACAAGAGTAATCCAGCAAGTACAGACATACCTTGGCAATATCCGACCTCCATATTATACATACTATAGGCTGCCAAGACATAGAACATGGATCTTTGTTTAAGACTATACCTCTCCCTAAAAGACAGTAAATCATTATTATTTAAATAAAAGTGTGCTTCATAAATATAAAATTGCAGTTATAACTTTGTTATTTACCTATAATTAATGTGATCTCTATATTGTCTAGCAACATCGGCATCGATTTGTCTAATTTCAGTAGACCACTGACGGGCAAGAGCCAGCATTTCTTCATATTTGCCGGCTTTTTCAGCTTTTAACTTTGTAATATTTAAGAGAAGAATCCAAACTTGACCTCGAAACCTATCCGGTATCCCCTTATAAATTCTGCGCCTCAATTTTTCCTTAGTAGCAGGAGCATCCCAATGCTTGGACATTTTTTCCCACTTCTTTACCCTCTCCATCTCGACGTGATGGGATTTGATTTCATTCTGGTCCATTTTCTGTGGTAACCGTTTATCACTGAAGTAAAATAACAACATTAGATTCACAGAAAAATTGAAAATATAGGTGCTCAAAAGTTACGATCAAGTGAAAACTCACTGTATGAATCCATATCTGTCTGTGGTATGGTACACCTCGTAGGCAGGATCCTCCCAAGGATCGATCTCTGCGCCGTTCTCCCTGCCACGGTCATAGCAGCTGAATATTCTATCCCGTTCTGCGGCAGACCGTTTTAATAAATCTTCCTCGTTCATTCCACGCTAGAGTTGGTATTGGCCAGGCTTGTATGCATGCCGTTTCGTTAGTAATAACCTTGCCGATGACTCTGATTAAGCAGCACCATCTGAATAAAATGAAATTTTTAATTGCCATAATACATTTGATCAATAATAGAGTTTGTAGTTGTATCACATCACACAAAGATATTCTTTGTTGAAACATTTTTCGACCATTGCTTTATTGTCTTCCTCGCACGCGTAAACATAACACAAAGGATTGTCATTTAAGATGCATGAAAATTTCATACAATAAAGACAATGAGTCAGCCATGTAATAAATAATATTGTTATTTGACTCCGTAAAAGTATTATAATTTCAGTTATCACTTTAATTGAAATAAATTCATAGTTTTATACAAATGTAAAACATTTATATTGTATGTATGCATAGTGGAATGTAGACTTTCAATTAGAAACTTATATCTTAAATATTCAATGAGCTTTCTTCTTTAATATTAGAAATTTGCACGATTTTAGAACACATACATGAAAAACTGTATACATTTCAGTTTAAAAACATGCCTTTTTTATAAACTGTTATAAAATTACATTGTTGTGCAAAAACATTGACTGTTTTTTTTATATTTGAGTACATATTATCAATTCTTTCAAGTTGATAATTATAAGTTAAAGCCAACTGTTTTATAAAAATTTCTTGTGGCACAGATCATAAATTACATAAATAACCATTAATTTATACATATTATAAATTATGTATAAAATTTTGAAAATTATTCTATAATTTGTTTAAAGTAATGCATAAAATATTTATAAGCAATGGAATTAATAGCAGAAAATTGAGTAAATGGATTAAAACAAATTTTAATTCATGTGCAAACTGTATGTTCAATTTGTACACA
The DNA here is from genome assembly GCA_949152435.1 of Gastracanthus pulcherrimus. Lineage (NCBI taxonomy): Eukaryota > Metazoa > Arthropoda > Insecta > Hymenoptera > Pteromalidae > Gastracanthus > Gastracanthus pulcherrimus. The sequence continues at coordinate 8,500,192 of OX424575.1, forward strand.
TACTACAGACAATCCTATGGAGTGTATTTAATCAAAGAAGATTGATATTGAATTATAATTAAGCTCTAACCTACACCATGTTGCACTGTGTTTCTTGATTTTAAGTATTACTATTGCCTTCAATTAATGACAACTTTTTTAAACATTGGATGACTCACTTTTTACGAGATAAATAACATCTTCCAATCTCACGCCTAAACTTTATCTGATTTTCAGAAATAAATGCACATTCTTATAAATTTAAAATGCCATATGCACATAAAAAAATTATGCACTATCATTATTTTCTTTAATTTTTTTAATACTCCACAATATAAAAAACACTCATGAGAAACAGTAAATAAACAAGCTATACGAAATTGAAATTGCAAATCTAATCACAAATTCAACCTTATGCACCAAAAACTACTTGAATTCCATTCCACTCAAAAGATCAAGAGGAACCTCCTCCCTCCCTCTGTCACATAAACAGTCGACTAATATTAACCTGCTCCGGCTGTGCAGACGTATGCGTACACATACATGAAAAGTGCAGAATCAGCGTAACCCGAGAACGGCCAGGGGCATCTGTTCTGCCATTTAATCATCCATCCTGTTCTCCCAAACTCTAATGCAAGGCTTCTTCGTCAAGTATACAAAAAAACACTTTCCATACCATATGGCTATAAGTAAAAAAGTAAGTTTTTCAAGAAATTGACTGGAAATACTAGGGTTCAATACTTACAACACATGAATATTGCATTGTATATCATTAACATTTTCAGGGTAGCTAATGTATAAGATAGTTATTATGACTTTTTTTCTAAGATATGAAAAGTCTAAAATTATGATTGAGTTTTCTTAATTTTACACGTTTTATAGATTGTCAAAAACAGAAATATTAATAATAATTATAATCATTTTATTATCCTTACTAAAATATAAACTATGTTTATCAGTTGAAAAAATATGTTTTAAAATGAAGATGTTTGGTGCAAAAAATGATTGTTTATAAAGGAACTGCTTAAATGTAAATATATACAAATATATAAGCTTCCAAAGCCTGTAAATATTATTTATTTATTAACTTCACTCAGCTGTAAATTGTTTTATAAAATTATAATTTTACAAGTGAAAGAATAGATGATAAATTAGTGTATACTTGACACAGATTAAGTTATAACATGAGAGTAATGACAGTAAGAAATACAAAGGAAAAGTAATTGCTAATAATAATGATAACTAGTGGCCATTTTGAGCCTAATGATAGAATAATAATTTAAATAGTATATAGCTTGTATTATTTATTTAAATTTGCTTAAATACAAAGTATTTCTACTACCAGAAGAAAGTTTCTTATAAAAATATAAGATTAAAAAAATATAAAATTATAAAACGTAAGATCATAAATTAAGATATCATCTGTCAATCAATATCTACATAGAACATTTAGGCAAGGAAGTAATCCTGATATGAATTGAGAGAGCCTAGAATAATAATAGAACTAACTTACAATAGAGATTATCTACATTTAGACTGTGAAGATCTTTGAATAAACTCTCAAATTCAACCAGACTTGAATCTAAACTTTATACTTCTAAATCAAACTTCAAGAAAATTATATACCTATGCTGTAATTACTGAAATCTCTAAACATTATGTTTCTATATGTTGATAAAATATTCCCAAATAATAAACTAAATTACTCAAAATATAAATCATATGCAATATTTATGCCAAGCACGAGTACGAGTACCCTCACGTATAATTATTGCACAGTATTCAGCCAAATACATATATCTGCATTGTATATTTCATAATTCTAACAATTTTTAACTAAAATTAATAATCTCTCCCATCTGGTCTTTGTAAATACCTCAATGAACACTCGACGAACGAAATAATGAATAATGAATAAAAATGAAAAATTGACCTAAGAGCCACAAGAAATGCAAAGATGTCGTGCAAAGACTCCAACATCCTCTTACATCCTACCAGCAACAAAAAGTCTGTTTACCTTGTACGAAACAACATAAATAAACAAATCAACTATTCTCCCAATACTGTTACACTCCAAAGCCCGACAACAATCCCACTCCACGCTCCATAATTAATCTCCGCTCTTCCTGACTTCACCCCGCACACGAGCCAAACTCGAATAAAAAAATCCCATGCGTGCCCAAGAGTCCCAGTCCCAGCCAGCACTACATAGGACAGCACATCCCAAGACAAGAAGACAGACTACCTAATTAACATTCCTCTCTCGCTCCCTCTCTCTCTCTCTCTCTCTCAAAGTCCCGCACGCGGTTCCCGGAAGGGACGCACGCACATACACACGTCTCTTTAAATCCCCTGAAACTCCCGTTTCGCCTCGCTTCTCCCACACACGTAATACCCACGCACTGCACGCAGACACTCCGGGAATATTAAAAAAAAACACAAAACGAACAACCACCAGGGATATAATATACTCACAACTGTTGACAGCCGTGATCCCCGCGTCATAACTGCTCTTCTCTCGCTCTCTGTACACCACTCACTCACTCACTCTCCTCTCTCTCTCTTATCTCGGCATAACTGTACTGTACTGTACTGTACTGTAGATACTGTGGACACTGTGGACACTGTAGTAGATATACAGGAGGAGTTGCTCGCGGCGCGCCCCCAGCTGCTGCTGATTCCTGGGCTATGATTAAGGAGATCCTGCTCCGCGGACTGGAGGATCGCCACTGACTTACTGTGCGTGATATCTGCTGCACACTATATGTACACACTGTTTATACTGTAAACGTAGGGCAACGGATAAGTTGTTGTATATATACGTTTATAGTAGAGACGTCGGGGTATATATAACGTATATAGGAATACGAATACGGTGCACGCGCGTTGTGTACTTACACACGTACACTGGGCTTGCCGTTGATGTATATGCGTTCCTGTTTCTTTTATTATTATTGTTGGTGTTATATAGGCGCCCCCGACGACGTCGTGCTCGTTTAACTCCTCGCGCTACGTTATATACATTATGGTCCTATATCACCAGCGCAGCCAAAACCGACGCCCGACAGAAGTGGAGGCAGCGCGAAATTCAAATAATGTAATTTTTACCCAAAAAAAATATATCCAAAAAAATTTTTTTATACCCTGATAAATTATCTTAAATCACAAGTAAACAAGTTACAATGACAGAAATAATTATTTATATTTCTTTATCTATATTTTTTCAATTTTAAAAATCCATCATTGTAACATGATTTCTTTTAAAAATGGACTTATTGTCACTTAAAAATAGTAAAATAAGATAGTTTAATGATGTACATAAAGTATACATTCGATATAAAGTGGAAATAATTAGTTATTACCGTTATTAAAGTAATTATAAGAATGAGTTGATCACGCTTCAGCGCTACGTCGTTTGCCGACTCGGCAGGTAAAACAGCGTGGATGCTATAGTTTCCGTAAACTCAGGTAAGATCAGACGCCAGATGGTGGCACTCGCGATTTCTTTAAGGCTTTTCATTATGTACTCCGATGTTGATGAATTTTTCAATATCTGATAGAAGCTTTAATTCGCCTAATTGTTTATTTAATATCAAATATTTTTTTTTCGGATAAACAACTATGCGTCCTTGTAAATTGCATTTATTTCTGTGTACACAGATAATTACAAAAAAATTAATTTTTTGATAAACTAATAAGTGTTTTTGAGTAAATTGAATTTATTTATGTCTAAACTGATAATTCAATAGAATGGGGGTTTCTGCAAAAGTATGTATATGAGTATGCACATAATTAGAAAACAATGTTTTTCATTGCCGTGATTTCGGACTGTATAGGATAAAGTATGTGCATAGTGCAAAAGTCTTTAATCACGGGGTAATGGTTTATATAATATAATATAAATATTTTTTATAACTAATATGTGTCCATACTTAGACTTCATTTATTTCTGAATACGCTGATAATATACAAGTCTACGAGATGCCCCGTGCCGATTTTCAGTCTGCAATGAATGTACATAGTTAAAGTGCAAAAGTCTTTTATTCGCGTCATTGTTCACTAATATTAAATAATTGATTTTCGGATAAGTCGCTAAGTGTTTTCGATTGAAATGCATTTATTTCGGGGCGTGCTAATAATTTGAAAACAATGCACTTTATTGCTGCAATTTTGCGACTGCTACGAATGAAGTATGCTCAAACTGCAGAAGTCTTTAATCGCGGGGTAGTGGTGCATATAATATTAAATAGTTATTTATTTGAAAGTAATAAATGTCTTTAAGTTAATGGCGATTTTTTCTGACTAAGCTGATAAGTACAGGACTGTATGTATTATGACAGCGATTCTCAGGCCGCATGGAATGTGCACAACGAAAGTGCAAAAGTCTTTAATTGGCGTAATTGTATATTTTGAATTATATTTTTCTTTTTGTTATAAATAACTCAGTGTAGTTGAGTAAAATGGATCTCTTCTGAGTATGCATATGATTAGAAAACAGTATACTTCATTGATGCGATTTTCGGACTACATCGAATGAAGTATGTACAAACTGCAAAAGTCTTTAATCGCGGGGTAGTGGTGCATATAATATTAAATAAATATTTATTTGAAAGTAATAAGTGTCTTTGAGTAAATTGCGAACTTTTCTGACTCTGCTGATAAGTACAGGACTGTATGTATTATGACAGCGATTCTCAGGCCGCGTGGAATGGGAATAACGAAAGTGCAAAAGTCTTTAATTAGCGTAATTGTTTATTACGAAGTAAATTTTTTTTATAAATAACTCACTGGAGTAGAGTAAAATTGATCTATAAATGCATTTATTATGGGGCGTGCTAATAATTTGAAAACAATGCACTTCATTGCTGCAATTTTGCGACTGCATCGAATGAAGTATGTACAAACTGCAAAAGTCTTTAATCGCGGGGTAGTGGTGCATATAATATTAAATAAATATTTATTTGCAAGTAATAAGTGTCTTTGAGTAAAATGCGAACTTTTCTGACTACGCTGATAAGTACAGGACTGTATGTATTATCACAGCGATTCTCAGGCTGCGTGGAATGGGAATAACGAAAGTGCAATAGTCTTTAATTGGGGTAATTGTTTATTGTGAATTAAATTTTTTTTAAACATCTAAGTGTTTTACAGTAAAATTCATTTTTTTCAGAGTATGCATATGATTGGAAAACCATGTACTTCATTTAGGCGATTTTCGAACTACATCGAATGAAGTATGTACAAAGTGCAAAAGTCTTTAATCACGGGGTAATGGTTTATATAATATAATATAAATATTTTTTTATAACTATTTTGTGTCCATAAGTAGACTTCATTTATTTCTGAATACGCTGATAATATAGGAGACTAGTATGTGCACTACTGCGATTTTTAGTCTGCAATCAATGTAGATAGCTAAAGTGCAAAAGTTTTTCATTCGCGTCTTTGTTCACTAATATTAAATAATTCATTTTCGAATAAATTTCAGTTCAGGGTACGAAATAACACTCATCTTGAGAGATTTTCCCGTACGGGTTTACTTATAGAAAATCTAATTGTTATATGCGTAGTGAAAATTGAAGATGTTTGCGCATCACAATTCCTCGATTTCTTCGGTTCCGTAAATTACACGGAATATGCTGCAATAATTTTTCCAGAGCTAGTGATAAACTTTTTGCCCTTTTTAACAATTATTTGTTAATTAGGGAAAATTAAATTGCTATGCTCAGTTGACTGATGAAAGATCTTTACACTTTCGATACCCCCGCTTTGGCTTCTCCGCATTGACAAAAGTGTACGATAACAAGGGCGTAAGAGGTAATGGCACAAGTTAAATATTTAACTTAAAAAGAAAGTTGTTGATCAATATATTAATATAAAAGGCAATCCAATAATTTCCTTGTTAAAATTTTTCTTAGTATATGCATGGTATAAATGGAAGATCTTTGCGCTTTCCCGATTACCCAACCTAATTTCGTTAAATTGCCCAGAATAACCTCCCTAAACTTGGCATGGACATTTTCTATTTAGGTTATATAAACTAATTGATAATTTTCCGTAAATTATCCGTAAATTATCCGTGACGTCGACAATTTTGCCACGGATTTATTTTTAAAAATAATCGGGTACCCTGCTAACTTTAGAAAAAGTTAGCAGGGTACCCCCTTAAAACTACCAAGGAAGCATTCCACGTCATTGGGACAGGGCTTAAAATTTGCCGCTTTTTTGTCGTAAAACACCCCTGCACTCAGATTTAGACGAAAATTTTTTTAAGCGCTCATAAGCGCCAGAATACTCTAACTCAACATGAAGTTGGCAGGGTACTCCCGTAAAATCCACTAGACTAGATCGTACACTATTGGGGTAGGGCTCAAAATTTGCCGTAAATTATCCGTAAATAATTTGTACAGGCGAAAAAATTGCCACAGATTTACTTTTAAAAATAACCGGGTACCCTGCTAACTTAGGGTTAAGTTAGCAGGGTACCCCCTTAAAACTACCAAGGAAGCATTTCACATCATTGAGACAGGGTTTGAAATTTGCCGCTTTTTTGCCGTAAAGCCACCCTGTACTCAGATTTACTTGAAACATTTTCTACCGCGCATAAGCGCCAGAATTTTCCAACTCAAGATGAAGTTGGCAGGGTACCCACGTAAAATACACTAGATTAGATCCTAGACTATTGGGTTACGGCTCACAATTTGCCGTAAATTATCCGTACAGGCAACGAAATTGCCGTGGATTTATTTTTAAAAATAACCGGGTACCCTGCTAACTTAGGGTTAAGTTAGCAGGGTACCCCCCTTAAAACTGTTAAGGAAGTATTCCACGTCATTGGGACAGGATTGGAAATTTGCCGCTTTTTTGCCGTAAAACCACCCTGCACTCAGATTTACTTGAAACACCCTTTACCGTGCATAAGCGCCATAATTTTCCAATTCAAGATGAATTTGGTAGTGTACTCCCGTAAAATCCACTAGACTAGATCCTACACTATTGTGTAGGGGCTAAAAATTTGCCGTAAATAGTCCGTAAATTATCCGTCGAAGCGAAGAATTTGCCGCTGATTTATTTTTAAAACTAACCGGGTCCCTGCTAATTTTGGAAAAAGTTAGCAACTTACCCCTCATAAACTATCAAGGAAGCATTCCACGTCATTGGGACAGGTCTTAAAATTTGCCGCTATTTTGCCGTAAAACAACACTGTTCTCAGATTTACTCGAAACATTTTGTAGTTGGCAGGGCACCCCCATAAAATACACTAAACTGCGTTCTAGACTATTGTGTAGGGGCTCAAAATTTACCGTAAATTATCCGTAAATTATCCGTCGAGGCGAGAAATTTGCCGCGGATTTATTTTTAAAACTAACTGGGTACCTTGCTAACTTTTTCCAAAATTAGCAGAGACCCGGTTATTTTTAAAAATAAATCCGCGGCAATTTTTCATCTCGATGGATAACTTGCGGATTATTTACGGCAAATTTTGAGCCCTTACCTAACAGTATAGGATGGAGTTTTGTGGGTTTTAAGGGGGTACCCTGCCAACTTTATCTTGAGTTAGAAAATTCTGGCACTTATGAGCGGTACAAAATGTTTGGAGTAAATGTGAGAACAAGGTTGTTTTACGGCAAAAAAGCGGCAAAATGTAAGCTCTGTCCCAATGATGTGAAATGCTGCCTTGATAGTTTAAAGAGAGGTACCCTGCTAACTTTTTCCAAAGTTATCAGGGACCCGGTTATTTAAATTTAAATAAATCTGCGGCAATTTTTTCGCCTCGACGGATAATTTTCGGATTATTTACGGCAAATTTTGAGCCTTAACCCAATAGTGTACGATCTAGTCTAGTGGATTTTACGGGAGTACCCTGCCAACTTCATGTTGAGTTAGAGTATTCTGGCGCTTATGAGCGCTTAAAAAAATGTTCGTCTAAATCTGAGTGTAGGGTTGTTTTACGGCAAAAAAGCGGCAAATTTTAAGCCCTGTCCCAATGACGTGGAATGCTTCCTTGGTAGTTTTAAGGGGGTACCCTGCTAACTTTTTCCAAAGTTAGCAGGATACCCGATTATTTTTAAAAATAAATCCGCGGCAAATTTTTCGACTTCACGGATAAATTACGGCAAATTATCTATTAGTTTATATAACCTAAATAGAAAATGTCCATGCCAAGTTTAGGGAGGTTCCAGAATATGCTGTGGTAATTTTCACAGAGTCAGTGATGCACGTTTCGCTCTTTTAAGAATTATTAGTTACAGAAAAAATTAAGTTGCTATGCTCAGCTTACCGATGAAACATCTTTGCGGTTTCGTTACCTCCGCTTTGGATTCTCGGCCTTGACAAAAGTGTGCGATAACAAGGGAGTAAGCGGTATTGGCATAATTTGAATATTTTACTTAAAAAAGAATGTTTTTGATAAATACATTAATAGAAATAATCAAGAGAATAATTTCCTTGTTAAAATTTTTCTTAGAATATGCAGAGTAAAAATTGAAGATCTTTGCGCTTTCCCAATTACCCGGCCCGACTTCTGCAAATTACCCAGAATATGCCGTGGTAAGTTTTCCAGAGACAGTGATGAACATTTTGCCCTTTACAATAATTATTTGTTAGTGAATAATGAAATTGCTATGCTCAGCTTACCGATGAAAGATCTTTGCACTTTCCTTACCCCCACTTTGGCATCTCTGCCTTGGCAAGAGTGTATGATAACAAGTTAGTAACAGGTAATGGCATAGGTTAAATATTTTACTTAATAAATAAGTTGTTGCTCAACACATTAATAAAAAGAACCAGGACAATAAATTCCTTGCTAAATTAAGCTTAGTATATTCAGAGTAAAAATTGAAGATCTTCGCGCTTTCCCGTTTACCCGGCCCGCCTTCCTTAAATTACCCAGAATATGCTGTTATAATTTTTACAGAGACAGCGACCAACATTTTGTCCTTTTTATCAATCACTTGTTTATTTAAAATTAAATTTGTTTACCAGGATTTATGATTAAAGATCTTTGCGCTTTCGCTACCCGCCGCACAGTGTGACATTTTGGTTTTTCTTGTTTCAAAATCAAATAACTTTTGATCTAATCGATGAATCGTCGTGATTTTTTTTTAAATTGAAGCTCAGGTAATCACGAATCATGGATAAATATTTAATAACACCTTTTGAAGATATATAGATGAGGAAAAATTGGCGAAGTTGATAACTTTTGCAAATATCTAAAAAGACTTACTTCATCTTAATGAAATTTGTATTTTATAATTTGTAAACCTAATATCAGATGTAATAGGTCATACTTGACTTGCTTCATCTTATAAACGTTTCCTGGATCTTTTTTCTTTTCAATGAATGAGCAGAACTGTATAAAAATGCCAAAATTCTGATTCTTTTCAATTTCTGAGAATCTAGTTTCATTCTGAATACCTATTAAATTAATTATGAATAAAACATTTTTAATTAATAATTATATACATACTATTGAATTCATAAACTCCTATACACTGTAAATTCATAACCTTAACCTCGACAAACTTTAATCCCGTGATCCTTTAAATCCACAAATGTTTAAACTTATCAATTTCTATACCCATAAACTCCTAATACCTTGATTCTATATACTCTTGAATACATACCCTGAACCTCGCAAACCCTTAATCCCGTAAATACAGTAAACTTGTAAACTCTTGATTCTATAAACTCTTGAACCTATAATCCCCTAAACCGTTAACCTCGCAAACCCCTAATCCAGTAATACAGTAAACTTGTAAACTCTTTATTCTATAAACTCTTGAACCCATAATCCCCGAAACCCTTAACCTAGCAAAACTTTGATCCCGTAATAGTATAAACTCTTGAACCTATAATCCCCTTAACCCTGAACCTCGCAAACCCTTAATCCCTTAATACAGTAAACTCATAATATAAATCCTTAAATTCGTTGGCCTTCAAACTCGTAGACCTTTTCATCATTAAATTTCCAAACCCATAAACCCCTATTCCTGTTAACGTATAAACAGCTGAACCCATAACCTTAACCTCGCAAAACTGTAGTCTGATAACCCCTGTAACCCATAGAAATTTAAAATTATAAACTCCTATACCTATAATCTCCTAATTTCTTAATCCCGTTAACCCTTGAATCCATAATTTCCTATATTAATATCCTATATAATATCCGATGTATTAGGTCATACTAGAGTTGATTCATTCTGTGTATAAAATTTTTTTCAATGAATGAGCAGAAATGTATAAAAACGCTAGAGTTCGAGTTTTTTCATCTGCTCAGTATTTGATGTAACTCTGAATACCTGTAAAACTCGATTATTTTCATCATCTTAATTATTCTTATTTTATTGTCGAATCGCTAATTATGAAGCTGCACTCTACTTTTAACCCTTTAAAAAATTGATATTACCAAAGCATAAACGCGTAAATTTTAGAAATTAAATGCTAATACTCTATTTTTCGCTTTTCAAGATTATGTATATTAATTGTATACATACACGCGTGCACACACAACCTACACAGCATGAAATATTTCCGGAATATTTCCGAAATATTGGCACAAAGATTTGAAATTTTCCAGGAATCTTCCAATGAAATATTCCTGGAAGAAATGTATGTCTCCGAATTTCTTCCATTAAAATATTTCACAAAAAACTTCCAAAATATTTCTGAAATCTTTCATGAAATATTTTTTTGAAATATTTTTGGAATATTTCCGAATGATTTCTTGACCTCTAATTTACTGAGGATTTTTCACGAAATAATTCTAAAATATTCCACCAATCTTCCAAAAAATATTTCTTTTAAATATTTCTCAATTATTTGTTAATTATGTCAGTGTTAAATATTTACCGAAAATTTTTAATAAAATAATTCTGAAATATTTCAAAAATCTTTCATAAAATATTTCTTTGGAATATTCGGAAAACATTTCAGAATTATTTTAATGTTTGATATTTCTGAAAATTTCTGGTGAAATAATTCAGAAATCTTTCATGAAATATTTTTTTGGAATATTTCTGAATTATTTTAATTATTATTAGGAAATTGTTGCAATATAATTCAGTAATATATATTGAAAATCGATTAAACGGCCAATGGGAGAAACCAGTTACTGTCGAAATGAATAGATATCTCAGACACAAGTAAATATCATTTATTTTCAGTGATTGTGAAATATTCACATTTAAGTAAGACCTTGTGTCAGATTTGGTGTAAGATCTTAAGTAAACCATTAACAAAAAAATTTTTTAATTTACAAAGGCACGATCTTGCATAAGATCTTACATAGGATCCTACACAAGACCTTACGTAAGATCTTACGCAAGATCTTATACACGACCTTATACAAGATCTTGCTTTCATAGACATACGGATTGTTTGTTGTTGATAATTTACTCAAGAACTAACACCAGTTCTCACACAAGATCTTGCATAAGATTTTACAAACAATTTTATATAAAATCTTGCACAAGATCTTATTTTTATTACCTTATAAATTCATTTATAATAAGTTACTCAAGGTTTTGTACCAGATTTTATACAAGATCTTGCGTAAGACCTTGAGTTACTTATCATAAAAAAAATTTATATGGCAATGAAAAAGAGTTCATTTCAAAGGTCTTATAGATGATCTTGTGTAAGATTTTATGTAAGGTCTTGTGTAAAGTCTTGTATAAGGTCTTGTGTAAGATCTTATACAAGATTGTGATTTCATATACCAAAAATATTTTTTGTTAATGGTTTATTTAAGATCTTACACTGAATGGGATACAAGATCTTAAGTAAGGTTTTACATAAGATCTTGCATAAAATCTTAGATAAGATCTTACGTAAGATCTTAAATAAGATCTTAAAACACATCATTATTTTTTGATTGTAGTCAATATCTTATGTAAGATCTTACGTAAAATCTTATGTAAGGTCTTACGTAAGAACTTACGTAAAATCTTATGTAAGATCTTACGTAAAATCTTATGTAAGATTTTGAGAAAAATTTTCAATAAGGCAGAGATTGAAAAAATGATTTTTATTCTATACAATTAGCAATTTGCTTTCTATAAAAATAAGATAGACAAAGACAGAATTTAAATGTTGCCCTATTACTTTTTAGGCAAAATGTTGAACACGAAGAAAGTATTAGTACTCAAGATACCATTGATAGTCCAGATTTTCTTGAAGATTCTTGTAAAGAATCTTGAATGTATACATATAGTTAAATTAAAATTTGATTACTTTGTTATTCGATGTTATTAAAAAAAATGTGTTAAGGTCTTGTGTAAAAAACATTTAGCAAGTTGTAAAATAGGGTCTATAATTGTTATAAAATAGAATAATTATTTATAAGTGTGTTTGAATGCAAGGGTGAGTGAAAGTCGATTGGCCGATTGGGATCAGGTACTTATAGGTTAAAGGGGATAGAGGTTTATGGATTAAAAAATGAATGATGAAAAGGTCTACGAGTTTACTGTATTTACGGGATTAAGGGTTTGCAAGGAGAAGGATATGAAGGATTATGGATACAAGCGTTTATAGAATCAAGGTTTTAGGAGTTTATGGGTATAGAAATTGATAAGTTTAAGCATTTGTGGAGTTAAAGGATCACGGGATTAAAGTTTGTCGAGGTTAAGGTTATGAATTTACAGTGTACAGGAGTTTATGGATTCAATAGTATATATAATTGTTAATTAATAATATTTTATTCATAATTAGTTTAATAGGTATTCAGAATGAAACTAGATCCTCAGAAATTGAAAGAAATCAGAATTTTGGCATTTTTATACAGTTCTGCTCATTCATTGAAAAGAGAAAAAATCCAGAAAACGTTTAGACGCTGAAGCAAGTCAAGTATGACCTATTACATCGGATATTAGGTTTACAAATTATAAAAATACAAATTTCATTAGGATGAAGTAAGTCTTGTTAGATATTTGCAAAAGTTATCAACTTCGCCAATTTTTCCTGATTTATATATCTTCAAAAGGCATTATTAAATATTTTTTCAACATACCTGATTATCTGAGCTTCAATTTAAAAAAAGAATCACGACGAATCATCGATTAGATCAAAAGATATTTGATTTTAAAGCAAGAAAAACCAAAATGAGATACTGCTCGCCGTTTAGATCGTGTACCTCGACTAAAGTATGCAATGCAAATTTGATAAGAGGTATTGGTGCATGTTAAATATTTCAGCTAAGAATAATCAATTGTTTATTAATATGTTAATTGAGAAAGACTTTGGACAATAATGTACTTATCAAAAATTTTAATTATTATGTACATAGTAAAGATTAAAGATTTTTGCGCGTTCTCATTCCGCGGCCAGTTGTTTCCATAAATTACCCACAATATGCTATGATACTTTTTACAGCAACTGTGATGAACGTATTTTTTTCTCAATAATTTAATGAATAAAGACAATAGTTATTATTATTATATATATTAGACGTATTATTAACAAGTAAATTGTTCGAGGCCGATATCTCTTACCCCGTTCTCACTGCATACTAACGTCAGAGTACAAGACTCACATCGAGGTTAAAGAAAGCGGAACAATTTTTAATTATCAATCTTAGTAAACACATTTAAATGTAAATAAACAATTTACGGTTAAAAAGGAAAAAATATTAATAACTAACCGTGGAAAAATCAACACAGTATATTCTGGGTAATTTAACGAAATCGGGAAAGCGCAAAGATCTTCAATTTTTACTTTACATATTCTAAGAAAAATTTTAACAAGGAAATTGTTGTCTTGCCTTTTTTATATAATAAATTTATCAGCAAATTTATTATAAGTTAAATATTTTACTTATGCTAATATCTCTTACTCCCTTGTTATCGCACACTTTTGCCAAGGTAGAGAAGCCAAAGTGGGTATAACGGAAGTGCAAAGATCTTTCATTAGTCAATTGAGCATAGCAATTTAATTTTCACTAATTAACAAATAATTGTTAAAAAGGGCAAAATGTACATCACTGTCTCTGGAAAAATTACCACATTATATTCTGGATAATTGAAGGAAGTCGGACCGGATAATCGGGAAGCGCAAACATCTTCAATTCTTACAATGCACATAACAATTAGATTTTTTATAACAAAACCTGTATGGAAAATCTCTCAAGTTGAGTGCTATTTCATACCCTCAATGATAAGCATTCGTAAATGAATAACTTAATATTAGTGAACAACGACGCTAATGAAAGACTTTGGCTTTTTAGCTACATACATTCCATGCGGCAGAATCGCAGTGGGAAAACATGCAGTTCTGAACTTATCAGCGTAGTCGTAAATAATCGTCATTTACTCAAAGACACTTATTAGTTTTTAAAAAATATTTATTTAATATTATATACACCATTAGTCCGAGATTAAAGACTTTTGCAATTTGCACATACTTCATTCGATGCAATTCGCAAAATTGCAGCAATAAAGTGCATTGTTTTTAAATTATTAGCACGCCCCGAAATAAATGCATTTATAGATCCATTTTACTCTACTACACTGAGTTATTAATAAAAAAAAATATAATTCGCAATAAACAATTACGCCAATTAAAGACTTTTGCGCTTTAGTTGTGCACATTCCATGCGGCCTGGGAATCGCAGTGGTAATACATACAGTCCTGTACTTATCATCGTAGTCAGAAAAGTTCGCATTTTACTCAAAGACACTTATTACTTTCAAATAAATATTTATTTAATATTATATGCACCACTACCCCGCGATTAAAGACTTTTGCAGTTTGTACATACTTCATTCGATGCAGTCGCAAAATTGCAACAATGAAGTGCATTGTTTTCAAATTATTAGCACGCCCCGAAATAAATGCATTTATAGATCAATTTTACTCTACTCCAGTGAGTAATTTATAAAAAAAATTTACTTCGTAATAAACAATTACGCCAATTAAAGACTTTTGCACTTTCGTTATTCCCATTCCACGCACCTGAGAATCGCTATGATAATACATACAGTCCTGTACTTATGAGCGTAGTTAGAAAAGTTCGCATTTTACTCAAAGACACTTATTACTTTCAAATAAATATTTATTTAATATTATATGCACCACTACCTCGCGATTAAAGACTTTTGCAGTTTGTACATACTTCATTCGATATAGTCTGAAAATTGCATCAATCAAGTATACTGTTTTCTAATCATATGCATACTCAGAAGAGATCTATTTTACTCAACTACATTGAGTTATTTATAAAAAAGAAAAATATAATTCAAAATATACAATTACGCCAATTAAAGACTTTTGCACTTTCGTTGTGCACATTCCATGCGGCCTGAGAATCGCTGTCATAATACATACAGTCCTGTACTTATCAGCTTAGTCAGAAATAATCGCCATTTACTTAAAGACACTTATTACTTTCAAATAAATAACTATTTAATATTATATGCACCACTACTCCGCGATTAAAGACTTTTGCAGTTTGAGCATACTTCATTCGTAGCAGTCGCAAAATTGCAGCAATAAAGTGCATTGTTTTTAAATTATTAGCACGCCCCGAAATAAATGCATTTATAGATCCATTTTACTCTACTACACTGAGTTATTAATAAAAAAAATTTACTTCGTAATAAACAATTACGCCAATTAAAGACTTTTGCGCTTTCGTTGTGCACATTCCATGCGGCCTGAGAATCGCAGTGGTAATACGAGTACATACAGTCCTGTACTTATCAGCGTAGTCAGAAAAGTTCGCATTTTACTCAAAGACACTTATTACTTTCAAATAAATATTTATTTAATATTATATGCACCACTACCCCGCGATTAAAGACTTTTGCAGTTTGTACATACTTCATTCGATGCAGTTGCAAAATTGCAGCAATGAAGTGCATTGTTTTCAAATTATTAGCACGCCCCGAAATAAATGCATTTCAATCGAAAACACTTAGCGACTTATCCGAAAATCAATTATTTAATATTAGTGAACAATGACGCGAATAAAAGACTTTTGCACTTTAACTATGTACATTCATTGCAGACTGAAAATCGGCACGGGGCATCTCGTAGACTTGTATATTATCAGCGTATTCAGAAATAAATGAAGTCTAAGTATGGACACATATTAGTTATAAAAAATATTTATATTATATTATATAAACCATTACCCCGTGATTAAAGACTTTTGCACTATGCACATACTTTATCCTATACAGTCCGAAATCACGGCAATGAAAAACATTGTTTTCTAATTATGTGCATACTCATATACATACTTTTGCAGAAACCCCCATTCTATTGAATTATCAGTTTAGACATAAATAAATTCAATTTACTCAAAAACACTTATTAGTTTATCAAAAAATTAATTTTTTTGTAATTATCTGTGTACACAGAAATAAATGCAATTTACAAGGACGCATAGTTGTTTATCCGAAAAAAAAATATTTGATATTAAATAAACAATTAGGCGAATTAAAGCTTCTATCAGATATTGAAAAATTCATCAACATCGGAGTACATAATGAAAAGCCTTAAAGAAATCGCGAGTGCCACCATCTGGCGTCTGATCTTACCTGAGTTTACGGAAACTATAGCATCCACGCTGTTTTACCTGCCGAGTCGGCAAACGACGTAGCGCTGAAGCGTGATCAACTCATTCTTATAATTACTTTAATAACGGTAATAACTAATTATTTCCACTTTATATCGAATGTATACTTTATGTACATCATTAAACTATCTTATTTTACTATTTTTAAGTGACAATAAGTCCATTTTTAAAAGAAATCATGTTACAATGATGGATTTTTAAAATTGAAAAAATATAGATAAAGAAATATAAATAATTATTTCTGTCATTGTAACTTGTTTACTTGTGATTTAAGATAATTTATCAGGGTATAAAAAAATTTTTTTGGATATATTTTTTTTGGGTAAAAATTACATTATTTGAATTTCGCGCTGCCTCCACTTCTGTCGGGCGTCGGTTTTGGCTGCGCTGTATATCACTTATGGAAGTGCACCACACTGCGTGCATGTGTATACGTGTGGTGACGAAGGGGGCAATATATTATAACCACGGAGTACGGACCACGGCCGATGAGGACGAGGTTGGACGTAGAGAGGTGGGCGTTGTATTGTATGTATCCGTAGCACGGTTGCATTCGGGGGTCCAATTCCCGTCAGAGCACGCTGCAATCGCTGCTGTGTATAAGGGGCTACAAGCCAAAGGTAGTAGCAAGGAAGGGAATATTGCCAAGCTGTACGGACGTGTTTAGCACGTCGCCGCCAAGTTAATAAAACCTCATTTCAAGAACACGTGCTACACTGTAAAAAATTTTGCGGAAGATCGCCGTATTTTTATGGAAAAATTACACTCTTGAACGATGCAAAGTTACATCGATTGTGTGAAAGAACAGATTAACTGTAATTTTACTGTACTGAGCGAGGGTCCTTTTTTGACAGCAGTATTTTTCTCGTGCTGGGCGATGCGATTTTACCGTGCGCATTCTGGAGCGTCTCCGGTAAAAGTACCTGAACGTGTAAAGTTCCCCTAACCCTGTGTTTTCACTGGACATAGAAAGAATAAAAAGAGTTAGGCTATGTTACGTTGCACCATGGAAGCACGTGTTTTAGTTTCAGAGTTCTTTTTTGTTCAAGGTAAGTTTTTTTGTTCTGCAGAATTAATAAATATTACATCTTTTAAAAAAGTGAACAAGTTAATTATATATATATGAATACTGCCGTTCATAAGATAGTTAATTTATACGCGACAATTCATAATCTTTTTTCAGATGAAAGTACTGAATAATTTACTAAGAATCTTAGACGATGAAAAAACGTATTTAATACTATTGAATGAAAAGTTAAGCTTCAACAATTCATTTGACTCTAAATGTTTAAAAGATTTTACAAAGGTTATAGTAGCTACTTGGAAACTATTAAAAGAAATTGAGGATATTGTAGTACAACTTGAATCAAGAAACAACGTAACTGGAACTGGAAAAAACAAATTGAATAAAGTCAATTTTGTAAATTTATTACAGTAAGAGTAGAGTAAATCTGAGAATAGTAAATCAACAAATCATTTTTTACATTAAGAATTTTGAAAATTCATATGTACAATATATATATTTTTAATATTAAAAAATAAAAATTGTTCATTTCATTCCCTGCTTTACTGATTTACATTAAAAAATTGTTATATTGATTATTATGCGTAATATTATTTTTATTACGGTTCGAAACGCCTCATCGCTGTATTTTTACTACATGTCGTGTAAAGTTACAGCATTAAAAACCTCTCGCGCACAATCGTGCTTTGTATCTCGGATTCTCACTTGTTTTCTCGCGCACGACCTTGAAGACCCATTTGGAATCGATGATTTTCATGCCTTCTTTCTTCTTCACTACGGTCCACGTCTCGTTTTTCTCGTGAGCCCGCAGCTCGTCGTCGATCGCTTTTACCCATTTTTCGCTTTCGGGCTCGTTTACTACTTCGCGATACGTTTCCGGCGGCTTGTATTCGCTGAAATCGATTTCTGCAAGATACCTTTTTGGTTCTTTCAGCAGCGCACGGTCTCGTAGTTGACGTCGCTCGACTACTGGAGTCGCCGTATAGTACAGTCAAATTAGAGTCAAAACGATAAATTTTTATCAATAATCTCAATGACATCGGTTAAGGGCTTAAATTGTTCGGAAGAGTGTCTAGAATGATAATCTGAAGACGTGAACAATGGATCCCGTAAGCTTTATAAACGATTAACAATTAAAGTTGGATTTCTGCACTTTTTTCTTATTTCGCTCTGTATCATGGAAAGTATTGATTTTATAGGAAAAAGTTATTAAAAAAGTTGTTCGTTATTAAATTTTCTAGAATCATATTTCAGAAAAATATAGTACTCAAGTGACAGAAATAGCATGCAAAATTTCAAGTCTATTCATTATAGTTTTTTCTAAAATAATATCTATATTTCGAAATTTTTTTTTTCACGGTACTGGCAAATGTTAAAAAATCAGTCAGTTTAGTCGCCCTTGTTCATACGCAATCTAGAAGAGTTATATTTTAATAAACTTTTTCGAGAACTGCAAAATTTTAATTAGGGGCTCTCTGGGATGTAAATGTTTATAAAACGCTTAATTAACTTTTTATGTAGGAGACAATATTTTAGTCCGATTTTAATCAAACAAAATTCAGTGCAAAGCGGCGATTTTTATCTTAATTTTGAAAAAAAATCGTTTTTTTACGAGCATTAGGAGCCAAGATACATTTTTTTATAATAAGCCATTGCTCAGTACACAAATGAGATATTGCAAATTTTCAAATTTGCTGCTACAGTTGAAAACTTATACCTTTAGGATAACTGCCACTCGTAACTCTAAAATCAATTTTTAACTACAATTTCAATGTCGGAAAGCAATGACCGCTCAACGGCGGCCGATCAGCAGCGCGGGAGACGGAGTGGGGGCACCGCCGCGCGCTCGAGTCTCAAAGCTGATAAACTTACTTCAAATCGTAGCGCTCGGAAAAAATCGCCGTAAATCGGTCAATTTTTATTGTATCTTGCTTTTTTTTTTAATTTGGGGTAGCGCGAGTAAAAAATAACATTCGTGTCATTACTTTTAGTCAGTTAATTTATTTAAACCTTTAAAATGTAATAAATTTCATTTTATCATATTATTCATTTGCTTTTGAAGATTCGTATTTCAAGTAGCGACGGAATAAATTCAAATATATAAAGGGTCATTACTTTTAGTCAGTTAATTTATTTAAACCTTTAAAATGTAATAAATTTCATTTTATCATTTTTTCCTGCATCAGAATCGCTTTTTACATTACATTAAGAAAGTTTCGTTACTATTTACACATTCTTTTAATTATATTATTCATTTGCTTTTGAAGATTCCTATTTTTACTTTTATTCTCTGGAAAAAATTCAACTCAATCGTATTTCATGTAGCGACGGTGACAATTCAAATTTAAAGGTTCAGAAGCATTGATGATCTCGACAGCAATATAACTGTGTGGGACAACGTAGACGTCATAAAATTTTATTTGAAATTTTGCATGCTATTTCTATTACTTGAGTACTATATTTTTCTGAAATATGATTGAAAAATATTAATTTTCTCAAAAGTTATAAACAATTTTCAATTTTCACGAATTTAGCGTTCTTTTGCAATTTGCAAAGAAACTATAATAGATAGAAATGTGCCTCCATGACTTTTTTATAGAAAATTTAATAACGAACAACTTTTTTTAATAACTTTTTCCTATAAAATCAATACTTTCCATGATACAGAGCGAAATAAGAAAAAAAGTGCAGAAATCCAACTTTAATTGTTAATCGTTTATAAAGCTTACGGGATCCATTGTTCACGTCTTCAGATTATCATTCTAGACACTCTTCCGAACAATTTAAGCCCTTAACCGATGTCATTGAGATTATTGATAAAAATTTATCGTTTTGACTCTAATTTGACTGTACTATACGGCAACTCCAGTAGTCGAGCGACGTCAACTACGAGACCGTGCGCTGCTGAAAGAACCAAAAAGGTATCTTGCAGAAATCGATTTCAGCGAATACAAGCCGCCGGAAACGTATCGCGAAGTAGTAAACGGGCCCGAAAGCGAAAAATGGGTAAAAGCGATCGACGACGAGCTGCGGGCTCACGAGAAAAACGAGACGTGGACCGCAGTGAAGAAGAAAGAAGGCATGAAAATCATCGATTCCAAATGGGTCTTCAAGGTCGTGCGCGAGAAAACAAGTGAGAATCCGAGATACAAAGCACGATTGTGCGCGAGAGGTTTTCGTCAGCAGCACGGAATAGACTATAATGAGACGTTTGCTCCGGTGATAAGGTGTGATTCGCTGAGGATGTTTCTGGCTCGAGTAACACAGGACGATCTAGAGCTGTTACAGTTTGACGTATGTACAACATTCCTCTACGGCGAACTCGAAGAAGAGATATACATGAAGATACCGGAGGGACAAATCGTCGAGAAGAATAGTGAAAGTGCTGTGTGCCGACCGAAAAAGTCGCTATACGGACTAAAACAAGCGCCGCGGTGCTGGAATGCTAGATTCAGTGAGTTTCTGAGAAAAATCGATCTAGTGCAATCCGACGTGGATCCGTGTGTGTATGGAGGGATGATCGAGAACGAAAGCGTGTTTTTGGCGTTGTTTGTCGACGATGGGCTAATTGCTTGTAAATCGTTGAGAGTGATCAAAAGAGTAGTCGATTATTTAAGCGAGGCGTTCAAAATAACGATTGGGGACGCGAACTGATTTGTGGGTCTTCAAATCGCGAGAAATCGAAAGGAAAAATCGATGATGATTCATCAAACCCTGATAAGACAAAACGTTATTAAGACGTCATTAAGACGTCTTAAAACAGACGACATAACGTATTTTTTCAATGTCCAAAAGAACGTTATAAAAACGTCTTTTAAACGTCTTCTATAAAAGATTTTTTGGAAAAATTCCGCGGCCAAAATGACGTTTAAAAGACGTTTTTATAACGTCCTTTTGGTCATTGAAAAAAGACGTTATGTCGTCTTTTTTAAGACGTCTTAATGACGTCTTAATAACGTTTTGTCTTATCAGGGAAGCGACTACGCGGTTAAAATAATCGAAAAATTCAGAATGGCCGATTCGAAAGCAGTGAGCGTTCCTGCTGATCTGCACGCGAAGCTGGAACCGGTGAAGAAAGGGGAAGAGAGTGAGAAAAATACGCCTTACCGGGAGGCAGTCGGTTCGCTCATGTTTTTGTCAGTGGTGTCGCGCCCTGACATTTCGTTCGCGGTAAATGTAGTCGCGAGATATTTAGACGAGCACAACGAAACGCATTGGAGAGCCGTGAAGCGGATTTTCGCATATTTGAACGGAACAAGAGATCTCGGAATAACTTATCGATGCGAAGGAAAAGAGTCGAGTCTCGTGGGTTATAGCGATGCCGATTATGCGGGCGATAGCGAGAAGCGTAAGTCGACTACGGATTACGCGTTTAATTCCGCGAATGGTCTAGTCAGCTACAGAAAATGGTATCGCTGAGTACTACCGAATCCGAGTATGTAGCGGCGGCAACGGCCGTGAGAGAAAATATTTGGCTAAGAAATCTGTTGAAGGATCTCGGCGCGAGTTGTGATAAAGCTACGGTGTTGTATGTTGACAACCAAAGCGCGATAAAGTTGGCAAAGAACCTGGAGTTCCACAAGATAACCAAACATATAGATGTAAGATTTCATTTCATTCGCGAGAAAGTGGCAAGTCAAGAAGTCGTAGTCAAATATATTCCCTGATAAGACAAAACGGTATTAAGACGTCATTAAGACGTCTTAAAAAAGACGACATAACGTCTTTTTTAAACGTCATTTTGGCCGAAGAATTTTTCCTTTTGGACATTGAAAAAAGATGTTATGTCGTCTTTTTTAAGACGTCTTAATGACGTCTTAATAACGTTTTGTCTTATCAGGGTTCCTACCGAGAGCCAAAAGGCTGATATATTTACGAAGGCTGTGGCAAGAGAGAGATTTAATACTCTGCGAGAAAGTCTAGGACTGGAGAGCTTCGCCGAGTACTCAAACAATGAGCGTGTTGAGAAATAGGTTTTTCGTACTCTCGCGCTCTCTCGAACATCGTGCGCCTGCGTGCGCAATCGATAGGGGGGCCGAGCGAAAAGCGCCGAGCGCGCCATAACCGGAAGTCTCGCCAGTCGCCTGGCATCCGTTAGCTCTACGAGCAGGCTTTACTGTATTCAATAAAACTTATTCTTATCCTAAAACATCCTCGTTCTCAATTACTTTCCAACCTTGGCAAAGATAAAACCAAGTCTTTGTCGCAAAAGGCCCAACTTCATTTTTTCAAATGAGAACATATCTTTTTATTGCATATTCGAATTCCTTATCTCAAAATACATACGAATCCGTATTTAGTTTATATAAGTCCACTGCCAGATTTCAAATAGAAGAAAACCGAATTTTAATAGAGCCTAAACTAATAAGGTTAAATTTTATTGATTAATAAAAATAATCAATAAACGAAATATGTATCCGTATGTATTTTGAGACGAGGAATTCAAATATGTAATAAAAAAGATATATTCTTATTTGAAAAAATGACGTTGGGCCTTAAATGGGCCATAAAAATATATCGGGCTCAAAATATCACAATTGGATTCCTCGTAAAAAATTATGAAGAATTTGTGCCACATTATTTTGTTTATAAATATTTTCCATGAGATATTTGAGAATTTAATCATTTTCTCGTACTAAATTTCTAAAATTATACTATCATGATGTCACAAATCGTTTGGTCAATAGGAATCGTTTCGAAATAATTCGCGCCAAATTCAAAATAGCATATATAAATAATGATTTCTTTCAATAAATTCGAGTTCGAAAAATTCTGAAAAATATTTTACTGTCAATAACGTACCATTTTCGACGTCAATTCTGCATTTTTGAAAATCATGCAAAGTCTTAATTGTATGTATATTATGTACAAAACCCCAAAAGAGCGAATAATCGGAGTATTATAGAATCTTGTCAACTAAACTTTATAAGCAAAAAGTAGTTTTTTACCGAATAAACGGATTTTGTCTAACTCAAAATTATCTGTATCTAAAAAGATCATCGTAGCTGACATTTCATAAAAATATATCTGAATCTCTATAGTTGTACATGAGCTGAAAATCGCCCTTATTACTTAATTTTCTCCACCTCTGTTAGAAATCGTTACAAAAATATGAGGAACTATTTAATGTAAATTATATTTGAAACTATTAAAACCAATAAAACATTTAAAATATGTATTTATTTTTAATTTAAAACAAATTTTAACAAATTCATCGATATTTCGTTTGGAGCGATGATTGTCATATCGGTTAAAAAAATCCGCCACCGATCCAAATTTATCGGTAACAAAAGATCGAACTGAAGCCCAAGCAAATTTGCAACGTTGCGCAATCATACTTAAAGTGTATCACCACCCGAATGTATATAATTAATAATAAACATTTTAATCGTCACAAAACGCCAGTAGATAACTATCTACTTATACTCTTCAAGTCTTCCAATAAGGTAGTTGACCCTGTTCTCGATAGCTTAGTAACAGACTCAACTTATTTCGCTATAAAAAATGCTTTAATTTTAAAAAAATTGAAAATTTTTTTTTCAACTATTAATTAATATACTTATTTAGCAAATAACTCGAAAAAGACAAAATTTTAACGTACTGTTTACTTCTAAATTCTATAAACCAAAAAATAGTCCGAGGGAGCAGTTGTCGATAACCATTTTACGAGTCGGAGCAATTCTCGATAGATGCAAAAGACCCAGTTCTCGATATACCAACAAGCCCATTATTCAGGTTAGGTTCTAGGTTATGTCAAAACTTGATTGAATAACATACACATTTTGATTATTATAATTACATAATTATTAATTAAAAGTAGTGCTTAAGTACTTTTAAGCATTGAAATAACATTTAAAGAAAAATTTATTTGTATTTTGTATATATTATCTGACTATCGACAACTGGGTACGCACGCATAATTAAGACGGAGTTGTCGATATATGAATTAAAATAGTTATAAGTAAATAAATCTTAGAGTTAGAGTAAAATAAATTTTACAGTTTTTTAAAACGTTCAATTTATTACAAAAATGTTACTTTAAAGTTTACTGTTTGTTACGGCCGTTATTAAGGAAACGTCGAGAAACGCATCAAATCTGAGAGTGCCAAGAAGTGTGAGTTTCTATTTAACAAGTAGCGCTAACTGAGTTTTTATAATTCAAAATATTTATTCAGTGATATATTCTTAATATAGAAATAATTTTCTCGTACCGAAAAATTGCTCAAAATATATCTAAAATCGTATTATTCCTTCGAGTTATCGACAACTGGGTACCTATGGAGAACCGGGTCCACTACCTTAGAATTCCAAAGTTTTCCCAGCAAGCCGTGAAAAAGCTCGCTCTCCACTACCAGCCCGCATAAGCAGTCCATCCACCGAATCCCCCCTCTTAGAAAGAAAACAAAGTATTGATCAATAAACTCCCACCTCCCATCCAAATCCGCGCACATGCGCTCCAGCTCTCCACCCCCCTCGTACGCTCGGAAACGTCGCGTACTACACTCGCGCATAACCCCGTGCGCGTGTATAACGTGCGCTGTGTGCCTCCTCCTCCTCCCGTCTCCGTTTCCCCCCTCCCCCTGGCCAGTCCAGAGCTGGAGCTGGAAGTAGCGCGCGGTAGCCATGCGGGCGCTGCGACTCCTGGTTAGCCTCGTCCTCCTCCTGGCAAGCGAGTCCGTCCTGGCCCAGGATATCGGGGGAGACAAGGGCCCCGGACTGCAGGCCTGCGTGGACGGCTTCGTCGTCCACAGGGACAAGATCATCAGGACGCAGGACTCGCGGGAGATGGGCGCCAAGTATCTCACCGAGTTCGACGTCGACTCGAGGATCGAGTGCATGAAGTGGTGCTGCGAGACGGAACACTGCGATGTCTTCATCTTCGAGGAGAAGGTGGGTGGATGTGGGGGGGTTGTTGACAATTGGAGAATCGCAGAGTTGGGGTTGTGGAAGGAAGAGAGTGTGTGTATGTGTGTTGATTGTTTTGTTTCGTTTCGTTTCGTTTCGCAACCTCTGGAACGAGACTATGTATGTGACAGCTCGGGATGTCGTGTTTTTGTAGAATCGACCGAGTGCACAGGTAGAGATAATTTGCTGTGGGAGATATAAGAATTTCGCTGGAGATACGACGAAAGTTTTGTAGACTAAAACTAAGATTTTCTTGTTCTAGCTAAAATAGCTGAAATCATCTAGCAAAAATGTTGCGCTGTCGTAGCAATTGTATTTATATGCGTAAATTCATTTTTTACTTGAATTCCGTTGTATTGTATCGTAGTTTCTCAACCTTTTAGACCGACTTAGAGGGCTTTTATTTTCGCATGTGCTACTTTGTGTATAGAAAGTAAGTTGAATAAAATTTTGAGTTGTCGTAATCTTGTTCTGGGGCTGCGTTTTGGGGGAGGGTGAGTTGATACGTAGAGAATTTTCTGGTGAGATACTACGCGAAAACGTCTTGACTTCACGGCAAAAATAAATTACCCTGACACGCGGTCAAAAGATTAGCCTGATTCAAAAGATAAATTTTGTAGTCCCCTACTTTACGATGAAAGTTATGATGAATGACGTTCATTTTTTTACCGTGAAATCGGGTTGTACTACGTTTGCCATGATTTTCACAGTAATTTTTATTAGAAAATTCTTATCTCTCTGTGAGGAATGTTTTGTTAGTCCGATTATATATTTTGAGGAAGCGTATGTGAGTGTGTATCGCAAAACTGTTATATTTTCATTCATAGTAAATGTAAAAATAATATCGTGCACCTCTGGAACTACCAGAAATAATTAATATCTGACGTTTTCTATGTGCTTTTGTATTGTTTAAAAGTGAATATTTTACTTTTATATACATGCAAAACAACGTTCTGTGTTTTAAAAATAGTGCCATAAAAGTGACCTATTTAACTGAAGACGGACTATTGTTATTTTAATGAGAATTTAAACTTGAATCATAAGTTCATCGACTCGCGTAATATGACATGTTAAAATCGTATTTGTAAAAACTGTAAAAACCGCTCCTATATAATATAGCTGTTGAGAATGTTAGCTATTAGACATTTTAGAACATTATATTTATTTATTTATTTATTTATTTAATATTTTTTTCTATTTAGAACGTATTAAAAGCGCGTTTTTTTCAAACAAAAAAAAATAATAAATAAGAAGCTGGTAAGGTAGATTCCTATAAATTTCTTTACAAATTTTGGAATAACGATTCTTATAAATCCTTCGAAATACGTTAGATTAGAAGGAACCCTTTTGTATTACCTCAATGCACGTGTAATTGTAAAGTGTTATACGATGACATCGACTTTAAGAACTAGTTCAGGGGAATCACAAGATTATATCAGAGAAGTTTAATCTCGTAGTGTGATAAATGTATGTCATCTTGTAGAAGTATACTAGAATTTATATAGAACGAAAAAAAATGTATGTAGACATAACTTTGTGCTGGGCTTTAACAAACATCGTGTATAATAGTTAATAAAATAATATACTTCCATGTTTAATTCTCATTAATACGACAACATGTCTTTCTTCACACTAAGATCTATAATAGTTTTATTTAATTTAGTGTGCATGCGTATGTGACTGACGCATCTAATTTATTACTACTTAAGCAAAATTATTTTATTCCTTAACTAATTATAATTAATATCAAATTTTTTCATGAGAACGTGTACTCATAAAAGTATTCGTTAAAACTCGTGGAAATATGATCCATATTAGTATCCATTTTATGTTAGTATATGAAAGAAATTTAAAGCAACTTTCTGTAAAATATGAATGAGAATAATTAACATATTATGCAGAGGTTACCTACTACGTTTTGAACTCTAATATTTTAAAAAATATATGAAGTGAGTACGGTAGATTTTTCCAATAAATTTATTACGAATTTTGGAATAATGCTTCGGTATGATTTTTGAAATATACTAAGTAACCTCTAGTGAAACTTTCAAATAGTTTGATTCGCAATTGTCAGAGAAAAATAGGTCAAACGTTACCTTTTCACACGCTCTATGTAAAGAGAATTTTTTAAACCCATTTTCTCAAACAAATATAAATTGATTTAGTTGAAATTTTACACAAAGGTTATTTACGACATTTCGAAGATCATACTAGAGTTTTTTCCCAAAGTCGTAAGATATTTATATAATAACTACAATATTGGCTTGTTATACTTGTTTTTAAATATAAGAACTCCAATAAACTATTTCGAAAGAAAACGTTCTGGTCAGACCGGCAAAATATAAAAAATAACCTTTAGTTAAAATTTCAACAAATTCCATCCAGTCCAAAAGTCCGGTTTGAAAGATGTTTCCACAGCTCACGTTGTATATAATATCAAGTAACACTAAGGACGCATCTATACTGAGGCATGGACTCGAGTCTCGACGACATATATCGATATACTGTTACATAGCAGAAGCCACGACTAGATAGAACGCATCTAGACAGAACCTTGTTCCTTCGGCATAAACGTACCCCAACGCTTTCACCTTTCACAAATAAAAACAAACTACTACCATTTCCTGAACATTCACAAACATTTGTCTTTTCCATCGCAGAAGCCAGGAAGCTGCTACCTGTTCCACTGCGGCCCGCCGCACGACTTCAAGTGCAAGTTCACGGGCCACGCGAACTACAGCAGCGCGGTCCTCACGAACTACAATCTGCAGAACTCCGCCGCCCTGGAGGAGCAGATCCGTCGCAATCAACAAGAGCACGAGCTCAAATCCCTCAGGTGAATTTACGTGCGATATTGCGTGCGTCGGCGCACGATGCAAGCTAAAGCCACTTAATGGAATTAGAGAGAGAGGGAGGGAGGTGTAACGTGTAATAAGCCCCTCGACGGTGCGAATTGCAGGAAAATGGAGCCCTCGTCGCCCAAGGAGTACAGCGGTTACTTCACGGCGATGCCTGCCTCGACGTCGACGACTCCGGTGCCCGTGACGCCGACAACGTCTACTACCCCGGCACCGGCGAAAAGTAAGTAGAAGAAGTTCTTAAGGGGTAACACCACTCTAGCGGCCCGAAAAACTACCTAATTTGTACGATTGTTTACAAGAGTAGGAAAGAAGGGATCAAACTTCTTTTTTGAGGGTTTACTATACATATATTGAGGTACAGAAATATTTTTTTTTTTCATTTAAATACAAAATGGCGGCTATACAGCGAATCTCGTGAGAAGCCTTTTTCTCAAACCTCTAAACGGGAGAACACTTTTCTCGGAAAGTATGAGACCTGGAACAAGAAACCAAAGAAATTCTTAATCTATATAACGTTAACTTTGGAATTACGTCGAGTTTTTTTTCTATTTCAATTTTTGTAGAATCGGCGCACTTCTGAAAAAAAGTCGATTTTTCTCGAAACAAAAAACTATGTAAATTGTTTATAAAAAAAATGTACATTTAATCGAAATACGGCTACGTACTTCTTTAGAGAATCTATTTGTGAAGCTACAGTAAAAATTTCAATCCAATCCATGCAATAGTTTACCAGTAATCTGTTCTCCCAGTTTGAAAAAGGCTTCTCACGAGATTCGCTGTATAGCCGCCATTTTGTATTTAAATGTGAAAAGAAAATATATTTTTGTACCTCAATATATGTATAGTAAACCCTCAAAAAAGAAATTTGATCCCTTCTTTCCTACTCTTGTAAAAAATCGTACAAATTCAGTTGTTGATAGAATGAAATTTAACATTGTAAAATAGGCCTTATTGTATTTGCTGTTTCAAATTTTAATATTCTGATGACAAATCAAAAATCAGTAATGCGATACCTCAAATATCCTATATACAACGTTTGCCGACAACTGGTTTAAGGGAATCTAAATTCGACGGTTTTGTCCGCCACATTGCATCCGCCATTTTTATTTTCATATTTTTAATGCATAAATATGAATAACAGTAGTAGTCATATTTTGAGTGTATATAACAGTCACACAAAGATTCATATTGTTTTTTTATTTTTAATATGTATCACAAATTCGATTCCAGATAGTTTCGAGTTGACGTTAAAAAACGTACGCAGTATTTTTTTACTACTCGCTATTTTGCTAATAATTAGTGATTCAACTTCTTTATCGATTCTATGCTACGAACTAGTTTCATAGCCAAAGTTTCTGCCTAAACAGGTTGATAATTGTAGAAATGGTAAAGATGATAAGAATTTTGAGGTGCCTTAGTTATCCATCCCCTCCCCATAGTTCTCCAAAGATTTATAACACCTATATATATTCATAAATTTATCTTAATAATAGTAGAGAATCCTCAATAACCTAAAAAAATTCTGTGTTCTAAAAAAATGTTTCTAAAAGTATTTTTATAAGTAAAATTATGTCCTATTTAGATGAAGTACTTATTCCTTCCATCAAAAGAATATAATTTTACTTAAGACTGATATCTTCCCTCTACCTAGAAATAGTCAAGATCCATAATCACTGTGCCATCTTTCAATTCACCAAACTCCGTCCCCAACACAAATCCCAAATCACATCTTTAAAAAGTTCCAGTGTGCAGTCGCAATCAGTTCGAGTGCCGCTCGAGCGACGACTGCATCGCCATCTACAACGTGTGCGACGGCATACCCCAGTGCGCCGACGGCTCGGACGAGGCGTCGGACCTCGGCTGTCCTGTCGACAGGACGACGATGCCGCCACCACCGCCACCTCCACCGCCGGCCATCGTCGTCGCCTCGCCCAAGCCGTACATCCCGCTGCTGCCCGATGTGCTGAGGTACCAGCAGATGATGCAGCAGCAGCAACATGGACAGGTAAGGGAGTTGAAGAGGGGTGAGTGTTTATATTTGTGTAAAAGGGATGAAGCTATAGTACCAGGGTAAAAATGATTTCTCAGAAATTTGCAGAATTATTCAGTAGTATAAATTTCGATTTTTGTTTCATTTGTTAAATAATTGGGATTTAACATAAATGTGTACAAGTCTGCCTACTGGACTCGTCAGTGTAAATACATGGACATACCCTTTCTTATACATGAGGAATAAATCAACGAAATAAAACTTATAGTTACGGTGCAGGTGCAATAGACTCTTACCACTTTACACTTTCCTCCTATACTCTCACTGATGTCAATTGGCGCGCCCTGGCACCGTAAGAATTTCGCCTCTTCGCGTCACCGGCGACTACCCCCACTCCGCAGTCACGTGTCTCGCGGGATTAATAATACACGCGTTGCATGTGGCAGTAAATCTCCCTCCACTCTGATACTGCCTTTGTCGAACGCTCGATCTAATTTCTACATCTAGCGCTGTGTCTTCTTTATTTTTGCATGTATTGCATAAAATCGTAAAGTTCACAAAGAAAGTATAGTATAAAAATATTAAAACTGATTATATCATTAATTCTGACGAATTCTATCAAATTATTACAAAATATTTCGTCCTACATAAATATTGTTAGAGATTGATCCTTTTCCTAGTTAAAAAAATTATGAGTCTTATTCAATTTAATCCGGATTTTAATCCTGTTTCATATAGTCCTATCCAAATCAATACGAAATCAGTTGATTTTCGAATGTGTTCGGACAGAACAGAATAAGATAAAAAGATCAATACGGTCTCATCTGGAGTTTGAATCCTGTTTTATCAGGTCTTATCCGGTATCATAAGTTTATTTAACAAGATTGTCAGAAGTAAGAATTGTTATCACCAAGGAATGAACTGAAAATTATTAAACAAAAGTAACTACATATTTTCACGAGATCAGAGATACTAAAACATATTCTACTATTATATAATTTTATAGTCAATTCATAAAATATACATTAAAGCTTATCTTACGTTTCGTCCACAAACCTCATACATTTTCACATTCTATCCCAGTACCCAATGGTGTATCCCGGAGGTCACGAGCAGGATGGTGGCAAGGGCTGGCCAGTGGTTAACCCGAATCTTCACCAACTGGCGCCCAACCAGGACCTCAACTACAACAATCGTGGCTACAACCCCCAGCAGCAACAGCAGCAGTTGCCGGACGAGTCGTCCGGGCAATCCGGTATAGTCCAACAACCACCACAACAGCAACAACAACAACAACAACAAGCACCACCTCAACCACAACTGCCAGTTAACTATAAGCCCACAGGCTACAATCAGTGGAACAATTACCCAGCACCGATTTACGAACAGAATGCTAATAAGATAATCAGTAATAACGCGGCCCTCGATGTGATGCATGCCCAGAATGCTCTCCCGCCCGCTTACGAACGTATGTGAACCCCTCTATTCTTATCAGATGTTATACTTGCGCAACTTGTACCTTACACACGAACACTTGATTGTTGTTTTGCATATTTGCGGAATAGTCGTGTAATAAATGGTCACTATATCTGAACTTTTAGAATTATAACTTTTAAAGAACATCACGTAAATATCATAGTGGAGAAAAATTAGTAATTTTCATATATTGATATTAGTTTGTTATGTTATTATGTTATGTTACTTATTTCTGACAAAGCTTAACAAATTAAAGAAAAGTCATGAAAGTTTTAATGACATTCGTCAATGATGCACGAAAGTCTGATCAAATTTTAGTTAAATGTATCTGTTTACTTGACAAACTTTACCTCCATACTTTACTAAACTTTGTCAAATTAATTTTACTAGAGTTTTATCAGATAGTGGCGATATTACAGGATAATTCCTTCTTTAATTCGTTTTCAATCTCTTCATGTTGAACTTTTATTAACGTAGATATTGAAATTTATTATGTTTTTCTAATCCGCTGTTTATAGAAGAGCAGCCGCCTCGAATTTTCAATCACAAAGGGCCTGGCATGCGTATGGAAGACATGGAAGCAGCAAAGTGAGTATAGTATTTTTAATATCGAACTACAGGCAAACTTACTTAAACTTAATAGTAGAATAAAAGTTTTCTATAAGATTCCCAAAAAGCACCAAAATTAGGGCTTAAAAATTGTATTCAGATCTATCTAAAAAAAATTACAAGCTTTGGATTTTATTTATTGAATGTTGTGACGCGCTAAAGCATTAATAAAATGTTAACTTTCCTAATTTGCTCTGTAACTTGAAACTTTTAAATTTGGAAAGTAATAACATTTATTAATTTTATTACTGGTTTCCGTAGCATATCACAACCTTCAATAAAGGTTAAAATTGTTGTTTTCAATACAAATTAACAATATGCTGTAAAATTTTTGTAAAGTTTGTAAAAATTTAACTTTTTATTAAATGTGACATACAGTTTCTCCGTTTAAAAAGTATTCAGTTGGAATTAGGAAGCTTTTTTTACAGAAATTCTAGCAGAAAATCGAGATAGAAAATAGACCTGGATTCCTAGCTGAAATTCCGTTTTGATTTGACTAGAAATATGGAAAATGTATTACCTAGAAATTCACCCAAATGAATCTAGAATGATGAAACCCATGAATCTAGCTAAAAACCCACTTCGATTCCAAACAAATCCGGTTGGAAATTTAGGTAGAAATCTACTGGATTTGAACCAAATCCAGCTGGAAATATAACTGTAAATGAACTTGAATTCCAACCAAATTCACCTTGAATCAAGTCAAATACAGATGGATTCCCAGCTGTATTTTGATTAACTTTCTTATTAGAATTCCAGCTGGATATTCTCAAAAAGGCTCTTGCGTAATTTATAATTCCTTACTTCTTCGAAACATCTCTAAATAACGTTCATCCTACTATTACAAAAGCTTAAGAATTCCCATTCCCATGTCAAGCTGCGTCAGTCAAGCCCAGCTTCGGCAACGTACCTCATTATAAAGATTGAACAAAAGCCACTTTTTAAGTCAAATACTCTACGCATTCTTCCACGTCCACCACAAACGAATCACAACCCAGCCGAAACTCAAAAAACAAATTCATCCATCAAACAGCAATGGCATGTACGGACCGGATCCGAATCGGGGCTACGCGCCTTACTACCCGGCTGTGATTCATCACGCGCAGCAGCAGCCGGAATCCTCCTGGCAGGAGGCTGGCAACAATCCTCCTCCTCCTCCTCCACCTCCTCCTCCTCCGCATCAGCAGCAGCAGCAGCAGGCCGTGCAGCAGGTGAACGTCGCCACGCCGTCGCCGACGCACGAACAGCAGCAGCAGCACCACGAGCAGGAGCTGCAGAAGATGCACGCGATAACTTCTACCTCCGCACCGCCTTGCGACGTGAGTAATATACGCATTCTGTGTGTATAGGGGAGAACGGGGTATTGCCGGTCACCTAAGCAAAAGTGCTTGTTATTTCTGCTTTCAAATTGTTTTTTATTAATTTTAAATAATTATTATTTTAGGTCAAACCATTGACTTTAAATATTTATTATTGGTTTAATATAACAATGTAAGATATCGAAGCTATAAGTCGAAATAAAAAGAAGAATTTTGACTGGATTTACTCCACATCAAAGTGTAATACCGGTCAGCCTTGGTACAATTCCGGTCACTATTAAAAAGTTACTTTTATAGGTAAAACATTTCCTTAATCAATTATATGATCCTTCATATGGTCAGTCGCATTGTTATTCGCACTTACATAGTGAAATATGTAACACATAGCCACTGTTCAATCAAAAACACTTAAGCAAAGTTGCCCTACCTGAGAGCGCAGCGAAACATTTTCTTAGCCTCACTTTCGGGAGCGTCATATAAATAACATTGTGACCGGTATTACCCCAATTCTGCTTAGTAATTTAAATTGAAATGACAAAAAAAACAATAGATTTATACTCTATTTTTTTCACTACTTCGTATTCTTAGATTGTTCAAATTAATAAAGTTGCATAAAATAACTGCATAAAGTAACAAATAATATGCATAAAAGCTTATTTTATAGACCAGATTTCTTATAAGAAATGTAGACGTTCTCCTCTAGTTGTTGAAAGTTTTGCGATGGTTGATAAGATTTCTAAACTACTTTTGAACTATAATTAAATCTGCCCGCCCAAAAGCTTATTTTACTTAATTCGGATTCTATTTCACCGTTTGGTTTGCTTCAAATTTTTATTTTTTTATTATTACACACATATTTTTTATGTCCTATATCCTAACCTAAAACGACGGTTCACCAGTTTACCAAAAAATAATCTGTAGCAACCGAAAGTGATCTGAAGTATATAATAATTTTTTTTTAAATTATTTTTTCTTTTTTATTACTTCACCCATACATCTTATTTGTTGTTGAACCGGAAATTGATTGTAATAAATCGGAAGTGATCCGAAGTATATCGAAAGTAAATTGATGTTACTTTCATAGGCATCGTTTTTTCAATCTTTCTTTTTTACTATTATTTCTTACACAATAGATTTACCTTCTAATCCACAAGTAGACCGTGACTGTATTGTAGATACTCGGAAGAATGTCAAATCTGACTGGAAGTAAATTAGAACTGTTGCTAATTTTCAAATTCATTAAATATCATACTATATTTAATTGAAGCTATGAATTATTCCACATATTATTCATACAACATTTTATGAAAGTAATATATAATAATGATTATGATAATCAGTGCGGCAGAACATTAACGAACGAAAAATAACAGCTTGTAGAAGCATTAATACTTACTTAAATATTAAGGGTCAGGCAATTATATTTTTGTATACTTTGTTTTAGCCATCGGAGAAGCAGGATGACGCTTCTAAGATGCAAAACAATAGTGATAAGAAGACGGAGAATGACGAAGCTCATAAGAGGGTTCATTCGACAGTGACGAAAGCCAAAGATAATAGTGATAATCATCCTTCAGATACACATGAAAGTAAGCCAGCGCCCGAAAACGCCGTCAAAGCAGACAATCATAAAGGTTCGTGTCACAAATATTTTCTAAGAAAATAGCCATCAATCTTGTATACCCTATATACTTCCTAATTGATTATTTGAGGCATTCAAAACCATAACAAAACACGTCAATTCTAGAAATTTCGCAAATAGTAGCCAACATTTATATCAATTATATAAAAGAGTAAAATTTGATAAATTTTATATACGTTTAGTAAATTTCCGTGCTGGATAAAATATAACAACATAATTTGTTTATGTTATTGAGATTACTTAAACTTATTGAATTATTTAAATTTAATTTCGCAATTATATTCAGCTTAAGGTGGATCTACACTGATTTTTCAAAAATCGTCAAACATCCGGAATTTTATTTCAAAATTTGAGTATGTTATTAGTGACCAAAAATGAAGAATATATACCAATTTTGAGCAATTTTCACGTTCAGACTCCCAATTCATTAAATGAAATCCACTTGTTTGCAGTCAAAACACAGGTTAATTCAAAAAGTTTCTTGGGTATTTAAGTTTGACAATATCAACTTAATAAATTCTTACTTACTTTATTTAGACCTCTAAACAAACAAAAGTTAATATTTTTTATTTTAATTTTCTATCATAAATAGCTGGAAAAAAACATACCTCCATTTTAAATAAATATATGACAAAAATTACCATGTTTTTGTATACACATTTAATCGGCAAAAATTTGTATGATATGTACATCTTGAAAGAAAATACTAACTTCTTTACATAATCCTTATAGGAATATTTACCGCGAGTACAGCTAAATTCACCGACTTTAAATGCCCGAGGAACTTTTTGAAGTTAGAAAAATAAGTTTCGAGAAAAATGCATTTAAATATTCAGTTTTACATTAGAAACAATGTTAATTATTTTCTTTGAATGGTTATGACTTTGTTGATAATAAGAAATGTTTTATTTTATTTGGTCCTTACAAATGTAGAGCTTCAAAATGTATCATACAATTTTTATCGTTTATTGGTATAAAATAAGTGTAGACCCAGCTTAAGCAATCTTAAAAATATTACATAAAACATCATTTTATATATAATTTTATACCTATATGTTAAGCCTTTGGAAAAATCACTTTTGGTCGATAATTATATTGATTTGATTTAATTATGTTATTTAGTAAAAAAATCGATTTGGCACCTAAATAGTTTTTCTAGAAAGTAATAGGTTGAATTAAACGACATATAACTTCTAATTTGAGATGCATTTAACTCTCAACTGTCACATACCTTACGCTTAAGAATTTTTTTCAATGATTTAAAAAAAGTTACATTATATTATAATTGGAGATTAATGAGGCAAATCACTTTCACAATGTAAAAAGAAATTAAAAGTAATTCTATAAATAATGACTTTTCTTTTAGAAAGTAAATTAAGCTAAAGTTTTCCTACGTAAAGACAGTACAATATACCTTCAATTTGACAAAACAATTAATATTTCTCCTATTCAATATATCCTACATGGATACTGGAAAGAGTTTTCTGGAGATTTAATTCCGAAGTCAGAATCTGCTGTCTCCAAAGTTCTAAGATTTCTATTTAATGAATTGACTTAATTTTTTATGGGTTAATTTTATTTATAATTTTGATGATTATCGCGTGAATACAGAAAATTTTAAATTATTGAGTTACATATATAAAGTATGGTTTAAAATGATTAAATTTTTAAATCAATTGATCATACTTTATGGATAGAGTCTCGACAATTAAATAATTTCAATTTTTGTTTGCATTCACGCGCATTAACCATCAACATGAGAAATAAAACGCATGCAGAATCAAGACAATTCGTTGAACAGAAGTTTTGCAATCTTACAGACGGTAGATTCTTCCTTTAAAATATCTTCCTACTCTCCTAATACATACGACTCGAAACGACAAAAATGCCTTTTCCGACTGATCAAACTAAAGTTCACGACAGCACCTACTACTTTTAATAGTATATTACGTAACTAGGAGCGAAAATGGGTATTTCCAAGCGAGGATGACGATTGAGCACGAGTGGAAGCCGAAGGCGCCCGAGACGTACACAAGTGCTCAAAATCATCATCCTCGCTTAGAAATACCCTTTTGCCCCAAGTTGCATACCGTATTTTTTATAACAAGTGCATAAAGAAGGCCATTCTTTGTCGTCTACAAAGTGGATTGAGAATAGAGTTTTCGAGTCGTCCACTTAAGTCTATGACATATTATATATATGTATATGTATGCACGTATATATATAAGATTTTCAAAATTTACCAGTATTTTCCAAAATTTTCCAGAATTTGTCAACAGTTTCCAAATTTTCTAAAAGCTTTATTAAGCAAAAGGAGCAAAAATAAATAAAGAGTAGCGAAAATACTCATTTTCGCTACCGAAAATAAAAGGTAGCGAAAATGAGTATTTTTGGTACCCTTTATTTGACGCTCGGAAAACTCTATTTTCGCTGCACTTTGTAGGCGCCGAAAACGGTCTTTTTTATTCACGTGTTATAAAAAGTATTTTAAAAACCTTCTTTGGTAACTTTGAACTTCAAATTGACTTTGACACCCTCCGAGACCCATCGCCATCAATCGAACGACCCCTAAGCAGCTCCATACACCACGCAGAACATCAATCTCAAAGCCCCAACTCCATCGAAAGATCCCACCTATCGTCCTCACCTCGTCGTCGTTCTCCCACAGGCCACGAGGCGGAGCTGCGCTCGATGGCGGACGCCCACCTGCAGGAGCAGCGCAGCAAGAGCCTGGCAATAGCCGAGCACATACGCCGGCACGGTGGCGCCAAGCTCGAGGACCTCGAGATGTCGCGGCCCAAGGGGGCGGTCATCTCCCTCGCCCTCGGCCTCAGCGTCACCGCGGTCATGGCCGTCCTCATCGCCTGCAGGCTGCGCGTCGTCAAGAGGCGGGGTCGAGGCCGGGGACACGACTCCTACTCCCACGACGCCGACTACCTCGTCAACGGCATGTACCTGTAGGAGGGTGATGGGGATCGAGGAAACGGGAGGACAGGATCTGGTGGAGAAATTCGGCTGGCGTGGAGCTGTAATGATGCTGCGATGCGTTGCGACCCTTGTGAAAGACAACCTGCAGGAAATCCAGGAGTAATTCCTGCGGGGAATTCTGCAGGAAACTCCGCGGAAGACCTGGAGGAATCTCTGATGGATTTACTGCATGGTTTTAGTGCTGTTTTACTGCGGGAATTCCTGCGGGAATTATTCTAGAATGGGAAATTGTTTATATCTTGTAATTTAAAATTGTTGAAAACAATGTGCCTATATTAAGTGTTATCGTACAGATGATAACACCAAAATTCAGGTATTAAGTTTCTTAACGTTTATTTATCAAATTGTTAAACAAACAAATTATTTTTCATTTTGGATTTAAGAAGCTTAATTCCTGAGTTTTGTTGTTATCGTCTGGATGGTTACATGTAATATAGGCACATTTTTCAATTATTTTATTGTTTTCAACAATTTTAGATTATAGGATATAAACAATTTCACGTTCTAGATAAGTTCCTGCAGGAATTCCTGCACGAAAACAGTACGAAAAGGTCTCCTGCAGAGTATCCAGCAAGATTCCCTGCAGGAATTCCTCCAGGATGTCCTGCAGGTTTTTTTCATAAGCGGAGGTTGGAGGAAGAGGAACATTGTATCGGCTTGAGGGAGATTTGAAGGATTTATTCCCAATGTTCGGCGTAAGAACTCTTTCGTAGCCAGGAGAGTATTGTACAAATTATTTTTTGCTGGAAAGATATTGTATCGGCATAATAAAATTGTGCTTTTCCGTGACCCAGCAATGCGCCGTACCATCATTATTGTAGTTCCAACTTTTGCCATCTTAAAGAAATTTAACGTTGCTTTTGGCGCGAGTGAATCTTTTACCCGCAGCCGAAAAGGTGGAGTCACGTAATTATGATGCAACTGTAAAGAGATAGAAAAAATGACGGAATAAGGTGGGGAACTTTGGCAGTGTATTATTCCTAATGAGAGCAGACGTAGGTAGAGTTTTGATTTTACAAATGTTTATTTTTGAAGTACAAAATTAACGCATACTTTTGAGGCAAAGGCCATTGGCATTGAAATGTATCAGTTAAAAAGTTTCTAGCATACGTTTGTAATAGATACTGTTGTGCTTATAGACACTTTCATGAATAAGGGTATAAGCCAAAGCTTCGAATGAACAAACTTCTCTTCTATAAATAATGAAAGTATTTGAAGAAAACAAGATGCAAAGTCTGTAGGAATGTATCTAAGATACTTATTTATCTGGATATTACCATTATACAAATACTTTTGACAGAAGATAAATATATATCTTATATCTTTTTGTATTTTTTCGACGTAAATAGTTTAGAAAGTACTCGTCTTCGCCACAAAGATGTTTTTAAGATTTTATGATTTATTTTCAAAGAAGTTGATTTTATATCTTTAGATTCATGTATCTTATATAGTGCCAATGATTGAATACGAGAATAAAGTTTTCTTATAGAAGAATAGAATTCTAAATTTACTCTTTTACTGATATCCATACAAATTTTTAACTCTAAAAAGTAGAGAAGTAGCAGTTTACTCTTATTAAAAGGAATATAAACTGCCAACGTTCTGTCTTTTTTCACGTCAACTTTTACTCTTTGAAATTTAGCCAAATTTCGTTACGAAAAAGGAATTCAAAAAAATGTTTTAAAAAATCTGTATACATAGATCTGAAATCAGGATAGTAATACGAATGATACTTTTAGCATGCAATTTCTGATCTAAAATCTGGACGATATTAACATTCTTTGGAAAAATTTTATTCGTAACGATTTTTAAATCTAAATTAGGTGATGAATCAGATGATAATTTAAATCAAATATACAACCTGATTTTTTCTCCAAGGAACCTTCCAAAGATGATCAGCATTGATTGGGCAGATCGTGCGCAGGAACGATGATGTAGATAGAGCCCCGATGTAGGAACGTGTATTAGATAATATGACGAGAGCAATCGTATGATAAATCCCATATGAAATATTGTACGAGAACTTAAATGAAAGCTCTGGAGGTATGTAATATAAGCTATCAACAAAAATGAATATTTGAAGTATAACACTTTTGTATGAATTCTCGTATCATTCAGGTTCACGTGCGATTTATCATACGATAATAATGTTTAAGTAAATTTTTTCAGAGAATTACATGTGAATTATGGAAATATGTCTTATTGAGGCATTGAATTAAGAAAAGTTCGTGTACGAAATATTGGTATTTCTCTTTAAATGAAACGTTTTCTAAACACTCAAATATTATGCCAAAATTGTTATTTTTTTTGAAACATAGAGTTTGAAATATAAAATGTTTCAATGACTCTAACACAATAATCTAAATGTTTAATTATTTATATAGAAAAGTTTATCAAAATACAAAATAATCGATGACTGATGACATTTTTTCAATACCATTAACGCTTCTTTTTAAAATACTTAAAGGAATTAGTTTGTAATTTTGATTAGAATACAATCAATATTCTTTTTAATGATCAATTCTTTACAACATATCATTTGACTTTTATGGTCGCTAAAGGGCACCAGCTATTAGATAACAATAATGTTTCGCTATGTCAGTAAAAACATTTCTATACCCGAAGAAAATTAATTAACTCCACGTACAAGTATACACAATTACTTATATAATTCACACGTAATTAGTATGAAATTTACGCGTGCAATCATTAATTGCTGGGGGAGCAAAGCATATTTTCGTATAACTCTGTAACGCGGAGCGTGGCATAATATACGTGTTATAAAAAAGAGCATTAGTTTAAAGGTTTCTGAACGCCAGAGTTATCTCGCGAAAGATTGTTGAATTATTTAGCTATACACATATGTAGCATATGGCATGGCGGGGAATTGCCGGGAAGACTTGAAGAGGGAAAAAACTGTTTTTGCCTTGTACGCGCGCGCGCGTCGCTGTGTACGATTTAACGAATTTGTTTTGACAGGTTTTTCCTTCTCGATAGGTTCGAAACTTTTATCGAAGATGACTTCGAAAAATTAGCTAGCTTTCTAACTCCGACGTTTCTACTGAACTGCGTGTAATTGAAAAAGAAATTAAATGCTTAATGATATTCTGAAAAAAAGTATCAGAATTTTATGTCGATCTTTATTTAATATTTATTTATTTGTATATTTAAGATGTAATCTCTTACTTTATTTACTTATATTCTTTATTATTTATTTATTTCTAATACATTTTTCATTGTTTTAAAAGTGCATAAGTATTGTTAATTAAGTATGATACTTAAACTTATTTATTTGGTTATCATTTCTTTCAATTGCATGAGTAATTGAAATTTACTTTGTATTCATCATTAAATAAATAGAGCGAAAAATTTTTACGAACGAATAAATGTTGAAATGAAATTATTGTATCCACAATATTGGACTAAACCATAAAACAACAGAGTCGTACCTATTAAATAAAATACGGAACGTCTAAGATTGTCTTTTTTCTAAATAACCGTTAATAAAGATGTTGTTTGTAAAATTTGTAATGTCTATTCTTGTCAAACCATTGTTTACCTATACCTCACTGATTTATCGATTATATAAATAATGAATATTCGACTGTAATTATAGAAAAGTCTTATATATTTCAACAGAACACAAACCGCCATTTGTATTGAAATAATGTACCAAAAATGAAGTACACATTTCAACCACGATGACAATATCAAGCAAAAGTAAGTTTGGAATTTACTGTTTCTTTATTTATTGTATCTAAATATATATACATACCTAAATATATATAAATACCTAAGGTACATATACTTATATGTACCTAAATGTATTTTTTTTTATATACTGGAGTTACAAATGTTTTCCACCCCTAAAAGCCTCAAAGTACCACTAAAATCCTTAAAAAATGGCTTTGATGCTGAGTGCTCCTCACGATGAAGCTTTTAATGAATTCGTCTAAAATTTGTACTACAACTTTAAAAAACTGTAAAAGTTATAAGAAAAAATAATTTTGTTTCATTCATTATAAAATAATGGGGCGATCGATGTCTCAAATGGTAAACGCGTACCAAATCCCACGTACTAAATCCCATTTAATTAACACGGACAGACATTCATTTGTTTAAACTGACATAACTTTTGTTACGAATCGCGACTCATCTTGTGCCTGAACTCATTTTGAAGGTCTTATTACTAGGAAAGTTTCAAGACCAAAATGAAAAAACTTAAGTCTACCAACATACGTCAAAATTAACCTAATAGGTGCATATTATATCAACCAATCAAAGCTCTTAGAATTAAGGTCAGAAAAAATTTAATCGTATTCTTCAGGTAATTTGCAACAAAAAGAGTTGTTATAAACTTTTCCCCAAAACGTACCCGCGCTAAAAATCAGTAAAGATTCATAAATTTAAGCTTTATGGAAAAATCGAAACAGGACTACATTTACGCTATTAATGTAGCTATATATATTGATCGGAACATTCCTGGGAACACGGATTCACATACCTTATATCAAAAGGAACAAAATGACACCTGATATACTTAGTTTCACTTCGGTTTCGAGTGAATCGGGAATTTTGATAATTTTTTTGCTCAACCAGTCCACTGTGCGGTGGCCCCTTCCAGGGACGTGCCAGTCCACCTCTCAGACTATGCCCATTGTGCCTATACCCCTGGATTTTAGGTCCCACCCTCTAGTCTACTGCTAACAATGCCGATAAATCTACAGATCAATGAGAGGTTTATTGTCCGTAGGTTTTTCGGTTCGATGAAGGGAAGTTCGAGCCACCTCCAACTAGTTATCGCCCAAACCGGGCAATAGGAGAGCAGATGGGTCGAGGTTTCTTCCTTTTAACCACACCATCTGCACAGATTAACTCGTTTTAGCCCTATATTGAGAAGATGATGGCCTACTCTGTAATGCCCCGAGAACCATCCCACCACGAACTTCCAATTCGAAAGTGCTGAGAGGGCTGCTCGGCTATCATCAGTTATCAGAGTAAATAATCACGTCATGGCCATTTAACTCATCACTGAGCATATTTACCGCAGTTTCCCTAATTGTTCTCACTTCTGCCTGAAAAATTGACGCTTGAAGGTCGAGACTAAACCAGGAGATAGAAACCTCATCTGAGACTCTCCAACCTGAGATCAGACTCTTCAACCTCTTAGAAAACAAGGTGATATCTATCACTTCTTTCCGAGCGGTGTTCCTGAAGATCGGTTCTCGACCCCTGTACAAAAGATCTAGTTCCCGCTACGTATTCCAGGAGAATCTCTCCCCTGTTATTGCAGTCCGAACTACCCCAGACTATATGATGCATGTTGGCGTCACAGTCTAGGAACAAGTTCTTCTTTCCCTGTTCGCACACTGAAATGAGGTTATTTACATATGCTTTCGGGAACTGGTCCTGCTTCTGAATCGTGTGGAAAGTAGGCAGCACCTACCACGAACTCCATTTACGTCGATATTACGTAGGTCAAAGGACTTCTAACAAGCTATTACCTTTGTAAATTTATTTCTGTTTTCAATATACAAAATGATATACACGTCAGCTTAGGCTCTTTACAATATACACGAAATGTCGATCAAAAAATAAATTTGTTATTCTTCTCTATTGTCTTACCCACAGTTTCAAGTGGTTGGGTTATACCTAGTAATATGGTAGAAAAAAATCGATTATTTTATTATATTTTCTCAAACTTTATTATTTCAAGAATATTTACACAATATTTCATAAGAATCGGAGCATTATTTGGAAAGTTATGTGTGTTTGATGTATCTAAACTCGAGTGAACTCCCTCGTGCACTGCTCGCATTAGCGAGTTTGCTGCTAGTATTAGTGTGTTTTAAAAGTAAGCATCTACCTATTTATAAATAACTACACTCTAAACTTAAAACGCGTTTCTATCGAAATCACATTTTCTGACAAATGCCCTCGCAGTGAACATGATATCTCGAAAACTAGTTCACCGATCGACTTCAAATTTTGCACACCTATACTTGGACGAAGGATTTATTATATTGATCAAAAAGTTTGTTTCTATGCCATAAGAACCAAAATGGAAACGTGAAAAGAAATTTAATTTTGCAAAACTCTTCGTCCAA
This sequence comes from Gastracanthus pulcherrimus, assembly GCA_949152435.1. Lineage (NCBI taxonomy): Eukaryota > Metazoa > Arthropoda > Insecta > Hymenoptera > Pteromalidae > Gastracanthus > Gastracanthus pulcherrimus. The sequence continues at coordinate 8,544,668 of OX424575.1, forward strand.
GTACTGCTTATTGTTATATACTAACAGAATCATTTTGCATTTTTTATTTCAGATGAACAACATTCCAGAGTTATCGTAATACACATTTTAGGACTTTCGCTGTCAACCTATTATTTTTAATTGTTTTGTCATGAAAAAATGAATATAAGTGCTTTAAGACATGTACTTTAACATAAGATATTGTTTATTTAAATAAAATTTATCTGCTCTAATTACTACGTATAATCCCTTAAGGAAAATAGTTTACTTATATTATGAGCAGTTGCGAGGAAGCGCCTGGAGATGCCCTTATTAGACAAGACTGAGGCAGCGCTAGTAACTAACAGAAGAAGTTTCGAGCTTCGCCTAGAAAACACAGTGATACCGGTAGTGGTAGGGGTGATAAAGATCAGAAGTCGACAAGGAAGAAGGAAGGCCCTTGCTGGACTACAAAGGTGGCCCTATTCCAAAGTAATGTTTATACACTGTGCCAGAGTGGAAGCAAATGCCACAGAAAAGGGTTCAATGAGTAAGAATCTCACGCTCTCTGGGAGTGCGGATCCTCCCAGGGGTCACCTCGTGGTCACCATCCTGATCCACAACCACGTAGAAATATGCGGAGGTTTATGCCTGTGATAGTACATTGACAGCTAGTAAGATTTCCGCAAATTATCAATCAAAAAAGAAAGAGAAAAAAAATTGTGTTGAAGTGTTATTCTGCTTTAATACAAAAGTCTTATTGGTTATGTACTAGACTATATATTTGGAATCTGTTTTTAACATGCTGCCATACACCAGTCACGTGAAAAACTTTGCTTCCTCATAGGCGATGCTTTGTGATTGTAAGAAAAGTTATGTAAAAGTGATTATTACGTAATTTGTACTTTTTCGCGTCTATTTTTGTACTATTAGGTTTGAATTTCCTTCCGTATAAAGTAAAATACACAACAAAAATCATTTTTTAAATTCTGACTACTGAATGTCCGATAAAAACTTAATTTATTCTTATTTTATCGATTTTGACCCTCTTTTCTATAGTTTCTCTTCACTTTCCCGGATCAATATTTTTTCAATAATTTATTTTGCTGTTGGGGAAAATCAATCAACACCTCAAGAAATATCGTTTACTTATAATTTTCACAGTCTAGAATTCATTCCACCGCCGACGACTAAAGTCTCTCCAAGAACATAAGAGGCGTCGTCGCTCGCCAGAAAAGCAGCGGCTCCGGCCACTTCCTCGATAGTGCCCAAGCGATTCAACGGTAGCAGCTTTTTCGCCTTGCGAAGCATTTCCTCGTCTCTGAAAATCTGCAGTCTTCGTTGTAGTCGTTACGCGAAGGCAATAATCGAGTTTACGAACAAAATAAAAACTGATAATTACCGGCTTTAGGAATCTTGTCTCTATGCCTCCAGGTGCAAGACAGTTGACTCTAATTCCCTCGGAGGCCAATTCATGAGCAGCGAATTTGCAGAGACCAAAGAGACTGGTTTTACTCACCGAATAAGCTCCTATACCCTGATATAAAGTAAGATAGAGAAAATTTGATAATTGCTTATATAGGAATATTTGTGATTCTCGCGTCGAAAATAATTTGTCAACAGTTTGCAGTATTTGTCAGAAGCATGCATGTCTGATTTTTCTCCCAATTTAACAACTAGCTGTGGCTGATTCTGACACATTCTGGCCAATTCTAAGTGTTTTTTTTTCTTTTTTCTTAACCTCGCCATATTTGTGATTCCATATGATGCAATTTGACAATGGGGGTTTGCGGTGTGTTTGTAAACAAGACACATGCGATTTTTATAGAGGTGCTTGTATCAATCGGCAGAGACTAGGATTCGAACCGGGTCACTGGCGTGGGAATCCGACACTCTACCGATTCAGCCACTGCAGGCCTCTAAGTGTTAAATTTTAAAGATCATTTGTTTACGAGTACATATGATAGAAATATTTAATAGAATTTATCAGAATTTGTCAGCATTCCTCAGACTTTGACAGAATTTCTGGGAGTTTGTTAGAATTTCTCAAATTCAAAGAAATTAACAAATAATTTGACACTACATATTAGTTATTTAATTTTTTTTGTATGTAAGACTAGATCTCGGGGCGCTCTGTATAAGACTAAGTATCACTTCAAAATATAAACTCAACTAAATAAATTCAACAGATATAAAAAAGGCAAGTATATAATAAAGTATATGAATTCTTAGCATATGCAAAAAGAAAAAGATAAAATGTACCCACCTGTACGTAACTGAATCCTCCAATCGAAGATACAATAATAATCGACGGCGATTGACCTTTCCTCAACAACGGCAGCGATTCCTTCATCAGCATGAAGGTACTTTTCACGTTTATGTCGAATATTTTGTCCCATGCCGACTCGGGACAGTCCATAATCGGACCGACATAAGTATTTGCGGCTGCATTAGCTACCAGACAGTCCAAACGACCATATTTGGAAGCTGCCTGTAAATATAATAATCAATATTTTGAAATATGCTCAAGGGAATTGAATAATCATGCTGTTCAAGTAAGATTATGATTATGATTTATCATACGATTCATCGTTTCGATTCAAGCCATTATATGATTTATCGTCTGCTTCATTAATGAATCATGTTATATATCATAATATATATTCAGTCACATGATTTGTCATGTGATTTATAAATGAATTTCAAAACAAATCAAATTAAAGAAGCGAATTTTCAGGCCTCTATTATGTATCACAATCCTAATAAATGGCAACAGTCATAGACACGGAAATGTATGTCAAAAACGTTTTATCACATCGCATCCTCAGATCAAGACGATATGACAAATCCAAGTTCTTCTATATTTTTGTAATACCAAACGTTTTCAACCTTTTCAAACCACTTTATTTTCAAAATGCATTAACAAAGATGTTTATTTTCGTACAGACTATTTTGTGTACAAAACTCTAGTTGAAAAAATTCGGTGTTATCATAATCTTATCCTGGGGGTGCGACATGACACGCGATTTGTTATATCAGGGATTGCTTAGAGTTTGCGTTCGTACTTCATCCAGAAGCTTTTTCCTGTCGTCGCTGACTCCTACGTGACAAACGAGTCCACTGACTACATGTCCATCGGCTGTCAATTTATCCACGGCACTGTCGACGTTTTCCTTCTTCCTGCTGCAGATGACGACCTTCGCTCCCTCCTGAGCAAAACGCTCTGCTATGCCGTAACCTATGCTGTTCGATTTTATAGTAATTTAATAGTTTTATTTCATATTGTTTTTTACGATTCAAGTCATTCCTTTCGGGATAAATAGAATTTTTAAAAACTTTTAATTTTGATTGATAAGTTATATCTTGGATTATTAAAATTTGTAGTTTAGGAAAAAATACTTGGAATTTGTTGAAGCTTAAGAGAATTTTAATTTTTTTTGTAAAAAATAAATCATCTAGTTTATTATATTTTTTGGAATTTGAACTCAAGAATAATTAGTAGCTGGGAAAATTACATACTTTCCCAAAATAATAAAAATCATATTATTTTTCAAGTCTAGAGCTCGCAACTAAAAAGGGCTATACAAACTAAGCTTTGCGTCAAAATTCTAGTTTAAATATTTACTTTCAATAAACGAAAAAATCGATACTAAATTTCGCAAATTAAAAAGTCGTGAGCGTTAATTTGAATAGACTTATCAACAATTTTATTTGCATATTCTGCTGTTACGTACAAAATAAAAAATATAATAATTTGTTTTTAAGATTCTTCGTATTTTAGTTACCTAATTTGAATTGACTTACCCTAAACTCGATCCTGTGATGACTGCAACTTTTCCCTCAAGTCTCTTACACTTAACTCTAGGACTAATAGGATTCGTAGAATTCGCAAATCCCCTTAGAATTTGTCTGAGAGCAGTATGATACATAACGTTAGATTCGAATTTCCAGAGATTATAAAATCGAAAACCAGTTGGTACAGTGCTGAACAATTTCTTTCCACGTAGATTGGTGCGAATATAAATTAAATTTAATGAATGTTATACAGAAAAAATATATTCATCAATGAGTCGTGAAACTAAATATAATTTTATTGTATGTTAATGACTAAACAAATATCAAAGATTAAAATGTTTTGTATGAATATATGAGATCATATTAAACGGTTATTTGATAAGATTTTCAGCTGCTCTAAAATACACAAATAAAGCATATATTCTCAATAAAACGAAGAATGTTTTAAGGTGATGCTAAACTCCCTTGTTACTGTCAAATACGAGGAAACACTTTTTTCATTTAATTCTAAATTTTGATAAATTATCTCTCTGTAAGGTTGTTGTTTTTTATTGAGACAACAAAATTTCAGAGAGATAATAATCGGTGACGAGTGGCTATAGCATAAAATTAATTAAAATTTGCAGTGTTTAATCTTAAATTATATTTTAAAGGTTATTGATTGATCAAACTATTGCACTAAAACTGGATTATACATTTCTACCAGAAATGTTTTTTAGATTTTTATAGCACTGTGTGACCTAAACCCGCACTTAGGTCACGCTTATCCGTGACCTAAGTGGCGCTTTATTACACAGTGTAATAATGAATTCACATAGGCCACAGATCCGTAGTATCCAATAATAAAGACTAAAAACATTCAAAATAAATGTTTTCGTTCATAATAATAGAAAGAAGAAGTAGTAAACCTGGTAAATACGCATGCCAAAAATCAGCGAATAATTATAAAACATACTTTAGTAAAACATCTATTAAATAGATTTTCTTTTATTTTCGATCTTCTTTACTATTCTATAGCTATCTCTGTCATCTTGAAAATCTTAATGCAAATTTATTAGATTAATATTGATTACATTATAAAAATTCGACGTAATTTATTTTATAAAAATACGTATTACTTCTATCAGAAACAATTATTACTATATCTGATTTTGTCTATAAATATACTACCAATCATTATAAGTTTGGTTTTTATATTGTATGATACTGAGAAACACATACCGTTGTATTTAACATATATATTGTAAGTATTAACATACACGGATTTCTAACGTCATATGTCCATACTGTAACAGTTACAATATGCATGTTAAAGCTATACATCTTATTGTTTTGTATTTTGTCTGCAGATTCACATACATACATAGAATTTTTTTTTCTTTTTACAATGAAAACCAATTCTAACGTTTCGCATGATACACGGGCATAGGAGTAATATTTTGCATATGTCTTGGATCAAATTTTCTATCATGAATTATAATATTATTAACGGCTTATTTTAAAAAAATTAGTTTGCTTAAACGGACAATACCGAAACTAATTAAAATCCATCCAAGTTTTCGTTAATTCACTATTTATTACAGTTTTCATAAGTTTTTCTCGGTAGTGATAGCACTTTTCAGATATACTAGTTTGTTTGAAACTTAATCAATTCAATAACACAATGTCAAAGAACCACTTTTACAATTGGGATATTGCATGAAAAAAAAATTCCAATCCATTAGGTCCGGTTGATAGAAAATCAAAAAATATTCGACACGTATTATTTCTTTTTTGAATTAGGCTATTATTAACCGAGATACAGCAGGTTAAGAAGCCATGTGACGTCACGATTATGCACAGATTCCGACGGCACACGGATTTTCAATCCTCCGTATTTTGACCAATAATCGCCTAATTCAAAAAAGAAAAAATACGTGTCGACCTAACGGTTTGGAATTTCTTTTTTCATTCAACTTCCCAATTGTATCGCACTTTTCACAGTCTGGAATGTATTCCACCGCTGACTACTATAGTCTCCCCGATCACGAAGGAAGCGTCGTCGCTCGCCAGAAATGCAGCGGCCGCGGCCACTTCCTTGCTCGTGCCCAACCGATTTATCGGTAGTAGCTTCATAGACTCGCGAAATACCTCCTGCGTTCTGTAAAACTGTCAAGAACAAAGTAATCGTTATTGTACGACGCAAATAATTGCTTTGCTAAGAAGGAGATCGTATAAACGGCAATGAATTTCGTTGAGGCTTTATATGACGATGAGCTCTTGTTTTTGAAATGTGAGTTATTTTATTCCTGATATACGTTATTTTATAAGGTAAAGTACCCAGTACCGGGACAAAGTGAAAATTGGGAGCAGTACTGAGACAGTAGCAAAACACTTCTATTACTATTAAATCTGATAAAAGTATCGATGCATTAGCGTCGTTTATGGTGTTATCTTTGTAGTCAAGACGATATTTTGTTAATTTAGAGCTTAAAATTATTATAAAACAAAATACAAATCTTTTGAGGTTACGTTTCAGAAGCGTGTATAGGCGAATTTTAGTCCCACTTCACATGCCTCTCAATTTGCATAACCTAGTAGTGGGACACATTTAATAATACATGTCCCACTACTGCATCCAAACGATATCCCAGTACTGCGTCCAGGTCGATACAGCCTGTCCCACTTCTGTATCCTTGTGTTTTTTCAAACATACTCTTTTAATATAAAAAAGCACTTTAATGTCTTTGTATGTGCATAAATAAGTAAAATTGATTGCAAATTAATGGTTAGATTTAAATGTTTTGAACAATTTTGCTTGTTGGTTCTAAAATCGTTGTCCGTTCGTGAATCACATTAAAAATTGTCCCAGTACTGGGTACTTTCCCTTAGTTGAAAAATAGTATCTTCACTTCTGATCATACACTGTGTGACAGTTTAACCCTTAAAGAAAATACTGTTAACTGATTTGGTACTCGACTTCCTCTAAGAGATATAAATTATTTAATAGTCAATGATATTAAATTTTATATATTTCTGTTTTTTATCATATATCATTTTAGTACCATTATCTGTCATTCAATTATAAAATTTAAAGTAAGTTATTTCCAATTATTGTCACAAAATTCAGGAATGATACCAAAGATGAGATAATTTAGTAACAAATTATTATAATTGTCTTATATTATACTTGTATCTTCATAATGCATGAAATTGAAGGATACTCAACTCTATTAATTCTGGGTTATTTTGCATGCATTATTCTGCACCGTCTTTGGTTGTTCCTAACTTTAGAATAAGTTAATATTTTCACACAAACACAACAGCAAAATCTTGCAAAGTTATAATTAAAAGTAGAGTTGCCATTTTTTATTAGATTTAAGGGGAGCACTCCATGTAAATGGCTTAAAAATCGTTCTTTTGAGAAAATCAATAGTTTTTAATGCGGAAAATATGTTCCGAAAGTTTCAAATTGTAACTCGCGCTCTAAAAGTATATATACAGTCCAGTTTAAACGTGTGCGCTCGCGTGCGCGCCGAGCAGGTCCAGAACTTTAAACGCGTTTTTCTCAAAACGACATTTTTCAAAATGGTGGGACAGATAACTTGAAAAATATACGGTCAATCGTGGTGTACCATTAACGCTTACTCGAAATAAAACAGCTAATACCTCAAACATAAGGGCATATGAACCTCCTACGAATCACAAAAGATACAATTTTTCTTTTTTTTCTGTAAATTTGTTTTAAAAAAGCGATGATTACCGGTTTCAGAAATCTCGTGTCAATGCCTCCCGGCGCAATGCAATTGACTCTGATTCCCTCGGAGGCCAATTCATGGGCGGCGTATTTGCAGAGACCAAATAGACTGGCTTTACTTACGGCATAAGGTCCGATAGCCTGCGTGACAAATAAAATAATGAACTTTATGTTAAAACTTAAAATTAGTTGATATTTAATACATTATCATACTTATTATAAGCCGAAATTTCTCGCCCAATAAGTTTCTCTCCGATTGATAATTTAATTTATTATTTATAATTATAATATAATGTTGTGTATATTATATGGAGAATAACTCGAAAACATTCACAACTTAATGAATAGGGGAGAGTCGCTCAGGATGGGACACCACCCAGGATGGGACACTACTGTTTTCGACACTTACTGTTTTCCATATTTGAACTAACATTATAAAAGAAGCTTATTTATAAAATATCAGATTTTCAGGTAGTTCTTACAATGAATTATTCGACTTTTTATGCTAGATTCAAATTCGCCGTTGCCTTGGTGCTAAAGTTTGAGACTCTCATTCAGCATAAGAAGATTAGCAATAAAAATATACCTCTATTAATGCATATAATACCCGTACAAAAAATATAATTGTTATAATAAGGTAATATCTTCCCAAGCGGCCATTTTATAGTCGATTGGTTTTTTGCCTAAAACCGCTATTTTTAAATTTTCCAAGGGAAATTTAAAAATTCTGACTTCAGAATCGGAAAGAGCGAACAATTTTACTTCAGAAAAGTGCTATTGGTTATTATTATTTTTTTTCGACAATTTTTTAGGCAAAAAACCAATCGACTATAAAATGGCCGCTTGGGTTTTAAAGTAGTACTCGACTTGTACAAGCCAGTACTTGCGTTTATTGAGTACGACAGAGACCGTGGTTTGGTCTACCTCTGCTAAATCCATTCTCTGCCCTCTCTCATTTCGGTTAAAAAACAGTGACCTTTGGATCAGCAGCGTAGTTTATTTCCCTCTTGATTGCATCTTTGACTTCCGTTTCTGTCCTCATACAGTTGAGGTCCAGTATCTCTATTACTGGTTTGTCCGTCAGGTCTTTCCCTTTCCTCAGGTCTTGGACGGCCTCCTTGATGGTCTCGCAGAACGGTCTGCGTACCCGCCGTACCATGTTCCAATATGCATCCTCGTTCCCATTTACACGTTGGGTGTTATTAATTAAAATTGGATTAAACAAATGTGTCCAAAAGTGGAGGACCGTGTCCCAAAGCAGACGTCACTTAAACCTCATTTCTATCTTAAATTGCAATTACTGCAAATGTTAACCTTAATCATACTTTAATACACTGTTTCCTAGTATTAAAAGTTATCTATACAGACTCTTAAAATTAAATTTGATCAACAAACAAAGATTTTATACACAAAAATCCTTAATTGTCCCAAAGTGAGCGACTCTCCGCTGTATATAATAAATTTTAAAATTATCATCGGTTCTGGTCCAGAAACCGGTCACTTTTGATTCACTTTCGATTTTAACATCATTTTCTTAAAAACGCGATAGTAATTGTAACAAATAAAGTGTGAAGAAAGAGATGTTCGACAATGACAATATTAATTAACATTAATTTAATACAAAATATCATTTTGTATACTTTATAAGATTTCCAGTTAGGCTAGCGGCTAATTGCGCTAAACTACTTTCGAGTTATGATAGAGGGTAAGAAAAGTGCACGTGAAATACGTAATAAAAAAAGGAAAACTTTCAGCTAATTAATATGATAGAGTATTTCTTGATGTACAATACTCACGTCTATATAATTATATCCAACGACTGAAGATAAAATAATGATCGACGGCGATTGAGCTTGCCTCAACAAGGGCAGCGACTCCTTCATCAGCATGAACGTACTTTTCACATTCACGTCGAATATTTTGTCCCACGTAGACTCCGGACAATCCATCATCGGACCAACGTAAGGATTCACGGCTACGTTAGCTACCAGACAGTCTAATCGACCGTATTTGGAGACTGCCTGTACAAAAGTTACAATCAAAGAGAAAAAATTCATCATCGCCGTTTTTGTAAATATGGTTGTTGTTACATACTTCGTTCAGCAGCTTTTTCCTGTCGTCGCTGACTCCTACGTGACAAATGAGTCCGGTGACTTCATGCCCATCACCTGACAATTTTTCCACAGCTCTGTCGACGTTCTCCTGGCGCCTGCTGCAGATCACGACTTTCGCTCCCTCCTGGGCGAATCGCTCTGCAATACCGTACCCTATTCTATTACAGACCACGTAAATAAGAAATTAATAATAGTACATTATGTAACAAGGGCAAAAAGTCGAATATTTTTCCCGTGGGTGAGTATCACCCGAGGGAAAAAATCGATTATTTTTTAGAGTTACGTGTAGTACTTTATGCCCATCTCAACTGTGGCCACTTTTTGACTTGGAAAGCGGGACTAATGGACTGTTAAAAGACAATCGAAAGTCAGGGTTATTGATAGAACTTGATGAAATAAAGGAATTTTGACTATTTTCTAGTAAAGTCACTTTTTTCCCGCTAATCATTTTTGCGGGCAAAATGTGTAATTTTGGTCTCACTTTTCAGGGAAAAAAGTGGCCATTTTCGTTCAGATGGGCATAAATGTATTTTTATTTACAAAATTCAGTGAACGAGGCAGTCAGATTTTTAATTTTTCCTTTCATTTTCATGTGAAAGACAAAAAATAGTACTATTTCTAATCGATGTATCATCGCCTTAAGAGAGACCATCAAACTATCTTGGAGATCTAGCCATTATTAATAAATACGTTTAAAAAATAATTTTAAAAAAAATATTAAATTAGATAAATTCATATAAATTTAATTAATTTTAACTTCAATAAATCCTGAAAAGAAATTAAACTGGTACTTACTGCAGAGTAATTTAGCTGTGCTAGAACAGTGAAAAATGAGATAGTTTACTAAAAATAAAAGTAAAACCCAAATACAAGTCGCTATTTTTAAAAAATCAACTTGACCGACCTCTAAAATTTCTTTTGAAATTCTGAATAAATTCCAGTCGTGACGCAATTTACTGCGTCCCAATAAATTTTAATTAGTTTATAAATCATGAAAATTGGAGGGGCGATTGCATTATAAAAAAACGTAAATTTTTAACGTATTTCACATTATTTAGTGGAGGGTCTGTAGCGTTGCAGTGGCGAGGGGTGGAGGGGGTGACCGGGCTGAATTCCCAAAAGCACAGTAACAACCATATAATATACACTCTAAACCTAAAAGATTAAAAATTGACGTAAAAAAGATTAAACTGAGAAGTTTACTCATTTGCAAAGAATAGACTGCTAATTCTCTACTTTATAAAAGTAGAAAATGTTATTGTAACTTTTAAAAGAGTAAAGTAGCGAATTTCATCTTTACGGAATGAGTAAATACCAAGATTTCTACTTTTTTACATATATTTACGCATATAACCTCCTTAAATTAATTTAATGATTTCTTTGCTTAAGATACTACTTAAATTAATCTTTATTATGGATCAAAGCATTTATAATTGATTTAATTTTATTTATGTACACTGTGATCCATAATAAAGATGAATTTAAGTCGTATCTCAAGCCAAGATTTTATTAAATTGACTAAGGAGGTTATGTGCGTAGATATATGTAAAAAAGTAGAAATTTGGTATTTACTCATTCCGTAAAGATGAAATTCGCTACATTACTCTTAAAAGTTACAATAATATTTTCTACTTTTCTAAAGTAGAGAATCAGCAGTTTATTCTTTGCAAATGAGTAAACTTCTCAGTTTAATCTTTTTTGCGTCAATTTTTAATCTTTTAGGTTTAGAGTGTAGGAAGTACATGTGTATACGGGTGAAGCTGGTGGAAGTGAGTGTATAACGCCGCGCGTCGCTTATTGCGCGCGGCTGAGAACAAGGTGATATAGAACGGCGAGTCTAGTGACTTTGCGGACGCCGTACCGTAGGTGAATTTGTGTGCGAGCGGAACGAAGTTTAACGACGTTGCGAAAATCATGTTATAGTACAGAGCGTGTGTGTGAGATAGATAGAGAAAGTTACATAGAGTTTATGAGTATTATATTAAATGTAGTATAAGTTATTGTGATATTTATAAATAGGAATATATGATAAAACTCTGAAACTTTAAAAAAATTATGTATTTCATACCCAAAATATGTAAGAAGAATTTCAAACCCTTTCCTCTATTGGTTCAGGATTTATGCCATGCTGAAAAACATGATTATTTGCATTATTTTGATTTTTCTCAAAATGTACGAGTATGTAGTTTTATCTCAAGAACTGTAAACGAATTGGAAAGAGAATTTGATGCAGAATATGATAGTATTTTTTGCAAAACCAAATTTGATGATTTTGATTGGTCCAAATTTCAGCTAAGACACCGATGAAATTTTAAGCTAAACGCCACAAGCAATTTTGTTGAAAAAAATTTCATTGATAATTTTAGATGTATATTTTAAGGCAAAACCAGATTTAGAATGTTACTGTAACTCAGTTACGAGATAAAAGTAAAAGAAATTGGCTTATTTTACCAAAGTTAGACTCTTATGGGATTTAACATGTAAATCTGTTTCTGATAAAAGCCATTTTCTTTTATTTTTTTTCTCGTAACTGAGTTCTAGTATCATTCTAAATCTTGTTTTATCTTAAAATATACATATAAACCTATCATTGAAATTTTTTTCAACAAAATTGCTTGTGGTGCTCAGCTAAAAATTTCATCGGTGTCTTGGCAGAATTTTGGACTAATCAAAATGATCAAATTTGGTGATGCAAAAAATACTATCATATTCTGCGTCAAATTCTCTTTCCAAAACACACTGACTAAAGTTCTCTATCTTTTATAGTTCTCGAGATAAGAATACATACATTTTGAGAATAATGAAAATAATGAAAATAATTTATTTTTCAGCTTGGCATAAATCCTGAACCAACATAGGTAAGGGTTTGAAATTTTTTTTACATATTTTGGGTATTATATACATCATTTTCTTAAAGTTTCAGAGTATTAAAATTGTTCACTTTCTCACTTGACGTGGAATCATCCATATATAGATAAAACAGAGAAATGGTAGTTTAAGAATATAAATGAATAATAGAGTAAATTATTAATGAGAATTAAATATAGTCATATGGTTTGAAATAAAAATAATTAAAGTTTATTGTAAAGATTATTATAATATATAAGCTCGTGTGAGCAAGTTAAAACTTAATCTTGGTGTGTATAATTATTGTTCCCTATACGAATAAATACGATAAATGATATAAAGTTGGAGTTACTTATATAATTAAAAATATATTCGATTGTTTGAAAACTTGAATTAAATAATAAAGTTACAGGTAAGATTTCAGTTAAAAAAGTACTTTTTACATTCCCGAGAAAGTGGTTTGGCGGAATCTCATCCAAGATTTATGGTAAATCTTTATAAATAGTTTTTGCGAAGGCTCGCGACTCGAAATTTAATCAATTATTGTTATTCTTCTCAAATACCTCGTCATACAGTCGTTTTATTTCATTATATACAATCAATAAAATGACTTAAAAGAAGTTTGGTTATTCTGAACCACCCTATAATTGTATATCGGATACAAAAGATTAGTTTAAGATGATGTTTCAATTGAAAAGTAAGCGGCAAATCGTTACTACATATATTTTAAGTATTAATATACCATCAACTGCCGGGTCTAATTGAATTACATGTTGTAATAAAACTTGTAATTCAATAGACCTGGCACTTGGTGGTTGCTGAACTTGATTATCACTTTTGAGCCTCCGGGTGATCCACCCCCTTGGTACGAATTAGCTTACCCCAGACTAGACCCCGTGACGAGCGCAACTTTTCCCTCGAGCCTCTTACACTTGACACCAGAATCAATGGGATTCGCCGAGGTCGCTAATCCCCTTCGAATTTGCCTGAGCGCGACGTGATGCATCTTATCGAGTTATACGTGCGTTCGAATTTGCCGAGATTATGCAGAGGACAACTATTCACTACGATGCTTAAGTAGCGATCGCCATTAACAGGCTCTCTCTCTCTCTCTCTCTCTCTCTGATCGAGTGTTATAAAAATGCTGATGACGTTCAACACTTGTACGAAGATAAATTACGACGGTGTATTCTACAACGTATACTTTCACAAGAACCGCGCTGTCAATTTATTTTTACACACATTGTTTTTTGAATTAATCAATCGTTTGAATATGAAAATTAATTGTACCCGTTTTTAATCTGAATTGCAATTTGATTTGCAATCTTTATAAGTAGAATTACATATGTGTGGATAATTCTGAACATAGCCTTCAATTTGTTTTCAAAATTTGTAAACATTACAACAAAAAAGTTATTGTATACGCTATAACGGACCATATGTCGCGTTATATAGTATATATAAACATATATAGTTTATGTACATATATATGTCAACAAATGCGTCCTTAAATGGATGGCTTCTTACGGCCTCCCATTTTGCCACCTAAATTTTTTCACAATTTTGAATCTATCGTAACTATTCATCGAAATATTCTTAATGATGCTCCGACCACTCAAATTAAAGGTTTTAATGTCAGTTTTCTCTTTATTGGACGTATAATTGTCCGTAAAGTATAATATGTCACGTAAATTACGTTAGACTTCAATAGTATGACGTTTACTTTAGGTGAAAAAAGCAAGCTGAAAAAAAAATTAACAGTTATATTAATAAGTTCAATACGCAACACCAAATCAAAAGCATTCTTTTCTAGGATGGTTTGACTATGTTTTCTCAATATTAAAGCTCAAAAGAAGCGGAGAGAAAAAAATTACAGAGGTTCAAACTTAACGATTTTCAAACAAGTACCTATTTTCCGGATGCTGTACCCTGGTAGAAAATTATCTAGTTTTATCGAGGCCCTCGATTATTCCCATGGCAAACTAGATAGATCTACATAGTTCTAGATTAATTTTCCACCAGGGTATCTTTAGCTATAAGAAACTTACTTTAACGTTTCAAAAAAGCAATTAAAGGATTTCGTAAAATGGCAAGAGACCAAACATAACCTAAAAAATTCAAATATTAGGTTTATATTTCTCTCTATAGGGAGGACCCATTTAACTTACAAGGGGGTCTAATAATTTTTTTTGTAACACAAGCACAATTTTCGCGTTTTTCTGTATTAAGTGGGCCTAAAGAACAATTTTTTTAGACCGGCGGGCGCAAAAGTAAATAAGCGGGCGCAAAAGTAATAAGCGGACGCAAAAGTAACTTTTGCGCCCACTAAAATTTTTCGGAAAATTGCTATTATATATATTTAGCCCCGCTTAATATGCTAGAAAAACGCAAAAATCGATACATGCGTTACAAAAAATATGGTGTGCACCAAGGGCAAAGTGGGCTTTTTGACCTCGTGTGGTTGCAATCTCCACACTCGGTCTAAAAAAGCCCACTTTGCGCCCTAGGTACACAATATACTATTTTAAATTTGTAAGAAAAGAAACGTTTTCTTTTTAATACGTTAAAATTGGTATTAATGAGAGCTCCCACGAATTTTACGAAAATAGCCATTGTTAGGCCACTTTTGAAAAGTCAGAACACTCTACTAGGTCGCACAGGGGACCTTAAGTCGCAAGTTTTGTTCCAAAAGTATGTATGTATGTGTGTGTGCGTGCGTGCGTGAGTGCGTGCGTGTGTGTGTGTGTGTGTGTGTGTGTAAGTCGTGTCTATGATCTACGCTGATACTCGGGAAACGTCGGCCACTGGAGCTTAAGTACTCGTATTGCGCGGAGCGCGCGAGCTTGCCTCGATCCATCCATGTCGAACTCTCGTTGAGATCGGAGCTTTCTCCCGATTCTCACCTATAAGCATTGAGTGTCGCCGCCGAAGGATTCCTGCAAGTCTCCGTTTATATTCCAGATTTCGCGAGTATAGAGTTACTTGTGGATTTATCGTTAATACTTAATTTATTTTACTTCGATACTGAATTGTATTTATCCTCGGCCTGCGGGTGTTACAAACTTGTGTGCCGGAACACGCAGTGTATTTGCCTTATTGGGGTGAGAATTATTTAAGTAGTATTCTATGTAATAACGTTAAAAGCGCGAGTATAGTGCATAAGTAATGAATAAAATGTTGAATAGTGGTACGTATACAGCTATAAGGCTAAAGTGCATTTTGCCCGCCGCGCATCACCGACAGCGTGAGGTATTTATACCTCGTTACTCGGCGTATCTAGAAAGCTCCGACCTGCGCACATGGTATTTACAGCTTTCTATTATATTAGGTCGATAGTTCGTGCGAATGTAATTGATATAAATTGTAACATGCCACGCAGAGTTTTATTCTAATAAATATTGTGACACAATCCTGAAATCAATTATCTGCGTAATTTGTTCGATTGGAATAAAATATTCTTATAAATATATATTATACCTATTATCTATTGTATGGTTTATTTCAACGTTAAATATGTATAAGCCGTTACTAATTCATTGACACTAGGCTTCCTCAAACTAAATCGATTGTTCCAATAAAAAATTCTATATTAAAATTCTAAATTGCTATATCTCTTTCTAATTAATAGCTCAAAATAGGTGTGTTCTTTTATCATTAATGGTTTGACGAAAGATAATTTTTTACTAAAATTACAGAATGGTAGGTAATAATTCTTATCACAGCAATTTTTTCTCGGTACGTAATTTATTAAAATTATTTAAATATTTAAATTAAATGTAATCAGATGTTAGTACGTAGATTCACTGAATTCTTAATCATCTAAAATTTTGTGAACGATTTACTATCATAGATTACCGAGATATAACCGTTTAAACTAAATATGACTTTTTTCGCGTATAACCGAAGAAGGGAAAGAGCCTATCAAAAAATTGCGATTGTAAAAGATAGGTAATGTTATGCTCTTTTTAATGCATTTTCACTAAATTGATCATAATATTTAATATTTCTAAAATACCATAAAACTCGAAAAACTAAAACACAAAAATCCAAAAATTCAAAAATAGTTATAAAAAAAGCGTGTTGATGAATCTTTAAATTTATTTTTAATTTCTAATCTTGATTAAAAATCGAAATAAATGAGCATTTTTGGACAACAATGACTGTACCATTCTCGAAATATAAGCGAACATAAAAATTTTCAGTAAGTACATATCCTCAAATATCTCTGAATATAAAGGTCGTCATGATCTGGACAAAGAAGTAAACCCAAGGATAGTAAAAGGTTAACTTTTTGAAAAGTTTAAAATCAAATGCTGCCGTTTTACTTCAATTATCGCAGGTGACACAAAATCAATTTTTTTCACATAAAGATTTTTTCTTTCTTCAAAAGAAATGATAAAGCCTTAAAAATTTTACTGAATATTTTTCTTCATGTTCCTAATCATATGCCATACACACATACATACATACATTTATATAGAAACACATGCATACATATCTACAGACATACATAAATAATATATGTCCAGAAATTTCGGATCGAGCGCAAGCCGTTGGAAACTTACGGTCTCCCATTTCGGCACCTAATTTTTTTCGTAATTTTGAATCGGATAGTAAGTTTTCATCGGAATATCCTCAAAAATGCTGCGGCCAATCAAATTAATTAAAGGTCTTAATGGCAACTTTCTTTTGGACATACATTCAATTGTCCGTAATGTATAATATATAATACGTCACGTAAGTTACATCAGACTTTAATAGTAAGACGTGTATTGTTGTCTGAGGTGTTTGAAATACGATTCCTCAAAGTTAGAGATCAAAAGAGACACATAGAAAAATGTTACCATGGTGTAAACTTGACGATTTTAGAAAAAGTGTCTATCTTCCAGAGGTTATATCTTTGGTTATATGTAACTAATTTGACCGTACCAAAAAAGGAATCGAGCTCTGTAGAAATGTCATGCAATCATACATAACACAATAATCTAAAAACTGCGCATGTGCGAATGAGTTTCCCAATGCAAGTGCTTTATTATTTTTGAATGGGATATATTTAAAAAATCGGTGAGAAAAATGGTGATATAGGTGTGCAGCCTTTCTTCGAATTTCACTGGCCAGACTTATACCATTTATTTATTAAATCATTGCTGCTCTTTTTACATATAATGTTTCATTGATATTTTTTATCCTTTTTTTTTTTTTTCATATGCATTTCTTTTCAAAGTTATATATTAAACACTAATTTCCTACATACAAACAGTACAGTAAACAGGCCCGAAGTGAAACGCATCACTATCGTAAATTCAAACGCTACTTTTGATATCAATGAATCTGTTCCTGATGTCGATCGTTAACAGTCTATACGATTTTTTTTGCATTGGATGTAAAATATGCAGTATGTCTATCATGTACATGCATTAACTAATAATAATAATTTTTACAATCTGCTATCGACTCCACCGGAGACTACTATAGTCTCTCCGACAATGTAAGAGGCGTCGTCAAGTGATAAAGTCGCTCGCAAGAAACGCAGCTGCTGCGTCCACTTCCTCGGTGCTGGCGAAGCATCTTATCGCTATCTTCTTCATCGTATTTTGATAAGTTTCCTCCGTTCTGTAAAACTACAAAGAATAGAATAATCGTTATCGTAGAACACGAGAAATTGTTTTGATACCTTAAAGGGCCAGCCTGGGTGAATCCTCCATAAAATCACTATCCATCATATAGACTGCAAAAATATATGACGTAATCTAAGATAATGCAAAGTTTTATATCTTAAATATGTATGCTGTATGTGATTTTGTCACGATTTTGTATACTCTAAAAATCCATCCAGCTTTGATTACTGAATTATTGTTTTCCATTATTCAATTTAAACCTGTCTTACTACTTGCCACGGGTTTTCAAATCAAGCGGTGCAAATTTCAAGACCAACTAGGCTTTAAACTTCTTATCAAAAGTGTAGATACTCATGGACATTCCGATATACATTATTGAAAAAAAATATTTCTAATCGTTACATTCATATATAATAATATTATAAAAATACCATAAAAATACTACTGGTATTGATTTGTGCATCTAATAATTAAAAATAATTTTTTTCATGTAAACCTGACAGTGCATGAGTACCCTTTTGAAGAATGGTTTAAAGCCTAATTGCTTGAAAAAATGATCGCCTGATGCAGAAAACCGTTGCAAGTGATAAACCCGCCGCTAACTGCTTTAGCAGAATGCCTTCTCAAAAAGATGTCTTGATTAATCGACTGATAGAATCTTATAATGTAAATTCGCATTAAATAAATTAATGTTAATATGAATTTATGATTTCAGGGTTCAAAATATCCTTAAAAGAATTAATTCGAATAAAACTTTATGTATATTTTATATATTTGAGTAAGCAGTGCTAAAAAATTAATTTCGATTTGCTAAAATATCTATTTTAGAAAAAATGGATATACTTTTCACATTCGCGTTTTAAGAATTTATGTCTAACTTTTATACATCTTCATTAAAAACTGCATAAAAAATTATTTTTGATTTGTTAAAATAGTTACATTACGTTATAAATAAATAAATAAAAATGAAATTGTACGCGCTTTCAGAATTTATGTCTGTTTTTTAAATATCTTCAATACAGAACGAAAGAAAATCTTGTACATCACTTAAAATATGTATACCTGTCTTTTATATATCTTTCATATAAACTGCCGAAAAAATTATTTTTGATTTGATTAAAATCTACTTTTTGAAAGTAATTTAAATTCTTTTTTTTTCTTAAAAATAGCTAAAAATAGTGTTCAAAGTCATAAATAAAATAGAAAACCCACGCATTTTAATAATTTATATCTATCTTTTACATATCTTCAATACAAACTGCCAAAAAAAATCATTTTTATTTGATAAAATAGCTACTTTGTGAAACGTCTTTAAAAGACATGAATCGATAGGAAATTACGCGCACTTTAAGAATTTCTATCCATCATTTACATATCTTTAATACAAACTGCCGCAAAGAATTATTTTTAATTTGATAAATTAGCTACTTTCTAAAAACTCTTTAAATTCACGTTTATTTTTTAAAAATAGCTTAAGGGGGTATGAGCGAAAAGTAATTTTAAACTTTAAGACCCAAATGTAATTTGTAATTGTTAATAAAGATTATTTGAAACCAGAGACAAATTTTCAGTATAGGTTGCCTTGCATTTCGAAAAGATATTTAATTCTAAAGTTCGCCCGTTTAGCCCGTTTAATATGCACTACACGCATTTTTCGCGTTTGAAATAAAAAATTCATGCATTTGTAGGAAACTTTTCTAGATTATTAAAGTATCAAATTAATCTTTAGCTTTCCAATTTTATGTGCATACAATACAAAAATAGGGTTGCCTGGCGTTTTAGAGAGATATTTATAGAATAACGCAAAAAAGTACTGAAAACAGAGAATCACCTTAGAGGTTAGAGTCAAATCAAGGTCTATATTGATCTTTTCAGAAAGAAATAAGATAAATATGCGTTTGATATAAATATGAATATTCAAAGTTTTTTAAATATTTAATTTGTTAACATGATACATTGTCATAAACTTCTCTATTGAATAACGTTTTTTCATAAGTTACTGTTTTGACTAGTATGCCGCTCGGACCTCCTTAAGAATAGGTTTAAAAAACATAAATCGATAGGAAATCACGCGTAATTTAAGAATTTATGTCTATCTTACATGCATCTTGTCTTTTATATATATCTTAGTATAAAGTAACTTTTTACCCGCAAATCACTTTTTTCCCGCATATGCTAGGAAGTAGTCAAAATTCCTTAATTTCATCAAGTTCTACCAATAACCCTGATTTTCGATTGTCTTTTAACAGTCCATCAGTCCCGCTTTCCAAGTCAAAAAGTGGTCACAGTTAAGATGGGTATAAAGTACTATATGTAACTCGAGAAAATAGTCGAATTTTTACCCTTGTTACATAATGTACTATTTGGCAAGGTTCAATTCAGGCTGGCTTCCTAAAAAATAAAATAATTTAATACAACGTTTACCGGCCTAGTAAATCTCGTGGATGTGGCTCCCGGCGCAAGACAGTTAACTCTGATTCCTTCGGAAGCCAATTCTTGGGCGGCATATTTGCAGAGACCGAATAGACTAGTTTTGCTCACGGCATAAGGTCCAAGATCCTGTATGAAAAATAAAATACAATTTTTCGTAAATCCCGAGTAGAAATGAGTCAGATCTGGACTTTGGTCTGGTTTTTCCCTTGCTAACTTAATCAAAATAGGAACTTATACATAGTATCGGTAATTAGGTCATACGTGGTATGAGACTATACTAGGTGTCGTTAATCGGTATATCATGAGGACCTATACATAATTAAGTACTTGGGGCATGTAAAGAATAAAGAGTAAGGGTAAAAGTATATACAGGTTGTCGGTAATTAATACACGTACAAGGTGTCGGTAATTGATACACGTACAATGTGTTTGTAATTAGGCCATATCCAGTGTGTCAGTAATTGGTTCACATACAATGTGACGGTAATTAGGAAATATACATGATCTCGGCAATTGGTACGCATACAATGTGTCGGTAATTAGGGCATATGCATGATGTTAGTAATTCGGACATATACGGATGTCGGTAATTAGGACACATACAGGGTATCGATAATCAGAACACATAGAGGTGTAGTATATATATACATGGACATATATATTCAAGGTGTCGATGATTATAACCTGTACAGGGTCTCAGTAATTAGCACATATACAGGCTTTGATAATTGGGATATATACAGGGTTGCATGAGCCACACCCATACACACACACACATATACATGTACATACACACACACACACACACACACACACAAGCACGCACAAGCACGCACGTACGGGTGCACGCACGTACGGGCGCACGCATGTACGCACGCATGCACGCACACAGTTGGTCTTGTACTGTATCCTTCATCTGATTGGCTGTTAGGCCCAAGATAGAGGCAAGGAGTAGGGCATGACGTCACGACCACCAATCCCAATAAGAGCATTAACCGGTACAAATATTGCCAAATTTGAAATTCAAATGATTCGAAAATTACATTGTCCCACTAGTATTACGTCCTGTTTATATTATACAGATTTGGCAATTGTACTAAACATGTAACACGCAACAAGATTTTTAAAGCGATATTATTCATAATTAATGAAATAGAAAATGTTTCTTTTGTTTTAGTAGTCTAATTATTATGTTAACCTTGTTAAATCCGAAAATTAGACATATCACGAAAATTACAATTAAATGTCGCGAAAATGACAATTTCTACAAATAAACGTAATGTTTTATTTTCTTAAAGAACATTTAAATGGATGGGACAACTTGTATTTAACTCCTTAACAATCTACCATATATTATTTATATCTGTCTCGTAAATTAATTAACATTGCTATTACTTTTAGTAACAAACATTTACAATTAAACAATTACTAAACTTGCTCAAAATTAGAGTGACGAATTCACTTGAACATTTATTTTATATCATAATATATTCTAGGTTCAATATCAGCTTGCCTTTTTAAGTGTCCCAATGTGGACTTCTCTCCTCTATTATTATTATTATTATTAATCCTTGATGTATATAATCACCTCTAAGTAACAAAATCCACTGACTGAAGATACAATGATGATAGACGGCGATTGTCCTTTTCGCAATAAGGGCGGCGATTGTCCTTTTCTCAATAAGGGTATAGCGATTCCTTCATTAACATGAAGATACTTTTCACATTCACATCGAATATTTTATCCCACTTTGACTCTGGACAGTCCATGATTGGACCGATGTAAGGATTCACAGCCGCATTAGCTACTAGACAGTCTATTCGACCGTATTTGGAAGATGCCTGTTTAAATGAAAATTGATTTTTCCCGATTATTGACGAGAAAGAAGAAATTCGTTATCGACGAGTGACGACAAGGTTATTATAGATCGGGAACAGGGAATCGTCATGGGCGAAATCACAGAACCTATGAAATACACGCCACTATTAATGTCAATGGGGATCTTACTCGAAATACTACTGCTTGACATGCACATCAGAGCGATTACCTTCAGGATCAATACGAGATTAAAAAGAGGAATTGTGGAAGCTCAACAAGAAGATACTATCTGAAGAAGCTTAAGTTAGCTGAATCGGATTTATGCAGGTCGTGTGAAGAGAAAATAGAGACATCGGGACATGTGATCGTATGCTGTTTTGCGTGGGCAAGCGAAAAACAGAAGATCTGAGATAGGGGAGGATGGGGTATTGCCGATCACCTAAGCAAGAATGCATATTATTCACGTTCTAAAATAGTTTTTCATAAAGTGTAAATGATTAGGATAAAGTTAAAGTTATTTACTTTAAATATTTTTAATCAGTTTCGTTTATAATTAAAACGTATCAAAGATATAAAACCAAATAAAAACAATAGATTTGGCTGGAATTGCCCTGAAGCATGAGGTAATACCGGTCAGCCTTCGTGCAATCGCAGTCACTATTAAAACATTACTTATATAGGTAAAACGTTTCTTTTAATTAATTATGCGAGCCTCAATATGGCCAATCCCACCATTAATTGCAGTTTAACAATGAAATATGTAGTCCAAAAGACAGTGTTAAACAAAAAACACTTAAGCAAAGATGAACTATCGGAGAGCGCAAAACAACGCTTTACTAACCTCATGTTTGGGAGCGTCCATATGAATAGCATGGTGACCGGGATTACCTCAATTCTGCTTAATGATTTAAATAGAAATTATAAGAAAATCAAACAATTTATTTGATTTCTTCTTTACTAATTCATATTGTTAGAGTGTTCAATTTGGTAAAGTAGCATGAAGAAACTGTATAAAGTTTAAATAGTATGCGTAAAAGCTTAGCTTATAGATCAGATTTCTTATAAGAAATGAACGCCTAAACATTATTTGCGAATAATTAACTAATAAACCAGAACAGAATGCTGTTTGAACATTAGATTGATAGCATGTTATGTTCCGTATGATATACTATTGGAATTATTATGTACAAGTATTTAAATTATTAAATATAATGATGACCGGAATTGACAAGTGACCGGTATTACCCTGTTCTCCCGTACTCCAAGGATGAAATTCAGTGACCTTCGAGACTCGAGCATAGGGGAAATGTGTAGGCTGTTGGAGAAAATTGCAGGGACATGGAGGCGGTAGGAGCGACCTTCACTATGTAATTTAATGCAAATAATATACATCATAGGTTCTTGAATGAGATTCATAGACTCTTCAATGGAATGTTATATGGAAGTAGACGCCAAGACTTTGATTTAAGTAGTCGCAGCGATTTTACGTAATTTATAAAAGAAATTGTGTGGTAAATAGACAAACTCCAAATATTGAAAGAACTGGTTCAGATTAGCATTCTCCTATTTATTATCCAAATTATTTTATAAATTTCAATCGAAATTTCCTTACCAGTGCTGCGACGACTCAAATTAAAGGTCTCGGAGTTAGCTTCTTAGAAATTTTAAGAAGTTTGAACCACCCGAGGGTTACATACTTCGTTTAGGAGCTTCTTCCGATCGCCGCTATTTCCTACGTGACAAACAATCCCGGTGACTTCGTGTCCGTCAGCTGACAATTTTGCCACTGCTCTATCGACGTTCTCCTGGTGTCTACTGCAGATTACGACTTTTGCTCCTTCCTGAGTAAACCGCTTTGCAATGCCATACCCTATTCTGTAAAAAAACATAAATAATATACGAGATTAATAAATGTTTTTTTATTGTTTAATTAAACAATTTTATGAAACTTACATATGGGCAAGGATTAAATTTAAAACTGGCACTTGATCACTAAATGTGCTCTTTAAAAATAAATTGCGAGTTTTTAAAAACCGACAAATGTGCCCCTCTCTCCCCTTAAACCATGTTTAATTTGTGCGTGTATTCATCACAAAAAGAATAGGTTTTCAAAATTTTCATATGTTTTTTATGACCCCGTAAAAGTTATGAATAAAAAGTTTTTTTAGAGCTAATATCAGTAAACTTTTAAAATACCCCATGTATGAACTACTTTAGTGCATCGAACGATTGTGTGTCCAACAAATTTGAATTTTTCTTTCTTTTTTACAATATTACTTTTATAGGAAATAATACATATTTAACTAAAAAATAGGTTTTAAATTATCTAAAAATCCAACTTTTCCGATCATATTCTAAGGACGTACTTCGCGTAAACTTAATGAGCAACTAAGATTTTAAGACAATTTTTGGTTTACATGTTAATAAATATGGATATATCTCGAAAGCTTAAACATGTTATGTAAAGAATTAAGTGACCTGGATCATTTAGAAGTTCTAAGAAATTAATACCTATAGAGCAAATTTCATTTGGTAACTTTGTTTTGGTTAGTTTAAAATGAATTTTTATAATAAGTGACGATCAGAAGTAAATGTATGCAAAATTTCATTTGGTTTAATAGTATTAACATTTGATTTTTACAATATAACAGTTAAACGTAAAATAAGTTTTTTTTGTGACAACAAAGGTAAAGCTCCACCTTAAGGCTTAGTTATTAAATGGTCTTACCCCAGGGTAGATCCCGTGATAACCGCAATATTTCCTTCGAGTTTCTTGCATTTGGTAGTAGAATCAGTGGAATTTGTAGAATTCACAAAACCTCTTCAAATTTGTCTGAGTGCGATGTAATACATGTTATTAAATACGTTCGAGTTTAAGTTTTTTTTATAATAAAATATATGTTTAAGGAATTAGTAGTAACTTTTTTTAATATATTATCATAAAACTTAACAACTGTATTATATTTTCAAATAAGTATATATCACAAAATCTTTGAAATATAAATTTATTTAAAGAAAGCAAGAGATAGTTTAACCCATTTCTTCCCAAGTGGCCATTTTATAGTCGATTGGTTTTTTGCCTAAAAAATTGTCGAAACAAAATAATAATAACCAATAGCACTTTTCTGAAGTAAAATTGTCCACTCTTTCCGATTCTGAAGTCAGAATTTTCTAATTTCCGTTGGAAAATTTCAAAATGGCGGTTTTAGGCAAAAAACCAATCGACTATAAAATGACCGCTTGGGAAGAAATGAGTTAATCAGGCTCGGATTCTGATTTAACAGACTCGATCACAATAAATAAAACCACAATGCTTATGTCGTAATAACTAATCAAATAATCATTCCCAAACACCTGCATTCGGTACCGCGGTTGGAAGCGTACGGCTTAAATATTTATAAGTAAATAATAAAATAAGATATCAACAAATCGCCAAAGTTCTTTTAAAAAAATGAAAGATGCATATTTGTTCACTTTATCTGAGATTTGAATTTTAAATAATGCATGGTTTTGATATTTGTCCGATAGTATTCTTATTTACTTTCTTTATCTTGTATTCGTTTGCTTCCTTCAAAAAAAAATTTGTTAGAAAAATATGTTTTAAATTATACAACAAAAAGTTAAAATACATAAGTTCCTCAAAGATCCGTGAGACCTACTTTATTTGTCTATGCATCTTATATTTGTGCTCTACATACATATAGCCTGGATAAAGGCGACAGTTACTTGGGCACGATTTTTGACAGTATATAATATGGTACCCCGGTAAGATGTTAATATTCGTGTCAAAAGCCATAAAAGCACCGGCAAGAAGACGTGACAATGAGTCGTTAATTCAGAACAGTCTATTAAAAGTGATAACAAATTAACATATTTCTAAACCGACTAAATCTTGTTTATAACCATAATTTTTGTAAAGAAAAGGTGTTGGAAAATTATTGACATACTGATCCAGTGGGCCCAAGGGGGCAAAACAAAAATACACCCAATTAGCAAAAGAAAATAAGCCTGCAATAAGCCATTATTCATAATCTGTAAAACTGTACATATTTACGTTAGTGTGACGGATTCTTGGACCTACAGTATATAAATATGGCTGAATTAATTCTTCCAGTTGGTACTTTCATGGCTTTTGATATGATTATCAACATCTTACATTTGTGCCACACTGTAACAAATCATGCCCAAAAACATCTCCAGAACTAATATACATATTATCGGTAACTGCCACACACACATACACTCACACAATTAGTAGATATACATTACTTATTTAGTGGCCACGTACTGGACAGTGTCCAGCTACTTGTACATCTACCTTACTTCAAGCCGATTTATTAATAAATGAAATATTTTTTTTTACATTTCTAAATGCATTTTATATTCGCTACAAATTAGCTTCAAGATAGCTGAAGAATGTCATTTTAAATGGGTGTCTAATTAAAACGTTAAATAAAAAAGGAAAATTGTAAAAAAATAACTATTTTCTGGCTAAAAATTCGCTAATTTAAACATCAGGCTTCAAATTTACCAGATTTATAATTGGAAACCTCAAAAACCACTTGAATCGTGGAGTATCAATGTATGGTCAATGGCTCGGCTCCTTGTAACCACTAAGGGATTAATTATTGACTTTTCTTACCCTAAAGTAGATCCCGTGATAACGGCAACTTTTCCCTCTAGTCTCTTACACTTGACAGCAGAATCGACGAGATTCGTAGAAATCTCGAATCCCCTTCGAATTTGACTGAGTATGATGTGATACATCTCATCGAACACTTTCAAGTGCGCTACTATTGAAAAATCGAAAATCAATCCCTACACTTCAATATTAGTCGTTACAACCGGTTATCTCGAGTCAAACGTTTAAATAAAGCTAATAACTCGTGTCAAGGGTATATTATGATGCAGGATTTTAAAAGAATTATTGCATATTCATTGATTGGCATATATAGCTTTCTCAAATGTAATTAATCATTTCAATATAATCAAATAATTGAGGATCCGATGGAAGGTACCTAATCGTGCGGGCCAGGGGCGCGCACTTTGGGCACTGAATGATTTCAGGCCAACGTTAGTCAACGACCCTGGAACAGCAAGTTCCTTGGGATCCCTGGCTGAGATCCTGGACTGATTTTTTCCAGAAAGGGGCCATAAGGTACGGCGGCCGTCCCATGATAATTGCTTTATAAAGTAGTACCGTCGCAAAATACACCCTTCTATCCTCCATATTCAACCAGCCCAGTTTCCTCCTGTAGGGAGAGATGTGCTGGTCCCTTCTTACGCCACATATGTACCTCACACATGAATTTTGCAATCCTTGAAGCCGAGTTTGAAGTTTACCTGATACGTCAAGGTACACAAGAGAGCAATAGTCAAGATGAGAAGTAACGGGAGTAATTGATAACAATTAATATCATAAAGATAGATATATATATATATATATATATATATATATATAGCTTTAATTTCTATACAAGATAGAAAAATAAATCAAACATACTCAAATATGCTCTTTGAGTTACTTGAACATCCCCTCAGAACTAAAATTACTTTCATCTAACCATCTTTTTTAGTAAGCTCTTGAAGAAAACCTCGTTTTGACTGCCTGGTCCCCTTATAACGCTTTGGCTTTTGCGCGAAGAGAGATAAATTACTCTAATTATTGAACAATTTTTTTAACAATTTTTACTGCCCTGAGTTTTTTACAATAAATATTAATTAATATAAATTGGCTTACCCTAGAGTAGATCCCGTGATAACTGCAACTTTACCTACGAGCCTTCTACACTTAACAGTAGGATCAGAGGGATTCAACTTGTCGTATGGATACGTATAAATGCGCCAAGAATGTGCAATCGACGACCACTTACTGTATATAGTGCTTAAGAAGGTTCTATAGTGAAGTCAAAATGATAAGATGTTTCTAAAAATTGAATATGTCATTCTTCTATAAAGTTTACGATAGCATGTAAAAGAATCAATCATTACCGTTTACAAGATAACTGACTTAAGAAAGAAATAAAAAAACAATGTAAAATATTGAAAAAGTATTAAAGACCACGTACGTGAAATTTTAGAACGAATGATAATACACCGATTCCGAGTACTAAGCGAAAGTATAAATACAAACAGTAGCTCGTTGGCTGCGCGGGGAGGTGCGCGGTAGGAGGGGACTCTCCTTTTCTTGCCCCGCGCGGTAGATCTATATCGAAAATCCTTAAGATTAGTCCGTATCTACTGTTCTTGTCTAATCCTGTTTTTGCTATTTATTCAAATTATAGTTTGTTAATTGAAAATCTAAAAGTTGGCCCCAATTGGTATTACAATAAGGAATATTTTGAGATCTTAAAAAGTATCTAACATTATTTCCTTTTCGAGAAAACTTCGGACCGCGAAAATTGAGGTTAGCTTTTCCGTTCCGAAGTTTTCTCGAAAAGGAAATAATGTTAGATACTTTTTAAGGTCTCAAAATATTCCTTAATTTAATACCAATTGGGGCCAACTTTTAGTTTTTTAATTAACAAACTACGAGGGTAGTTCAATAAGTCTTTAGAATAAAGTATAAAAACAATTTTTTTTGGGTAAATTTTTTTTTATTTTTCAACATAATCTCCTTGGAGCTCTATACACTTGGTCAATCGCTTTTTAAGTTTTTTTAATCCTTCAGAAAAGTGCGTTTTCGGAAGTTCCTCAAAATAAGCACTTACAGAGGCAATGACGTCTTCGTTGTCCGTAAATCTCTGTCCACCGAGCCATTTTTTCAAGTTTGGAAATAAGAAAAAGTCACTGGAGGCTAAATCTGGTGAATACGGTGGGTGTTCGACCAATTCGAATTTTAGTTCTTCAATTTTAGCCATTGAAACGAAGCATGTGTGAACTCGGGCGTTGTCGTGATGAAAGAGAATTTTTTTTCTCGCCAAATGTGGTCGTTTTTTTTTAATTTCTTCTTTCAGCTGCTCTAATAATGATGCATAATACTCACCAGTAATTGTTTTACCCTTTTCCAAGTAGTCAATAAGTATAATTCCACGTGCATCCCAAAAAACTGTAGCCATAACCTTACCAGCTGACTTTACGGTCTTTGCCTTCTTTGGAGCTGGTTCGCCTGTGGAAATCCACTGTTTGGATTGTTCCTTTGTCTCAGGAGTGTAGTGGTGTATCCATGTTTCATCCACAGTCACAAATCGACGAAAAAATTCCTCAGGATTCCGACTTATGCGCGCCAAAAGAGCCTCAGAGGCGACCACTCTATTGCGTTTATTCTCAGCTGAGAGCAAACGCGGCACCCATCTTGCCGATAGCTTTTTTATGCCTAATTTTTCATGTAGAATTGAAACAACTGCACCTATAGATATCCTTGTGGCCTCAGCTAACTCACGCACTTTTAATCTTCTATCCTTCAACACCATATCGTGGATTTTATTGATGATTTCGGGAGTAGTTGCTTCTACGGGCCTTCCTGAACGTGGTTTGTCACTTATTGATGTACGACCACGCTTAAATTCATTTACCCAGTTATAAACCCTTGCTGAGGCAGGGGCAGATGTGCCATGAACTGAGTCCAATTCATTTTTTATCTCATATGGAGTTAAACCCTTTAAATGAAAATGTTTAATTACCGCTCTGAACTCGTTTTTTTCCATTTTTCTTAACAAGCAATTTTTTTTTTTAATTGGTTATAAAAACACGTAAACTCAGAAGATGTGGACTGTGACTGCACCATATATCTAGTCGGGAGTGGTGCTGACTGAAAACAGATGATTTGGAGCGATTCGCGCGCCATCTGTTGGTCATTCTAAAGACTTATTGAACTACCCTCGTACAATTTGAATAAATAGCAAAAACGTTATTAGACAAGGACAGAAGATACGGATTCCTCTTAAGCCCGGATTAGACGTCGTTAATGAAAACATCCTTATTTCAATCCGCGTTTATTACACGCTATTTCAATTGTTTGATTCCAATGTATTCAAATAAAGCGCTTTCGGTTCACTTGCTACCTAACCTAACCCCAGTTGTCTCATCCACACCGCGCTCTCTCCGCTCAAAATCCTCCTTCCGCGCCGCCGCTCCGAAAAGTTTCACGTGCTCCTCCACGCGTCCACGCGGCTCTGCTCCCCGCACATTGCTGTTCCTCCTCAAAAGTCCCCAGTCCCCGGCGGCCGCCTCTCTTCACACGCGCATAACCACACACTTGCGTGCGCGCGCGTACATCCTCATCGTCGTCATCTCAGCACCGCGTCCGCGAGAAGCAGGCGCCAGGACTCCGATCCCAAGGAGACACACTCAGGATGTCGACGATGCTGCGCTCCCTGAAGTTCGTGCGCAAGCTCAGCGTCGGCAGGAGGTTAGGCGCCGCGGCGGCGGCGACGACGACGACGGCCCGCCGACTCGAGTCCACGGCCCCGACGACGACGACGTCCACGAGGACGAGCGCCGCCGCCTACGCCACCGAGCAGAGGTTCGTTTGGACTGTCAAGGCCTGCTTTATCCCCCTTTCTTTATTCTCCACGTGAATTGTTTTGTGCGCGCGTGTGTTCTGCAGGAATTATGTAACCAGAGCGGCGCTTAAGCAGGACAACGGGAACTACGGGAACGTCGATCTCATGCTGAACGACGTGGACCGGAAGATCAGGAACTTTGGGAATATTTACAAGGACGACGTGGACATGGTGCTGGGGGTTGTCTCCCAGAAAGGTACGAGGGGTGGTTGGGCTTTGTTTATGTCGGGAGGCATGGCAGGAGGCACGAAACGGAGTAAGACTCGAGGACGAATGGTTGAATTCGAGATGCGTAGCTTTGTGCGAATGCTTCAACTTTGAAAGAGTAGGGTTATTGCATAATTTATTTAGGTTTAGCTTCGTTGTTGTATTTTAGTTAGTCACGGGCCTGCCGTTGACTTTGCCACTGCAAATCTTTATCGAGTAACTCTGATTTTATAAACTAGAATAGAGGATTTAGGTTTTATATAAAAGGCAAGTATTTTAAATAATATAGCGCAATTATAGTTGTGCAGTTCAATTGGATACTTGGTTCATAAGACAATATAATATCTAAGAGTATTAAAAATTTATAAATAATATTTATCAGATATCACACATTTTACCAAGAATTATTTAGGATTAATTTATCTCCTTTACTTATTTATATATTTATTTATTTAAACATTTTTACATCTAGAATAAGGATTTGTTAGTAATGCATTTGGATTACTTCTTTTGATTTGATTTAGAACAAGAGTAAATTCATTATAATTTAAATTACTTTGAGGTCAACTGCTTAAGAGTCTGATGTATTTGGGTGGAGTAGAATTGAAGTATCCCTGTGATGACTTGTAGAAGGTTTCTCTTTTCTTCTAACAGTGTGTCACATCATATGAATTATTTATTATATTAAGTTTTTCAAATAATGAACAAATATTAAATCACCTATTCATAACACTCCAAATAAAAATTAAATCATTATATGATTGAATAGATTCAATTATTCTAGAGAATGTATGATAATTTGCTGACCAATAAATAAATTTTGTATATACACATACATACAACAGATTAACTAGAATAATATTCCTAATTATTTGAATATAAAACTATAACTATTTTGGATGGAATGACTCGATTATTCACTGCAAGTAAACATAACTTTATTCAAGCAGATATTTCGGGTCTTTTTTATAGACCTCTTTTCATGGTTATAATCAAAAAAATTTACATAAACACTATACAATAAAAATAAATCAATATATAAATACACAACATATAGCAAAAAAAATCCCATCAGGCAAAAAGACAGACAGATTATTTAATAACTAAATAAATTATTGTTCATAATAACTAAACATTATTTCTAGGAGCAATAACATCAACACAAGCATTACTTTTAATTCGATGTTGCGGTGACTTTTTATCCACTGAAAATTTAAAAACGAGACAGTTATTACTTAAAACTGTATGGGACATTGTATCAGGATTAGGTAAATTTTTAAACAGAAATCTGTTTTTAAATTCAGTATACTGATACTGATAAATTACTCATGAATCTATGATTTTTATTTTTATTTGTAGGTGTTCATTTCGATGTATCGCATTACAATGCTCTGCTACTAGTCAATCTCGAGAACGAACAAGAATTCTCTCCGTTAGATATCTTGGTAGAAATGAAGAACAAGAATATAGCCCCAAATCGCGTGACGTTTCAGAGATTAATCGAGCAATACTGTAATAGAGGAGACATAGCTGGCGCCACAAAAATTCTGGAGCACATGAGCGTGCAGGAAGTGCCCATAAACGAGAATATTTTTAACTCATTGATAAAAGGACACTCGGAGGCTGGGTAATCCATCTTTTTGTCTCTTCATCCCTTAATATTCCGATTCAAACACGAAAAATGTAATGAATTCCATCTTATTTCATAATCAGAGATGTGCCGAGTGCAGTGAAAATGTTGGAAATAATGCATCAAGCCGGAGTAGAACCGTCGTCGCGCTCGTACACCGAGGTTCTGTGCGTGCACGCCAAGAAGGGCGACATAGAGGCCGTCAGAAAAACATTGGACCAATGCAATACGAAGGAAATCCTGCTTTCGGACAAAGAGATATTGCAAGTAATTTATACATTGGGATTACATGGACATGTGGATCACGTAGATGAGGTACTAAATTCATGTGTTCATAATAGTAGGAAAAAATTCCTACAATCGTTCGCAATTTAATTATAATTATTGTTCAGAATTTTTCACTGTCTTAACTGTCTTAATAATGTGAATGTCTGCATTATTTTTTAGTTAATGACTCTCTTGAATAGAGGACCAATGTACAATAAGGATGCTATACCATTTATCTATAGGTTGATTCAAAAACATAGCTTGGAAACAGCTTATAAATTATTGAAATCATTATCCAAAATTGCACCTAAGTCGCCCGACGAAGAGCCAACTCGTAGTGGACACTTCTTTATAAGAAAAATGATCACTAGTGATGTGGTAAATTAAGATACAATAAAATTGATTATCATAATCGGTATATTCTATAATAAAGTGAAATACTTCTTTTATATCTTAGAATTCTGAAAACATTACTAAGTATTGCAAAATGATGATGGATGAAAATCTAAATCAAAACGCTCTTACGCTAGCTTTATTTAATGCATATGCATACGATTTGCATCATTTAGCTCTTCCAGTGCTAAAATGTTTAAAGGACTCTGGTGAAGAAGTAAGAGAACATTATTTCTTTCCACTTTTTGTTTCATTCAGCAAAACTAACAATTTACAAGGTAAGCAATAACTCTTTAAAATCATAAATATGTAACTGTTCATTTATAATATTATATCTTTCCATACCCTAGGTATATTAAATACCTTGAGAA
Organism: Gastracanthus pulcherrimus; assembly: GCA_949152435.1. NCBI lineage: Eukaryota > Metazoa > Arthropoda > Insecta > Hymenoptera > Pteromalidae > Gastracanthus > Gastracanthus pulcherrimus. The sequence goes on from OX424575.1 coordinate 8,578,360, forward strand.
CTATGATTTTCGATTACAACATTATACCAATGATCTCCACCGTAAGAAGTTATATAATTCCTTTCATGGTTGAAGAGCCCATGGCCAATAACCAAATTCTAGTTGAGAATAATTTGCCATTCTCAGTTGCTGCAAATGCCATGGTACATTATTTACTCGGTGAAAATAAAACTCAGCAAGCTGCAAAATTCGGTAAGTACTATGTTGATTTGCCAGTAAAATAAATAAATAAATAAATAAATATATAGTATATTAACCCTTTCTGTGCAATGAAGGTCCATTAAAACTCTAGCAGATCTAACGATATACATTTATTTTATTAAACCCTGATATTATGAATTTGCTTCAACATTTGCATGCATTATACTCTAACTCTACCATCAAAATAATGTAAAATCTTTTCAGAAACTATTTTTATTTATTGATTAAGAAATGTTCAATGAGTGTTTAAAACACTATAACTCCGCGAAAAATAATCATTTCTGAACGTATAAAATCTTATTTTAAAGTTTGGTAAGTCGAACTTTTATGTACCTTTTCTAAAAATAATTTACAACTAATAAAAACCTTTGAAACTATGGCAAAAACTTTATTTTATTTTTAAATTAAGCTTCATTTCTAAGAGTTATACAAACTGGTGCATACAAACAGATACAAAATATAAAGTAAAAGTTTTATATCTGTCAATTTGAAGGAAAAAGTAGTATTTTTAAAATATCATTTGAGTAATTTAATTATCATGGTAAAAGAAAATTATAACAATACAATATTACACAAAAAGCCACTTGCACACAAAGGATTAATTAAATTAAATTCAATTATTTAATTAGAATCATGAATCTGTACACTACTACAATTCACAAATACTCTAATCACAGTAATGTCCATAAGTATGGCACTCAGATCACTATTACTGACAACCCCACTTGCTAATGCCTTGGATAAAACGAAAGATGTACAATCATTTATTGACATACTGCATCATCAGTACGTATACTTATTGGAAGATGATAATAACCTAAATGATGAGGAAAATAATGAACGAGTCTCTGCTAAGCAATTCCTTGGTATGGCCTTAAACAAAGTCATTAGTAAGCTGCCTAGCTACAATACAGAAATGATAATTAGTGTGAGTTAAGAAAAAGAATTAACATTATATTAGGAATTAAGAACATGTTATTCTTATTTCTGTTATTTAAAGTATTAGTTTGACTTTTTTTTAGTTGATAACAAATAAAAATATAAATCTCGTGCCCAACTGATTACAGATTCTCAATGGATTATTGGAAAAAGGACTGAGCATAGATGAACTGACAGTTAATTCAATTAAATCACGTTTTGGTGAAAATGTGGACTCCAAACTTTTAGATCTTTTGTCGCAATTGCACTCCGATGATTTGGTACTTGCGTCCTTAAGTAAAAGGGATGATAGCTCGAGAAAATCCTTTTTAGCTGTAAGTTTAAACGAAGCAAACAAAATGAATGAACAATAACAAGCATTATGAATGCCCTGATTGACTTTTTCTATTTTAATAGGGAAATAAATCTTGGAACTTAGAAGATCTGCAAGAAAAAGCAGAAAACTCAGTGGAATTCAAAATGGTACTGCTTCAACAGTATTGTAGAATACGAAACCACGACGGAGTTGAACAATTGTTGCAGGTAAGACACAAATCAAATAAACGTTTAAACAAGATTAAATTGGCTAATTATACTTTTCTAGGAACTGGAACAAGAAAATATTACACACACTGTAGGTTTCTGTGCATCCCTTGTCGATTATTATTCAAAACTGGAAAATATGGAGAAAGCTGAAACGTGGTTCAAGCGCTTATATGAAATCAACCCTGAAAGCAAAATAGACAGGCAAAAAATCTTGAACTATGCAAACATTCTCATAAAAAGTAATCGTGTTTCAGGTAGATAAAAAATTTTTATAACAAATGTGTTTCATTATTATGTTTATTAATTATATTTATAAGTTGCTATCAAAAATTTTTAGATGCATTAAAGGTACTCGAGTTACCAGTAAAAGATGAAGATTTCGATACGACTGTAATGTGTGAAAGATTGTTGTACAGTGCAGTCAAATGTTGTCCAGAAAACGTAGAAGAAATGTTCAACCTACTAAAAACAAACAAATTTTTCACAAAAGTTACGTCATCTCTTCTTGGGCCTATAATTAAAGCGCATCTCAGCTCGTGAGTACTTTATTTCACAAATATCGCCCTTGATTAATTATATTTTTTGCCAAAGTATAATGTATCCATTATTTGTTACTTTTATACCAAAATCAATTAATTCGTAAAGAATTCAAGTTTCATTCTAACAAGGATAGTGTCATACCTCCGAGATACGAATTTTGATGAAACTTTGGAAGATGCTTTCTGATACCTTAAAATGAAACCCATCACCTGTAGTTCATTCTAACGGGCCCTCATATTCGAGATATAAGCTCTTTTACTCCGTTGCAACGGCCGTTATTTTCTATTAACTATAAAATAATTAAAAATCATTGTTTTTTATTTATGCGAAGTCAATTGTTAAATAGCACACGTATCAATAACAAACAAATCGCGATTAATGCGAAATTGCGCGCTCTGATAGCACGTAATACGCGCCAGCGTGTAAAGGCCGGCGGCTATCGCAGAAACGTCAAAGAAAAGTTCGGAGGAGAGGGAGAAAGTAGTGGGAGATATATAGAGCACGGGTATATATAAGGCAGACGAGGCTCGGGCTCGGGATCAGTTTTCTCGGAATCTCCGACCACGGCGGTCTATCTAGTACTGTACCGTTCGCTTAAGTCAATAGAAGCTGAGCCATCATGCTTAAGGTGATGCTAAAGCCACCTGTCACCGACAAATACGAGGATCCACTTTTCTCATTTCATTTTCAATTTTGAGTAAATATCTCTATGGAAAGTTGTTGTTCTAATCACAAAGAACAACTTTCCATAGAGATATTTTCTTAAAATTGAAAAATGAATGAAAAAAGTGGTTCCCCGTATTTACCAGTAACACAGGGTTTAACATCACCTTAAGCGCACACACAGGCGTACTCTTTAACCGCTCTACCTCTCTCCTATTAATTAGGTTAACATGGACAAAGTCAAATGAAAACTAACATATCCATAAGACATTTTTTTTATAATTTGTATGCCTCACTTTCCCTACACCCGCTTGGAAACACCGAACCCTCGTTGGTAGCAATCAATGGGGCTAACGTGATAACCATGTTTTTTTCCTTAGGAAGAGCGCAAGTGGTCTCTTGAAGTGGTCACCGCTTCGCTCGAGTGTCGACTCATCGGGCTTTTACTCGAAAAAACGAATGGATGTTTTTTCGAGGTTTTGCCTATCTCTCGCCTCGCTTGAGCGTTGACGCGCACTCCGGCCGGACCGAGATTAAGGGGACGCCGGATATCTCTGTCCTTGTCTAATTGAGTTTTCATTCATAATTTTAAGAGAAATCATTTTTTTGAAAAAATAATAATTGTCCCCGCTTCGTTTTATAGTAATATAAATATATGTCCAAGCTCTGGGTTCATATGATTGTTTTGTTTTCAAGAAAACTTTTAAAAATTGTTTTTTAAGAAAAATTATTTCTCTTAAAATTAAGAATGAAAACTCAATTAGATAAGGACAGAAATATCCGGCGTCCCCTTAATAATTAAAACGTAATAAAACTGCATTTACGGAGCTCCTAACTAGGCGGCTCCGGGAACGTAGTGGGGAATTTCTGGGTTTCAAAAGTACTTTGGAATATAATCATTATTTTTAACACTGAAAAGAAAATTCTTAAATAAGTAAACGTTTCTTTGAATCGCTAAGAAAAGATTTATTTGATAATAGTAAATATTTAATTATGTTTAGACTGGTATTCATCAATTCAATAAATATTTACTTTATTTAAGTAAATCTTTTCTTAGTACGATTCAAAGAAACGTTTACTTAGATTTACAATTTTTTTATTCAGTGTATTAAAATGGCTGATACTGTTACATTGGCGCCCGAAAAATAGGGAACCGAGAAAGTGACTGAAAAAACGAATAATCAATGATAATCAATTCGCGGAGATACGCATCCACGCACGAATAAATGACGTTCAAAAAGATTATAAAACAATGATCGTTAACGGTGAGAAGCGCGAAGCGAGACTTGATATCCTCGACGATGTAGTAAAATAAGGTACCTTTTCTAGTGATTGTAACTATGCTTGGGTTAGTACTAGAAAGAATGACCCAGAAGATAATAAAGTAGCCAAAAAGAGCTTTAATTTAAGACCAGAAACGTTAATAAATATTATTCAGTGCCAAAGTTATTAATAATGAAAGATGGTAACTGAAAATGCATGAATATTTGAGAAAATTTAACTGTTTTAATTTCGTTGATTTTTAATACATTTTAAGTCACTATGTTCAATTATGAATACCTTTAGCTCAGATTAATATTTTTTAACTTTACGGGTCTTAAATTAAAGCTCTTTCACCAAACTCTCCGCCTACTTTTATTATATATTGAGCAATTTTTTCTAGGACTAACCCATGCATAGTTATAATCACTAGAAGAGGTACCTTTTTTCACTGAAATAACGTATATTCGGAGTAAAAAAGCTTAATCTCGAATATAAGGGCCCATTAGAATAAACTACGGTTGTTAGGCTTCATTTTTAGATACAAGAAAGCACCTTCCAAAGTTTCATTAGCATTCGTGACCCGGAGGTATGACACTCTCCTTGTAAGTGTACTTACGCATGGTCCGGAAAAACTCTGTCCGGATTGGGCTCTCGAAACCTGGCAAATTATCTTCTATCTTATTCTTTCCAAGTTTTGATTGGACGAGAACCCAATTTTCCGGACCATGTGTAAGTATCCTAATTCTTTCTTTCGATACTAACAATTGAAGGTCCTTAGTTGATAAATTGATCCTTAAAACCTGTTGGACATTACTTTAGATGGTGTAGAAAAAAAGGGTCACTTGTTAATGTTTTGAATATTAAGCAAAAAGGCGCGTGAACAGTCAATACAACTATTCATACTTTTTCTTTACATGAAAAATTCTTCAAGAAAACGTTGATAAGCTTTGATGAAAATATTTTCTCCACAATTTCCAAGGATGTTCTTTTCGAATCCGGCCTCCGTTTTAAGAAAAAAGTATAGATTATTCAATATGGCGACCACTAGTTCATCACTATTTTTACTTGCAATATAGTTTTTAAAAACAGGAGGGTTATTTTTTCCTTTCATGAGGTATAAGCACTAGGCTACGTCCTCAAACAGGAGGGTTGACTGCGAGATCTCAAATTACATACATTGTTGAGCCGCCATATTAAATAAACTATGTAATTTTCCAGAAAACGAAAGTCGAGTTAAAATGAAACTCCCTCAAAAACTGTAGGATACATGTTTTCGTCGACATTTCTTAACATTTTATCAACTTTTTCTTAAAGAACTATTCTGGTAAAATGAAAAGAGTATAAACCGTGAAGTGTTAAAACTGGATTTAATTCCCTGTGTAATTTTCAAGATATGGTAATTTGAAATCGACTGGCTTTTACGAATTTTGTTGATATTCAACATTATGCAAATTACAACTATGTTAAATAGCTTAACATTTTTCAACTCATATTTTTTCTACAGTCAATAATAAAAATCTCTTAAAAAATTAACTAAACATTCCTGCGGTGAATGAATTTGTATTTTTTCCGTAATATCAATTTATTGCAGAGAAAAGAATAGAAAAGAAAGGTGAAAAGCCGATAATAAGAAATCGGTATTTCAAATCTCGTTAACGAAATACTTAAAAGTAATGCTGCCCAAGTGATAGTCACCATTCTTTCTAAAACTTTGCACACATAGACAAATTCCTATACCTATTATCACACATACTTTTTCAGAGTATAAGGGTTGAGTTAAAAATTAAATTTTAACCATCGACTACCGTTAAAATTAATTTGAAATTTGAATTGTTGAAATAAATGGCCAGTTTAACGATGGTCATCGGTTAAATTTAAGTTTGGCCTCAAATTCATACTCAATCATACTCAACGACCCCGCAAATTAGTTAATATTCAAAAAGTTCAAGAAATTCGAAGTACGCTACTTAAAAAGAGCTTTATGGGATCAGCAACAAAAAATGTATGATCATCAATTGTAACGTATTTACTCTCTAAAATGTCTATGTTTTCACAATTTTGTAGTCAAATTCCACTCAAAAAAATGTGATAACACAGTTACTGGAGTGAGCTTCTCACTCCAAGAATTTTAGATAACATGTGTGCGCAGAGATTCAGAAATAATGACAAGTATCACCCAAATAGTATTACTTCTTAGAAGTCCTTCTTATTTTTCTTCAAACTCCTTGTAAACTTGAATCAGAGCTGTGCGGAATCGATCGCAAAATATTTTCGTCTAACCTCTATAATTGAATAAATTTTAATTCTAAATCATTTAATTTGACTAAAAATGAGTAGAAAATAAATCTCGATTCATGCGTGAATCGAGATTCAAAATTTCCCGATTCAAATGAATCGACATTTACAATCGAATATAATTTATTCAAATTATGGGAAACCTAAACACTTATAGCATTGCCTGATTTATGTAAAATAACCCCTAAAAATGTTTAAGCTCCCTAAACATGTTCGGATAACATCCGTCCGGATGGTACCACGCGTTTAGGAAAGCCTAAACACTATGTTAGCCTGACTTGTGCAAAATAGGATCCTTTCATTTGAATCGAAAAAAATTGAATCGCGATTCGAATTTCCGTTTCACTTGAATCGAGATTTTTAATCGTGATTCGAAATCCCCTTCCAAGTGAATCGAACTCAAACGAATCGCCAGTCAAAAGATTTCCATCCATCCGAATCGGAATTAAACGAATCGCGATCACTCGAATTCACATAATCACGCATCAGCTCTGACTCGAATGTTCCAATATGATCGAACGAATACCTTTTTTGTATGTACATATAATTTGCGCTTGATTGACGCAGGGGCGACGTGACCACGGCCATCGAGAAGCTCAAGTGGGCCGTGCACGAGTACAAGCTGACGCCCCAGAAGAACACCCTGATGATGGTGCTGATCAACAAGGAGGACGCCAAGTCCCTGCAGTACGTCACGGATCTCTGCACGAGCGTCTACGGGGAGGTCAACGCCCTGTTCGACCTCGCCACGGCGTTCTTCGAGTGCGGCCGCGTGCGACAGGCCCGCAAGATCCTCGAGGTGAGATAAAAGAGGAGATAGATTATACGAGCTTGTGGTGCACCCGCAGCGCACGTTCATTCGTTTGAGGTTATTTGAATTTTGCTGGCGCTCATTCGATGAAACACAAATGAATGTATTTTCCCATGAATCGAATTAAGGGGATGTCGGAGCCCCGCCCCCCTTTTTGCTGTCCGACCTATTTTGTATTTCTAATCATATGTAAAAACTACAAGTCTGATTAACTTTATCTTGTACAGGTCGGTTAATTATAGTAAGCACTACACGGGTCTGCTCCGAATTTTACTGTAAAATAACGTTATAAAAAGTTATTTGCAAAAGTTTGGTAGGATTAAAAATTTGAGGTTAGGTTTCCATGCGTAAACAACCTATCGTATTTCAAATTAATTAGAAAAATAACTTAACAGATCAACTTTATCTTGCATGCAAAAGCTTTATTATACAGAGCACTACGCGGCTCTCCTTTTGATTTTCTAATGCATTCTATTCTTCAAAAGTAATCACTAAAAGAAAAAACACGTTTTTAGCTCCGACATCCTCTTAATCTTCGTTGCACTGAGAAAACCATGGGCACTAATAACTCCCACTTGTGGTGCAAAATCATCACCACTGAGAGACATTGGATGTTTACGCTGACGCGTGGCAGCTGCAGTCGCTCACAGTGGTGGGAAATCTTCCCCACGAAATAACAACGCATGTTTACGATCACGCGTGGCAGCGACAGTCGCTCACCGTGGTGCGAAATTAGCCCCACAACTGGCGATGTTTGTTTACGGCCACGTGTGTCTGTGAGAGTTGCTCGCTGTGGTGTTAAATTCGTCCCACGACTGGCGAATGTGGGGCCAATTGTACACCACGGTGAGCGACTTTTGCTGCCACGTGTGGCCGTAAACAAACATCACCAGTTGTGGGGCTAATTTCACACCACGTGTAATGTATAATATGCAATCTTGAACCGTGGGTGTTATTTTCAATCATGGTTTTCTCAGTGTGGGTGTACCTAATGGCATTTTGCGAAATGAACGAAATTTTTGGGAACAGTGGTCGATTGTCGGCGAGTTCTGAAACTTTTGGGATAGTGAGATGGTGTAAGAATGTTGCCGGATACTTGCCTAGGTTTGTTTGGTGTGAATTTTGAGGGAGGAAGAGGAAATATTCATTTGTTATCAATGTGCGATATGGCGTTGAGTTCGTATTTGCGAGTTCGAAAGTATCCGACTGAATTATCCGCCGGATACCATTTTTCGGATACTCGATAGCTGATGAATGTATCCGTGGAATACTTTTATCGGGTACTTAGTATCAAAAGAGAATATTCGTCGGATGCTTCTTTCGGATTATTTTTTCTTTTTTTTGGAAATGTGTAGGGTCCTAGGCAAATTTGAGTAAAAATGGAGTTAAATATTTTTAGGCCCCTCTAAAGGTGGGATTACATCTGCGTTATAGCACGTGTTTAAGAGGGTCCGAGCAATTTTATCCCGTTTTTACTCAAATTTACCTAAGCCTCTCTATCATGAGCAAAGAAACATTATCCAAGAATAGTGTCTGATGGATACTTTCGTCAATTACTGACTATCGAAAAAAAAGATACTTTTTAAATCGAAAATATAGGCTTAAATGTTTAGAGATTAATATTTGGTGTTTTTATCTCGTATTTTACAAAAAAAAAGCAAGAAAGTATCCGAAAATATTTTGTGGTCGTAGAGGTACTTGCCGAACTTTGCTGCAGGATCTGGGGTATAACGGGCCACTAGCCATATTTGCTATATAAAAAGGACGAAATCTTTTGATCCGCGTCGTAATTCTCCTTGTGTTCATAGTGTCAGTTAATTTTCTTTGTATGTATATTCTCCTTCAAGCAAAAAATGTTTACAACGCAGTGAAGTTTTAAATTGAGAAAAACAGATTATGTGAAAAACGACACCAACTTTTCAAATCACCAACCGTGTATGCTTTTAATTGATTTTAAAAATCAGACAATGCTCCTTTCTTTAGGATATGTTTCAAGCTTTAAGATTACAAAAAGCTATGATCCGAAACGTTAATTATCGCAAATGGAGCATAACGGGCCACTATTTTTAGTACATAAAAACGTTTTATCTGATTGTAGAAGAGTAGGCACATCGTTGAGAGCTCCAAAAGAAAGAGGTTGACATGTTTATTTCTAAAAAAGAAACATAATATGAAGAATTGCATGGCTGCAGATACAAAATAGGAATTTTAAGTCGTTCTAGAGTCGTAAAAAAGACAGAAATTTTCATGCATAGTTGATGTAAAGTTTCTCTTTATTTATGAGTCGTAAAGTATCTCGATCTAATATCGAGATTGATTAAACATGAACAAACATTGTACTTCTCTTTTACGGTATCTTAGTACCCATAATGTAACAGCAAGACTATAAAATTACGCTGGCCGGTTATACCCCAATTAGGGGCCTGTTATATACCTTAACTATTTATCAAATCGCTATTTTCGAAGTAATGTATAAGTGCATTTTACTATTAGAAAGAAACATTAAACACTGATATAAGTATAGGATAACATTCTTCAATTGGATAGTAACTAAATGCTATTTTAGTTTTCTTTTAATTAAAGCATAATTATGTTTTTAACAATTTCTATGGGTTATTGCATTTTCGTTGCCCGCTATACCCCAGTCTCCCCCATTTAATCATTTTTGGGACAACTTAGTGAATGTTTACTATATTTAAAAAAAAATTCTTTCTTAGAAAAGTAAGAAACATTTTTTTTAGCCCATAAGGAGAATTCCCGTAAGAGCTGCTTTTGGTCCCAAAAGTAATATGTGTAGTAAAGTTAAGCGAAGTTACGCGAACTTTGGCAAAGATATGCAAATTTGAGGAAAGATTAGCAAAATTTGACAAAGATATGCAAATTTGAGGAAAGATTAGCAAAATTTGACAAAGATATGCAAATTTGAGGAAAGATTAGCAAAATTTGACAAAGATATGAAAAATATATAAAACGAAACAAATAGCATCAAATTTTTTTATATAATATTATGCTGACTAAACATTGCCTGATTTTTCCGTTTCTTTACTTTACCGTATTTTGCCAAATGTCCGTGTTTGACATAGCTTAGCAAAGTTTTAAAAACAAATTATTTTCCATAAAATAAATTTTTAATGTACATGTGATGAAATTTTCAGACACCAGGCCTGCACCTCAAGGCAGACCGAATTATGTTTTTGGCCCAGAGATACTGCGAGCATGGCCAGACAGATAAATTGAAAAACTTCATTGAACTCCTCAGTGGTTTATTCTTCGACATCAACAAACTTTACATTTTGTTGTTGAAGGCATACGGTTAGTACAGTATGAAGTAGTGCACCATCTTTAGTATTTAATCACTACAAATTCAGGTTAATCTAATATGTAGCTATACTTGCTAACATCCTCATTTGTATTAAAGAACTAACTGAATAAAAAGATGTTTAAATTTCATTCGACAATAAATAATAATTAAACCAATGTATTTATTTCAGACAAGGAAGGTAGCTGGGAGAAGTGTTTGGCATTGTGGACCCAAATGCAAGAGGACAATATTCAGCCAACGCCCGAGTTCATGTCTACATTGGAAATTATATTACGGAAAAACAATCAAGAGGTACCCTTTGCTCAAACCGAGGTGGTACCAGAAATCGAAACCGAAATATTGGACGGGCAAATTTTCCACGACGCCTTGCTAGCTCGGGATATGGATAAAGCGGAATCCATTGTGAAAGTGTGAGATCATAACTTTATTGAATATAATAGCACAAGATACACAAAATATCTATGCATTTAATTGGTCCATATGAAGGTTTTAAAATCCTTATTATTTTTTACGGGCATTGCTGCCCTTAACCAAGTGGCGGATTGTAGGCCCGATCTCCGCCACCGAAAAATCCCGAATGACATTTTCACAAAATGTCTCCGAAAAATTCGGACTGACGGGGGATTCGAACTCGCGCCCCTTGAGCGGTCGTTGTCTTAACGTTTACCATTTGAGCCATCGACCGCTCCTTTTAAGGGTCTTCGATCGCCATAGCTATAATCAACAAATATATATATATATATATATATATATATATATATATATATATATATATATATATATATATATATATATATATATATATATATATATATATATATATATATATATATATATATATATATATATATATATATATATATATATATATATATATATATATATATATATATATATATATATATATATATATATATATATATATATATATATATATATATATATATATATATATATATATATATATATATATATATATATATATATATATATATATATATATATATATATATATATATATATATATATATATATATATATATATATATATATATATATATATATATATATATATATATATATATATATATATATATATATATATATATATATATATATATATATATATATATATATATATATATATATATATATATATATATATATATATATATATATATATATATATATATATATATATATATATATATATATATATATATATATATACACAGGATGGATCATTTTAATATATTATGGGAAATATCTCAGAATTATGGTTGGATACAGAAAAATGTTTCAAACAAAAGTTGTAGAGGTCAAAGGGGGTCAACTTTTGGTACCAACTTGTTTTTAAAGGTCATTTCAAGGTCAAGATCATTTTTTTAAATTCAAATCCGGAGTCAAAAGTAGGTCTTCTCACTTAAAAAAATGATCTTGACCTTGAGATGACCTTCAAAAACAAGTTCAAGGTCAAGGTCGTTGGTACCAAAAGTTGACCCTCTTTGACCTCTACAACTTTTGTCTGAAACATTTTTCTGTATCCAAACCATAATTCTGAGATATTTCCCATAATAGATTAAAATGGTCCACCCTGTATATATAGTAAATGAGGAAAAGTTTCCACTGTACTTACGCCGCCAAAACTATACTTAATGAAAATACGAGAGGTGCGATCGCTTCCTTTTTACCTCTTCTATGGAATGATCTTATTTGATAGTGGTCCGTGGCTTCTAGGATATGCCAGAAGAAAATTAAATTCAAAACCGGTACAAATTAAGAAGGTCGCGGACTTTGAAATCAATGCTAGTTTATTTGGTGATAACTTCACAGAGCTTCAGCCGCTTCAAGCAAGAAGATTGATGATCAACAAATGTCGAAGAAATAAATACTTTTTACAATTATAATTCTTTTCTTTTACTGTAGAAATTAGACTCAGGCTAATATTTTATAGATCAGTAGACTATTATTTATTATTTTTTTATGAGAATATGCATTTAAAAGTGGAGGAAAAAGTCCTAAACTTTTCCTCCCTTATAACCTGGAAAATAATGTTGTCATACGGAGTTGCCGCGCGCGCGTCGGGCCTGGCGTTTTTTTTTTTTTTTTTTCAAAGTCCGTGACCAGTCAAATTTTTGCCAACCGCAAATTTAGTTTTCTTCTTGCGCATGTTAGAAGCCACGCATCGTCACCAAACGAAATCAATCCATAGAAGAGACAACAAGGAAGCGAAGGCACCTCTCGGATTTGGATTTCCTGCATTTTTCGAGCCGTAAGTACGGAGGAAAATTTTTCCCATTTACTATATAGGTATATTAATTGACTATAGCTTTGATGATCGTAGGCCCTTAATATAAATATTAAGTTTGTTTAAATTGTTTTGTGATAGAGAACAAATTTATAGTGTAATTGAGAATTAAATTGTGTTACTTTTACAAAATAATGAAACAGTTGGCTTACTAATGTACTTAAATATTTTTAGCATACCAAAGACACAAAGAGTGAGGTTTTATATGCCGTTAATCGAAGCCTACCTTATAGAAAACAAGATGGATAAGGCGATAGAAAATTTGAATAATTTATTGGAAGACAAAGTACCGCTAGATGAAGAATCACATCCAATCATCTCGAGAATTCTAACAAATCTAGTAGAAAACAATGATTTTAACACTATCCGCGATCTAGCAAAACAGTTTTACGACGTAAGTGTAATTTTCATTGAAACTTCGATTATCGTTTCCACGGACTTTTGACTAATTCTGTTTTTTTCTTTCTCCAGAGGGTGTATAAAGATGTACCGTTCAGTAACTTGTTGAATACGTGCTTCTTCGAAACCGGAAAATACAAAGATTGCATAACGTTCTTGGAAACTATGTTGGAGGATTCGACGAGCAACCATAAATTCATAAACTGGGTGTTCCACACTACAATTGCGGCCAAAGCGATTAACCAGAGCACGGAAGTAGAAGAGAGTTGTAAGTAATAGTGTTCAAAATAACGTTCCATCAATCTTTTACAATACATATTGGAGAATCTGTAAGATTTGTTGTTCTAAAAGTAATATTATCGATTATCGTGCAAGAATCTTTTTGAAAGTATGAAAGTATTTTTTAATGTTATAATAATGTGTAAATGTTAAATGTACATGTCATTTTGTAATTGTAATACTTTTATTGCTTTAACAAAAATTTATTATACCCATCTGAAAAAAGTCTTAATTATTTATATAAGAATATTCTGTTTGGATCAACAAATTAATGTATGCCTACTGCATGAAGAATGTGTATAGGAGGACATACAACTAAAAAAAATAATAATAATTATTACTTAAAAAAAAGAATACAGAGGCCATATCCTACCAATTATACAGATATACAAGTATCACCTAACTCAGTGCCGTGATTTTTCGAGGTGCTCCAAGCTAAATACCCTCAGATACACGAATAGATAGACACTCAAATCCATAAATCTCAAATCAATCGTATACACCGAAACACAGATCCACCGGCAACGATCCAAAAGCAAAAAAGTAAACTCAAGCCAAAACCACTCCGTTCCCTTTTTCAGTGAGGAGGTTCGCGCTCAAGGCCCTCGAGGCGAAGGTGTACGCGCCGATCAACGCCGTGTGGGCGCACGACTTCACGCGCGACAGCCCGGAGGCCGAGCAACTCTGGAATGAGCACTTCCAGGGCACGAACCTACTCTACGGCATAAGCATAGGCTACGTGTGCAAGGACCGGAACTGCGTGGAAAAGTTGCCCTCCCTGGCGGAGAAGGTCATCGCCACCAGGCGCATGAACCTCGACGACAAGCGCCGGACCTTCGGCCTCTACACGAAGATACTGCTCGAATCAGGTGCGTTTTTATGTACATTTGGATGGAGATAGATAGATAGATAGATAGATATTCTTTTTATTTATTACTAATGACAACAATTTACAGCTGTATGTATATTTGGTTAAAATTTGTTAGCTCATTATCAGTCATTACAGTTAAAAAAAGTTTGGTTCGCTATCACAGGTCGTCAATTTTTGTCTAACATATCATAATGTAGTCAGTACTATCACATATTGTTTCGTCAACTTAATAATATACAAATAAATTGATAACAGTAATATATACACATACACATTTATATTGCACATATATGTATCGCGTCGGAAAATAAAACGCTTTACATTGACGAAATTCTAGAGAGAGAGAGAGAGTATGGGGTGTCGGAGGGATATGTGGGTTAGGACATTCTTGAGAAGGTTTGAGGGATCGAGGACTGGTGTAGATGGTAAATGGAGCCACGTAGTTTTTGCGAGTGGGGTAGTTTTTTAAAGATACCAGGTGTTCTGCTTTGTGTGTGGATTGTTTTGTAGTGAAGAGGTATACTGCCTAGGTGTGGTCGTGTCTACGCGTGTCTTTAGAAAGATGGGAGAAAACTGGATGAAAGTATCTAAAAATAGTCGGACCTGGAACGTTAAAAAATATTAATGCGAGTTAAAGTTATTAACAATTGTAGATATATATAAACAAAAATGCATGTGGAAGTAAAGGAATTAAAATATTTTTATGTTCTCGAATATTCATGCATTTTCAGTCACCATGTTTAATTGTTATTAACTTTGGCTCGGATTAATATTTTTTAACGTTACAGGTCTCAAATGAAAGCTTCTTCTGATTACTGTTAGATACTTTCAGGCAGTTTTCTTACATGCAAAAACATGCGGAGTTATGCTAGAGGTACCATGAAACAGTGCATATTCTGAGTAGAACAGTCGGTATCTCAAGAAAAAATGCCCATTCACATTCTAGCTTCATTTCTAGCTATCAGTGAATGATCCTCAAAGTTTCAGAAAATAAAAGGTTGGGGAAATAAAAGTTTGTTTATTTCTCGTCGACGCACGGGTTTTTGTTCGGTAGAAGGCGATGAAGTTGATTTACGGTACATTTAAAATTTTAAATTTTACGAGGTCAAAGTGTATGTTGTAAAAGTTGTAGTATTTTGTAGTTGCTTTCGATTGTTGTGATTGTGACGAATTGAAAAATATGTTTCTATACATTGATTAAGTGTAACGCTTTATGAATAGTTGTAAACTTTGAGTTTTCATTGAAAAAAAACTTAAAATAAAATAGACTGTTCTTTTTTGGAGATAAACGTTCATAATGAAGAGAATGCCGTACTGGGATACGAAGCAAAATTCACGGTTCAAAACTTTGTTCGTCGAATTATTAATGTTACATAATTCTAAAAGTTGACTCCAGTTCTACATAGAACAAAGAATTTAGAACAAGGTGGTTCTTTCATGAGAATCGATCTTAAAAATAAAAGTTTATACAATACTTTGTTTGCGTGTTACAATATTAGAAACCTTATAAAATAAAAGAACTTTAAGAGGCAAAAAAAAGTTATAATAAAGATTTCAATATTGCTAAATTATATATCGCGTAAATTAGAATATAATTTGACAAATGATCCGAATCTTTTTTATTTTTTATCCGATTTTAATTTGTAAGATCTAATTTTATTCCTCGAGAGATTTCAGGGGGACTTATACATATTAAAATTAAAAAATATCCACAAACCTGCAAAGTTACAATCAATTTTTTATAAATCCGTACAAATTTGTACGTATATAAGTATATACTATAGGCTGTAACATAGCAGGTGTTTCAATGATTTTTAATTTCTATATCGATAAGTCCCCCTTAAATCTTTTAAGGAACAAAATGAGACCTTCCAAATTAAGATAGTATAAAAAAATAAAAAATATTCGTATCATTTATCAAATCATTCTCTAATTTACGTCATATCTAATTATGCAATATCGATATTTTCATGAAATAGAAATTTTGATAAGTACTCTTTTTTATATTATAACATTTATGATATTGTAACACGTGAACAAATTATTTAGATAAATTTCTATATTTAAGGTCGATTCTCATGAAAGAACTACCTTAAGTAGCAAAATTATAATATATGGCAAATTGAAGCGAAAAAGATAAAGTATTTTTTTAAGTTTAAAACGTTCTATTTCGATAAATAAAAACTGAAATAGATCCGAGTATGATTTCAGTACAAAAAAATTATACAATGGTATTTTTTATACATATCAATCGTTAAAATTATAATTCGTGCGATGTTCAAATTTAAAAAATCAGACAATATTTGTCCGCCGAAATCGCGATATCCGTCTTTTTTGTTTTGGGAGTCTGAATTTTACTTAAAAAATATACATTCTCCCAAATATATTAAAGTCTAATGATTCAAATTTCAAAATTTATGAAAATTAGTGCATATAAATATGTATACCTTTTGGTATTCAGTACCAAAGTTATTCTATTCGTTTCTGCATGGGTAGAAGACCCTTATACAAGTAATTTATCAGTGACACTACGAAATTAATATTAATTTTCTTAGATTTTTGTTTGATAGAAACAATTGGACGATTCAACTGAAATTTTTAGTATTCATTAAATATGTATTAAGCTATATAATAGTATTTTTTATTTTTATTTAACGTAAATTTGTAAAATAAATGAGCAGTCGAATGTACTCTTTAAAAAGAAGCTGGTGCAGGTGATTCTAGATCCAAAACTAGAAAAACAAAAGATGGTGCATACTAAGAAATGTAGAACAATGCTCAGAATAATGTAAAAAAATATTTTTTTTATACTAACTTTTTAAAAAACACCGTCTTCTCAATTCTTTATTTATGAAAAAAAATTTGGTTTGGATGAAAAATATACTCACAATCAAGTAAACTTATAGTTTTTTGGTTTCGGATTGTTATGTCACCCAGAACCGCCGGCACCAGCAAAGCATCTATTTTTTTAAGAGATAACTTCGGTCGCCTATTGTACTATGTAAATAACTGTTAATATAAAATTAAACAGTACAATTTTCAATTAAATCATCCAATTCTTTCAATATAAAAAAAGATTTTTTAAAATTCACCTATTTTCGGCAACTTACAGTAAAATACCCCGTAAGTTACAATTATTGTTTTAATAACGTATATATTTTCTTTGATTCCAAAATTTTCAGATAATCCAAACAAATATGAACTGGCGTACGAATGCTTGTGCCAGGCGGCCAAAATCATGAACATCAATTCACTGCATCAGAGGACACTTGATACGATACAAGAAAATATAACTGACAGTCACAGAATGAATGAATTAAGAGCAAAATGTGAAAGGTAAATTCCCTTTGAATATTTCATTGTGTCATTGTGAAGCAGGAAGGATTTTATTCTTATATTTTACTTTTCAATTTTAGAACATTGGAAGAAGCAGCCGCTTAGTTAACCCTAATCTGTAAGAATTATAATTGAAAAATATCCTTTTTTAGTGAAGTGCGAAGATGAAGAGCTTAGATAGTTTTGTACAAAAATACGTGTAAAATCATGATGCATGATTACAGCACAGCTGAACTTATATTAGTTTCAAACTATCAATATATTGATCAATCTTTCATTTTTTCTCTTAACTGGCAAACATAAACTATATGAATTAGATTATGAATAGTTTACGTCAAACTTTTCATCAAATATGAGTTACAAAGTGACTTTGTACTTGCGATTACACAAGCGTCTAAGTTTTTTTTTAGTAATATTTGTCTGAATGAACGAATGTTGATTTATTAAACGTTGCAAAATGTATAAATGTTCTGTAAATGTGACATCATAAAATTACAATCTTATAGATTAAACGTTCTTGTTAATTAAACCAAAAAAGTGTTTTGTTTTTTTCCTTATTACCCATACTTATAAATAATGGATTTAGTAATGAAATTGCATTATGTTATGTAAAAATATTAATTTTCACTGGGTCTTATATGATGAAATAATTGCAAATGTTATGCAATATACCCCTTCCCTGCATTACGAGTCATCAGTGACTCATGTAATTTTCTGACGTATTTTTAATATACAAATACTACAAAATATTTTTTAGTGTTTTGTCAACTATTAGAACAAATAGAAATGTAAAATATTTCTTTTATATTTTTATAGATATTTATAAATACATAAATATTTCGTCACCATTTTGAAATGATTATTTAAAAAAGGTCGTTTGCGTTAAAACGTGAAGAGTGTTAAAAATGATAATTTAATAAAGTATTGATAATAATAGCATAATTTAAGAATTCAAGAGTTTTCGTTTTCATTTAATATATTTTTCTTTCTCATAACAAAAGAAATTTATGTTGTATACAATTTCATTCATTTTTAAGTTAAACAAGTTTACTAGGGTCATGTAAGGAGTTTTGCAATCACAAGGAAATTACTTAATATCATTTATTTCTTCTTAGTCTTTATATATGTACATGTTTTCTTGTAAAATTAAAAGAATATGTTTTTAAAAAGTTATAAAATACATTTTAATCGAGTTTTTGTGTCGTTTTTGTACTTCATATTGAAAGTAGTACACATTTAATCTTGCAACTAACTCTTAAATAATTTCTAGTGTCATGAAATAAAAAAAAATACAATCTGTTGAACAATAAAAAAAACCTTGCGGTAATTATATAAAATTAACCATCTGGCACTCAGCGTCTCGCAGTATTTAAAAAAATACAAATTGACTAAATTATAATCAAGATAAAGTAAGGCAATTAAATTACAGAAGCTGTCCCTAATGAATTACAAAAATTCGTCGCACCAATCCACTAAACATTGAAAGCAGTCGTTGGACTGTTTTGTGTTTGCTTGACATGTATCTTTCATCCATTCTTGAAAAAGTTCCCTGTCTTTTTTAAGAACTAAAAATTGGCCGAGTACCACGTACGCCTGAAATTATAATACATACATTGTTTACTTGTGACATTTTCAGCAAATTTACAAACAAATTTTAAGTAAATGTACCTTATCGAAGCCAGCTGCCTCCAGACGCTTTCCAAGTACTTCACCCACACCTGCGAGATCCGTTACGGGCTTCTCTCCCATAGGCTCCGCCACAAAATTCTTATGCTTCTGCGATGTGCTCGACATTTTGCCTGAAAAACAGTTGATTATTACAATTTCTGATACTCAAATTAAAGTAACTATCATTGTATTATTTAAAAGAGCTTATGAATACACTTAATTGTGGTCCCCGCCCAGGTATTGATAGTAATCTAATATACTAAAAGTGCAAGTTTGTATCCCCAATTTAATTCTTATTTATAAAAACATGAAAAACAATTACAATAGTATGTAACACAATAATATATAATATATATGATCACACAAAATCAACAAACATTATATATTCAGAAACCCCATACGTGAAAATTCAAATGAAATTCTAACCTTGAAAAAACAAACGCAGACAACGCAATAATCCCAATCAAACACGAATACGTAAGTAAATCTATCGATCAGCAGTTACATAAAAAAAACCTCTCAACAATTCCAGAATCGCACATTCGACAATAATTTTAGCTCTGACTAATCATTATCTCGCGTATACAACCTCTCTAACGGTCATTTTACCACGGAGCTCGGGTTTGAAAATGGAAACACAGCTGCACAGAAAAGTACACAATTCTTCACACCACGTAATACTCACTGTTTTGGTCGTGGTTGTCTAATATATATATCTCGGGATCTCGCGGATAAGATTACAGCGATGCGATCGCGTGGAGGTTCTTTCGGCAATTGAAGTACTTTTATTTTTTTTTTTGTTCAAATATATAAATATGCCAACGCCGTGTGTCGTGACTGTCGTGAGCACGCGCGAGTCGTGAACTGAAACGCCGCGCGAATTCGTTGAACCTATTACGAACACATGTGTACTTATTCAACTCTATAGGTGTATTTTTTGGTAAATTTTCGTCATCAGGAAGCCCGCCGCGCAACTTTACAGTGCGCTTCAAAAGTTTTTATGTACAGGCACGGTATTTGGTGAGGTTTCTTTGGGTAATTAGAGTGCGTATGTAGTTTGTAGATTGCTTATGTTAGGAATGAAACATTCTTGCTGCGAGTCGTTTTTTTGTATGGTTTACTAGCGTTTATTGAGAAGGGAAACGTGTATAATTCAAACTTCTGAAAGGTACTGTACTTTTACTTTTTATGCGGGAAAGCGCGCAATCAGCCAATCATACGCGGGATGCCAATTCCTTGAAATGAGTTGAATATCGAATTTCAATCTTTCGAGATATCGATGCCACGCGACATTTGAATATTGTTCTTAAACTTACCTGTTGCAGTTTTGATTTGCATTTTGCGCCATTGTTCATCATATTTTGAGCTTTCGGAAAAAATACACATAAATTTTTTATGTGTATGGTTTATAGGTGAGAGGCTAAGTTTTACATAGTTCTAAGTTAGACTATAAGTATATCGTATTAGAATCCAACATTAATTAAAGTTACGCCCGTCCGATTCGCGGCGAAGACTAACACGATAAAATTTTCCGATGAAAAGTAGCACGACTTGGATTTTTCCAACGAAAAGTAACACCAACTACAATTTTTCAACGAAGTATAACGCGACTGAGCTTTATTCAACGAAAAGCGTCGAATGTATTTGTGGCGAAAACAAGCATTTTTTATAACGTTGTAAAGTTGCAAAAATGGCAATTCTGATTATTACAGAACAAAGTGTTACTTTTTCTCGCAAAATCATTCGTGTACAAGTTTTGGTCGTAAAAATGTTAAAAGCGTTAGTCTTCGCCACAAAGTATAGAAGATGTTACTTTTCACCGCAAAATCACTCCACGTGTTAGTCTCCGTCGTAAAAATGTTGAAAGTGTTTGTCTTAATTCGCCGCAAAAATAAATGTATAAGGCGTTACTTTTCGTAAGGAGCGTCAATATACATAGACTTATAATTTATAAATAGAGGGTTGCATACCGACTTCTGTTTCTGAATGTTGTGAGACAGTAACTATATAAAATTTTTGTATCCTTCAAAAATTTCGTTTTTCTCAAAAAATACGCATCAGAATCAAATTTCCTTTGAAATAGCACTCAAAAATTATTATCAAAATCGGGCGTTCTGACGCGTATTTTTTGAGTATAGAACGAAATTTTCGAATGCATTATCAAATCAGCGGGTAAAGTATATCTGACGCATCTCCTTTAAGCCCCGCTGTATAATCAAACAAACAAACAAACAAACAAACGTGTTACAGCCCCGTACGTGTTTATCAACCCCAAAGTGATGAATAATAAAATGCCATGAAACAACGTTCTACCATTCCAAAATCAAATTCACTCGACGTTCCTCCCAAGCAAAAACAAAGCACGTCGCGTGATCCCGAGATTCGTCTGTTGCCGCCAACCGTCAAAAGTTACCGTGCGCATGTGATCCTTATACATATACTTCCGTAAACAAAGGAAACCCCTTAAATTTCTAGGTTACACCGTCGTGTTTAAGTATACAACATTGTGTCATCTCCCAAACAACATCCCCACTCGTTGTTACAAATGTGACCCATCCCCCGCACCTAAATGGAGGACGAGAAGATCATCTCCGAGGGGACGACGACGTCCACGTCGTTGGAAGCCGAATCCGAGTCCGCGACGATGACGCTGCTCGTGGAGTCGGAGTCCGAGCCCATGGCGACGTCGGAGGAGAGGACGGAGCCGAGGAAGCGCGGCATCGAGGAGGAGCTCCAGCCCGTCCTGCTGAGGCTGCCCTCGGAGACGCCCAGCTGCAGCTCCGACCGCATTCGCGTCAGCAAGGACCAGGTGCGCGAAACCGACCGAGAAGTGCTTGATTCTCGTAGAGGTTGCTTGTAGGTGTATTGAATTGGGTGGATGCCAGGCACGGGGCATGGTTGATCGAGAGACTGATCGGTGTTTTAAGTATGGTCAAGGGGAGTAGGTTGAGGGAGAGCGTAGATAGAATTGTTTTGTGAGTGATTTATTGTCGTCGATTCAGAGCTCTGGGGGATTGGTTGCGACGAGTGTTTATTGTACTTTGGGTTTGACTGTAATTTAGACACTCGATCTGTCGATCTAATGCAGAGTAAAATGGAAATAACTGAGAGACTAAGATGTAGTTTAAGTGAACTCGAAGCTGTGATACATTGTGTTGAAGTTTTCCTACCTAGGTCTTAATACATTTACATAGCATCTTTTTATTTGGTATTCGATTGTTCAGAGGTTTTAGTTTTGTCATTTTTATTGATACAGATTCAAAGCAAGCTTGTTCTACTGATTTACATTTTAAAAACAAAGTATATTTATTTCTGGGTTATTATTAATGTAATTTGAAACTTATTTTCTTAAGTCGTAGTTGTTATAGCTGGGTTTATCATAGTTAAATTAGGCCATAGGTTTGCACAACTTTAATGATAGGAAGCATAGCTTAGAGTAGGTTTCAAAGTTTTAAATACACACTGTCAGGTGTTTCTGGTTTGTTTACATTATTTTACTTCGTTTTACTTTCTTACTTGCTTACTATTTTAGGGTTGATTTTGTTTATCAAATTTGAGAGATTTGTTATTCATTGGATGATCTTGAATTTTTCACTATTATTAACTAATATTACTTTTTTTCTTTTAGTTCAGAATTGGTCGAAAACCTGACAACGATGAAGTAATACTTAGTGTTTGGATATCTCGAAACCACTGTATATTACAGTATGATAAAAGCAGTGATAACTGGCTTGTCACAAACTTAAGCTCTACCGATACCTTACTAAATGAAAGGCCTATTGTACGGAACAAGACTGAGACCATCAAAGAAGGAGATGTCCTACAATTAAGTTTGTCAGATAGTTTCAAATATAAGTTTACTTTAATCAAAAAGGAGCATGAATCAGTGAAGCACCCAAGGCTAGAAACGAATGATTGTGAATTAGGCACTGTTCTGGATAAACAAAAATCATTCGTTGCGTGGCAAGAGAATGAAAGGAAGGATCTCGAGAAGCAGTTGTCCAACAAACAGCTGGAGCAAGAAAAGTTGAAAGTAGAATTGGACAAGCTTCTGCAAGACCAGAAGCTTACAAAAACATGCAACGAAGAATTGAACAACCAAATCGCAGATTTGCAAAAGAAAATAGAAGTTGGCAATTCGTCAGAATTAGAGCTGCAGCAGAAGTATCGAGATCTGTTGGAAAAACTGGAAGAGGAGAGGCTCAAGTTTGAAGAAAAGTTGGCTGCGGAGAAGCAAAAGTGGCAAGAAGTTTTGAAGGAGACCAAGCAGGAGAAGGAGAAATTGGAAATGTCTATGGTGGAACAAATGGAAGAGTGGAGAGAGAAGGTGGAAAAGAAGCAGCAGGAAGAGTGGCAGAAAAGGATAGACAATTTGTTAGTGGAAGAGAAAAGCGTTCAATCGAAGTTACAGGATGAGAAACAGTTGCTGGAACAAAAATTGAAGGAAATGGAAGCAACTTTGAAGCAAAGGGAGCAAGCTGCACTTCAACAACAACACAGTGAGTTTATCTGTTTACTGCTTTTTGAGGATGTTGGACATCCCAAAATTTGTATCTTCTATTTTTCATTCCAATAAAAATAAAAACTTGTTAGATCTAATAGTATCCAATGGCTAGATCTTCAAACTTAAAAAATAGTAAAATTTCATTTAAAAAAGTAGCTGAAATCAAAATAGTATAGGGGGCGATATTCTAAGTTAAAAGATACCCCCTAAAGATATTTTTGTAACACATGCACGATTTTCACGTTTTTTTCCCTTAAAAGAATAAGTAGAGCTTTACCTTAGTACCTATGAATGAAATTCTTTCGAAAAATTAATGGAACCTCAAAAATGTCTCAGGCTTTTCAGAAAAATACAATATTTATTGAAATTTTTTTTGTATATTATCTTATTGATCTTATATGGGAATGCTCAAAATATAGTTCAGTAAAGTGTAATAAATAAAGAATAGCTGAAAATCATTAAAACAAATTAAAATAATATTCAAATAGAAATAACGTTGCATTAGCATCCAAATATGAACACAACACACTGATTCCGGTCCATTGCCCAGCATCCTTAACAATTTTTCACAAACCCACTTATCCATTAAATAATTTACTTATTCTCCACCGACCCATTGCTTCTACCATCCCCTAACGCTGAACCTCTATCAGCCTTTGTCGTTGCAGCCCAACCAGTCGACATGACCAAGTGCATCATCGTCGAGATCGGCAACGCCAATCACCAGTCCAACCTCGATCACATCCCCATCCTCGAGACCATCGATCTAACCAGCGACCTCGACACCCGCCACCACCGCCACACCACCACTACCTCCTCGAGCTCCAAGTTCAAGAGCTTCCAGGACGAGGCTGTCATTGACAAGGTCAACAACATCATGGACGAGCAGCTGACCTGCAGCATCTGCTCGGAGCTCTTTGTCAGGGCGATGACCCTCAACTGCACCCACACCTTCTGCCGACACTGCATCGACTGCTGGATCAAGAAGCGCAGGGAGTGCCCCAACTGCAGGGCGACCATCGTCTCCATGACCAGGTCCCTCGTGGTGGACAACTTCATCGAGAAGATGCTCGAGAGCTTGACACCGGAGCAGATGCAGAAGAGGAAGCAGCTCATCGAGGAGAGACGAAGTGAGTGGTTTTGAGTTATGTGGTATTATCGTTTGAGGTGGGCGAGTGATGAATCACGGTAGAAGGATTTATTTTGAGTGTACTTTTAGATACATTTTTGCGAAGTAGAAGTAGAATGCATTCTTTTGTTGAAATGTACGTAGGTACCATAGTTGAAATGACAACTATGAAAAACTGTGAAGAACTATGAAAAGAATGTGAGAAAGTGTGAAAAAATGTGAAGAAACACATACTACGCATACTTTTGAAATATCTGTTACAAACAAATATGCACATTATTTCTTAGTTTTTCAGTTTTTTCAGTTTTTCTCATTTTATCGCATTTATTTTTGTTGCATTTTCTTATATAAAGAACATTACAAATGTGAGAAATTGTGATAAAATGTGAAAAACTGTGAAAACTGTGTGAAACTGTGACAGAAATTGTGAAATATTCTATATTTTTTAAAATCCTGTTCCAAATGTAAGCCTAATTTCATAGTTTTTCACGAAATTCTTACGGTTTTACACATTTTTTTACACATTTGTCACAGTTTTTCACATTTTGAAATTTCCACTAGGATATTTAACAAATATTTGATGCCAACTTTGAAATTTTTAAAAACAACAGTAAGAATATTTCTCAATAATAATTCGGAAATGATTCGTTACACTACAAATAAATTAAATTTTGGATTCTAGTTATATGCGTTGTATAGTAAGTTTGACATTATCTCTATAAGATATAATTTATAAAGCAGTGATTTAATTGCATTATTTACCAAACTAAGGTATTTATTATAATATTTCAGCTAGACGCAGAGTAATACGCGCTTTTTGTAGAAAAATCACATTACAACATTTGACTTGCATATTTGTTACAGACATTGAACATTTTTTTAATGTAGCCAAAATACCAACTAAAGCTAAAAGAAAGTATTCAAAACTTTTTAGAACGATTAGTTTCATTAACACTTCAAAATAAACTCCAAATCATTACATTTTTTTGTGTGATACATCGCGTGCTCCTCTTAAATTATAGTACATTTCTATTATGTTTTATGATAAGGCATTAATTTATTTTTTTGTATTTCAGTATTATCTATGATAAATAATAAGAAGAAGACCGTCAAGAAGAGATAAAGTACAAAATAAATACATACGTAAATATAAGATGTTAATTTAACTGTTAAATTATTGCTATTGAGAATAAGATACTTTCATTTCATCGATATTCACTGTGTACAATATGTTAATATGAGTATAACAATAATTAATATTTTTCTAAAAGAAAATGTTAAATTGAGTTTTAATTCAATTGCATTAGCAGCAAATGTTGATTAAATTTTAAAAGTATTAACGATTCGAATATTTAAATTTAATTGTAGAACGTTTATGTTAAAAATAATACTAAACTTTATTACATACCATTTTTTGATATCATAGAATTTTGTTTGTATTTTGTAATTTACTTGTATATAATTTTGAACGAATTGACTACCTAAACAATCGTTTCAATTTATAATAAATACATTAAGAAATTTCCACTTCAATGCCACGAGTAAGGTAAATATTTCCATTCTAATTTATTCAATCTTTGTCAAGATTTTATTCATGTAAAACTCATGTAAAATCATGTAAGATAGTATATCAACATATATGTGTAGATTTGAACAGTCATTGTTATATTTATAAACTACATAAAATAGAAACAAACAAGTTTAATAGTTTTTGAATAAAAAGCGTTTCAATATAAAAAAACAAATATATCAATTTTATTATTATTTATTACCAAAGATTTCTTATCATTATAAAACAAGGAAAAGGAGATAAATTCATGCTGGATAAAATAATCGTCACACTTGTATATAATATATATAATACATTTATTTCGCCAAAGAATCGCATTCCAGCTAGTAATATACTTTTGTTTTTCCTCATTAAAACTCACATGTACCGAATGCCGTTAGCAGTAGGTGAAATACTTCTTTTTCATTCTCATTTCCTCACGACTTGGGTTGTTCACTCCAAAACGTATACAATACTAGTGGATCGACAACTAACGTATGTGTTTACTTTTGGATAAACCGGAGTCTCTCTCTCGCCCGTTACTGTTTTTTTTTCTTGCTGCGTGTACTTTTCGGGTAAGTGGTAGAGAACTTTATATACATAGTAATTAGAAGGGTAGAAGATTAAAAACAGTGCGTGAGCTTCTCGAGCTTCGACAGTGACAGTAGTTTGTAGGCTGTGGTTGCTCTCGTTGTCCGAAAAAAGGCTGTCTTTTTTTTTCCTTATCGATCCTCTTTTTGTTTTTTTATAATATTCGTTTTAATTATTTCCTTATAAAAACCGTGTGTACGTGTGTGTGTGTGTATCCCCATACATTCTCCATCTCGTCGAATCATCATCATCAACCTCCATCCTCAATCGATTCGGCAAAATTTTTTTATGTGTCGCGTTCGCAGCATCATACTCATGTATACTCATCATCGTCATCATCGCAAAAGCCTATTTTTTTTCTTTAATTATTATTCGCTATAAAACTTCAGGTTATAAATTTGCGTCTGTATATTATGTGTGTTCACGCTCTCGGAAACTCTAATGAGCAGCACCAAACAGCCAAAAATAAAAAGATAAACCGCGATTAACCATACATAAGAAACAACGTAGATTCTCTCAAATACAATAATAATAATAATAATAATAATAATAATAATAGCGCCTCCCTCCCTGCGATATTTGTACAAAAAGAAATCTATATATACCTTAAACTTAGATAAACATTCTCACGCTCTCTCTCTCACACTCTCTCATACAATACAATTATAAATATTTACAGTGAAATCAGGATAGCAAAACACAAAGCTACTTCGAAGGACCAAAAAGTAATCAACGCAATTAATTAATACTCGCAGTATTTCTTCTTGCCGGTGGCGCTGCACCACTGCAACCTGTGCGTCCTCAGCAGTCAAGGAATGTCGCTGCTGCTGCTGCTGCTGCTGCTCGCCGAGGAATGCTCGCTGCTGTCGTCCTCGCTGCCGCTCGAGGAGGCCGAGGTCTCCTCGGAGATCATCGCCTCGCCGCCCGCCTCCTGCGGTCGCTGGCCTCTAACCTCCTCCTCCTCCTCCTCCTCCTCATCCTCCTCCTCGTCGGTCGTGGACATCTCCAGTGCCGTGACTTTGCCGGCGCTCGGGACGACGTTGCCCCCCGGGGCGCCGCAGCACGTTGCTTCCGTGACGGTGTTCGACAGCGACTGCAAACGGGCCCATAACACACAAATCAGGGTCTATTGGTTTTTGGGGGAAGTTTGGTTTAGGTCGAGACGTCGGTTTTTTGATAAGTCGTCTGTAAGGAATAGCAGAAAATATGGATATGAGTTATTGGGGCGGTGCTTTCTTTCTCTCTATCTAGATTTGGGTTTGAGATTGTGCGCGGCTAGTAGCTCGATGAGTGAATGCGGGTGTGAAAAAATGAGACTTTTCATTTTCTGGCATTCTTTGGTATTCTTCGGCTTGGCTTTGTAGTGAATTGTTCGTTATGATTACGGTTGTTGGTACATTTAGAATATTGAGTATATAAATGAAGGAAAATACAAAAAAAAAGTAAAAAAAACCATACAAGAATATATAAAAACTGTACGTTTATTAAAGTAAGCACAATTTTACATTTTAATACAAACATTAGAATACGATTGGAGAATGCGAAACGTTTATAATATTAATACTTAACATTTGTTACTAAAGATCTTATCACAATCTTTTCTTTTTCTTTTAATCGCATGGTGGATTTCACATTCTCGTATAAAAATAGGAATCTGCATTCGACTTTAAATTACATGCAAAAATAAACTTTCTACTCTTAGAATTACTCGTTACAAAACCAAATAAAAAATGTGCAAGTCTCATTTCGCTGATAATGCACAGGTGACTTTTTATGGTGAAAATTCAAGCAACGATACATCTTCCTTCCCAAAAGGAGTAAAAATAATCTTTAATCTTTCCCTCTGACACTTTCGCTGCTACACGCATTAAAAATGCATCGTGAATCTTTTTTCCATTGTGTGACATGACACATTTTTTAATGATTTATTCACCACATACATAGTTTATCCATCTATTTCTCATTAACTTATAAATATAAAAATTAATAATACATAAATTATTATTATAATTTAAATAACGATAGTAATAATTATTTATTTATGTATTATTATACATTTACATTATTGCATTAACTGTTTCAATGCAACACATAAAAACTGTAAATATTAATAAGTAAATTGTCTGATTGGATTTCTATACAAGTCCAATAAATAATGGGTCATGTAACACGGAAGTAAAACAGTTTTCTTCTACTGCTACATGAAACGCATATGTCATGGCCACTTTAGTGGAAATATTGTTCTTAAAAGCGTAGAAATATGTGACATTATATTTAACTCGATAAATATTGATAATTTTAAAATTAATAAACAATATTTTGATTGATTATTGTTAACTCTTAAAGAGAATAGGAAATTTGTATATTTTACCGTTTGAATTAATCAATTACTTAATATATACCTTTATCAAAAGCTAGTATTTATTCAAAAGTTTTGTTTTATTATGTAATATTCACAAAATGCACTTTTAAGCGTAAGCTCAAGCACGTTCTACCTAAACACTATTAATTACTATCAGATCTGATATTGAACGCAATTGTTTAACTGCGCCAATGTTGTTATACTTATACTACCTTTATTTGTACTTTCGTTTTTAATTTCTTATACGTATAAATAGAAATTAATTTCCATATACTTCAAAAAACAAATAAACAAACTTGACATGTATGTAATGAAAAAGAATTTCAAACGTGGGTTAACTGATTCTAACGTGTCACAACATTCTTTCGAAGAATACTGCAGAGCAAAGCACTGCTTTAATTAAAGGATGTTATGACATCAGAGTAATATCACACATATTTAAAATTCCGCTCGCTTTACCGCAAATTTTAACTTTATAACTTCGAATTTAATCAAGAATAAAAAAAGAAAGAAAACTGTCTATCCATCGATTAAATATCAAACAAGACAAAAATATGCAATTCCCCTATCAGCGCTCAGATAGGAAAATCGATGGTTAAGAGAAAGAAGAGGCTATCTCAGAAAATTCCTTTTGTAATGGCAATACAAAATACACGTTCCGCGAAAAACCTTCATATTTTCCTATTTTTCACTATTGCCACTACAACTTTAAAAGGACGTTTAGATCGTTCTTCAAACACTTCCGAGCCCGTCTTTTCTGTAGACACCAAAAAAAAAGGATTCCTGACACGAATTCTTGTAAAAATGTATTAAGGGGTGTCAAACACAAACCATTCAAATTTCCCGCTGAAATTCCTAACCTCAAATTCTTTAACAATTGATTACAATTAATAAATAAACTAAATTATGAATAACCAAGACATCATTACCGTCCATAATACAATTATCTACCACTGTGCGAAGTTTCAAACAAAAACTTCAAAACCTCTACGAATGCCATTCGAACGAAATTTATATTAGTCTATTAGTCTACACTGTAAAAAGGCCAATGTTACTTTACACGTGTAAGTAAAATAGTCTCCAGTACATTACAGCATTAAATGAGTTATATTACTACGTTCTGTGTAGTAAATTTACTGTGCTGAGTAGTGCTGATGTTAATTAACCTCGTTGTATATCGTAATATTACCGTATCAAGTAAAATCACTGCATTGAATGCTGGAAATAATAGTACCACCTACCAATGCTGTAAACTTACAGGCAACAGTCAATATATAAACTTACAGTTAATAATACAATACTAAATGGTGCAAATTAACAGCGTATTAACAGCATTAAATACTGTAAAATTACAACATTAGATGGTGGTACTAGTATTTCCAGCATTCAATGTCGTAATTTAACATTTTATTTTTTACAGTGTAGACTCGAACCTTCAAATTTCGTTCGAAAGCCATTCGTAGAGGTTTTGAAGTCTTTGTTTGAAACTTCGCACAGTGCAGGATAGATAATTGTATTACGGAGGGCAATGCCCTCTTAGTTTTTCATAATTATACTTATTCTTTTAATTAAAGCCAATATTTTATAATTCGGAAGGATAAAAATTGACTTCGACACCCCCTTAAACTTACTTGCGCTAAGAGTTCTAAAATACCCCCCAAAGAATCCTAATTTCTCCACCCTCCTTTCCGCCCCCTCTCACCCCTAGCAGCGAAAGCCTCCAACTTGAATTCCCACCATTCTCCCCATCAACCCCCCTTTCTAAGAAGCAACAGCACCAGCAACAACAACAACACCCTCAAGCGACATTTACCCATGACTGCTGCTCGGGCCCCGCGCCATTCCTGCGTCTCTGCAGCGGCGTGGACTGGTAGCTCGGGCTCCAGCTGCAAACGGCCTCCTCGCCGACGGCCATCGCACTCGCGGCAGCCGCGGCCGCAGCCACCGCCGCAGCCCTGGCCGACGCGGACGAGGAGGACGTCTCAGCGACCGAGACGCTGTTGGACCTCGCTCGGCCGCTCTGCGCCAGGGTCGTCCTTCTGGGCTTGGACAGGCGCATCGAGCTCTGTCGCGTGACGAAGGACTTGCCGGAGGCGGAGGCACAGTTGCCGGAGGTGGTGCCGTTGGTGGAGGCCGAGGGGTTCGCCTCGTGGTTGAACAGGGTGCGACGACTGGACGGGCTCGAGGTCTTGTTGGCCCCACCGCCGACGCTGCTGTTCAGGGTGCTGTCGAGCATGCTCTCGGTTATGTCGAGGGTCCAGGACACGGAGTCGCCCTTCTCGACCATGTACTTCACCATGGAGCAGGAGGCCTGTGGAGAAGCGAGACGTTGGGTTTGAGAGTTTGGCAAGGGGATGAAGGGTTTTGTTGGACGACGATTTCGTGAATAGCTGGAAATGGTTTTAGTTTGATTGAAATTAATTGTAAGGAGGATAATGTGTATGTATAGATAAGAAACTATCGAGATCATTGTCTCATTTTAAGTATCGAGATCATTAGCTCTTCATTAAGTACCTAGATGAAGTATCTAGTCTTGTTTTATTAAATTCATTTTGAAAATTAAAGCGAGATTCTTTTTAAGTGTATGTTTATGTAGAAAGGGTAAATACATTATCTAGATCCATTGACTAATAGAAATGTCAATAAAATAATGACTTTATTTTTATTTAGAGAAATGTGTATTTAAATGAATAATATAAGTTTGTTCGGTATTTTAAATTATTAATTTATGTAGATACCCTAGTGTGAGAAATCTATTAAATGCTATTAATTCCTTTTTCCAAATATGAAAAGATCCTATTTGCGAATAGGATGTATATGCAATTTTTGTATTGGGTAATAGGATTAGTAGATATCTCACACTAGGGTAATCAATTATATGATTAAACATCTAGATACTAGATACTTTTAGCTAATGATACATATATAGATACGACATATTATTTAATATTAAATTGTTCTTTGACCTTTATTTTAAATACAAATGTGAGTGTCCTTGTTCTATATATATATATATATAACTTTATAATAAAGATACTTTTTTATCTAGGTTATTTTCTAGATAAACCTAATACTATCTATGTATTAGGTTTATCTAGAAAATAACCTAGATAAAAAAGTATCTTTATTATAAAGTTATATATATATATAGAACAAGGACACTCACATTTGTATTTAAAATAAAGGTCAAAGAACAATTTAATATATATTGTAAAATTTTTGTCATTTATATCAATTTATTTGAAATACTAGATTCATCGAATAAATGTTATTTATAAAATATTTTTAGTATATAAAAGTAAATAAACATTCACCGTTACTCCGATTAATCTTTTTAATTAAACAAAGTACATTCAACGAATAAGTATTAATATATATAATACTTGTGACTATTTGTATTTGTAACTATTGAATTGTAGAATAGAAAGACGATAGAATAAAGTAATCGTCAATTTTCCATTATTCAAATGTATTTCCTTCTAAAATCAACTATGTGTATAGCTCGTAGATAGAAAAAAATAAAAGATAAATATAACTCACCTCTTGGGACTTTTGCGAGCAGTTGGACTCGTTGGCGGGATGATCGATCTGCTCGGGCCCGAGGGACTTGGACAGCCTCTGCGACTGGGGGGTCAGCTGATTCGTCAGCACGCTGACGACCTCGTTCTTCTGGCGCAGCCTCCAGAACAGCTCCTCGTTCTTCTGCGAGAGCCGCTTGTTCTGCTTCGAGTACTGGTGTATCGAGCCCCTCAGTACCTGCGAATTTCAAGAATAACGTATAGAATTAAATTCTCGTCGTTTATAGTCAAATTATGTAATTTTATTTTTAGTTCTGTATAATTAAATGGGTTAGATCATATATTTTTTGTATTTTAGTAATACTACATTCTATTATTTTATTGTATTAATATAAAGAAAATATATGTTTTACTTTAGTTTAAAACATTAAGACTGGTTTATGTTGATTGATTATCATATTTTGAAAATTTGTCAATTGAATGAGATTGTCTTGCTGATAACGTTTCACATTTTGATAATATTATTTACTCAATCATAGAACTTTCAAAATAAACGCGTGGCAAGGAACATTCTTGTCGTGTAAAGTTGCATTGCTATAAAATTAATCCTTTCTTTTGTAAAAGGATTCCATTTAAGTTTCCTCATTGACACTGGTTCATATTGATAAGAAATAATTTAAAAAGTTCTATGCTCGTAAACACGTTACTATAAGATAAAGCCACAAAACAAATAAAACTAAGTGGCAGCTATTTGAAAACTATAAAAAGATAGATTGATGCTTTATTTGGACAAAAACAAAATAGGTAGTAAAAAGTAAAAAATAAACACAAAATAGGTAGTATCCTTGGCTTTAAACCTTCAATTCAATTATCATAGATTCAATCGCACGTATTTGAGGTACAATTAATTACTCTCTATTAACCGATGTCCTTAAATCCGTCAGAAGCATCGACAAACAAACATAAGGTGCCTTATTAAATCGAACAAAAAAGCAATCCCAGTGCCCATAATTGACACCGTTAATCTCGATAAACCTGCGTCCCTCTAATCCCGATCCTCGCCCACCATTAAACTCACCCACAACCTTCCTACAACTCGACCCAGCCAAATGTTCCCCTTTCACTACATTCTTAAGTTGATCCTAAACTCCCTGTCTTCGTCAAATCCAGCGAACGACTTATATTTCATTCGACCGTCAATTTATCGAAAATATCTCTCTGGAAAGTTGTTGTTCTCGATTAGAACACTAACGTTTCACAAAGATATTTGCTCAAAATTAAAAATGAAATGCGACAGAATATCTTTAGCAAACCAAAGCACAAGCTCCACCCACCTCGTTGTCGTGCGCCAGCTGTCTTTCGAACTCCTCCTTGCTCTGCAGCTGCGCCCTGAGGTCCTCGCACCTCGCCTCGAGGCTCTCGCACCTCTGCTTGAGGGCCTCCTTGTCGTCGAGCTCCCTCCTCAGCAGGTCGACCTCCGACCTGAGCTGTCCGTTCTCCTGGCTGCGTATCTCGAGGACGGTGCGCAGGCTCTCGACCTCGGCCAGTAGGGATGCGTCCTGGGTCGTCGACTGGGAGCTGGAGGTGGTGCGCGCCCGGGACTGGGCACGCTCGAGCTCGAGGGTGAGACGCTCGAGGGCCAGACGGTGCTCGCACTCGCGCTCGCGCAGGGACGAGGAGAGATCCTCGTGCCGACGACGGGTCTCCTGGTAGGCGTCCTCCAGGGACGAACGCTCGGCGAGCTCGCGTTCAACTGTGGATTGAGAGACAGAAAAGGTGGTGACTGGGCTAGATAGATAGATAGATATTTATTTATTTGCATGAATATACAAAAGAATATGTACATTAGACAAATTTACATAGTTATATTTAAATGTCATTATAATTTTCGGGGGTAAAAATTTTGAAAAATATAAATTGGAAAAGGTAAAATTACGAAAGTTAATTTGGAATTTAAGATTTAACGAAAGGGAAAACATAGAAAAAATAAAAGTATGAAAATAAATTATTTGGAAAAATAATTAATTGGAAATAATGTAATTTTGCAAAATTAAAATTGAAATTCTTTATTTTTATTGAATTCTTGCCAGTTTCTTCTTCAAAACTGTTATTTCAAAATTTATTTTTTCAAAATATATGGTTTATAAAATTGTGTTTTCGTAATTTTATACTTTCATAGATTAAAATTTCAAAAATTTTTAATCAGACATTTTATCTTTCCAATAATTTTGTTTTCATAAATTAACTTTTCCATAAATTTAAATTCAATTTTTTTGTATTCAAAATAATATTTTTCAATAATTTGAATTGAATTATAAATAGATATATTTGACCAATGCTAAATTGTGCAGAATAATTACGTGTACAATTCTTACGTGTAAGAAACGCACTATGCCCCAATTAAATAGAAAAGAAAACCGATAAAAGTATCCCTTGCTGAATGAACATTCCAACAATCCTCTCTACTAAACCGACAAGATCACCTCCACACCCACAACTAAATCAAACTCCCAAAGAAATCCCTCGTCACTCGCTCCACCCAACCCAACAAAATCTCACCTCTCACCCATCTCCTACGTAAAATCTCCACACCCATCGCCATCGTCAAAGTGAAAAAGCCCCTCGGCGCCGACGCGACATTTGGCACACGCGCGCATCACGCTCCTCAGGGTCAGCGCTATTATACATACGGTGCGCGCCTCGCGAACAATACGCGCGAATATTTGGCAGTGATCAAAGTACGCGACACGCCATTAGCATGTAAATCGAAACGTGCTGTCGGGGATTCGTACACCTGCGACGCAAAGCAACGGTGAACCGCGCGTGAACGAGTGTGTGTACGCTTTCGTTTTTTTTATTTTGCCGTGATCTGTTTTCCTTGAGGGAGTGGACGAGGTGTATACTGTTGTAGAGGCGGGGGAGGTGTCGAGTGTATTGATTTTTGAAATTTGATATGTGTTTGCGTTTGAGAGGGGAATTGAAAGGTTGAGATTCAGTTGGACCGTGATGCTGCTTGAAAAGACATTTATTGTGATTGTAGTTGTCGCTCTTGATTGAATTTATGGATTTTGGTCAAGTGTGAAAGTGAATTTATCGTTTAGACACATGTTTGCAGTAATAATTTAGAAACTTATGATACCGATGAGTTATGTTTTCATTATTATAATTTTTTCTTGATACGTGGACCAAATATATGAGTTTTTGATTGGTCGGGATATTATTAGCATAATTCTAGCGTCATGCTTATTATACGACATGAAGTAGAAAAACTAATGCGTTTCTTAAAAGACACGCAATTAAAAATATTATCATCCTGCAATTATTTGTTATTTTATCAGTTTTTCAAATCAAATCTTATTATTTCATGAACTTTTGCTTCCAAAGATTTATTTGTTTTCAAAAAAGACCTTTCGCCATTGGTAATCAAACCACATAATTACAAGCATATAAACAAACAACAAAACTCTGGCTTTTCTAAAATTCTCCCATAACTGCCCGTCGTAATAAAAATAAAATAAAGTCTCTTGAATCGCCTCCGTGTAAATAAATTCTATAAATATCGCGTATATACGATGTAGAGCTCGAAACGCGTTCGATTATCATTTGGATTCTGGATTTTCGCGCCCCAGAAGCATTCAAAGTCAATAAATTCGCCTGGATCACGACGGCGGCGCTTCATAAACCGTTGAAATCACGGCAGACCTGATTTTCCGATCTTATTTTATTGGCTTTTACGGCCAAACTCGTAAAAGCTCTCATTCGTAAAAAAGTCATTTATAGAAGTTTACGTAGCTTTTTAGCGTCTATCCAGTCGACTTTCAAATCACGGCGGTTTATCGTAAAATTGAAAAATTATATAACTTTGCAAAGTAGTAAACTAGCATTTTTAAAGATGATGTTAAAAATAATTCGAATAATTTAATTTGATTTGTTAATAGCTAAAATCATAAAATTTAAGAGCCTCTCGGGCTTAGATTATTTCAAGAGTAGGATAAGAGTTCAAGTTTCTATTAGAGTTGTTCAAGTGCCAAAACAAACGATCGATGTATATGATTTCATTGAACCCGGAATTTGAATGAAATTTCAAGTGGCATGTTTACGAAACGAAACAACTGACTTACTGACGAACTACATTGATTGATATATTGAAGTAATTTTGATTAACAAAAAGTTCAATGGATCATGGAAGGATTTAATAGTATTAGTTGTACTAAATGAATGAAAAAATTCTATTCTATTAATAAAAAAAAGCTATTTAATGAACTCTTACTTAAATTATCAATTCTAATTTATTATAATAATAATTTAATATGTAACATTGATGCGTATAACGCTTACTCAGTTTAATTTACAAAATACTATTAATAACGAATTTTAATTTATAATGCTAATGAATAACTGAATAAATAAATAAATTAACTAATTAATAATGAATCTAATAAATTGACTCTGTGATAATTATGTACCTGAATGAAAACTTATTTCCGAATAACTATGCCATACGTACAACATTAAATAAAACAAACACTAAACAAATAAATACCTAAATAAATACCCATCTATTTTACATCTATCTCTATCGATCATACAATTAAAATCCGAAACAACAGTTCCCCGCGGTCTCGCCTCAAATAAAAACCTTCCCCGCAATCACGAATTACCACGCGTCGCCGACCAATATCCTCGCACCTCGTTAAACCGGTTAAACCAATAAAATAACCCTTCATCGACTCAAGTCACTCCGCATTAGCCGCTCTCAAAACCATCGCAGCGAGCTCAAGGCGACGTGTTATATATATAATTTACACGCGTGTGCAGCGACGAGACAACGGCATATGTACACGCGCGCGCGCTCGAAATAAAACATTTCGTCGTCGTTGACACTTGACCCGTACCCATCGCACTTCCGTCCTGGGTGTCTTTAGTTTCTCGCGACTTCCGGGATGGGGAAGGAGTCTCAAGTTTATCGCTGATGATACGGGATGAGTGAGCGGGAGGTTGATCGGTGTTGACGAATTGGATTTGACGGGGCGTGACACGGTGATTTTAGTGGCTTACTGGATAATTTTAAGATACTTTCGGGTAGGGTAGTACTTTTCGAAGGAAATACAGACACTTTTTTAAGTGTAGAATCTATTTTTAATTTGATTTGTCAGGGTTTAACCGTGATGTTTGATTAAACTAATGTAGTACTGAGATATTTATTTATTCCAGAGTTACATATAACATTTGCTACATTCGATACAGAATAGAAATTATTTACACAATAACACACTATAACGCCGCAAATCCTGCAGAGGGAATTGGTATTCCCTGTTCGCAGGTCCGGATTAACAACAAAAAATAAAAATAAAAAGTGCTGGTTAGTTTTACTGTATTCATTACAGCCAAAACCTCCAGCCATACTAAACCGTACAATGCAAGTACCATTCATTCATTCATAAAGATAGAATGTATCCACGAAGATATTGAAACGTTTGATTTGTTTGAAAGGTTTTGTTATAAAAGAGCTTTGAACGGAAAATAGTTTACAATTCTGAGTCTATTACGATTCAAAACAAAATTTTGGGATAAATATGTTGTCAAGTTTATTTTATGCTTTGATGTTTTTAAGTACATGGATTTTTAAGTAGAAACTTGAAAGATATTATACGTGTTCGGAATAACCGAGATAATTTCATTCTTTAATACGGAGTACTTTTAATATACAAAAGAAAAATCATTAAATAGCGCGAATTAAAAGTCATAACTGAAATCTTGTAATAAAATGTAAGACGATTTCATTAATATATACCACTTTCAGTTTTACTACGCTGATAAAACCATATCGGAACCTATTAGGGTATCGACACCGTAAAACTCGCCTAATAAAAACTTTTATAGCACACTAACCTCAAAATGCCACCTTTATTGTCGATTTTGAGGTTGTTGTGCTATAAAATATCGTATGAGACTGTTGTGGGAGGTGTTTTTCTACCTTGCTCGATTTTCTCACTCGCTTCGCTCGTGCGAAAACCCTCGAGCAAGGTAGAAGACCATCTCCCACAACAGTGTCATAATATACTATTTCTTCAAGTTGTCGAACATTTTCATTACTCTTGGAATTATATCTCTTTATGAATGTTTCAATTTACGATATACATCTTAACCTTCACAATATACACCGTGTCACTTTTTATATTCTTTTTCAACCGTAGTGCATAATTTCACTCAAGAACAATACATTTTTCATGTAATATGATGGTACCATCGCCCTAAAACTTCAGTGCACCCGCCCTAACCTAAAAATCTCAAATTCGTAATACTCACGATCCTCGCGCAGGCTCTCGATGGCCTGTCGGTGCTCCTCGCGCTCCCGGTTCAGTGCGTCCTCGACCCGCGCCTCGCGGAGCCTCAGCTCCTCGAGCTCGGTGCGCGCCGTCAGCCACTCGGTCTTCATCTTGTCCAGGTCCTTCCTGGCTCGGCCGTCCGACAGCTCCTCCAACTGCGAAATGAAAGGCCGAGATAAAGAATTATAAGAATGACGTCGATCGTGGATAGTAATGATTACATTTGTACTGAAAAAAAATATCAGGTGATAAATCAGGTGACGCGATGTATCATCTGATATATTCACCTGATGTATCCATAATCAATTGTTTAGCTCCCATAATTATTAATATCAGCGGATCTATCGCTTGATTATGACAGCTGATTTATCATCTGATTTTGTAAGTTGATCGAGTTACATGGTGTAATCACCTAAAACAATCGTTAAGAATTCTTTGTTATGCGTTAAATGTCAAAATAAGTAAAGAAGGTTCCTTTGAATTGACTGCTAATATGGAGCTTTACATGTATATAATTTTATGTTTTTAACGTTTAATTTTTTCCTCAAAAAGCTTTTAAACGATAAATCAGGTGATAAATAAGTGATCCTATCAGACAATTTCATGAAGTAGAATGAAGTGATTTATTATATCACTTGATCTTTTCAGTATACATTAAAGTATACATATCATAAATTTGAAGCTTTAAATCCCATAAACGGTCACGACCTCTCAGATTGAAGCTATAATAGTACAAGCTTCAATTTAGAAGATTGCAGAAGTTTGTAAAGCAGATGGCTGCAGAACTTATACTCGATCAAACCGACAAGTACAAAAATAAGTAAGTGCAAGCAAATAAGAAGGAGAACAAATGATTTCTAAAAATGCGAAATAAAATTCGATTGAATTACTGCTCTTCTTTTTAGAAAAAAAGCTAAAGAAAGATTCGAATGACCTGAATTGAATAAAGCAGTACACGGCACCGCCTATACCGAGAGAGACGAACTGCGCAAGTTAATGAGTTGATTAATCTGAGACTACCAAAGATAGATTTTCCATGATTTAATGGAGCGCTTGCGCAATGAGCGATTAAGTGTTTTTACGATCACTTCCAAATCTATCGTTATAGGGATAATAAGAAATTAGCGAAAATGAAGATTTTTCTAATTGACAAATTACATATAGCAGATTTTTAAATTATATGTTGTATAATATAATCATGCAATAATCATACTTAATTTATTAATTTATTTCTCAAAAAAGGCACAATTTTATATTATGTTACCGTTCAAAATGTTAAGAATTTCATTGATAGAATGACTTTATCGATATTTTTTATTTCGTACTTTATTGGAACATTTTCTTTTACTCATATCAGTTTGCTTTATGAACATAAGACAATTTATCGAAAAATGAAATGCGATATTCTTCGTAACAAGAATCGACATTTTCTTATACTTTTGTACTACAATTATATTTCTAAAAAATTTTATTATAATGCCTTAATGTATATTAGTATATAAAACGTATATTGAGTTAAAAAAATTAAATAAATCGATAATCAAAATAATAAATAAATCCGGTAAACAATCAAAAAATAGTGAATGAAATAATTTAAACAAAAATAAATAAATTAATTTCATTGAATTGAATACAGAAATTGTGGTGTATATACATATATAGACAATCAAGAGAGTTTTCCACGTATAATAAAATTTAACTCATATCTGTCTCTTCAAATAAAAAGTATCGTGCAAACATCGTACAGGTTCGTAAACCGGCATCAAGTACCACCACGCCCGCATAAAAATAGAATACAAAAAGCCCGTTACGCAACTCCCATAATCATCGAGTTAACCGACAAAGCAGCCCGTAATCCCGCACCTTCCCCACCCATCGGCCGATAATAAAGAAACCTCGACACTCCACTAATCTTGAGTTGTTACTTCCTCTTCCTCCTCCCCCACACGCACCCACATAGGGGAGGTTGGGGTATTGCCGGTCACCTAAGCAAACGCGCTTGTTATTTCCACTTTCAAATTGTTTCTTTTGACTTTAAAGAATTATTATGTTAGTTCAAACCATTGACTATAAATATTTATTATTGGTTTAATATAAAAATGTAAGATATCGAAGCTATAAGTCGAAATAAAAAAAGCATTTTGACCGAATTTACTCCACATCAAAAGGTAATACCGGTCAGCCTTGGTACAATTCCGATCACTATTAGAAAGTTACTTTTATAGGTGAAAATTTTCTTTAAATCAATTATATGAACTTTCATATGATCCGTCGCATTATTATTCACACTTACATAGTGAAACGTATAATAACATAACCACTGTTCAATCAAAAACACTCAAGCAAAGTTACCCTACCTGAGAGCGCAGCGAAACGTTTTCTTAGCCTTACTTTCGGGAGCGTCATATAAATAACATTGTGACCGGGATTACCCCCATTCTGCTTAGTAATTTAAATTGAAATGACAAAAAAGTAATAGGTTTATACTCTTTTTTCTTCACTACTTCGTATTCATAGATTGTTCAAATTAATAAAGATGCAAAAAATAACCGCATAAAGCAACAAATAATATGCATAAAAGCTTATTTTATAGACCAGGTTTCTTATAAGAAATGTAGATCTACACTTTGATTGTGTATAATTCCTTAATAAAACTGAATAGAAGGTTGTTTGGACATTAGATTAATTGCATTTTATGTTGCGTTTAATATACTATTCGAATTATTACCTAAAAATGTTTAGATTATTGAAAATAAGGGTGACCGGAATTACCCCGTTCTCCCCTACACATTCACAACACATTCATTAAAACGTACCTGATGCGTGAAGTACTGGACGGTGATGGCGAGCGCCTGGACCGTGTCCTCTGCCCTCTTGCTCCAGGCCTCCTTCGCCTCCTCTTCCTCCTCCTTCTGCCTCTCTCCCAGCTCAGTCTGAATCTCTTGCTCCCTCGTGTCCACCACCAGCAGTAGCTTCTGCAGGGACGCCTCGGGCGTCGGCGTCGACGCGGCCGTCGTCGTCTCGCTCACCGTGCCCGCGCGATGGCTGTTGATGTTGTTGTGGTTGTTGTTGTGGAGGTGGTGGTGGTGGTGGTGGTGATTGCGACTGTGGTGATTGTTGTTGAGGACGGGGCCGCCGTTGCTGCTGCCGTGGAGATCCTTGCTGGAGCTGGTGGTGGTGGTGGTGGTGATGGCGACGGGTGGGGGCGCTGCGGTAGGCCGGTTGCCGGCGCTGTTGGCGCAGTTGCGATCTGCAACTGAGAGTCAAAGGGTGTTGATGAGTTAGAGGGCTTGGTTTCTCCGGTTTCTTGTTGTTGAGGGGTGGGAGAGCATGTCTGATGGGGATGATTGTAGATGTTTTTTTCTTTAGTTTGATTTGCAGGTTTGAAGCGAATGTGTGATCGTCGCGTCGTTGCTGCTGATTGGAGTTACCGCGTGGAGATAGTGTACGTTATCAGAATTGAAAATTAAATGAAGAAAAGGGGTACCCTGTACGTGATTGTGGGTAATGATGAGTGTTTCATGTCACCATAATTTGGATTTTTGAGGGACTTATTTATCTGTGATGCAA
The DNA here is from genome assembly GCA_949152435.1 of Gastracanthus pulcherrimus. Classification (NCBI taxonomy): domain Eukaryota; kingdom Metazoa; phylum Arthropoda; class Insecta; order Hymenoptera; family Pteromalidae; genus Gastracanthus; species Gastracanthus pulcherrimus. Next base: position 8,621,332 of record OX424575.1, read on the forward strand.
ATTTTAAAGTTCTAAAAATACTAGTTTTTATTAGAGACTTCTTATAAAGCAAAATTAGCTCTTATTAGATTATGTGGTAACGACTAACGCATTTTAAGAACCTTCAAAAAGTGATAGTTTTCGTTGGAGTATCAGATAAGTGTTAATTTCTGAATAAGTCTTTTCGAGAAATCTGAAATGTATTCAGAAGGGCTATACTCTTATACTGTTGTAAAATATTAGAGGCTCTGACAAGTATGTCCTTTTGTGATTTGCTCAAACATCTTTTGGGTTTTAAAAAGTTACAGTTTACTGATGATAGAATTTGCATGGGGTCATGCCGATCCCTGTTGGTTTCATTGCAAGTTTTCTTTTACGTTCACGTTTTAGTGTTAATTTCGTCAAGGAGCCGTTGTAAGATATTTAGTTTTATAATAAAATTGTTAATAATAGTTTTATCCTGGTGAAAGAAAGCAAATGTGACTTATTACATTACAACATAAAAAATTATATTAAAGTTATTAGAAAGCTAAAATTAAGAGGTTAAATGTTGTGTCCTACTCGAATACCCTTCAAAGTAACGCATTTGGTTCTTTGATTATACTGTTATGATCTGATGTTTATATATACTTTTGGTTATGTGTACAATATAGCATGCAACTGTGTTGAACACGATAACTATGCACGAGCATGAATTATGATTCACTAATCCATTTAACGCTTTACTAATTCTTTTTTATCTTGTTTAACGTGAGTTTGCCTTTTAGGACATATCTTTATCGCGCGTGTGTCATTTGTTTCCAATCGGGTCTATAAATATAAAACTCCATGCCAATTTCGGTGCAGTCAGCCTTACTTTTGCCATTTTTACAGCCTTTGAATCTCGCTCGGTGACCCCGTTTCGACTTGCGCTTCATTTTCACGCGACTTCCTCTCTTTCATGCTCCTATCGCTCGTTACCACCGAATCCTCCCCGAAAATCCACCTCATTTTCCATCGTCGCTACCGAAGACTCCTTAACATTGCATCCATCTTCAAAAATTCTCTCGTACACACCTCAACAATAACGAAATCCATCACTTGATACCTGACACTTTAATTTATCATCACTTCTCTGGTAGAAAACAGACCATTTGCGAAATGCTTACTAGGTCATTCTAAAAAATGACTAATCACTGGCTTTATTTATTTCATAACTTAAACTCACAAATCTCCACTGTAATCTTTAATATCCAGTCACCGTTCAGATAGAACTTTCCACAACAACCACTGCGACACTTCTAACCGATCGCAGACTAGAAAGTGGGCAACGAAAATCGCTTTAAAAGTTTACCAATCACTGGTTCTATTCATCCTCAAAACATTCACCCATCTCTAAGGACCTTGTCAATTATTTCAACTCCCGATGAACCACTTCAATCTTCAATCAACAATCCAGACCTATCCACAACAACCACTACTCCAGTATCCCAACCGATCGCAACCCACAAATCGTCCACTTCTACAAAAATACCCGGTTCCACTTATCCTCGAAACCAACCACCCAATTCACCTCTCCACTATACAAAAATCCACTCCATCGCGTGCGATTCCCAACCATCCACAAGCAGCATCGGCCCACATCTAACCGATCTACGGCCTCTCCGCCAGCTAACTAACGCGATCGGGCCCGTAAACGCAGAGAGAAAAAAAAACCAGCTCCCTCGCTCGCGACACAGAAACTCGTCTCTCCAGCTGCAAAGAGAGAGAGAGAGAGGACAAAAAAGAGAGCACGAAGCGTTGCATCTTTTGCAACTAAGGCGCGAAAAATGCCAGGGCTGGCGCACTTCCACGCCGTGCGTGCAAACTCTCTCGCCGCACAAGGAGCTCGCGCGCGCATTGCGAGCCTCCGAAAATCGCGACTGCGTGCGAGTGAGTGCGCGGCCCGACTGAATTAGCGCGCGCGCGCGTTGTTGGAGTCTTGGCCGAGGAGAGGAGAGCTTCACCTTGGCGCGTACGAGGCGAGCCGAGAGCGACGAGTCTTACCCTGGCTGACTGTGAGTACTGTGACTGCCCTCGCTCCGCTGAATCGAGAAAAGACAGAGAGAGAGAGACATAGACAGAGAGAGAGAGAGAGAGAAAAGAAACACAAGTGCTGTGTTGGATTGGATTGGGAGTGTGTGCGTGGATGTGTGTAGGTACGGTTGGAAGAGTTCGAGGCCCTGCTTAGAATTGGATTTTTCTGGATGGCTTGTGGCTGTTGTTTTGCTGGTCTGGATTGAGGATTGAGAGATGCACTTGCGAGTTGGCTTTCGGCCCTTACTACCGAGCTAGATTGTTTTATAGAAATAAATGTGCAGCAGCTAATAGAAGCTACTTTACCGATAATATGTGTTCTATTTTGTATAGAATAATGCTCGTTTATTGTTTATTACTGTGGATTGTTTATTGCTGTATTATAATTTGATACATGTACGCAGTAGACCTGGTTTCTTATAGTCGTAATGCATTCTTACCCCCTCCTCCGCCCTCTTATTTTAACTATAGTTTCTTTGAATAAAAAGAATCGTAAGTCAATTCGTTTATCAATGAAGCATAACCAAAACAATATTCAAGTGAATCGATTAATATTATCAACACGAATCTTGATTTCCGGACTGCAGATTGTAAATTATCATAGTGGTATGTTCAGGCATCAATGATTTTGAAAATGTCTTCTATTTATTGCTACCTATTAACTCTAATTTTTTGTTTCACAGCACTAAAGTAATATTAATAAAATAATTGTATTAATTTTTAGTAAAAAGGTGTATTTTGCAAAATTTGTGACACGCTCTTTGTAGATTAAAAAAATTTGAGAGCACTTTTCAAGTTAAAAATAAAAGAAAGTTTTCATTAGAATACCTCTAGGGCTACCTCTGGCATATCTCTAATATCCTGCACATTTTATTTAGATCAGCAAAGAATTCTGTTGAATAATGAAAACATGCATTTTAGTTAACTATTTAATTCATTTTTATTTAACTAAAAACTAATTCTTATTTTTATTTTCGTAGACAACATATTATTATAAAATTATATACAAATTATTTCTAAGATAAAGTTACGCTTGTATGAAGTGAGTTGACTGTTACAAAAAGCGTATAAGATTCAACTGCATTATTTAAATTTCTATTTCTTCGTTATGAAATTTTCATAGTTCCTTCAAGACTTGTTACGTTTAGCTTTTCCTTTTAAAATATGATAATTATTCCACCGATCAACAAATATAAGTGCACCTATATTATAAAATTTGAATCGGACAGTAATTATTAACTTTCTCTACGCAGGAAACGCTCTATCACCCCGAATAAATTCCCAACCCAATCTGCCAAAGTAAAATATCCATTATTTCCAAAACATGTTATCAATATCAATTAACACCTCACGATCGATCAATAAAGCACCGATAAACAACCACAACGCAACATCCAAGCCTCCAGCCGTCAAAATTTCAATACCACGTCGTCATATCACTCTCTACTGAATTTTAAAAGCGCTCGTAAATCGTTTAGCCGCCGCGCCGACGGCAGAATCTGTTAGCCCTCTTTCGAGCGCGCGCAACCTCGTTACGACGATTTATACACTTGCGCGCGCGAACGGGAAGCGCCGAGAACTCCCGACTGGCTTACATTTTAATTCGCGCGGCTTCTGCGATGCTTATCGTCGGGATTGCAAGGTTTGTTATAAGGGAGGAAGCGGTCGGGAAATCGCACGATGCTCGCGTGCGAGGCTTTGCGCGATCCGCGATTGTGCGTGGACTTTCTTCTTTTGTGTGCGCAGAGAGAAAGAGAGAGAGAGAGAGAGGATAACCTGGTGTGAGAAATCTATTTTTCCAAATATGAAAAGATCCTATTTGCGAATAGGATGTATATGCAATTTTTGTATTGGCGAATAGGATTTAATAGATTTCTCAAACTAGGGTAGAGCATTTTGAATGATTCGAGCGGTTTGTTGTACTGCACTAAGAATGCCATATAGTAAATTTCATACTGTAAAGTTATGATATCGTAAATTTTTCGATTCATATATCGTAGATCAGATTTCTTTCGATCCAATGTTGGAAAATCATGAGCATGGGATCTGCACATAATATTTCGCCTATTGAGAGAAATTGAACTATTTAAAATTGTATTTTTAATGCAGAAACGAAGATTTCAAATTGTTAATTTTACGATACACTGAAAAAAAAAATGATTATATCTAAGTAAACGTTTCATTGAATCGTACTAAGAAAAGATTTATTTGATAATAGTAAATATTTAATTATGTTTAGACTGGTATTCATCAATTCAATAAATATTTACTTTATTTAAGTAAATCTTTTCTTAGTGCGATTCAAGGAAACGTTTACTTAGATTTAACATTTTTTCTTCAGTGTATCATATCGCATCTGATGCTGAATAATTACGATATTGATACGTACATTTTTACGACTTGATGTGGTGTGAGTTACGATATATATTGCGTGAGTTACGATATAGTTTTCTCAGTGTGGTGTGCAAGTGAAGAAAGCGGCTTTTCAAGTGTGTAAATGATTGGAAACAGATGTTTTTATTTTGCGCTAATGACGAGATCGCGTTTACGGGAAAATGATGATTATTTCTTCAACAGAAATCCTATACGATTATTAAGTCAAATGAAAATTCATTGTATCGAATGTTTGGGATTCGCTTTAAATGCACTACTTTCTTTATTTACAAGGCAGTATTGACGTAATTAATGGCAAAAGTGAGTTTGCTAGAAAGAAACTATTTCAAAATCTTAAACATTATTCAACACTGTACATTGATTATTCGTCGACTTTTTGATTCATTAGGCTATAGGCTTTATAAAAATGACCATATCACTGGTCCATTAGTATGAAATACACCTTATTCATCATTCCTGCGTGAATGAACGCCTCGAAAATGAAATCGTCGCCCTCTCCGCAACAAGAAACGTAACGAGCATTTTTTATCGTTTCGCCAAAAGTGTCGTCCGATACCGCGTGCGCGTTAAATATAACGCACATTTAAATGTAATCGGCGCGCTTCGCTTCGTTAAACGAGACAAAAAGGCCGCGCTTCTGCGTCGGTTATTACGCTCCTAATTAGCCGCGGTTACTCAAGAACCCATACTCCCTCGAGCCTAATTAAATATGTAGAACACGATCATTTTTACCCGATATCACTATGCACCGCGTACTTTTAATCCAGCTACAACTTCATTTTTATTTAATTACGATCCATTACACGTACAAACGATCCTCGATTTCTTTACACGCGTTCGCCAGCACACCTCCGATAAACTACATATATAACACGTACATCCAACGCCACACGCGAGATCAGCGATATATACATGTCTGCGATCCCTCCAGCTCCGTAATTATTATAAACATAATTCAGCGGCTTTCCCATTCCGCGAGCGAGCGCGAATTTCACTACCGACGGCGCACGGGCGCTAAATCAAACTCTTTTTCTCCTAGCTGCGATATATAATTCACTGTATGTGTGTGTGTATACAGTGCACGGGAGTGTTCTAGATTCAAAAAGCAAAGGAGAAAAAAAAAAACAGACCCAGACGCACGCGCGACTTTTTGCGAAGTGTGTATGTGTGTGTGTGTACGCACAGTGAACCGACCGCTTTCTAAACTTCTATACAGGCTTTATCGCCCGGCGTCGAGTCCGGAGAGCGAAGCAGGCTCTGGAAGAAGAAAAAAGGTGGAATATGTTCGGGCAGTTAGGCATCCCGCGCGTGTGTGTGTGTGTATGAAACGTGTGATGGGGAAAATGGGGTGGTATTATAGCTGGGTTTCGTGCGCGAAATTATGGGCTCGGACTACTCATCTATGAAAACGACGATTTTCTATATTTTATATGGTGTAGTGTAAAACTGTGTGTTGTAGTTGACTGTATATTTCAATATTTGTTGATAATGAGATTTGTACAGTGAGTTCATTTACAATTGCCCTGGTTGTAAAATAATGGCAAACGATTGTTTTAAAATGCAAATCTAAAGCGTAAGAAATCCGTTGTTAGTTACAATCAAATTACATTGAGCTAAATTTTGCAAATACGATGTCTTTTAATTTTAGAAGATTGATTTGCAGGATTTCTTATTTGCTTAGCCAACTTTTGTACTTCTCAGTCTAAAATCTAATTAGTATATTTTCCTTGTCATTCACGGTACATATCATATCAAAAAGTACCAACAATATCAATGTTAAAAAGCTTAACAAGCTATACACTTTACTCACATCACCGACTCATAAATGAAAAAACCTAAACCTAGCATTTCACCTCACTCTCAATACCTACACCAATTTCTCCCCTCACTTCGCATCACTTCGCATCGCTTCGCATCATTACACGCGCCATGTATCGCCTTTATAGAAACTCGATCCACACCCGCTCCAACCAACTCCTCCTCCACACCGCCATCCTTCGTCCTTCCACTCGGCCGTTCGCTCTTGCTCATCGTCCCGTCCCGTGTAAAAAAAGTAGTCTGTTACTAGTCTGGGATCAATCTGGCTTAACAAGTCTGGCGAAAGTCTTGCAAAAGTCTGGTAGAAGTGGCTTAGGCCACTATGCCAGACTTTTTTTGGAATTATGTCAAGAAAACTCATTTTTCACAAGTAAATAATTAGAGTAGTACATTAATTATTAGTATCGACCAGAATATTGAAAATACCTACTTTTCGATAAAATAGGAAAAAAGTTTTTTTGCATGGCAATCTCGTTTAAAATACGAATATTTGTAAAAAAGAGACAAAAATTTAGGTTACTGGCAATTTGACATGACGCGATGCTTTTGTTTTGCACATTTTGTCTAAAGTCTGGCATAGAGGCCAAAGCCAGACTTCTGCAAGACTTTCGCCAGACTCATTGAGCCAGACTATTGCCAGAGTAATTTTCTTACACGGGGTACACTGCAGAAAATTGATAGAACAAGTACAACTCCACGCGTATACATCCACCGGTAAAACGCAAAGGCAAAGTCGAGTGAAAGTCCGCCGGCTTGGCTTTCTTCTCTTCCGGTGAGCGAACGCGCGAGCTTCCAAGCGCGATATTCGGTATACCGCTCGCGGTTTATGATAAAACACACACCATGGTACAGCCGGTATCTACGGCTATAGACCCGTTGCAAACCATGGGTTTCGGAGCGAGTTTTGGCCGAGTGCGTCGTTACGCACGTCTGACTGTGCGTGACCTAGACTCGGGGAGTCTCTCTCTCTCTCTCTCTCTCTCTCTCTCTCTCCGGCAGACTTGGAGAGAAGAGAGCGGATGAGGAGGGACCGAGGTAAATGTACCAGTAGCAACCGAGCTTATTTATTAAATTCTAACACTAAAATTAACACTGCCGATAAAAAGGCATATAATATACCCATCTCAAAGAGAATTTAAATGTCTAACAAATAACATTTCTAAATTGTCGATATACGTCTTCCCATGAAAGAATTTGCCAGCAGTGATAGTTAGGGCCGATTCTGGCTGAATATTGTATGCCAGTAAATTATTTTTCGGTGCTGAACCAATAAAGGGATTATATTGTTTTGGTAAGAATGGGCCAGTATAATGTCTCAGAGTTGGTGCAATACTTTTTGCCGATATTGAATGAAAACAAAACATCGCGAAATCGTCAAGCGTAACTTAACCTACTGTTTAGGCTAGTTTTTAACAAAATAATAATTTAATGTACGATTACTCAGCTTACGTGAAATTTTCGGCCGCGCGATAACAATCTGTAGTTATGATTATTACACTAAACTTTGAGTGAAGTCTTGCGTGTGCCTAAAAATGTATATTTCTTGTACAATTTTGAATATATCAAGAAGAAAAGTGTTGCACTGGTCCGTTCTTATCATCCCCGTTACATCTCAGTGCTGAACCTCTAACGTTTGCAAGTACTGGTAGTGTCGGCAAGTAATACTCGAACAGTATTCTGCCGAGAGTAAATTCTTCCATGGGTTGTAATCCGAGGAATTCATACAAATGTATTCTAGTCAAATGTACTAGTACCTGGCCACGCCAAAATCGTACGTACCAATACATAGCCACCCTAATTTGACCTATTTCTGATTTAAATTATATACTTTTTTCAATAAAATCTTGTTTCTATGCAATAGGGTTATAATACAATACGGTTGTTATGTATTTTGAACGTAGAAGTATGTAAATAATTGATTTAAAGTATGTGCTACTCACGTGACCTACGCGATCTTAACGTATAACTATTTTTTTGCCCACATTAGCATTTTATTTTTACTTAAAATAACCTTAGAAAACTAATAAATAACCTTAGAAAACTAATAAATAACCTTAGAAAACTTTTAAATACATGAAATGATTAAAAAACAATTAATAACTCTTAAACTCGAAGTAGGACTTCTTAACAGTTGGTCTTAAGAAGACGTGAATGCCGTCATGCGAGTACCAGTTCAATTATTAAATATTTTTTTTTAAATATAAATTAAATAATTATTTGTCAAAAAATTTAAATATATTACGCTTGATATTTATAGAATGTGATGTCACGAGATTATTTTGATTAGAAGGTAACTTGTAGGCCAGGTACTGGGACGTGATCAGGTACTGGTACATTTACTTTATATGTAACAGTTTATTTTGCAAGAAAGAGAGGAAAGGATGTGTGTGTGTGTACCCTATTTTCTGAAGGTGGTTGCGTGTATCAGAGATGGCGAGGAAGATTGGAAGAGGATGAGGAAAAATCGTTGGGTTCTCTTTTTGTTGTTGTTGGGTTTCTTGGAGCTCGTAGCTTAACTAGCGGTATATTTGGAGGAAGTGGAGCGTAGGTTTGGGTTAGAGGTGGGACTGGATTGGTGAGGACATTTTAGGGGAATGAAAGTGTAAGAGGATGCTGATTTTTGGATATACGAATAATTAAGGTAGATTTTTTTGCAGGGACGCTGAGTGACACATGAAGGTTTTTTCTTTTTGAGTGTATATAAGAAGTAAGTATAGACTGGATTGATATGTTTCTATCATGTATTATAATATGCTGTTGATATACATATTTAGCGAGTTTTTAAGACATTTTAGGGCATGAGAGTGAATTAGAATTTCAAATTTCCCGCCTTGAATTTTACCGACTATGAAGTGAATAATTAACGGGGAATTTGAATTTATAATTGACTTTTGAAACCCATTAAATTAGTGATATTGACTTTTTATGGTGGAGTTTTGACATTTTAGTTAAATAATTTGGTTAACTCTTCGTTGACTATTTCTAGATAGTTTTTAATAGAATACGTATGTATTGGTTTTTTTGGCAAGATATGTATTAGGATAGAAATGTAAACATAAAAAATGTATTTTCTAAAAGATTGTGCGCGCTTGTATGATCGTTAGTTTTAAATTTTGCAGAGTAATTTTATACCACAGTAATTATAGTATATTTAATGTTCATACGATAATATTGTCTTTGATTTATAAATTAGAAAAATCTAATACTCTTGATTAAATGATTAGGTATTGACATTTTAATGTTTTTTTTTAATATATTCTGCGTACGTAAAAATCGTGACGTCAAAACGATAATTGAATGACTACGAACCATTCCTGTAGAATATTAATGGTCTATAATTTTTTTTATGCTTTGTTTGGATTGCGTAAGTAAATTGTGATAATTATAATAGATAACACTCATTAAAAATAAACATTTTTAATAACAAGTAATTTTTCATGAAATCTGCATTTTAACATTATTAAGCGCATGGTAGTAAATTATTTTACGAAGTATGATTAAATGTAACTACATATACAAATGTGTGTAAGTGTACTATACCAAATTTGGGATAAATTAAATGTTTCGGCGAAGTAATAAATTATCAAATGAAAATCTACATATCGTATTGAATTAATTGCTTTGCAATAAACTGTAGAATGACATCAACCTAAATCATTTTGTTCGGCTCAAAATCAATTTGACTATCAGTCTTATACGCCCAATTAAAACAATTCCAGATCCAAATTCAAAATAATGAGTGCTTAAAAGATTATACTATATATTTAAGAAAAATAGTAAATAGTTACTGCTAGAATCTTAAGTTATTTAGGAAGCTCGTTACTGAGAACAAATCTTTTGTAGTTTCTCTAAACATATATCTTTTCAAAATCCTTCTGATCTACATGAAACATACAGTAACTGTGTAGATAATGATTATTTTCATAATAAATTATCGTCGAGCTTCTGTTTATCATTATTTTCACATAAAATGGAATTTTCTTTTATTATTTATTTATATAAAGAGGCATTATTGCCTAAGAAACATAACAATTACAAAATATTCTCAAGTAGAAAGAAAACTACTGTAGCTTCAAAATTTCGAACACGTATTCTTAATGTAGTACACACAAGATCAATTAACAATGACACTTACAATACAGTTCATTCATTTTGTAATAGCTACTTATAAATACAAATTTAGCCTGCATTACAATTATTCCAAGATCATTATTTCCCGTTCCAAGGCGATCATACCAAGAATTGAACATTAATACGCCACCTTATCCCCGAAGCCGTTATTTCGTTATCAAACCGTACCATAAAACAAAATCACCATACACACCGCATCTCCGAGAAACAATTATTCCGCGATCGTCTCTCTTAAGTACACACACGCACGCACACATACACACACACGCGCCGAGATTAGAAACTCTCTCGCGCGGAAACGACTGCCGCGGTAACGCACGAAGAGTCGAATCGAGGACGCGAATTGAATTTCGTACTCTGCGCGCTGCACGCTTTTTCCTTTTCGAGCCTCCGCGTGCCACTCTTTCGATGCCTCGTTGTATAGTTGTGTATACGCAGGCTATAATTCAAGTGTCGGCGCCGCGATTCGAGAGCGTAATTGAAGGAGGCGCGCGATACGTGGCATGGGGTAATGGAAACTAATTTCTGTATTTGCGAGGGGGTCCATTGTGAGGCGAGACGAGTGTTTGGAGGCTTAATTAGGCTGGCGATTGATTCGCGACGGTTGAAGGTGCTCTTTTTTTGGTTTGTGGATTGAGGAAGAAGTGAGTGAAACTCATTCTAGTTGCGGATGCCACGTTTCTAGTGAAGTTTGATATGCTTTCGGTGTATTTAAAGAAATAAATTTCATGAAAACAATGACTTTTTCAAGTGATTTTAAAAGTATAAAACAGAATATGTTTTCTAATAGATTTAAATTTCATGGACTAAACTTTAATATACTTGTTAGTTGTATATAGATATTGTAATTGGTATATATTTTTTAAGTATAAATTACTACATTTTAGTTAGTTACTGTTTTTGCACTAGAAATTCTTCATTTTCTTACTAACCGATACTATAAACTTGTCTCAATGTGCATAGGTCTTGAGATTCTTTTTAAAAATGTTATTGGTTATAAAATTAACAACAAGTTATTTGTCAGTTATAAATTATCGTGATAATGATCAACCAGGAAAAGTGCCATTTTCATTCTTTGTTTTTTGTTTAGGAGACTTGTGGTGAATTTTAATCCGAATGATATATAATCTTGCTCTTGACCCTTATATAACATTCTTTGTCATTGGTTTAATAAACCACAAAACTTCCTGTATTATATGAAGCTACATATTTGTTCTTGACTCTTACGTAATAATTATCTTCATCCTTTTGAAAATTTTGAAGATTCGGTGATTATATAAAGGACCGTTAGCGACCGGAAATGACCTAATGTAAATAGAGAGTCACCGAAAGTGACAGGAAGCGAACCGAAAATATACTAAAAGTAACTGGAAAAGACCGAAAGTGAGTAAAGAAATAAAAATTTACACGTGTATTAACCTGAAGGAGTGCGGAAGCGAGCTATGACTACTTCGCTAGTCATAAATCGTAAATTGAGAGAGAGAGTTTTGGTAAAATAGTCAAACTTTCGAAGCGAAATCAAGAAATAGCAACAATTTACCAAGATTCATTTTAGTAAAAATAACTGCTGATCAGCTGTTAATCTCGTATCATCCGGATTACTCGATGCGTACATTACCGAACAAGTAATAACCAATTAAATTAAGTAACTAACCACTGAACAACACCCAAGTACTTCGTCCACTCAACAAAATTTCAATTAAGCTGTCGAACGATTCGCGACTGTTTGCCGTTCTTCCTTTTATTTTTTAATAGGCACCCAGCGCGCGCGTGTTTTTTTCTTCTTAAGTGGAATTTTCCGGGGTGCTTTAAGATTGAAGTGCGGTGCCGCTGCCTTGCGGGTTAGCGCGTGTACCGTTTGATTTTACGCGCGGTTTACGAGGCTCCTGGTGCACTCGAAGCGCCGGACTGCAATGCGATGGTACTCGTTATAAAAGGGGGCATTTGTACGAGTGTTTTGATGCACTTGAGTTTACTCGTGTGCTTCTTTGTTGTTTTACAAATTAAGGGTTTTTTGTAGTGGAATTTTTAAGGTGTGTTGTAAGTAGATGGCTAATTTCTTGGGGGTATGATTTTTTGCGTTGAAATAGATATTGAAATAAAAGTGAATATTTGTATTGCTATTTCTGTTCGTACGTTGCGGAAGTAGATTTTCGACAATGGTAGCCATATTTATAGTAATAATTCCGAACAATTTAAGTACCAAATGTTACTGTAATTAAATATGCCACCAATTTATAAGTAGAGATCGAAAAATGTTGTGATTTAATTTATCTCAAATATAACACAAAACTTTAACATACAAATTACAACACAAACTATAATAATAATGCGTAAATAACATACATAATGTTTGAGTCCTTTATTTTTACGTATTCATCTGTATGCCTAAATTTATTTTTACACAGAGTTACGTGCCCTTCGTTTTATAACACCAAAACGCAATAGATAAAGTATTTATTTATACACAGAGTTGCATGCCCTCCATTTTATAACACAAAAAATTAGTCTATACTTAATATATCTTTTTTAAAACTCACCTTTGTTTGTTGTTGCGTTCTTTTGCTTCGTACTGACGTTGGACTGAACACTTTTGATGCTAGGCGCTTTTCTGACTGTCGTGAGGTTTGATTCTGCAATGGAAAGAACGCACGGAGTCAGGCACAATATAAGACCTCTCGTATGAAGTGCATTGGTTTGCCATTCCTGGACACGCCCAGGGCTTGCATTACCGCGAAATGCCCAATGCTTGTGCACAAATAATTAGACGTTTGTAAATTCGGTAGTAGGCTTTGCAGTTTATTCGGAATTGCTACGATTGAAAGTCCCGTATAAACCCTCATGAATGAGAATGGAGAATTAAAAGATTTTAATTAATGCTGTGGTTTACGCTAGGAGTCAGGCTTAAACAGGGACTATAACCAAAATTTTCAATTATTTGTACATTTAGTGATTTAAAACTTTATCCCTTGATTACTAACTATGACACGAAGATTTTGGAATTTCTTCATATTCAGTTTTATTGCAGTTACAAGAAAAGCTTTCGAATTTTAGAGTCTAAAATCAACAATTAGTCTAAGTTTAGTTTTTACAAACTTTCAATCAATTCATTGTTTTTGGCTCAAAATTTCAATTTTAGCTATAGTTCCCTTAAAAATGAGAATGCTGCTTTCTTTCACCTGATGTTATTTATTTATTTATCTTTGTTAGTCTGTTTCTTACATTGGCAATTGCTCACCTTCGAAAATGGCCACGAACAAGGTGGTGGCCATAACTGATGCGTCCACCCTATAGATCAAGGGCACACAGAGCGACATTAGCATGTTAATTCAATTTGAACAAATGGACAATATGAACGACCTATAATCAGCGTCATGTCGCAATCGAGCCCATCGAGCAGAAAATTTGCTTCAATTCGAATTGTGCTTCAATTTGGATTGTGAAACTGTATCTATTTTCTTATGTTTAATAATATGAATCATTATTTTACAGTTTGAACAATTAATTATAGGTTTTGTTTAAGGAAAGGAGCTTAGTTTGATTGTATTACGGTAGTAAAATAACGAAGGCATACTGAAAGTGTTACATCCTAATAATGGTATGGCATTGATTAATTTAATGGTACTTGATTGCACCATAATCAGAAGCTTCTATAAAGATCACAACTAAAATTTTTTCTTACACGCGCCGCTGAATATTTAGTTAACGGGACTAGTTATTGTTTTACAGTGCGGTGCGATTAACCTAAATAAATGTCGCGAAAGAGGTATTTCATTATTGTGAGAGCAGTTTCATTGATAATGACGGTTGTTTATTTAATCAAATTATTTTATAAATTTGTTAGCTTATACAGAAAAATCTAAATAAATGTTTATTTAGTATCCTGTTTTATCTACTATTTTATGCTAACTAAATAATTAACTAAGTTTTATTAAATTGATTTCATTTACGAAAATTGAGTATTTCAGCGCATAACTAAGTCTAAACATTAAGTCTTGGAAACTGTTTTATCAAAAATTTTAAGCAATAAATTGAAAGAAAACAGACACACTTAATTAAACAAATATTTAAATATAATTTCGGCATCTTGTTTGTTATAATATCCTAATCAATGAATACAAATTTACCTACAATTTTATACTATAAAAAATTTATCAAATAATTGTTAAACTGATTTTGTAAGTATAGTCCAAGAAAATGACTAATAGTTTATAGCAAAACTAAACTCACTCTTAAAAACTATTATACCCAAAATTATAAGCAATAAACCATGAAAGGAAACAAATGCAAAAAATAATACAATTTCGTTCTCGTGTTTCAATAAAATAATCGAACCATACAAATGAACCTAAAATCTTTTAACAATCAAATGCCATGGAAAGAATACCCAAAAAGCACCAAATCCTACCTCTTAAGAACAGTTCCAAACAAAATTTCAATCAATCAACCGAAATAAAATAAAATTCCCCCACCAATATCTCTCAATTCCAAACCTGCACCGCTCTATTACACATCTCCCGACGCGAACCTCCTAATTACCCACGCGACACTCTCGAATTTCCACAAATTTCCTCCGGCACTCGACTGCCGGACATCGCGCATCATATAGAATTTACATCCCATATCGTCTCTCCTCAGCTACTAAACATAACATATGTTATATATATATACCTATGCATTATTAATTCGTGGGCCTCTCTCAGCTATCGCGTACTACCACTACACGCAGCTTTCAAAGCGATCCTGCCGCGCGATCGTGTAAAACAGGCATTAGGCAACGTTGTCGCGGCTCATCTCGCGATGCGTTTCGACAGACGCGCGTGTATCAACGCGCGGCCAGTGCTGAAACACGGAGAGGAAATCCTGTAAGAGTTGCGCGCTTTTGGAGCTCGAGTTGGCTCGTGGGTAAATTTGCTTAGAAGCGAGCGAGCGAGAGTTTGCGCAAGGTTCTAAGGGGGATTTGAGAGAATTTTTGGGTTTGAGGATGGGTTCTGATCAGTTTGGATAGGTGTGGGTTTGGGTTGCTGCTGAGTGTATTGATAGGAGGTTAGAAGTGTATTGCTGACTTTTAGGTGTGTACTTTTTTAAACGGTAATATCGCAGATATCTTTACCCTGTAATAAATTGAATAATGTAATAATAACTTCAGATTTAAGAAAATGTAAAAATATTGAGAAAAGAATTAACGAGGATGTTATCTCGGATAAATTTATGTTGCTTTTAAGTGCGTTAATAATAGGTATAACTATGACCAAGCTATATTGTTAAGTGTTTTTAGATATTATACCTTATGAGATACACCTATTTATAAGGTACTTCTATACCTAATAAGATATTATACCGAAAGTATGTGTCCTATAATAAATTAAAATATTTTATTTTTCACAAAACCTTGTATATCTAATAACTCAAACTAAGAAAAAGAAATAATAAAATTAAGAACACGGATGCTATTTTCATCAAATTGCTGACAATTAAAATAACTAATTAACCCACGGTATATTTCTGACTGATTTTAAATTATACACCACACCTAAAGATAAATCTTTAAAATGCAATAAATTGAATAATTTCATTCACAAAGTAAAAGAAGCAGTATGTATTATTTTAAACACGCTATCCTCCAATAAATTAGATACTTTTGATCCACATTATTCATCAGAGCGTAAAAAGCTAAGAAAATGAACGAATTGCGTATGATTTTAAACAAATTTCTATTGATTCTAACTGCACTACCATTAAGACTCGTGGAATACCCAAGTTACGCTCTACCATTGACCGTCTTATATTGTACACCCAAGAATAATACCAAAGGTACCTTCCTCTAACCCAAACAATTCTGCCCCAATAGCATTGAACAACACAAACTCACCTAGTACAACAATCCACCTACATAGCACGAGAAAGGCAAATAAACACAAGCACACACATTACACACCTTTTACCTCTCGGCGCAAACTCACTCGACTTTCTAAACGAAATTTCACCCAAAAGCCAAACGGCACCGATTCTCTACCCGCAAAGTCCTCCTCCTTCCATGCCTCTACGTGCAACACTCGGCACGCGCACCGTGCAAAACTTCTCGAATCACTTGCAGCATCACTTCACGATCACACCGGGACTTGGAAACTCAACACTGTCCTCGAACTCGGTCTGCGTAACGAATGTCCGTGCGGCGGAACGCCCGAGAGCTCCTGCCGCGTGAAAAGTGCGAAAGCATCTGGCGCGGCGGCCGCTCGAGGAAGGAAAGCAAAGCCGAGGAGCGAGCGGCGCAAGTGTACCGTTAAAATCCGGAGTAGGAGCCGGCAAGGGGGGGGGGGGGAACATTTTTCGAGACACGGACGGTGTCTGGATGAGGCGGAGGACACGGGAGGATTCGGTGTAATTGCAGGGGGTAAGTCCATTTGGAGTGCGTAAGTTGGGGAGATTTTATATTGTTTGGAGGGGGAGGAGGATTTTCAGGTAGTTTTCCACTTGGCTTGGGGTGTAGTGGGGAATCAGGTTGTGAGTTGGATGGAATTAATGTTCTCTTTTGGGATTTCGATGATTGCTTCTAACAGCAAATTGTAGACGAGATTTTTTGTCTCATACGCTCTTTAACAAAAAAACTACTATATTTATTAGAAGAACGGAAACAACTACTCTGCGGGCAAATACCCCTCCCAGCATTGATATATTTTAACATTAAAAACCCAAACATTTTTTGTATTTATCCTGCAAATTGAAGTTATTTTTCCTTTTTTATAGCAATAAAGGGAAAACCGTTAGTTAGTTTTTCACTGTATTTATATGTAAGGCTCATTCTTATAGAGAAGAGTCTACCTCTTCAAAGCAAGAAATATATAGGTCCTTTAATATTTTAAATGTAATTGTTCGTTTTCTTGCTGGAGTTTGAATAGAAATGTGGCCGCTTTAGGCGAGTCGTAAGTGAAGCACTTGAAGTTGTTTGAGTGAAAATATATCTTTTATAGTATGAAATTTAGAGAGTTGGTGTTTTGATGCAAGATGAAGTTGAATGGGTCAAGTTTGGCATTCTTTTTGGGAGTAATCGTAGATAATCTTTTTCGAGTGAACTTTGCTACTCTATTTCGAATGGATTTTGTTACTTTATTCGGGTGAATAATCACTGGATTTCGATTGAATAATTCTCTAAATTTCGAGTGACTAAACACTAAATGTAGAGTGAATGTTCAATGTTCGCTACATTTCAAGTGCATTTTTTTTATTTAAAAAGAACAATTTCTCTTATTATCAAAGTGACAAGTCCTCTCTTGTGATTGTTTACTTGAATAAAGTGAGAAATTCACTCTGAAAACTTATTATTCGTATTACATATAATTGGTAACATTATACTAATTTTTTATATTTAAGTTAATTTTTTATTCGATAAAAACAATGTTTATCCTTCGTTAAACAGCATCCAATGTTATTGTCACTTATACAATTTCTGTTCATTAAAAAGTAGTTGATTTTATACCATACCGTATCTTACTATCTTGGAATGCGCATTCATGATCTTCAAATTTCTGCTTGCTTTAAAGTTTTAGTCATTTTTATGTGAATTTTAAAGAATAAATTCATAATAGTACATTGTACAACAAGTGCGCGAAGCAGGTGATTTTCGAACGAGTGGGACAGTCCAAAATCATCTGATAGCACGCGTTGCACTTACTATTATTTTAAACGAGTGTGAGAAGATCGAGTACGAGTATCACGTGAATTGTAGTATATTATTAGCTCAAATAGGTATTTTATACGAGCTACGTCCTTAATAAATATTGATGTACGAAAGAAGAGTAAAGTACAGTTGTGTGAGCCCCCACAGCAAAAAAATACTTATAATTCACTAAAAAAATTAATTTTTAATCATATAAAAAATATGAATTCAAAGTAAATTCGTTAATATTGTTAGTTTAATTTTAATTTTTTATTTTTTTTTAATTTTAATTTTAATGTTTTTAAAACTTTTTAATTTTATTAAAAAATTTTAATTTTATTAAAAAATTTTAATTTTTTAAAAACTTTCCCATTCTTTCACAATTTTTCAATTTAGGCAACATAAAACAAAAACAAAAAAAGCTTTACAAATCAGTACAATGCTAACCTAATACTATCTTGTCCTTTGATATTTATCAATTATTTAGTCGCTCGACATAATTATTGCTTTGAGTAATTTATACGTTATTTAAAAATTATTTAAACATATTCATTTATTTATTACTATACTCTAATTTCCTCATACTCAGAATGCATTTTTCTTATTTAACAAACTATAAAAAACCTACCTACATTCGCAAGATTTCATAAGATTTGTCATTATTACACAGCATTCTATATTACTCATTACTTCAATACAGTCCTGCATCCCCGCAAAACCCCTTACAATCACCTAAAACCTGCAAATCACCGTGACTGCAAAACATGTCATACCCCAAATTACATACGTCCACAAAATATACGCATCCACTACGCACATAACTCTTTCCAGGCAATATTTGTGCACAAGCATTGTCCCACAACCACCAGAGAGCTAAAAAAGATTTCCTTTCATCGGGAACTTCCAGGAATCCGCCGCATTAGGCGTAAGAAAACTCGAAACTCTCTCTCTCCCTCGAGTAGAAACGCCGCTGCACTGTGAATCGGGAGATTTTGAAACCCGCGCGCGTTATTAGCCTTGGCTCGAACAATAAAAGTGTGCAGCGCGGAGAAAGTGGCGGAGGTGCAGGCGACAAAAGTTGGCTGATAATCTGCGGATGCAAATTTCGTCTCGAGGTTTGAATGACTGTGGCTGCGGCTCGTGTGGCTTCTCGAGATATGAGTTTTATATGGCGGTGATAACGGCACGTTTATGGTGTGGTGTTTAAATTGCACGAGAGAGAAAGAGAGAGAGAGATACTTTATGCCGTTTGTCGCGTCGAGTGTTTTTAATGGTTAGGTAGTAAATTTTTTAGCGAGGTGTAATTGAACGGAACGTTAAAAATATTGTTAATTAATGGTGAGTTAGATGTATGGGCGAATTTCTGTCCAGTTGAATTATTGAGGAGAAACTAATTTCCGGTCAATCAGTAGGTAAATAAATATAGTTGTGTAAAAGTTGATTAAAAGTTACTTGTAAATACTTTTGAAGTGTATAGTAATTGAATGTTATTTTATTGTGTTTTTATGTAAATTATTAGCATATTTGCTATGAGAAAAATAGCGTGACGGAAAATTGGGTTTCCTTTGAATATGCTGACTTTAGAAATTTTAACTTTCTTTCAAACTTCATATAACTGTTATTTTGTTTGCCTCTGTATGCAGAAAATTACATTACTTTAAGGAAAAGAAAATTTCTGCCTGTATTTGAGTTTCCATTTATCTTTTCTATAAGTAAAGAAACCGTAAGCTTGCTCTTAAGTAACCGAAAACGGAGTCCGTAGCGGTATATTTAATTACTTTTACTCGGAGGAGAAATTCTAAAGCAAATTTTACAAATAGTATTCGAATTTGTAACAGAGAATATGATGATTTGGTCACAGACTGGGAAAACTAGGAACAAAAATATCCTTTCTAGCAAGTTTTACTACACGCATAGTAAATTTTACTGTACACATACTACATTTTAATCTGTAGAAAATGTTACTTTCAAAATAAAGTATTGGTAAAAATTCGAACCTTCTTTTAAAAATCTCTCTCCGTAAAATGTCCAACTAACAAACGAAAATTTCAGTAACTCTGCTTCTAACTAAACAAATCATTAAATCCGATGACAAAACAATTTACGACTCAATCAAATCGTCGCCTCGCGATGCACCAACGCAATTCAATTTCGACTCTGCTGCACAACAACCAAAAGGGAAACTCAAATAGCCGAAGCAGGAAGAAGTTGCAATGTACTCACTGTTTATATTGGAGTTGAGTTGATTGTTGTTAGGCTGATGTGCGTCGATGCAGTTCTTCCTCGTTGGCCTCTCTGCAAAGTCACAAAGCAAAGACACACGCATTACATTTTGTGCGGATACATCAGTAATCCCATTAGGGAAAGCGTCAACCGGCTTCATGAAAATCCGCGCCATCCGGAAAGATTTTTGGGCATAATGGACTCACTCCGTCCGACTGTCTCCGTCCATTGGGGCATTGTAAGAAAGGTGCAAATGATTTGTATCTCCAGGTATAGCTACCCCCCCCCCCCCCCTGTATTTAGGATTTAAGCGTCCCTCTCAATTCACGATCGTGGTGCTCGTTCCCTCTCTTATGCTTCGGCTAGACCTACGCTTTAATACAGTCTCTATTTAACTTTGAAAGTGCAATAAAACTAGTACAAGCACAGTTAGATAAATTCATAGAAAAGTCCAATGGATAGAGAATAATTTTCTGTATTTTTACATACTGCACAATATTTATTTACATAAATGGGCTCGATGTTACTCAATGTTTAAAGTTAAATAGATACTCTGTTAAAGCGTATGTCTAGACGAAGCATTAAAGGTTGTACAATCAATGGCAAAAGTTAGTTTTTCTGTTATAAAATGTAGTGATTGGCTGTGTGAAGTATTTTTGATTTTCAATTTTTGTTTAGTAGAAAATTGATTTTACGTAGCATTCGTTTATCAATATTTGCTCAAAGGATTTATTACTCGTTTTTGCGATATTTTAGATGGAAATGGCTCGATTATTCTCTGCGAGTTGACATGACAATTTCGAATATTAATGCTCTACATTTCTAATAAATTAAAAATAAAAAGTTATTTCACATATTTAATTTTCATAGTTGAGCTGGTATTAAATTTAGAAAATAAATGTAACTATTTAAAACTCGACTTATTTTTTTTTGTTTACCTATTAGGCAGCCAATATTTTTTTATATTTAATATGATGTTCTAAATATATATACAGAAGTAGTAGAATTACTAATTATCTCTTTATCATAAATTATAACTCTGTATAACAGTAGAAAAATTAACATTTTACCCTTACAATTTCTTAACCATGCCATTACAGGAGAAATTTTTTAATCGCGTGGTGCACAAACGATTCTTTCTGCTACTAATATATTATGGGATCTTAATCAAAGATAATTATAAGCTTTAAACGTCTTAGGTATAGAAAATGTTGAAATTTAGTTCAGCTACTTCAACTAAATATTTACAGAATACCTCTTTTAACGACTACGAACCGTGTTTCATCCATTTTAATTTGCCCAGTATTTAGTTACTTATAGCTTACATAGAATATACCAATAATATAAATGTCTTTTATTTCTTCCAATGTCTGCAGAAGCCTCAAAACACTTATTTATTATCGACCGCAAATCAAAGCTACCGAGTAGAAAAGCCCACGAAAAATAAGAAATTCATTAAAATATTGATTATTTGTGCAAAAGTCAGGTTACGGAGACTCAGCTGCCGAACTTGTTCCGCTATTCTTCCCGTATACATACACAGAGAGAATTTTCTAATAAAAATTATAACGAAATTCAGGGTAAAAATTACCGTACGTAACTATAAAGCTGGGATACTCCTACTTTCTAGCACTTTTTACTGATATTTTACTGTAAACTTTACCTCATTGACTACAAATTTTATCGCACAGACTATAAATTTTACCGCACTGAATGGTAAAATTTGCCTGATTTGAGAAAAAGAAAACAGCTGATAAAGGAAACAACTGAGAGTGTTTATTTTAGGTTAACTTTAATATAAATGTGTATAATTATACTTATTTAAGTATATTAATAATACTGCTATAACAATTGGAAGAAAATTCACATTTTTAAAAAATATTTCATACAAATTATACCATCAATTTCATACGTAACTTTATACGTTTCTTTATTCTATTAGTTTTCTCTAAGATTCATATAGGGAATTTTTACTCTACAGCAGGCAAATTTTACCCTTCAGTACGGTAAAATCTATCGTAAATATGAATAAAAACTGCCGGAAAGTTAGTGTTCCAGCTTTATAGTCATTCACGGTAATCTTTACTGCGAATTTCGTTATAATTTTTATTAGAGAATTCTCTCTGTGTACTACCGAACTCACTTCGGTCAAAACTACCGAACAGTTCAGCAAGTCTGACCGATGTATTCTCTCAGTGCAGGTATACACAATGCACGCGGGCGGCTCGGTTGGTCAAGTGCACCTCACCGCAATCGCCGCGGCACTTGACATTATATATATTATACATCGTGAGAGAAAGAGAGAGATTGTAAAGGTAAACACGGCGCGTGGGTAATGTGTTTTGATGTGCGAGAAATTTATTGTACGTTGATACGGACGGAGACGAGTGAGTTTTTGCCCATTGTCGTGTGAGTTCGCTCGCTTCGGGATGGCTGATTTATGACGCCGGTTGGCTGTGTGTACGGTTGAGTAAGGAGATTTGCGTGGTGTAGGATTGTTCGCCGAGAAAGTGAGTGGTACGAGGTGAGAAAAATCAGTGCTAATGAGTTGCTTGATTTATCCGTTGGAATATGTATATACACTTTTAGGAAGAAATTTCTATTTTTGACCTTTTTTACGGCCTGCATCGTGTTCAATGGTAACTTGAATAGAGCCTCAGTTTTTAGACAACTGATAGTAAATTTTAAAGAGTTTTTTTTAATTTTTTTGTATGCTAAATAAGTTTAGCTTTTCTAAACAACGTGAGTGTTATTCAATATCAAAAGTCAAATAAAGTGCCTGTGAAGACGAAATGTAAAATGCAAGCTGAGCGCTCGTTGGGCATTTAATCATATTAAGAAGAATTTATCGGACACCGCGAGCCATAAACCCACATACAACTCATGTGAAATTCAGCCATTCCGAATTGGAGAAAGCGGAATGTCAGTCAGCATGAGTTGTATATGGGCTTATATGACACGTGCAGACCGAAAGATTCTTTTTGATGCGATTTTCTTTTTAATACTTTCTTGGTAAACGTTCTACAAATCTTAATACCTATTACAAATTTAAATTTAAGGATGATCTTTCGCAAAAGGAGTGTGTATAGATGCCACGTAGGACATGCCTTATTTACATATAATATTTTTAACTCTTATAAGATGAGCTCAGACGTCATTGATACACTTTTATGTAAATTATTGTCTCAGCAAAAATGATGTAATAGAATAAATAAATAAATAATCAATTAAATTGTAACATAAAATTAGCATAGAAATTTGAAAATTTAACCAAAATTTCTATAGGTATGTATACTAAAATGACATTTATTGTATTTTTCATAAATTCTTTGCATTAAAAGTGAATAAGCTTTTTAAAATCTTCGTCGATCTACAGTTTTATTCTTTTGGTGAATTATTGTCACTGCAGATAGTCATAAAACTCATGAAAACCCAATATCTAGTCTTTTATTTCACTATAAGCGAGGACTATAACACTATAAGTATTGTTATACTATTTTGAAAAGCAAAACATCCATCTACCAGTTACACGCAGTTCAATGTTCACTTCTTTAATCAATGACGTACTAAGAAATTTATTAGAGACTTCATCGAATCATATAGTTTGTCGTTTTGCAAAAGATAACCTTCAAATATATACCAAAAATATAATGAATGTATCAGATCGCACATACAGAAAAAGACAAGTGAAAACATAACCACTCAAAATTATATGTTTTTGTACAACCAATTTACGAATGTTATTATCGTATATACCATAGCTTATCAACCTTTTGTTCAATACAAAATTCTTCATTTCGTATCAGTTATCGATTTGAAAGAATGCCGAGTTATCACAGTCTCTTTCTACATGGACGCGATACACAATATTCCTTCACCTCCAACACGGAAGCTCAAACAAGCCTTCTCCTCATTTAACCTTCTCCCCTTCACAAAACAACGAGAAAAATTTGCCCATTACTAACTTACCTCCAGCGAGTAACTAACTAAAAATCAAATCCAATTCTGTCCACCCTCCACATCACACCAGAGAGCGTTAAAACCCCAAGTCGATCGGCGACAATTCATCAAATCCCCATCGTCCCCCCTAACCCCTAAAGAAAACAAGAAACAACACACTCTCATCGCAACATTCGCAACAATACCTCCACCGCGCTTGAAGCTTCCCAGCCGCATCTTGGCGGACTCTCGCCTCTGCTCGGCGACGCGCTGCAGCTGCGCCTGGGCCTGGCCGCCGGTCTTCGACGTCTGCTGGCCCATCTTCCCTCGGCTCGGTCCCTTCTATACGTGATTATCCACGATCTCGTGTGCTGCGCTCTCTCTCCGGCGCCTCATCCCAAGCCGCGCCGAGAAGCGACGAGGGCGAGCCGCGGCTCGTCGCTTCTCGCTCGCGGACGTTCCATTGTTTCGTGTGGCTTCGCTTGTTTGGAGGTTGCGTATTGTTGAGCGTTTAGACTTTGAGACACTTTTGGGGATTGGGGATTTGGAGGCACTTTTGGGGAACGTTTTTAGGCTTGTCGATGGCTCGCGTCGATGGTGAGATTCTAGAAGGGGGAGATGGGTTTTTTTCTGTTGAGATTTTTGTGGTTTTTAGAGTGGCTTGGGGGATTTGTGATTTTGTGGAGTAGAAGCGAGAAGTGGCCGAACGAAACTGGATGATTGGCTACTGCTTTCGTGGGGGATAAAAAGTTGAGGCGACGAGCTTTCTTTTTGAGGAATCGTCCCGGTTTCATTGCAATTTGAGATTGTTGATAGGCTACTTTGATATAAAAGTGCACGGGGAAATAATTTTTAATGATTACTAAGCTCTGTGTAAAAAAACAAAATTAATAACGAGTACAGATTTGAGTTCGATGACCAAAATTTTTAATATTGTTCAATTATTTAATATATTGTAATAATTTTAAGTGTTTTTAGAAGATGAAAACGTACTTTAATGATATAAATGAATAAAAATCTTATGTATTGCAAAAATTATTCATAAAAGAAACTATTTTTGATTGTACTTGATTGCATTCATTACTCATTTTTTTGTAATGAATCCTAAATGTTTGAAGAATGCATGCTTATATTTTATATAGAATCAAAATTACTAGTTTACGATATAAAAAGAATTAAAAAACGTTAGAAAAAAGACAATAAATACGATGCACAAAAAAATGTAGATTTTGTAATAAAGTTTGGTTCGGACACTCCTCAAATACTGCCACTTCAGTTTACAATGAAATTTCACTCAAAATAGAAAATGACGTGGTCAACACTGACACTCCATTTGAAATAAAATTTCCCATTCTCAGAAGTCATCCCAGTTTCTATTATAAGAGGACGTTTAAATTTCCGCACGGACCCAAATACGCATCATTAATTATAATACGCATCACAAATCCTATGCTCCCTCATCCGATCACTTCACATGGAAAATGGTCTACTATTCATTATTTATAAATCTATTAAATTTTACTATATATTCTTGAAATAGCGTGAAAAAGTCATATTTTAGACAATTTTACAAATTATTATAGCCATTTACTAAAATCTACTAAATACAGCAAAACAACGTAGATATTATCGATAACCGAAGCTAACGGACTACAAATAATTCATACGTTCTAATTAACTGATATGCAAGATTTTTCTAAGTAGATACGCAAGATTTCTTTGAAAATATAACAAGCATTGCTATAAATTTTAGTAAACTTAATTATCTAAAAAGCAACCATCCGTTCCTTTTCTAAATTCCACAGTAAAGTTTACAATTTTGCTACAACACAGTGCACGAGTCCATTCTAAAATGTCTCACTACAAAATCTCGCACCCATACACCCATAAAGCATTCAAAAACCACCTCAATCCCATCCTTATACTCTCTCCCCTTCCACAATCAGCCAAAACCCCACAGTCACAACACACCTAATCTCCGACATTACGCCATCGCTCGCGCAAGCTCTCTTCCGGTATACACACACACACACGCTCATGTGTACCATACTTTTGGAAAAGCGGGCTCTGGATTATTCGGGCCGCGCGCGACTCCTCCGCTTTTAGACGCGAGACTCGGATTCCTGTCGGGGGAGGGGGGAGTATTGCGTTTTACGAGCCGCGCGCGCGTGATGCTTCTTATATAGTCGAGGCGCGTGTGTTGCGGTTTGGGTGAGTCTGTTGGGGACACGAGTAATGCGATTAATGGGGCGCCGGATATCTCTGTCCTTGTCTAATTCAGTTTTCGTTCGTAATTTTAAGAGAAATGAGTTTTTTGAAAAAATAATAGTTGTCCCCGTTTCGTTTTATAGGCATCTAAATATATGTCCAAGCTCTGGGTTCATATGATTGTGTTGTTTTCGAGAAGACTTTGACACACTATGAGGGCCAACTACGTGGAGATTAACCTTTACGTACTAAGTTTGTCAATGTTTTCTCGAAAGCAAAATAATCATATGAAACCAGCTTGGACATATAATTAGGTTACTGTAAAACAAATTGGGCACAGCTATTATTTTGTCATTAAACAATTTACTTTGTAAATAAATAACGAAATACGTGTGTAGGATAGTAAGAATCTACTGTCGGTATCCGACGTCTCCTTAGGGGATGTCGGAGCTATTCTGATTGGTGGAAATTAGACCTAACCTCCAAAACTTGCATCACAAAAATAAAAATTTGTAGGTATTTATAGTACAAAAATGTCTTGTCCACTATTCTTTACATAATAATAAATGATTATCAAGGTCGTTATGTACGATTTTTTATGAAATCTCGACGTATAACGAAAAATACGACGCGAGGTGAAGCCGTCGATGAGGTTAAGAGACTGTAAGATGACCGTCATTTAGACTATTTTCTATTGGTCAATTATAATAATATTTCATAATAAAAAAATTTTTAAACTATTAATAAACAAAAACGTTGTTGTCCACTGTTTTTTACACAATAACAAATTATTAACACCGTCGATTTTGATGTTACTATGTAAATTTTAGACGTATAACGAAAAATATAGTGCGAGGTGGAGGTCACGATGGTAAAGTTCGCTACGACCTCCCCTTAATGAGACTTGTTATTCGGGAGATGCGGTTCGTATAGTGATTTTGCGTGTGAATGTGGAGGCTTTTGAGTTGAGATGGGAGTAGATTTGAGCGAGTTTACCGAGTGATGATGAGGGAAATGAGGATTGAGGATTGGTTGGTGAATATGGGCGAGTGAGTGTAGGAGGAAGTTGGTATGGTATTGATTGGTGAAGGAGTTTGAAGGTAGTTTTTTGAGATCGGATTTTGTGATCCGTTATGGGTGAGACCCGCAAATAATTGAAACAAAACATTGGTAAATTATTTAGGAATTTTATGTTTCAGTCCTTAACTGGAAGATTTTTGCAATATAATTAAAGAAGAATTATTCAATTTATTGGTTTCTATGTGACTATAATGACTTTGGACCTCCATTGCGAGATTGGAAGTAGTCCACTTCGATCTCATTCATAGAAAGTTTTGCAAAATTTCTAGTGCATCAAGTAGAAATTTTAGAACAATACAAAAATATTATGGTACAAAAATAGACCACACATTCTTTCGGGTTAAAGACTACAGAAATAATTATTGACTATTTAAAAATGGCTATTTAATTTTTAAAAAGATTGAGGCGAGTCTACAGTGTAATATTCAAATTTCTGGAAATTTATCAATTACTTCGAAATTTGTCTCTCTCGTGATCACTAAGCTAATGCATAACATATTTTGTGGAATGTTTGCCTTTTTCATCAAAAGTACTTTGCAGCAAATGCCAATTAATATTAAAAATTGATTAAGAACTATATAAGTATCGAATGCTTATTTACATTATAGTTTACTTTCTAAATTGTGCATTACACAATTTTAGCAAGATTAGAAGAAATCGTGATGCGCATAGAGCACGATGATTATTAAAAAACATTATCATAAGAATTTAACGACATCATAATATTGCAATAAAACTATGACCTAAATAAATTAATCTTATTTTATCGAGGGGTTTATCGTATTCTTTCGCATTCAATTAGTATTATTCGTGTACTATTATTTTATAATTTTATAAAATATATTTTATAATTGCAGGAAACAAGATTTGAAACTCGATTTGTAATGGTAGTGATATTGATTCATTAAACATATCTAATGTTTATTTTAGTTTATGATACAGT
The DNA here is from genome assembly GCA_949152435.1 of Gastracanthus pulcherrimus. Lineage (NCBI taxonomy): Eukaryota > Metazoa > Arthropoda > Insecta > Hymenoptera > Pteromalidae > Gastracanthus > Gastracanthus pulcherrimus. The sequence continues at coordinate 8,649,759 of OX424575.1, forward strand.
ATACTTTTTTAAGTCAAAAAATAGAATAAACGCAAAAATTTTATTTGAAAATTATTTTTCTTGTAAGAAACTTGTATGATTGATGGTATTTAAAATTGTAGACTCGTTTCAAAGTGATTCTAGCTATTTTTAAGTAGTAACGTGAAGTACGCGTGGACTCGTTAAAATTAGGAACACACCGTGAACTCTGGCGAATAGAATTTTTTTGTTTGCTGAAGCAGCAAAATACTTCTGATAATTATAGCTACAACCCTTTATATACCGGAGTTTTTTTGCTGTAGTAGCAAAATAGTTATGCTAACAATAGTTATAATTCTATTACTATAAGCTAGAGAAATATTTAGCTGGAAATTCTATAACAATGATATTTATATTTTGGAAGAAGAGCTGCTCGAAGCTTTATGCAAAAATACTTTTGCTGTGCTACATTGAAAGAAATTCTGTAGTAAATTTTAAAAATATTTCCTGAATTTTTACGAGAAGACTAGTTATTCAGTCACGGACTGTCAAACCCCAAAAACTGTTAAAGATACAAATTATTACACCCCTATAGTAAATTTAACTGAAATCTTTACGAAATTTGACTAGAAAGTATATATAGTACTTTTTTGGAATTGGGTAGTTTTTAACTAAATTACTATACTTTCTGGTAAAAATGAACAAAGTGCAAAATTTACTACCATGTCGTTTTACATCCGTGTAGCAATTTATTTGTGTGTGTGCTCGATTTTGTCAGGAAAACTACTTTGAAGAAACGCGTTTTCAATTGAAAGTTAATAAAAAAGGTATTTAACTCATGCTTAATGACTTTCACAAAATGAAAATTAAAAAGTGCAACTTAAAATATTTTTACAAAAAAATCCAACTCAACCGGTAAGTAAAACAGCTCTCACCGCAACTGATCGAACACTGTAAAAGACCACTTGTATGTAGCATTACTACTTTGAGAGTGGAAAAAGTAACGACTTGATCTCCAGTATAGTATGTGTAATAATAAAAATGTGTATGTAGAAGTCTATAGTAGTAAATTTACAAGCGACTTTGTAATTGTAAACCTCGACGGCTTTTGTTATGGCTATCAATTTTCAGACCTACTACGCTCAAAAAATGTACCTTGTCGGTTGTACATACTCGATTCTCTTTTATATTATGACTTTATGCTGTTGTTTTACAGTGCCCTATACTGTATTACTCGTATTTCATCAAGTATCTAAATATTGATTTTTGCGCTTTTACCAAGAACTATTCTAATAATAAAATATTCTTACTACAATAAGAGTAGGTTATACTTGGTTTTTAACACTGATAATATAGTACTTAAATAACAAGAAACATTTACTAATAAAATTTTATATGTTTAGATAATTGAAACACGTTTTTTACAATGAAATTATAATTCGACACCTTTCAGAGTATTCAAATTAACAGTTGACCCTTTTATCCGGACCGTGGTATATGGTTTAACCAGCCCCAACATTTTTATTTTATAAGCTGAATAAAACATTTAAATAATTTACTATATGGATTGTTCGGGAGCATAAGTTCATTTTGTCATATACCTAGTTGATTAAAACATAGAATATTTGTCTATTTAAATGACTAATTTTCTATTTGACATGGCATGCATGTTGAAATGACTATTAGCATTTGCAATATTTTCAAAATGAGCTTATTATAATTACTACGGTTCTAAAATATTCATATGCTACTGAGTATACACGAACAGCAAAAATATTGTAATGAGTAAAGGTTGAAAAAATAAAGGAGAAACTGCGGTTTACGAATGACATACACGACTAAAAACCACAGAATTTCTCTCATTGTTTGAGTTAAACGGGTCCAAAAGCCATTTAAAAATTCATATTTCTCTCTTTGGATTTTACCGATTGAAAAGTGAATAATTTCTTATAATTATAATAATTCTTTTATTGACTAGTAATACACCCATACGCCAAATTCAACGGCACCCTAAAAAAAGTTATTGATACGAAATTTTGTCAACATTTCGTGCCGCTGATTTTGGCGTCTGAAACTTCGTACCGAGGTCTACACTACTCAATGAAAGTGAAGTGGGTTTTGTTTTCGATTATAGATATAAGTATTTTTATAATTATAAGTAATTATTCACTTCTTAACTAGTAAAATTGAAGGCGGAAGATTAAAATTTTTAATTGACTTATTCACCCCCTTAGGAGGCTCTTTACTTATTAATCAGCCACCAGATAGCCGTTTATTTATTGCATATATATCTATATCGGTTTATGTATACCGCTTCTTCTATACACCTCAACACCTTCAAATCTTATCCAAGGACATTTATAGTAAACTGCTTTAGGAGTAAAATGAGACCCGAGCCATAAAATAGAAATAAAAATTAAATTGATCAACCATTTTAAATATATTTTTTAACCGGACAGTACCCTACGTTCAAGATGACACAATTTCGTTAAAAAGACTGTTTTCCATTTCCACATAATCATAATCCAATCTCAATAGACTGTACTACAAATTATCTTCTAAAATATTGATTTACAAAGAACCTCCTTTAGCCTTAAATAAACATCCCCGACACTCAACAACTCTCTACGTAACTTGTTCAAACATTTATTTTACAATCTCCACCTCGCCACCGAAAACCCAACCACATACACACGAAAGCATCGCATACGACGACCCCGCAAAGAAAGCTACCGCTGCTGCCGTGCACCGTCTGCCCTCGAAATCGTCCAACCATCCTCTCTCTCTCACTCTACACACACACACACACACAATGCTCGTGCAGAGGTCGTCGCCGACTGCCGAGTATAAAGAGAAAGAAACGGTGGGCGGGGCGGGAGGAGTCGACAGGTGAGAGCACGTGGCGAGTGCACCTGCCTCTCCTCCACATACATACATACATACACTCGCCGCGCGAGGAGAGAGAGGACGAAATCGAGAATCGCTGCCTATGTGCCCGTCGGTTTGCTTTCTCGGCATCGGCGCGCGGAAACGACAACAATCGAGTCGTGCAACCAGCGCGGCAGCCCGTCAAAGGAATAAATGACTTTCTATGTGCGACGGGAAGGGCGAGAGAGTATATCGATGTGTCGTTGTAATCGGGAGTAAGCAGAGGTGCTTCTTTTTTATGGTTCTATTCGGAGGAGTCGGGGGTTTGCGATTCGATATGCGGGTGCGGATGATTTGGATGATTGGAAGATTTTGAGGGGGTTCTCTGCCTAAAAGATTCTATTGGGAATGGGGTATTTCCTCATACAAATTCCCAATTAAAACCGATGAATTTTATGTTAAATATTTATCGCCACATGATATATTCATGCGAAAATGGTTATTTTTGCAAAAGTTTATGTGATCTTTATATATCATTCGTTGTTCTTATGAGCAACTTTTTTCATATTTTTAGCTTATTTTTAATAATTAATAATGTTTTTTGCAATGTACGTTTAATGGGTTTAACTTTTACATTTAATGGGACATTATCCTATTGAAAAAATAATCAAACCCATTCAACATATATTGTAAAAAGTGCTATTAATTATTAAAAATAAGTTAAAAATAATAATGAATGATATCTGGAGAGCACATAAACTTTTGCAAAAATAAACTTTTTCACCAGAATATATCACGTCGCAATAAATCTTTAACATAAAAGGAATCGGTTTTAATCGAGAATTTGTATCGGAAAGTACCCTAAAGCTAGTGTTTTATAATCCATGTGACTTGTGATGTTTATGCGTAAAATTTAAGTGGAATATGATCAATTAAGAATATTGCAATAATTATCATCAATAATAGAATTAATTTTTTAATTTTATTCTGCAGAGAGTTGTTTATAACAGGTCTAAAGAGTAGAATACATAGTCTTTGGAATATCGTTGTTCGATTTTGAAATAATGCAATAGATTGGCAATGGTTCCAAATAAATCACACAAGAGCTATAAGTTTAATGGAGTTGTAAGATCACTACAGTGATCTTTTAACGCTGGAGTTCGATACTTTGTTATAGATACCTTTTAACCATAATCTTATGCAACATGGAAATGCTATAGTGCAGTTTTATACAAACATATGTACAGTAAGCAAATGACTTGAGAAACAGATCAGTACTTAATGCACTGTTAAACACGTTCCAGTTTATTATAATACAAATCGATAAAAATTTCTCGGTTACGCAACTGAAGATTTTCCAACCACATTACTAAACATTCATTCGCTGCTATTAATAATTCAAGAGTCCAGTAATTACAGTATCAATTAAAACCCAAACATTCAGTCCCATTTCCACCTCAACCATCCACACTTAAATCTTCACTCACACAACGAATAAAAGCAACGTGCGCTCCAACATCCTCCACGATTGATCCCTTCGGTTTACACAAAACCGAGACTTAATTCCCACAGCTTGTAACTGTGGACTCGAGAAATTTCCGACGGCGCACGCGCATCCTAATACCCCTGCGCGCGCAGGCCAACGGAAGTTCTTGAACTTGAAACCTCGGGAATTCCTATACACAACGAATCTCGCGTTCTCCACGAACAAAAAAATCGCTGCTCACGTATATACGTGCACAAGACTTAATCCCCCATTCGAACGCATGTAAATTATCCTCCGTCGCGCATACGATTATACCCACACTTCCCCCCTCCTCCCCGACCCGGTAGGTATATGCTGTGTGCCGAGCTTGCATTCTCGTGCAGCGTTCGCGTTTGAAAGAGAGCATATGGGTGATTCTGCTGGAATTGATGCGTCGCTGTCTAGTGGGGCCCCCTTAAAATATCGGAAAGTTATTTACTCGGAAAGCCAAAATATCGGAATATTTAAAATTCGGATATTTAAAAGATCGGAATGTTGAAAAATAGGATTTAGAAAAATTCGGAAAATATTTTTACTGAGAGTTAAAAATTCGGAAAATTAAAAGTCGGATATATCGAAAAGTGGAAAAATTATTTAAAGGAAACTATGTTTTCTCATATCTAACAAACGTAAACTGATTACAAATCTAGACACTTCATTTATTTTTACATGGGCCTTATGGCGCCAATAAGGATATGCTGTTTTAATGTTAGATTCCCTACAGAATGCATACTTTCAGTACGGCGTGCCACTCCATTTAATATTCCGAATTTGCGGCATTCCGAATATCTAATTTCCGTTATTTTAGTAATCCGATTTTTAATTTTCCGAATTTTTAACTCTCAGTAAAAATATTTTCCGAATTTTTTTAAATCCTATTTTTCAACTTTCCGATTTTTTAAATATCCGTATTTTAAATATTCCGATATTTTGGCTTTCCGAATAAATAACTTTCCGATATTTTAAGGGGGCCTGAGTAGTGGTGGGTACCGGTTAGGTTAGATGAAGTTCGGAGATGATTTTTAGTGGTTGAATTTATGGCTGCGTTGTGATTTTTAACGTGAAATGAGAGAAATTTGTGTATAGTTGTTTGGTTACAGATTGTGATAAGCCACAGAATTAATATACTTTCTAGCAAGTTTTAGTACAAGTTTAGTGTAAACGTAGCAAGTGATATTTCGCTATAAAGTACAGTAATTTAGCTATTGAAAATCAAGTTCTAATTTTTTCATGTAATTAGTATTCACTACTAGCACACAGAGTGTTTAAAACTAAAAATTAAGCACACGGAGAAAAATATCATATTAAATTTTATATATAGTTTACGAATTTTTTATCAGTAAGTATAGTAATTTGATCACAGATTTCAAAGAGGCAAGAATCACTATACTTTCTAGTAAGTAATAAATTTTACTATGCATACAGTAAATTTGACTGTAATCTTTATGAAATTTTACTAAAAAGTATAGGCATTTTTTGAGTTTTAACAGCCTGTGATTAAATTGTTATATTTTCTGGTATAAATTCGAAAACTAATTGTAAAATTCACCCCTAGAGTGAATAATCTATTAAATCTTATTAATTCCTTTTCCCAAATATGAAAAGATCCTATTTGCGAATAGGATGTATATGCAATTTTTGTATCGGCGAATAGAATTTAATAGATTTCTCACACTAGGGACCATACAATTTATTTCCGCGTACATAATTCATAGTTTTTGAAACAGACATACTAAGTAATGGCAGGTATAATTTACACTAGACACATTTAGAACTTGATCTCCAGTAACTAAATTTATGCGGTGATTTCAAATATGCAATCACCGAAGCTTTTTTGCTTAATCTGCTTATAAATTTTCCCGTCACGTAATCCTACATAAGCGCACATTCGTTAACAGGTTTCACAAAAAGTAACCCTGAAAAAAAAGCCCACTCTCTTTAGCACCGACAAAACTCAACATCAAAAATCCCCCGTTCACTGCAGAATCACCCATATACACTTGCGAACTACACATGCACGTAGTATACTCGAAGGTACAAAGGAGGAAATGCTATACTGCGCGAGTTAAAGGGTCGCTCCATTTAAACGTCCTCTATAACACGATGATGATGCATGTTCTCCGTGTACAATACGGAGACTCGAGAAAGAAACCACAAAAATCTCACTCTCATACGCGTGCGTGATAAATTCTCAACGTCGCGTGGAGCGTACGAAGTAGAAAAAAAAACAACAACACACTCCGCTCGTTCATCACTTTTCGAGATCACAGCGCGGTAAATCCTTTAAGACTTCCTCGTTAGTCGCGGCGATGACTTCTTTTCTTCGATCCACTGTTTCTTTCTTCTTTCTCCTCTTGTCGCGCAGATTTCACTCGTTTTCACTTCGCGGTTCTTTCAGGTTCACGCGGAAATTGTCGAGTGTTCGGTAAAAAAAAAATAGAAAGATGGTTTGATCGGCTTTTAATTTTACGGTTGAACCTGTTAACTGTATAAAAAGCGACTTGCAGTAAGCACAGAGTATAAAACACGCGACGCGGGTTCAACACTGCACTCCATATTCCGTGCACAAAACGGCGTAATCGCCGAATCACCTGTATACAACTTTTACGCGTGTCAATGCCAAGCCGGCCTGTAATACTTCTTTAAACTTCACAAATCACTCGTCATCTTAAACTTCTTCTTCTTCTCATAATAGTGCGACACTGTTTACTATAACTTAAGCCACAACCTGGTGCTAATCTTCTTTTTGGCTACGAACTGCGTTCCATTTCCTCAATACCAGGTAAAAAGTCTTCTACAACACTCCACTGTTACCCTTACTCTAACACTCCTCACCTTCGATTCACTACCTTAAATCTTCACCTATCACCGGTTTCCTCATTACCAGGTGCAAAGTCTTCTGCAACACTCCACTGTTACCCTTCCTCTAACACTCCTCACCTCTGATTCACTACCTTAACTCTTCACCTATCATCGGTTTCCTCATTACCAGGTGCAAAGTCTTCTGCAACACTCCACTGTTACCCTTCCTCTAACACTCTTCACCTCCGATTCACTACCTTAAATCTTCACCTATCACCGGTTTCCTCATTACCAGGTGCAAAGTCTTCTGCAACACTCCACTGTTACCCTTACTCCAACACTCCTCACCTCTTGCTTCACTACCTAAAATCTTCACCTATCACCGGTTTCCTCATCAAACACTTAAAATCTTCTTTCACACCTAGCCGCATCCAGATATTCTGCCACTAATGTCTAAATAAGATATTCTTTACACACCAACACACCGAAAAAGAGTCACATCACTCGGCTCCGAATCGAACACCTTGTCACAGGACACGCTCGAGGATACGTCGCGCGAGCCCGCACAGCTGCCCGCTCCCAACGCGCGCGGTGCACACAGCGAAGAGAGAGAGATACTCTCCTCGAGGACAGTCGGCGGCGGAGGAGCGTCTGGCAGTAGGTCACAGCGCTGCTGCGGTGGCTCTCTGCCCGTCGTCCCAGCTGGTCCCTCTATACCTCTACACACCACCACCTCTCTCGTATTATAACAAGCTCAAGCTCACTCGTGCACATACACACACTCCGGGTTGTATGCATCCCGGCAGCGACGGCACCGCCGACTACACTGACTTGTCTCCTCGCTGCTGCTGCAGCGGCGGCGTACGTACGTTCGTTCGTAGTTCGTTCGTTGGCGCGTGTGAAAAAGGCAATGTCGGAAATAACCCCCCGGTGCAGGCAGCGGCGGCGGCGGCGGCAGCTCCGCGTGGAAGTCGTCGTAGTCGCGCTGAGATGCCGTTGAACCCAAGCCGGTGTGCGTGCCCGTGAGCGTGTGTACGTGCGCGTGCGTGTGTGTGTGTTAGGCGAGAACCGAGAAGAGAGGAGAGAAGGAGACGAAGCGCGCGTATGTACACACACACACACACGTACACATATACATCTTCGACCTCGTTCTCCGGGTAGCGAGAGCGATATTTCGTACTGTACGATGGTGGTTGGGCGTGTGTGTGTGTGTGTGTGTGTGTGCTGTGGCCGGCGAGCGGTGTATTACGTAAACGCGCGCTGCGTCCTCGATGTGTATATACACGGGGGTTTGTGGATGTGTGTGTGAGTGAGAAAGAGAGAGAGGTTTGCTTTGCTCCTTTTTTCCCCGGCGAACGAGCTCGCTCTGCTCCCTTTATCTCGTTTCGCGGAGTGGATATAGGTATATGTACGTAGTGGATTGGCGCTGGCTTATCTGCTGTCCTCTCTCGGTCGTAGTCCTTCTATAACCTTCTTCTACATTATTCTCGCATCTCTGTAAATCTTTGTGTGTGTACGTATGTATGTGTGTGCATGTGTGTGTATGTGTGTGTGAGTGTATATGTGTGTGTGAGAGTATATGTGAGTGCGAGTGTGTATGTGTGTGCGAGAGAATGAGTGTGCGTGAATGTTTACGTGTGTGCGTATGTATATATGTATATGTGTGCGTATGTATGTATGTATGTATATAATGTATGTATATAAAATGTATGTATGTATATGTATGTATATAATGTATGTATATAAAATGTATGTACATGTATGTATATAATGATATGTATATGAATGTATATAATGTATGTATGTATATAATGTATGTACATAAAATGTATGTGTATATAATGTATGCATATAAAATGTATGTATATAAAATGTATGTGTATGTACGTATATTTATAGTATATTAGTGTCGATCTACTGTTTTTATTTTTGTGTTAGAGTATTAAGAATGTACGTGTGGTTCATGTATTATATGATTGTATGTGTGTGTGTCTGTTTTGTCTGTTTATAAAATGAATGTGTGTATGTTTGCGTCTGTACAGTGGTTGAATTATCCGCGTGAGGTAACCGGTATATATAAACCTGTGTCTATATGAATCTGTTTATGTGTATGTGCGTATGTGTTTGTGTGTGCGTATGTATGTGTATGCATGAGTATGCGAGTGTGTGTGTATAAAAGAGAAGGATAAAGAACGAGAGAGAGAGAGAGAGACAGACTTCCGGCCGCCGGCGGCGACGCGATTTACCGAGCGGCGTGGAGCGAGTCTGAATAAAAGGGATCGTGGAGCTGCATATAGGTACCTATACTCTCATGTGTGTGTGTGTGTGTGTGCGTGTGTTTGTGTGTGTGTGTACGTATGTGTGTGTGCATGCGAATGCGATGCAATGCAACGAGAGGCCGAGAGGACTGCCGCCGAGAGAGCTTGCTAACCAGCCAGCCGGTCTACGACTCGCTCTACAGTCGTGTGCGCGCACACGCTGATGTTGAATGACCGTCAAAAGGTGAATGTATAATGCACAGCGGATCGGGCTTGATTCGAGTTGGAGGAGGAGGTGGACGTGACTTTTCTTCCTTGTTGTTGTTGTTTTTTGATGGATACGAGGATCTTTGGGATGCTTGCTTGAGTGTTGTAGGTTGTTGGTCTGGGTCAGGATGACCCATGGGGTTTTTGACGAAATTTGGTTTAACTTTGGGGTAACTTATTAGTAATCGAAAGTGCGATTTTTTTTCTTTTTTAGTTTGAGAGCTTATGTTGAGTCTACGGGCCGCGTGGAATTACGCAGTCTGGTATTTTTGGCATTCGTAACAGGTTGAGGGCGGCGTGGTGCATTATATATGTCAGGAATTGACGCAAATATCTTTGCATTTTATCTTACTGTACACGTAAAAATTAATAAAAATCTTTATGCTACCGGTTATTGTAGGCTTTAAGCTTTTAGAAACTTCGAGTTTTTATCAAATGTTTGAAATCTTAATTAATTTTGTAGATAATTTAAAAAATCGGCTTATGCATTAGCCGCCCCTCAACCTGTTACAATTACGGTGTAAATTTATTTAATAATACACTTTGCTTTTTGAATCCAAAACGAAATTTTTTCATCGATGGTGCAGTATTTAAACAAGTTTAACCAGTTACACACTCGCCTTATTGGATTTTTCCATTGGGAAAACTCAGTTCTGACACTGGAATCGAAACAAACACAACCATAAATACTGATGTACATAATTTCCATAAAATTTTGTTTTGATATAACGCAAATGCATTAATAATTAAAATATTAATTAGTTATAATGGGAAAATATTCTTTGATATTTAAACTTTATCCCAATATTTTATTTCCTAAAATTATTATTCTCTTTCATACCAGCTAGTTGAAAATTGATCTGGGTCAAATTGACCCATTTATTTACCCATAACAATAATATTTAAAAGAAAAAGAGGTGTGACCAGTTAGTGCTAATTGCTTGCAATTTTATTTTGTTCGTAATGGCAACGTGCAATAATATTTACTAATATTCATGTTTAATGATACTTTGTTGTTCGGTATAATGAACGTGATAAAATCGGTAAATGTATATGAGGAACATTACATAATTGCACTGCATATGTTACGCCTTTGTAGACGCTTTGAAGTCATAATATACAGCTGCCGGTTATACAATCTCCGTCGGCGTTAAACAATTTTTCACTTAGAGTACTTGCCGCTAAACATATTTATTAGCAAAGCATAGTTTTGTTTCGACACTTTTTAAGACTCATTTTGTTCATTAAAATGAAACTTGCTCATTTCCCCTTAAAGAAATAATTTAATTTAGTAAACTGAGAAAACTCAATGTATTTCACTTTAAATTATGCGAAATGAAAAATCGTTTTTACATATGGTACGTATCGATAACGCAGTATTTATCGATTTATGGAGTTCTGAACTTTTATCATTGACTCTCTTTACTTTCACTTTAGCAGCATGGAATATCTCACACCTTCGTAACGTGAAAATAGTTCTCGAATGTAGATATATAATTTTAAAGAGCAAAATGAAATCGCCAATTTGTATAAAATATCGTACAACATGCATAGCGCAGTAATAAACAGTAATTGAACTATCGATAACATCTCTTATTAAGAAGCAAATTAACAATCTAATCTTTATATGCACATTTTCATAAAATGCTTTCCATATAGCATAATTTGAAATTTCTAATAAATCAGTGTAGTGTGTTTGTTAGACCCTACCAGTCATGGTCGTAATTATCTAGATAAGTTTATCTGTGTATTTGAATGCAGATAGTAAAGTATCTTTTTAAAAATATATATCTATATATATATATATATATATATATATATAGTTTAAGAACAGTAACATTTACTTGAATTAAAGTTGGAAAATGATTTAGTCGAAGGACCAAAACTTTAGATAATGCACAATATATAAAATAAATTATCTAATTAACACATCGAACAAATTATCTAATTTTTGAAGACAAGATGATGCGTTATTCAGACTCAGATATACGTATATGACTAAATAGCGGGTCATCTTGTCTTAAAAAATTAGATAATTTAGGTAGATAAGTAACTTCATTATTACAGATAATCTGCATATTTATACTAAAATTTTTATTTCAATAAACGTCTATTTAGATAAATAACTATATAGATACAAAGGTAAAGTTATCTAGATAAATAGTAATATAGATACGTAGATAGTTATCTACATAAAGTTTTTAGATAAATTTATTCAACATTTTCTGACGTTTAGGTACCTAATATAATGAGTTATTTATACACATTTTTATTCAGATAACAAATGGTACATGCATTATCTTTTTTTACTACACGATTCAAAAAGGATTCAGACAAAAATCCTTAACAAATATGAAACTTCTTAGCCACTTGTAAAAAAAAGAGATAATTTCATCCCCAATCTCAGCTACTCAACCATCTCTAATCTAACTCTGGTATTTATTTAGGTTATTTATTTATTTATTTAAATTTATTTATTTATTTAATTTATTTATTTATCTAACTTATTTATTTATTTGATTTAGTTATTTATTTAATTTATATATTTACTAAATTTATTTATTTAATTTATTTTACGTGTTAAGTGTTAAGTATGAATGTATGTATTAGCGTGAATTGTAAGAGTGTCATATGAATGAGTGTGTTTTTATTTTTTTGACGTGATAGATTTACGTACATTTTTTTGTAAAGTGTGTGTATGTATTCCTTTTATTTTTATCGTATTTTGTTATCTTTATTATATTTATTTTATTACGTATTGACGAAGCGTATTCTGTGATGTGGCATTTGACTATGACTAGTTCATTATATTTAGATTTTATAAACTGACGAACTGTTACAGCGAATAATGTTACTTTTTATATAAGAAACGCAATAATTGAATGTTAAATGTGAGATAACAAATGTATAAACTGACTGATATTTTAATTATTTTAACTATACATGCATGCAATTGTAAGAATTTCGTCATTGATAAATAAATAGTATATCCATCTATATTTATCTATCTATCCCACCATCTACACCGATCTCTCTCTCTCTCCCTCTCGCTCATCACAATATAAAATTGCAAGATCACGTGCACACCCGATCGGAGCCCCGCGACTCTACGCTCTGCGAGGATCGCAGCCGCTGCCGCAGAGGCTTAACGGTACACGCGCGCGCGGCCGGCTCATTCGGATTCTAAGCGAGCGCGAGCAGCCGGTTTAACTCCTTTCCGATCCTCATCCTCATCCTGATCGTAAAACACACAGCTGTGCGAGAGCCGCTCCGAGATTCGTGATTCGAATTTCCATCGATTTCGGAGTGTCTTAAGATTCCGAGGATGCTGCTGCTTCTTTTTTTTTTCGTGGGATTGTGGGGAAATTAAAGGGGAGAGTGGCGTTTCTTTTTGGAGGCTTGGCGGAGGAGGAAATAGCCGTTACTAGACTGGATAGGAAATTTGATATAGTGAGACATTTGGGTATGCGTTACCTAAGTATCTAGGAGTAAAGATTGTAAGACAGATGAGAAATTAATGGGTGGGGATAATTATATCGAAAGATGAATTTACCGAACGGTTGAAATTGTCGAAAAGATCAATGACTATGGATAGATATGCCGAAAGTTAAAAATGCCTAAAACAAGAATTCTGAAAAAGAAGATGCCGAAATGTAAAACTGCCGAAAACGAAAATTTGGACAAAAAAGTGCTTTCATTAGAATATGCAGCTGTATTATAATAATGTGTTAATTCTTGCTTATGTTGTTTATTTTCAATATGCGATATTTTCAGTTTTTACCAGTTGCCATTCAACATTTCGGTATTTTTAACTTCGGCATTATTATCCATCGGCATTTTTGCCCGTCGGAACTATTTTATCGGCACTTTTGTTAATCGATTACTTTACCCATTGGCACATTTCACCTTTCGGCAAATTTACCCATCGTTAAAATAAATTCAGCATTATTATCCATCTGCAAAATTATCTTTCGGTACATTTATCCCCACCCGCAATTAATTAATTATGTCTGCTGTAACCCGAAGTATTTTCATTTCTGAACAATTTCCCCCAAAAAATCGTGGGGTCAACAATCTTTATGGATCTGAGTATACATTGTTACTGTATGCGTTTATTTCCTAAAAACATTTAATATTCGTACTCGATAGCGTAATCTAACGCTATTCATCCTTTCTAGTCGTGGAACTGTAATTTGCATTCCTTATAATTTTCATTTACTATAGGCAGTTTGGTAATTAGTTCTACTCCCTGCTAGTATATTAATGTGACATTTTTCGTTTGATTCAATGAATAAATGAGACTTTAAAATTTCGCGAAAGTACGCACAATCTAGTTATCACTAAGAACGTGCGTATGTTCGTAAAATTTTATTAAAGTAAGAATCGACTGCGTAAAACGAGAAGTCGATAATGTCGGTATCTTGATATAAGGACTCCGATCTCTTCTTAAGGGGTCAGGCCTGAGTTAAACCCAAAAAAAGACTTTTTTACGAGTTCAGAAAACTTTTTATGTTTAAAAGCAATCATTCTGAAAAGTTTTATGCTATCAAAATACAATATTGTCTTAAATTGTACCGTTGTAAAACCTCAGAATCCTGACCCAACACGTCACAATAAATCACTGTTTTCAATACCATATAAGGAACTTGGATCCTCACACGATTCGGGGTGACACGATGAACAAAAAAATTTGTTTTGACGGTTATTCGACGCCTTTTGACGTGTATTATAAAAAGAGCGAAGCACTTTTTTGTTAAAATTTTTTTTTAGTATTTTTATTTCGTAAATCCATTTTTTAATATTTTTTAAAAAATTGATTGTATTTTCAAAAAAAAGTAATGAAAAAAATTTTAACAAAAATGCGCTCCTCTCTTTTTGTAATACACGTCAAAAGGAATCGAATAACCGTCGAAAAAATAAATTTCGTTCACCATGTCACCTTGAATTCAAAGTTCCTTTAATAAACATGGTATTGAAAACAGTGATTTATTGTGACATGTTGGGTCAAGATTCTAAAGTTTTACAATGGTAAAATTGAAGATATTGCCTCCTTAATACACACACATTAATAGTCCCTGCTACTATATTAAACACATAGGTATACAAATATAACCTACATCCCTCAAAATTTCAGGCTTGTTTGAGCTTCCCCTTCCTCGCGCGATCCCCATCGCGAATAGAATATTCACAACGCGCCGTGGGTTGAAATTTTGGGTAATACTCACTCGGGGCCTCCTTGCTGTGCGCGCTGCTCAGGTCGCTGGCGGAGCTGCGCACGGAGCTGCGGGCCGTTTCCTGGTTCGGCGAGTTCATCTCCGGCCGGCCTCGGGCTCGCCTAAGCACGGGGAAACAATATTAATCGATGCGAGGGAGCTTTGGTAATGATGCTTAGGTGGCGATGTGTATTAGGAGGATTTTGAGCGATGTTTTGTGGAACAGTGGTAGGGAATTAACTGGATTGAATTGTAACAGGGTGTGATACAGTGTACGTGAGGAAGTAGCAATTGACGAGAGGAGGTTTTGGGTATGATGGTTAGATTGAATAGGATTTTATAATTTGCGTAAGTTTAGTGTTTTGAGCGATGTTTTGTATGATTTATAGTTAGTTGTATAACTTGCAACCCGTTGTTTAGGATAATTAGTGGAGATGATAGACGAAACTAGATAGAGCTGAAATTTTATGTTTTGGGACCTGGTGGCTATGAGAAATCCGAGATTTTACTATGTTAAGAAATAATATTATAATTTTAAGATATAGTGTATAATAGTTTTACGTGGTTTTTGTTTTGAAGTTATAATTAAGAGAAGGAATAATAATTAGGAAAAAATAGTGTTAAATTCTTCAGTAAAGGATGATATTTTGATAAAAATATGTTAGACTTATTATAAAGTGACACTCATACCGTTTTGAAAAATCACTTTTTATAGTATTGTTATATAAAGAATTTACGTTAATTTAATGAATATACATGGGTACTTTATATAAATTTAGTGAATTTTCATAAAATTACAAGTTTTACAAATGTAATTGAGTTTTACAGATGCCTGATTGACAGTAAAGAATATAAATGATCATTAACAACATGCGAAATCAAGTGTTAATAATATTAATCTAATTTCTTCTTCTTCAATTTGATTGACCTTTTGTAATTTTATTACTTAGACCATCACTAGGTAATGATTTATCTAATTTAAAATGAATAAGATGTTTATCATGAATAAGAAAGTTTAAAATTGAGTAATGTTTCTGCTTTACCGGTTCAGTAAGTATAGCGTACTGAATTACCAACGGCCCGTTATAAAGATCGAATGACAAGAATAAATTTTCGAATTGTCATTGATTTATTTGATCTGAGTATTACATTTTCATAAGCTGAACATTCAATTCAGATACTAGGAGGAGCTATAAAAATACGTTGGTGAAAGCATTCTATTGTGTACAGTAGATTCAATTCATGATATTGTAAGTTATGCATCTATTTGTATTCTGTAAGATATACGTTTTTAAAGCCCGGAAGATTAATTAACATGAGCTACTTCTTCATTTATTTACTTTTTCTAGTTTTTGCTTTATTTTTTAATTTTCGTGATTAATTATTCAGTAATAAGTACGCGACTAATTTTGTGTTATTTGAAGAGCTTTTATAAGATTAATTAAAGAAGAAGATTTATGTAATAATTGATAAGAGAAAGAATGTTCATGTCCACACATTATCAAAGACCTACTTTTCTATTTATTTAATTTTCTTTTTTGTCTCAATCAAAAACTAGAATGTTCTAGAGAAGATTTTCTCTACATTAAAAGTTAAATAACAAAGTGGATCTCTGCATAAACTTTTATTAATTTCAAATTCAACAGTATTCCTTGTTGTTTATTTCACACAAGAACTAAGGGAAGAGTACACTGAAACTGATGCAAATGGACAAAGAAATAATGTGTTATCGTATTTTGAAATGCATTGAGCATTTACATTAAAATTTCGATACTCCATAATCCTGTCTCCGATTATAATATTAATGATTTTATTCGCGGTAGCTCACATGATGCAAATCGTTGTATAATTGACTATACATGTATTCTTTTCTCATTTTCTCGAAAAAAATGATTCTATAATAAATAAAAAATCTCAGTGTACTCTCTCAGATCCTTAAACGGGTCCAAAAGTCAATTAAGAATTAAAATTTCCCAGCTTGATTTTCACTGACCGATTAGTGATTAATTATTTATAAACATAAAATTTTACAAAATTTCATTCCAACAATTGTTTACAATACTATAGATTTTAACGTCTCAAACTTCACACACAGCTCCAATATATCTCATCTTAGGGCCACTGACTTTAGGTTTTCTCAAACAAAAATCCTTTCCCAATTATAAACAATCATATTCACTACACTCCCGGTAAAAATCCAGACCGTAAATTTGAATTCTCAATTCACTTTCGTACCCCCCAAAAAACACACACACACATCTCCAATCACAAAACAACAAGCCAAGACCCTCACCGCTTGTCCTTGTTGGCGTTGTTGTTGGCGTCGCCCGCCGGCCGCCTCGTGGACGAGGTCGAGGCGGTCGAGCTCGTGGAGGTGCCCAGGCCCTGCAGCACCCGCGACTTGACCTCCTTCTTCAGGGAGCGGCCGCGCTGCTTGCCCGCCTCGATCTTCGTCATCACCGCGTCCCAGCGGCCGTTCTTCCGCTGCTGGCGCTGCGGCCTCCGAGGCTCGCTCTCCGTCTCCTCCTTAACTACTGCAATTCAAAATGAAGACGTGGATGAGGATTTTTTTTGTGGATGGGTTTGGAGGAGAATTGAGTTGTTTGGATTTGATAACAATATTATTTTGGTAGTTTGTATGCGCGTTTAAGAAATTCGTGGATTATAAAAGTATAATATGCGAGAAAGAGTGTTTTTTATGAAATGATTCAGTATTACAATTTTGAAGAAAATAGTTAAATTGTCATGTGGTGGAGAGAACCAACTCTGTTATAACTTATAAAGTGACAAGTGAAAGAATAACTTTAAACGAAAATGTAATTGTTGTACAATACTAATTAAATATATACGAAATATTTCTATTTTGTAGCTTGAACAATGCAAGTATTGTGGTAAAAAGAATTTGTCTACACATTTTTGACTATTTATCTTGATAAATGATCTTTTCGAATAAATATTTATAAATTACATACTTGAATAAAATTATAAAATATAACATGACATGACTCATAGTAAAAATGACATGGATGTATTAAACTTTATCTGCTTACTTTAAATTATTTGTCTATTCACAACTAAAAAAACAAACATATTTGAATACCAGCTAAATACTCGTCACTCATTAACGTTTGCTTGGATCAATTTACATGCCAACGTTAACAAACATTTAACAGAAATTTGATGTTTCTATCGCTTTTCAAGATTGTAAAGAATAAAAGAATCCGTTGCATAAATGATTATATAAATTTTGACTTCTACAGTGACACAGAATGTAAAATAGAACTTGAGACAATATCTTGATACGGTTCATGCTACAATGAACCTGTTAGCTAATTAAACGAAGAGTAGAAGTCGCTCATTTCTTGTGAAAGTGTGGCATTGGGAAAAAGATAACTTATTGAAGTGAAAAGATAAATGACGAACGAGGAAAGGAAGTGCACATTAATGTTTTTCTAACCAATATTCTGATTTGACTCAATCATAGTCTTGATTTTTGAAATGACATTTCTCTTTGGCATCTTGTATTTCTTGAGCGGCGCCGAGTTCTCCTTGTTGCTGATATTGGACTTGGATTTGGTCGCCGTGTTCTGCTCGTTCTTTTGGCACTTGATCACAGTAACTTCGGCCGTCGATGATGTGGAATTTAATTCCATCGTGTCGTTTAACATATCCTGTGGGGTCTGAAAAAAAGTGAAAAAATATGTTTAAGTATTTTGAAAAACGTTGCGTTTTATTGTTATTCACTAGTCGTGGGTGAGTATCTAGATAAATCATTTTAGATGCATATATCTATTTTATTTTTGTTTAATAATATGGAGAACAATTGCAAATTCAAAGATAAAAACGTATCTAAATAAAGATTTCTTTTTGATAAAAGTATCCAGATTTTGCATATCTAGATAACATTGAAAGATAACTTGTAGAATAAGCTATAATCCTTTTTCCACCTGGTAAATCAAATTATGTTTAATAAAGTATATTATTATATCTAGATAATGTTTCTTTTGCTTATTAAGGAACAGTCATGTAAATGACACTTTATGCAAAAATGAATCATTTTCTTAAATACATTGTTTAAAAAGAGCTTTATGTAAGCAATAGTCATCAGCAAATTTTCATTGAAAAAAAAAGATAATGTTATCTTCATTTTATCTTAATTTTTTTCAACAATCCATATTTACTCATAATTGCTAATCAGTTACGTATAATGTATCTAGCCTATACTTTTGTACCTATGGGTACTTTTATATCTAGATGTTATTGTATCTATTATATTGTATCTTGATTACAAAAATATCTAGATACTTATAATTTTGTTCATTTCTGATACATTGGTTCATAGATCAAATATCTCTTTTTAATAGCCTATGCAAATGGCCAAAGTTTTCAAAATAAATATATTGTATGCATTCTTCCACGATTCCTCCCACACCGAACCGCCACTGTCATACTACCAATTCCATTCCCAGCAAATCGGGTGGGAATAAATATACCGAAAGATAAATTTGCAGAAGGATAAATTTACCGAACGGTTGAAATTGCCGAAAAAAGCAATGCCTATGGATAGATATGCCGAAAATTAAACATGCCGAAAACGAGAATTCCGAAAAAGAAAATGCCGGAATTTAAAACTGCCGAAAACGAAACTTTGGACAAAAAAGTTCTTTCATTAGAATATGCGGCTGTATTATAATAACGTCTTAATTGTTGCTAGGTTGTTTCTTTTCAATATTCGATATTTTTAGTTTTTACCAGTTCTCATTCAACATTTCGGCAATTTTAACTTCGGCATTTCTATCCATCGGCACGTTTACCCGTTGGACCTTTTTTTATCGGCACTTTTGTCAATCGATTGCTTTACCCATTGGCACACTTTACCTTTCGGCAAAATAATTTCGGCATTATTCGTGGGTCCAAGCAAAGTAGTCCCCACCTGGTGGTTGGATTTAGAACTACTGAAAGTTATAAGAAAACAGAGGTCTCATAATCACAAATAAACGTTAGTAGAAAACTATTTTAAAGTTAAAGAGTTTGAGCTGATAAAATGGAAATATAAACAATTCAAATACTTCGAAAATGATATGAGAGCCTTTATAACTGACTAGGTAACAAAATACAATTAATTTATTCTTCGTGTTTAAACTTGCCTCCACGAATCACGTAACTTATTATAACTTTCAGCAGTAATTGCAGCTTTGGACAGGAGTTGGACCCCCCAATTATCCATGTGGAAAATTATTTTTCGGTGCATTCATCCCCACCCCAACAAATCCACACTACATCCCAGTCCAACTCACCAGCATATTCTTAGTAACCATAGCGGGCGCCGGCTTGTCCTGTGGCGAGGGCTGGCTCCTCATCGAGATCTCGGTGTCGCCTGTATCGGTCGTGTGGTCGCCGTCCCCGTAGGCGGCCTCCGCGTCGGGGCCGACGCTGTCCTGGCGCTTGTCCAGGTCCGAGTAGATGCCCGAGGAGTCCATCTCCTCGGCGGGCGGCTCGAAGCCCGGGCAGCGCCGGTCGCCCGGCGCCGCGCAGAAGAGCGTGCCGTCGATGACCTGGGCGCGTCGGTCCCCGCGGGGGCCGCCGTTCGAGCCGACGCCACCGCCGCCACCGCCGCCCCCGCCGCCGAGGATCGCGGCGTCCTCGTGGGCGTCCGCGTCGCTCTCCGTGAAGAAGTCCGAGTCCGTCATCGGATCTTGCCTGGATGGGAGAGAGACAGAGAGAGATATGACATATAGAAAGATTAATGTCTTTCTTAAAAAACAATAATATCACATAATATAAATATCACATATGTTCGTCAGGTACCATTAAAAATTGCACTCCTGTCATTATAAGAATCTATCACGTCAATAATTAAAACTTACATATACTATTTACATTATATCTTTCATTCCGTTCCAATCACTCATTCATCCACGCATTACTAGAATTACAATCATATCCCTGGTAGACATCTAAGCTGGTTTCTGGCCAGAAATTAGCTAGAAATCAGTTAAAAACGACATGCTGTTTAGCTAATTTCTAGCTAGATTCTGCTTAATATTCTAGTTCATATAAAATTGATGAACTAAGTAATTTATATATTAATTAATAATGGAAATAATAACAGTTTTATAATAATCAAAGTAATACGCAGTTCTAATCATACTATATTAAGTGTTTTACTAAATTAAAGTTAAAAATGTACCTTAAATGTCTAGTAGTAATGGAGGTTAGGTTATTTGTTTACATAACGACGCGTGCATGTAGTCATATAATTATTGTCATTTTAAAAATAACAATAAAAACAGAATAATGTAAGTTATGACGAAATTTGGAGAATTGGTAAACAAATATTTGTAGTTTTACAATGAAGTTGTATTACAAAATTTTATTTTCGACATCAATCACAAAATTTTTCTTGACTAAGTTATGATTGACTAATTTTCGGAAAGGAAATTATATGAGTTATCAAATACTTTTAGTATTGCATATACATATTTCTATAATCTCGTAAATTGTTATTTGTTGATGAAAATATTTATTTTTGCGGCATACTATATTGAACATTCAATAAAGTGTAATAATGTATATTTTTAAAAACTAATAAAAAAATATAAATAGGTTAGATTTGCAAACAAAATACGTTCTTGCTTAAAGCATAATCTTAAGCAGATTCTAGCCAGATATTAGCTATAATTTGACTTATTAATAGCTTATTAATCTGGCTAATAATTAATAAGCTAACCAGCCATTCTAACTAACTTTCTACCAGGGTACATATCGAACATAGAACTTAACTAAAATAATTTAGGACATCACAATCAGTCAATGTTCGCAAAATATCGTTTGACCGCCACCTAAACGCTTTGTATGATGGTAATGTGCGTATCGCAAAAGGGAGTGAATTCCACAAATGCGCGCCTTGTATTTGGAAAGATCTTCTTCCAGTTTCAGTGCGCATGTATGGAATAGAGAGCTTCCTTACATCACCACTTACAGGCCGATTCGATAGAGAAAGAGATATAGAGATATGGGATGGTTTTTATTAGTGTTGCGTTGGGTGGTCAAGAATGTATGAAGGTAATGGGGTTGTTGTAGTTTGAAGATAGAGAGATTTGATTTTTTTGGGACTGAAGGGTTGGATAATTTAGCTTTTAAGGTGATGCTAAAGCCACCGGTCACCGACAAATACGAGGAACCACTTTTCTCATTTTATTTTCAATTTCGAGTAAATATCTCTATGACACGATATTTTCCCTATAGAAAACAACAACTTTTCAGAGAGATATTTTATCAAAGTTGAAAATTAAAAGAAAATGGTGGTTCCCCGTATTTGACGATAATAGGGGGTTTAGCATCACCTTAACTACGTAGTTGGGTATTTAAAGGATCTTTTATGTAAGCGGAGGCATGGGTCGCGTGACTTGTGCATTCATCCGGCTTGAACGTTCATTCACTGGTTCATTCACTCTGTATTAGTATGAGAATAAAATGAAAGTGAAACGTTGAGAGTTCACAAGACTTATGTAATATCTTTTAGTCGTTTTTTTTATTATTTTATATCTTTATATTATAAAAATATTTTTTTTTTAATTTCGATACCTGCACTTCTCGCGTTATATCTACATTATTTTGCGTTTCATACCCACGTTTTTTCATCATTTTATACTATTCTTGGGATATTTTACGTCGATGTTACCGTGTTTGCGTTATTTGGGTTACTGTGTTATTGAGCTATTGAATTATTATTGGGTTACACAGTCAAACCTACTTCTGTTCTAATACTTTTAATAGAATTTATCGGCTGGGTAAATAAAGAACCGGCTTGGGAGTGTTGCCCCATTTCCGTTATTTACAGTAATTTACGTAAATTCCAATATTTCATATCTTCGTTATTTTTCATTATTTTATAGTGTTTTCATTATATCTGCTGAAATTTGATGATTTTTTGTCTGGAATTTCCAATATATTTACATTATTTTAATATCCAGGCACCTTGCGTCGATATCAGTAGCTCCACTTTTCTTAGATTAGCATAAGAAGTATATCTATATCGATGTAATATATAGATATATCTTACTATTGAGTCCAACAAAAAGATTTCACTGTCACTTGCAGAGTGCCTATTATACGTTATTTCTTTTAGATACTTCACAGTTTTATACTACTATTTTCCGATATTTTACAATTCATTTTACGTTATTTTACAATATTCTTACATAATGCTATGTTTTCGATGTACCTATATCACTCTTTATAAATAAGAAATCGTCAATTTTAAAAACTTCATTTCCGACAATTCTTGACACTGAAAATAAGCGTTTTATATAAAATTAGTAGGTATAAATTACATCTTGGTTTAAAAAACTTTCAAGGAATCTAACATTTTTTAAAAATTTACTTTATTTTAGTATTGTTTAATTTTTCATTTATTTTTACTTAAATTTATTTCAGGTTCTTTGACAGATATTAAAACCATAAAACTTTTTCAAGTTTTTTCCTCTAAAACGCTTTTTTTCAATAAACAATTTTTCAATATTTAACAATTTTTTTATATAAAATTTAAACGTTTCACAAAAAACTTGTGCTAACCTTTTATTTAGAATCGTCTAAAGAATCTAAAATATCAATTTTTAAATACGTTAAGCGAAATGATTGGTGAAATTGTGACATTGACAAACTATATTGGCGCCTAGACTGATTTTGGATGCCCCCCCTAATAACTGAGATGTTGCATAAGAATAAAATAAATAACGCAGAATAGTAGGCCGGAATTCTTATTTGTTTCTTCAAAATGTTAATCTAAACATTCACAGATGCTCAGTTTTTGAATTTCTTCGATACACACAGATATATGATTATATTATCGTGAGGTCACTGCGATGTCAAACTGCTGTATCTACTTTAGTTCTATTTAAGAGGACGCACCTCCTTAAAATTCAAAACAAATTGCTTACATATTCTTAATCTTGAATAAATTGTACATCATATTACGCGTTTCTCTTCTTTCTTTTATATATAATTTCATACATTTCAATAAGATATAGCCGAAATTCTTGTTTTTAATTTCGAATCGAGTGGCACCCTATTTTTGTTCAGTTTTTTATGCATACCTTAGACAGTTTGAGCTCAATATCGCTCAAATATCTTTCTATATAATCCTAGATACGTAAGGAATAAAATCCTGAGCTTAAATTTACAAATGTTTGTTTATCGAAGTTTTTTCATCTTAAATTGTTTATAACTAATTATATAAATAATTAGTTATAAACAATTTAAGATGAAAAAACTTCGATTTTTTAGATTAAATTCGCCCCGCAAAGGGTCAACTAAATAAAAATAAAAATAAAATAACACCACCCAATTCATTTAATCACACATTACGCATATACACACCTGCAGGCGGCGCTGACGAGTAGACTTGCGACGGGTGCGTTGATGGACAGCGGCTCGGGTCCTCGACTGGCCGGCCTCGAGTTCTCCCCATCGCCCTGGTAGCCGGCCTCGAGGCTCGTGATGCTCGTCACCGAGGTGATGAAGCTCGTCGGCAGCACGTGGGCGCCCCCGCCAATTCCAATTCCTATTCCGATGCCACCGCCACCACCAACGCCGCTGTTGCTGACGCGAGTCAGCTGTTGCTGCTCGCTCGTGTGCTCGCTCGTCTCCGTGGAGTCGGGGGCCGTGGTGGTCGAGGTCTTGGAGGAGGGCTCGCTGCTCGTGTCGGCCGGCTGCTCGTGGATGCTCGGTGTCGCCTCGCCTGTGGGGTTTGATAGGAAGAGGGTGTGAGAAGTGGGTTGCGTGTGGTGAGTGGATGGATGGAGGTGAGGAGGTGGGTTTGAGTAGGAGTTGCGAGTGGAAGAGAGGTTTCTTTTACATTTTGTGGGGAGTTTTTCATTATGAGTGTCGTGGTGATGTTGATTGGAATATTGTATGGATACATTAATGAGAAATATATTCTAAACTTTCTTGGGATAGTTTTACGACGTTAAAGTGTACGTGTATGATAGGAGGTACGTCTTTTCTAATCAGAGCTCACGAGATACGACTTTCTTATATGGACTTGTCGACTTGTATTGTTTCTTCTGTCTACATGAGAAAAGCTATGAAACTTATATTTCCGGTACATTCTTAATTCCTTGGATTTGAATTTCAGTCCATAAACTGGACCAATCATCAGATGTCAGTCTTTTGGACTCAATTTGAGTCCAAGATTCGGGATAATTACTTTGGACACCAGCGCGAAATCAAAATTCTTTATGCTATACTCTTACAAAAACTTTATTTAAAATAGTTTAATTTGTTTAATATTATATTAATGCACTTATGTAAATATATGGCATTGTTAACCATGTAAAGTAAAAAAATTTAATCCAATTAGTTTGTCATAGATTCAATCCGCATTTTTAATCGATCCGTTTTTTGGACTAAAAATGTGAATCCAAGGAATTTAGAGTATATAGTTCGACTCTCCTAGCATTGGGGAAAGTTAAAAAGCTGTAGTTAATACAGTCAAAATAAGGATTTTTTAGTATCCATCTTTTGTTACGTCCATGTATTTTTAATTTTAAATGGCGAAGCTTATTATCTAGTTTTTTCTAACTTTCTTCAGTACTAAATGGATTAATTATTTTTAATTAAAGGTATTTTAACGCTCTAACTGAATATATGTCAAAGTTTCATAGATTATGCCATGAAGTAGAAATTTCTTATACCGTGGGCGTACGTCTCTCGATAATAAGTAAAAAAGTGCTTATATGTAAATAAACCCCAAATTTACTTGTCCTCGACACTGATTAGAATAATCTAAAATTCCACACAATTTCAAGCCCATATTGTAAGGTCGCTTTTATAAAAATTTAAAACACAGCTTTCACAAGGCACATTATTCACAAAGCGACCTTCAAACAATGAAACTTTGTCGAATCGCGAATTACCCCAATATCGAGGGCAAGTTAATTTGCATTCTGCCTATACATACGTAATTTCAAATTACAATCAATCCTTCACCATTCAATCGATAAAACAACATACTATACAAACACAGTACTTGCACACCTTCCTAAATACAAAATCGCATACACAACTACTTTCAACATAGCTTGAAGGGGGTCCGAAAGTCATTTCCCTGAATTGCCGACTGAACCATACATTATTTACTTTAAAAACTTGCGAGCCCTCCATTGAGCAATTATGGACCTATGTATGAAGGTTGAGACGTTAAAAGCAACGACACACTAAAAAATTATTGGAATGAAATTTTGTAAACGTTTATATTATTTCCAATAATTTTTTAGGGTGCCCTTGTTCTTAAGGTGATGCTAAAGCCATCTATCACCGACAAATACGAGGATCCACTTTTCTCATTTCATTTTCAATTTTGAGTAAATATCTCAATGGAAAGTTGTTGTTCCAATCAAAAAGAACAACTTTCAATAGAAATATTTTCTTAAAATTGATTAACATCACTTGTAAAGTCTGAAACTTCGCACATAGGTCCATTATTGCTCAATGAAGGGCTAGTGAATTTGGATGTTATCTAAATATAAGCATTTCTATAATCATAAATAATTATTCACTACTCGGTCGGTAAAAACCAAGTCGGGAAATTTGAATTCTCAATCGACTTTCGGCCCCCCTTAAATTCCACGCGATCCCCCACTAATTCCACAAAAGCACGATTTACTCATTTCCCTCACTGTTTCATTCGAATACAAAAGCACAAAGAATGAAGAATGTCGTACCAGTGCAGAGCGTGTCCTCGAGCAGGTCGACGTCCTCGTCGATGATGACGATCGGGTCGAGGGGCAGCTCCTCGAGCGAGGGACTGCGGTCGCTCTGGGGGGCGAGCGTCCCGATCGAGGGCGCGCACGCGGCTATGTCGAGGTGTCGGGCCGCGGCCGCCACTACGGCGCCGGCGCTCTTGCCCAGCAGAAATTTACCTGTGAATAAAGAAACGGAAGGTTTTTATTGTATTACTTGTAGATTGTTTCATTGTATCTCGTTGATGTATATTGATGTACGTGTGTTAGATGTATGTAGGATTAATTTTCGTGGTTGTATTTTTGATGTGAAGTGTTTTAGCCACGAGTATGTGAAGACGGGGCTGTAAGAGATAGAGGAATTCGGGGATTTTGTGATTGATTTTTGCAATGGCATTTGTTTGAACTTTATTTTAGATTAGGGTAGCTTATGATCGTTTTGGGAGATGAGGAGTAGTCCACTTTTGTCTGGAAAATTCAGGGTCTCTTGTAAAATGAAGAACAGTAATATGGTATGAAATCAGTAATTATAAGCAATGGTATTATCACGAACTTTAAAAAACTTAAGGATCGACCGAATAAGTGTGAACACTCTTGAAAATCTATTTCTTTTACTGTTAGTGACAGAGCAATACTTTATTATATATTCTTGAATAATTAAATTTACAATTCTACCCTAAGTTATTTGACATAAAGGTAGATGCATATTTTAATCTAATTTATCAAGAAAATTGTATAAGGTTTGAAAAAGTTATTTAAATTGACCATGTAAATCAACGGTAAAATGCCAACTTCACTAATTACCGTAGCATTAGAAATTTCTTAATTTATAGAATTGTAAATTTATGTTATAATTTATGTAATGGCACATTAAGAAAGACTTTATTTATCCGTTCTTGGACTCAAAAATCTGAAAAATGATAAAAGTTTATGGGGCCGCCGCGAGGCACCGACGAAATACGGAGCTCCGTGAAAGATTTAACTCTTACCTATACGTTATGGGAAAATTATTTATGATGCAGTCAGTAGTAAATTATGTCGATAAAGTTTTGAATCATAAAGTATTCTTCATTTTGTAGAAAACCACAAAATTCCATTTAGGCTGTTTGAAGAAGATAATTCTTTTAATCTATTTCAATATAAGTCTAAAAAGTAAATTCTATAAGTAATATAGAATATCTTTGTAAACTTT
This sequence comes from Gastracanthus pulcherrimus, assembly GCA_949152435.1. Classification (NCBI taxonomy): domain Eukaryota; kingdom Metazoa; phylum Arthropoda; class Insecta; order Hymenoptera; family Pteromalidae; genus Gastracanthus; species Gastracanthus pulcherrimus. Next base: position 8,677,586 of record OX424575.1, read on the forward strand.
TAGAATCTTAGCGAAGTTTAAATTTTAGAAGATGAAGGCAGAACTTTGAAACTTTTGTGCCGTCAACTCAGCTTCAACTTTAAACTCTTAACGGTGTTACACCAATTAAAAAGCCTTTAATAAGCTACATACATTTTAGTAAATTAATTTTCTTTTTTTGTAAAAAAGAAATACTGAGTGAAATGCGCATCAGCTTGGAACCTTATCGATTGAAGGGCCACTCGGTAAAACGGTATTACTTTAGAAATTGCACTTTGAGAAAAATGAGAAAAATGTATAAAACTGAATTGAAAATGTATACTAAATCTCAATGTAAACTTGAAATACTCAGCTATTTACTGTTTATAAGAAGGTTTCCTGCAGATCAAGCCCATTTATTATTATTTTACAATTTTATATAAAAGAAAAAAGTTTTTTCTAATAGATGCCGATAACGTACACAATAATAGTATACCTCATTTTTGCATAAAACAAAATATGTTTTTCATATCTCAACTAGTTGATCAATTTTATCCCTATCGGTCATCATGTGTGTTTTAAAGGACACTAACTTTTTTGCCTACAAATCCTATTTAAATTTAATTTTTTGGCTTTAAACTATGATATTTGTCTAATAAAGAACGTAACAATAAGCAATTAAAATCTTAATTTTGTTAAAAATAATTTATTTCGAGAAAAATCGACTTTTTTTCAGAAGTGCGCCATTGCTACAAAAATTGAAATAAAAAAAAACCCTACGTACTTCCAAAGTTAACGTTATATAGATTAAGAATTTCTGTGGTTTTTTGTTCCAGGTCTCATACTTTCCGAGAAAAGTGTTCTCCCGTTTGGAGGTTTGAGAAAAAGGCTTCTCGCGAGATTCGCTGTATAGCCGCCATTTTGTATATAAATGTAAAAAAAATATATTTTTGTACCTCAATATATGTATAGTAAACCCTAAAAAAAGAAATTTGATCCCTTCTTTCCTACTCTTATATATAAATATATATAACTGTACATGATTTGTATACACAATTACACATAACTACATATCCCTGATCTCCACTCATCTTTAACCTCGTCGCAAGCCGTCTCTCACCTGTGCCGGCGTGCTGTCCGTCGAGGTTCTCGCAGGAGGGCGTGCGCGAGGACTCGAGGGCGACCGTGAAGTCGGTCATCTGGTCGGGCGTTAGGATACCCAGGCTGCTCTCGTCGTGCTCGAAGGAGTTCTGCTTGGTCAGCATCAAGTAGTGCGGAGCCGTCGCGACCGGCGACTCGATCGCGCACTCGACGCAGCCCACGCCCCCGACGAGGAAGCCACCCTCGACGACGTCCTCGCGCGACGCCTGGCGCTGGGCCCCTGCTGGCTTCTTCTTCACGCAGCCGAAACTCGCCAGATCCTCTTGCGATCTGCGTGGGAGAGATTCGCTTTTTTGAGTTGTGTGTAGTGGTTTTTGTAGGTTGGAGAGGTAGGTGGAATTTTGAGGACGAGGGTTGGATGAATGCTTGGAGGTTTTGGAGGGAAGTGATGGATTTTGGAGGGGTTGCGGACGATGGAGGGAATAGATTATAAGTGGAATCGAGAGTTTGGGTAGGAATTTTAGGTACGGAGGTTTTTGTTGGAATGGTAGAGCGAAATCGGAAGTGAGAAGGGTTTAGTGAGCAAGTAAATGAATCTTAAGCTTATTAATTTGGATAATTTAAAATTTGGAATTTTATAAATTAAAATTAAATGTTATTTTATTGAATTTCTGTTATCAATATAAAAAGTTTGTTAAAAAGACTCCTTCAAAATAGCTGATTTTTTTTAAGCAAGAGTGCTTAAAAAAAATCTGTAAACTCCATTTGTTTTTAACCGAAATGCCGGGATTACACAAAATTTACCTCATATTTGCTTATGAAAATGCTAAATATAGCTAAAACTGTAACTTTAAATATTATCGAATTTGTACAATAAATACCATACTTTTACTTTTTTTTCTATTTTATTTTCAACCTTTGTAAATTAATCTTTGTCAAAAAGTTCGAACATGATATTTTGATCTATTTTGCTTCCTTGTTATCGTACATTTAAGGGGGTAGTATCCCTATAAATTCTATTTTTGTATTTTTGGCTGTAAGAGAAAATAGTAAGGAATTGGAGTTTTAAAAACAAAAAATATGAAAAAAATAATACATTTTTAAACAAATTACCCTAAGACAGACCTCAAATCCATTAGCATCTTGAGATATCTGATTTCGAAGATTTAAAATATCATTTTCGAACTTTTTGAAGTAACGGATCTTCTTTCTTTAAGTGGCAGCGCAGTTTCACGCACTCTTAAAATAAGGCTATGATACCTTAACATTTATCACACTAGATTTTTGTATACATAAAATAGTTATACACTTTAAAGATTAGTTTACAAAGGTTGAAAAACTAATAGAATAATAAAATTGATGTAAAAAAATTTATTTCTTGACGAACTAACGTTACTTTTTCTTATATACATTATAATACAGTTTTCTATGTAAAAATGATACACTTGGTGTATGTAATTAGTGACGAGCCAAGTGTGTTCAAATAACACGCACGGAAAGGAAAAAAACAGTTGTGCTCACTGGAAACTTTAGTAACTACAACCTGAGTGGACCAGTAAATAAGGAGTATCAGTCGAGGCATCAGTGCCACTTCTTTTAGTAATAAGTAATTTTGATTTTGTTAATTATTGTAACGGCACTATAAATAAACAAATCGTAAAAGATTACATTTTAAAATTTATAATCCATTAAAAATATTTACCCAAAATCTTAAATCGTGCAGATTTTTGAAGTCAAATAAAACTAAATCAATGGAAAAAAAAATCTTTTACAATTTCATTGACTACATTGGCCAATAAAATTGGATCCACTATATTATGATTTCAAATTCACAATCAACGACTCTAAAAACCTCGCTCAAAGCTTTAAAAAATACGAAATTTAAGAAAAAGCAGATCAATACATAATCATTTATGGCTCAATAGGTTAAATAATGAAAGTATTCTAAAATGTTAATTCTAAAGTAAGAACGAAAAACAAAATAACACGACAACTAACCGCAGTAGACTAAGTTTTTCCTCATTTAGGCGCATAAGGTGGTCCGCTTCTTTGTTGTCCGCTGTCGCGTTCCATATTGCCGATATCGAGTAATCCGTGTCCAATAGACAATCTGTAATGCCACAAAATTAAATGCCATAAATACAAAGCATCATCATAATTTTACGACGAAAGTAAATTACAGTACAGGTTGACACACGATAAATATCTGTTTATTGCTTGAATTTTGAAATTTGGGAACAAAGGAGAAACGATTCTTGATGTTTCCATTTAGATAATTTGCCTTTTGAATAAATAATGACGAAAAAACCGTATTAGCATGTATACATAGTAAACGCGACCTCATCTCGGTAGGCATTGCATGTATACGGGCATCAAAATGGAACACCAGAATCAATAAAAGCGTTTAGTGTAATAGATAATGAATCAATAAAAGGAAATGATAAGAGGACCGGGGGCGCGATAAGGGAAAAAATGGGACATCAACTAGAATGAAGAATAGAATAAGAAATGAAGATGTCTTGAGGGCAGATAAATATATCTAATTCAAGAACGTAAGAAAATTGTTAATTAAGTAGAAAAATGCCGAGTATCATGAGACGTTTACTAGATATAATAGTAAGCTATAATATTGATGGCAAAAATACAGAGTACAATGTATATATAACAAGATAATGCATCTGTATGTGTCTAACTTACACTTCAGCAATCCTGTCATTGTCCACTATTTTTCAATAAAGATTGATTGTTCTTAATACATATCTATATCTTGAATTTACTTATTTATTTTAACTCTAATCGGGTAAATACAAATAAAACTGTATCCCTTAATTGCCAGTGTTTCTTTCTATGTACACGAACTCTGAATATTTTTCTTGCTTTATAAAAATTACTAGACAAGATTATGGCGCGCTCCGCACACTGAGGTTATCTTTCCGAACATTCACTTTTTTTGCAAATCAAAATATAGAAATTAGAAATCGAAAATTCGATATTTCTTCCTGGATTCGATACCTCGCGATGGATTTTAATATAAAGGGAAAGGGATTCTATAAGTTTGTTAATAGTTTACAGGTAATACAAATAATAAGAAATAAGAGTCCCATTTAAACCGGGTATAATTTTCGTAAAATTCGAAATTACTTTTTACTGCCGAAAGTAGAATATGGATTACCAACAAAAATGATCAATTTCAGCAATGTACTTAATCTTTAGCACAATCAAAAAATATACTTATACTGTAACACGGTAAAGAATTGGAACGAGTATTTCGACGAGTAGCAGATGGAAATAGCTTATAAAGCATGTATGCAAAAAGGGGAATAAAAGAAATTAAAAGAAATCTAGAGAAAGTAACTAATCATAACCAACATAGAGCAAGAGATACAAAGTGACAGGGTTAAAAAATCCGTTTTAGGTGAAAATTTAGTATAAAAAAGAGTTACGGAAAGTTACTCGAATGATAGAAAATATGCGGGGTCACTATAGGAACAATGGTAGCAAATGAGATGCGGGAGTATAGGAAGAATAGGAAACAAAGGATTTTCAGACATAAACTGTATAGATTATGCAGCGAGATTCCGGAAGTGCTGCATTGCATGAGGGTAGGGACGTAGCGAGAAAAGAAATCGACGGTAAATGGACGAAAGAGGTAGAAAAAGTAATTGAGTTAAGGGCTGAACGAAGTAACGAAGAGAGAAACAGGTAAAATGTACAGTTTCAAGTGGAAGGAAGCTTTTTAAGTATTCTTTATTAGATATATGATATTAATTAAGGGACAATGGAATTGATGTACGAAACGATTTTTGTAAAAAAGAAGAAAATATGTTTGTAAACTATGTATTTTGTTGAAATGTGGATGATATAAAACATCGTCGAGATTTCACATTATTTATCATTAAGCTATTATTGAAGCAGAAATTTCTGCAAAATTTTCTGCGGAATTTTCTACACTTTTTTTGCCGAGCTCTTAGACCTTGTAGGCTATTCTGCAGAACTTTAATACGTTTCTATTGCAAGGTTTTTGCCCACAGATTTGTCTGCAGAAATATATTTAAAACTATTACTTTAGAATATATATATGCAAAAAATATTTTAAAAAATCTGGCAAATTCTACATTTTTTTCATAAGGGAAGTATTTGCTGAAATGCAAGTGCTCGTGAGAATTAGCCATAGCTTTTTTGTCTGTAACTTTTCATTAGAGCAACGAAAATTGATTTTCCAAAAAGGGATTTATTATTTGAAGGCCCCTTAATTGTTAAAGAGAAACATTAGCTGAGGTCATATCGACGACTCTTACGAAGACTAGCACATTTCAAATTTCTCAAAAACACCTAGTTCTTTCCAGAGGCCTCTTATAAAAAACTAGCACCTTTTAGATTTTCTAACTTTCTTAGTTCCTTTAAGAAAATTATAATTATTGTCTAAAATTCTGAAAATAGCTCATTTTCGTTGGAGAGTCCTGAAAAGAACTAGTCTTCTTCGGGAAATTTGAAATGTTCTAGTCTTCGATAAGGGACGTCGATATATGATTGGCAAAATGATTTATCTATGAAAATATAAAAATGACGATCTTAAGATTTTTAAACAGTGGCATGCAGTATGAACATACATAGCCAATTTTAACCCTAGATTTCGATAAGTGCCACGAACATTAATATCCAGAAAAAGGATTTATTCTTTAAAGGGCCCTTATTGTAAAGAAAATCGATTTTAAGCTTGTAAAAATAACTCTTGACCCACTGAAAATTGACTAATCAGTTACCAGCGCAGTAACTTCGTCAGTCGGAAATTTAAAACACCGGCTGCAAACTACATTCCAATAAAACCGCAACAATACACCAAAAAAGAACTGCAGATGTTCTCCGATGTAAGAGGTAGATACCCCAAAACACTAAAAAAAGGCATCCCCACATAAAAGCCCTTCCACACCATGCATACCTTTCTCAGTATCGGGCGTGGAGCGTCGACTCTTCGCCTGCTTGTTGCTCGTCTCGACGAGCAAATTCCCCGACTGGCTCTTCCCGAATCCAAACTGCTGGCACTGCTGTTGCTTGTTGTTGAAGCCACCGCAGCCGCCGCCGTTGCCACCAGCACCGCCGAGGCCGGGTATGCCGGTGGTCTGCGGGGCGCAGTTGTAGCCGACGGGGGAGCGCCGGTGGCCGGCGCTGCTGATCTTCGAGGGCGGGCCCAGCGAGCGGATCTTCGGCAGCAGCGAGGGCCTTACCGTCCGAGGCAGCGGTATTCTGCTCTCGCCTGCGTTCTGGAACACAGAGGGGAAGGATGTGGGGGTTAGATTCGTATCGAGAGTTGTGGTTGGTTTGGGGTTTGAGGGTGAAGATTGTTCATGCCCTGATAACGCAGGACGCTTTTCGAATGTTTTTAAAACGTTAGAATTAAATCCTGCAAAGGTTGAAAAGAAAAGTTATAAATACGCCTGAGAAACGTTGGTAAAATGTCTCAATTGTTTAAATTAAAACGTTTGAAAAAGGTTTGAAAATGGTTTGAAAATGATTTGAGAAAATCTAGCATAGACTATATCGAAAATAATTGTTTAAACAGAATTTGATGCTACAAATATTACCAAATTTGGAAGTATCATCCAGATGGTACTTTCAAAATTGGTAATATTTGTAGCATCAAATTCTATTTAAACGATTTTTTTCGATATATTCTATGATAGTATTTTTTAAAACCATTTTCAAACCTGTTTCAAACGTTTCAAAAACGGTTTTACAACGTCTTATGTGGAACGAATCTGCGGACTTTGAGACGTTTTACCAACGTTTTTCAGACGTATTTAAAACTTTGCTATTCAACGTTTGAAGGTTTGAACTTTAACGTTTTTAAAACGTTCGAAAAACGTTATGTGTTATCAGGATGGTAGAGGCACATTCCATGGTGACGAATTATGAAAGTGCCCGTTGAATTTCCGCTGATGTATCTATATACATTCATATATATAGGTATACTAATAGCTTATTTTCATTGGAGAAACTAATTATTACTGTACAATATTATCAGATTTAATCCTCAACGCGTTTCTCTTTTAAAGAGATTGAAAACTCGGGAACAAATACTGTCCAATAGGGGCCTGCGGCGGCTCAGTCGGTAGAGTGTCGGATTCCCACGCCGGTGACCCGGGTTCGAATCCTAGTCTCTGCCGATTGATACAAGAACCTCTGTAAAAATTACATGTGCTTTGTTTACAAACACACCGCAGACCCCCGTCGTCGATTAGCACCACATGGGAGCACAAACATGGCGACGTTAAATAAAAAAAAAAAAAAAAATACTGTCCAATTCAGCCACTAAGTGGTACTGCGGTCGGCTGTGCAATGTGCCTATAAATACTTTTGTGGCTGTAAAAGTGTTTTAGGGTAGGGTAAGTATTTGTTAAGGGTGAATTTATGCGGTCCTAACGTTAACTGTATCGCGAACGTAATCTTGTATTTTTTTAGGAATTAAATTGCGAGATTTAAAGTAATTGAACGTTTTCTAATAGTATTTTTGTGCAAGCATAGCACCGAATCACTTACGAGCATACGTGGTCATTTACTGGTAAAGTTACCCTTACCCATATTAAAAATCATAAAGGCCATCTAAATTACTTGACCGTTTTTTAGCACATGTATGCGAATTTGGAACTCGGAAGTGAACGATAGAAGAATGCAATTTTCTTTCGGCTTTTTAAAAATAAGAAGTATGTCCTTTCAGTTTTGGATAAGGGGAGGTCGAAGCTTACATGCAGTTACGTGTTACCGATAAATTCGTATTTTTCAGTATTCTCATTCAATTTATAATTTTTGTCAATTATCTCAGTTGCCCGGTATTTCTTAGTAGATTGAGAACGCCGGACAACTAAAGTTTTTAACTTTTATGAACAATTAAATTCGAATAATGTAAAATTCAATGCAGAAATCTGTAATCGGCTCCGACCTCCCCTTAAAGATACACTAAATCTATTCCTGCGATTGTCTGGCATTTGTTTCTTTTTATATTTATAATTATGTGAAACAGCGATTTTATTTTAGGTGAAAATTGGTATGTATCTAGGATTTAAAAGAAACTATAATTATTGATGTTTAAAAGCTTAAAGCAATTCGGATTTAACATAACTTTTAAGTTACAGCATATTTTGTCAAATATATATGCTTTCTTTGTAAACTTTCAAAGTTTGCAAAGTTACCAAAGTTAAGGAACATATAGCGCAAACAAGAAGTGACGGCACATCGCAGCTGCAGCATCGTTTAAATTTATATATGATCTAACGTCATCAAAGTTACTTTAACAAGTTATAAATACACAATTTATCTTCTTTCATTTTAAATTAATAAAACAATTAAACGTCGGCTTAAATACATTATTCAAAATTTGAATATAGCTGTATAATAAAAAGAACCATACGAATCAAAGCATCGTTATTGTTAGTCAACATCCTGGCGCATAGATATGGATACATCAAAATCATACATTTTCAACATAAGCATAACTCAATTTGTTCCTGTAAAATCGACCACCAACATCGCAAACGATACATTAAATTACATTCTCCCTCTGAAAGCTTCCACCAGAACCTGAACCCGCGCTCAATCCCACAAACCAGAAACCCCACCATTCACGCACTCTTAAACGCTTGCTCGCACTCCACCTCATTTCCCCGGCACAAAGTGAAACATTCATTCGCAACCTCCTCCTCGCTCCGAGCAAAAACCGTCATCTCACGCGGCGGAACGCAATAGAGAAAAAAAAGACTCCTTATCTGCTCGGCACCGTGAGTTTCCGCGTCGGTGGCTGCGGAGCCGCGCTTCTTCTGAATCGCGGGGGACGATGCTATCGGCCTCCGGGGCACAGTCGTGCTTTATTTATTCGAGAGGCCGGGGAGAGGAGTTTGGCTCGTGAATTTTGCAAGAGAAGATGGGAGATATATTAGCTGGATGGCGGTGGGTGGAGAAGTGGTTTTTGAGTGGGAGAGAATTGAGGGTGATTTGGAAGGTGTTTGGTTTGATTTCATTGTGAGGTGATAGAAATGATGAGACTTTTTTAAGGGATACGGTTACGCCGGATTTTGGTCCTTCGAATGTTTCGGATTTTATATAGAATCTATACGTACGTGTAATCGGAATCTTCTTCAAATGGATAGCTTGATTTTCGAAAAATAAAGAGCGGAAAGTTTTTACAACTGTATACAAATTTAAGAAGTAGTTTCACGTTCTGCAAAATTACGCATCAAAATGCATTTTTCTTTTTAGAATAGCTTAAGATCTTTAAAATGAAGGGTAGAACGATCGCGTTTCACCCAAGGAAAAAATTCTATAGGATCAAACTTTTTAAAAATTTTGAAAATTTTCTGAAAATTTGTTATTAATAATTTTTTTATTTTTATTAGTGTGGTGTACGACTCAAAATGCTCGATTCCCTGTCCACCTTGCATGCATAAAAAAGGGCCTATTCATGTTATAATTGCAAAAAATACAGCGTGTGAAGCAGGGGGAAAAAAGGCTTTTTCAGACTCGGATGATGATTTAAGCGCTCGTGTTAGTCCACTCGTGCTCAATCGCCATCCTCGCTTAGAAAAAGCAAATTTCCCCCCTAGTTGTACAGTGTGCTATTAATTTAGCGAATAATAAGAATAATTGCTAATTTTAATACACGTTTCTCTTCACGACATATTTTAAAATGTTACACGTGTACAGTACAAATTCTACTCTTTATTTTAAGTGAAAAATTCACTCTACGTGACTATTCATTAAAAAAATGTTGTTTGGTTTTTTCGTCATAAAGAGTAAAAATTCATTCAATCGCGACCGTATTACAAAACAAAATATAGTGAAACTATAATAAATACTGCCATAAAACATTTATGGCGCAGTGAATTAATATAAACTCATAAGAAATTATTAGACCGTAGTCACACGATATTTTTTAATTCCACGTAACACACAGCAGCTCCTTCAATGCGCTAAATTAAATAATTCCGCAAGCAAGACTCAACTCAAGACGCCAGCAATCCTCGTCCGTCTAAAGTACCAAAATGGCCGGTAAAACTTAACGAAACGACGCATGAAACATTCAATTTCCCCGCCTTTTATCTGGATCGTACACCACCACGCACAATGCGGATGATTATGCAGAAATTTGTTATATTATACCCGCACGCGCGCACAAGGAATCTTTTGAACGACGACGGCGCATAGGGTGTATTGAGCAATTAATGCGCTTGATAATAGATGCGAGAGCGCGGCCGCAACGGCTTTGAATGGATAGAGACGACGACCGTTTCGACATTAATTGCATAGCGTTTCAGAGCTCATTAAGCGCATTTCCAATTAATTGTCGCGTGAGGGAGGCGTTCTTTTATTATTGCCGCGTAGTAAATTGTTGCGCTAGTTTTTCGCAACGTAATGGAATTGTTGAGTTGCCGACCGTCGATCGTACGACTTTTTGTCATTCGTTGAGAATGTTTCCTTGAAGGAAGGTGCTGCTGCTTTGTAGTGTCAACATATTTTTATATAAATGACTGATTGCTAGTCCAAGAATTCTTTTATAGAAACAAAATTGATATTGTATTGTATTACGAAAGTTAGGGAGACGTGAAAGGGTAAGTTGATCTTTTGAACACATTTTCTATATCGAATATGAATGGAACATATGCTTTTATTTGTAATGACAGATATTTACACACTATAATGCGTTCAAAAAATAGTTAGTGTCTTCAGATTTCGAAATTATTATTATATTATTCAAAGAAATTATTTTTAAAGAAAAGTATATATAGAACAGTTATTTAGAACATTTTATTATATAAAATAAATTAAAAATTAAAAAAAAAATTTAAATTCAAGGAGAAAGCAGACTTTTTGTATTAAACTTCCTTTCTATACTAGAAAAAATACTTTAAAAAAATCTATATTAGTAAAAAAAATACTAGTAAAAATATCAATTCACCTATCATTAAAACATTCACTTCTATTATATACCTTATGAGTTGAAAAAAAATGTAGGAACTGTAACAAAAACACTAATCATCCTAAAATGTTTCCTATGAATTACAGGTATACATCTTCCATATCATTTCAAACACTTTATCTTCTATTCACCTCGCCTGCACGCACGCCAACAACTTACTTTTTTCCTATATCCCTATCCACCTATAAACATCTGAATCAACCGCCGACAAAGCAATCAATTTGTCTCCGTAATTATTCAAATGACATATCACGAACCCACTCAATCTAAAAAGAATGAAAAAAAACACAAAAAAAAACAAGAGCAGTGCTACCTGCTTATAAGCCATCACAATTTAAACACAAACCTTCTCAGCACGTCACTAGTAAAATATTAGTAATGTAAAAACTTTACTTTAAAGTAGTAATTTACTAGTAAGTATTTAGTGTTAAATTACTAGTAGTAAATAACGATAAATTGCTAGTAGTAAATAATGATGAATTACTAGTAGTAAATAGTAATAACTATACTTCTAAAGTTTTCAAATATGTTTGTAAAATATTTTATATTATTATTACTAAAAATTTTTTCGCAAATTTTCAAAGCATTTAATTCAAAATAATGCATGTACAAAGAAGATTCTCTGTTAAAAATTACCTTGAAAATCATCGTAAACGCCGGACAATCTAACTTCTCGGGAATAATTACTTTGATTAACAATTAAATTAATATCAGGCCTATTTAGAACAATCAGAGAGAATCATTAAAGAGAAAACCTTTTATATCGACGAGATATAATAACTTAGCCAATAAGGCTACTGATCGGTAAGAAACATGTTCATATAACTCCTGGCAAACTAAAATATATCCGGCTAATTTTTACCGTGAAGTTGTTTACTATGATTTTCACGGTATAAACCTATACGACTAAACTCTCTCTTACTCTACGTACAACAAACGACTCAAACCGAAACTAACCAATTAATCCCCGTACAATTATTCAAACGACACACCATCACCAACCCACTCAATCCAAAGGAAGAAATCACCCGCAAAAGAAGCAAGAACACCGGCACCTGTTCCAAATCCGCATCGTATCCCAAACGCTGCACTCTTCAGCAAGAACCGGCAAACGCACAAACCTCGCCAGCTCGATCGATCGCGAAAAGGACACCGATCAAAACAAAAGAAAAAAGAAAACGAGAACACACTCGCGCGCGGGGGCGTCGAACTGACGATGCGGAGCTCGCGCGTCCGCCGCCGGCGACGAGCACGACACGACAGTAGCTGAAGAAGAAGAAGCGAGCTCGCCGCGGCTGTTGAATATAATTATATTCGATTACGGCTTAATTTCCGCTAATTCCAGCCGCCCACTCTCTCTCTTTCTGGAGTAGCTGAGGCGCGGAGCGGCAGCGCAGCTGATGAGAGGAAAGAGAGTGTGCGACGCACGATGTGGGTCTTGAAGGCTTGAGGCTTGTTATTGTGTTGCACAATGGCTCGGGAGAGGAGACGGGTGCGTGTTACGAGGGTTACGTAATAGATGGGGAATTGAGATTGTGCATGGGGTTTGAAGGGATGGCTTGGTAGTTCCTCTTTCGTTTGTGCTTTGGTGGGGTATTGAGTTTCGAATAGGATAGTGGAATTATTGAGTATAGCAGAGGTGTTGAATCGATTAATTAAGTCATTGACCTATAGTGAATTAATTGAATCTGAAGATTGAATATGTATATGTGAAAATTTATGGAATACAAATGTGACTAAATATTTCTTTTTTAGTTTGCAAAATTGCAAATTTGGATAATAAAATTGGCTTCAACCACTTATGAAATATAAAACAAATAATTTTGCCATGTTTCAACCAGTAATTAATTAATGCTGTTACAACTTGGGAAAAAATTAAAAAAAATTTGTTACTTTGATTGGATTTAAGAGGTCATTTTTCATTTCAGTGAAGACATTTTGAAAATCCTACGTCCATTGTAATAGGGTATGAAAACTTAAAGAAAGATACTATTGATCAATGATTTTATGAATTTCGTACTCTCGATTTTAGTGTTTCAGTACTTGAGTAGACGATTGAGAAGTAATGTTCAATATGGAGAGTAAAAGGACATCCTGGTCAATCTTTTTATTTTATCTATCCATTTTATTTTTATTTATTTTTTATGGACAAAACAAATGCAGTTACACAATTATAAATTATTTTTGTACAATACAATAGTGAGGATGTCCATGAAACTTTGCGCTATATTAAATTACAGGCCGTAATTTATGCCTATTCTGCGATTATCGTTTTATATCAACTCAGCAATTGACCAATTATAATTGTATGAAGTACGGTTTCACTTTTAACATCTGTTATTTTGTAATCATGAGTACGAATACCATGTATTATAAATAGAATTCAATTCAGGGTTTTCAATTTAAAATATGCAATTACATGTTTAAGATCTCATTGACACGATAATCAAATAAAAACTGCAGTGAGAAAAGTTAAATAGCAAAAATTACTGCTTCTGTTTGTCTATTCGGGACATACGCTGAATTTTCTATAATAAATTACAACATTTATGTCACGGAATAAAATTAATAGTTGGCTTTACTTCATGTTCAGTCGTAGGCACAAATTGTTCTTAAAATACTAAAGTAACTTAAAGTAGAGATAATAACTTTGTCATCTTTGCAACCACTGTTTTTAGTATAATTTTGACATAATTAGTTTTAAGATTCATCCGTTGTGTATGCTTATATTATGTAGAATGTCAAAGCGGCTTTGTATGGTCATGGTACTTTAAATCCCATATTCACAGAGTTAAAATAAGTTTTGCCACATGAAAGAAAATGTATAGACAAAATTGAAGAACGAATATTAAATTTTACTATGAATATAGTAATCCAGTCCCTATTCAGTCCCGTATCAGGACCCAATTCCTGATCATTCTCATTTACATATATTGTTACCTCAACCATAATGATACAAAATCTTGCTTTAAGACTTCAGAAATAATGATTTTCTATTTAAGCGTGTGTATTTAAGGTAGTACTCTCGGTACTGAACTAGTCAAAATGTGTACACATTTTCTTTACATTCAATTTCTTGTTTATTAATGAGGTGAATTTTGTTTAAATTATCGCATAAATAAACTAACAACACCAAATTACGACTATACATTGAAACCAAATAAATGTATTAATCCTATTTATTTAAAAAATTTTAATACAGATGCTGATTTGACTTTGTTTATGAGGTTAAATGCATCTTTTTTGTGTTGAATCAATTTATTTTTAAACCTAATCATAGTTTTCGAAAGTGATAAATATCCGACAAACGTTTATCTCTTACTACAAAAATTATTCACAAAAACTGAACGGTCACTGTCGTCTTATGCGTAAATTATTGTTATTTCCCATAAGACTCCGTATTAAACGCATGATAATAAAAATAGTAATAACTTTTCTCTCACGTACTCTGACTTCACAAAAATTTATCTGAGTCACATTTAGACTAATATGTACCACTATGTTGAGTTTTATCTTCATCTGAATGGTAATTCTATAACCGAGATTATTACCTTAAGGTTTTAAACGGTTATGTAATATTTATTTTCATGAAAATCAGAACTGATCAGGAATTATTCTCTTAACTGATCAGAAAGTGCCGAGTATGTGACATCCCCAATGTCCCCAATGAACAACTAGGAGGCCTAAATGTTCCTATACTTAATTCCGTTTTGTTATATATTTATATAGAAAAAAAAACACCAAGGGAATATAGTACATCCACAAATACAACAAAAACCATCCATATTTTCTAAACACCACTCTTCAATCCCAATAAAATCCCCGCTCGTTGTACAAACTGAAAACACTCCACACCCACATACCAACAATCACGCGTAAACAGTTCCCGATACCCAAATCTACCCGTACAAAAATGAAACATCCTCCAACACAACGTGCGTCGCTCTCCGCGCAACAGGAAGAAGATAACGCAGCGGGGGGCGACGACACATCGCGGAAGGAATGCGAAGAACAGGTGCGGGACGCGCGTTGGAAGCTCTTATTATCACCTGCGGGGTTCGCACGCGTGCTTTATTCCCTGCGCAGCAGCAGCAGCTGTTGTTGTCGTGAGGAAGAAAATTATTTCTGCGCATGGCAAAGTGATGTGGTTGAATGTTGTTAATGCACGGTTTTACGATTGAAGATGATGCTGCTTGGGAAGTTTACGATGGGTGCTGTAAATGAAGGAAAGCATTTTTTTTATGGTAGAAGTGGAAGGTTACTGATGGTTTTTTTTTAACGGTGTGCTTAGGTGATTTGTAGGTTTATTGCAGTTTGCATGTTAGATGTAAAGCATGGCGAAAGTCGTGCATGTATGCATGGAGAGAAATAAAAAGTAGAATTTTATGAATGGAATGTTGCTACTCCATGGTAGAAAAGCTATTACTTTTTTTAACTGCTTGATAAAAAGCGTTTCGTAAATGCTTTGATTTCTAACAGGCTGTTCTTGCTTTCTTATATGTATGCTAAAACTGCTTCAAAAAGTTATTACTCCATTTTTTTTAAAGGTTTTGTACAGTATTTGATGGAAAACTAGATTCTCCTTTTTCAGGGTAGTTTAAATCTTTTTTCGAACCGCTACTAGAAACTATAGCTATTTCTAACTTATGTTCCAGAAGTAATCAATAAACTCTATCTTCTATCCGAATACTTACAAAACCGCAATGACCCAAATTCACGCATTTCCATCAATCCTGCATTATCGCTCCATCAAAACGAAACCAATCGTCCAATAAATCCATGCATTCCTCGTACTCATCATCATCTCTGAAGCGCAAATCAGCTCATTTCGAATCGCCGACCAGACCGACAATTGAAGCCGATTGCTCAACGATTCAAACCGTCTGCATTGCACGCGCGAATCAGCCAATTGGATATGATATCTCGGCATTATCGATGAACGACCTAAAAAAACTGACGTAACGATTTCCGATCTTCAACGTAAGAAAAAAAGAAAGAAAGCACGAAATGTGTAAGAGTGGTTTTCGCGAAATTGTTAAGTTTCATGGCCTAGTGTTTTACACGTTGTCAAATCACTTAGTGTGAAATATATTAGGTACACGGATTCGTAAAATTACATCGTTTTCTAAAAGTTCTATGAGGTAAATAAAGAGAATATTCTAATCATTGTAAATTATCCAATGAAAATCGTTCTGTCACCAATGAATAAAGCAATAGCAACAAAAATGTTTTGGTTGTAGTTTAAAGTTTTAATGTAGATAAATCATTTCTGCAGTCCGTGATGGACTTATGATTCAAGTTTGATGAGTCTGTGTTTAATGGACATAAAATCTATTTTATTTTAAACTGGATGATAGTAAAATATTCAGTTTCAAACAACCGAAAGTGTAGACTACCTCCACTACTAATTACTTTTGTTACTTACATTCATTTTTACGCTTCTATTCAAATAAAATCCAACACTATCCTGAACACCTCCCATAAATTAAGAATCTCTGCAGTTGTCTTTATGCAGAAGCGTCCTAACTGGGTTAATGCGTACCCAACGGCGGCGAGTTCGCAAATTATGCAGTTTTCACCTTAACGACGTTTGCCTATTTGCTCTTCGCGTTGTTGATTGCGCGTGCGAAAGTGCGCGCGCGGAGGATTGCGCTGCGGCTTTCGTTAATTTTCCGTGTTTACACGCGGTCGGGAGGTTTTACTGCGATTGCACTTGGAGAACTGCTTGCGTAGGAGTTGTACGGTATACGCCTGAGTCTGAAGGTTATGTTTGGTTATGAAGATATTAATGTTTTATTTTACTTTGATATAAATATATGTTGCAATGGTTTGTTTTGTTAATCGAATGCTGTGGCTTGGTCTTACTTAAGATTTTATGTTATTAGATGTAATGGATTTTATTTCTTCATCGGAACGTTTTATGCTGATGTGCGTGAAAACACTTAAGAAAATAATTAATATAAATTAATAAACAGTAAAAATATAATTTTATATTGAAACATGAATCTATAGGTTTCGCCGAGCTATGGAAAGTGTATGGAATTATCTTAATTACAGCCCCTGAATTCTCCATCGGGTGAGTATATAAAAATAAACATTTTGCGTTCGAGAGAAATTTAAAACAGCTAAAATTATGAAATATAAATTAATGTTATTGAATCATTAAAAACTTGTATAAAGATATAGAGGAATAATAAAATATAGCGCTTCGAGGAGGAATATTTCCTTTGACGCCAATGGGATAATGAAATGTACTTTACTAATGAAGTCAAATAGACATTCATGGCCGAAGCGTATTATTATTTCTAATTTCAACTGAACTCCACTTACTATGATTTAATAATATAAGTTTTATAATTTTGATTGATATTTTTTTTACGTTCATTAGATTTTACTGACTTATAAATCGTAGCGGAAGTTTCACGATTTGTAGCAGAAGATTGGCATTGGTAAATATACCAGATTTTGTTGAAATTATGTCACAGATTGTAATACAATTTTTGTATTCCAAATATGTGTATCAATATGGAGGAAATTCCGTCAAAATAATGGAGATACGGAAACAATTATTTTTCTGTAATAGATATATGATGTGCAAGATAAATACTAAGCATTGATTAGATAATATGTTTCTATGTACAAAATAAAATTAATAACAAGAAAATAACAAATATGCTTCTATATGGAGTAAGAAAAAATTTACGCACGTTTACAACCCAACAAACTTTTATTTTTATACTTATGATTTATTTAGATGCTTTTTAGAATTCTTTTACAATTTACAAGACCAACGCCGTTTCAATTTAAAGAAAATACTTAATCAGTATAGAACAATATGCATTTGTTTATAATACTTTTGATCCCAGTTCTCACTATCGTGCGTCACATTTTATAAACAAATGTACATTGTTCATCACTGATTAAATATTTTTAAAAAATTGAAACGCGGAGATATTTTAAATTGTCTAAAAATTCTATAAAGCATTTATAGTAGTAAGTTTGAAAATAAAAATTTGTTGGGTTGTGAACGCGAGTAAAATTCTGCTTACTCCAGATAGAAGCACATTTGTTGTTACTTTTGGTATTAAATTTTTTTCGTAAATAGAATTATTTTATCTAATCAACGTTGTGTAGTTATTTTGCACATCATATATCTATTGCAGAAGAATAACTTTTTCCGTACTTCCATTATTTCCATGGAATTTCCTCCTTAAGCACAGTTCGCTATTGTTAATATTGAAAGTAATGACAATAAATCATAAACTTTCGATTAGATACTAGTAAAATATTTCCCACAGGTTACTGTCGTTCTAACAGATGAATAATGTTTTCCTTTTACAATATTTAACAACTCTGGCATTTTGATCAATACCAGACTTTCAGATACAAATTTTATAAACCATAGTGTCTAGTGTCAGACTAGTACAATTATTACGACAGTCTACCTGAACCAGAACCAGAGAACTTAGATAAACATTTGTATAGCTCATGGAGACCTATAGATTAATATTTGCATATAATTTAACAAGATCTAGAATAACCAAAGTATTTTCAATACCCTACAGTACGGATTTTCTTTCACCAAATATCATATACACATCTATATATGACATTTATATATACGCTCCTGTCTGACGCTCGATAGCAAAAACAATTTCCTCAAACAAAATCCCTCCACTCAATAACCAAACAACGACCACCATCAGCAATACCAGTACCAATAATAATGCAAATCCTCGAACAACATGCTTATCACGCAGCTGCACGCGTCGCATCCGATGGTTTTCTCCCCCTCCTCCCACATCTTTTCTCTCTGTCTCTTACTCTCTCTCTCTCTCTCTCTCTCTTACTCTCTCTCTCTCTCTCTCTCTCTCTCTCTCTTGAATTTTCGTCATTGATGACTCTATCTATCTATCCATCTCTCTCTCTCTCTCTTTGAAATTTGATTTTGAAGAGAGAGTATCTCTCATAAAGCAATCAAGATGAACGCTTTCAAAAAGCTGATGTCTATCATCGGCGTTCATCGTCAAGGCATCGACTTTATCAAAGACCTACCGGTCGAACTATCCCAAATCATTCTTTCCAAACTAGACACTCAATCCTTGCTTAATTCTGCTCTAGTCTCCCGAAAATGACTGTCAATTTCCAAATCAACATCTACATATACAACATCTATATATATCTCTCTATCTATCTATCTATCTATCTATCTCTCTCTCTCCCTCTCTATTTTACTCTCTCCCATCATCATGCATACATGCATGCGCCGAGCTCCGAGAGCGACACACACTCACAGTGTCTCTCCCCCGCATGCATAAATTAAGGACTCGCAATTATTGGGATTAGGCGATCCTGTGAGGCCGGTCGGAGGCCGGTGGTGTAATTCCCAGACGCGCGCGCGGCTTTTACGGGATCCCGGAGTGCGCGGATTAATGGCTGGGACCCGCCGAATTAGCGGTCGCGTCGCGTATACTCGCGTATACTCGCGGGGGTCTGCGTGGGTGGCTGGTTTAATTGGGCGAGGAGAACGTGCTGCGGAATAATGTGTGTATTGGTGGAAAAGGTTGGATTGGTTGCGACTAAGGGTTTTTGGATTAGGGTTTGTGGGTTTGTAGTGATTTTTGTACTGCACGGAGAAGTGAAGATATATTTAATTTAATAAATCTGAATAACTGAATACAGTCACTTAAAATAGGTGAATAGTCACTTAGAGTACCTACTATTCAGGTGAATAGTCACTTAGAATAAGTGAATAGTCACTTAGAATAAGTGAATAGTCACTTAGAATATGTGGATAGTCACTTAGAATAGGTAAATAGTAGACTGTCTAGTAAATTTGGTACAATAAGATATTTAGGGGTTCGTTGCCTAAATGTTTATAAGATTCATTAAGAAGATGGGTATCGAGTTCGAGATGGATGGGCAATGCATACTATCTGATGTAGTCCCAAATATTTTTCGGCAAATACGAAATCAGTAATAATTCAGTAATAATCAGTAGTAATTATAAAAATTTATTTTTGTGCATCTAAAATTAATAACTTTTCCACTATAAAATTTCTATTATGTTAAGAAAATCTGCGAACTTTAATAATTTACTATACATTTTATACTGATTAAATAATTTACGCAAACTTCTTAAGTAATATTGCTGTTGAAAAGAAACATGTTTTCAATGTTTCTTTTACTCTTTTTCTAATTGATTTGTATCACACAGGTACTTGTGCGACTTGATACTTTTACATTCAATGTACAGGACTTTAAAATGCAAAATCGTTCTTGAGTCAATTTGTTAAAAATTAAACATACTCTCTTTCATAGCTGCTACGAAGTTTGACTTATGAATAGAATATCTTACGAGGTCTTATAACAAGGAAAATCAATTTCTGTTGAAATTTAAATTATATTTGAAATCTATTTCCATCAACTATAGTAGAGAAAATGTACGATAAAATCTATTAAAGACTCTTTTTACGTAGAAAATGTCAATTACAGAATTCATTTTGATTGCGCTGCACGCTTTCGCGAGACGAACGGCAACATTTGAATGAATTCTGTTTCGTCGACTAGAAATGAATACCGAACATGATTTAAATATCGTATTGTAGTTTCTAAATTTCAATCTGCAAATTTAAAAAGCGTTTTTCAATTGTATAGAATCGTGTGTACTAATTCTCCACACAATGAATCATTGTTTTTACGTATACTGACTAAATAGACAATTCTAACCGAACTTTTTGTTAATTTTAAGCTAACGAATTTATTTAAACATGTATATAATCTAACCAATTGAACCAGTTAATTTTCTACCTAAATAGAAATTGCATTATGCAGCACGTAAGCCCTTACGTGGTTGCCTGAATTCTATCCACGCACCGTATTATGGTTGTATTACGGTCTGTAACGCTTGTCTCACGCAGAACCTCGTAAGTTTGTCTGAATAAGACTTAGTTATGCTTACCTGGCCAGTATACCCAGATAGGTAAAGTAAAATCATCACTTAAGGTGATGCTAAACCCCCTGTCATCGTCAAATACGGGGAACCACTTATTTCATTCAATTTTCAATTTTCGGAGAATATCTCGCTGGAAAGTTGTTGCTTTTGGTTAGGCCAATAACGTTTCATAAAGATATTTGCTAGAAATTGAAAATTAAGTGAGAAAAGTGGCTCCTCGTATTTGTCGGTGACAGGTGGCTTTAGCATCACCTTAAAGTAGATACGCAGTAGCAAACTTTGTCTAAAATTACATTATTAGGTTATGTTCAGTTCCTGTGAGTGGCACTGCGCACCTAACTAATTTGGTGGTTAAATTATTCAAGAATTGTCTTATTGTCTCTACTTTATACCTATCCGGGTATATAACCAGTGGATTACTATGCTACTTTTTTCCGCGTACTTGCTTAGTCCATACTGTTTCATGCAACCTACCTTAAGGTGATGCTAAAGCCACCTGTCACCGACAAATACGAGGAACCACTTTTCTCATTTAATTTTCAATTTTTAGCAAATGTCTTTATGAATCGTTATTGTCCTAATCAAAAACAATAACTTTTCATAGAGATATTTTCTCAAAATTGAATATTGAATGGAATAAGTGGTTCCCCGTATTTGACGGTGATAGGGGGTTTAGCGTCACATTAATGAAAAAGTTCGAATGAGTTCGTAAAGAAAGGCATTCAATATCCGGAATGGCACAGAACGTGGCAAGCATTCCGGGTCATTCTAAATGTTATATCCAATTTCCGGACAGTTTCATCAAGATATGCAATACGGTCCACGTTTCTAGTTAACCTTACCACATTCAAAATCTACTCGACTCCAAATTTAAATCCTCACCATCCACACTCACACCAACATCACATCCCAACATCTCTCAATCACACCGTCATTTTTTCCAAATAACAGTACAGCACTCTCGCATTTTTTTTCCGCAAGAGGAAGAAAAGAAGAAACGAACGGTACAGCCATTAGCCGTCCTCACTGCTCCTCTCTCTCTAGAGAAGGCTTTTCGCATAGGTCGGTGATTTTCAGAGCCGGTCTGCGAACGCTTCCTGGCAGCTAGAGAGAGAGAGAGAGAGAGAGAGAGGTTGATCGATGCGCGTATATAGCGTACCTATAGCGTGTTGCGAGAGAGAGTGCGCGCGCGAGCAGAAGTAGGCCGGCGCGCGGACTTCCTAGATCTATAGTCTTGGGTATTAAAGGTGCTGGCGCATATTGCTTTTGTTGCTTCCATTTCCGTGAAAACGCTAATCGATTGAGGGGAGGTGTATTATGAGTCACTTGGTTGTGAGGTGTCTCTTGGAGTGGAGGGTGGGTGAGAAAAATTGGAAATGCGTGGGGTGTAACGAGATTTGCTCGATACGCTTTGAGCGTAATAATGTTACGTGTATTGGTGACGATGGGAATGTTGGACATGACATCTAGGAAAATACCTCTGAGGTGGGTGCTGTTTAGCTTCCTGACGTGTATCCCTGGATTCTTGAAATTTTAGTAGAGTTATGGTAGAAGGTATTTAGAGAGTATGCAAGAAACTAGCTAAATTTGGCCTTCCAGATTATGGGAGATGTTACATAATGCTACGTTTAGATTTGTATACAAAACAAAAACAGCGTATCAATAATGACATTTTTATGATACATCTTTGGTATAGTAAACAAAGATTTAAGACCTAATGGAGTTCTTTGTCACATAATGATCAGTAATACAATTTTTGAATTCGATTACACTGAAATGATACATTACATGTTACTTTGACAAATTGAAGATTTGAATTTCTATTCTACTGGTCAACGTAATGTGGCACAGTATTCAATAAGGTTTTATACTGATAAACTTAATCAATGATGGAACGAATATTACTTTTTTCTATGGGAATTTAAGAAAGTTCATTAAATCTTTTTAAACACCGGAATTTAGACACGCACACTTTTTAATCCCTGGTTTGAAAATAAACAGCCTTTACAAAGATATTGAAAAATTACATATGTAAAATATGTAATACGTTATTAATAAGAGTTATTAATTATTTACATTAATATCTTAACAAAAAATTTGGCTATTCATTTGGTACATTCACTTTATTAACTTTTGAACTAGGTTTAGTATCTTATGTCAAAGCTAAGTACAAGTATGATATAATGCAAGAGCTACAACTGCAATGTGATGTAGGCTGTAATGAACTGTATAAACTCTATAATTATCCTGAAAACTTTTATTGTGCTAGTGCACCCGCACTCCGCACTGGCTTTTCCTGAACTGTGTGCTGCTGTACTTTTGTAGATGACTCATTGTATATTGCGCAGGTGTAAAAACAAATGTTCATAGATTTAGATATGTAGGGAAGAAAAACAAAATATACATAGATTATCGATTCATTTCTCCAGTTTTAAAATATGTTGCAACTGTTTTAAGTTGTTTTCAAAATATGAAAGTAAAATAATTATCTAAAAAGTCTCAAACGTTGTTTACGTTCCAAAAACTTTAACTTGAATGTTGCTAATTATAAAAAGATAAACTATAAATATTATATTTTGAAGAATTGCACTATTTTACAAAAAGTGTAATAATTCGAAAGCATTAATACAAATTTTTACATAGAAACTTCGATATAAGTTTTTGAGGTTGTTGATTACGTATCCAAGTTTATAGAAGTTCACGTGAATATCTCAAAAGTTAGAGATATTTATAAAGTTCGGCCCACCATATTAAATCCTTCATTTTGAAATTTCAAAATGCGACTGCATATTCGTACTCAGAGAACCCAAAACATCTTGGGCACACAAAATTTTAAATACACCATAAGCACAAAGGGGTTAAACACAGTAGTTAACAAAGGTACAAATTGATAATCTCAAATTAATGATCACCAATGGTTTCCCAACGCCCGTAATTTCACTTCGAGGGACGAGATTCGATTTGCTTTGATCAACGATCGAGGAAAAGCGGTTGCCACCCAGTATACTCCCGGCGCACAAATTGACTACACGGCGCTCGAACGCAAAATCACCAGTCATTATCAATTCTGCAACATCCTGCTGGAGCCAAAGTCGATCACAAGATCCTCTGACTTATAATACTACAGAGAATGTCCACACAGCCGTGGATAACTTTTCCATCGTGAATCGCGTATAAAAAAAGACGCCAGTCACCTTATTGACCAATTTTAATCCGTAATGAATGAAAGCTGCCTACACTGCACTTGTCCGCGGCAGGATATTCAGATTTAGAAGAGAAAAAGAAAATCGAAAGCAGCTTATCGCCTAATGGATTTGCAGCGATTATGATGTTTCTAGGTCACCAGTGTCTTGGTAAAAAAATGGCGTTCTTCATGGTGAGGTACGTAGTAATGCAAAAATGAACGAGTGCTTGGACTCAATAACAGGGTTTGCAAAATTATAGCTCGTTGAAGGTTCTTTGGGTGTAGTCATTTTGTTGTACGTTCAGGGAATACCAGTAACGAAAGAGATCACATACGTTTTGAAGATGTGAAAATTCCAAAAATGTACGAAGAAAAGGTTTGACAATTTATCGGAATATAATAGCCGTCACGCTGAAAATTAGTATCCTAAATATAAATATAATGAGGTAATTTGACGTTCCAATTTCATTGTATTAAATGCATTTCTTGTTATTAACATAATTAATTATTAAATTGTTAAAGTACTACTCTAAGAGTTAGAAAAGAATCATACTTTCATAACCTCACGTAACATGGGAGTATATCTATACATCGAAAATTTGGATAAATTAAACGTCTGTCTCTTTCAAGTTCTTTATTTTTACGACAAAGGAGAAGTACGACATAATTATTTTTCGTTATTTTACATATTTCACACTATACATCAACTTCTTATTTTTATGCAACATCCTAATTGATTCACTTCATCGCTCGTATTCACTCATAGACGATAATGCAGCTTAGTTACAGGAGGGTGCGTTACTTATCAAATACTAGTTTCCAAAGCTTTCCTGTCAATAAATATGCCATAAAAAGAATAACACCATGAAAAAGTATAGGATAAACAATAAAAAATAGGTAATAAAAATTGAAATAGAAATAGCCACATAGTATAACCTCACTTCTTTCAAAACCATTAAATAAAAGAATGAAAATGCTTTTCCTCGAATTATGAATTTTATTCGCTTTATAATGAATCATACCTTGCAGTTATATATTTGTAAAACTATAACTTTATCGCTTTTTTTTGTAGACAAATTCATGCACTGATAAAAAAATTTGTTAAATCTAAGTAAACGTTTCCTTGGACCGTACTAAGAAAAGATTTACTTAAATAAAGTAAATATTTCTTAAATTTAGTAAATATTTATTGAATTGATGAATACCAGTCTACACATAATTAAATATTTACTATTGTCAAATAAATCTTTTCTTAGTACGATTCAAGGAAACGTTTACTTAGATTTAACAATTTTTTTTTCAGTGTGTATAGACACCCTGCGTCGATACCTGTGGCTCCACTTTCGTTGGATTATTAGCACAGGGCGTGTATATCTATATCAATGTAATATACAGAGATATATATTTTACTATTGACATTAACTTTATCTTTTGCCATATTCTAAACAATACAATATCATTCATTTCTAATCACACTTTCTAAACACATTCGTACAAAACCTACATATAATATATTTTTCGCAAACAGCGATAATTTAACAATCTTGCATTCCTCCGCACACAATACCGCGCAATAACATCCGCCATCCCACCAAATCCACGCATCAAACCCTGTATCAACCGCGATATCCCCTATATGATCGATCGCCTCTCAAAACCCCTTCACCCCCCTCCTTCTCAACTCCTCACCATATCCAGCGTACAAACACTCGTACGCACACTCGTTTACTCCCGATCCACGCCCTCGCTCATCGGTCATTCGCAACGATACTTATACCGCGTGCATGCATGATACGGCCGATGGCAACCGTGTGCGCGCAGTCAAGGCCACGCGAGGCGCCTAAGCCGCGTGCATTCGTCGTCGCGGCGATCGATGATATGTACGAGTAAAAGCGAAGCGAATAGAAGTCCTCGTGTGTATAAAGGTGCATTTTCATGGTGCGTCGAGTCTTTTGCGCCAACTACCACGACATTACATTTTACGGGGGAATCCCAATGTTTACATTAGCTTAATTATTTTTGTAATAAATTATTTCACTGTCATATACATGCGATCTCCCTAAAACCTAATATTTTACGTTAATAATAGTGTGTAAGCGTTTAAATATGATTTCTAACAATAGAATTGAATGTTTAACACGTTTCAAAACGTTTTATTTAGATAACCTTTTCAATTATACACGTGACAGTTCAATTGCTTACTGAAGTTAAACTATTTTAACATGAGAATCGCAAAAGCGCGCGTAAAAATATCACATGATCTAGTTGACGCAAGAAGTTTGATGCACCATGAAAATGTACCTTAACGCAGCGAACGGTGTACGCGAGTTGGATAATGCGTGGGTGGGTGCATCTGTCGCGATAGGCGGCGAATTCCGCGAAGTTTGGAACGTTGGAATTGGTGGGTTGGGTTACTGCTCTATAAAGCTGAAGTGGTGATGATTGAGCAGCCTGTTTTGAAGTAGGGACATTTTCACTGCGTATATTCACCGTTTGAAATTTTAAAGTTATAATGTAAAAAGTCATTTTGAAATGGTGAATATTGAATAATTTGTCAGTGGAAATTTCGCTGCTGGGAAACAGTTGGTCGATTTTCACTGTTTCTACGAACTTTAGAGTGTAGGGATTGATTTTTGACGGAATGCAGACTTGCGTACGTAAGGTAGTAGACTTTCTTAGAAATGTCTTGAAACTTTTATTGTATAACGATGTAGGTATGCTTTATATGTGGTTGACACTTCAAGCCCCGTTACGGTACCAAAATTTGAGAAATTTTGCTTCAAATTTTTAATTTTTAACATAGGGGCCCTGTTTTAAACTCTAACAAAAAGGCGTTTTCAAACTTGCAAACCAAGTTTGCTTTGAATCTTTTAGCAAAAGTAACGATATATAAAAAGCTGAACGAAACAAACGGTACATTTTTTTTAAAGAATAGGTATCTAAAGTTGTGCTATTGTGTTATTCGTACACCTATATCGTGGTACAATAAATGCAAAAGTTAATGCTGTACTCTGTCGATTGTTTTATCTTATCACTTTTACATTTCTTACGTATATTATATTGCTTTATACCACTCTAACCTCAAAATCATAACTTCAATATGATTATTCGGCTCTCGTGGTATAAACAGGTACGTAAGAAGATTTTTACCTCATGTGATTTTTCTCACTCGCTTCGCTCGTGCGAAAAACGTCGCATGAGCTAAACAATCACCTTCCGCAATCGTGCCGAAATATACTATTACATTGTAAATTGAAAGGTTTTCAATATAAGTATTGCATTATAAATAATTAATGATCATTTTTTTCAAAAATTAACTTTCTAACCACACTGTCAGCTGGTAAGCGCCCTCTAGATTTTATTACAATCCTTTATAAATATTAAAAAAAAAATGTTATGGTGTTAAAAGCTTATTAGCATATACATTTAAGATATTGTTGAAATTCGAAATAAAAATCTGCTAAGAAGATTTTTAAAATTTGTTGATAGTTATAAAATAGATCTTCCAATTTTCGTTTCGATTTCAAAAAGGATCTTTGATCTATGTTAAAAAGATCTTAACTTTAGTCATCTTACATATAACATTTATATGTAAGATGTAAAAAACAGTCCTCGTTCTTAGAACGTCTCAACTATATAGATCTAAAAAATAAAAAACGATTTGAGACATTAGTGTTTTTAAAATCGTTTTAGATCTTTTTAATTTTTACGTGTGATAGTATGAATCAATTTTTTGTATGAGAAGCATTTTTTAAATGGCTGCAGAATATATGTGTGGAATGTGCAGTACTAAAGAACGGAAGCAACAGCGTGTGCATAATAGAAAATGATTGTGTGTTCATGGGTGATCGAACGCTTCATTGTAATAAATGATGAATGTATAAGCAATTAGTGGATCTAGTTTACTATTTGCGCGAGAACGCATTGGATACACTATATATTGTGTTGGCTATACGACAAAGAGAATAATAAATCGTTCAAACATTGTTAGTGTAGTTAGAATTATAAAACACTGTGTAAAATTTGAACAATTTTGTGAGCATGGGTAATAAGTTACTGCGCATTTAATTTAATATTAATACTCATTCTATTTTTCTTTTGCGACATTCTGCAAGGCCACCAACTTGTTTAACAAAAAATTTAGATTTTAAATTGATAGTATTGAATGTGTTCATACTTGTTTATAAAATCTTAAGAATAAATAACATTTGAAATAGTGGCAACTTCGACAATATTACATGAGATAAATGAATTAGTAAAACCCGAGAAAATTAAACTACAATGATACAAATAAGCATTAGACTGTTGAAAAATACACATTAACTAACTCTTGAAACATACTTTAAACAATTTTTTAACCTTATTATTGTAAAATATTAATGCTTATAGCTTCCAAATATGTCTTAAACTTTTGATTAAGATCTTACGAGTAATGCAACCTTCAGTATTAGTAAATCCTTCAATACGACTTGTAATATTACAATAACAAAGTTAGATGCTCGTATTTTATTTGAACTAATCAAGCGCAATATAAAACGTAACAATTAATCGCAAAGAAAAATTATTTTAAGTACGTAATTGGCAGTTTCTTGCAGATAAGCAGACATATACCGCAGACACACGTGTGCATTTAAATGTATGAATTATAGATAATCAACGTGCATACCAATATAAAGCAACTGGTAAGAACTGACTAAAGATGTAAACAATCAGAGATAACAAGTTCTTTTTCCGATGCAACTGACCGGCAGCGACGATTGGCTCTGCAAAGTCCGTTTAAGCAATTACATACTTTTCGAACGAACAAGTATAATTATTTAATATACATCGACATATGCAAATTCTCGTGTGTATAAAGGGGATTTTTAATGAATATTATAAAGTAATTCACGGTACAAATTATTGTGTATTAAAATGGCGAACGTGAGACCTTCCGGCCTTCCGACAGTTTTTACTGGTATTACATGTAAATGCTACTGTACTGCGTGGTAAAATGTGCTTGTTTTGAGAAAAATCCCTATTCATGTTCCTCAATTTTAGTGCAGATACAATTAAGTAGTTAAATTTCTTAATACCATCTCGTGAGAAGGTAGCAGATCAAGGGTTACAGCTGATTGTACACAAATTTTAAGTTACTTCTCACATTAACGTATAATACATAAAAGTACTTATATATAAGCAATAATGATACTGTAATTAAAAACGATTGAAGTAATCCATCCGTACACGTTTTTAAGAAATATTCCACAAATATTTAATCCACAATTTCCTTATACAGTATTCTGTTGTAATATGGCCAGCAATGTAACTAGAACCAATTTTAATGTTCGATATAAATAGAGACTAAAAAAATGTTGCTTTTCGTTTGAAATACATATTTCAGAGATAAGATAACAATTTGTTTAAAAGTTTCTTGGAGACAAATATTTTGTATAGGTTATTAGTTCCGTCGATATAGCGAGAGACCATTGTATAATTTCTTGTCATATTTCATTTTTCTTTTTAGTTTCTTTTATAAGTCACATAGAAAAAGTTTACTCTCCAGCAGGTAAATTTTACCATGCAGTACGGTAAAATTTACTTATATGATACCAAAAAGTCATCATGGTACACCCAACGGTAAAATAACTTTGAATATGGCGGAGTTATTTCACTACGTGTTATCTGGGATTACAATAAATTTATATACCTCCTAATATCTACCTATCGAAACCCCAGTTATCAATAAACAAAATAACCCGCCATATTCAAAGTTATTTTTACCGTTGAGTACACATGCTCTTTATTATTATAGTACGATTCCATAACCATCAAATCATCAGACGTGAAATTCTGCAAACTGAGTATGTCTTGATAGTTAGTAAATCACTTTAACCTAACCTCACTTATTGACAGTTGGACGCAGCTTTCTTAATACTTAAGAAATTTCATTTTGAACGTAACACACTGCATTTCTCACAACATTTCAAACGCATTAATCTACTCGCATTAAAAATTCTCTCACCGCACCACGAAATCCTCGAATATTCATATTTAAAAAGTGTTCTCTCCCAACATCCGCAAATACCAGAAATAAAAAATTCCAATATTCCATCTCGACGCGCAAACACCGTCGGAAAATCGCATTTTAGAAAGCGAATCTCCATCTTCAATTCTCTCTCCTTCGGGCAAATTATACACGCGCGCCGATCAGCCTCAGACCCAAGAGTTCGAGACAGCGAGAGAGAGGGAAAACACCGCGAATTTTCAGCTCGTGCAGTGCGGCACTTTGCTTCCCACGTCGCCGCCGCGCGAAGAAAAGCGCATATGTACGCACGTAACGAGGTCACAACGGCGGCAGCGCATCATTCGGATGCAAACGCGCGCGCGTGTTCTCTTTTTTTCTTTTTTGCATTTCCATGTGTATGCACAAGTGCCGCGCGTTTTCTCCCGGCGATGGCGATGGCTCGTTTTTTTTTCTCTTGCTGTCGCCTGGAGGATTTTCTTTTCCGAGCTGAGCGAAGTCCGCGGTGAAGAAATCGCGTGAAGTATTGCGGGAATGAATTATGATTTACGATGGATAGGTATGTGGAGAGAGAGCTGCTTTTGTGCAGTGTGTATAGTTTTTCATTTTCTTGTTTTGGTAGATTGGGTATGGGTGACTGAGGATTGGAGAGGTAGAATGGTGGTGCTGGTATTGAAATAATGGATTTTAAGGTTGGAGTAATTAAGGGCGTAGAATATTAAAATCCAAGTGGTTTTTGATGAAAAAATCGATTTCAACACTTTTTAGTATACGTTTGTAAAAGCATTTTAAGTATTTATAGATATCTACATTATATAACCATTCCATAATTATGTGAACGTTTTTGTGTTGCAATTTATTTTCTTTTGGTATGTCGTATTAATTGATTCCAAAAAGAAGTGCACAACTAGAACATATTCATTACGTTTTTTATGGTTTTAAACACTTTTTGTCTCACCGGATTGTTGTTTCTCCCCGTTTTTCCTCCATTTTTTATTTAATTATTTCAAAGAGGTTATTATCTTTTATTGATTTTAGTGTTTCATTTTGTTCCACTTTATAGTCAGTTTTTTTTCTACATCAGAAAAATATTCAGCTAGTTTTAATTAAGATTTTATAAATATTTAAAAATAGTGCTGTCAAAGTTTGTCACTTACTTGTGTATAGTTAGATCTTATTTGAAAAACCTTGATCAATTTTCAGCTCTCTCATTTTATACACGCGATAAAATAAAATAAAATGATGCCTATTTTCTAAAAGTTTTTAATAATCCACAGATTCTTTAGCAGAAAAGTAAGTAAAAGTGATTATATTAAGATTAGATGAAACTACATTGGCTAGAAATTAGCCATCTGTCAGCGATATTTACAGAAATGGTGAGTTTCTCGTCTCAGAAGTGTTTAATAATTTATTTGATTCTACATCTAACTGTGAAATTTGTTCTCAGTTTCGAAGCTTATATAAAAAATATTACAAGATAAACAGGTGGACAAAAAATATATGAATATGGTATTCATATATATGGATTTTCACTTTTGTAATTTAAGAATTTACGTTTTTATTGCAAAATTATCTTTTTCAGAGTTTTTTTTTTCATTTATAGCCATTTCGGATTTCACAATAAAAATTCTTTCTATTTAAATAATTTTTATATGCATTCAGTCCTCGGACACCTTACAAACTCGAAAATCCAGGACAAAAAATATTGAATAACTGTGTAAAAATAGGAGTATCTATCTACGATGAACTGGAATTTACCAGTGTAATCCAGTACAGAAAATGCCACTTACTTAGGCGTATACGGTAAGAAACGAAGTCACCATACCAACAGATGGACTCAACAATAGACGACGTGATTGATGTTTCATTTTTCATGTATTTAGGACGCCTTGAAACACTACATATTCGTTCTTCCATTCCGTTCCACTTAAAATTCCCTACAAATATTTTTATATAGAAAAACATAAAACTATACTACGCTCGTATCGCACATACCTCGTTAAGACATTCAATTGTGATATAACCTACGATTATACTTGCAAAACCATGCGCGAGCAAAGGCACGGAGGAGAGACGCTTGTACATTTTCTCATACGAGACTCACTCATGTATATAACTGTTATGATTCTATAATTTGCAAAAGAAATTACCTAAGCGTTAACGAGGCTCTTTGCGCCGCCAAGGTTGCGCATTAATCATTTTAGAGTCGATAGTAATTGAATCAACAGGTTTGTATTTTACACGCTTGTAAATATATGCTGCGAATGGAGATTATATTTGTTTTTGATCGATTGTGTGACGCGAAAAGAATGATGTGTTATTGGGGTGCAGAATGCAATGGTGTTTGTTATGATGTTACGGTCTCTTTAGGTAATTTGAATTCGATGCTCGGAGAATTGGGTTTTGACGTAAATTTTCTTTCTTCGGCGGTGTCTACGTTACGGGTGGAGAATCGAAGCCGATTTGCAATTCTGTTGGAATTTTTTCAAAGAAGCTTAATCCAAAAAAATTGTAGCTTATTTACGTTCCTTTGAGTTACGTCAGGCCGTATAAGTTACTTCAAAGGTGCCGCATCTACGGTCTGACGTCACGAGGATTTTCGAAGCGCTATATATTCTTTAATTTTGGATATTTTGTAAAAATTCAAACAGTTCACAAAGAGAGTATGCTATAATTTATCAAAATATAATATAAAAAGATCATGTTAAAACCTAATGGATATATATATATATATATGAGGAGAGGAGAGAAGGTAACACGAGTATTATATATATATATATATATATATATATATATATATATATATATATATATATATATATATATATATATATATATATAGCCGCATTATGAATTATGTGCGTTAATTTGATTCTAAATTTAAAATCAGCGACCGACAAACCCATATAGATATCAAATCTCGTTCGCGGCCTTAGAAATTTCTTTTTGTATTAATTAATTAATCTAACAGCTCATTTATAAATTTATACAAAATGTGGAAAAATGGGGTATTATACTTTATTTTCTCACAAAATTAGTAGAAGTCAAGGATAATTAATGACCGTGTATTTTAAGAAGACATTTGTTACCTTGAGTCAAGTTTTGCAATAAATAAGAGGTGTCGTCTCAAAATAAGGCCTCGATATAAACCATTTACTAGACTACATCTGATGTTAGAAATTACAATTTTCTCAAGAGGTATTTTATTCAAAAAGTTAGTGGATATCTCTGAATGATGATGAATTTATAAATGAAAACAAACAAAGAAGAAACCTTTTCAAGGAAAAAATCTTTTTTCTCATATTATTATATTTGACATATGAGATATATTTTATAATCTTTTACTGTTATATTTGTCGAATGGAAGAAAACAATATTTTTTCCTTAAAGAAACTTTTCTTTCCTTTGCAACAACAGATTAAATCACCTGTTCTCATCATTAAAAAAATGAGCAACAGACTCATCATCATCTACTTAATTAATATAATTTCTCGTAATTTCCACTATATTTCGAATTACACAATATCTAAACACCGATAAAAGCTCCTCTAAAAAAATAGAAAAATGTTATCGCAGACGAGCAATGTATAACCTCCACAGCGTATAAAACCATAAATTCACACCGGCGCAGGCGAGACACATCCCGCGCCTTCCCGCGTTACGTATATTAACTTTTCATTCGCGATTGCACTCGTGACACGCTGTTGTCTCGCAACGTATAAACAACAAGCTCTTCGCGCTGTGAAGGGAGAATTGCATTTTAAACGAGAAGCCATTTTAAAATTGAGCGATGAATTCTTTTCGGAGTTGGTTTTATTGTAATTGCAGACGTGAGCGAGTGACTAATGAAAAAAGCGTATCTTATATTGATTTTTAGATGAATTGTTATGAAAATTATAGGTAGCTTTTATGCTATTTTAGCCGTGTCGAATGTGAACGATGTATAAATAACGTTTTTGTAAAATATTGCAATGCGCGATTACTTTGCGTCGAGAATTATTATTTATTTTAGTATACGAGTGTTCTTATCCTATGGATAATTATTACTGTTGTAATATTAATAAAACGTTAAGCCATGCTTAAGGCATTTTAAAGATCATAAAGCTTTCATATCTATCGAGACATTTTTATTTAAATAATTTTTTATATTATATCTCTAAATTGAGTAAATTGAAAGTACCTATTCACCTTTTTTGAGGATTGGTTTAAAATACTGTAAAAAGATAATTTTACTGTTCTTCTTTTATAGATATACTGGTAAAATTAATAATAATAAAAACTACCTTTCTTCTCTTGAGTATGTTCTAAACCTTATTTCATAATAGCACAAATATTTTTTTCACAATTTAGTCAAAATTTTTTTAATATGATATACACTTTCTCGTTTAGATATTTTCCCATGATAACATATAATTTGTAACAATGATTACAAAAAGTAATTTAAAAGAAAAGAATTTCCGATTATGTGCATGAAAAATCAAGATAAACGCCTTTTCAGTTAACATAATCACCCGATAAGTGTTTTAACTACCCGATCAAAAAAATGTATCGGTTTATTGTATAAGTTTTTTACCAGTCTAATCAAAAATGCTTATTTCTTCTGCAAATAATTTTTTAAGCTCCAAAACTATTGTCAAATGCTCGAAATACAATACACGTTCATTACTAGCTTTCTTTTATATACTAATTGCAAATAATAATTACAGTGTTGAAGCTCGTGTGATAGAGAAGATATAGTAATTTTAAGATAAATAACTAGATACGCAGAATAAATACGCTTAGGTAATCAATCAATATTAGCATTGTTTTGAATGACAACACACGTCCTCATTAGCAAGGAATCAATTATTTGCTAGCAAAATAACATTTCAAACAAAAATTTTCACTGTGTCCAGGAAAACCATTTGATTTATTCCAGGATGGAAAAAAACACATCTATAATATAGTCCTAATACATCTTCTACACCTATATATTAATGAAGTCTTGCTTTAACTTTAATCATTGAATTACAGGCATAGCGCGTTTCTTACACATAAGAATTATACACGTAATTATTGTACACAATTTAGCATTGGTCAAATTATATATAGATATATTTGACCAATGATAAATTGTGCACAATAATTACGTGTACAATTCTTATGTGTAAGAAACGCACTATGCCGAATTACATAAACAAATATTGTCCAGTATACAAAAATAGAGTAAAATAGCCTCTAATATCTCCATTAGACTAAAAATTCATCCTACTCAGATCATGTCAATTCAATTCAATTCAATTCAACTCCACTTTGAAAGTTAAAGCGAGCCTCCACCGAACCCCAAATATAGCAAGACCACAATTCAACCTCCCCAAAAATCCTGTTCCACTCTCTCCCACCCACGCAATCAATCACTCTCACATCGAATGCCCACCCAATCCACCTCCAATAATAACAATAACCCCCCAATAACTTACATTACCTTCTCACGGCTCCGTCGTCGGGTCGCGCACGCGACTCCGCGCTTGTATCCCCTTCTCTCTCCCTCTCCAATTACGTCCAGCGTATAAACACAAGAGCGCGCGATAAAGATCCGGCTCGCGGGCGTGTGTTATAACACGCGAGTCCAAACTGTATACGCGCGTGTGTATTGTATCGGGCAGTGATCTCCCTCGTTGTTGTAGATGTATATACGTGTGACGAAAGGCGCCGGGCCGACTGTTGCACTGTATAATCGTAGACACAAGCACACACTGAAATGTAATCGTTTCGTAAGGAGATTCGAATTTTCGCCGATGGCCCACAGGGATGTGTCTATATATAACGATATTTAGATGTATAGCTTTGATGAATGGAGGATAATGCGCGCGTGTGTGCGTGTAAAGTAGTTAAGTAATGAAATGGAAAATTTTTGGATTTTTGGGCGTTGGGTGAAAAGACACGGCACGTGTATGATGTCTGTGACTTTCACGCCGGTCGCGGTTATGTGTATAGGCTGCGTGGGAAAGAGATTTTTGATTTGGACGCGTATTTGGCACTCGCGCACAGGCTTGTTTAGATTGTCTGCGATAGATAGCGGAATCTGTGAGGTGAAATTGAGGATTGAATAATATTTGTGGATACTGCTGCAACTACACGAATGCGAGAAGAAGTTTGTTTTGATTGTCGATTTGTTTGTTTATTATTATTATTGGCTTTATTTATTTTTGATATGTTGATTATTATTGTTTGTTATTAGTTATTGTTTATTATTATTAGCTTTATTTATTTTTTATATGTTTATTATTATTGGTTTTATTTAATTTTAATATGTTTATGATTGTTGTTTTTATTTGTATATTATATGTTTATTGTTATTGTTTGTTATTTGCCTTATGATGAATTTTATCTTAGAACATATTTCGATGAATAGTTTTCAAATTATCCTTTTTCTTTTCATGACATTGTAAAATGTGTTAAAAGCAACTTATACGATTTAAATCCTAAAGTTGCCCCACAAACGTTCTGATTTATTATGATCAAAAATATAATTTAAGCGGTCTGATTGATGAATTTAAGCGCGTTGAATTTTCTGACAAAATTGTGTAATAATTATCGCTCGAGTAAATTTGACACATCTGCTACAGCCGAGTGATTGATCTCCGAAACAATCACGAGCACTTTGTTTATTTTGAAATGCCACAATGACGCGTTTAAAGAGACAAGCAAAATACACACACAATACAAAAATAAATTCAAAATCAAATGAAAACCTGTTCAAAAAAGAAAGCACGATCGACAAGAGAAATAAACGATTTCCACACGACGCGTATACTTGAACATTAACGTCGGAGAAAATTGAAGAATTTAAAAGTCTCCGGTCCGTCCGTCGCGTAAACAAACGACAATCCCATTCGCGGTAAAGGCGTTGCACGGCAATGTAACTCGGATAGATTTCACCTCCAGACTCCGCCGCGTAACACATCTCTGTCTCTCCGCGACTTTAGTTTAGCTTCTCTCTCTCTCTCTCTCTCTCTCTCTTTCTCTCTCCAGTTATACTCGCGCCTTTCCACCGTTGATTCTAACGTCTATTTTCACGACGACCCATAGACGAATTTCACCTCTCTCGCGTGTGTACTGCAAAATCTATTCGTATATTAGCGCCAGTGGGATGTGCTGCACTGCATGGCTGTACAATACGCGTGGAAAATTAGCTTTTGTATTTTTCGTGTGGTAGGACTACGAAGAGTTACGATACGAATGATACAAGGAAAAATATGAAATTGAAATAAAATTGATGACGCGAAATCGTCAATATTTAATAAATACTCGAAATGATGATTTTCGGGACACACTTGAAAAATGGATTCAATTTTACTTCGCAAATTAATCTTGGAGCTTCGTTACTCTCTTTCTCAAATCTTCAATAATACTCTAAATTATGATTCTCTGCTCAAACTCTGTTTTCACGTTCGATGTACGCTCTTCAAAACTCGAAACCAGTCATATCACAATTCTTCACAGTTCTACTATAAACAAAAAATCGAACACGCACCCTCCTCGTCGATCAATCACCACACTTTTCTCAACTAACTTCAACCATAAATCTCCCAGCCAGGGCAAAATGAACACCTCTCAACCAGCTGCAGCACAAACCCACTGCGTGCACAACAATATTCCAACATCAATTTTCCTCTCTCTCTCTCTCCCACTCCCTCCTATACACCACCACCCATGAAAGAATTTTCCAGCAGATAGTTCGGGCCGATTCTGGCTAAATATTGTATGCCAGTAAATTATTTTTCGGTGCTGAACCAATAAAGGGATTATATCGTTTTGATAAGAATGGGCCAGTAAAATGAATCGACGTTGGCCCGAAAAAGTCTCAGAGTCGGTGTAATACTTTTTGCCGATATTGAAAGAAAACAAAACATCGCGAAATCATCAACTGTTTAGGCTAGTTTTTAACAAAATAATAATTTAATGTACGATTTCTAAGCTTGCGTGAAATTTTCGGCCGCGCGATAGTAATCTGTAGTTATGATTTATGTTATGATTACACTAAACTTTGAGTGAAGTGTCTCGCGTGTGCCTAAAAATGTATATTTCTTGTACAATTTTGAATACATCAAGAAGAAAAGTGTTGCACTGGCCCGTTCTCATCATCCCCGTACATCTCAGTGCTGGACCTCTAACGTTTGCAAGTACTGGTTGTGTCGGCAACTAACACTCGAACAGTTTCTGCCGAGAGTAAATTCTTCCATGGGCACCAGACAACCCAAACACCAACCAAACTCAAATTCAACACTATACACAAAAACCGTTACCCCACCCTCTAAATAAAAAACAACGCACGTGTCGGCGCGCGAAAGGCACAGGTGCGCGCTCTTACGCGCACAAAATCCGCGGAGCTGGAGCTCAACCGCCGCCTCCCTGGAGGTCACTGCTTGTGTTCTCCGCTGCCGCTGCGGTGCACGGCGGCATTCCCCCCCGCGCGCGCGAGAGAGAGAGACAGAGCGAGAAAAGAGTAGGGGATAATGTATCGTATACACGCGCTGACTCGCGGGAAGAGAGTCGGTCGGTCGCGTAGATTGCAACCTCGCGACGCGGCTCGCGGACAGACTCGGACTGCGCCGTGGCTTTTCCTGCGCTATGTAACCGTGCCGATCCGCGAGCGGAGAGCTGATGAGCGTGTGTGAGTGAATGTGAGTGTGTGTTATGCTCCGTCTTCACTCGCGAGTTCGCGCGTTGGGGGTTTTAAGAGGATGTCGGAGCTAAAATCGTGTTTTTTCTTTTAGTGATTACTTTTGAAGAATAGAATGCATGGGAAAATCAAAAGGAGAGCCGCGTAGTGCTCTGTATAATAAAGCTTTTGCATGCAAGATAAAGTTGATCTGTTAAGTTATTTTTCTAATTAATTTGAAATACGATAGGTTGTTTACGCATGGAAACCTAACTTCAAAATTTTAATCCTACCAAACTTTTGCAAATAACTTTTTATAACGTTATTTTACAGTCAAATTTGGAGCAGACACATGTAGTGCTTACTATAATTAACCGACCTGTACAAGATAAAGTTAATCAGACTTGTAGTTTTTACATATGATTAGAAATACAAAATAGGTTGGACAGAAAAAGGGAGGGCTTAAGGGAACGCCGGATATCTCTGTCCTTGTCTAATTGAGTTTTCATTCATAATTTTAAGAGAAATCATATTTTTCTTTAAATAATAGTTGTCCCCGCTTCGTTTTATAGTAATCTACATATATGTCCAAGCTGGGTTCATATGATTGTTTTGTTTTCGAGAAAACTTTGACACACTAAAAGGGCCAACTACGTGGAGATTAACCTTTACATACTAAGTTTGTCAAAGTTTTCTCGAAAACAAAACAATCATATGAAACCAGCTTGGACATATAATTAGGTTACTGTAAAACAAATTGGGGACAGCTATTATTTTGTCATTAAACAATTAACTTTGTAAATAAATAACGAAATACGTGTGTAGGATAGTAGGAATCTACTGTCGGTATCCGACGTCTCCTTAAGGGGATGCCGGGTATCTCTGTCCTTATCTAATTGAGTTTACATTCATAATTTTTCTGAAAAAATAATAGTTGTCCCCGCTTCGTTTTATAGTAATCTACATATATGTCCAAGCTGGTTTCATATGATTGTTTCGCTTTCGAGAAAACTTTGACAAACTTAGTATGTAAAGGTTAATCTCCACGCAGTTGGCCCAGATAGTGTGTCACAGTTTTCTCAAAAACAAAGCAATCATATGAACCCAGTTTGGACATATATTTAGATTACTATAAAACGAAGCGGGGACAACTATTATTTTCTCAAAAAAATGATTTCTCTTAAAATTATGAATGAAAACTCAATTAGTCAAGGACAGATATATCCGACGTCCCCTTAATATTGGACGCGGAGGTTGTATTCGGGGAGAGTTGTTAGGATGGAATTAAAGGATTTTTTGAAAAATGTGGTTATGACGTGGGATAATGTTTTAAGGGATGGGGCAAATAGATTTGACTGAAATTTTAGCGGGATGTTTTCGGATAATAGTTAAGAGGAGGCCGTATCTACTGTCCTTGTCTAATCACATTTTTGCTATTTATTCAAATAGTAGTTTGTTAGTTGAAAAAATAAGAGTCGTCCCCAATTCTTAGTAGAATGAGGAATATTTTGAGACCTAAAAAAATATTTAACATTATTTTCTTTTCGAGAATACTTCGAAACGCGAAAATTGAGGTTAGGTTTTCCGTTTCAAACTATTCTCCGAATGTAAATAATGTTAGGTACTCTTTTTGCTCTCAAAATATTCCTTATTTTAAAAACTATTGGGGACAACTCTTAGTTTTTCAATTACCAAACTACTATTTGAGTAATTAGAAAAAATGTGATTAGACAAGGACAGTAGATACGGCTTCCTCTTAAAAAGGAAGCCCTGGACTTTTTAGGTTGGTCATACAGGTTCTATAGCTAGAAGCGTTGTACACTCAATTTTAGAAATATTGTGTGTATATAATAGGTATACTGATAGTGTCAATAGGTACTTTTAGATATGTTTCTGGGTCTATAAAGGGCCTGTGGAATTAATGACGCTCGGCTAGTTCTTTTTTTTAGTGTCCCCCGTTTGCCCCCTGCAAAATACAAGCACTTGTCAGATTGTCACTTTTTCGCTAGGTGTCTGAAACAATGGTAGTAAAGAATGCTGTTTTGTTTTTATACAAAGCCCCTCGAAAGAGCTTGTGAATATCGACGTATCTGAAATATGCTAGCCTTCGTTAGGAGTATCGAATGATGATTATCAGACTATATTGAAAATGAATTTTTACCGAATAGAGCAGATTAGTTTTTAAATAAAAATTGGCACATCTGAAAAATGAGCTTTTTCCATTCATGTTTTTATTGGAAATGGGTGTTAAATAAATGATAATACACAATGTATATTTCAAATAAAATAACTTCCGTTTATTCAAACTCGCACAAGGAAGGAATAACGTCAGTAATGTGCGACTGCTCTAGCTAAATGCTCTAGTACGACTAAAAACACTTGACAAAAGGGCATAAGAGAATATCGGGGCAGACGCATATAGTTCCCCACTCTTTTCTATATCTCGCATTTCAGTTTGTCTTTGGGACATTTCTTACTAAGTCGATTCATTTTTGTACAAGCATGTAGTAGTGTATAACTACAGTTACACACTCACGTATGCTAAAGCATAGCGATATTCCAACAGTTTTCCAGAAATTCTGAATTACAGAAGACAAATTACGTAATTTCAGAGAGAAAATTTACCTACACGATACCAAAGTACCACTTTCCTCTTAAACATAACATATATTACACGAATGTTATAATAATGCATTTATCAGTGCGCCTTAGGTGCACCACATTGCACCGTTTTCCCTCTATATAAGATTTCTTTGCACATAGTGTATGTATTTCAGAAATACTTTAAATCTTTATTTTAAAATACCAATTTATTTACATCATATGTATATTTAAACACAAAAGACACGAGGGAATCACGAATTCGAGCTGTCCTCATATTTAAACCACAATTCACTAATTCATATTAACAAACTTTCCCAACTACTACACTGAGAGAAAGGATTCCTTGGTGGCAAATGAATTGTGTACTTGCGGAATCGAATTCTCACGTACTTGCCGCAAATGTTGAATTCTTAATAGTTAAGAACTGAAACTTGAGAAAAGTCTGCACGAGTAAGATAAGCATGCCGAGTACGAAAGGTTATGTGACGAATTTATAGCATATAATGATGCTTTTCAAGCATTAAAATATAAAAAGATCCTATACGTAAACATAATCGTGGCAGGCGAAAACTTATACCAACGTGTAACGGTCATATAAACATCTTAGAAATATGAAAAATTCAGTTAACCTTAAAGTCAGGCCGTCAGCCGTTGACGCTACTTAAATACTCAGTTCTTAACTATTAAGACGATGCGTTTAACCGTTAAAAAAAATCATTTGACCGTACTCAAATCCACAAAACTTAACAATTAAGAAATATTCTTTGCCGCAAAGAATCCTTTCTCTCAGTGCACTGCATACACATATCATTCCCGCCTTATCGCAACAAAAAAAAAAGATAAACAATCTAATCAATCCATACCCAATTAACATTCCTTAAGCTACCTAATTAACTTCTTCCTCTACGCAATCAGTCAAACTACCGCCATACACTGAGAGAATGGTTCAATTAGGCTTGCCGAAGTCGCATTGCTAAGTTTGCGGAGGCTATAGTCTGTCATTCTTACTGAGGAGTTCGGTAAAAACTGCGGAACAGTTCGGCTGTTTTGCCGGATGTGTATTAAAAGTGACGTGTGGTGTTGCGCTTTATTGTAGCCTCATTATCACGTTTGTGATAAGGTAAAACAGAAGTAAGGTTAAAGTAGAACATCGAAAATGTAACTTAGACTAACTAATCATATATAAAAAGGTTAGAGTAAGAAAAAAATAAGAAATTCATTAAAATATTGATTATTTGTGAAAAAGTGAGGTTAGGGAGACTCAGCTGGCGAACTTGTTCCGCTATTCTTGCCGTATACATACTACCGAACTCTCTTCGGTCAAAAGTACCGAACAGTTCAGTAAGTCTGACCGATGTATTCTCTCAGTGTATCCCCCGACAAAACTCAAAGCCAGTCCCCCGACGCGCGTGCACACGCGTGGAAACCGTTCGCAACATCGGAGCCGGCGGGAAACTGAGGTAGTAGGAGCACAGCAGCGTGCGCGCACTGCACACTCTTCATCTTTGTCTTTCACTCGAGGCGGCCGGCCGCCGTGGATTTTCTGCGCACCTGTACACACACATATATATATATAGACACTTGTGTGCGGAGAGTTCGCGTAAAGCCGCGCGCGAAGGCTTTGTAATAAATGCGCGCGCGCGCTCTGCACTCGTGGGTTATATAGGTGTATACTGCACTGCACTGTGTTGTGGACTGGGTTGTGCACTGGAGGAAGTTTAAGTGAGAGACCTGCCAAGCTGAGCTTCTCCGCACTCTCTATCTCTGTCTGTCTCTTCTCGCTTGATTATTGTGTGGGGATCTTGGAGGGCTTCGTGCAGTGGCTTGGACTTTTATTCAAAGGGTTTCTTTTTCGGTTTTGGCTTTTGGAAAAGTTTTACACGGAGAGAAATGGTGTTATGATTTTTATTAATATATGAATGAATATTTACTATTTTCTGTTGTATTTTATATTTTATAAATAGTAATTTTAAAATTCACATTTATAATTTTTTTCTTCAATTTTAATGTTTCTCTGATTGTTATTTATTCTAGATATTATATTTCTTATATTTGTACACTTTAATTTAAAATAAAATTATTTTTACCGAAAAACTTAGCTTCTGGAGCGATTAATGCTCTATCTACTGCGCCATCATGATCCTTGTTTACTATACTTCGAATCATCCTTATAAGTTGCACTACGTTTGTTTTCGTTTACGCTTATCTTGTCAACATTAATTAAATAATGATATACTTATTCATTTTTGCAGTTCTAATTAACTTAAATGTTTTTTTTTTTTTTTTTTTTATATTATTTAACGTCGCCATGTTTGTGCTTCCATGTGGTGCTAATCGGCGACGGGGGTCTGCGGTGTGTTTGTAAACAAAGCACATGTAATTTTTACAGAGGTGCTTGTATCAATCGGCAGAGACTAGGATTCGAACCCGGGTCACCGGCGTGGGAATCCGACACTCTACCGACTGAGCCGCCGCAGGCCCCAACTTAAATGTATTGATATAATGAAAAAAATCTTGTATCATCGAATTAAAAGTAACGTGGTCAGTTGCAAAATATTACGTATAAGTTTTAGAGGTTAGATTTTTTGAGCCAAGGCGGTTTACTAAAATATTTACGAGCATTTAATACGTAAGTACGTAAAATTTACTAACAAAATATAGATATATTCGGAAAATATAACAAATATTATTATAATTTCAAGTACTTCTTGATATAATATTCAGCACAAATTACTACACTTTTTTTGTAAATTCTATAAATGAGTGTTTACTAAAGTAGATAGTAAAATTTCATATCCTTTAATTGCAGAATATCATACACGTATAACAATAACAGCTACAAAATACAGTAAAAAGCATTAGAATAGTAATTTTAATACATCTCTTCTCTCCGTGTATCAGGAATTATTTAGTTGCATGCTGTGCGCAGTTTTTGGTTATTTAAGCTTTGGGTTTGAGCACTTTTGTACTGTTGATTCGACTCGATGTAATTTGAATGTTGGTAATTCGAGTTTTTCGATAATTAAAGCTTTTTTATTGATTTTTTAAACTTCAAATTTTATCGAGGTAAGAATGTACTTTGAATACGAGT
Organism: Gastracanthus pulcherrimus; assembly: GCA_949152435.1. Lineage (NCBI taxonomy): Eukaryota > Metazoa > Arthropoda > Insecta > Hymenoptera > Pteromalidae > Gastracanthus > Gastracanthus pulcherrimus. Next base: position 8,722,094 of record OX424575.1, read on the forward strand.
GAAACCTAGTTGGCATGGAGTAGAATGCTACTCGAGAAATGGAGCAAAAAAATTGTTAAAATTGTAAAAAGAGACTTGCTACGTACTTTAAACGTTAAATCTTTTTTAATTTTTCCAGGATGTACGGAAGGAAAACTGTAAAATTAAAGTGGATGAAATAAAAAATACTAATAAATGATGAAAATTTTACGCTTCCTGGAGGCAAAATACGCAGATTTTACACATTCTTCTTTATCGTACTGAATGGTAAAAATTATAATGAATAATAATGTTAATTTGCATCGCTCATCGGGGTAATTTTTCCCCGAAGTCAGAATGTCCCACGTTTACAATGATTTTTACGGTAATTTTTATCAGAAAATTATCTCTGTGATACATAAATAATTTAAAATGTTTAAATTTTAAATGACATTACTTTCTTTAGCATTTAACATTTGTCTGAATTTATTACCTAAGAATAAGTTCACTATAGCACCTGTTAATGTAATTGAAAACAGACAATGTGCACGATGCAAGTATGTATTGTATAAATAGGAGCAGTGCCAAGTCAAATAAATACTATTTATTGATTTTAAAAAATTATCATTTTACGTCAATTATTATTCACCTTTTAAAAAGAACAATACTTTTCAAGAATACTTCTTTCCTTCTCCTCATCTCATTATCACAAAAATTAACACACACACACACCCACACACACGTCACATCCAGAGCAGCCTGCACACAAAACAGTTATAAATTACCTTCCTCTCGCCGGTAAACTAGGCCACCCGGAATTTCGCACCTGTTAAAACAGGTATAACGGCGGCGAGCTCGAGATAAGAATTTTAAATTTTCGGTACGAAACTACAACAAAAAAAAATCGAGCACACTCGATTCAATTTCACTCCATTATAGGTCTAACGATTTTCTTCTCTCTCTCTCTCCGGTGCCTCGAACGAAATAATAATAATTGCGACACCTGCTGGCCCATTGTCTGGCGTCCCCTCCTGCAATTTCCCATGGTATTCTCGCCGATTCCGTGGCCCACATTGACGCGGTGCAAAACAAAAGGCGGTGCTTTCGCTAGATTTTTCCCTTTTTAATTATAATAGGGAGAGTTTTAATCATTGTTTTTTTCTCTTCGTTTTAATGATAGAGTCTGGAGATTGGATTCGAAAGAGAAGAGTGAATACACTGTTTTATAAGATTGTTTATTCTCGAAACTTGGTAAAAAATAAGCTATAGTTGGACTGGTTTACGTATTATTTTTTAGCTAAACTTGTTATCAAAAAAATAAGCTTGTTTATATCTAATTTTTAGCTGCTATAATATCTAGTTAAAAACCCGTTAAAATAATAAAGCATCATGGTAACCAAAATAAACATTAAGTCAATTTTTCGATAAATACTTGTAGCAGTACGTACTAATTAACTATTGTTATTTACTTAAATCGCAAATTAAATAAATATAAATCAATTTGAATATTGAAGAAGTTACACTAATCGCCATTTTAGAGTCCTTACCTGAAATTTTTAATAATAAAATCGTACAAATAAATAAGCTTCGTCTAAATAATTTTATGGCAATAAAAATTTATTAGTATTAGCTAGAAATTAAAATGCACGTCGTTTTAAGCGGGTTTTCAGCTAATACGTTGTAAAAAAATTAGCTAATTTCTAACTAAAAGCCAGCTTAGATTTCTACCAGACGTTTGTCAAATGTTAACATTTTTAAAGTAAGGAAAAACCATTAAATATGAACAGTCCTTTGTTTGATTTTTGCTTAGATAAGATACTGCACGGTATATATTTATTCAACTTAAGAGTCACTTTATTTCAACACTGCAGCTTATTCCGGTACGACATAAAATACAAGTCGTCCCTATCTTATCTTCCAAATACTTTTATTGTCTAAAGGCGAATAAATCTCTGAAGGCGCGTAAGTAAGACACACAGCAAGCGCATAATAAATAACGCACAATCCGTGTCATCGCGCCGGTGTAACATTATTACCATTCCGTCAATAACGCCGTAACACATTTAAAATGGAGTTATGAAACGTTTCACACGGGTCGGAGACGCGCAATGATATAAGTATACGTGGATGCGAAAAATAAAGAAATTTGTATACATGTATAATTAACGTAGAGGTATTTCTTTCTTTTTTTTTCATCAACGTCAAGCTCATTAAAAGCCGCGCCTATTATACGCCGAGTCTATACGCGTTCGTGGATTCTCGGATTAAAATGCGGTTTAATTAATATAATTTGTGTTTGGTTTTGTTTTGCTGCTGTGCAGCTAAAGATTCTCGATGCTAATTAATTTTATTAGATAAATGTATTTTTATTTGAATGCAATTAAATAATTATTATATAATTGTACACACACATATATATACATATATATATATAAAACGGTATGGTTCAAGAAATGGTATTTTCTGAAACGTATTATAGATACCTTATAAGATATTTAAATAATACTGAAATAACCGAATGAAGTACTCAATTATGTATATTGATTGATAAATTAATAAATAAACTGAATATAAAAGATGGCATTGTCTAGTTATACTGTTTTATCAAAGACCAACGTCTACCTGATTTCTTATTATTTATATAAATTTTATTTTAACGAAAAGTTTTTATACATATATTTTAGAATGAAAGAACTGCATAACTCAACTCATATTTTTTATCACCCATCTCCGCAACTGTAATAAAACAAATGAAAAGTTTATGCCTTATTCAAGTACAAAAAGCATGAATTTAACAAAAATTGAAAGCTGAATATACATAATCATCCATGTCCATTTAAAGCCGTTCCTTTATCTACTGAACCAACGTTAACAGAACCCTACATTACCGATCATAAATTGTTCATCAACATCAATATTAAACATTTTCCTCCAAATTTTTCATCAACTTCTCCCTTTCTCTCCATACCCATAATACAACATTCTCTCCAGTACCTTATTTTCGCCGCGTTATCAGCACACGCCTCTTCTCCAAAACCAACCTCCGCGCTAAAAGTTTTACGACGCTCTCATGCCTCGGCGGGTCAAATGAAAAATGAACGCCGCGCTTACTCCCGCGCACGCATGAGCGACCCGCAAACAGCTCGGAAAAAGGCGAAAACTTCATTCGCCGTGTCAAAGGCCCGAATTTCGCGGTAAAGTGGAGGATAAACATGCGCAGGATAGATATATATACAGTGTACGTACTTCAGCGTCGAGTATATTTACGGCGTGTGTGTATTGAGTTGGTTTCTACATCTCGTGTGGTCTTCGCGGTCGGGACTGCACATCGTGACTCTTTTTATTTTCGAGGGAAATATACCGGTGAGATTGCGCGCTCTTTTTTTTTATTTTGTACAGGGTTAGTAGATGAGATGCGGTTGCGGGGTTTTCTAGAGCGACGAATGTAAGAGTCTTTGGAATTCATTGGAATTGAATAGCAATTTTAGTCTGTTCATTTCGAAAATTTATTTCACGACTGATGTGATGTTATTTATTATATATCATTTGTCAGGGTCGGGATTATGACGCGGAAGTTCAGGTAGAATCAATTTTATTTGGGATTTAAAATATAAATTTGTCTTATATATTATGCAATTCAGTATAAAATCTATAGAGACAAACTTGATAAAATCATTAAATCAAAACATGATCTAAACTTTGGACTGTAACAGTATTATATAAATATACAGACAACATTAGGCACGAATTTTCGATGGATTGGTTTTTAAATCGGTAATGCTATTTGTTTTTCTTGTCTTATATATATTTTTTAAAGAAATCGTAAGATAGTTATAGAAAGTTGCACATGAAAATGCATTATTAATACAGGGTTGGTATAGGGCTTGCATATTGAGTATTAATATTTCAAAGATGAATATTTCAATCTCCTCTTACCTTTCAAAGCCCTTTCAAAATTTAACTATACGTGCATGATGCTCGAGATGATGCTATTATAAAGATATAGTACAAAGTTGAGAAGATTTTAGGAAAATTAAATTTCGCGTGAATCTATCTTAAATGCAAATATGTATATATTTTAAGTCTAAAGTCAAAATTATAAATGAAAAATAAAATTGTAGTCACGATGTCGGTTATGTGATATAACAAAAAGTCATTTAAATGAAAATAAAGGAATTTTTATTGTTTCTCAACACTATAATTGATAGAATATTATTTTTTAAGATATACATATTTAGACTATTATAAAAATAGTCTATTAGTGTACTATTATACTATAATATAAATACAAACTTTTAGATTATTATCAATATTAAGTGTGCAAAAACAATAAAATATTTATTTTATATTTAAAATAATAGCAAATTAGCACTTTACGCAATCTTACATAATTTTATTTTGCTTTTGTTTTATAAGAAATAAACCTCGAGCAAAATTGTTAATCATCTCAATTACGAGCTTAAGTTTATCAAAAATATATATCAGTAATCATATAACAGTACCTACTTCGTTAATTTTTCGCGAACATTTCGCCAGAATGTATTTTAAGGACTAGAGTATTGATTTTTCTCCAAGAATTTATTGTGGTGTGGCGAGCAGACGCTTTTTACTTTCTGGAATTTTCTTCTTGGCTCGTGACAATATTCCACGCGGTATCTTATGAAACATTTTTGCTAAAGCTATGTATAGCAAAATTGACAGAAGAATATAAATTTTTACTCCCGGCTTTCATAAACTACCAAAGAAGTATATTACAAATACGTCTGAAACAGTTATAAAAACGCGCAGTATTGCTCATTTATCGCTGTTCAATAAATTACACTATCCGCGGTCTCAAGTTCACGGATCGTATTGTCTTGCGATAGTACACCAATGATTTACGTTATGTAAATGACGATTTCGTCATCCTTTTTATTATCGATACCTTCCTCAGTTTGTTTACAAAAAACGTTTTCTTTTCAACGGACTACAATTTTACATAATTCGACAGAGACGCTTCACAAAAAAAAGAAATATTGTGTAATCCTTTAACAGCCTCATCTATCGATCCCGTAATTTAAATTTTTCAATACCAACATTAACATATTATTTACATTCGACCTTCCACTGATAACGCGACGAAGCGTGAATAGCTTGCCGGAAAGTTGAAAAGGCTAGAAGTGATAAATCGAAGTTTTTCCTCCGTTTCATTGTTCTCGTATTTAGCGCGACACTTATCCAACGGCTTGTGAATTTTCATTCTGTCCGAGACTTTATCTTATTATACGTGTGTATATTTGTAGCGAGGAATATGTACATAACTTGAAACATACGATCTGCAAGTAAAGTCACTTTTTTTTAAAAACTGTCTCGTATGTCAGATACTTCCTAGAGTATGAATTGTTTTGAATAAAATACTGACACGGCCAGGTCACGGTATTTTTATAATAGAAACTGCGTAGATATAACGTAAAACGAGATTCTTTATATAAAGTATGATTTGTTTCTTATTTTTTAAAACTTAAATTGTTTTAAGCCAACAAAATAAACTGTCATAACACTCAAGTTTGCAGCACAAAATAAACTATCAGAGTAAAGTTGTTAAAAAACGACTAATTCATAAATACTTTTCTGGCTCATGACGTCAGTAAGATTTTAATCTGAAACATTTGCATAAATGTAGAATGATACGGACAATACACCAACATTTTAATCAATTTTTTTTTCCATCTTTCTCGCTATTGTTCCTAAAATAAAAAGCAAATATGCGTATAGTTCCACATAAAAGAATCACACTGGAAAACAATCTTGTTTTTTTATTCAAGTAAATATTTTGCTCGGTAAAAATCTAAATATCATAAGTGCTTAGCAAACTAATTTATGAGTAGAATAAATATAAGGAAAGAACCTTACTATACGAAATAACGAACAACGTAGTTACAGGTGAAGTGATACCAAGAAACTAATAAATGCCTGAATATACGCAGTAAATATACCGCTCAATGTAAAAACATTTTTCATGGCTAAAAATACAGTGTTTATCAAGTATTGTATGATATTGTTACTTTTAGATGTAATATTTGCACCTAGTTTTCTGACAGACATTAGCCAGAAAATGTGCATTATTCGTTTTGAAACGTTTCCTTCAGCGTCGCATCTCATTCCACCTGACGGTTCAGTTTTTTATATAAACGTATTCCTTTAATTACTCAATATTTAATTTTTCCAAATTTCTTTCTACTCTAATATAAATAGTTTCAATTTCCACTAAACCTCTACCAAAATAAAAGAAACATCTCTTCTAATCAACCTTCTCCAACCATCACTACATTAAACATCCATCCAAACTTCCCAAATTCTCTCTCCACTCCATCTGTTCGGGACGAAAATAAACTAAGGATTTTGTTAAACTAATTTATACACCATTTATGATAAAGTCTGTTATTTATTAAATACAATATTAGCCTTATCAGTATAACGCGCTTTGTAACTATCGATCTGTATAAAGGCCAGAGTGCATCTGGTCTCTGTGTCATTTTTTTTCGAGCTAGAATGAGCCGCTATACGCGCCGCCGAAAACATACATAAGAAACTTGAGAATGTCATCGCATTTGAACTATACAGAAAGTCTTAGAGACCTTTTGCATAGGAACTTATTACACAGTTACATTTTCTTATTACTAATGGATTCTATCCGTAACACCATCACTTCCTTCCACGCAACGCACTCCACGTTCATTTTCGCAAACAGGGAATCTCCTCCTGTAGAAAAACAACGCAAATCTCGTACGTAAGTTGCGACAACTCTCAGCCAGCGGAGAGAGAAGAACAGACGGCGCGGAGAACGATTGTGAAGAGCGGGAAGGCGAAGGAGAGAGAAAAAAAAGCGTCGCGGTTGTCGGCGGAGCGCGATGCGGAATCACGGGCCGCTGAATGCGAAAAGCCGCCTCTCCCGCGTGCAGAAGTTTTTATCCGGCGACGACAAACCGAACGAGGGGGAAACGAAAGAGAAAGAGAGTGAGGTGCAAGTGTACGAGTTGGATTGTTTACGCTGGAAGCGGCCGAGGTGAAGTTGTGAACGCGCGATTTTTGTGAATATAAGTTGAGGTGATGATTTTTGTGTGTATTAATGATAGTAATTTATTGAATCCCTGTGCTCAGAGAATATTTCTTTCTCACACGTGGTTTCTTCTTAATTGGAATAATAAATAAAGTAATATATCATTTGAAATTTTGAAGTTTTTAAGTACAATCGTATTCTGGAACACTACACTGAGAAAAAAGTTTCTGTATTATACACCAGAGTACTTATATAGTCAATTCCTTAACTAGCAAGTCAGCAGATTGTAAATATAAGGCAACTGAATATTTCTTTACAGGTATATCATGACTTAAAATTTCTAACCCAACTTCACTTTTTGAATGAAATGCATTATTCATAATGTCAAATGCATCCATATCGAAAAAGTTCACATGGGAAGCATGTGATTCTCATATAGTTCCCATGTGAGAACTGTGCAGAATACGTATGAATCCCATGTGGGACCCATGTGGTAGTTACATTAAATTAAAAATGTAAGTACTACTTATCAGAGTCCCATGTGGGACCGTGGATAAAATATATACATTTGAAATGGAAGAAATGGCTCCATGTACAAGAGACCTTATCAGGATGCATTATCTTAACGGTTAACGTTCCAAATTGGACTCCATTATCGTGGATAGTCGTTATTATTTATTGAAATTTCCCACATGGAAGCTACGTGGGATCCCACAACGAATCCTGATAAATAATTCGTAAATTTTGAATTCAATGTAGTTCTCACATGGGTCCCACATTGATTTCATACAGTTTTCCAGTAGAAAACACCTCCTTGGATCTGCATGGGATCTACATGACTCTTGTATACTTCTCACATGATGAGAGCCATATTAGAAGAACGTGAATTAATGCCATGTGGGATCCCATGTGGTTCTCATACAAGAGATTTTTCAGTTAAGGATCATTTTATTTATAGAAAAGAAATTCTTCTCACAGTGCATAACACAACGCATTGTTGCTCTGACCAATCCGATTTAAGTATAAGATATCAGCATGCGCAGTCGAGTGTGTGTTCGCAAAACCGACATACAAAGATTCATGCAATATTAAAATACTACTCCTGTTTAAATACACAGATACAAAAAGTAACAAGAAAACAACTAAAAAGCAATAAACTTATCATTCAACGGAGCACATTAGATAATTTTAAGTAATAAAATATTCAAATAAATTCCCAGCAACCAGACTTCGAGTAAATTCTCCCTTCGTGCTAAACATTCGCTTCGAAAAGCAATATAGCAAAAACCCTTCCACTAAAAGCTTAAACATCGCCGAAGCCCTCCAAGATCCCTGTACATAATAATCAAGGAGAGTGGAGAAGCTCAGCTTGGCAAGACGCTCATTTAATCCATCCCCCGAGTTGAGTAAGCATGCGCATATTACAAAGCTTATTACAGTAAGTATTATTGCAGTTATGCTCAGATTATGAATGAGTGAATAAATATATAAATAAATAAATAAATATATAAGTTCAAGTTTTTAAATAGAAGATATCTCTACTTAATAATTTTTGTAGAACATTGCTAAAACTAATGACAGAGTAAGATATGATTTCATGTCTGCGATAAATTCTATATTATAACTTTTAATAACACGTTTCATTTAATTCGTTGTTGACATAAAGGCTTACCTCTATGCAGAATCAAAAACTCTGAGATTAAGTCTTGATTTATTACTACTATCCTTTCTTTTAAATAAAAAACAAAAATTTATCTAATACTATATTTTATGTCCTTTAGCGAACATTATTTCTTGGCACTCACAACAGCTGCACATAAAGAATCCTCGTAAAACTGCAGCTAATGAAAAAATCTATAATGGCTTATCGCTGTAATCGGTCACAACCTGGAAATTCCTATGCGTTTTCTATTGTTATAACCTCTCGGTCCCGCATACACTCAACGATCCACTAAACCGACTTTACATTAATCAATTCATCCACGACATAAAAGAACAAGTAAGTAGAAATCCTCCTAATCTTCAAGTCTCACTTTCCGTCGTTCATCAAACTCTCGCTCTCGGGACTCATTTAAATCCTTTCAACGCGCAAGAACGACCTCAAACTCGATTGTTCATCGCCACCCACACTTTTCCCCGCGATCCCCCGCATAATCAGCACGAAAAAAACACTCGCTAATCATCCTAAATCAATCGCTCGAATTAACCGCTGAAACTCCCAACCCGCACTCATCGGCAAAAAGCGCGGACAGAAACGCACGCACAATGGCATCAAACAGAAGAAGAAGAAGAAAAAAAACTCCCGCGCAATTCAATGAACCCGTCTGAGCGAACTCTCACTCTTTCTACTGCTATACGGTGTATACATCGCTGCTCGCGCGCGCGTTTCATTATTGGAAAGCGCGCGCAGACGCGTTTGAAAAGACTCTTTTTTCACGGAGAGAAAAAAAATAATTCACGCATCGAGACTCGACGAAGGCGAACAGAAGCCTATATACAGCCAGCGGATCGGAGAGAAATAAAAGCGCTCGCGAGGCTCGTCGTCACGGAAGAGCAGAGCGAGAAATCGACTTATCATCCGCGGAGCGATTTTCGCGTCGCCCGCGCGCATTCGTGTACATTGATGCGCGCGGTGTGCGTGTGCATCCGGCAAAAAGACTCGATGCGCGTGTGGGTGTTATTATGTTTGTGCATGAAAGTGTGTTTGAATGTGGGTAGATATAGGTAAATACATAAATGTGCATTTATTTGCTAAATGTACATGAGTCTGATACATGTACGTGACATTTACATGGTTATAACTTATGTCAAATTACCTTTTAAGTAGTTTTTTTCATATTCTACAATTACATACATACGCGCGCGCATGCGCACGCGTATATATGCGTATATAATGGTAATGATGCGTTACCAGGGAGTTTAACGAGGAACACACCGTTCATATGGGCGAATCCAGGCTGCACACAATGAAAAAAAAAAAAAAATATGCGCATGTGTAAGTAAGTTTGTATGTGTATGTATATGTGTATAAGTCATTACATTTACGTACGTATGTGTGCATGTGCTTTTTGTATTCGCTATGATCGCTTCTGCTTGGGGGAGATAAAAGAAACGATTGCAGCGCACGAGATGGCAGAAAATGGAAATAGAGGTGTAACCGTAAAGCATTACTATATATACGATATATATATATGTTGAATATACTACCCGAGTTTCCAACTTTTATGCACGTCTACTCTCTAAATTTGAACCAGTAAAAATTCACTAATTCATAGTGAATAATTACTTATTGAAACTGTGAAAAGTAGGACACTGCAAAATAGTGAATATTTACTAGTTGAAATAGTGAAAAAGATTCACTATAAGAATTAGTCAAATTTCACTGTCGATATAGTGAAATTTCATTGATCAAAAAATTGAACAATTAAAGCATTTAAATATATTGCACATATTTACTAACTATTTACGGGTATTAAATATTAATTAACTTAGTATTTAGTATTATTATATAATTCATTATTAAAATTAGAAAGAAATTAAAAATGTAATGAAAAACTGCTTCGATGGGGAATCGAACTCTGGCCCTCTCAGTTGACAGTCGATCATCTCAACCACTTGTCTAACGGGATACCTACGTGAGAAAATTCTGAAACTTATATTTAAGCTGCTTTCAAATTTTCCCTTACTAATTTCTCTCAGACTGGTGAGAAATGAATAATTGAATATAGTTGTTATTGTTACTTAAACAATTTTAAATGTTCATACATACATGAAAAGTTAATGTCTAAAACGACTGAACAAGATAATTATACAAATACTTGCAAAACAGGTCTCGCTCATATTGCCATTAATTCACTGGTTAAATGGTGAAAGTAAATATTCACTAATTAAATAATGAATATTCACTAGTGAACCAGTGAATCTAACTTTTTTCACTAATTCGACTAGTGAGTATCAGTATTAACTACTAAGTCAGTGAATATGCATTATTTTTTCAGTGAAATATGCACTCACTAGCAAAATTAGTGAAATTTTCACTATTTTAAATTTAGAGAGTACACTGAGATAGCACATATTATAAAATATTACGACAATAATACCTTGAAAAATTCTTAATAAAGTTTTTTTTGAAAATGATATATTTTTGCATAAAACATTTAAATACGATTTTCTTTATTTTACGATATTCACATCCAAAAATTTGCGACATCCATATCGTAAAATGAACGATATTGAATATGTTAAAATATGAAATGCTATTTAAACGTTTTATGCAAAATTGTATCATTTAATAAAAAAATTATTCGCAATTTTTAACGATATCAATATTGTAAAATTTTACGTTATTACTATAGCTGGCACGATAATTTACGGTAAGAAATATCGTAAACTTAAAAATTTGTTAAAAGTGATATTTCAATACATAAAGTAAATTTACAGGAAAGTTGTACGATATCGATAGCGTAATACTTTATGATATGGTTCTCTCAGTATATGTGTATAATACGTACGTGTGCATGAGTATATCTACGTACATATGTACGCGAACGTGTGTGTGTGTGTGTGTTAAAGACGTTCGGAGCTGACGAGTTTATTTTTTGTGCGCTCCGAGCGAGAATCGAGGATCGAGGCTGAAAAATCGCCGCGCGCGCGAGAGAGAATTATCGATGTCGCGGAAAGTAGCGTGATATAGCAGCGGTGAAATTGACCGATGCGCGCGCGCGCTCGAGTTAGGAGAGGAATACTTTTTGAGCGTTCATTAGGCGCCTCGTGGATTCTTGCATAGGTTTTATGAGCGCACGCCGACTTCCAGGCGCCGCGCGATCTATTAAACTGGTTAGAAACTTGTATGCGATAGAATTCGAGGAATGAAGTGATTGCAAAGGTCATGAAATTATTCTTAAGCGTTTAAATTCTTTAATCCTCGTGTTTCTAGTAATTTTTCAGTTGGTTTTGTGGTGATTAAAGTTTTTGGGCTTGTTGTGTAGCATATTACTTTAGGTTTAGTTTCAGGCAAAATTTGGGTAAACTGAATTTAGGTAGGACCTTCATGTGAACGTACAAGCAAATATGTTACCATGAGTTAAGGACACACTTTGTTTACTGAAGTTTTGACGTATCTTCATGGCTAAATGTCAAAGTTTACTTCTAAATTAATTGAATTTTGGCTAGAAAATGGTATTTTTCGATATGCTACATGCTGCAGACTCATTGACTAGTAGTGCTCATAATTTAAGTAATGCTTTTTCTGCTACTAAATTGCAAATATTCGCTGAAAAAGGCACAGTGCGTTTCTTACACATAAGAATTGTACACGTAATTATTGTGCACAATTTAGCAGGCGTAGCGCGTTTCTTACACATACGAATTATACACGTAATTATTGTACACAATTTAGCATTGGTCAAAATATATATAGATATATTTGGCCAATGCTAACTTGTGCACAATAATTACGTGTACAATTCTTATGTGTAAGAAACGCACTGTCATATATAATTTGACCAATGCTAAATTGTGTATACAATAATTACGTGTATAATTTTTATGTGTAAGAAACGCACTATGCCCTGAAAAATCATGAATATAGTTACTATTCAAATTTTTATTGAACAGGAAAAATAAGTATATGAAAAAATTATTAATTTTTTAAACCTTCAACCGCAAACGATCTTTTGATAATGAGCGCACAGTTTTGATAATACGTTGCAATGTTTTTATATAGAATGCTGTGTAAATGTTATTAAAAGAGTATCTGAAATATTTCAGTCACATCCAATGAAATTTTAGTCGCACAGAACAATTTAAACTTATATAAAAAGCTGTATTCGAGAAACACCAGTTTAAAATTTAAATGTAAATTCAAATTTCGAATCTAATAATACTCGGTTCATTTGACAAAATGTTAATTTAATTATAACCATCAAGAACACGTAACAAAAGAAATTCAACATTTCGGTCGAAAATTAGTACAACTCCACCTAAAACCTGTGATAAAAAGTTCCACATAAACCATTCTCCAACCTTACGTTTCTTAATTTATTCTCCCAAAAAAAAAAGAAGAAATTTGTTCCGCAAAAAATTCACATGCTAATTGATGCCATTAAGAGCGCGATAAATCTTGCCACACTACTACTAAAACCCGCGCGGGCGCGTAACTCCGGCGCTAGCAGGACAAAGTCGACACTTTTTCGCGCTCTTTATAAATAGAATAACTCTCCGCTCGCGAAACAAAGGGGGGGATTTTCCCCTTTCGCAGCACTTTGTTCTGTAAAAATCAATGATCGACCCCTTCAAAAAAAAGTGCCATAAAGAATGAAAATTCAACGCGCACGGCGAGTTGTATTTTTGGTTGGATGATGCAGTTTGAAAGCTTCGCTCTCGCGCTGAATGAAGATTGATTTTTATCGAATGTACGATATGTTCATTCGGAACTTTGCAAGGTTCTTTAGTATATTTTCGAGATATAAAGAGAAATTGAAATCGCTGCGTTTGTGTACTTTTTACGAGAGATTGGTATCTTTTATATAGAATGATACGCGGATGATGCATTGAATATTTATTTTTTATATAGAAATTGAAAAAAATAAATAAATAAAATGAGGATGCTGCGGAGTAAAGTTGTATATTTTTGTACCGGAATTATTCATGACTTCTGCGTAAATACTTTCGTTTTTATGCACATTTTCATTTCTCGTTTTCTATTAGAAAACTAAATTTACATACGAAACAAAGAGAGCGATACACGAATCGAATAATTTTAGCTTTAGAATTAGACGACACTCGTTTATTTGCGTGGTCCAGCGACATCTAAGATCAAGAGCGAAAAGTGTCTTATTCACAAAAGGCGGCAGATGTAAACAAGCTAAAAATAAAAACGAAACGATTCTTTCACTCATCTTATTATTTCTTTACCCATAAATTCAAATAGAGTCCAGAGGTTTTTTGAAAATTCCACCATTGTTATGAGAAATGTGCTATTTAATCAAATTACCGAAGCACTCGATGAACGAGAAAAGTTGAAAGCATTCGATTTTCAGGATTTTAATTATGCGAGAGGCGAGAAGCAATTTTGAAAAGTGTCGCCGAGACGATCAAGGTCGAAGCAATTATAGAAGGAAGCGCGAAAGCGTAGGAAGCGCCGCGACGACATTATATGTGTGCCTATATACATAAAAACGCGTCGTAAGAGCCAAAATATTGACTCGGAATTCATTTTTCTTACAAAATAAATGTAAGCTTCCGCTGAGAGGACGTATCTCTAGAGATAAAAAAACGCTTTTCGCGAGTAAGCGAAACATTGGTTAAAACGAAATTTGAAGAAAGAAAACGAACAGTTTTAATATTTAAGAAACGTAATTCTCGTTCTTGTCTGTGCAGATATTTCAATGTTATAAGAGTTCAGCTTTGAAGAGTATGATAATGGCTACTTCCGTCATTTCGTAATTATTGTCCTTCGTGAAAGTTACAGTTATAGTATATTAAAGTTCTGTCGTCGGGTCGCTTTATCGTCAACTTTGCGTTTCCAGTCTTTTCAATATCTCCCGACGTCAGTGCGAATTCGTAAAATATCAAGAATCTCAGTTTCTTTTATTAAGATATTGACACGTTCGCTATCTAATTGTAAATTTATTCAAAAGGAATAGGAAGTTAAAATTCTATCTATTCTAATTCGTCGAATTTAATTAATAACATATTGTGTACAAATTGAAGATTATTCTAAAAAGAAGAAAAATCTGTAAAAAATTACTTAATGTTATCATAAAGATAAGCATTTAATCTTGAAGCTCAAGAAAATGAATCGTTTCGCAAGGACTTTATTTAGCTTATGCTACTTTACTTCTTTACGCGTTACAGTAATAATAATAAAGAGCACAAATACAATGCCCACACTTTTGCTTTATTAAAGTGAAACTATTGTGTTTCGCGTGGGTTGAATTTTTTCTCCAGAAGTACGTTTCTATATTACAAAGCTATTAGCGAACCTCATAATAATTCAGAATATCCATCAAAATGTTTTAAAAGTTCTTTTATGAAAATTTTTGCTGTTTATGCACAAAAACAGTCATTTTATGATTTAATAAAAAATGTCTCCGCCATTTTCTAAGTAATTCCAAAACGAACGTATATTTATTATGACCCTAGAACCTTACAATAAAAATCCACGGAGAAGCATTTAAGTCATATTTCGTAACAATGCCATTTTATTCATAAATGATCAAAAGTAAGTAAAATTGCGGTATACTTATTATACTACTGCATAATATATAATACCTATATTTATTCAATATAAAAAAGCACTTCTATACCAATAAACATTTACTTTATCCAAAAAACTAAGTTTCCTACACTACCATAAAAAAAGAAAATTACATTATCTAAAACTTCCTTTATCATCGCCATAATTTTCTTTAAAGATAAACCTTACCCCGCAACATTACAACTGAAACGCCACCCCCAAAAGTATCCACTCCGCTCACACGTGAAATACCCATCACCGTCCACCATCTCAAGCTAATATCACGCACGAGTCGCGCATCACATCACAGACACACTTTTACACACATCGATGAGATCTCAACCTCCGTATCTCCAAGAAGCGAGGGTCCGAAAATCCTTTGCCTCCGTTAATAGTACGCGTAAAAAGCTTACACACACACACACACACGTACACACACACATATATATATATATATATATATATATATATCGCTAGCCGCGATTCTTATCGATATATATTAGCCCTCTGGAAAGAAGAAAACAGACGCGGCGAAGGGAGATGGTATGGAGCTGCGTGGCGCCGAGAGAAATTCGGTCTGCGCGATTTTATGAGTCATTCCCCGGCGAACCTACATTACCGTTCTAGTGTATATGGGTGAATACCTATATACGAGGGGGGTAGTTTCGGATGATAAGGTTTGTTTTTTAATTTGGAAGATGTGGGTTGTAGCGTACGCAAGAAAGAACTGAGTAGCGTTATTGAGATGATGAAGATTGTTTAACCCTTTGTGGCCCATATTTTCTTCTTTAAAAAACAGCTTTTTTCGTTACTTGTTTGTTTATAACTATTTAACAATAAATATAATATCAATTTTTGTTAATTAGTATTATAGAGAAACCTCTTAGCTGATAGAAGAACGTAAAATCATTTATATACACCTGTATATAAAATTTTTATACATAAAAATCTTAGACAAAAGAGGTGGCTAAGCCACAAAGGGTTAAAAGAGTTTCTTTTGGTCTAAGATTTTTTGCTCTAGCTTCTGTTTTTGATCGTTTGGAGTTTTTCTACGTTATTGTGAGTGTTAAATTTAGTGTACATCTCCGAACAGTTGATACTTATTGTTTTTGTGATTGTTGGTGAATCTAATACTTGGGACAGCAAACAAAGTACATGATTGGAAATTGGGAAATAGAACTTGAGATGCTACATGCAGGATCTGGGTGTAATTTTGATTATTTTATAATCGTGGTGGCTAGCTTAATATTAAGTGGGAATTGTTGTGCGTAATTTTTAAAAAAGATAGAGCATTTTTTTCCGAAACGCGTGTATCTTTTACAATAAATGATACAAAGAAACGGTACTAGTTAGGTTGTAATACGAAGCTGAATAAGAATGTTTCAAATTTCAGTGTACTCTCTCTATTCTCTAAATTCTAAATTAACTTTACGAATTAACCAGAAACCGAAATTTCTCTCTTGTCAGTGAAAGATTTCATTAGAATGTAGATCGGTATACACGACATTTGAATTCATTGTAAATTCGTATCAATTTACAAATCCTTCTTACTTTTAACAGTACGGTGCCAAGTCGTCGGTCAAACCAATGACGTCACAACAGACCTGTGAGACACACAAAGTGTATATCATACCTACCTAACGAAACTTTCCTGATTTACAAAAGATAAACGTACCGCGATTATTATCATTAGTTTGAAACTTTTAATTCATAACTTTATATGATTCTAGTGCTTAATCCTACATCGAAAATACTTCTCATAGTTACCTTTTAACATTGTTTATTTATCTCTATCTTTTAACGATACGAACTTTCACAAAGAATCGCTCAATAAAGTAAAGGTAACCTTAGCAAAAAAAACATACACACACTTCAAAAGCAAAAAACTACCTATTTTATCGTCAACATCACTCATCCTCACATCTCGCAAACAAAAAACAATCTCCCATCGCTCGCAACCCAAAGTAAAACCCCCCTTCCTTTGTTTCATCCAAAAAAGCAATCTCGAAACAAACGAACAACCATTCCCGAGCCCAAACTCCACCAAAGGTTCTTCAACCCACCACCAAAAATCCCTCCCAACATTTCCCAACGAATCGCGCTTCCTTCCCCTCGGCGTCGTCCTTCTCTCACCATCCATCCGCCAATTTCACTTCACTTCGCCATGACACGGCGGCCGACACACACACACACACACACACACGTATATACACACGGCGCCGCTCGCGGAGAACAGGTGCACATCGCGCACCTCTCGCCGAGGGGGTTGGCAACACAACAACTCCGCGCACTCGCACGTAAAATGCCCGCTGCGATTCCCGCAGAGACGTACAAAAGGAAAATGGACCGTCGCGAGCATCGCATCGTCGTCTCTCTCTCACCTTGGCCATTGTGTATCACACTCCGCTCCGTCGCGCAGCAGCGTCAACCCGAGAGAGAGAGAGAGAGAGAGAGATTCAGAGCCGAAAAGGCCAGGGTTCGGGTTCTGGTTCGGGTTCGCCCTTCTCTCTCCCTCGACGGCGGCAGAGGTCCTACACCACGAGACGCATCTCCGCCTCACATTCCTGCACGAGTTCACAACGACACAAGCGCACTGTCTATCTCTTCCTGGAGTCCTCCGAGAAGCGGGCTGCGATTCCCCGCGATAGGGGATGAAAGTGCGCTGCGCGGTGCGACACACACGACTACTGCCTCTCTCTCTGCTGTCTCCACTGTTGTGCGCGTGTGCTGGTGGTGGCGCGAGAGCGTACGATATTGATTCGAGAGAGAGAGAGGGGGGGGGAGAGGGGGGAAGTGGAACTGCACGCTGGCTGGCTGGCTGGCCGCCGGGCGACTCCTGCGCGTGCGCGCTGCGGTGTATGGTGTAGTGGCTTCGGAGTTCTTCCCCACTTTCGCGGAATACTGGTCTGTGTGTGTGTGTGTAGCGATCTTTTTTGTGTTTGGCTTTCTGTTCTTTCTTCGTCCTTGTGGGTGTGTGTGTTGTGGGTATCGCCGCGTGCAGGATTATGGGTGTGTGTAGTAAGGATGATGCGATGAGTACGGATGTGTGTGTGTATACAGGGTTTTGGGGCCCCTTTAAAATATCGGAAAGACAAAATATCGGAATATTTAAAATTCGGATATTTAAAAGATCGGAAAGTTGAAAAGTAGGATTTAGAAAAATTCGGAAAATATTTTTACGGAGAGTTAAGAATTCGGAAAATTAAAAATAGGATTACTAAAATAACGGAAATTAGATATTCGGAATATTAAATGGAGTGGCACGCCGTTCTGAAAGTATGCGATCTGTAGGGAATCTAACGTTAAAACAGCATATTCTTATTGGCGCCATAATGCCCATGTACAAATAAATGAAGTGTCTAGATTTGTAATCAGTTTACGTTTGTTAGATATGAGAAAACATAGTTTCCTATGAATTATTTTTCCACTTTTCGATATGTCCGACTTTTAATTTTCCGAATTTTTCTAAATCCTATTTTTCAACTTTCCGATTTTTTAAATATCCGAATTTTAAATATTCCGATATTTTGACTTTCCGAATAAATAACTTTCCGATATTTGAAGGGGGCCCCTTTCTTCGTCCTTGTGGGTGTGTGTGTTGTGGATATCGCATGCGCCGCGTGCAGGATTATGGGTGTGTATAGTAAGGATGATGAGCGCGGGTGTGTGTGTGTGTGTACAGGGTTTTGTGGGTAGGATGTAGGATGTTTTGATGAGAGAGGGAGAGAGGTGCAGGCCGGAAGATGATGCGTGTTGTGGATAGTATGAGAGTTTGCGCGAAGTGAGGTTTGGCATATGATTCTGAAGTTTCTTTGGGGGGATAAGGTAAAAGTACCTATTATGAAACACCCTCTCAATTGTGTCCCTTTTATGAAACAGTATGAAAAACAATAAAATAAGAAATAATTATAACATGCATAAGCGAATATAACATTTTTATCGATAATTATGAATGTTTACGTCTGTAAATATACGAATATGATTATTGTTATAGAATAAGTAGTATTATAAAAAATTATTCAATTTGGCATGTCTCCAAACCCGTGCAGATCGGCCGTTTTGGGAGCCGAAGCAGCTGATTTATACGACTTTGTTTTTAACTATGTTTATAAATATAAATGACTTGACACCATATGCAATAGCTTAAACTGTAGTTTTCGGTCCGTAGATTTGAATTATCTACAAACTGTTTAAATGTCGATGCGATTTTTATTAAATATGTAGCTGTTTCATAATAAGTGCACGAGTTAGTGGAAGTCCGTATTTATGAAACACCTTTGCAAGGGCTTTTTTTAATAATTTTAGCTATTTGTATATTATTATCTGTATTATGAAGCAATAAATACTAAATTTTAATGATATAGCTCCCGTACATATGAAAAGTAAGTAAAATAAGCATGTTTATTGAATTTAGCAGCCTAACCTGTAACTTATAGATTACGAAGTCGATTCTATGAGGCATTATCCTAAATATGATCATTTTGTTGTTATTAAAAACTTTTAAAAAAGGATGTAAATCTTATGTTGACGTTATTACTCGTGTATATTAGGCGCATTATTTACGACAGATATAGCAATTGTAAGTAAAAACAGTCAAATAAAGTAATATTTACATATTTATTACGTTTCATAATAGGGACATAAATTATGAAATACCCGGACATCGTGCGATTGTACTGTTTCGTAATACGTACAATGGATCACTTCAATATATTATAAATATAATTAATTATTAATTAACGTTTAATTTGTATTTTAAAGTCATTATCTGTTCAAGGAAAGTCGGGCCCTTCGAGTACTATCAAAAGTTTTAAGTTATATACTTATTCAATCTCAATTTTACAAAAGTATAAAATGCACCCCGAAAACCGTTTCATAATAGGTACTTTTACCTTACTGGATGCTGGTTTTAGTATGATGAATAATTAGTAATTTGATGGGAAATTAAGGGGATGCATTATTAGATCTGCTTTACTTGCTGATAAATAAAATTGAAAATTTCGTGTTTTCTTACAAAATATGCGCACTGGAATCAAATTTTCTTTTCGGGATCGCTTTGTTTATGGAGAAGATAAAGAGCGGTACACTCGGATTGTTATTACAGTTGAAAATTCGCAAAGTTACGTGATTACATGATCATTTTAAATTCTTAAAACGCAAAGTGTTGCGCGCTACGCATTTTAAGTAAGCGTTAAAGCGATCCTAAAAAGAAAATTGGATTCTGATGCGTATTGTTTAAGAAATAAACACGTTTTTGTAGTTTATTTTGTAAACGTGCAGATTTTGTACGTTATCTTCAAATTAAAAATATTACAAAACTTTTACAAACGATGTGATGTCACTTCGGCCGGTATCTTTTACGTTTTATAGATGTGACGTCAAGCGAAGGACCATTAATAAAGCTAAAAGTTTTGTTAATTTAATTTTCTTTTCGAAACACAAAAGGAAATCAGACGTAGGCTTAGGCTCTTTAACGTGTACACAAGAAATTTTTGATCAAACACCTTTTTAAGATTCCAAGATATATAACAGCTAAGGAGTGGGTGAATAAAACCGGATAATTCCACTCTTTTTTTAATGTTGAGATAAATAAGAAAAACGATCTTATTTTCTATTAGTATAAATGGAATAATAAAGTATTTTAGATGTTTTTTTTAATGACCGAACTTTTATTTTAGATTTAAAATAACAAGAGAAGAATGTATATTACGATGAAAAAAAGTCAATTTTCACCAAATTGGTATTATCCGGATTTCTTCGCTATGCTGCACGTAAAACCTTATAAAATCTCTTTTTCAATTATAGTTAACAGTTTAAAAAACGTTTAATGCAAAAATGAATGAAAATAATATTCTTGAATAAGCGTTAAATTAATAAAATTTTCTGAGAAACGTGACGGCAAACAGTGGAAGACTATTGCCCTCGCTATTGCCATCTGGAACCTATTCCCTTATTAGATTTAAATATACATTCCCTTTTGTTTATTTATTTATTTATTGGTATTTATTGTAGAGGAGGCCCCTTTTTGGGTTTGTGTATTGGCGCGGCGTGCAAAAAATGGCCAAGAGTAGAGGACAGACCATACTCTATTTTTATCTTCAAAACTTATAAGTATATTTTAAATAACTGGCCCTGATGGAAATAATCGATTAAAACTTTATTAAAGCCGATTATTCAAAACGAAATCCTGCTCGATTTAATCGAATTTAATATTTTTAATAGTTCCGGACATTTTCAGGA
This sequence comes from Gastracanthus pulcherrimus, assembly GCA_949152435.1. Lineage (NCBI taxonomy): Eukaryota > Metazoa > Arthropoda > Insecta > Hymenoptera > Pteromalidae > Gastracanthus > Gastracanthus pulcherrimus. The sequence continues at coordinate 8,743,570 of OX424575.1, forward strand.
GGGTAGGTCATAACTTTGTGGTAACATTTGGCGCAGTTACTCATATTTCACTACGGTTCTAATTCCAAACGTTCGAAATATAGGAGTGAGATATTATTACGCAATTCATTATGAGAAACATGACTTCAAAAGTTATATATTATTACATATCGGCATTCTATACGAAGGCAAGTTTCAAATTCCTCGAAAAAATTTGAATTCTTTTCAGAAGCCTCATATGAAAAATATCACTTTTCAAATTTACTAAGCAAAAACAATAACTTTTTCCGAGATTTTAAAAAAGTGCTAGTTTTCAAGAAGTCTTTAAAAAGAACTAGTATTTCTCGAGAAATCTGACATGTGCTAATCTTTGTATGTAAGAAGCATATGTACAAGGCCAAATTGAAATATAAATTTTAAAAGTTGTAAAATAACTTGGTAAGATTGAAAAACTTTAATATCAATATTTCTTCACTTAATACAGAGTTCAAGGTATATTTTTGGAAAAGACTTTAATTTTTATTGATATTTTTTTATCTATTCACCTCCTTGTAGCTTATTTTCAATTTTTCATAGACAGAAATGATTTATTTACTCTTTTTAAAATATCTAGATGTAAATAGTACAGTGTGCAACTGGGAGAAAATTGACTTTTTCTAAGCGAGGACGATGATTGAGCACGAGTGGAAGTCTCGGGCATACACGCGTGCTCCAATCCTCATCCAAGTCTGAAAAATTCTTTCCAATCTGTTACACGCCGTATTTTTTGTAATGAGTGCATGAATTGGTACTCTTTTATGCATGTAAGGCGAATGGGGAATTGTGAATTTTGAGTCTACACCATACCAATGAGAACAAAAAGAATAAATGGTATGATATTTCAAAATTTTCAAAAAATTTGATTTTTTACTATTCCACCCGCAGTGAAAAGACGCTCGAAAGTCTCAATTTTCCATTTGCTTTACAGGCATGAAAAAGTGCCTCTATCATGCACGCGTTGTAAAACATAATTCTAATATCAGTAAGAAAATACGATCCTACCGTTTAAAAACTGTATTCCAATCTCGGTTCACAAAAGATAGCCTTGTAATTTAATTGAATTTAATTATTTTTTGTTTCAGAGATCCGATTACCGGTCGCCTATTACTCTACTACCATTTCTTTTATTTTCATTCAGTCCATATACATTTCTCTATCTTAGTAAACCAGATTCCATCATCATCACATCCTAATTTCTGCAGAACCCGCACTGTTTTGCTGATTTTTTCCCTCTCAAAACCTAAGAGACCGGAAGACGATGGATTGTCTCTTCCTCTTTCTTCGCTTATTTGTTTACTTCCATGACATAGGTAGGCGCGTAACGTATATATATATATATAGAAATGAGATGTCCTACTAGCTTTATATATATTATGTACAACGTAGAGTTGTTAGGAAGATCAGAATCGCGAGCACAATGGAACTGACGATTGCTTTTGGAGATAGTGGGATAGACGAGCGATATTACGTAACGCGGGAGGCTTTGACTCGCGTGCATTACACGGCTTTTGGAAGTTCGAATGATAAGACTGAAGGATCGTATAAGCGCGGTAACAGGTTGAACTACGACCGCACGGCTGAGCCAGTGACACACGCGAGACTTTTGGCAGCTGTCAAGAGGCGGACGCTCGACCTCGAAGCTATGAATTACAAATTTGGAGAATGTACTCCGGTGCGTGGCATACGAGCCATGGAAGTAATTGATTTGGCAAATTTTGGAAAATGTCGATAAGCTGGTTAATTTTGAATGTATACATTGCGAAGCTTAGCAGGATTCAGCGAAACCAAGCAAATGTAGGCAAGATTTAACAGGAATCATAAATATAATCGTATATTTTATTTTTTAGTTAATTGGGTCATTGGATAAGTTTGACTAGCTTTTACATTTTTTTTCGTGTACTTTCATAGTTTGCTAAGCTTGGTGCTAAAATAGTTTTGCGAACTATGCTGAACATACTCGGTTAAAAAACTGAATATGTTTTGTTTGTTATAGATATGAATAACAATATTTTCATGTTTCTTAGAAAAAAAAACGAATATGCGCAGATGGTTTACAAGCAAGTTTGATTTTTTACACACAAAAACTGCAAGTGGTAAAGTAATACACATAATATCTGATTTTATATAATAATTATTATTTGGAGTTTATTTTTACAAAAAGAAGTATAGTTTTAAAAATTTACAAATAAATTGTATCTAACGCAAAGAATAGCATATTACGATTTCATTTTTAAACGTGTATAGGTATTTAAACTGTGCGTAACTTTGCGTAACACTGCGTAACACTGCGTAATTCTGCGCATCTTGGACAAATTTTACTAAACTGTGCCCAAATTCTCATATTCAATTTAGCAAACTATCCGTAAAGAGTAGCGAAGTTTGTCAAATAAATTATAAAACATCTATTATTTTACATTGTAATTATTGTTTATCAACTTTATTTCTTTAATTTTAAATTATATTATACTCTTTTCGTTTAATTTTAAATTATGAAAAATATGAAAATAACAATCTCTGGAAAGTTGTTGTTTTTATTGGGACAATAACTTCTCATGATATGTGCCTCAAATTGGACGAACAGCATAAATAGATATTTATAAATATTAAAAAGATTTACACAGAATTTATCATTCGATGAATACAAATAAATGATTTTATTTCTCATATGATCCAGCAATTAAAAACAAATCAGAAAACATTTAATCATTTGTTTTCGAACAATATTAAACGAGAAAACATAAGTGTATATTCATCAATCATACTTACACATTTTCTGATTTACCCACATTCAATAAAAATTCATTTATATCTTTTCGAAAATAAAGTTGTAAAATGAATAAAAGATTATAACATAATTACGAGTGCACTGCAATAAATGAAAACAGAGACACCGACAATTGATGATGACGTTTATATACCAATATCTTTATTATCACACATAAATGCTCGTTCTCGCTGAATACGCAGATCGGTATTCTTGCGCAAATCCTTACCAATACAGATTCTCCATGTTCCCCTCCTCTCTCAAAAACCACCCCCCCCTAGAAAAAGAATCCACTCACCATCTCATACTGCAATAATCAAGCTCCTCGCCCCCGATCTTCCGCACTCTCTCGCACTCGCGCACCTCACAACTGATGCCCACCCATATTCTCAAACTCGATGCGATAATCTCTCTCTCTCTCTCTCTTCGTACAGCCCACCTATGTCTTACGTATACACGTGCGCGCGCGTACAAAAAGCGCAAGAAAATAAGAAAGAACAATGCGTGACGTCGTCGCAGGGGTGAGACAGCTATAAAGTAGCGCCCGGCGCGCGGGCTAAAAAGAGAGCGCCATGTGTTTATTCTAAGCGCTGTTGGAATTGACTCAACTGTATATCTCCGAGTGAAGACGAGACGCGCACACCTGCGGGGAGTTTTATATGTATAACGAATAGGAGTATATAACGAAAGCGAGAATCGCTCCGCTCGGGAGGGAATGTCTTTTTTCGTTATTTTGGACGCTGGCGAGGCTGCGAGAGGGATTTCTTTTCGCGAGGAGCTGTGGTGGCTGATGCTTGAATGCGAGTGGGATGTGTTAGGGAGATTCTTTGATTAATTTGAAATGTGTGTGTGTGTGTGTGTGTGTTGATATGTATAGGTGTTTCGAGTCATAAATTGCGGTCTAAACGAGGGTATAGGAATGTCGATTGTGAAAGACTTGTGCGATTTGGGTATTGATGTATGCACTGAAAAGAAAATTTGTTAAATCTAAGTAAACGTTTCCTTGAATCGTACTAAGAAAAGATTTACTTAAATAAAGTAAATATTTATTGAATTGATGAATACCAGTCTAAACATAATTAAATATTTACTATTATCAAATAAATCTTTTTTTAGTACAATTCAAGGAAACGTTTACTTGGATTTAATAATTTTTTTTTCAGTGTGGATCCCTGCTTAAAATATTCTATTCGGATTCGGGTACTTTCCAATACAAACTCCCAATTAAAACCCATTAATTGTATATTAAATATTTATTGCGACATGATATATTCTTGCGAAAATGGTTATTTTTTCAAAAGTTTACTTGTTCTCTAGATATCATTCGTTGTTCTTATATGAGCAATTTTTTCATATTTTTAACTTATTTTTAATAATTAATAACGTTTTTTATAATGTACGTTTAATGGGTTTAACTTTTGTAAAAAATGTTATTAATTATTAAAAATTAGTTAAATATATGAAAAAGAGTTTCCTATAAGAACAACGACTGATACCTGGAGAGCACATAAACTTTTGCAAAAATTATATTATATATCATGTCGCAATAAATATTTAATATAAAATTAATCGGTTTTAATTTGGAATTTGTATTGGAAAGTACCCGATTCCCAATAGAATCTTTTGAACCGGGATGAGAAATAGGGGTTCTGAACGTGTGAAAGATTGAAAGCTAATTGATTTTTTGTATGTGAATGGAGTCAAGATTATTAAATTTGTAGGGGAAAGTGTGCATTGAAGCAGCTTTAATTTTTGAAAAGTTATATTATTATATGGCGCTTTATAATAAAGTGTATTGAAATGAAGCTAAGCTTAAATTACCAATGCCAATGAAAGTTATAATGACAAAAGTATTTTTTCTTTACTTTGAAGTGCATTGAGAATCTTATAATGAAAATCAGATATTCTTGTATACCTATAGCAAAATTCTGGAAATCAACATCAATGAATTTCCACACTTTACTCAGAAAACATGAAATTTCAAGGTGCAAATGGGAATAATAAAAAAAAAATTTGTTGCAAAAATTACAAGTGCATGATCATGTAAAAACTGGTCTAAATTCATAATAAATCGCATATATCGCAATTACTCGTAACTTTGTTGAATTCCCGCCGCAGCATAAAATAGAGACTTTTACTTAAAAATCATATTTGTTGATGTTTACTCCCAGAATCTTTCGGTAGGTATATATATACGAAAATGATTTTCATTGTGGTTTTGATCATTCAAAATATAGGTTTATTTCAATAAACTTTATTAATAAATGCAATTAAAAAAGTGATTTTAAAAACATTGAATGTGATTCAGTGTCCTCATTTTTTTTTTTTTTTTTTAAATGGCATTTCGAACTCGAAAGTTCATCGCCTCATCTACGCAAGCCTTCCACGTTTCCCTATTTTGTGCCAACCCCATCCATTTCGCGCCTTCCCGCCCAATTTCAGTTACGTCTGATTTTACGTTATCCTCCCATCTGCGTCTAGGTCTACCAAGAGGTCGCGTTGCTTTCGGTTTTCCTTTCATTATGCGCGCTGCTGTACGATCATCGCCCATTCTTGCCACGTGCCCTGCCCATCTTAGTCTCCGTGATTTTATTATTCTGTTAATATTTGGTGACGCGTACAAATTATGTAGCTCGTCATTGTGCAGTTTCCTCCACTCCCCAGTTTCCTCATCTTTCTTTGGCCCGTATATTTTCCGCAGAACCTTATTTTCAAATACCCTAAAACGATTTTCTTCCGCTTTAGTGAGCGCCCAGGTTTCGCACCCATACAAGATTACCGGCATTATTATAGTCCTATATATCCTTATTTTGACATTTTTCGACAGTAGCTTTGACTTAAGTAATCTGTTCACAGCGTAGAAGCAGGCATTACCCGAATGAAGTCTCTTATTTATCTCGGCTTTAATTTCGTTTCGATCATTTATAGTTGTACCTAAATATCTGAATTCGCTAACCTTTTCAAAAGTGAAATTTCCGACTCTGAGATCCCCCTCTGCTTCGCGAATGCCCAGTTTCTCCATGATCATATATTTCGTTTTCGATTCGCTCACTTCTAACCCCGTGTTTTTAGCCGCATTTATAAGGATTTCCGCATTTCTCGCCACCGTTTCACCGTTATCTCCCACTATATCCAAGTCATCCGCATAGCCTAAAATTTGCGTTGTTCCGTTGAGTGTTGCGCCTAGCTCGCTAGCCTGCATTTTTCTAACAACATGCTCTAGCGTCAGGTTAAAGAGTACCGTTGAAAGCCCGTCACCTTGCTTCAAACCGTCGCGTATCATGAACGATTCGGATACATTACCGCCTACTCGGACCTTTCCAGTGCTTCCGTTCAGACATATTTGAATTAATCTTACGAGTTTTTTTGGTACGCCAAGGAGCACTAGGATTTCATACATTTTGCTTCGTTTGACAGAGTCGTACGCTTTCTTAAAGTCCACAAATAGCTGGTGTATAGTTTCGCAATATTCCCACTTTTTCTCTAATAATTGTCTTATGGTAAACATTTGATCGCTCGTTGACCTGTTGCGCCGGAATCCACACTGATAATCTCCTATTATATCTTCCGCGAATGGTGTGAGTCTGGCCTGTATTACGTTTGACAGAACTTTGTAGCAGGTAGCTAAAAGTGAGATTCCCCGGTAGTTATTGCAGTCTGTTTTATCTCCCGTTTTAAAGATCGGTATGATGATGGATTCTTTCCAATTTTCTGGTATTGTTTCATTTCTCCAAATAGCACATACTAGATAAAAAATTTTAGATGTAAGCGCGGTGCCTCCATATTTAAGTAGTTCAGCTGGTATAGAATCGTTTCCTGCGGCCTTATTGTTTTTTAGCTTTTTGATCGCGACCTCTACTTCTTTGTAGGTCGTTTCGTCCATATGGAGTTCAGCAGTGTGGATTTCGTCTTCCATTTCCTCGGAGTTTTCATGCACGTTTAATAACTTATCGAAATAATCTTTCCATAATTTCAATAGTTCATTTTCGCTTGTCACGAGGTTCCCGTCCTTATCTTTCATTAACTGCGATCTACTCTGAAAACCCTTCCTAATAGCGTTTATTCCTTTGTACATCTCGCGCGGGTTATTTTCCCTACTATTAGTTTCTATTTTTCTAATTTCATTTTTCTGATACTCGCGCTTCTTGTTTCTGTAAATCACACGTACTTGCTTTCTTATTTCATGGTATTCTTCTACGGCCCTACCGCTTTCATTGTGTACACTATCTAATTTAGCCTTCTTGCGCCTTTCAAACCAGAGTTCGCACTCTTCGTCAAACCATGGTTTGCCCTTCGGCCTTTTTTTCTTACCCAGTACTTTGTTCGCGGCCCCTTTTATAGTTTTTTCGATAGCCCCCCACAACCTGTTCGGATCGTCATCTACTCCCGTCTGTTCATCCGTTTCCTCGAGCGCCTGAAATCGGTTGCTAACTTCTACTTGGTACTTGATTCGCTCTATCCCGCTTCGTAGTTTTCCAATATCAAAGGTTTCTACTTTGTTCGCTCGCTTACTATTTTGACCGGCTACTAATCTGGCTCTTAATTTGGCCACTACTAGATAATGATCTGAGTCGCAATCCGCCCCCCTATAGATCCTTACGTCGAGTACATTCGTGTGGCGCCTCTTATCAATAAGAAAATGATCGATTTGATTGTGCGTGGCCCCATCCGGCGATGTCCACGTTGCCTTGTGTATATCCTTGTGCTTGAAGCACGTGGTCTTGACTATAAGATCTTTTGCGGCTGCGAAATTTATGACCATAATACCGTTATCATTGCTGGTTTCGTGCAGACTTTCTTTGCCTATGGTGGGCCTAAACATTTCCTCTCTCCCTATTTTAGCATTGAAATCCCCCACTACTATTTTGGTGTCGTAAGACGCGAATTGGTCGATTAATTGCTCTAAAGTTTCATAATAAAGATTTTTGACTTGTTCCTTTTTGTCCTCCGTGGGACAGTGGACGTTAATAACCACGTAATTATACCACGCTTCTTCGATGATGATATACGAGAGTCGGTCATTCACGAAATTGCAACATTTAACGGAATGTATGATGCTTTTGTTAACAAGAAATCCGGTGCCTAGAGAATGCCCGCTCGCGCCCCCATATAAAAAGGTGAAGTTACCGGATCCTAGCATCGCGTTATCTTTCCATCGGGTTTCTTGTATTGCTACCAAATCTAAATTGTACCTCTCAGTTTCATTTATGATTTCCCGGAACGCGCCTGCTCTGTGTAGACTGCGTACATTCCAGGTTCCCACCCTTAAGTTTCTTTTCGTTTTGGTTTGGTTTTGTTTTCTTTGAGCCATGATAGTAAGTTAAACCCGCGCGTTTTGGATCCTGTTCCGATCGCAGGTGAGTCCAGCCGTCTAGGGGTGATAACCCTCATACCTCCCTAGAACTAAGTATGAGAGCTTTCTGACTTTGGCGAGGACATAGTCAACTCGTCGTCAGACACACTCGGTTTCATTCTCATATCCTAACGCCCCCCTGCAAGGCAGCGCGCCTTCGCTGGCTTCGTTGCCATGTAAGACCAGGTGGCGAATCATTCTACACATCCCCTCTCAGGGCAGTTGTCATCGCTCCCGCATCCTCCACGACAGCAGGATTTTTGGCCCATTTTTTGTTTGAAATGTGTGGTAAAAGAGATAGATTACAGAGTAAGGTAGAAGAAGAAAGTAAGATAGGAGATTTTGTATAGTGTTTGTAGTTGTTGCGCTGCTTGCGTAGTGTTTCTAGATGAATGCGTTCGCCAGTGCGGGCTCATCACACCCACGCCTGGGCCTATCGGCTGTCCACGACTGCTTATTCGCTTTATTCGCAGCTAACCTCTTTCTCAGGGGTCGTTCCTCTATCCGCAACCTGAGGACGCGCTGTGTAGTGGTGATAGGCACCCACCCGTCCGCTCTGGACGACTACGCCCAGGACCCGCTTAGGGTAACGGCGTTGCAACAGGATTCAGTGTCCTCATACTAAATTAAATTCTATGTTCGATAAAAGTACATTTTTGCCTAATTAGAATGGTAATATTTAATTTCAGTCGGAAAATTTCGAGAATCAAACTTTAGCATTAAAGAGAGAAAATAATTCTCTTTCAGAAATCATATTTTCCATCCTCACTTTGATTCATTTTTACTTTTTCTAGACAAGAAACCAATCACCATTCATATGAATATATGACTATATAGTCGCTAATAAAAACTAATGATGTGCTAAGGCATCATTAAAATTTTGCCTTTGATGATAGGAATTCAATATCTTTTTCAGGAAATATACAAGTATCAGACGAGTATTTAAAAATGTAGCAAGGGCAATTATTTCATTGGATTTTTAAATCCGTATAAGTTTTTCAAAGTAGAAACGTAAAATAATTATAGAGTTTCACTATCTTTTATGATAAAATTATTAATTTAAAATCCAAATATCCCTTTAAGGGTAGTGGATCTGAGTTGACACTTCTTTTTATGATTTCCACTATAATCATAGATTTGTGAAAAGCGCGTAGTTGACCTCCCAGACCGTAAAAAAAATTCTTTTTACGAACTCTTTACGAGCTCTACTATGAATATAAGCTAGAAAAGAATTCTTAAAGAATTCATGAAAAATTTTAATATCAGTGACACTTATAAACCCTCTAAAAACTCTTTAGGAATATTTTCTGAATAGTGCTGCCGTCTAGGCTATATAGGGTATGAAAGTAGTTTAACAGATTTTCGTGTTGTTTATATGTTCGTATTATATAAAGATATTTGCTTATCCAAGTTTGCCTCACTCTCCTCTTCATGTATTTATATATATAATATTATTAAATCCTGCACGTTCATAAAATATCTCTAAAAGTTTCAAATTAAATCGTTAAAAATTGAAGCTGCAAATGCAAACGTATACGGTGGATGTTTAATGTTAAAGCTTTTATTTTAGTGATTGAAAATACTCGCTTGAGAGGAAAAGTTCTAGCGAATCTTGATACATTTATGTCCATCTTCCAAGATTTAACCCAGACTTGTCCGCCCTCTTAATTCCCCTGAATTTTTAGTCGACACGAGTGACTTGGTTGCTCTTTTTAGCTGAAATACGAGTTGTAGTATTTGCACATTATTAAAGTAAAAAGAAAATATAAAATCAGTAAGAAAATGAATCCTATCGCCAATATTTTTTTTCAATGGCGTATCATAAATTTTAATTACTTTTCACATCTAATATTCATTTAAATACATGAGCTCATTGGTGTTATTTTCTAGTCACTAGTATGTTGGTTTTATTTCTTTTGAAGTAATATACTGGATCATTAAAAACGATACTTCAATATAAAACTCAAAAATATTCGTGTAATGTGTGATAAATATTATTTGATTAAAGAAAGACTGTTTATATATTTTATATTTTTATTCTGAAGAATTGATTGCACATAGATTTGTATATTTATAGATAGCCCTATGAAAAATTTATTCTAGCACAAATCGAAACTTCGTACGAAATTTATGCAATCAATGAGATCCATAGTTAAATCTATATAACTTGTATTCGAACATATTTTGCTTTTTATTCGAAGAAAGTAGTTAGACAAAAATAACTTTTCAAAGAATACACTTAGATCAAAACTTTATTTTGCATGAAAAAAAAATTGTATACGACTTTTGCAATATTGATTCTGCGAAGTCGCTAATAGTAATTTTCAATATTTTTTAAAACGCTCGTAAAAAAAATAATAGACACATAATACAAAATTTACACATAGTGTAGACGATAGTCAATAAATCGTATGTTTTTGTACTTTATAACTGCATTTTAATTTGGCATCTACTATTTATACATACATTACATTTTACAGAAGTAATTTAGGCTTATAGAGCTTGATATCTAAACTTTCTTATAATTATAAAATAAACATTTTGCCACACTTTTAAGAAATAAGTATAAGCAAGAGTAATTACGAAATTTGTAATTATTACTAAAAATTACTCTTGGTTATTACTTGTCTTATATTTATATAAGCTATCATAAATATTTTTCAACTAATAAAAAAAAACAAATATTTTATAATTATTTAGAAGTTTACGGACCTACTTATACATTCTAGATTACTTTTGTAAAACAAATTTTATAATATAAAAATGTCACAATCGAAACATACTTTCAAAGTAATTGAAGATGCTCAACACTAAATAATCTGAATATCAAAAACTGTTCCGAATGGTCCGCCTTAAATTTCCAAGTGGATACAACTGCTTGCATTGAAAATAAACACAAAGTTCGAAATAATTATTTTACTCGTCATAGAAATACTTTTTCCACTTAAGATAACCATTTAAAACAATAATATTTATATATAATCGAGAATCATTAAAAATCGTCGCAAAGATCATTAACATCTCTTTTCACTGTTGTATAGTTTACATCGTTTCACGAATCACAAATTACGCACGTAGACACATATGATAATGAAGAAACTCCATCTTGCTTTTTACTTTTAAAAATAAGACTTTCGATATAGGGCGGCGCTCGAGAGGAGGAATAATAGTTACACTTCTTCCACTGTTCTCCGCGCAGAAATGCTTTTCTCAAAGTCTCGCTCTCTTGTTCACGCAATATCTTCTCCCATATGGATATTATTTTTCATCTACTACAGCTTACAGTATTATTTTTTTGTTTTGTTTGTAATAGTTCACCACCGAAATTATTTTTCTATACACCCGACATTGTTTTAACGTCTTATTCATTATATAAATTGATTTTCGCACTATTCGCACGCAATCTTTACAACGAATAAGCCTTCGAGAATTTGTTTCTAAGTGTCGCGCGTACTAAACACTAAAGTGCATGAGTACTCGCGCGCAGTTTCATTTTTTTTGTTATTCTTGCTTTTTTCTTGTATCTCTTACTCCTTACTTTATTTATACTTGCAGACATGCTTCTTTTCTCGCAAAACATATATAGTTGTAGGTACACGAGCTTATCGTGTACCGAGGAAACGATTTACACTTCACTTATCATCGTAAAGTCGTGAACTTCACTTCACGTGTTCTGTATGTCTTTTTTTCTGTTTTATTATTCGTTTATTTATACTTATTTAAGTTTAAAATTCACAATATCAGCCGAGTACTACAGTGGACTTCTTAATTCTTCTTAACTCTTCGCGATATAATTTTGTTTTCTTTATTAAATATTTATTTATTCTAAGAAGGAAAAGCGCTCTCGAGATCGATTATGTCTTATGGCGACGATGGATGAATTCAGTTTTGATTCTTGTCCATCGCCTGATATATGTCTCATTGTTTTTTCATTAGTTATACTTATTGTTAATTTACAAGGAGATTTTTGGGCAAAATCACAATGAAAGACTCACGATTGCAATGTACTTTTTAATAATTTTAAGATTATCGGCGAAAAAAATTAAGACTTTTTTCTAATAAAATTAATGTTAAAGAAATCACATTTTGTCTTATAATTTAGATTAAGATTAGAAATTTTTTTCGATAAAATTACAATTATTAAAAAACGTAATTGGGATTTTGCATGAAGAAATCCATTAGGTCCGTAATGTAGAATATAGAAGAAAAAAACGACACGTATTTTTTCCTTTTTTAAATAGATGAAAATTAAAAAGGCTACAGCTCTTTGAATATTCGTGATATCATATTATATCATTGAAGTATATCCATATATATCGAAAATTTGTAAACTTTAAACATTTGTAACTCGTTTAATTTGCATCTATTAAAAAATACGCGTCCTTTATTTTTTATATTCTACATTACGGACCTAATGGATTTTTTCATGCAAAGTCCTAATTGTTTCATTCTAGTAATTTCATTACCTGCAATTTGGCTGCCCAATATTATAACATATAACTGATATACATTATTTCCTAATATTCGACGCGCTTTTCCTCGAACGCATCCTCATTATTTCATCTTAAACACACACCGATTTAACACGAAAGTTGAAATTTCGATGAGCCACGTAGATTTTCTTTTTTCGTACGTACGTTACGCATATGGTTTATAACACATTTTCTTTTCGCTATACATACACAGACTTCAAACGGATTTGACGATTGACAGGAAACTTATTTTACACCGTAAGAGGTTTCTTTTTCATTATGGAATGGTTTATCTAGCAATCTAACGGCTTCGTGTTATAATGTTTTTTCTTTCATTGTTTATTTTACACTTCTAAGAATATGTATATATATTTGAAAAAATTACGTTGAATCTTTCATCAATTCGATCACCTTTTTCTTAATAAGGTAACTTCATCGCAAGATTAATTGGACATTTCATACTTTCTTAGCGAGTGTCTTAAATTGTAAAAGTCATTCACTAAAAGTTTTTTGCTCTACGTTTCGTAATTTTTTTCCGCTAATCTCATCATTTTCATTTTATATACTTAATAGACGTCGATGTATTTGTGGACACACAGTTTTGTAGCTTTATCTATATTTTTGTTTGTTGTCTTCTTTTTGTTACGTTTAAAATAAAGTATTGTCGTATCTTACAAACGCACATATATATCTCAGAATTTGCGCGATTGAGAGTCGAATTCTTTGTTTCGTTTATACTCTCTCGCTAAAGATTATATTCTATTTTGGCTTTAAAAATTTTTCAGGCAACGCGTTTGCAAAGTAAAAAAGAAGAAACTTCGCTAGTCGAAAAATAGCTAATTCAATATAGTTATACAATATAGCAAATATATGCCGCATGAATAATCTTCATTTTTGCTCGCAGCTTTGGCATAAAAATCCATATTTTACTTTCATATATTTTTAAAAGGACACAAAGGATTTGAGTAAAAAGGCCATTTGTTAATATTTATTGTAAATCTCGTTCAAAAGAAGGCACCTCGCATAAGGTTATCTCGTGTTTATAGTAACTTTCTCACGTTCGTTTATTTAATTGTCAAAGTTTGAACTTTAAAAACTGTAAAAAGGCATCAGCAGCGAGAAGCGAAATCAATTTTTCACTATCGACAAACTTCCCATCGTGGTATATCAGGGTTATATACTTTATTTTTCAGCGTACTCTCTTTAATTATTATCCGCAACGAATATAATCAACGTCTTCGCCTCGTATCAAATAACTCCTCACTTTATCTCAAACTGTACAACAATAAATTATACATTTACGTAAAATTCACATATTTTTTTCTGAATATAATTTCCTTACTTTCTTTTTAGATTTCTCATTTACTTTCATTCAAGTATCACTATCTATTACACCTTCGGCCTCCGTCATCGTTTTTTGTTTCCATCCTCTTCATTCGAACCACCGATAAAAAGGAACAAAACAAACGATAAAAGTTTTTTCTCCCTCTTTTTCTTTTAAAAAAAAAACATAATATCCACCCGGTGCCAACACTGCCCCGAAGCACACTTATACGCACAGTCCATTCGAGGATAGAGTCTCTACGCACAAGGTAAATTAGGCTTACATATAAACGAAGAACAAAATATGATCAACAATTCATAAAGAAATACTAAATAAAATCAAAGTTTCTCTCTCTCTCTCATTTTCTCACTCACACTCTCTCATTCTCAAAATACATAATAATCAAAATAAAATTCATAAAAATATTGCGCGAGTCACAAAATAATAAAATAAAATAAAATAAAATAAAATAATAATAATAATAAAAATCTACACTTTCGAGTTGTTGCGTGTTGCAAAGGCCATTTTTTGTATCCTTTTACTTTCTCTCGTCTTTTTCGTTTTGTTTTGTTTTGTTTTTTTAAGACACTGAGCTGATGGCGTTGTGCGGCGTGCCCATCTGCGTGAGGACCTTGTCAAGCCACTGGAGCGGCCCGTGCAGGTGGGTCTCGATCCAGCAGGGCGTCGAGGTCACGTCCTGGCGATGGTACTCGGCGCCCCAGCCCTTCACGAACGACATTCTGCAAAATACAAATTATGACGATAGTGAATTTTTATTATGCTTATTGATTTGTTTCATTGAATTGTTTTGTATTCTTTTTTTTTAATATACACATGTATGTATAATTGTAAATATAAACTTTTTTGTTTATATCGTTTTGAAGGAAAGATTTTTAAATTACAAATTATTATTTTTTGTATAAGTATTTAAAAGTTACATTATTTAAAGAAAGTTGATATCTCGTTTTTCCTAAATATTCTTATCGACAGTCATGGGCAGGAAGCTTATATTTGATGAAAAGAGAAAGATAAAAGCTGTACTTTATCTTCATTTTTAAATAACAATATTTATTTACAAAAGTGTCCAAAAAGTTTGATAAACATTTACTAATGATTTTTGCTTTGGAATTTGAACAAGATTGTATAGAAGATAATTTATTTAGATAAATGCGCTAAATTTTAAAGAAAAGTTTCTTTACATATTTATCGAGGTAAAAATGTGTGTATGAGTATGCGTTTAGATAATTAATGTGCTATTTAAAAACTCTGTTACATAGATACTTTTAGCCAAAGATAAATATTTATTTCGAAGCTTTTTAACTTATTATCTTTTAGTTTTATAATACTCACTGATAATGAAAGCATTGTTCAACAAGGTTAATAAAGTTTTTCACAGAAGAACGTTTCATCCAATACACTTTTAATAAGTTAATTATCACAATAAGCATCTTAATCTTATCAGCTTTTCTCAAAAATCTTTCAAAGAATATTTTTATAAAGAAAATATGTTAAATACGAATTTAGAGGTCAAATACACAGTTACTTAAAAAAAGTATATAAACTTTGAAAATTTATTAATCATGAGGCATAATGGACCATTAAGAAAGTTAAAGAATCATTGTAGTTTACATACTAGATACAGTCTAGATACTTTAAGAGTTTGAACAGCC
Source organism: Gastracanthus pulcherrimus (assembly GCA_949152435.1). Lineage (NCBI taxonomy): Eukaryota > Metazoa > Arthropoda > Insecta > Hymenoptera > Pteromalidae > Gastracanthus > Gastracanthus pulcherrimus. The sequence goes on from OX424575.1 coordinate 8,759,171, forward strand.
CTGGTCTTAGAATTTTCATCAAATCATGTAATTTATTTCTTTGCAAAACGTAATATCTTCGCAAAGTGCAGTACTAAACTAAGAAAAATCTTAAAGTTTAACAATGTAGGCATAACAATTCAGTTAACCATACAGTAGTGGTCAAAAGTTTAAGGTACCTACACATTTTTACATTTAAATATATATATATTATTTTATGTTTTAAAACCTATAACTTTTGAAGAAAAAATCGTAGAATCATTAAAAAAAACATTTTTGTTCTCTTTAAAATGCCACCAAAATATATATATTTTAACTTTATTTTCAGAAAAGTAATGTGATTGAAACAACAATTAAAAATTAGATTAAAAAATGACATTGATTGAAATGGTATCATTTACAAACTTTGTTAATTTAAAATATTTTTGTGTCATTTTAAAAATAATAAAATTGTCTATCTTTTGCTTTTCTAAACATTACTTCGATCAATATAATACTCAATAGAATCCTAAAAGATATAAACTTCAATAACGAATGTCCCTTATTCCTTCAAAAACCCACCTAAAAATCCCAACCCCCCCCCCTCTCTCACTGGTGCTAGGAGGGATGAACACATTACCCCCTGCAGGGTGTAATTACAGTGGACTAAGATTGATACTAGAAATGAGGTCTTCATGGCCACATTAATGTACAAAATTCTTAATATTAAAGAACCAGAATACTTAGAATCATATGCGCACTGAAACTGGAAAAAAATCATTCCAGGTACAAGGAGCGCATTTGTGGAATTCACTCCCATTTACAATACGTACATTACCGTCTTTAAAAGCATTTAAGGTGGCGGTCAATAAATAGTTTGCTGATCTTAACTGAATAAAGTATAATAATGTCTAATATTGTCTATTAGAGTAATTTATTTATTTATTTACTATTTATTTATTTATTTATCTGTTTATTTATTTATTATTTATTTATTTATTTATTTTAATTTTTATCTTATTTTGTTTCTTGTTTACATATCTTATCTAATTGACTATATTATTAAAAGTGAGTGTATGTATGTATATATTTAATCAAATGACTGATCGATTGCGACATAGGCATAACAAACAATAATGTAAATAATGTTAATAATTTTTAGTTCTTGACATGATAGATTATATATAATATATGATGTGCAAATTTAAGTACCTGACGAACTACATGTAATGATGCACCTTCTGTTTCGCGAAAACAAAAATAAAATATATATCTATCTATATATCTCTGTCCCTCACCTAATCGTGCACATCTTCGTCAGCTCGTAAACCGCCTCGAAGCCGTGATTGACGCTCTGCGACAGGAGCTGCGCGAACTCCTGGTTGTTGAAGATCTTGAGGGAGCAGCCGGGCGGTATCTTGCACACCGTGCTCGGGTGGAAACCGTGATGGTGATTGCAGTTCCTCGACTGGACGAAGATCGCCGAGTCGGAGAGGCACTCCGCGTACACCTCGCCCCCAACGTAGTACAGGTGGACCCCCTTGCCGATGTGCCTCCTCGTGTTCTCGATCGTTGAGTTCCGATTGACGTTCGAGAGCTGACCGAGGCAGAAGCGATCGCTGTTGTTGCTGGGATTGGTGAAGCCGTCGACGATCACCGAGTGCGACTGACAGTGGAAGACCTCGCCCACGCGGCAGTTCAGCTCGTAGTAGGCTATCGAGGCCCAGTAGGGGGGCTCCTGGTAGCAGACGGGGGCGACCTCGCCACCGGCTGGAACAGACAAGGCTCGGGGGTTCAAAGAGGGAGGATGTACTTTGGTGATTAACCCATTTCTTCCCAAGCGACCATTTTATAGTCGATTGGTTTTTTGCCTAAAACCGCCATTTTGACATTTTCCAACGGAAATTTCAAAATTCTGACTTCAGAATCGGAAAGAGCGGACAATTTTACTTCGGAAAAGTGCTATTAGTTATTATTATTTTTTTTTTCGACAATTTTTTAGGCAAAAAACCAATCGACTATAAAATGGCCGCTTGGGAAGAAATGGGTTAAAGGAGTGTTGAGGAGTGTGGCAAGAAGTACCTGATTTGGGTTTATTTTGACATGATTTTACGTTTTTTTCGATTTTTAAACACATTCTTATGCATTTTATATTTTATTACACTCGTAAGAAAAGTTGCAGTTTTTTTACTTTCAAAATAAATTGGTAACAATACAGTGACTAACATAATTATAGCAAAAATTACTATGAACTCTGCCAAGGTGTTGAATTTTCGCCAGAAATTTTTTTATACTAATAATCTGAAAATTGTCTGTAAACATTTTTTCAGTAAAAATTGTTAAAAAAATGTAAAAAAATTGTTAAAAGTGTAAGCAGTGCATAGATGTGTTAAAAAGTGTAAAATAATGTTGAAAATGGTTCAAATTTAGAAATATTTATACACTATCTTACATTGTGTATACTTATTTTTTTA